>BLIW01000004.1:9434750-10854501 GCA_016586305.1 Ophiorrhiza pumila
TCCTGGACGCTCTCGTCATTGGCCCAATAAGAAACCAGATCATCTTGTTCCTTCTATGATAAGCACATAGACATGAAGATGATTTTAAGGAAGAACGCATCCAAATGAATTTATTTTACGAGGGAATTTTGGCAATGACATTAGAAATCTTACACGACATTGAAATGGAGTAGAATCGTGAATTTTGAGCTCTTGGATTTTCTGATGGGACATTTCAGAAGTGGATTTTGTACATTTGGGCTCCAGGATTTGTTCAGTGTTAATAGCACTGATCAACTGTAAAAGCACACCTTATATTGCATTATTTTTACCAAATTGTATCAGTGTGTGTGTGTGCGTATTTTTCTGTTAATGTTGAGGTACTAGGAGTTTCCTGATTGATTGATTACTGAAACAGAGCAGAAGAAAAGCTTAAAATAAAATGGATTGCTTACCTCTTTGTATGTCTGCATATTTTGTAAGCAGAGTGTATTACTAGGATCTATAGTTAGATATTCTTCTCTACAACTAAACTTCAACAACTGCCAAAAAAAATAAATAAATAAATAAATAAATATATAATCTTCAATTAAGTTATTGTTGGCAACTTTGGCTCCAATTAATATGCCATAATAGTGGAGGAACTAGAATAAAATTTAGTGGGAACTGACTTTAAATTATTATTTTTTATGATTAAATAAATATATTTAACAATTAAACTTCTAAATTTATCATTATAAAAATCATAAAAATATATTAATATATATAATTACACTATTACTTGACACTTTATAAACTATTAGCTTTTGTGACGCTCGCGTGCCACGAAAAGCAAATGGACTATTTCAAATTTCTAAAATTCGTCAAGTGTAAATTTATACTCAAAATTTTTAATTTTTTAAATTCAAACCCTAAAATCATTAATTTCAAATTAGATAAAAAAATTAGAACTAATTCTAATAATCATAAATCCTAATTAATCAAACACACAAATTGATTAATTATAGATATAAACTTCCAATTTACAAAATTTAAATAACAAAAATTCTAAATAAAAAACTAATCTTGCCCAATAAAGCAAGATTAATCCATAATATTTGAGAATTAATCGAACATTCTTACTACCGACATAGCATGATATGTCTTATATATCTCATATATAAGTTATTCTT
Source organism: Ophiorrhiza pumila (assembly GCA_016586305.1). Taxonomy (NCBI): domain Eukaryota; kingdom Viridiplantae; phylum Streptophyta; class Magnoliopsida; order Gentianales; family Rubiaceae; genus Ophiorrhiza; species Ophiorrhiza pumila. Next base: position 9,435,902 of record BLIW01000004.1, read on the forward strand.
ACTCAACTTTTTTCTAATAGCCATCACATTATGTAACGATTGACCTTATTACATTTCTTTCTGAGATCAACATATAGCAAATGTAAATCTTTTTTTTCTCTTATTATAATGTTTACATAATTCTTGAAATGTATAACTTTCATTGTAAACATCGTTGAAATAAAACCGAATTAATTATATAGTATATTAATCTAATCATGAAAATATTCTTCTCCAACTAATGCCAGAGAAAAGTCACAAGCTGAAATAACGAGAATTATTTAAGATTAACCAACTCATCAGAAATTAGCCCCATACCATGAGCAAAAGGGACTCTATAGTTTCCATCACCTGGAGTTGTCGCTGGATTTCCGAGCAAGTAACCCTGAACTCATTTAATAGCTGCAGACATGTTAGAAGTGCACAGCTTATAAACAATTGCAATGTCTCAGTTCCAACCTCATTATTGGTGACATTTTGCTCAATTTTCTAACTATCTTGCTTGGCTAGACTAAAGAGAGGATAGTTGATTACCAAAACTACGAACCTTAAGATCAATGTTTGGATGAATTCCAATCTCATTTCCTGCATTTTACACCATATCAACACCAGTTTTAGAGCTAACCCTTGTAACCTTTGAGAGAATTCTTATTTCCATATTCAGGTAATAAATCATTTTTTTTTATACTCTTCGCGATAACAATTTCTAGGGGGTTTTATCTTGTGCAGGAAATGAAGAGGAAAACTCTAAACCATTGATGCTCAAATTAAAAAAAAATGCATAGAAGAAATAAAGAATCTAAACACTTGCATAATCTGCTCGGAAATTTTCGCAAGTGTTGACGAAAAATTTTTCAGACACTTCTACCTTAATTTCTTACTATCGTTTAATTTATATAACTTGTATCATTTTGATCAAACTTCAAAATGATAACATGTATGTAACAAAAGTAGAAGATAAAATGAATTAAAATGTAATACTCTTGTGAAGAAATGTAGAAGTGTAAGCCAAATGTTGGCACAAAGAATTGTTGCAGGGCAGCTAAGAATTTCCCGAGGACTTTGACAATAATGTGTTAAGCTTTGCATTACATTGTTCAAACCCAAGAATATAGTCACTTAAGATTTCGTACAAAGGCTAACGTAGGTGTCCATTAATATCATCAAACTAAATTAAAATCGGAAGATTTTCTTATATATAGAAAGAAGAACCATGCTTTTAAAATCTTACCATCCGATATAAGTTGAGTAACAATTGGAACAGTAATGCCTGAATACGACTCTCCACCGACATAGACTGGATTGGAAATGAACTCTGGGTGATCAACCCGCCACTGAGAAGTAATTAATCCACAGTCAAAACAAACTTATAAATGGTGAAACAAACATCTTTTACTTACCATAATCATTCTTTGAATGTAATGGAGAGAAGTACTATATTTACGCGTAAATTACGTCAATGGTATCTTAATTAATTCAGGGTTAGACATCGAATTTGTCCCTCAACTTTAAAACGTTTTATTTTAAACCCTCATCTTGCATATTTTAAGTTTTAAATAGTTCTCGATCTGTTTTTCGTTAATGTGTAGATAGATTACGTCTCTCATGTGCGTGACATATGACAAATCAAAGGGTACGATGAACCAATTTCGCTTATCATTTATTTATTTCATGGTTATTGTTCTTTAACTTGATCTTTTATTTCATGTACCACGTACATGAGAGACGTAATCTGTCTACACATGACGAAAGCAAGCCAAAGACGATTTAAAATTCAAAATGCAAAATGAGTGACTAAAATGAAACATTTTGAAGGTGATGGACAAATTTAAAATCGACCCCTAGGTTAAGATACGATTGACGTAATTTACACTATTTACTTTGGTAAGCAATAAGCAGCTTATTGATTCAATCTTCTTTTTAGATATCTTATTCATTCTTGGATCTGCAGAAAACATTAATTCAGCTTCAAGTTGCTGAAAATGTAACAAATTCTTACCCAATTAACCTATTAATGGAGCCAGTACTTCTGTACTTGCAGATTCTCTTTTCATGGCGGATTTATCAGAATTACCACTTTGGGTAAAAGGGGTTTTCAATAGATATACTACTATATATCATTTTCCTAATCAATGTATACTTGATTGAAAATTTGAAACTTCCAATGTCCAACACTACATGGAGCATAATGGTCAATAGACAATAAATTTAGCTCAAGAATGCAGTTTAGTCATGTTCAGTATAATGTACCTTCTTAAGAAATTCATAGATTTGATTTGTAACTCAGTAGACTCAGAAGCTTTTGGAGTCCTGCCATAAGAAAATCCAGTTCCTACTGGCCAATCCACAAATATTATGCTTGCCACCTTAACCAGTAACCAACACATTAATATTGTCAATCTTGCAATATTCAACTCAAATCCTTTATATTGACATTAGTCCAGGAAAAAGAAAAATTACTCAAATTCTTTACTCCCTCTCCCTCTGTTCTCTAATAAGTGTCGTTTTAAAGATGTGCACACTAATTAAGAAAAGTTATAAATTCTCTTATTTACCCATATTTATAATCATAACTTTCTCTTTTTTCTTTTAAATAACATTACATAGATAAATGGGACAAAGGATAAAAGTGGAAGCTTTTAGATTTTTTGTATTGAAATTTGTAAAATGACACTTATTTAAGAACAAAAATGAGAGTTAAAACGACACTTATTAGAGAACAGAGGGAGTATTTACCTTAGTGAAAGAATATGGATTCAATACGACCTTGGGCAAACTCCCATGGTATGGCACTGGCTCCAATTTTATTGGTCCTGGGAAACAAAATTCACAAGTTCATGATGCGGTTGAAAGATGGTGCTTCGATAGTATGCATAATGCATCGTCTCATTACGTAGTAACTAGGGTCAAAATTATGACGTAAATGGCAGGATTGTAGCGATTCACATGAAAGTGGATCACCTTGCTTGAACAGATTTTTTGTAAAACAGAAATTAACTGTTTAATATGTACTCTGTTTCATGTTATCTTTTTGTGTTCATTATGTACATAATATGGAATGGTAACAAATTACTCAAGTTACTTTTGAGATTGTTAAAATTCCAAACCAGAAAAGAAAACTCTCTCTTTTATTTTGGAAATGTCATTCTAGAAATTAGCTCAGTTAAGTATACATCAACTAAGTTTTTATTCCATTAAGTATGGTCAATTATATGAATCAAATTTCACTACTTTACTCGATCTTAATGTCATCTATATCATAGGTTTTTGCATAGTTTTTACGCTAGCTAGCTGTCAACCTATAGCAACATTCCTCTTTTTACTGGTAATAACTAGGCAAAGTTATACAGCTCAGTTAAGTATAAACAAATTAAATTTATTTTGTGATTTAGTTTTTCATCAGCTCTAGTTAGTAGTTCTTAAAACAAATACTTTAATATACTATTTCATCCGCATGTAAAATGACACTTCATTAGATTGAACATATTGTAAATATCGTGGCGTAAAAAAACAAGAAAGAAGTCATATTGTAAATATTGTTTGGATGGGGTATTTTTAAGTTTTATAATGAAATCTTTTTTCTTAAAATTTGTTTTAAGAAAGAAATATTTTGAAAATATTTAGATTAATAATTTTGTTTTGTTGGAATTTGTATTGTGCAATTTTTTTTTATTAATATTAGTTTGAAATTTAAATTTGAATTAATATTTTATAAGTTTATTTTGGTACGTGTTGTATTAGAAAGAATTGTTTATTATTAAAAATTTAATATTTTATTTATAAAAATACTGTAGCAAAAATAATTACAGTGGCTTAGTTTTTTGTTTAATTTGGATAAAAAAAAAGATAAAACAAACTAATCAAATTGAATTTATAAAATAAATCAATAAAACTTCATCAACCAAACAGAGCCTTAAATCCCAATGGGCAATTTTTTAGAATGTGATTGGAATTATCGTATATCCTCTAAAGGGGAAATTACTTCAATCGTCCTTCAATTTGGGGTTCATTTTGTTTTTGTTCTTAATCTTTAAAAAATTTTATTTGTGTCACTTATGTTATAATTTGATTTAAAATCGTCATTTGTTCATTTTTTTCACTTAAAATTCAATTTAAATAAATATTTAACACATTGTAAAGAATTAAAACAAAAACTTTCTAAACCAAACCAAACAAAAATATTGACTTCAATCTACAACTTTCTTAAAAAGAACATTTCTAAAGTGAATCAAATAAAAATATTTTTTCCAATTCATATTTGTGCGCTATAGCCTTGAATTTTTAAGAAAAGTTTAAGTAAAAAATTCAATTATAAACTTTTCAAAATTAAATCAAACAAAATATTGACCTATATCATTGAGAATTCCATAAAACAAACTTTAGTTGTATTTTGAAGAGTAAAACAAAAATTCTCTACTTTAGACTGTGTTTGGTTGCTTAGAAATGGAATTGAATTAGAATTTAAATATTATAGAAACGTAATTCAATGAATTGAAAGTCTAAAATATTTGAATTCCTTTGTTTGGAAAAACAACAAAATTCATATAGAATTGAATTATAACAAAATTCACATTACACATATTTTACACATTTTACACACACTATACACATTTTCACACACTACATATTTTTTCACATATAGTACACACATTTTCACACACTACACATATTTTACTCATAGTACACACATTTTCATACACTACACATTTTTTCACACACTACACATATTTTACACATAGTACACACATTTTCACACACTACACATATTTTACACATAGTACACACATTTTCACACACTACACATATTTTACAATAGTACACATTTTCACACAGTACACATATTTTACACATAGTACACACATTTTCACACACTACAAATTTTTTCACACACTACACATATTTTACACATAGTACACACATTTTCACACACTACAAATTTTTTTTATACACTACACATATTTTACACATTTTCACACACTACACATTTTTTCACACACTACACATATTTTACACATAGTACACACATTTTCACACACTACAAATTTTTTCATACTACACATATTTTACACATAGTACACACATTTTCACACACTACACATTTTTTTACACACTACATATTTTTTCACACACTATACACATTTTCACACGCTACATATATGTAGCGTGTGTAAAATGTGTAGTGTGTGAAAATGTGTGTAGTGTGTGAAAATGTGTGTAGTGTGTGAAAATATGTATAGTGTGTGTAAAATATGTGTAGTGTGTGAAAATGTGTGAAGTGTGTGAAAATATATGTAGTGTGTGTAAAATATGTGTAGGGTGTGAAAATGTGTGTAGTGTGTGAAAATGTGTGTACTGTGTGTAAAATATGTGTAGTGTGTAAAAAAATGTGTAGTGTATGAAAATGTGTACAGTGTATGAAAATGTATAAAATATGTGTAATGTAAATGTCTACCATGAGGAAAGAATTAGAAATATCTACCATCTTGAAAGAATTGAAATGCAGAATTGAGCCATTATAGAATTGTAAATGAATTCAAAATCCAAATTTTATTTTGTAAACAAACAGAAGAATTAGAATTGGACCCCTCAATTCTAATTCTGAGGTCAAATTCTAACCAACCAAACACAGCCTAAGTCAAATATATTAAAACAAAAATTAACCAACTTTCCTAATTAAAAAATTAACCAACTTTCCAAAATCAATTCAATAAATAAGTTCAACATCTAGCTTGCTTTCTTTATAATTAGAATCTAAATTTTATAATCCAATAGGAAGTTTAAAAAAATCAATTGAGAACTTTCCTCATCCAATCAATTATATATCTATGATATTTTAGAATATATTAATATAGAGTTTTAAATAAACTCAACTTCCCTAATAAATTAAGTCCAGTGTTGCCTGCAGTGTCAAATACACTCGGTAATCCAAAGGAGGCTCAAGTCCGACCTCATCACGCTGCATAGCCCCTGGCCCTTCTATTAATAGGGGTAGAGTCAAAGACAACTTGCCTACTATTTCAAATAATTTATTACATCGGCAAAGTAACTAAAAGTCAACTCACATACTCGAGAGCAGCTATGGGTTGACCCAAAAAAAAATTGGGAGTTCAAGGCATAGAGTTAAAAGGTTCTAAGAGTTATTGAGAGTAGACTCAGGAGGTTTTGAGAGCCGCTGATGACATGAGAAATAACAGAAGGCACACTGTGGTACAAAGAGTATTTAGAGTTACTTCTTCTCGAGTCCTTACTGGGGACTCCTCTCTTTCTCTCTCTCTTTCTCCCTCATTTAAATACAATGTTAAATACATATAAATGGAGGGCTAACATAACCATCGAAGGAGACTCCTTAGGAACCACCTTGGGCCTCTTTTGTGTAGGTCCAACAAGGGGCTCACCAGAATCTGCCATCTCCGCCTCCTAGGAATGCTCAACAACACCACCATATAACCATGTGTGAAGCACAAAAAATCTATGCTTCAACAAGTACCATATGAAATTGCGCATTGAAACAAGGTAAAATGAGGGAATTGCTTGCCTTTAATGTTGTAAATGTGATGTTGTTGGCATAAGTTCTTGTATACTTGCATTATACGAAAAGAACATAAACCCCATCTTATAAATTAGTGTTTCTTGCAGAGTTTTCATTCAAGTAATTATAGCTAGTGATTAAGAAACTTTTCTAAGTATACCCATAGACTTGGCTATGAAGATGCCCATCATCAATGATGCTACAATTCAGATATTTTATCCAAGCTTGAGTTGCAAAATGTGGTAAAATCATATCATGGTCGCCATTGAATTGCCAAATTTTGCTAAAAATCAGCATTATTGATCCACATGAACATACCTATTGACTTGCTTAATATACACTATATATTAAAGCAAGCATACCAGTGATCTAACCTGTATATAAGAGAGATTTGTGACCTTTAATGCTGAGGTTAGCATGGTATGGTACAGTATTCTAAACACTCATCGTGTGTGGCAAGCTCAAGTTGCAGCTTATCAACATATGATTAACACTACCCTGCCATGTTGATTATGCCAAAATTAATACACATAGACATACATAATTAAACTTAACACAATCCAGATTTTACTATCTGTGTGTTATTGTCCATCTAAATTATTAATTTTTAAAAAATTTTTACTATCCATTTTTTCAAACCGTTTGCTAGATATCTTGTTGGCAAGTGATGTGAGTGCAAAAAATGGCATGAAAACTGCCTAATTATGAGCATGTTTTAGACTTTTTGTCTTTTTCCCAAAACGCATCTGTTATTGCCTATCAAAATTGCTAATTTTTGAAAAACATTTTACCATACATTTTTTTCACAACGTTTATTATATATCATGGCAAGTGAGAGGGGTGCAAAAAAGGTATCGAAAATGGTCATCATAGGCATGTTTTTTAGACTTTTGTTTTAACCAAACGCGTGTGTTATAACACAGCAAAATTGCTATTTTTTGAAAATTTCCTACTATACAATTTTTTTTCAAACTGTTCACTAGATATCAAGTTGGCAAGTGAGATGGGTACAAAAAATGGCACGAAAAATGTACTATACATTTTTTTGATAATGTTTATTATATATCATGGCAAGTGAGATGGGTGCAAAAAAGGTATTGAAAACAGTCATCATAGACATGTTTTTTAGACTTTTGTTTTAACCAAACACGTGTATTATAGCACAAGAAAATTGTTATTTTTTGAAAATTTCTTACTATACATTTTTTTTTGCAAACTGTTCGCTAGATATCATGTTAGCAAATTAGATAGGTACAAAAAATGGCACGAAAATAGCCAATTTAGACATGTTTTAAAGACATTTTATTTTTTCAAAACGCGTGTTAAACCCATTAAAATTGCCAATTTTTGAAACCTTCTTTTTATCCATTTTTTACACCATTCGTTGGATATCATGTTGGCAAGTCAGACGGGTGCAAAAAATGACACGAAAACGACCAATTTAGGCACTTTTTTGAAACTTTTTACTTTGTCGAAAACACGTGTGTTTTTCCCTATCAATATTGCTAATTTTTGAAAATTTCTTACTCTTCATTTTTTTCAAACTGTACACTAGATATCATGTTGGCAAGTGGGACGATTGCAAAACACTTGCATGAAAACAACCAATTTTAGCACATTTTTAAAAATTTTATTTTTGCCCAAAATGTGCATGTTATAACCAATAAAAATTGTCAATTTTTGAAAATTTCTTACTATCTATTTGTTCACACCATTCACTAGATATCATATTGGTAAATGAGACGGGTGCAAAAAGGGCACGAAAATGGTCAACTTGTTTTTGCCCAAAACTCGTGTCCATAAAAAAATCCACCATACATTTTTTACACCGTTCAATATATATCATGTTGCCAAGTGAGACATGTACAAAAACAAATGCACGAAAATAGCCAACTCAGACACTTTTTTTAGAATTTTTATTTTCGTCCAAAATGTTTAGTTTATTATCTTTTGAGTGCTTGGAGTGAGCTTTGAGAGTTACTCAGAATTTTGTAGTTGGACTTGGAGGACTTGATGATGCATGAGTTGTTATTTGAATTAGACCTAACTGCTTGGAAGGATATTTGTTTTGGCTAGATTGATGCTTATTTAGTGAAATTGGTTTATTGTTTGTTTGCTTAGTTTGTTTTCAATTTTTGTTTGAATGCTTAGGGACAAGCATTGTTCAAGTGTGGGGATCTTGATAAGATCATAAATGTTTAGTTTATTATCTTTGCTTTTATATGTTTTGTGGGGTGAAACATATACTTAATGGTATAAATATGTGCAGATTTGGAAGTTTGTAGAATTGGATTGTGTTGGAAGGAAAGAGACAGATTTGGAGATTTTTAGAGCATTAAAGGAAGTGGAAACGAATCTGAAGAAAGTTGGCAGTAGAAAAATCTGTGGCAATTACCAATGGTGGATAGATTTGATTTGGAAGATATTTTGTTACAACCACATGTGGTTGCGAGATTTATGGAAACTAGAAGATTTCTTGAGTAAAATTAGGAAAATATATTTTTTCTCTTCTGTTAAAGGGAGAAGAATAATGAGGGCTGGATGTCTTTGGATCTTTGATCCTTAGAACATATTCTTTTTATGCAGTTTTCCTTTTTAGAATTTCGTTTTTAGTTGCTGCCCAATTGTAGCTGAAGGAGTTTTTCTGCAGTTCGTTGTGTAGCAAGAACAGCAGTACCGTCGTTTGCCCAAACGACGGACTGGTTTGATTTTCTATTTCAGTATTAATTTAATTTCCTTTTCAATTATTATTCTGTCTTGTTTTAATTATGAGTTGTGAGTAGTTTTCTTATCTGGTAAGTAAGTAAGAAGCACTAATTATGATAAGGTTGTGAGACCAAATTGTGTTAATCAATGATATTCTATTCAATTCCAAGAGTTTTCTGTGAATAGCGTTCATTACTTAATTGGATTAAAGACTGATCAACTTTAATAAAATTAGGTAGAGTCAATTAATCTCTAATTAAATCACAGGATTGAATTAGTAGGATTAATTAGTGACAAAGCTGCTGTCTCGTTAGACGGAGACAATTGGTTAACAAATTATTGTATGCTGATCATAACTCAATTTGTTAAAGTTGAGTCCTTCTAAGAATTAATGCTTTTCTAACGTTGAATTGGGTGATCGGCTGATTCCGGCCTGGTTATGTTTGAAATAGGGAAATAGTGGATTAAGCTGATACTTGTCCACTGTCGAATAAGTAAGGAAGGATTTGGACACGTCAGAGCTGATTCTCGGTGTCTTATAACTGATTGATTGAATGGGAATTATTATTTTTGCGTCAATGAACAACTGATAAAAATTAGTGTGGATTGCTTATTTGCCAGAATTTTATCTTTAAGTAATTTAATTCAGTTTTTTTATGATATTAATTTCTTGTTTATTAATTTGTGAATTTATCTATTTTCCTACGTATTAATTTCTCTATGATTTTAATTATGGTGACAATTGCAAATTGATTAATTAAGAAAATTTGTTGTTCCTCGTGGGATCGACCTTACTCCCATTAGACTATTTTTAATCTTTAGAGTAAGTATTAATTTTGGTGCAAAAACGACACACCAAACTAGATATCATGTTAGCAAGTAAGAAGGATGGAAAAAATGGCATGAAAACGGACCGTTTGTGAAACTTTTTATTCTTTTATCAAAGTACATGTGTTATTATAGCCCATAGAATTGTCATTTTTTTGTAAATTTCTTACTATCCATTTTTTTTTCAAATTATTCACTAGATATCATGTAGGCAAGTGAGACAGATGAAAAAACAGGGACGAAAATGGCCAACTTAGGCACGATTTTTAGACTTTTTATTTTTACTAAAACACGTGTGTTATAGTCCATTAAAATTTGCCAAATTTTGAAAATTTCTTACTACGTATTTTTTTCACACCATTTACTAGATATTATATTTATAAGTGAGACGGGTGCAAAAGAAGGGCACAAAAACGGCAAATTTATGCACATTTTTGAAACTTTTTATTTTATCCAAAACGCGTGTGTTATAACACATCAAAATTGTCAATTTTTTAAAATTTCTTACTATCAATTTTTTTCACACTGTTCACTAGATATTATGTTGGTAAGTGGACATGTGCAAAAAAAGTATGAAAATGTCCAATTTAGGCACGTTGTTGAGACTTTTTATATTTGTAAAAAACGTAGTGTGTATAACTCATTAAAACTGTCAAATTGTGAAAATTTTCTGATATACATTTTTTTTCACACCATTATATTTTCTGTTAGAACATTTCTGTTAGGGAAAAACGGAATCTCACATTGTATCTAATAGCCCAAAATAATAGACGATAGTAACGAGAAAAATAAATGGGATAATGGACACAAAGATTTACATGATTCGGTCAATGTGACCTACGTCCACGACCGGAGGCGGTGCCAAAATTCACTAATAAGTGGAGACAAATTTACAAAAGTGGAACACTAATTTCCACAAGGCTTTAAAGCAAAAGAAAGATAACAAAGAAAGGCAAAGGAAGAGAAGCTCTTAAGCTTTCTGTATTTGGGGTGATTTTAAAACTTCAGCATTTGCCTCTATTTATAGGCAAATGCTTGAATGTGAATTCTACACTTCTGCCGAAATGAATCATTTCACACAGCCACAATTGTTGAAGCCTTTCTGCCAAAAGTCCACAAAAAACATTCAGCAGCATTGTTTGAAAGTTGCTGCAACAATTTTGTCAACAAAAAACAACTGCCAATAGAAACACACAAGAAATTGGCCACATGTTTTTGGGTTGCGGGCCACACCATTTCTTACAAATCTCCACCTTAGTCTGTAACCCGAAAATAATGACTTAATCAAAAAACACACACACATCTCCGGCAAAGCCCCAATAGGCTGAATCATAAACTATGAACACCAATCAAATCCAAACTCTGTTTGAACTTGTATACTGGAAGAGTTTTCGTAAACATATCGGTAGGATTGTCCTTGGTATTGATTTTCTGAACAAGGACCTTCTTCTCAGTAATGGTATCTCGAATAAAATGATATTTAATATCAATATGCTTCATCCGCTCATGATACATCTGGTTTTTAGTCAAATGAATTGCACTTTGACTATCACAGTAAATGGTAGTAGTCTCTTCTTGTAGAGTTAATTCGCCGAATAAACCTTTCAACCATAAAGCTTCTTTAATAGCCTCAGTGACTGCCATATATTCTGCTTCAGTAGTGGATAAAGCCACTACATGTTGTAGAGTAGCTTTCCAGCTAAGAGACATGAGCTTATCAAGATCACCGGCGTAGTCTGAATCTACAAAACCAATCAAATTGTTGTTGGTTCTACCGAACTCCAAACAAGAGTTTGAAGTACCCTTCAAGTATCTAAGTATCTATTTCACAGCCTGCTAGTGTTCTTTGCCCGGATTTGCCATATACCTGCTAACAACACTAACTGCTTGTGAAATATCTGGATGAGTACAAACCATTGCATACATGATACTGCCAACGACACTAGAATAAGGAACACGTGCCATATAACTTTCCTCTTCCTCTGATTTTAGTGATTGAGCAGCAGATAGTCTAAAATGGCTAGCAAGAGGAGTAATGACTGGTTTGGCATCCAACATGCCAAATCTCTCCAAAAATTTCTTAAGGTAACCTTCTTGGGTCAGATATAATTTTCCAACTCCTCTATCTTGTCTTATCTCCATACCAAGAATCTTCTTAGCTGCTCCCAAGTCCTTCATTTCAAATTCACCATTCAATAAGGCCTTTAACTGGTGAATTTCTGCAAGATTCTTAGCCTCAATGAGCATGTCATCAATATATAACAAAAGATAAATGAATGAATTATCTTTTAAATTCCGAAAGTAAACACAGCTATCATACATGCTCCTGGAGAAATCATGACCCAACATAAATGAATCAAACTTTTTATACCACTGTCTTGGAGATTGTTTCAATCCATACAAGGATTTCTTCAACAAACAAACATGGTCTTCTTTACCATCAAATTCGAAACCTTCAGGTTATTTCATATAGATCTGTTCATCTAATTCACCATGTAGGAACGCTGTCTTAACATCAAGCTGTTCCAATTCCAAATCAAACATGGCTACTAATGCAAGCAATACACGAATAGAGCTATGTTTTACAACAGGTGAGAAAACATCATTAAAATCAACACCTTGTACCTGAATATAGCCCTTTGCAACTAATCGTGCCTTATACCTTGCATCGTCAATACCTGAATTACTTTCTTTTTTTTGAAGACCCATTTGCAGCCAACAATTTTCTTTCCTTTCGGCGGCGTCACAAGATCCCAAGTACCATTCTTGTGTAGAGATTCCATTTCTTCATTCATAGCCACCACCCACTTATCTGAATTAGCACCTGAAATTGCCCCTGTATATGTGGAAGGTTCTCTGTCTCCACCTGTTTCCTGTGCCATTGATAAAGTATATACAACCAAATTTGCATACCTCTGTGGTGGTCGAATCTCTCGTCTTGGTCTGTCTCTGGCTATGGAATATCCGTCTTTTACTGGTTCATCTTCAATAAGGTTTGGATCTGGTTCATCACCTTGGTCCGTAGAAGATCTTTGAGAATGATTGAAATTTATGATCTCTAACTCCACCTGTTTCTGTGTACTATCTTCTTTTTCTAAATTACAAGGATTACAAGACTCTTTTCTAGGGTTTAACATAAATGATTCATCAAAAGTAAAATCTCTGCTAATTACAAATTTAGGTGATTTGGGATCAGGATAAAATAGTCTGTATCCTTTCACCCCTGAAGCATAACCGATGAAGTACATTTTCTAGCCCTAGGCTCTAACTTTCCCTCATTAACATGCATATATGCTGGACACCCAAATATTCTTAAATCAGAGTAATTAGCAGGAGTACCTGACAATACTTCCTCTAGAGTCTTGAAATCAAGAGGACCACACGGAACACGGTTGACAATATAACAAGCTGTAGCGATAGCTTCTGCCCAAAAGTCTGAAGTCAACCCAGCGTTTGAAATCATACACCGAGCTCTTTCCAAAAGAGTCAGGTTCATATGCTCGGACACCCCGTTCTGTTGAGGCGTTATTCTAACGGTACGATGTCGAGCAATTCCTTCATTTTTGCAGAATTCATTAAATTTTGTTCCACAAAATTTCAAGCCATTATCTGTCTGCAACTGCTTAATGTGTTTTCCTGTCTGCTTTTCAATCAAAGTTTTCCATTGTTTAAATGTTAGGAAAACATCACTTTTATTTTTCAAGAAATACACCCAAACCTTTCTTGAAAAATCATCAATAAATGTTAACATATACCTTGCACCACCCTTAGAAGGAACACGAGAAGTCCCCCAAAGATCAGAATGGATATAATTCAAAGTACCTTTTGTTCTATGGACTGCAGGTGAACTGAAAGTGACTCTTTTTTGTTTCCCAAAAATACAATGTTCACAAAAGTCCATCTTACCAGTACTTTGTCCACAAAGTAGGCCCCTTTTGCTTAACAGAATTAAGCCTTTCTCAATCGCATATGCCAAAATTTGGTGATGTCGGTATCTGATGTTACCGAGACTGCTGCAGTACCTAAAACTGTAGATCCCTGCAAGATATACAAACTACAGACTTGCAAGCTTTCATTAATACAAGAGCACCTTGTGAAATTTTTAAAACTCCACCTTCAGCCGAATACCTGTACCCGAGAGAATCAAGGGTACCTAACGAGATCAGATTTTTCTTCAAATCGGGAACATATCTAACATTTGTGATTGTTCTAATAATTCCATCATACATTTTGAACTGGATTGTACCTATACCAACAACCTTACATGGAGCATTATTACCCATCAAAACAACTCCACCATCACATTTTTCATATGTTGAAAAATAATCCTTTTCAGGACTCATGTGGTAAGAACAACCAGAATCTATAATCCACTCATCCTTAAACCTAACTTTATTTGTTGTTGCTACAAATAAAGTTCCATCATTCTCATCTGCAACTACACTGGCTTCGACAGTGCAGCTGTTATTCTGCTCATTTTTATATTTTCTTTATTTTTTAATTTGTAACAGTCAGCCTTAATGTGCCCCTTTTTCTTGCAATAATTACAAATTTTATTTTTATGTCTGGATTTAGACCTGCCGTTGGATCTACTACTATCAAAATTTCTGTTTTCAGGTCTCCCCCGTATCACTAATCCCTCTGCCTGACTTTCACTAGTCTCTCCTGTGATATCCCTATCAATCTGCTCTTTGGACTTTAATGCAGATTTTACATAACTATATGAGACAGAATCTTTCCCATAAATCATGGTATCACGAAAATGTTTAAATGGCTGTGGAAGAGAGCATAACAACAAAATGGCTTGATCCTCATCTTCCATCTTAACATCTACATTCTCCAAATTCAAAATAATGGAATAAAATATATCAAGATGTGATATAATAGATGTACCTTCAGTCATTTTTAACATGTACAACTTTTGCTTTAAGTAAAGCCGATTCTCTACCGTCTTTTTCATATAGATGGACTTTAACATATCCCACATACCTTTGGCTGTCTTTTCACCGGTAACTTCCTGCAAAATCTCGTTAGAGATATTTAATATAATACCAGATCTAGCCTTTTTATCTAGATCTCGAAAACTTTGTGTTGATATTTCTGGTGGTTTTTTCTCTACCCCTTCAAGTGCTAACTCACATCCATCCTGAATAAGAATGGCTTCCATTCTGAGTTGCCATGTACCAAAGTTGACACTCCGGTCAAACTTTTCAATACAGGTCTTAGTTACTGTCATCGTGGCTAAAAGATCAAAAATGAGATATGGCTTTGATACCAATTTGTTAGGGAAAAACGGAATCTCACGTTGTATCTAATAGCCCAAAATAATAGATGATAGTAACGAGAAAAGTAAATGGGACAATGGACACAAAGATTTACGTGGTTCGGTCAATGTGACCTACGTCCACGGCCGGAAGCGGTGCCAAAATTCACTAATAAGTAGAGACAAATTTACGAAAGTGGAACACTAATTTCCACAAGGCTTTAAAGCAAAACAAAGAGAACAAAGAAAGGCAAAGGAAGAGAAGCTCTTAAGCTTTTGTATTTCGGGTGATTTTAAAACTTCAGCATTTGCCTCTATTTATAGACAAATGCTTGAATGTGAATTCTACACTTATGCCGGAATGATGCCGAAATGAATCATTTCACACAGCCACAATTGTTGAAGCCTTTCTGCCAAAAGTCCACAAAAAACATTTAGCAATATTGTTTGAAAGTTGCTGCAACAATTTTGTCAACAAAAAACAAATGCCAATAGAAACACACCAGAAATTGGCCATATGTTTTTGGGTTGCGGGCCACACCATTTCTTACAATTTCGCTAGTGGATCTTATACATTTGGGCTCCAGGATTTGTTTAATGTTAATAGCACTGATCAACTGCAAAAGCACACACCTTATATTGCATTGTTTACCAATTGTATCAGTGTGTGTGCATGTTTTTCTGCTAGTGTTGAGGTATTATTGGGTGTTTTCTGATTGACTGATTACTGAAACAGAGCAAATAAGTAGGGTGTGTTACTGAGGCCTAATAAGTAGTTAGGTTGATATACTAGAGAGGTTGATAGGATATCCATCTTTCAAACATGGCTTGACATTCAGCAGGCTTGAACTCTGGAGCTGTATGGCCTGCTCCCTGTTAAATTAACCAATATCAAAATTAATTAGTCCCAATAATTTACATGAAATTGTGCATTGAATTAGCAAGGAAAGAAGAGGAATTTCTTGCTTTTACTGTTGCAAATGTCATGCTGTTGGCATAAGTTCTTGTATATCTGCATTAAATATACGAAAGAGCAAAAACCCCATCTTAGTTTCCTTCAGAATTCTCATACGAGTAATAATGAGTAGTGATTAAGAAACCTTTTTAAGTTTTAACTATACCCAGCGATTTGGCCTTGAAGATTCCATTGTCGCCAATCATCAATGATGCCATAATTCAGTGATTTTATCCACGCTTGAGTTGCAAAATGTGGTAAAATAGAATCATGGTCGCCACTGAATTAAAAAATTTTGTATACTATTAGTCACTCAAATCTTCTATTTCATTCTCTATTTCAATCCCTGTTCAAATTCATAAATACATGCCATGTATATTTTACTAAAACCTTATCAATTGATTAATAAATCTTAAGGGAGAAACGTTAAATACACATTACGTATATTTAAGATTGAAATAGTGATTGAAATAGAAAATGTAACAGAACATCTATCCGGAATTACTATTGATCCAAATGACTATAACTACTCTACTGCATGAATGAATGCACTGACTGCTTAATACTATATATTAAAGCAAGCATACTAGCAATCAAACCTGTATATAAGAGATCTGTAACCTTTAATGCTAAGATTAGCATGGTATGGTACAGTATTCTTAATACTCGTCTTGTATTTCACGTTCAAGTTGCATCTTTTCCACTCACCAGCACTACCCTGCAGACATGTTGATTATGCCAAAATTAATACACATATACACACATAATTAAACATCTCAAAAGTTTATATGAAGCCTTTCTTCAAAATCAAAGTCACTACTCTTTCTTTATATACATACCTTTTGTATGTGGAGGGCCTCCTGGACGTTCTTGTCATTGGCCCAGTAAAAAACCAGACCATGATAGTCCTCCTATCAATAGCACATAGACAAGCAAATGATTTTAAGAAAGAACTCATCCAAATGAATTTATTTTATGAGGAATTTCACAATGACATTAGTATTTTACTCGACATTTAAATGCAGTATTAGTATCCTGAATTTTGATTTCTTGGATTTTCTGATGGAATATTTCATTAGTGGATCTTCTTATACCATCAAATATTTTATTCTGCCTTGACAAAGACAAAGGACACGGGCTCCAGGATATGTCCAGGGTTAATAGCACTAATCAACTGCAAAAGCAAAAGCATACCTTACATTTCATCAGTGTGTGTGTGTGTGTTTTTCTTTTTAAGGGTCTGATTGCTGATACAGGGCAGAAGAAAAGCTTCAGATAAAATGGCTTGCTTGCCTCATGGTATGTCTGCATATTTTGTAAGCAGAGTACATTTCTAGGATCTTTAGTTTGATAATCTCCTCTGCAACTAATCTTCAAAGACTGCAAGACAAATAAACAATCTTCAATCTATACCCAAGGAAGTTATTGTTAGCAACTCTGGCTCAAGTAATATGCGAGAGATAATAAATGAGAATAGTTACAAAATTGGAGAATAGAACACAACACAAAACCAACGAGGAGCACCAAAATAGAGAAGACCATAATAGGATAAGCCAGAAGAGAACTTATGTCTCTAAAATTCTCAAACGATATAGACCTATGCATAGAACTCAAAAAGAGCTCTAAAAACCCGAACCCCTCTACTTGTTTTAGTCTCGCACTCAAGCCACCCTGCTTTTTCTCCAGTTACTATAGATTTGTTATTTCTGCAATATTTATGTTAATGCACATCTGAACCTCAAGTATAATCAAATCCTGTTCCACAAGATCCTATATCAGCTATACATCCTCCTTGCATTTGTGCTGGAGAACGGTGCCTTTGAGACAGAGAGATTACAGCCAGCTTGCCAATTGCCGAGTTTTGGTCATTGTTTGCGCTGGTATAAAAGATTTTTGGGTAAATTATATCAATGTTTCTTAATTTAGGGGTTGATTTCGAATTTGTCTTTCAACTTTAAAACATTTCATTTGAGTCTCTTATTTTACATTTTGGATTTTAAATAGTTCTCGGTCTGTTTTCCATCAATGTGTGGACAAATTGAGGGGCGTAACTAGAACCCAATTTAGTGAGGACTGAGTTTAAAATAAAAATTTGTTACGTGATTAAATAAATATATTGATATTATGGGGGAGAAAAAGAGCAATTTGTTTAAAGTTTGGAAATGGGGAGTCCAAAGGGAAAACTGAAAAGAGGGTGAAGTGAATGTTTTTTTTTTCAAATTAATCAAAACGATACCATTTTGAAACAAAACGACGTCATTTTGTTAAGTTCGTTCTTTTTTTAAAAAAAAATTTTTCCTCCAAAACTCAAAATTAGTTGGGTCTTTTTCTCCACTGCGTGACGGCATCAGACCTGTGGCTTGTAGGGGGTGGCAGCCTCTGGCGGTGGAGATGAATCTCTCTCTTCCAAGAATCTGGCGAGCTTGGTAGGGGTTGAAGCCCCTCTTGCCCCCACCTAGATTCGCCCCTGGACAAATTAAGATTCTCATGCGCATAATACATGACAAATCGAAGGGCAATATAAACCAATTTCGCTTATCATTTATTTATTTTATAGATTGTTTTATTTATTTCATAGTTATTGTTACTTAACTTCGTTTTTATTGTTATGTGTCACGCGCGTGAGATACATAATCTGTCTACACATAGATAAAAAATAGACCGAAGACAATTTAAAACTCAAAATGGAAGATGGTGGACTAAAATAGAATGTTTTGAAGTTGAAGGATAAATTCTAAATCAACTCCTAAATTAAAGGATGATTAACGCAATTTACCTAAGATTTTTTTTTTTTTGAACAAGCCACTTTAGTTGTTTTAAAATAAATTCAATGTTGAGCCAAGCGTAGCTCACACTTTGAAATTCCCTGGCAGTCCCCAAACATATGAAAGAAAAAAATTCAACTGAAGAAATGTAATTGACCTTAGCTACCCTTCCTTCAGTTGGCTTCGCAGTATACCAAGTGAAAAGGGAAGGTGGGAGGGTTAAGATAAAGTTGAAATAGGATCATAAGAAAAGATAGAGATGCCCCAAAAAGTTTCACCAGAAACCTTTTATAGAAACAGAAGAAAGGACGAAAAAAATTTCTCGCCAACTAATGCAAGACAAAAGTCGCATTATACTCGACAAGACAGACCCAATCGTCCACAAAGAATGAGAGTTATGAAAAGGATTAACCAACCTGATAAAGTTCATCAGAAATTAGTCCCATCCCGTGAAAAAAAGGGACTCTATAGTTTCCATCAGTTGGAGTTGTTGATGGATTTCCAAGCAAGTAACCCTGAAATCATTTAAGAAATGAATTAAGCACATCTTGTAAATAATTGCAATATGTCTCAGTTCCAAACTTATTATTGTTGAAATTTTGCTCAAGTTTCTAATTATCTTGCTCGGCTAGAGTAATTAAAGAGATCAGAGGAGAGAGGATTACGAAAAGTACGAACCTTAATATCAATCTTTGGATCAATTCCAAACTCATTTCCTGCATTTTATGACAAATCAACAACAGTTTTGTAAAGATCTTGTAGCCTTTGACAGAATTCTTGTTTTATAATCAATTTTTTACACAAAAGGCTAAGCACTGCACGCAGTTACGATAGCATGCATGCATAGTCACTTAAGATTTCTTACAAATAGGCTAATGTAGGTGTCCATTAATTAATATCACAAAACTAAATTCAATCCGAGGATTTTCGTACAGAAAGAACCGTACGTGCATGTTTTCAAAATCTTACCATTCGATATAAGTTGAGTAACAATTGGAACAGTAATGCCAGGATATGACTCTCCGCCGACGTAGACTGGAACCGAAATGTACTCTGGGTGATCAACCAGCCACTGAGAAGTAATTAATCCACGGTTCAAACAATCTTGTAAAAGGTGAAATTAACAATCATCTTTTCACTTTGATTGTAATGGAGAGAAGAAGTATATGGCTTATTGGTTCTTGGTTTTGGAGAAAAGCATTAATTCAGCTTTTCAAGTCGCTGAAAATTTATGAAATTCTTACCCAAGGTATTAATGGATATTGCAGTTGCAGATTCTCTTTTCAGGGCAGATTTATGCATAATACAAGAATACATGATGAATTCAGAGACATCACTTTGGGAACAAAGATGTTCAATAAATATACTACAATCATTGTCCTAATCAATACATGAGTGAAAATTTGGTACTCTCCAATGTCAACACCAACATGGAGCATGATGGTCCATAAATTTAACTCAATACTGCAGTTTTAGCGTTTATTATAACGTACGAGCTTCTATATCATTTATGTATCACTTTATATATCATTTTCTATAAATGTGACGCATGTACTTTTAGACAATAGTAAAACACTATTAAATAATTAGCGAATCCGAAAGAATAAATATTAAATACACGTGTCAACATCGTATATATTAATACATTAAGTTATATACAAAAGTGATACAAAATATCTATTAACATAACGCACCTTCTGAAGAAATTCATAGGCTTGATCACAGGCTTGTAATTCAGTAGACTGAGAAGCTTTTGGAGTGCTGCCATAAGAAAATCCAGTTCCTACTGGCAAATCCACAAAGATTATGCTTGCCACCTTAACCAGTGAGTACAATTATTGTGAATCTCGTACAACTCAAAAGTCAAATCCTTAATATTGACATTAGTCCAGGACAAAAACTGCTCAAATTCTTTTTTTAATTTACCTTAGTCCAAGACTATGGATTTAACTCCAACTTGGGCAAACTCCCATGGTACGGCACTGGCTTCAATTTTATTGGTCCTGTGAAACGAAATTCATGACAAGTTCATGATTTGGTTGAACGGTACTACTACTTCCATTACATGCATCATAGTCACATTACGTAGTAACTAGGGTCAAAATTGTGACGAAAATGAGGGGATTAATGCAAAGATCCATATGAAAGTGGACCTTTGCTTGAATATATTTTTTCAAACAGAAATTGATTCTTTAATATGTACTCAGTTATGTAGTATCTTTTATGTTCATTATATGTAAATAATATCGTAACAAATTACTGTGAATTTTCCAAATGTTGAAATTCCAAAAACTGAAAAGAAAACTCTTTAATTTTGGAAATTACATTCCTAGAAATTTGCTAAGTTCATACATACAAATTCAGTTGGTCTCCTACAAATAAGGTTCATATATCACAATAAAAGTAGTAGAAAATTAGAATTACGATTTTAAGAGTGATTAATTGTCTATTTCATATATAACCACGTCTTATATATGAACCGATTTCATACGAATTTTTTTTGAAACAAATTAAAATTTAAATAGCTAACCGATTTTTCATTCATCTAATAAATACCATCACTTGCATATGATACTAAATAGTAATATTTAGAATATAAAATAGTATCACATGATAAACAATGCTACTTGTTAGATGAATAAAAAATAAATTAAAAACTATTTTTGTGACAAAATTTAAGTCAAAGTACTGAAATCAAATATTTTCAAAACAAGAAAAGCAAACAAAACTTACCTCTAAGTTGAAGAACAACTGAGGTCACTTACACTTATTTATATTCATAACATCTTTATTATACTATGGGCTCATTTGGTTGGCAGGAATATGGGTTGGAAAGTAATCTTTTTCCTGATTTTTAGATTCTAGGGCTCGTTTGGTTGGCAGGGAATCTGGGTTGGGAAAGTAATCTTTTTCCTAATTTTCAGATTCCTGTGTTTGTTTCAAACTTGAAAACTAATAATTTTCTTAATTATTAAATTCCTGCGTTTGTTTCATCCAGGGAAAGTAAAATGAATCCTGAACCAAGGAAAATAACTGCAAAATTTCAGGATTATGAATCCTTTCTAAAAGTTGGTATTCTGATTCCTCTCTTGAGGATTTTGACTATGTGGCTCTTTCTTTATGTTTATTATTTATATTTTGAGTTTCATATGTTTCTTATGCTAAATTCTAATTCATTTGGTCAAATAATTTTATTTTTTTTAGTTTGATATTTTTTTTTATTGAATTTACTACTTAACTGAAATTAAAATTTTAGTAGTTTTTATATTGACTTTAAAAAGGTAATTCAATGTAAAAAGAGTTAAATAGATGGATAATATGTTATTTTTTTATTAAAATTATTACCATTATGGGGGTTTTATATATTTTTTAAAAAACTCAAAATTTTATTTATGTTGCTTTAGACTTTTTCTATCATACATTTACCTAATTAATTTTCATACATTTTATATACTCAATACTTATTGTTTAATAAATTTTAGTTATTTTTATTAATATTAATTTGTAAATTTATTTTTCATTTATTTAATCAACTATTTTTTTTTTAATAATATTAACAAAGAAAATTTTTATTTTAACACTTTTTTTATAAGTTGTAGTTAATAGCTTAATTATTTAATTAAATTAAAAATGATAATTTTTACAATGATGAAAATATAAAACATAATATTAAAATATTTATTATAAGGTAAAAATATATAATTAAGTTTCATGATATGATTTAAAATAAAACTATATAAATGTTTATGTATAAGTATAACATACAACTGTAATTCAAATAACATTCTTTGGTTCAATAATTTAAATCAAGTAATAAAATAAAAATCATACTAATTTTTTTAAGAATCTATCCAAACACAGGGTAAGTATTCATATTCCTCACAATTAAATTCCTAGGAATCAGATTATCAGGAAAAATATTCATTTTCCTCAAAATTAAAATCTCAAGAATCACATTCCCATTAAATATTACTTTCCTGCCAACCAAACGAACCCCTAGTGTTTGGTTCATTTTTTGACTTTTGAGAAAGTAAAAAGAATCCTGCACTCCAGGAAAGTTAGTATAAACTTTCTGGATTCTTAATCCTTGTTCCAAGTTGGTATTCTGATTACTTACTTCAGAAAAGTGAGTCATTTTTTATTAAATATTTATTAATACAATATTATCCCTTATGATACAACCCACATGAATAAATAATTCAACCTTATTGAAATTTAATTAAATAACATAATAATTTTTATTATAAACTTAGTTCTTGCTAATTATAATCTTACATATTTGTTCCTCAAACTTTCATTGTAAAACTAACCCACTCTTAAAATATAAAAATTTCAATAAACAAACAACATTAATTTAAAAAAATTGTTATGGAAATAAATCGCTTTTAAGAAATAAAAATATACAACATTAATTTTAAAAAATTTATAAAATTATATTTGATCTATAAAATAATGACAATATAGCGTTAAATATGTAGTTTACATTTGTTAGCATTTTGAATTATTTTTATTTATTTGTTTGTTATAACACATAAATTATATAATAATACTTATTTTTGACATTATAATTTTACATGCATTTTATATTTTGATGGATAATAATTATTTATTACACATAAATGAAAAATTTTAAAGAATAATTAGAAAATAATTTTGTTATATAACCCTGTATATATCACAAATATATAATTTTTTTTATAATTGAACCAAAAATGCATTGCATTTATTGGTTGATTAATTTAAATGAAACACTAAAACATGAATTTAATTAATTTTTCTCTTAATATTCCTTGATCTATCCAAACATAGGAAAGAGAAGTTGCTGCTTCATTTTTCAGAGATTCAAAATCTAAGAAATCATATTTCCAAAACACTTTACTTTCCCACCAACCAAACGTGCCCTATGGGTATTTTTTTCTCTTTACATTGTTGATGTCATTTAATCAGCTA
The DNA here is from genome assembly GCA_016586305.1 of Ophiorrhiza pumila. Classification (NCBI taxonomy): domain Eukaryota; kingdom Viridiplantae; phylum Streptophyta; class Magnoliopsida; order Gentianales; family Rubiaceae; genus Ophiorrhiza; species Ophiorrhiza pumila. Next base: position 9,459,877 of record BLIW01000004.1, read on the forward strand.
ATAAAATCTATCTGCTGCACTCTTTACTAATATGTGCAAAATAAGTAGAATATAGATCAAAGTGTCAAAATAGTAATTATATTTTAATCCACCTTCTCGTCATTCAACTTTTAAAGTGGAAAAAAAATAACTGAACTCCTTAAAACGTATATTTGTAGGTCATTTCGTCCAATTCATCTGTCAGTGCAAAAAGAAACTAATTCTTTAAAGACAAATTTGTCTAAATACCTAAAATCGAGGGATAAAATTGTCAAACAATCACATGTTTATATTAAAATAACTCAACCATCATCCCCATAATCATCTCCACAATTAGAGCAAGAAGAGGATATTGTAAATTGATAAGTTTGTTTCCATAGAGATAAGTCAGAAGAAAAATAATTATCTCCATCATTCAAGGCATGTGAGATCCCGTAATTATGAAATTAAGTGATTGCAATCTTATCTCACAGTTAATGGTTGATTGCAATCACACAATTAAGGATTAATGGATTGGAATCCTATCTTTCCATTCACTCACATAATTAAGGATTGATTGATTGAAATCCTACCTTTCCATTAATTGTATTATTTCATTCATTGTGTTATTTCCTTATGTAACTATGCTTATAAATGTAAGAAGTGTTGAACTCTCTTCTCACATTGAAAAGAAAAATCAATTTCAAAAATATTGTTCAGTTTCCAGTTTTCTTTATGGTATCAAAGCCATTTGTGAGCAACTTCTCTCTCACGTAATGAATTCTCCCTCACAATGTTAGCAACTTCACAACTCTCAAATTAAAACAAGACCATTACTCACTATGGCAAGAACAAGTTTTTGCCTGTATAGAAAATCAAGATTTTGATCGAGCATCTCACAGGTGAATGGATAAATCAACAACAGATTCAACAGGTGAAATATATGAATCAATAACAAACTCAACAACAACTGGTGACTATAACAGTCACAATATCAAGAAAATCAAATAGGTCTCTTCGTGGATAACTTATTGGCAGTCTTTCTGAATAAGCAATTGGTATTCTTAAAGAAGCCTATGCTCAAAATTCTCAGAAACAAAAAGAAGAGAATTAACTCTTCGTCAACAGTTGAAATATCTTTACATAGATGACGGTGTCATCATTGTTGACATATTCACAACTCCAAAACCATAAACAACAACAACAACAATAAGCAAAATTTAGAGGCTTAAACTTTGACTCCAACTCTGGTAGAGTTTTTGCGGAGAGATATTAACAATTCCAATGGCCGTGGCTTTCAAACACATAATCAAAATCACAACAATCAAGCAGTCAATAATTTTGATGAACAAACAAATTACAACAACAACAAGAAGCAAATTTCAGAGGCTCAAACTTTGCCTCCAGTCCCGGCAGAGTTTGCGGGGAAATATTAAAATAACTCAACCATTATCCCCATAATCATCTTCACAATTAGAGCAAGAAGAGGATATTGTGGATTGATAAAGTTGTTTTCATGAAGATAAGTCAGAAAAAAAGCAATTATCTCCATCATTCAATGCATGTGAGATCTCGTAATTATGAAATTGAGTGATTGCAATCTTAATTCACAATTAATTGTTGATTGCAATCACACAATTAAGGATTGATTGATTGACATCTTATTTTTCCATTAATTGTATTATTTCCTTAATTGTGTTATTTCCTTATATAACAATGCTTATAAATGTAAGAAGTGTTGAACTCTCTTCTCACATTGAAAAGAGAAATCAATTTAAAAAATATTGTTCAATTTCCAGTTTTCTTTAGTTTAAAACCAAATAAGGCTCTTTCTTCCTCGTGATCACCATTATATTCGTCCTCCATAAAAACTTATGTGAAACGGGTTCATATATGAATATGTGTTAATTTAATTTTGATATACTTAGTAAGTTAATTTTTTTAATAATTGATACGCTATATACTTGATACGCTAATTTTTGGTATTAGATTGATACTTTTGAACTGAAAATTGATATAATAGTATCTTTTTATTCTTGATACGCTAATTTTTGGTATTGGATTGATACTTTTGGACTGAAAATTGTTACACAAATTTGCCATTGAAAGAATTGATTTCGATATGCACTGATGGATGAATTGCACGGAATGATATGGATGTGTACGTTTAAGGAGTTCAGTAACTTTTTTTAACCACTTTAAGAATTTGATGACTAAAAAGTGGATTGAGAAATAGTTTAATGACTATTTTGACACTTTTCTCTAAAATATAATATAAGCAAATTAACAGAAATTATGAATAGACACGGAGAGAGTAATACAAGCAAATGTAGCTATTTTATGTAATTGAGTATTTGAGCTACATTTAATTTATTGATCTTACAACTATAAAATATTGCGGGCAAAGTTATGTTGGTTAAATAATTACCTACTTACAAACTACTTTACGAGGCACTAGTGAATCAATTAAGGAGGATGGAAGGAAAGAACACACCCCAAAGACTAGAAGAGCGCAACTTACTTACAACAAGTTCGAATTTTAAATTCAGGATTTAAGCTAGAACTGGAAATTAAGGGCTGGAGGGGTACTACTCTATGGGGCACTACCAATCTATAGAGTTAAGAGGAAGAAAACACAACTGACAAATGAGAAGGGTACAATTACCTATAGCAGATCAGACTTTCGAACTCAAAACTTATCGCAATTACTAGAGACTAGGGATTGAGCTGAGAGATCGCATCTCTTAAAGATTAAAGAGAGTTAAAAGGAAAAGAAACCACTTTACAAACTAGAGAAGTTACTTGTACAGTTGTACACTAGCAAATAGAGCAAGTTTGAATTTTGAAACCAAAACCTATCACCATTATAGATTAAGGGCCTATTTAATAGCTCATTTTAAATCTGAAAATTAATTATTGCACATGTTAATAGATTAAGAGGGTCTAAAAATAAAGACAAAATTGTGATAGAATTTTAAACGATAAAATATGGATTAATTTGCTAAGTTTGTGAGAATGGTAAGTATAGAGTTTTAAAATATTTTTAATATGACATAATTAACATGGTTAAAATTTTTTTCTTTTCACACATAATTATACACACTACACACATATTTATACATTATACATATTTACACCTACTACACATATTTTCATACATTACACATTTTCACACACTATATAGTAAACCAATTACACACTTTCACGTACTACACATATTTTTACACTCCAAATATTTACACATATGAAACACATTTTCACCCACTACACATATTTACACATACTATACACATTTTTCATATAGTGCATGTATTTACATAAACTACACATTTTCACATAATATACATATTTATACATCATATATTTATATATATTGTATAAATTTTTGTGCATCACATATTTTCATATATTATATTTTTATATTCCGATGTAAAAATAAGATGGATTATCAAATATATAAATTAATGATTTCAATAACTTATTACTTTCAAATTTCAAATTTCAAATTCAGTTAGTTTTCAATTTTATCAAATAGACCATAACTCTCTACTAGTAACCAATTTGGATAAGCCAAATTGGTTCTTCCATTGAATTCTTAAGAAAATTAGAAAATTGCTTTTGCAAACATTTGGGAAACAATCCCTCTTAGTAATAGGACAAATTATGAAAAACTCCACGTGATTTTAAAATTTGTAAAATTATCTCAATTGAGTAAAAAGTCTATAGTTTACTTCATTGTAGTTTATTTTTTGGGTAAATTACGTCAATCTTACCTTAACTTAGGGGTTGATTTCGAGTTTATCCTTCAACTTCAAAACGTTCCATTTTAGTCCCTCATCTTGCATTTTGAATTTTAAATAATCCTTGGTCTATTTTTCATCCATGTGTAGACAGATTACATCTCTTACGTGCGTAACACATGATAAAAAATATAAAGTTACGGAACAATAATCATAAAATAAATAAAACATACCATGAAATAAATAAATAATAAGCGAAATTGGTTCATATTGCCCTTCAATTTGTCATGTGTCACGCACATGAGTGACGTAATTTGTCTACATATTGACGAAAAATAGACTGAGGACTATTTAAAACTGAAAATGCAAGATGATGGACTAAAATGGAACGTTTTAAAGTTGAGGGATAAATTCGAAATTAACTCCTAAGTTAAGGAACGATTTGTGTAATTTAACCTTTATTTTAAAAAAGGAACAAAAAAACATATACACACGCAATATAGATTTGACATATTTATTTTTCTAAATCCATTTAGGATGCGTAGGTATAACTTTCTATGTTACTTTGAAGTAAATTTCATCACTATGTTTTTTTTTTTTTTCCCAAAATCATCGATTTTTATTTTAAAAAACCAAACTATAGAGGAGTAATTTGTAAGTTTTTACAGCTTGAAAGTTTTTCAAACCACTGGGGTTTTCTCCATAATATACACTTAGTAATACTACACCACAATTTCACCCAACCTCTACTGGATCAAATCATGACACCGCCATCAGAATAAGCTAGAAATGAACAAGTCCAAAGTCAGGAGGAGGAACAAGGGTGAGGTGGGAGGCAGTTCACATTTCACAGTTCATAGAGAATGGAGAATATTATTAGGCATCAAGGTTACCTATCTCGTAAACAAGTGCAGAAAATCCAGTGCAACCAGGGCCTCCAGTTAACCAGAGCACAAGAGGGTCCGTTTCAGGATTAGACTCTGATTTGATGAAGTAGTAGAGAGCTGCACATCCTCTGATTCATCAACTCCAATATACCTGCATTAATTCATTTATGGTGCAGATCCCACCTCAATAAATCGTTTCTTTTCTATGCTTGATCCGATCAAAATGAATATGCACTCCAATATATACTAGTATCGATCATACGATCAGTACTTTACTCACCCAGTTTCTAATTCAAAAGGGAGAGGCCCTTCATATCCTGGAAGAAACTTGACTATTGAACCGGCCTTTGCAAGGTTTGAACAAATTTGTATTAGCAACAGCAGCAGGAATAGCTTGAAGAAGAAAGAATGTCTGAAGTGCATATGCTGCTTCCCTTTTGAGCTTGGCCTAACATGTTTTTCCATCTCCTTATTAGACAGTAAATTCATGAGAGTCCAAATTTGGATGTGCAAAATTAAGTTCTGCTTTGAATTCTTTTAGGCCTTGCTTTTCTCTGCTCTGCTTTCTAGTTTCTCCCAGCTACAATCCTTGTCCTTACATAATATTGTTCTTGATACATCCTACTAATAAATTATATACAAGTCTGGGTACAATTTTTTATTTTTATTTTTGTTGAGGTTGGCTTATTAATTTATTGTTATTGGTTGTGGCTGGAAGTTTTGGTTTAGGGAGTTGTACATGATCAGCCCATTTGGTGTTGAAGGAGCACTTGAAATTCGAGTCTTCCAATGGTATCAAATGTCAATGTTTGAGTGGGTGCTGAATAAGAAAATTGTTCAAATATATTGAAATGATGGAACTTGTGAATGCCTAGGTGAAGTAATGGAACCATATTGATATCTTGCACACACACCTATGCACGTGCAAATCCAAAGTATTTAGAGCCGGAATATTAAATTTAGGTGGCATTTGGTAGACGAGAATCACAACCTTTTACGAGTTTCGGTACTTTTAATGTTATAAATATTGTTTAGTAATTTTATCAGTATCATCAAATTACTTTAATAAATTCTTATTATCTAATTTTGATTATTTACTAATTTGCTTATTATTAATTTTAATTAACCACTCTATCAAAAGATAGAGGTGACGACTTCATATATTTTAATACACTAGCTACATATATTTTACACAAATTTTCACACACAACACATATTTTCACACATTAAACACACATTTTCACAAATTATACATATTTTCACTATTAAACATAATTTACATATACGACACACATTTTCACATATTGTATAAATTTTACACACACTACGCATATATTACTCACACCACATATTTTACATATATTTTATACACATTTTCACACACAACACAGATTTTTACACATTACACACATTTTTACACACTACGTATATTTTACACATACTACATACATTTTCATAAATTATACATATTTTCACTATTAAACATAATTTACATATACGACACAAATTTTCACACATTGCATAAATTTTACACACACTACGTATATATTACTCACATCATATATTTTACATACACTACTCACATTTTCACACAGATAATTAAATATGATAAAAAAATACTAAATATAATATAACATGATTAATATAAATTTGCTAAATATAATTAATTACAATTAGAAAACTAAAATAATTTACAAAGCTAACTAGCTTTACCTAAACAAATAAAAATTTAAGATTAATTAAATAAATCTCTTAAACAGATTATAATTAGGAAACACGATTAAACTATTAAATTATAATTAGCAAATCAAATAATTTAAGAAACTAATTAATCTTGATTTTCTTGACATAATTAAATAAAACATGGTTAATATAAATTAGGTTGAATAATACTTCATATAAATTTCTTATATAATTAAAAAACTAAAACAATTTAGGAAATATATGCGTAACATGTGAAAATTGATTTAGTGTGTAAATATGTATAGTATGTAAAAATATGTGTATTGTATATAAATATATGTAGTCTGTATAAATACATATGTAATATGTGTAAATTGTGTAGTGTGTGAAAAATATGTATAATGTGTGTAAAAAATGTAGGTAATGTCAGTAAAGTATGTTTAGTGTGTAAAAATTTGTATAGTACATGTAAAATATGTATAATATGGAAAATATGTATAAAATATATAGTGTGTATAAATGTGTGTTCTATACGTAAAATGTGTAATGTATGTAAAATATATATATGATTGTCCATGCATAGAAGGATCGTTCTATCATCAAAGTTGGGATGATAAATCATTCATAATTTTCATTTAAGAATATGATCATACAATGTATTAATACATAAAAGAATGGTTATATTTTAGAGTTTAGCTATCATGGTTTGTGTATTTACATTTATTATTTGAGTAACTGTTATGCAGTCAAGCGACAATGAAATTTTATCACCATACGATTCAATTTTCTTTCACAGAATAAAGAATATAATCTAATCTAACGATAAATATATCTAAATAGAAGAATGTTAGAATGCCTCTCCTTTAAAAATTTGATCTCTTCAAAGATTTGCTATCTGGACTATTTAGTTGTCACGAGATTGTTCAATTTAATATTCACATTAATTAGTATTCATTTAAGATTATTGATCTTGAATATGTATTAGAAAGTAAAAGAGCCCAAAAATTTTCTTTTGCCACGAGAATTTTTTTTTCATGTCATACAAGAAAAGATATATATATATATATATATGGTCCCTAATCTTGCTTATACACATGTGTCTATTGTACTCCATCAAAATTACGGCACTTTTTAAGTTGCTCATATATTAGAAGATCTATTTACAATATTTATCTCTTTTGTGCAGACATTGAATTAGGTACATAGAATTTTGTTTATCAAAATATTAGACTTTACACTATTTATATATTTTGTCGGAACATTGATTTAGTTATGTAGAGTTTGTTTATGCATGTCATGTGAGATTTTTTAAGCCTTAATTACATCTATTTCTCCTATGTTTTGACCATTCTACTACTTGACCTCCTGAATTTGGCAAATAGCAGTCAACTCCCTTGATAAGCAAGCCAATTAATAGTAAACTCATTATGGTGATTGTTAATGCACACGTGGTATTGGCATTTAATTTAATTGGCATTGATTTTTTGGCAAGATAAAGAAAGATCTTATTGGAGGCATAAATCAAAATAAGTCAATCTATGCAAGGAAGATTGATTTGGAGATTAATGCTATCTTGGTATTTTTGGGCTTATCTTGGTATTCTTGGAAGTTATCTTTGAAGATCTATCTTTGGAAAAGATAAGGCACATGAGTTTCCATCTTTCCATTTGAATTATTTGGAAATAATCTTGGAGATAAACATGGGAAGATTTGGAGATAAATATTGGAAGGATTTGGCGTGCCTATATGATCTTTCCAACCACACGTATTTTTGTGTAGGGAGTTGATTATTCTTTCAGTCTTTTCTAAGACTGTGAACACACTTCTTTGTTAGAGATCTTTGATCAAGTGTGTTGGCTGAAGCATCATTTTTTTTTTTTTTTGGCTGAAGCATCTTAATGCAACATTATTGAAGATGCAATCCTTGTGTTCTTTGTTATAACTCAGCCTCGGGAGGAGGTTGCTAAGGAGCTCGGGAGGAGTTCAAACGTGGGCAAAGGGGATCTTGCATTAACCACGGATTCCGGGAGGAGTCAACATTGACAAGGGGAGCTTGTCTTCATCGTGGGCAAGGGGATCTTGCTGAACCACGGATTCCGGGAGGAATCAACATAAGTCGAGGGGAGCTCGCACAATCTTGTTCACACGAGAAGTTAGGAAGAGGCGGTAACAAAGATAAGATGGTATCTTACTTTGTATCAGACCGAGTGTCTTGTAACTTGTGAACTTAGTGGATTGTTCTTTCTGGGCGTGGCCCCGCAGACGTAGGCAATTGCCGAACTGCGTTAACAACCTCCTGTCTCTTTAATTTCTACATTTTTAATATTGTCCATTATCATTTTATTATCGGTGTCACACCTAGTGTTTCTAACCCACTGGGACACCGCGTATCTAACCTAGATCTTTCAGTGATTAACGAGATCGAGAACTATGGAGTGCTCAGAGTTCAGCAACTAAGTTCTCGAACCCTTCAATGAACCTACTAGTTCTAAAGAGTGATGAACTGCAAACTATACTGATTTGATGGGAAGACATGCAACACAAATATTAAATGAACAAATCGAGTTGTACCGGAGAATCCACTATCCGAATCTCAAGTCAGTATTTGTTCTTAAAACTGATCTATGAAGCAAACGTGAGAGTTTAGAGTCTAACATCTTGTTTGTTGTATGAAGTAGTATTTATAGAAACAAACCTGTGGTATAATTTTCATATCGATCGCATGTCTACCACATTTGTGAAAATGAGCATACAAAGCAAGTATCGAGACTAGATTTTACTTACATGATCTCAAGTTTTGTAAGTGTTGAGTTTATTAAGTTGATCAAATCCTATATTGACACGGAGATCACATACAGGCATTAATTCATGTTGGCTATACAAAAACACGAATCATACATTTCAAATCCCAAGAAAACAATAATCATCATTCATAGCCATGAACTTCTTTAGTCTGTTGAGAATTCACTTCTATACTTTGTTTTCGAAATACACAGTAGATTTAACCACTCATAGCTTCATACAACTCAAATTCAAGCTTTAAAAGTACAGAACAAATCATTTTCCTAAAAAATGAGAAACTACCTATAAATGAAGTTTCTTTGATTGAATTCCAAAATGATCGATTCAATTCTTTGGTTGAATGAATGTACAAGAATCTATTGATTTTCAAATCTAGAATTCACACACTAGAAAGTATGTTTTTCACAATGACAAATGAAAATTCAAAAATTTTCTCCCGTCTAGTTCAAAGGAACCAAGAGGATTTTCCCTAAAATCCAATCTAAACTAAAGTGAGAATATTGAATTCTAAACTAATCTCTAATTTCTAACTCCAAAATCACTCCCGTAATCAATCTTAAGTCCTAATATTTATACTAACTAGAAAATTTAACTCCTACGAAACGGATAAAAACGAGCTATTTACAAGTACTTGTACGCCGCTTATTAGAAATCATGGACTAAAATGCAAAATAACAAAAATAGGATGACTACTTTGAAAATAAATGAGAATTCTTGGAATTGCATTAGTCTTTAGTGCCTTTCATCATGAACACTTGAGCCTTCCTTTGCCATTCCAACACACACCACGCCTTGGACTCATACACTCCTGCTGAACCACACCTTCTCTCTAGTTGGTCCACGCCTTCCTCCATCTTGCAATACAAATATGTCCTTGATACAAGTCGAATATGTTAGGATTAGCGTCATAATCTAATCTGTTTTGAAATGATTAATAATGCGAAAATAGGAACACAAAGATTTATAGTGGTTCACTTTCAATGCGAGAGTTACGCCCACTTAGCCGCTACTAGATTTCACTATGATAAAAACCGAGTTATAATTGGTTGATCCACGAATTTTTCTGCGTAAGGTTTTCAAACGTCGTAAACTCTACAACTCAATAGAATATGATGAAATACATAACATAAACATTGTAGCTCCAAGTTTTAACTATCAATAGCAATTTGAATTACTTAATTTGGAGATGGAACGACCACGTTACGGCCAAAATATCAAACTGCGGCAAAACTGGAACTCATGCCAATTCAGCTACTAAAGCATCAAGCGTATAGTAGCAATTCGCTATGGAAAGTACTTAGAAAGATTGATAGGATATCCACATTTTAAACATGGCTTGACATTCAGCAGGCTTGTACCCTAGAGCCGTATGGCCTGCTCCCTGTTAAATTAACCGATATCAAAATTGATTAGTCCTTTCAATTTTCCAACTTTAATACCTTATGAAATTGTGCATCGAAGCAAGGTAAAGGAGGGAATTTCTTGCCTTTAGAGTTGCAAATGTCATGTTGTTGGCATAAGTTCTTGTATACCTACATTTTACCAAAAGAGCAGAAACTCCATCTTAATTAGTTTCTGTCAGAGTTTTCAAACAAAGTAACAAGAATTGATTAAGAAACAATTTTAACCATACCCAACGATTTGGCCTTGAAGATTCCATTGTCGCCAATTATCAATGATGCCATAATTCAAAGATTTATTCAAGCTTGAGTTACAAAATGTGGTAAAAGCAAATCATGGTCGCCACGAATTGCAAAAGTTTACCTAAAAATCGACATTATCGATCCACATGAATATACCTACAGACTTGCTTAATATACTATATATTAACGCAAGCATACTAGTGATCCAACATGTATATAAGAGATCTGTAACATTTAATGTTGAGGTTAGCATGGTATGGTACGGTATTCATAATACTTGTCTTGTATGGCACTCCAAAATTACACGGTATCCACTCACTAATACGACCCTGCCATGTTGATTATGCCAAAATACACATATAGAAACATAATTGCAGAACATAAGGGTGTGTATAATATTTAGCTTAACTCGGTTAATTCGAATTAAAATTTGATTTTTAAATTCAAATATCATTTTTGATTTGTTTGAATTGAACTTGAATTTCAACCTAAAACTGAATTTAAATTGAATTTAATTTAGTTCGATTTTCAAATTTGAATCCAGAAATGTTCAAATTAAACAATTCGAATCAACACCCCTAACTAAACATTACATGTTTATAAAGAGGCTTTCTTCAAATCATCAAAGTCAATCTTTCCTTAGAACCAACAGGAAAAGGTTGATATGTATACCTTCCACATATAGATGTCCTCCTAGACGCTCCCGTCTAGGGGTGTAAATAGAAACATAATTGAAGAACATAGGGATGTGCAATATTCAGATTAACTTGTTTAATTCAAATTAAAATTTAATTTTTAAATTCAAACATTATTTTTTATTTGTTTGAATTGAAATCTAATTTGAACTTAAAATTGAATTCAAATTAAATTCAATTTGGTTCAATTTTTAAATTTGAGTTCAGAAATATTCAAATTGAACCATTCGAATAAACACCCCTAATTAAACATTACATCTTTATAGAAAAGCTTTCTTCAAAATCATCAAAGTCATTCTTTCTTTAGAACCGACAACAAAAGGTTGATATGTATACCTTCCGCACATAGATGGCCTCCTGGACGCTCTCGTCATTGGCTCAGTAAGAAATCATCTTGTTCCTTCTATCATCAACACACAGACAGGCACATGATTTTAAGAAAGAACACATCTAAATGAGTTTATTTTACGAGGGAATTTCACAATGACATTAGCATCTTACACAACATTGAAATGGAATAGAATCCAGAATTTTCAGCTCCTGGATTTTCTGATGGGACATTCAAAAGTGGATTTTGTACATTTGGGCTCTAGGATTTGTTCAACGTTAATAGCACTGATCAACTACAAAAGCTAGCACACCCCTTATATTGCATTATTTTGGAAATTTAGTTTGTAATATACTTGAAGTATAAAATGTGTCAACGTCGCGACGTTTGTGATTAACGTCGCGATATTGGTAGTTTGTAAGTTTTGATATTTGTAAATAGTGAGTTACATTGCGGCGTGGACATGTGTACATTGCACCACAGGTGAACGTCGCGACGTTCATGATTAACATCACGACATTTATGATTTTGAAAATTGCTGTTAAAAGCTTAACGTCGCGACTTTCGTGTCATAATTACTAGTTTTTCGAATTGTCTTCTAAAGATTGCATCTATTTATATTTGGTTGCATCCTTTGGTGAATGATCAGGGCTTTTGATGCTGAAACGTTTGAATGATGTTTGATGGATCTTAAAACTCTATAAATAGGTGATTTGGTCAAGATAAAAAACATAACAAGTAACACACAAATTACAACATAATTTGTGTAGCAAAATCATTCTATAAGCATTCTTCTTTCTTATGAAAGTAATCCAAGAACTTGCTACTTGGTTATTTCTAAAGTATATTGTATCCTAGAATAGATTGCCTACATAATTCCGGTTAGCAAGTTAGTGGGAATAATCTCTATAAGGAAAGTGTTATTACATGCCTTAGACTTGACTCTTGTGAAATACATTCTCGAGTTACATATTTCTTATTCTTATTTTGAATAGTGCTCTTATCTCACCCCAAATTTACAACAATCTTAAAGAGATTATTCTTGTGTAAACTGACTATGGATTATACTCAAGAATCTGCCGTCCGAGTTATGAGTCAAGACTTTGTCAAGTTAGACAAACTTAATGACCTGGAAACAAACTTCAACCGTTGGAAAGATAAACTTATGTTCTTTCTTAATACATTGAAAGTCACTTATATGTTGAATCTGGATCTTGAGCCTATTCATCACCATCGGAGGAAGATTCCGAAGCCTTGAAAAAACAGCGAATACAACGTGAAGAAGATAAAGTGGTATGTCATGGTCATATACTCAACACACTCTCTAATTCCATCTACGATCTCTTTACAGTGGTTAAAGATCTAAGAGAGATTTGGACAACTTTGGAGAAAGAATATGCCACTCAAAAGCAAGGGGCATATAAGTTTTTAATTAAAAAATATTTTGATTTCAAGTTAGATAATAATTCTTCTCTTATGGATCAAATTCATAATTTACAAGTTATTGTTTCAAAACTTAAAGACTTTGGTGTTGAAATTTCTGATTCTATACAAGTAGGAGCAATCATTGCCAAGTTGCCTTCTTCTTGGAATGATTATAAAAACAAATTGCTTTATACTTTAGAAATTTTGACTATCTCTAGTGCTATGAAACATTTGAGAATTGAAGAAGGTGCAAGGTTATTGCACAAATTAGAAATTGTGAAAAGTGATCTTAAAATTAATATGGTAGAAGAGAAGAAAAAGAACAATAAAAGGACAAAATTTGGAAACTCTCATTCTAGTGATAATATAAAGAAGAATAGAGTATGCTAACTGTGGTAAAAATAGGTATTACAAGACTGAGTGTAGAGGAAAAAAGAAGCAAAAAGAAAGTAATGCCCCTAGTACTAACATGGTTGAAAGCGTAGAAATTGTGGCACTGGTTATGCTTGGTGTGGCAATCAAAGTTCATATTACTACTCCTATTTCTTCTAAGGATTGGTGGTATGACTCCGGTGCAGCCATAAATGTGTGCAAAGACAATGAGCAATTCAATAATTATGAAGTTCTTCAAGGACATGAAGTGATTGTGGCAAATGGTGTGAAAGCCAAAGTCCATGGAAGGGGTGATGTGCATCTTTGCTTCACTTCGGGCAAGATGTTAGTACTCACTAATGTTCTTCATGTTCCAAGTATGATCAAGAATCTTGTCTCTGTAGATGTACTCAACAAGAAAGGGTTGAAGGCTATTTTAGAGCCAAACAATATAATATTGTCTAAGAATGGTGTTTTTGTAGGAAAGGCTTATACTTGTAATGTTATGTTTAAGTTAAGCATCAATGAAATGAACAATGTTTATGTTGATTTGATTTATTCTTCTTTTTATTTATAGCATGGTAGATTAGGACATGTGAATCATAAAGTATTGAATTTTATGTCTAAGAATGGCCTAATCGACTATAGTAAACATAATGAAATCAAAATGTGTGAAACATGCCTAAAAGCCAAGATAACTAGATTTCCTATTCCTAAAGTTGAAACAACTACTCAAGTTCTTGAATTGATACACTTTGATGTATGTGAATTAAATGGTTTAGCAACAAGATGTGGTAACAAGTACTTCATTATATTTATAGATGATTTTTTAAGGTTTGTGTATGTTTACTTAATGAAATATAAGCATGAAGCATTTAACTTGTTTAAAATATACAAAACTCATGTTGAAAACCAATTGAATAAAAGAATCAAAGTTTTGAGAAATGATAGAGGTGGCGAATATATCTCTAATGAATTCTCAAAATTTTGTGAGGAAAATGGCATTCTGCATCAAACTAGTACGCCTTATACACTACAACAAAATGGTTTGGCTGAAAGAAAAAATAGAATTTTACATGATACAGTTAATGCCAAGTTGTTAAGTTCAAGTTTGCCAACCAATTTGTAGAGTGAGGCCTTGTTGGCTGCATGTCATATTCACAATCGAGTTCCTTCCTTGAAAACTAAAGTGTTTCCTTATAAGTTATGGAAAGGATAGAAACCAAACTTATCTTATTTGAAAGTTTGGTGTTGTGTAGCTTACTATAGAGTTCCTGATAACAAAAGAAAAAAGTTAGGACCTAGAGTACTTAAAAGTGTGCTAGTAGGCGATGCTGAAAATTCCAAAGCATATAGATTGCTTGATATTGATGCTAATGTAATAATAGAATCAAGAGATGTAGAATTCTTTGAGAAACAACTTCTTAAAGATTCTAGTGTGAGAATGGACACACCATTTGTGCCAAGTTCTTCCCAATATTTGGATTCTTCTATTGAGGTAACAAGAAATAAAGTTGTCACTCCAAATGAACTAAGGAGAAGTCAAAGACAAACAAAATATAATCATCTTTCTTCAATATTTCTTGTGGTCTCAAACCAATGTGTTTCTTGTTGAAGAAACTAAAAATTCTCTACTGAAAAAAATTCTATTTTTATTTAGTGTAGAGGAAGATTCTAAAACATATAGTGAGGTTATAAATTCTAGAGATTCAGTTTTGTGGAAAGAGGCTATAAATGATGAAATTGACTCAATATTGTCTAACAATACTTGGGTTTTTTTTATTTACCCCAAGGTTCCAAGCCTATTGGTTGCAAGTGGGTGTTTCAAAGAAAACGTGCCACTAATTGAACAATTTTCACATATAAAGCAAGGTTGGTTGTTAAGGGATTTAAACAAGGAGAAGGAATTAATTACTTTGATACTTATGCACCTATTGCAAGAATTACTTCTATTAGAGTAATTTTATCTTTGACTTCCATATTGAATTTCATGTTCACAAAATGGATATGAAAACAGCTGTCCTAAATGGTGATTTAGATGAAGAAGTTTATATGGAACAACCGGAAGGTTTTGTACTTTTTGGAAATTAAAAAAATGTGTGTAAGTTAGTTAAATCTTTGTATGGCTTTAAACAAGCTCCTAAGCAATGGCATGAAAAATATGAAGCTGTTATACTCTCTAATGGATTTAGATATAATAATGTTGATAAGTGCATTTATTCTAAATTCACTAGTAAGTATGGTGTAATAGCAGGCCTTTATGTTGATGATATGCTCATTGTTAGTAATTCAACAAAGGGCATAGTTAAAACTAAAAAGTATTTAACTTCTAAGTTCAAGATGAAAGATCTTAGTGAAGTTGATACTATTTTAGGCATAAAGGTTAAAAGGCATAGTAGCTATTTTGCTCTTTCTTAATCACATTATGTTGATAAAATCTTGAAAAAGTATCAACATTTGAATGTGAAAGAGGCTAGCACTCCTTTTGATCCAAACTTCAAGCTTCATGTTAATAATGGCAATCTAATAGCTCAACTTGAATATGCTAGTGTTATTGAAGTTTTATGAATGCCATAAGTTGTACAAGGCCTGATATTTCTTATATTGTGTGTAGATTAGCTAGATATACCAAGAATCCAAGTAGTGAACATTGGAAAGCAGTTACTAGATTTCTTGGTTATCTCAAGAAAACAAGAGATTCAGGACTCTACTATAATAACTTTCCTTGTGTTCTTGAAGGATACTCGGATACTAGCTAGATTACTAGGATTAGTGATCAGAAATCTACTAGTGGTTGGATTTTTCTAGTAGGTGGTGGAGCTGTTTCTTGGGGTTCAAAGAAACAGACGTTAATAACTCACTTAACTGTGAAAATTAAGTTTGTGGCGTTATCTTCAACATGTAAATAAGCTGAGTAGTTAAGAGATCTATTGCTTGATATTCTTAGACCTATGCCACCTATAACTATCTATTGTGATAGTGAAGCTACTATGTCTACAATGTTGAATAAAGTGTACATTGGTAAGTCTAGACATATTAGCTTAAGGCATGCATTTATTAGAGAAATGCTAAATACTGATGTTATCTCCATTGTGTTCGTATGAACTCATAATAACTTCGCGGATCCGTTGACAAAATATCTAGCAAGAGATTTGGTGAGGAAGACAACAACCGAAATGTGATTAAAACTCCTAAACTAAAATCATTCAATAATGGGAACCCAACCTTCTTCTAGTTCCTAGATTGAAAGGTTTAAAGAGTAAAAATAAGACATTAAATGGTTGTGAGCACCTGGTTTGTATACACCATTCCAAGTTAAAGGTGCATATTTTGTTACTATTAAGTGAGTAGGTTAAACTTTAGTTATTAAGGGATTTATCTTGTTGTGTTTTATTGGTACAACGTATAAAACTTAAGAAAAAAGTCCACCTATATAGTCATAAGAAGTGGTGCTGCTTCTAGAAAAGATTTGGAGTAATTCTTTGGAAATGATTATAAAACTAGGATGAGCACATGGCCCGTATTAGTGCTAAAAAAATGTGTGAATGTAAGAATGCTACTTTTGAAGTTTATATGTGTAAATAAATCTTGGCTATATTTGAGTGTTGGTTTAAGCAATCGAGTCACCAATTACTTAATATGATTTTGTGATTTATCTATACTAAGAGAAAGTTTAAGATAAAATCAATTTCTTTATTTATGAACTTTATATCTTGTTAGTTTAAGGCTATTTTACAAAATAAGTGGGGGAATGTTAGAAATTTAGTTTGTAATATAATTAAAGTTATCAAAAGTGCCATATTGCTCAACGTCGTGATGTTCGTGATTAACATCACAACGTTAGTGGTTTGTAAGTTTTGACATTTGTAAACAGTGAGTTACGTCGCGACGTGGACATGTGTACATCGCACCACAGGTGAACGTTGCGACGTCGCGACGTTGGTGATTTTGAAGATTGCTGTGAAAAGGTTAACGTCACAACGTTCGTGTCAGAATAGCTAGTTTTTCCAATTGTTTTCTAAAGATTGCATCTCTTCGTATTTAGTTGCATCCTTTGGTAAATGATCATGGCTTTGGATGCTGAAAATTTTAAATGATGTTTGATGGACCTTAAAAATCTATAAATAGGTGATTTGGTCAAGATAAAAAAACACAAGTAACAAACAAATTACAACACAATTTGTGTAGCAAAATCAATCAAACTCATTCTATGAGCATTCTTCTTTCTTGTGGAAATAATCCAAGAACTTGCTATTTGGTTATTTCTAAAGTCTATTGTATCCTACAAGAGGTTGTCTACATAGTTTCGATTAGCAAGTTATTGGGGTCAATAATCTCATTAAGGAAAGTGTTATTATATGCTTTAGGCTTGACTCTTGTAAAATACATTCCCGAGTTACATATTTCTTGTTCTTATTTTGAGTAGTACTCTTATCCCCAAATTGGTCGCGCGATAGTTTCGGACTGCCGAAACTCCCCTGTGCCGTCCGAACCTATTCATCAGAAAGGTCTCATTTTGCACAAACTTTCGGACGGTAGCTTCGGACGACCATCACCGTCCGAACCTAACTTTCATACGTCCGAAAGTCTGTATAGGTCGTCTGATCCTATTCATTTTGAACTTGTTTCCAATTTTGTTCTCCAAATCATTTATGCAATTGGGCAATTGGATTTCCTACATCCTACTACCTCTTTTAAAGATCATTTGAGACCCTATGTTGCATCAATATTGTACTTGTTAGGAATATCCTTGTATTTGTATTCAAGTGTGGGTATATTTTTTGTCTTTTCAGAGGGTTGGTTTATTGTTGGTATACTAGTTTCACTAAAAAATTGTATACGGTTAATATTAATTGTTTTAGTAAAATTACACACTATTAAAATATAAGATAAAATAAGACATGAAAATTTGTGAAAATTTTGATCCAATTGTCGATTATGGTATTAAATTTTTGTTTGGGAATACAAGACAAATCTTAATTAACTCTATTTTACATAATTTTGTAGATTAACTGTTTTACACTATTTTATGTGTTTATTTATGTAATGCAATTTCAAGTAACATATGAAGTTTGTCATCAAATGAGTTAATTTAAGAATGTTAAAGAACAATATCCTATATTTATGAAAGTTAAGGATTGATTTGAAAAGGTTTAAAGGTAACAAAACAGTATGGCTATCAAGAGTGCTGCTGCAGCGCCTATTCAACAACAAAAGTATCAAAGTAGCAATTCGCACTGACAGCCTAATGAGAAATAGTTAGAAAGGTTGATATATTAGAGAGGTTGATAGGATATCCATCTCTCAAACATGGCTTGACATTACTTGAATGCTGGAGCTGTATGTCCTGCTCCCTGAAAAAAATTAACCAATATGAAAATTAATTAGTCCTAATAATTAATTTACATGAAATTGTGCATTGAATTAGCAAGGAAAGAAAATTGAGGAATTTCTTGAATTTACTGTTGCAAATGTCATGTTGTTTTCATAAGTTCTTGTATACCTTCATTAATTATACCAAAAGAGCATAAACAAACCCCATCTTAATTAGTGTTTCTTTCAGAGTTGTCATACAAGTAATAATTAGTGGTGATTAAGAAACTTAATTTGTAAACTATACCCAGCGATTTGGTCTTGAAGATTCCAATGTCGCCAATCATCAATGATGCCATAATTCAAAGATCTTATCCATGCTTGAGTTGCAAAATGTGGTAAACCTAAATCATGGTCACCACTGAATCACAAACTTTTACAAATCAGCATTATTGATCCACATGAATATACCTGCTTTACTGCATGGATGAATGCACCAACTGATTGATACTATATATAAACACAAGCATACTAGTGATCCAACTTGTATATAAGAGATCTGTAACCCTTAATGCTAAGGTTAGCATGGTATGGTACGGTATTTCGAATACTCGTCGTGTATCGCAAGTTCAAGTTGCATCGTATCCACTCACCAACGCTACCCTGCAGCCATGTTGAATATGCCAAAATTAATACACATATACACATGCACATGATTAAACTTAACAGGTTTATACAAAATCTTTCTTCAAAACCAAAAGGTTGATTATATATATATATATATACCTTCCGTACATGGATAGCCTCTTGGACGCTCTCGTCATTGGCCCAGTAAGAAACAAGATTAAAAAACTCCGACTATCATAAGAACACAGAATTTAAGAAAGAACAAGATCCAAATGAATTTATTTTACGAGAAATTTCATAATATATAACATTAGCAACTTACACGACATTTGAATGCAGTAGGATATTCCTGAATTTTGATCTCTTGGATTTTCTGATGGAACATTTCATTAGTAGATCTTCTTCTACCATCATATATTTTATTTGGCTCTTGCAAAGACAAACGACATACGGGCTCCAGGATATGATCAAAGTAAATAGCACTAAGCAACTGCAAATGCACACCTCTTATGTATATAGCATCATATCATTATTTACCAGTAGTGTCAGTGTGTGTGTGTGTGTGTCAGTGTGTGCGTTCTTTTCTTTCAAGGGTTGAGAGGTATTGGGTGTTTCCTGATTGAAGAAAAGCTTCTAATAATAAAATGGCTTTGCTTATAACCTCATTGTATGTCTGCATGTTTTGTAAGCAGAGTGCATTAGTTAGATCTATAGTTTGATAATCTTCTCTGCAACTAATCTTCAAGGACTGCAAAAACAAATAAGTTGGCTACTCACAAAACTGCGGAAATTAAGCATAACAAAATACCCCTGGAAGAGAGGCCAATTCCTCGATCAGCTGGTCTTCTTTCTAATTCTGGTACATATACTGATACTTTTGTATATTTTGTTTCGAGGAAAATCTGCCAATCAGAGTTAGAAGTGCAGTGAGGGAAGACAGACTTGGTCTACCATCTCTTAGAAGAAAATATCATGTTTAGAGATGCAGTGTCAGCATTTTTTGTATGTATTTTTCTCAAAATGATATACTATCAGGTCTCATAAACGATTCAAAAAGTAAAATAAATACCCGAGTAAGCTTTTGTTGGCAACTTTGGCTCCAATTAATATGCCAGAAGATAATAAATGAGCATGGTTAATTACAAAATATGGAGAATATAATAGAAACACAACACAAAACATAAATAGAGAAATCCAAATTAGGAGAGCCAAAACAGTACTTATACCTCTAAAATCCTCACAATATATTCCTATGTAGGGAACTCAAAAAAGCTCTAAAAACCTGAAACCTCTTCCTGTGTTGAAATGCCCAAAAAGTTTCAGTAGAAACCCTTTTATAGGAAACAAAAATGATGAAAATATTGTTTTCCAACTAATACAAGACAAGCCCAATCGTCCTCAAAGAAAAAAAGTTATTGAAAGATTAACCAACCAACCTGGTAAAGTTCAAAAAAAATTAGCCCCATCTCATGAGCAAAAGGGACTCTATAGTTTCCATCACCTGTAGTTGTCGCTGGATTTCCGAGCAAGTAACCCTGAACTCATTTAATAGCTGCAGACATGTTAGAAGAGCAAGTAAGCCTTCATTAGCTGCGGACAGCTAATGAAGGCTTGCATGGATCTTCACCAATCGTTCAACAGCTGAAATCATCTAGAGTCAACGGGAGCTTCAAAGCCCAGCTATTAAGCGAAGCAAAGCACTCCAGCGACCTGTGAAATGCGATGATGAAGACTTCCTATACTGATCTTCAATCAGCCTTTTGTCCGGAAATACAAAGCAAAGATGGGAAATATCTCGTCTTTGGCTCTCTGTACTTCAAAAGACCCTTTCCTACCAAGAGCCAAGAATGACGAACACCAGAGATGCCGGCCTCCCATTCTCTTTAGGCCGATTTGAAGTGTTCATGGCGGACAAATGCTCCCAGCTGGTAGCTTCTTTCCGGTACTTGCTCTGAACCTCCTGAAAGAAGGTAATTCCTTGATTCCTTTCATTGACGTATTGTCTGTCTTATAAAGTATTACAAGAAAAATCCTAGCCTACAATCAAGCATAACCGAATATACACTTTCCTCATCTAAGAGGATTGCTATCAATTACAATGAATACTAAAAGAATATCCTATCACATATACACATATATTCTATCACACCCCCGCAGTTGAAACAGGAGGGGGACGAACGTTGAGACTGTCCCGAAACTCGTCAAACAAAATCAATGGTAGACCCTTCGTAAAGATATCAGCTATCTGATAGCGCGAAGGGACATGTAAGACACGAACCTGGCCACGATCAACCTTTTCGCGAACAAAGTGAATATCCATCTCGATATGTTTAGTGCGCTGATGTTGAACAGGATTGCCAGAAAGATATATTGAACTAACATTATCACAGTATACCAATATAGCTTTCTGAATAGGACAATGAAGTTTCAAAAGAAGGTTGCGCAACCAGCAAGACTCAGAAACCACATTAGCTACCCCTCGGTACTCTGTCTCCGCACTAGAACGAGATAAAGTTGCTTGCTGTTTAGCGGACCAAGAAATCAAATTATCTCCAAGAAAAACACAATAACCAGAGGTGGAGCGTCTGGTGTCAGGACAACCACCCCAATCAGCATTTATATAAGAAAGGAGAGTGGTAGTCGAAGATGGATAAAGATGCAAGCCATAATCAAGCGTACCCTGAATGTAGCGCACAATGCGCTTGAGGGCATGCATGTGCTCGTCCCGCGGGTCACACATGAACAAATAAATTTGTTGCACAGAATATGAGATGTCGGGTCTCGTGAATGTAAGATACTGCAGAGCACCCACAAAACTTCGATAATGGGAAGGGTTCTCAAATGGTGGGCTAGAAGTAGCACTCATCTTCGGTTTAGTATCAACCGGTGTGATAGAAGGCTTGCAAGTAGACATGCCAGCTCGCTCTATAATCTCAGTTGCATATTTTCGCTGAGATAAAAACAAACCTCCGGCATGTCGGCGACGGTAATACCCAAAAAATCACTCAAAAGGCCTATGTCTTTCATAGCAAATTCGGAGCTAAGAAGAGATATGATTGACTTGCAAAGAACATCAGAGGAAGCAGTCAAGATAATATCATCAACATAGAGAAGAATATAAGCCATATCATTATTGTGACGGTATATGAACAATGAATTATCAGACTTGCTATGAGAAAAACCAATAGTAGAAGCGTAATCCGCAAATCGCTTATACCAGGCCCGTGGTGATTGCTTGAGTCCATACAGGGATTTCTTGAGCAAACAAACATAATCAGGATGAATGGGGTCGCGGAATCCTATAGGCTGATACATGTACACAGTCTCTTTGAGGTCTCCATGCAGGAAAGCATTCTTCACATCAAGCTGCTGTATGGACCATGCTTTAGAGAGAGCTAAACTGAATACAGTGCGAATGGTTGCCGATTTGACTACCGGACTAAATGTGTCACCACAGTCTACGCCAACCTGCTGAGTCTTGCCATCACTTACAAGACGGGCTTTATGCCTCTCAAAAGAACCATCATATCTTACTTTATGAGTAAAAATCCACATAGACCGAATAATATTAACATCTGGCGGAAAAGGTACTAATTCCAATGTCTTATTTTTAATAAGAGCATTATATTCGTCTTCTATGGCCAGTTTCCAATTCGGGTCACGAAAGGCTGACATGGGGTTTGAAGGGAGTGGGGATTTAGAAACACTAGTGTGGAGGTCGTAGACAGGTTATGATTTAAAAATCCCATGTTGACTACGTGTGACAGGTCTGTGAACAGGTATAAGAGTAGGTAGGGTCGGAGTGTCTTGTGGTTGGGTGGGATGGGGTGTGATGTCTTGGTGAGGAGATGGTGTGTTTGTGTGTGAAGTCAGATGGTGGATCAAATATGGAGACAAGTCCTCATGCAAGAAATCATAAGTGTGAGGAGTTAAACTATGTAGTTTAGCAAAGGAAAAATGTATCTCATCAAAAATAACATGTCGACTAATAATAATTTTTTGAGAAGAAAAATCATAACATTTGTAACCACGATGATTAGAGGGGTAACCCAAAAAGACACACGGGGTGGAACGAAGTTGAAGTTTGTGAATAGTGGTGGAGGGAAAAAGAGGATAGCATAAGCAACCGAACACCCGGAGATGAGAAAAAGATGGGTCCTTTTGATAAAGAATTTTGAGAGGGGAGTGATAAGCTAATAGTTTACTTGGAAGTATGTTAAGAAGGTATGTAGCCATTTGTAATGCATGGTGCCAAAAGGAAGGTGGTAGAGAAGCATGGACAAGAAGAGTACGAATCATATTGTTAATGATTCGGATTTTTCTTTTAGCTTTACCATTTTGAGAAGAAGTATGTGGACAAGACAATCTAAAAAACAAACCATTATCACTACAAAATTTTCAAAACGGTCCATTATCAAATTCTCGACCATTATCACATTGAATATTTTTAATATCCCGTTCAAATTGAGTGCGAATGAAGGCACGAAAAAATAAGAATGTGGAAAAAACTTGAGATTTTTTGGATAAGGGAAATGTCCATAAAAAATTAGAATAATCATCCAATAAAATTAAATAATAACGATGCCCCGAAGAGCTCAAAATGGGAGATGTCCAAAGATCACAATGGATAATATCAAATGGCATAAAAGTGCGTGACGTAGAAGCAACAAAAGGCAATTTAACATGTTTGCCAAAAGAGCAAGATCAACAAACATGAGAACTAAGATTGTTATTACACTGAATAAATTTATTTTGCTGAAGAGATTCGAAAATAGAAACTCCCGGATGACCCAAACGATCATGCCATAAAGAAGGTGCTAAAGCTGCAAAAGTGGATGGTGGAACTTGAGATGGAATGGTGGTGAGAATGGGATATAACTCACCCTGACTATTACATCTCGTCAGATGTTTTCCCGTCTGAAAATCCTTCACAGAAAATCCAAAAGAATCAAATACAACAAAAACCCAGTTATCAGTAGTAAATTTTCGAATCGAAACCAAGTTCTTAATAAGTTGAGGAGCATGAAGGACATTTTTTAAAGATAAAGGTGGGTGTGGGGAAGGCAGAGTTGTGTGACCATAACCACGAATTGGAATTGTATGACCATTACCAACAATTATACCACGATTACTGCTCAAATTAAAATAAGACGAGAGATTACCAGGATCGATGTCATATGAGACGTGGCACCAGTGTCCATGTACCAGTTTGCATCTGGAGGAGTAAGCCCAAGAGTGTGCATTGCGGATTCAATATCAGTGGGAGAAGGTTGGGCTGTTGTAGAATAGGCTTGCTGTGGTCGTGGCCCAAGGACCCAGGTTGCTGCCACTGTGAATTGGGCCTGGTCCAAGGAGCGGTAGGGTATGGACAAGGGGGAATGGCCCAAGGAGACCACTGCCAAGGCAACTGTTGTCCACCTGGTCGTGGTCGTGACCACGACTGCTGCTGCCAGGACTATTAGTAACCTCCCCCACGTCCGCCGCCACCACCATGGTTGCCGCCTCTGCCACCGCTGCGGCCACCACCACGATGTCTCCCAGAATTGTTTCCGTGTGGACCCTTGCTGCCACCACCGTTAGTATGGTTTTGAAGGTAGCCATCAGACAAAGATGAAGTATCATTAGACTCCTTGGTCGTGGCAGCCGCCATGGCTGTTGTGGCCTTCTTAGTTAATGCGGCTTCTTCAAGAAGGAGCATAGAACGGGCTTGATAGAAGAGGGGAAGGGGGTTGCTTTGGCGGATAAGAGTTCCAACACCACTATAGGCCTCCGTGAGTCCCAAAACCATCTGAAGAACAAGACGATGATCGGATATTGGGGCGCCGACATTCTCGAGTTGATCTGACAAGCCCTTGAGGTGTTGACAATATGCAAAAGCATTCGGAAAATCCTTCATGTTGGTATGAGAATATTCCTGTTCCAGTGTGACGGCCCGAGAGTTTTTGTTGTCTTGAAAGAGATCACGCAATCGATTCCAAACCTCCATGGCCCTGGAGTCGGGTTTAATGATGGTATGTAATAGATCAGTGGAAATTGTGGAATAAATCCACTGAAGAACCGTAGCTTCTAAAGTCGACCATAACTGTTTTTCGGCAACGGTGGTGGACGAACGTATCGAGAGCTTTTTCCGGTGGAATGATGTGGTGAAGAACCTTATGAGATTTAGCATGGATTTTGAACAGCTCCGCCCACGTAGCGTAGTGGACGGTTTCCATTTCAAGGGTAATTGAGATATTATTCTTGAAGGTTGATTTAGTGTCAGTCATGGTGGCCAACAGTAGAGGAAAGAAAGAAAGATTGGTAGAGGAAAGAAAAGGAAGAAGGGTCCCTAGAGCTCTGATACCATGAAAGAAGGTAATTCCTTGATTCCTTTCATTGACGTATTGTCTGTCTTATAAAGTATTAAAAGAGAAATCCTAGCCTACAATCAAAGCATAACCGAATATACACTTTCCTCATCTAAGAGGATTGCTATCAATTACAATGAATACTAAAAGAATATCTTATCACATATACACATATATTCTATCACCTCCTTCACACCGGTGGTAAGCTTTGGTGATGGGTCGTTCTTTGAATAAATTTGTGGCCCCTGGTTGCCGGAGTTAGACCAGTTTGGCATTGTTCTCTTGATTTCCTTTTTCTATAGCTTGGGGCTGCGGTGTTGAAAGACCTCAAACTCCAGACTCTTGACGCAAGCAAGTGGAAACTCTGGTCTCAAACTCTAGTGACTTTCGAAATCTTGTCATGTGCTTTGAGGATTAAACGTGAAATGCTTTGTTTATGCGCTTGAATTTTTCATCTACTGCTGAATATGGTAATCTGGTCATGTGCTGTGAGGATTAATTTTAGGCCTCTGATTTGTGATGAAATTGGATTCAGTATTTTCTCTTATTGCATTAGTGTCTCTGCTTGCAAAAAAAAATCTAATGTGGTTGTGAATTAAATTGAACTATAAATTTTACTTCTAATTGGGGTGACAAATACTAAGTATTGATGGGATTTTTCAGCTTGGATCTTCTCTATGTTTTAATTTATCAGTTTATGTTTCTTTTGGTTATTGCTTTGGTGGGTTGGTGTTTGACTCATGAGAAAATGTGGAAAATTTGTGGTTTTAGTACAACACCACCAAGTCATCATATGATTTGGCTTTTGATGGCAACCTGAACAACAGTGTGGTGGACTTCAATTCTAATTCATGTTCTAATATGCCTTCATTTGATTATCCCATGAATTTATTTTCAAGACACAGAACATTTGATGCTTTATCGACTTAACTGTAAAAAGTATGAGGTTATATACTGTTAAAAATAATGTAGATATTTTTATTCCCCAAATAGGTAAAACTTCTCCTTGAATATGTCAACACACCATCTGTTATCAAATATATGAAAATATTTTGTAGCTGTACATTGTTGGCAAGTTTAAGCTTGGGAGAAAGATTGTTAGTAGATCATTTGTAGAGCAATATTTGGGTAGTTTTAGTTTCTATTATACCGTCCAAATTTATGCTTGTACGAACTTACATTGTGTTCATTTTGTCTTTATATCTATTCATACCGTTTAATTGCCTACATTAGATTTTATAGCATGTCAAGTGTGAATGTGCAAACTGGAGAAGAAGTTGGTGTGAAGCTTGTGATTTGTGATTTTTTATCATGATTATTGTTTTCATTTAGAAATCTAGTTTTCACTTCAATTTAATATTACATTTGTTTTCCCTGGCAATGATTCAGCCATTAGGAGCAAAATGAAATGTTGATCCCATGCATCTATGGCTCTTTGTTGACTTTAGTTGCATGCTGCAGTAGTTTTATGAGTATGTCAATATGCATATGCAATTTATGGACATAAGATACTAAGGACCAGGTTTGAACCTTTCTTTTTTTTTTTTAAAAGAGGATCAACAATGGTACCCCATCTACCCCCTTGGTGACTCGAACCTGTGACCTATTGGTTCACAGGTGAAGATGTAAACCATTTGATCTACACTTCTTTGTCACCAGGTTTGAACTTATTTGTGCAAGGAACCATAATAACTATCTAGTCCATTCACTTAACTTTTCGTTTACTCTAGTATCCTTTAGCTATTTTCAGGCATAGGATTCTTAATTTTTCTTACTAAGACTGTAATGTAAAAATTTGGCTATTAAGTGCTTTTTGTTTTACTAATAATTGGGTAAGTCACCGTTATGATACAGTGTAAGTCCTTTAGCTCTTTAATTAATTTGTAACTAGAAAATGACTATGTGATTATAATTTACTATTTGTGAGAAATTCTATATATGTCTCTTGTATTTAATTACATATGTGGCTTGTTTACTAATTTAATGATTATTGTTATTATAGTTAAATCATAGATAACAAATTTCAGAAAATAGCTAGTTATAGTACCCATCTACAAAAGTGAGGTTAACCATTGTCTATGACACTTTCTTCTCTATGTTATTAATAGGATTGGGGAACTTTTGATCTAGCATTTATCTTGTGTTGTGACTTGATATTCGTCATGCATAAGTTCACTGAAGATGTTAAATAGGATTCATCATGCACAAACGTTACTAACCAAAACTGCTCGTTCTTCTATAGGACATGATTTATTAATTTTTTTTTGGATTATGGCTTTTGTAACATATTTTAATCTACTTTTTATCTAATTAGTATTTTTCAGCAATCACTGAAGTCATTATCTGTTATGGCATCAGTACGTTTGGATAATGAGACAGATAATATTAACAAAATTGTCTCTTGCTTTACTCGATAGCAAAGCTGGTGCTTCAACAAATAATAGTTCAACATCTGTATCACTTGATCCTCTTTCCTCAAGGACTTAAGAAAAGGTAGCCTATTTTTCAGCTAAAAAAATACTTAGTTTTAAAGAAAAGGTAGCCTAGGGAGTCTTTTGCAATAGCACTTAGAAATGCTTAAAATGAATGGTTAATGGCTGCTGATGTTAGGCCATTTTACCAATGTTTGAGTTCATAAGCTATTGGTGTTTTGTTGCAATAACACTTTGCAAGGAACCCTTTACTAGGTTAATGTGCATTAAAATCATATTTTATTTTGTTTTGTATTTTGATTGTGCTCACGCTTATATATTCAACTTGTTTAAATAACTTATTTTTATTTTTTTTTCTTCCTTGCACAGAAAATCATAATACTTTTGGTGAAGGACGTTTATTGCTATGTAAAGATACTTTTGTGGATATTCAACGATAACGTCACATTTATAGTACAAATATTGATAATAATTTTTAGAAGGTGCCATTAGTTGGACTAAAATTTGTAAATTCCTTGTGGGAATATTATTTGGCATAACTTCATCTATTACTTTTGTATTTGAGACTAGAAGCAGTTTTGTAATACGAATATTATTTTGGATTATATATTTAATATTATTGCATTTGAGTAAACAATATAGTTGGAAAAATAAATGTTGCTATTAATTGTCTTTTTCAAAATGAAACACAAATAAGAGTGTTACTTATTTATAAAAAGTGATGCTTTAGACCAGTTTAATATATTTAAAAGTGATACATTTGATAAGAAAAAGTATTGCCTTTCGTCTAATAAAATGTTGCAATTGGTTAAAGGTAATAAATAAAAAAGTGTTGTATTTTCAGAGAAAAAAGTGTTGCACAAAGAAAAGCGTTGCATATTCTGACAGTTGCAACACATCTAAAAAGTGTTGCTTAAAATGGAAAAAGTGTTGCTATAGATCTAAGGCGATACCTTCTGATAACACACTTTGTAAAGTGTTGCTTTAGGCTTATAGCAACATTTTTAGGGTCTAAAACAACACTTTATGGGTGTTGCTATAGGCTCATTTTGTAGTAGTGCACGTAGATGTAATGATGTATATACAAAATATAATAAAATGAAAAATACTCTATATTTGTTAGTAATTAAATATTAATTACCATTAGCATGTTACTAATGGTTGTACCATAATGAATATGGATAATAATTGATAGTATTTGAATATTAAACTATAAGTTTAATCATGTATTTATATAAATTTATTCATTCATTATACAAGAACACGTGATAATTCAAGTTAATATGGTTAATCATAAGTAATCTTTTATTTTTATATACTTATAGTTTAATAACAAACCATTAATACTATTAGATAATGAAAAACTTTAATAATTCAATATATTAGTTAATCACATTTTTCATTAACAAGAAAATCAATATACATGATTCAATATAAAACACACCATAAGTGATTAAATTCAAGAATCTTACTTCTAAACTAACAATAACAAAATAAACAACTAATAATGAGAATTAGATAACAAAGTGAATGAAATGAAATATATTAAAGTAAATAATTGAATAAAATGAAATAATTTTAGAAATAATAGGAGATTATGAGAGAATATGTGATAAAATTCAAGAAATTTGTGTGAAATAATGAAATATAATTTATTTGTAAAAGTCAAAAAAAAAATTGGAACCGGCGGTTTGCCAGTTCGAAAAATATTGAACCGGAACAGGCTCGCTTGGCCGGTTCCAGTTCACGGTTCGGACCCGACATGGGCGGGTTCCGATTTTGGTCATGTCTACCTCTCGCTAGCCATTTTAAGCTATCTGCTACTCAATCACCAAAATTAGAGGAAGAGCAAGATTATATGACATGTGTTCTTATTCTACTCCCATTGGCAGGATTATGTATGCAATGGTTTGTACTCGTCCAGATATTTCACAAGCAACTAGTGTTGTTAGCAGGTATATGGCAAATCTAGGCAAAGAACACTGCCATGCTATGAAATGGATACTCAGATACTTGAAGGGTACTTCAAACTCTTATTTGGAATTCAGTAGAACTAGCAACACTTTGGTTAGTTTTGTAGATTCAGACTATGCCGGTGACCTTGATAAGCGCAGGTTTCTTACATGCTATGTATTTTGCATTGAAGGTTGTGCAATTAGCTGGAAAGCTACTCTACAACATATAGCGGCTTTATCCACTACTGAAACAGAATATATGACAGTCACTGAGGCTATCAAAGAAGCTTTATAGTTGAGAGGTTTATTCGGCGAATTAACTCTACAAGAAGAGGTTACTACCATTTACTGTGATAGTGATAAGTATGTAATTTGGGTATTTTATTTCAGTATTAAAGTGTCTAATAAGTAAATTGTTATGCTTTCTGCAAAAATTAAGGGAATTATGTGAATAAGAAAATTACTGTGGATGTTGGCGTAGTTTATGGACTTAATGGTAAACCAAGGTGGTAAAAGGATTTGGATAAGGTTGACTCAAGGAAGCAGAACAAAAGTCAAAGATTTGAAGATTCTTCCACAACAGCAAGGATTTATTCCGCAACTTTGATAGGTTAAACAAGAAAATATTTTTTAGAGAGGAAAAATGGGGAATTTTGGTTAGATAGAGATTTTGTTTATGTTACCCAGTTTTTCCTATAAATAGGAGAGGAGTAGAATAGTTTATTCATCCATTCTTTAATTCTGTGAAGTATTGTTTCAGTTTGAATTTAATCTAAAGTTGTAGTTTTAAAGTGGAGTTTTAAGTATTTTAATTAAGTTCTTTTATACAGTTTTTTTAGTTTCAATTACGTATTTAAATTTTGAAATTTAATCCCATCAGTTTTTTCTTTTAATTGAGTTTTTTAATTTAAGGATTCCAATTAGATAAAGTTGTGAGTTTGATTATGGTTAAAAGTCTTGGAAGCATTAATCTGTTGCACGTTGGTTTCATATTTTCAATCCATTGGATTAATGATTCTATTGAAGTTTATCCATTAAACAATTACATGTTCTAATTTATGAATACTGCAGATTTAATGTGAAAAGAAACAGTAGTGTATTAAAGGTTTTCTAGTTGTGCTTAAATTCTGCGTCCTTGAGTTAATCATAAATTAAGTGTCTCAACTTTAATTTAGTTCTTAAATGGATAATATGTCTATGCATTGCTACTGTATTTTCTACTTAAATGTTTTCTATTTTTAATTTTCTTCTTTCTTTCTTTAAATTCGTTAAATTAATTCTTTTAATTTAGTTTTAGTTAATTCCATTAATTTTCCATAGGATAATTTCATTCAGTGTTAAAATGATATAATTCCAGTACATTCATAATTAAAGGTGCAAACAGTTCAAGTGGTTCAGTGCTTGCAAGTTGAAAGCATTTTCTAAATTCAACCAGCATCCGTCGACCAAACAGGAGGTTTCTCCAGAACACTAATAAGCTTTCTTTAATTCTTTCTTTTAGTTTAATATTTTATTTTGTATTCAGTAATTATTTTAAGTGTTCTTTTAATTATGGGTATAGCTTAATTTTGTTTTTCGGTATTAATAATGAAGCACTAATTAAAATATGATTGTGGGACCAAAATGTGCGTATTAAATTAACTTGAAAAATTCTAGAAATTTTCTGTGTTTAATGATGATGTTGCGATTAATTTAACCTTGATCACGTTTCTTTAATCTAGCAATGCCAAATTAATTTTCTATTAATTATTTGTAATTAATTGGTTAATTAATTAAGTGGTAAAACTACCTTCACGTTGGAGGGAATTAAAGGTTAGTAAATTATGACATACTATTGATGATTATAATTTATTAAAATTGGGTTTTTCTAATTGTTAATGCAATTAAATCTTTAAATTTAGTGTTGGTTGATTCTAACTAAATTAAGATTTAATTAGGGGTAATTAATTTATACCTGATTCTTGTTAATTACCTATTAATTAAGAAAAAATTGGGTTTTGTCAGAGCTGATTCTCGGTAATATATAACTAATTGGTTTATAAAATTTAATTAATTTGCGAGTCTATGATTGATCTAAAATTGATTAATATGGATTTATTAATTACCGAATTTTTGTCAGATTATAATTTTTGTGATTTTCTTTTGATAATCCTAGTTATTTTGTTTAATTGATTGTTAATCTTAATTAATTTGACATACTGAAATTGAGTTGTGACACTGTGGAATTAACTAAAATCAATTGTGTTTCCGTTCCTCGAGGGATCGACCCTACTTCCATGTGCTATTTGTATTATTTGAAGTAGGCATTTAATTTGATACTAAACGACCGTGCCAGATAGTCAAAGTGCAATTCATTTGACTAAAGACAAGGTGTAACATAAGCGGACAAAGCATATTGATATCAAATATTATTTCATTCGAGATACCATTGCTGAGAAGAAGGTCCTTGTTCAGGAGATCAATACTGATGACAATCATGCCGATATGTTTACGAAAGCTCTTCCAGTATAAAAGTTTAAGCAGTGCTTGAACTTGATTGGTGTTCATAATTTGTGATTCAGCCCACTAGGGCTTTACCGGATGTGTGTTTGATTAAATCACTATTTTTTTGGTTCCAAACTAAGATAGAGATTTGTAATAAATGCCCTAGACCCTCAAATTATTTTTTGTGGACTTTGGTGCAAGTTTTGGGAGAGATTTGATGGCTTACCAAATTCAATCAAACACGCAAGTATCACGGTCGAGTAGAAAAATTTCGATTGTGTGCAAAGGCTACAGAATTCAACTTCTACATTTGCTTATAAAAGGGCAGTTTTGCAACATTCTGAATTCATTCCGAAACGAAAAAGCTTCAAAGCTTTTTCTGTTCAGAGCCTTTTAATTCCTTCTCCCAAATTTCTTTTGCTTAAAGCCTTGTGTAAATTTGGTGTTCTCACCTTTTTTAAATTATCTTCACATAATAGTCAATTTTTGCACCGCCTCTGGCCGTGAACGTAGATCATATTGACCGAATCAGATATATATTTATGTCCGTTGTCTCATTTATTTTTCTCGTTACTGTTCTCTATTATTATTTTGTACTATTAAATACAACATGAGATTCGTTTTTTCTTAATACCCCTCAACTAGAGGGGTGCGTAGCACATACTACAGTTTATTAAACAGTTGATGGCCATGGTTAATGCCCCTAAAAAAATAATTCAATTTGCAAAGAATGGATGGAAATTATCCAAAGTTTCTTACAAAAGCATGGAGTGGACAGTAGCAACTCAGCACTACAATGGCCTAATAAGAAGTAGTTAGAAAGGTTGATATATTAGAGAGGTTGATAGGATATCCATCTTTCAAACATAGCTTGACATTCAGCAGGCTTGTAATCTGGAGATATATGGCCTGCTCCCTGTTAAATTAACCAATACCAAAATTAATTAATTCCTTGAATTTTTCCAACTTTTAGTACCATATGAAATTGTTCATTGAAGCAAGGTAAAAGGAGAAAATTTTCTTGCCTTTACAGTCGCAAATGTCATGTTGTTTGCATAAGTTCTTGTATACCTGCATTAATTATAACAAAGAGCATAAACAAACTCGTCTTAGTTAGTTTCTTTCAGAGTTTTCGTATAAAAAATAAGAAGTGATTAAGAAATAAACATTTTAAAATATACCCAGCGATTTGGCCTTGAAGATTCCATTGTCGCCAATCATCAATGATGCCATAATTCAGAGATTTTATCCACGCTTGAGTTGCAAAATGTGGCATACCTAAATCATGGTCGCCACTAAATCACAAATTTTTACCATCAGCATAATCGATCAACTGCATGAATGAATGCATATATCGAATGTTTAATACAATATATTTAACACAAGCATATATACCTGAATATAAGAGATCTGTAACATTTACTGCTGAGATTAGCATGGTATGGTACAGTATTATAAACACTCGTCGTGTATGGCACGTTTAAGTTGCATCTTACCCAATCACGAACACTACCCTGCAACCATGTTGATTATGCCAAAATTAATACACATAGACACACATAATTAAACTTAACACAATTCTAATCTTTTGTTTCATTTTCTATTTCAATTTCTGTTTATCAAGTGATTGGCGAACCCTAAGATATAAGTATTAAATGCGTGATGGAGTGCAGAGGCGGAACCAGGTGGGGGCTGGTCCACCAAGTTCCATAAATCAACGTTTAGTAGATTAGAAAAATTAAAATTCAATCCAAATTTGGCCAATAACTTAATTTAGCCCCATCAAGTTTTCAACATTTAACAAATTAAAAAACATTCCAAACTAAAAAATTCATGTGTTTTTCATGAGATTTTTTAGTCCAATAATATAATTTAGTTCTTTAAGTTGTTGAGCATAATTTGATTTTGATTTTTGTTTTCTTGTTATTATTTATTTTTCTTGTTGAAAAAAAGACATTATTTCATATGGATTTTAGCGGTTTGAATAATTATTTATTTTATCATTGTTGTTATAAAAATTATATCCTTAAAAAACTCTTCTATACCCTAAAATTCATATTCTTAAAAAGTTTTATATAATTGACATGCAAATTGTAATATTATGAGACGTGATATGCGAATTATAAAAGTATGTTAATATGATAATTTTTTATAGGTTATATGCTAATATTTCATACTTTATACGTTAATACGCTAATTTTTTATACTTTACATACTAATTTTTAATACTTTATACGTTAAAGTGAAATTTATACGCAAGGAGACGATCTCACAGAAGAATGACCCTTGTAACATTTATGATACCCAAAATTAAAAAATTATATTTTATCTATAAAAATTAAAAATTTTATTAATTTAGTTGAATTTACTAATTATTAAATAATTTATTCAATCACACAAAAAAAATTATTTTTAGCTGAGCCCCGAATAAAAAATTTTCTGGTTCCGCCCACGAAGTGTATTTATAAGAATGAAATAAGGATTGAAACAGAAAATGTAACAGAAGATACATGAGGAATTTAACATATTCATATAAAGGCATTCTTCATAATCAAAATCAAAATTCCTCTCTTTCTTCGTAACCGACGGCAGAAAAAGGTTGATATGCATACCTTCCGGACATGGAGGGCCTCCTGGACACTTTCGTCATTGGCCCAGTGAGAAGTTACCACACCTTCTTGCTCATCCTATCATAATAAGCACATAGACGGGTAGATGATTTTAAGGAAGAACACATCCAAATGAATTTATTTTCCGAGTAATTTCACAATGACAGTAGCATCTTACACGACATTTAAATGCACTAGTATCCTGAATTTTGAGCTCTTGGAACATTTCGATGGTGGATTTTATACATTTGGGCTCCAGGATTTGGTCACTGTTAATATCACTAACCAACTGCAAAAGCACACGTTATATTGCATCATTTACCAATAGTATTAGTGTGTGTGTGTGTGCGCGCGCGTGTTTTTTTTCAAGGATTGAGGTATTATTGGGTGGTTCCTGATTGACTGATTTGCTGAAACAGAGCAGAAGAAAGCTTCAGATCATAAAATGACTTGATTACCTCATTATATGTCTGCATATTTTGTAAGCAGCGTCCATTTCTAGGATCTATACTTTGATATTCTCCTCTACAACTAACCTTCAACGACTGCGAAAAAGCACAAATAAATAATCTTCAATCTGTAGCAACTCATCTGGCTCCATGGTCACAAAATTGGAGAATATAGCACGAACACAAAACCAAAATAGACAAGTCCAAAATAGGAGAGCCAAAACAGTACTTATACCTCTAAAATCCTGGGGCAAATTACACCAATAGTTTCATAATTTAGGAGTTGATTTTGAATTTGTCCCTTAACTTCAAAACGTTACATTTTAGTTCATCATCTTGCATTTTGAATTTTAAATAGTTCTCGATATATTTTCGTTCATATTTAGAAAGATTACGTTTCTCATATGCCTCACATATGACAAAAGGGATCTATATGTAGGGAACTCAAAAGAACTCCAAATCCCGAACCCTTTACTTGTTTAGATGCCCAAAAAGTTTCAGTAGAAACCCTTTGATAAGAAACAAAAGGGACGAAAATATTCTTCTTCGACTAATACAAGACAAGCTCAATTGTCCTGAAAGAACTTGAAAAGATTAACCAACCAACCTGGTAAAGTTCATTAGAAATTAGCCCCATACCATGAGCAAAAGGGATTCTATAGTTTGCATCACCTGGAGTTGTTGCTGGATTTCCGAGAATGTAACCCTGAAATCATTTAATAGATTTGACATATTAATTACAAGTGCAGTATAATATGTACTGAGACAGGATTACGAAAAGTGCGAACCTTAAGGTCAATCTGTGGATCAATTCCGATCTCATTTCCTGCATTTTACACAACATCAACAGTTTTTTATATCCCTTAATTGTAGCCCTTTTGAGAGAATTCTTATTTCTATGTTCAAATCAGAAGATTTTAGTACAAGAAAGAACCATTCTTTTAATCTCTTACCATTCGATATAAGTTGAGTAACAATTGGAACAGTGAT
The DNA here is from genome assembly GCA_016586305.1 of Ophiorrhiza pumila. Taxonomy (NCBI): domain Eukaryota; kingdom Viridiplantae; phylum Streptophyta; class Magnoliopsida; order Gentianales; family Rubiaceae; genus Ophiorrhiza; species Ophiorrhiza pumila. The sequence continues at coordinate 9,496,616 of BLIW01000004.1, forward strand.
GCCTGGGTATGATGCTCCACCGACATAAACTGGATTGGAAATGAACTCTGGGTGATGATCAACCAGCCACTGAGAAGTAATTAATCCACATTTCAAACAATCTTATAAAAGGTGAACACACAACTTTTTGAATTCCATCATTCTTAATGTAATGGAAAGGAGTATATGTACTTGGGTTCGTAGTTGTTCTCTTTCATGGCAGATTTATACAGAATACCACAATAGATGAGTAATTCATAGATGATTTTCAATAGAGAAAAACTTTTGTAAAATGGGTTTATATATGATATGGAAGTTAGTCACAATTTCAATGCATAATAAAAATGTCAAAAAATTAAAATCAATATTTGAACGGCCATTGATCGTCCGTCCGTCTCATATATGAAACACTTCTTATATATGAACCCGTTTCCCATGAGTTTTTTTTTTTTCTTTTCAATAAATATACTACTATCATTTTCTTAATCAATACTTGAAGAGAAAATTCGGTATTCTTCAATGTCCAACGCTACATAGAGCATAAAGTACCTTCCTAAGAAATTCATAGGCTTGATCACAGGATTGTAATTCAGTAGACTCAGAAGCTTTTGCAGTTCTGCCATAAGAAAATCCAGTTCCTACTGGCAAATCCACAAATATTATGCTTGCCACCTTAACCAGTAACAACACATTAATATTGTCAATCTTGCAATATTCAAATCCTTAATATTGGGGGAAAAAAAAAAGTACTCAAACTTGTTCATTTACCTTAGTCCAAGAATGTCGATTTAACAACAACTTGGGCAAACATCCATTGTATGGCCCTTGCTCGAATTCTATTGGTCCTGTGAAACCAAATTCACAAGTTTCATGATTTGGTTGAACGTTGTTACGTCGATTATAAGAATCATTCTCGCATTAATTGATTGGAGAGAGATTTTTTTCAAACAGAAACTCGTACTAAGTTTCATATTATCTTCTTGTGGTCATTATGCAGGTAATATACTAATATGGTAACAAATTAGCGTGACTTTTCAGATGGTTGAAATTCCAATCCTCAAAGAATGGAGACTATTATTAGGCATCAAATTTACCTATCTCGTGAGCAATTAGAGCAAATCCAGTGCAATCAGAGCTTGAAGAGGTACTATTCTAGGGAGCATTACTAATTAAGAGTGTTGGAGGGAAAGAACACACTTGGTACATTCGAACTTCGAAGAGTACAACTTACTTATAGCAAGTTTGAGTTTTGAACACAAATCTACCGCCATCATTAAAGATTGACTCCTTACGTCGCGAACTTGGACTAGCCAAGTTGGCGATCTTCTATTCAATTATTAAGACAATTAGAAATTTGCTTTTATTCAAACAATAATGGGAACCGATCTCTACTAATAATATTACAGTTTCACCGAAGCACAACTTCATCAAATTAATAATGACCTCGCCATCGAAATGAGCAGGAAAATGATCAAGTCCAAAGTCAGAAGTGGAGAACAAGCTTGAGGTGGGAGGAAGTTCACATTTCACAGTTCATGGAGAATCAAATTACGTTACCCATCTTGGTAGATAGTGAAGCAAATCCAGAGCAACCAGGGCCTCCAGTTAACCAAAGCACAAGAGGGTCCGTTTCAGGATTAGATTCTGACTTGGTGAAGTAGTAGAAGAGCTGAACATCCTCTAATTCATCAACTCCAATATACCTGCATTAATTCATGAAGGAAATCCCAGAATAAATAAATCGTTTCTTTTCTAAGCTTGATCCGACCAAAATGAATATTACACCAATACTAATATCACACGATGGATCAGTTTACTCACCCAGTTTCTAATTCAAAAGGGAGAGGCCCTTCATCATATCCTGGAAGAAACTTAACTATTGAACCCGCTTCAGCAAGGTTTGAACAATTTTGTATTAGCAGCAACAGCAGCAGCAGGAGGAATAGATTGAAGAAGAAAGAATGCTTGAAGAGCATATGCTGCTTTTCTTTTGAGCTTGGCCTAACATGTTTTTCCATCTCGTTAGGAGTTCAAATTTGGATGCAAAAGTTGTACTTTGAATTCTTTTAGGCCTTGCTTTCTCTCAGAACCCATCATAGTCTTTAGACTCTTTACATATTGTTTTTGATAAACCCTAAGTATTATATTAGTATTATATATATGTATGGGTACTTGTGCGTTTGGATTGAAGTGCGGGCCGGGTTGACTTATTGTTTTTGATAAATCCTAATCCACCAATTTTTTGCAATGGTATCAAATTCTCAATGTTTGTTTGAAAATAGAGCAAAATCTCAAAAAATAGTCACTAATTTGTTTTTTTGCCAAATTCGAATTTTTTAAATGTACACAATTGAATAAATCCCTCAATTTCCTTCGTTTAATTAGATGAAAAGGCCGTGAACTATATATACACTATAAATTGAAATATAAAATTGTCAAACTAACTCAATAAAATAAATTAGAGCAAAAGATTATTTCTCTTTTTCGTCTTTCCGTGACTCTTCTCCCTAAGGTTGGTTAATAGTCTTTAATGCCTTCCAAACTGCACTATTATAAGTGTTTGATTGCAGCAATGCTCTTAATTAAAGAGGAAATTAACAAAAAAGCAGCCATGAGCGGATTGACTACCGTACTGAGTGAGTGAGCAGAGAGTATCCAAGAGTGGCTGATAGAATAAAATAGATTTTTCGGCTCAATCAGCGGCACTATCTTCGGTTTTGAGAATGTGCAAATTCATTAGCCAATGCCTTATGCCTATGTATAGTGCATTTGCATTTCCCAATAACTTATACACTTACCTCTGTTTTTTTTTTTTAATAAAAAATGATATCTTATCGATAATAATTAAAAGTTACATAATATTCAAACTGGCATGAAATACAAATAAGCTAATTAACTGAGAATTTACGTACAGTTTCTGTACATTATATTGATAAGTAAGAACAGTGTATTACAAGCAAATATAACAAATGGTTTAAAGTTGGCAGTATCCTGTAACACATTATTTTTGCATATCAATACAAATATTAATTAGCATATCAAATATCAATTTTCACTTCAAAATATCAATTCAACAACTTGCCTATAAAGTATAATAAATTAGCATATCAATTCTGTAACTTAATTTACTTTTAAGATTAGGCTTTGGAGGTACTATCGATTTTGATCAAACCATGATTTTGATTGTCAACTGCTATCTTGCTTTTGAATATTGACGAAATATACAGACGATTGGTTGTTTTCATCTATTCAGGATTGATTTACACATCCTTTTTAAAAAAAATTAGCATATCAAATTTTCACTTTAACATAACAAATTTTCAATTTAATGTATAAAATTATCAAATTTTCATTTTAGCTTATGAAATTTTCACTTTAAAAGTATCAATTTTCAGTTCAAAGGCATCAATCCAATATCAAACATAATATTAACGTATTATCGTATCAAATATAATATTAGCGTACCAGCGTATAAAAATATTAGCATATCAAATATAATATTATCGTATTAGCGTATCAAATATAATATTAATGTGTCAAATATAGAAAAATTAGCATATCAAATTCAACAAAATTAGCGTATTGTGTAGCATATATAAACCTGTTTCATAAGAGTTTTTGTGGGTTTTAAGTCAATGGAGAATTTTGAATTCATAATTATGGAATTTTCAAACATTTAGGCTCGTTTGTTTGGCAAGATTTTGGATTTAGAAAGTAATCTTTTTCCTCATTTTTAAATTCAAGTGTTTGGTTTATTTTTAAACTTTTAGGAAAGTAAAAAGAATCATGCATTTAATAAAAGTTGGTACAAAATTTCTAGATTCTTAATCCTTTTCCCAACCTAATTATTTTCTTTGGGAAAGTTAGTCTATCTTTCATTAAACATCTAATACAACCTCATCCATTCTATTGCAACTCACATGCATAAATAATTCATTCTTATTAAACTTTTAATTAAATAACTCTTATTCAATTTCTACGACAGACATATTTCTTTAAAATTGTATTTTACAAACAATATTTATTTAAAATATAAAAAATCTAATTATACAAACAACATTAATTTTCAAAAAAAAATAATTTCATTGTGAAAATAACTCTTTTGAGGGGATTATTCACCTTATAGATGGTAACTTGTATGTATTGCATGTATATAAAGAAATATTTGTGTTTTTTTCCTTTAATTATCATTTATACGGTTTTCTTAATTATGTGGTGTAGATAAACATGTCGTGATCTTCTTGAAGTGTTGGGTAAAACAAGGCTACTAAAACAATTTGTCAAGATGTTTTAAATTTGGGAAAATTTATATTAAGGGCGCGCTCCAAAGCTTTATTATTAAATGAGGCATAACTTTAGCCTATTTATTGTTAAGGGCATGAAAATAATTTAATTAGTTTATATAATTAGTAAAAGACTTTATTATCTATGGATAAACTCAAACAACAAATAACAATTATCCAATTGATTTACTTCTAATAATTTTTAATCACTCATTCAAACCACATCATTCATTTATTCAATCAATTTAATTTTAATCTTTTTCAATCACTTCTTATTTTAGACTCGCCCAATTTTCTTCTTCTCTTAAACTGTCTAATTTTCTTTTCCATATTCAATTTTCATTATATTAACTAATAATTTAATCATATCAGTCATAAAATTATAAAAGGAATTATGTTAGTATAAGAAAATAAAAAAGAATTTTTATATTTGAATATAATAGACAGAAATAATTAATTTGGTATTCACTTTGAAGGAAAAATAAAAAAGAACATTATGCATTCACTTCTAATACTTTTACCCTTTGTAAAAAAAATAAAAAAAAGTTAAAGTAAATAAACTTAAACTAGAGGATTTGAGTTGCCCGTCATTAGCAATAATATGATTTAATTTGATATATAATTCACATTTTTTCTAAATTAGTTATAATTTATTTTTTTGTTTGTTTTAGATTGAATATAAAATTCTACCAATCATATGATTTCAACCTGAGACATAATTTCCCTTTCATTTATTTTTTTTTCTAAATTTCAATTTTAATTATTTTCCTTTTTTCTTGTCCAAATTTCACACTTTTTTTTGTTTTAGATTGAATGAATAATTATGTCACTAATATGATTTCAATTTGAGACGTAATTCATTTTTATTTTATTTATTACGTTGAATTGATTGAATGACGTTATTTGGATGAGTGATTGAAAATTATCAGAACTGAATTAATTGGATAATTGTTGTTTGTTGTTTTAGTGTATCCATGGATAATAAAGTATTTTACTAATTATATAAACTAGTTAAATTATTTTTATGCCCTTAATAATAAATAGGTTAAAGTTACGCCCTCTTTAATAATAAGGCTTTGGAGCACACCCTTAATACAAATTTTCTCTTTAAATTTTGATTCGTTGTTCAGTTTTAATCCCGTTGAACTTAAGGAGTATATGCTCAGTTATATTTGATTAAAGTTTGTAATCGTTATAGTTTTTAAATGGTATGTTAAACTATTAAAGTTTGTAACATAAGGACAAAAATAAAATTTTTAAAGATTAGAGATAAAAACGAAATGAACGCCAAGTTGAGGGACGATTGAAGTAATTTACCCTTTTCGTTATTAATGAAGGGGAAAAATTCATCAATTATCCTATGTTCATCATAATTTGAAATTTTGAGGATCAGATTGAGACGTCTGAAAACATGAAGGGCTAAAAGTACCTCAGTAAAATATTGGGGACCAAAATTATAATTTTCTCTTAATTTTTTCTACTTCAGCTATTTTATGAGTTGAGAATTTTGGTAGTTGGTTGATTAATATAAGCAAATTCGGTACCATCTTTCAAACATTGCTTGACATTCAGCACGCTTGTACTCTGGAGCTGTATGTCCTGCTCCCTATTAATTAAATTAACCAATACCAAAATTAGTCCATCCCTGTAAAAAAAATTTCGTTTTGGCCACTTGTAAAGCGGATTTATATATAAAATATGATTCACACGTGAAACGAACAATTAATCAAGTGTTAAATTAGTGAATAACAATTGTACATTTCATATATGAATCACGTCTTGTATGTGAACCAATTTGATAGAAATTTTTGTGTGTTTTTTCTTTTTAACTTTTACTTCTACATGAAATTGTGCATTGACTAATTAGCAAGGAAAGAAGATGAGGAATTTCTTGCCTTTACAGTTGCAAATGTCAGGTTGTTGGCATAAGTTCTTGTATACCTGCATTAATCATACAAAGAGCATAAACCCCCATCTTAGTTTCTTTCAAAGTTGGCAAACAAGTAATAATAAGAAGTGATTAAGAAACATTTTTAACTATACCCAGCGACTTGACCTTGAAGATTCCATGGCCGCCAATCATCAGTGATGCCATAATTAAAAGATCTTATCCATGCTTGAGTTGCAAAAGGCGGCATACTTAAATCATGGTCGCCACTAAATCATAAAATTTTATTATCAGGGCAATCGATCAACAGGAATACATCAATTAGATCTATTGCAATTGCATGATTGAATCCACCCATTGTTTAATAACAATATATTAAAGCAAGCATACTATTAATCATTCAATTCACCTGAATATTAGAGATCTGTAACCTTTACTAATGAGGTTGCCATGGTATGATACAGTATTATAAACACTCGTCGTGTACGGCAAGCTCAAGTTGCAGCTTATCCACTCACGATCCACACTACCCTGAAATGTTGATTATGCCAAAATTAATACACGCATATGTATAGACACATAATTAAACTTAGGGTAAATAACTTCAATCGCCTCTTAACTTAGGTGTTGATTTTGAATTTGTCGCTCAACTTTAAAACGTTTCATTTTAGTCACTTATATATCTTGCATTTTGAATTTTAAACCGTCATCGGTCTATTTTCAATTTATGTGTAGACAGACTTTGTCTCTCACATGCGTGGCACATGACAAAAAAGATGAAGATAATGAACAGTAACCATGAAATAAATAAAACAAAGTATGAAATAAACAAATGATAAACTAAATTTGTTCGTCTTGTTTTTCGATTTGTCATTTGCCACACACATTAGACCCTTAGTCTGCCTACAAATGGATGGAAAATAGATCGATGGTGAATTAAAACTCAAAATACAAGATAAGAGACTAAAATGAAACGTTTTGAAATTGAAGGACAAATTCGATGACGATTTAAAGCTCAAAATACAAGATAAGAGACTAAAATGAAAGGTTTTAAAATTGAAGGACAAATTCGAAATCAACTCCTAAGTTAAGAAACGATAATTATAATTTACCCTTAAACTTAACATGTTTATACAAAATCTTTATTCAAAATCAAAGTCACTCTTTCTTCAGAACGAGTAACCGACATCAAAAGGTCGATATACATATGTATATATATGTACCTTCCGTACATGGATGGCCTCCTGGACTCTCTCGTCATTGGCCCAGTAAGAAGCAAGATCATAAAACTCCCACTATCATAAGAACATAGAATTTAAAAAAGAATCACGTCTAATTTATTTTACGATGAATTTCACTTTAACGTAATTAGCATCTTACATGGCATTTGAATTCAGTAGGATATTCGTGAATTTTGAGCTCTTGGATTTTCGAATGGAACATTTCGTTAGTGGATCTTCTTCTATCATCAAATATTTCATTCGGCTTTGGCATAGACGAAGGACAATTGGGCTCCGGGATATGTTCATTGTAAATAGCACTAATCAACTGCAAAAGCACACATTATATATAGCATTATTATTTACCAATTGTATCAGTGCGTGTGTGCGTGTTTTTCTTTCAAAAGGTTGAGGTATTGGGTGTTTCCTGATTGACTGATCATTGCTAAAACAAAGCAAAAGAAAAGCTTATTTTCCTTTGCAATTAATCTTCAACGACTGCAAAAAAACACAAATAAGTAGGCTACTTAGAAAAATGAAGTAATTAAGCATAACCAAATAGCCAAATCCAAGGAAGTTATTGTTAGCAACTCATCTGGCTCCAATTAATATTCCAGAAGATAACAAATGAGCATGGTTACACAATATGGAGAATAGAACACAACACAAAACATAAATAGAGAACTCCAAATTGGAAGGAATTTTCAATTATATGCTGGTTTTTAAAAAAAAATCCATTTTTATTCTGTATATTTTAATCATGTTTGTCAAAATATGGAGTTTCGCATTTGGTAAATGCACAGGCCTATGAACAGAACTCAAAATAGTACTTGTACTTTTAAAATCTTAACACAGCTAGCAGATCGGATCTTCTGTTTAAAATTACTCTTATTATGTTCAATATTCATAACCACATAGTTTCATTAAAACTATTATTAAAAGGATAAATATCATAAAAATCAAATTCGCACTTATTAAGATCTAACATAAATATGGGTAAACCTTATGATATTATTTTAGTCATAATTTTAGTGAAAAAAACAATGTTTTAATAAAACAATGTTTTAATATGTCATAATTTTAGTGAAAAAAATAATGTTTTAATATGTTTGACAGAATAAGATAGAGAAATATTAGACAAAAATTCTAATTTTCACAATATAGATCTATGTAGGGAACTTAAAAGAACTTTCAAAACTCGAACCCTCTACTTGTTGATGAGATGCTCAAAAAGTTCCGCTAAAACCTGAAATCCTTTTATAGGAAACAAAAAGGGCGAAAGTAACATGATGCAAGGCAAACCCAATTGTCCTGATAGAACACGAGTTATTGAAAGATTAAACAATCTGGTAAAGTTCATCAGAAATTAGCCCCATCCCGTGAGCAAAAGGGCCGGGACTTTATAGTTTAGATCATCAGGAGTTGTCTCTGAATTTCCGAGCAAGTAACCTGAAATCATTTCAAATAGATTCGACATATTAATTAGAATTGTTGTATAATAGGTGACATAGCGATCGCTATTTGCCATACCGGCTTAAAAAATAGATAGAATCTTCTGTCCAAAATTATCCTGACTTATCCTATCAAACATTAAAATTACCTGGTAGAGTTTCATATCTTAGTTAGGTCTAATAATTGTAAAGTGATTTTATTTCTTAGTCCTTACTTTTAATGACACTAAAAGTTTTGAACACTAGACAGGATAAGATAGTGTTAAATTGGACAGCAGATTCGGTCTCTTAAGAAATGAAGCACATCTTGTAATTAAACAATTGCAATATTGTCTAAGTTCCAACCTCATCACTGTTGAAAATTTGCTCAAGCACATCTTGTAATTAGATTAAAGAGACTGTGGAGAGAGGATTACGACAAGTACGAACCTTAAGATCAATCTTTGGATGAATTCCCATCTCATTTCCTGCAATTTACACCACATCAACACAGTTTTGTAAAGGTCTTGTAGCCTTTGAGAGAATTCTTTTTTCTTAAATCATTTTTCACACAGAAGGCTAATTAAGCATGCAGTTACGGAAGCATGTATAGTCACTTAATATTATCAAACTAAATTCAATCTGAAGATTTTCGTACGTACAGAAAAACCCCTGATTTCTAAATTTTACCATTCGATATAAGTTGAGTAACAATTGGAACAGTAATGCCTGAGTACGACTCTCCACCGACATAAACTGGATTGGAAATGAACTCTGGATGTTCAACTAGCCACTGCCAAGTAATTAATCCACAGTTAAAAACAATCTTTATTAAAGGATTTTCAATAAATACACTACAATCATTTTCCTAATCAATACTAAAGTGAAAATTTTGTACTCTCCAATGTCCAACACTAAATGGAGCATGATCGATGGTCCATAAATTTAGCTCAAATCTGCAGTTTAGTGTTTAGTATAAATGTACCTCCTAAGAAATTCATAGGCTTGATCACAGGCTTGTAATTCAGTAGACTGAGAAGCTTTTGGAGTCCTACCATAAGAAAATCCAGTTCCTACTGGCAAATCCACATAGATTATGCTTGCCACCGTAACCAGTAAGAACGCATTATTGTTAATCTTGCAATATTCAACTCAAATCCTTAATATTGACATTACTCCATGAAGAAAAAAGAAAAAGTACTCAAATTCTTTATTTACCTTACTCCATGAATATGGATTTAACAACAACTTGGGCAAACTCCCATGGTACGGTACTGGCTCCAATTTTAATGGTCTTGCGAAAAGCAATGTTTTGAAAATCGGATCGGAGTACGAACCGGACGAGCCACTGGGTCACTGGGTTAAACCGGTCGATCGGACGAAAAAACCGGATGACGTCATCATGACGTCATAAATGAGTTTAAATTATAAATATATTAACAAATTAAAAAAAATCCTTATACCAAATTATTAATGTTTATTAAATTATAACTAAAATACATAAAATTAATAAAATAGCATTAATTTAGCTAAATATTAGACATTATTTAATATCAAACATAATAATTCTAAAATAAAAAAGAAAAAAAATAGAAAATGTCTCAAAATTTGTGAGTTTTATTTTATTTGAGCATTTATTCTATCAACAAACAATTCAAAATTATAATAAACCACATAACTATTATTTATTTTGGATCAAGAAAAAATTTAGGGTTAATTACATTTACCACCCTCGAGGTTTGGTAAAAATACCAAACAAACCCTGTAGTTTCAAAAAATTATGGTCACCCCCTACTGTTAAAATTGGCTAAAAAAATTGATGAAAATACCAAAATGCCATAACTTTTTTTGTTAAAAAAATAACAAAAATATATAAGTAAATATGAAATGACAATAAATACTTTTTTCCCTTTTTAATTCTTTGTTATAAATTATAAATTTCATATTCTTTATTACAAATGGGCTTAAAATTAATCAAATTTTAATCAAGAAATCTTTTTCTATATAAATTTTAAATTTTTGGAAGAAAAAGAATTATTTTTAGAGAATAAAATAGTTAGTTTGATTAATTAAGAAAGAAGATTTTTCTTTTTGAATTTTTTTATGTAAAAAAAATCTTTGATTTTATTTTAATATTTAACATATGTATTTAGTTAACTAAAATAATATAATTATAATAGATAAAATTTTAAGGGCATATTAGGTAATACACAAACATTTTTTTGAGGGAGGGGTTGATTTGTTACAAGTTTGCTCAGCCAAGGGGGTGGTCGTAATTTTCTGAAACTACATTATTCGTTTGGTACTTTCATCAAACCTCAAAGGTGGTAAATATAATTAACCCAAAAAATATATATGAGTCAAATTAGTAGTACATTTTTATATTAGGTCCAAAATTCAAAAGTGATGAAATTTTTAAATACAATATGCCCATATCTTTGTAAACTTTAGTGAAACAAAATTTAAAATCCAAATGATGAAAAGAAAAACAAATCCAAATGTGACTATTGCCCAAATGATGAAAAAACAAATAGGTCCAAGTAAAAAAAAAGTCAAGCCCAATTGGAAGAAAAAAAAAAAAAACAAAACTGGTAAACCCGGGTTTTAACTGGGTTAGCCGGTCGAACCCGAATTTTGACCGAGTTTGATCAGTTTTTTTGCAATCCGATTCTTCCTATATAACCGGATCGGACCATAGACCGGTTCCTGATCGGACCAGATAGTCCGATCCGGTTTTAATAACACTGGCGAAAAGAAATTCACAAGTAGTTCATGATTTGGTTTGAACTGTGCTATGTTAAATGGAAAGCGGTTAAGGAATTAATCAAAAATTTTATTTTCTTCTCTCTTCTGATTTGTTTAAGTTGTGACTATAGAACTTCTTGAATTAACGAAAAAAAGAAATTTTAGAAAATTAGGTTAGGTTTTAATAATTATGAGTTTGATTTTGATGATATGTATGCTTTTGGTCATTGTTTTAATAAAATGAGGTCATTTTAAGTATTGTACATCATAAGATAGAACAATTTTAAGTATAAACATAATAATAATAATAATAATAATAATAATAATAATAATAAATCCTGAATTTGACAAATAACAGTCAACTCCCTTGATAAGAAAGCAATTAATAGTAAACTCCATATGTTCACTAGTCTAGCAAAGATAAAAACTTCACTTAAACATGTAAAGGTATTTTATTTTATTAACTTATAGTGAGGTAGTTTCTGGGAAACGGATTTGCATTTTTTTTTGGCGTACCACTTTTCAATCACCGACATTGTGTCAGTGGTTTTGTTCGAATCTGACGCAAGGTCAGAAGGGAGGAACAATGGTGTGGTGGGAGGCAGTTCACAATTCACAGTTCATAGAGAATGAAGACTATTATTAGGCATCAAATTAGGTTACCTATCTCGTAAGCAAGCGCAAGAAATGCAGTGCAACCAGGACCTCCTACTAACCAAAGCACAAGAGGGTTCGTTTCAGGATTAGACTCTGACTTGGTGAAGTAGTAGAACAGCTGCACATCTTCTGATTCATCAACTCCAATATACCTGCATTCATGGTGCAAACCCCACAATAAATCATTTCTTTTCTAAGCTTGATCGATCAAAATGAATATTACACCAATACTAATATCATACGATCATCAGTACTTTACTAACCCAGTTTCTAATTCAAAAGGGAGAGGCCCTTCATCATATCCTGGAAGAAACTTAACTATTGAACCGGCCTTAGCAAGGGTTGAACAAATTTGTAGTAGCAGCAGGAGCAGGAATAGCTTGATGAAGAAGAAAGAATGTCTGATGTGCATATGCTGCTTCTCTTCTGATGTGCATATCCTGGAATAGCATGTTTTTCCATCTCCATACTTGGACAGTATATTTAGGAGACTCCAAATTTGGATGCAAAAGTTCTGCTTTGAATTCTTTCAGGCCTTGCTTTAGCTTTGCTTTCTCCCACCTACCATCTTTGTATTTACATAATGTTTTTGATAAATATTCCTACTAATAAATTATATGCAAGTATCAGTATGCATGGGTACATTTTTTTTTATCTTTTTTTATGTTGGTTTGGTGTGAGGGTTGGCTTATTAATGTTGGTTGTGGTTGGAAGTTTTGGGATTGAAGTGTCGTGTGAGATTTCAGTAGGAGGGGCAAGTGAAATTTGACTTTTCCAATGGTATCAAATTTCAATGTTTGAGTGGGTGATGAATTGAAGGAAATTGTTTTAAAATATTGAAATGATAGAAATTGTAAGTTGGTAGCTGAAGTAATTAATGGAAGGATGGAGATTGTTCAACGAAATGGTTGAAAGAAATTGAGCATACACCATACTCTGAGTTTGTAACTTGTGATTAAATTTATATGCTTTCTTTGTCTCATATTTTCATTGTTCCAGTGGAAATAGAAATAGCTAGGAGCATCCAATAGAAGATCAAAGTTTGAGGTTTGTTCCTGTGAGAATATTTCTCAAATGATTTTGAAAGTATCATTTTAAGAATGCTTGGAATGTACCTGCAATGTTACAAATGTACCGCATCTTGGCCCTTTTGTCAAGCAATTTGAATCACTTTATATGTTCTGTTATGTTCTTTGTTTTATTCTCTATGTTATTTTATAAATATACACAGCATGTGTTTAACGTATTAGCGTATTAGTATATAAAGTATAATTTACGTATAGCGTATTAGCGTATAAAGTATAATTCTTATATATAAGATGGTTTCACAAGAGTTTTTACGTTAATAAAATAATTTTCTACACAAAAACCAATAAAAACAAAATTTATCAATTCAAACACTCAATTTTAAAAACAAAAAATATTCCTTTTATACAAGCAACCCGAGACCTCTTTTTTCACAATTTTTAAAACAAAAAAACACATATCGAAATAGAGCCTTAAATTTCACCCTTTTTTACAATAATTATTGGAATGCATATTTACAATCGAGGTGGGTGTAAAAAACATCACAAAAGGAAGTCAAAATAATCTCATTTTTGAATTTTGCTATTTTTGGCTAAAATACGTGTGTTATAACCCATGAAAAATTGATATTTAGTGAAAAATTTAAATTTCACTTTTTTTATATCGTTCATTAGAATTCATGTTCATAATTGAGGTGTGTCTAAAAAACAGTAGGAAAAAAGGTAAAATCAACACGTTTTTTACTTTTTCATTTTTGACCAAAATACGTGTGTTATAACCCATGAAAATGGAGGTTTGGTGAAAATTTTAATTTTCATATTTATTAACAATATTCACTAGAATGCATGTTTTCAATTAGGGTGAGTACAAAAACGATACAAAAAAAAGTCAAAAGCAAGTCGTTTTTGAATTTTACCATTTTTGGCTAAAATAGTATGTTATAGCTCATGAAAATGGAAATTTGGTAAAAAGTCTAAATTTCACTTTTTTTGACATTGTTCACAAATATACATGTTTACAATTGAGGTGGCTGAAAAAACAGTAGGAAAAAAGCTAAATTCAATAGTTTTTTTGACTTTGTTATTTTTTACCGAAATAGTGACAAATAAAGGTTTGATAAAAATTATGTCTATATTGAGATAAAAGAAGAGCAATGTTCAAAGAAATTTTTTACCATTTAATTTTGTCACTATAACTTACCCAAACTTTTCTTTTTTATATAGTAATCTATTATCGGATCCTCCTTTCTTTTATTATATCTGTTTTATTCTGTCCAATTGTCAGAACCACATTGTTTCACCAAAATCATGACTAAAAAGATAAATATCATCAAAATAAAATTCACATTTATTAACACTTAACCTAGATGTTACCACATTATTTTAGTTATGATTTTAATAAAACGGCATCGTTTTAATGTATTTGACAAAATAGAGCAGATAAATATTGTACGAGAATCTAATATTTAATGAACCATTAAAAGCATGTGTCTATAACTTTAATTTCACATCATTAATCTCATTCAATTATTAGCCTATATCCGCGATTAATTAAAAATTACATCATAAAGATCTGTGAGCAGTGGCGGAACTAGAACAAAATATGATGGGGGGCTCAATTGTATTTGAAAAAAAAAATCATGTCTAAAGTTTCATGGCTAAAGGTGAATAAAGGTGAACAACAACAGTGAACATCAATGGGGGGAGAAGGGGGAGGCAGTGGTGGGAAGGGGGAAGTGGGTTGGAAGGTGCACTCTTTCAGATTTGAACTTTTTTTTTTGCAGTAAGTGAAACGACGTCGTTTTACTTACTGAGTTTTTTTTACTCTTAAGTAAAACGACGTCGTTTTACTTAAGATTTAAAAAAAACTTCAAATGTTCTTCTTCTTCGTTGTTGTAACAGCCTACTTAGTCCCACAGCAAGCGGCTGCAATTGGAGCCGAGCTCGCCGGCTGGAGACAGAAGCTCCCAAGACAAGAATGCTCAGATCTCAAACACGGGAGCTCCACACCTTTCAATCGGGAATCACAAAGTTAAGATCTTACCGAGATCTTCATGCTCACAAGCTCTTCTCAGTTCTCAGCTGTAGATCTCAGCTGAAGAACTTCAAAAACAGCCAACAGAACAGCCCCAACCCCAACTCCCCAACTCTGAACTCCGGCGCCCTAACAAACTCAGCATAAGGGGTGCATAAAGACAAAAATATATATGTTTACCTTGTTCTACAAAACGAGGTGCGGCCGCCCCCCCTTAGTTCCGCCACTGTCTGTGAGAAGGCAATAAGGGAGATTGGTTATGGTTTTCATCCATGATAGAAAGAGATTCTGATGAACTAACCCATACTCCATCAAATAAAATACTATGGAAATTACTCTCAAAAGAGAATTGGGAAAAATGGGTTTGTCTGTCTTGTGAACATTTCTTCAAGGCTTTAAATCTTATATCTTCATTCAATGAGCTAACTTGAGGTGACTGAACTGAAATTTTGCCTTCAAGCATACTCATAACAGATGACTTGGATGGCCTTAGAGTAGGAGATGGACAGCACAAAATAGAGCCAAATTTAACATTGTAATTGCTTCATCTTGAAAGTAGTTTGTACCAAGACTTGGATCCACAAGCTCTAAAAGATTTCCTTGTTCTTGCAAGACATAAGCCTAGTGAAAGATCAAGGTTAGATACACAGTGTCCTAGTGAGTTGGAACACTAGATGTGCACCGATAATAAAAGCTATAATTGACAGTATTAAAATGCGGAAAATAAAGAGACAGGAAGTTGGTAACGTACTAGGTTAACAAAGTTACAAGACACTCGGTCTAACACAATGTAAGACTCCCTCTTTTCTTTGTCGCCACCTCTTCCTAACTTCCCAAGTGAATCTGTTTTGCGAGCTTCCCTCGACTTGAGCGATTCTTCTCAGAATCTTTAAGAGACAAGATCCCCTTGTCAATGGTGACTCCTCCCGAAATCCGTGCTATGACAAGATCCCCTTGCCCACGATCAGAACTTCTCCAGAGTTCCTGGCAGCCTCCTCCCGAGACTGAATTTCAACAAAGAATACAAGGAATGCACCTTAAACACTTTTGCATTTAGATGCTTCAGCCAACACATTTAATCAAAGAATTCCAACCAAAAGTGTGTTCACAGTCTTTCTAAGACCGAAAGAATAAAATCAATTCTCCACGCAAAAACCGTGTGAGAAGAACGATCCTTATAAAGCACACAAAATCTTTCTATGTCTATCTCCAAGATTATTTCCATTTAAACCGCATAGAAAGATGGAAACCATGTGCATCCCATGCTTATCTTTCCAAAGATAGGTCTCCAAAGATATTCACTAAAAATACTAAGATAAGCACCAAGAATACCAAGATAGCATAATCTCCAAAATCAACCTTCCTTGTATAGATTGATTCAGTTGATTTCTACAGCCAATCACGATCGTTCCTTATTTGCCAAAAAATCAATGCCAACTCATCGTGTGCATTAACAATCTTCCCCTTTGGCATTTTTGGCAAAATTCAAACTCCCCCTGTATGCTGGACGGAAGTTCACTGAAACTCCCCATGAACAGGAACTTATAAAAGAAACATCGCACAAGACATTGTGCATGACACAGCAAAAGACATTAAGATCCCAACATACAATGTTTTAGGGATTATAAAACAAAATAAAAAATAATCCAAAATACTCCCCATTTTTGCTACAAAAAGACAAAAGGGTATAAAAACAACGAATCAATATAGCAAATTGTCTTAATAAAGCAACATAAATAACCATCATAGTAATATCAAGCGGAATCATCATCATCATAGGGCACTAGGATAACTGAATCTGCTAGTAAATGAACACCATCAGCTTCTCCTGGAACAGCTTCATCTTTACCAGCAACAAATTCACCTGATTGAGCGTTAGAAGGGTCCTGAGTGTCTGCAACACTAGGAATGACACTAGAAGTGCCCTCACCAGAATGAGCAGAAGGAACAAGAGTTTTCTTTGCAATAACTTCCTCATCAGAATCAAAGGCAACATTTTCTTCAACGATAGGATTTTCGGGCTCCATCTCAGACTCTGCAAAAATAGGAGATAAGTTTTGAGGGATACCTTCTGTAACATCCTAAGTGACATCAGGTGGAACACCTAAAAAACTAGCAACATCATCTACTATAATTTCAGCCTTTGCATCAAACTGCTTCTTCTTTTCAGCAGCTTCAGCAGCAACATCTTTAGCTGACCTTACGGCTACAAGGTCATCAAGCAATGAAGAGACTTCCTTCATTCTTTTTTCAATATCAGACTGCTGGGTAATCAGAGACTTCTGTTCATCTTCCAGCACCTTAATAGTGCGCGCGATAGTAAGGCAGAATTACCAATCTCATCCTTGTCAGACTCATAAACATCCTCAGGAACATCCTCTATATCATTGATGTTATCACCCTTCAAAAGCTTATAGCTGATTCTGATCTCTTCCTTGTCCGTCTCGAGAATCTCTTTAGCTCAAATCACAGCATGTTTTGAGGATAGAATGCCATATATCAAACAGGGAAAGGGAAGACCTATCCTTTCATTTTTACAGTCTGCATGCTTTATAATTTGATCAAATAGGAACTGCCCTATGTCGAACTCAATGAAATTCCCAATTTTGAACAATAGGGTAGCTATAGACTTGTTCACACCAGTTCTATGTGAAGTAGGAAGCTAATTCCTCATGGCTATCTTGTGCAAAATTGCATCCTTAACAGAGAGTAGAGAGGCAGAAAAATATTTTCCTCTAGGCCACACTTGTCTGACACCACCTGTGATATCTGTAATGATGTTACTGTAATCAGGGGTGAAGTCCTCAACATTAGCCCAATGACTGCCCAGTTGAGTATTTATAACATCAGGGGAGAATTTAAACAGATGACCCCTCACAAACACATGTCCACCATTAGGATGCTCAAAATCCTTCACATTAGGATCTAAATTGTAATAAAATTCCTGAACAACTCTCCTAACATATGGCTTTAAACCCTTAATAGTCCTTCTTATTCCTTGACTAACAAGCTGATTCACAAGTTTTTGACAACCTTTAAAATCTCCATCATGAATATTTCTTTCACCCCAAATATTTCTCTTAGACACTCTATCTCAAAGACTAGCATTATACTCAGATTTGAAATCATCCAAATTAACAGTCAGGACTAATGACTTACTTGAGATGGCTGGTGACTTGCCCTTTGACATCGACTGGGAGCGAGTGACTTGCTGAGACTCAGGGACAAGATTTCCTTTCTGTCGCTTAGCCTTGGATGACTTAGAAGGTTCTGGATCAGAGAGCTCCTGAACATCATCATCAGAGGAAACATCATCTTTGACATCTTCTTCACTAACCGACGCATCATCAGAGGATTCTTCATCCATAAGACAAAACCTTTTTCTCTTAGGCTCTGTGAAAACCTTAGAAACATCTGGTGCTTTAGGAAGAGCAGTACCTATCTTGAATAAACAACCACTAGTCTGCCCAAACCGTGTTCTCAAATCGGAAGGATCCACTAACTGAATCGGAGTGACCATCATAACTTTTGAAGACATGTCACTATTCTTTCTTGTGCTTGATTTGAGAAGAAAATATTTCTATATTGACCGTTATAGTACAAAAGATTTTGAATAATGGAATTTCAAAGAAGAACCCTATTTTGTTCCATTCATTTTATGACTTTACGATTTTAACCCTAAAATTTTTGCTGGACATTTTTATCCTTGAAAAAGGTAATTTCTGTATGCACATGCGGACTTTATGGACGGAATGATCTTAAGTTATACATTTAAATAGTTTGATGACCTTTTTTGCCAAAATAATAATTTAGTGACCAAAATCCGAATTTAAAAAAAGTTAAGTAACCAGTATTGCATTTTGCTCTATAAATTATAATGTTAACAAATTTTGAAATTAGGGAGTAACTAAATACGTGTATCTATATTAATCAATGAGAGTACCCTTACTATGGGTCCCGTAAATTAATTAATAATGGTTGTATTTATCATTTCTCTACTCATTTTTATCCGGTTAACAAAACGAGTATGGGCGGGTATTTGCTCATTTTTATTCCTTTAACAAAATGGGTATGAAAATGTATTTGCTCATTTTTCTAACCTCGTTAATA
The DNA here is from genome assembly GCA_016586305.1 of Ophiorrhiza pumila. Lineage (NCBI taxonomy): Eukaryota > Viridiplantae > Streptophyta > Magnoliopsida > Gentianales > Rubiaceae > Ophiorrhiza > Ophiorrhiza pumila. Next base: position 9,515,988 of record BLIW01000004.1, read on the forward strand.
TCTGTCCGTTTTGCACATCTACCCTTAACTTATTTCACTTAAATAATGCTATCTTGGTGCACTTAAACTTGAAAATTAAAATCTCTATTTATTGTTTTAAGAGAAGTCACAACTTCTTTACAAAATTAGTGTGGGACAAAAGATTACTACACGATTGGAAAATTTCCTAACCACCAAAAGAATACAAGACAAACCCTAACGAACCTCTATCTTAGATTGTATCCCAAAACAAATCCTTGCAAATTCACAAATAGTGCGATTTCTATACCTTCTTCACAAAACCCCTAAATAGGTTAAACTGGTTTCAAGTCAAAATCCTCCTCCATGATTTTCTTTCAAAACTTGATCGTCATCAAGTAAATTCTTCAACTCCATCAAACTAAGATTTAGAATCACGAACAAATTTCCCATAAATTGTTTTTATCAAAATTAATTGACTAATCAAAATTTGATGACTCCGCACTTATTGTCAAATACCACAGTTGCCTAACCTAAAAATCTAATAGTCCAATTTGACTGCAACCTGGATCTCTGATAGTCCAACCACCCAAGAAAGCAATTGCCCCAGACTACAACTTGGAGCTCTGATACAACAATTGTACAAGAGTCCAATTACCCAATATCGCAATGTGAAACTCTGATACCACTTGTTATAACCCAAACTAGTTATGATTTCACTTATTAGAAAATATAGCCAAATTAATATACGGAACTAAATTGGTAACCCAATAACAAATATGGAGAAAAACAATAAAATAGTTCACACTAAAATTTAACATGATTCGATCATCATGATATACGTCCACAAGTGAAAATGAAGAAATACACTAATTAAAATAAGAGGATTACAAAATACAAGCATGCCACTAGATCCTCAAACTCAAAACTAATAAAAGTATGAGAAATTATAGGAAATGATAGGGGGAGTAAAATTCTGGAGTGAAATCCATAGTGAATGATGTGGCAGTGATAAAAAGACAAACTTATCCCTTATCCATTAGGGTTCACTCATCATTTGGTTAGGATATTAGTTTGTATTTTTATCACTGTCACGTCATTCACTATAGGATTTCACTCCAGAATTTTACTCCCCTATCATTGCTCTAAAAGTATATAAATTGTGGCGATCCAAATCCCTCTTTTGTAACACCCGAACTTCTCGCACAAGAGAGACCCATACAGGAAATTTTCAACCCTTTTCTTATTAAAGACCAATATAGGGAATTCTCAATCCTCTTCTTGTTGAAACACAAAATGGTTTAAAAAGTTAAATACTCAAAACCAACGAGAGCTAAATACTAGAGGCTCTACATGCTCTCTCATAGGTTAGTGTCTCTTACCCACAAAAGGCCCACGTGACTCGTAAATGCCTTAACCTTTAACTGATTGCACTTAGTGTTCCTACGGTAGTGCTCTCAAATTAAAAGAAAAGTCACAATTCTTTTAGAAATCATTGGGGGACAAAAGACTTGTACACAATTAAAAAACTTTCTAACCACTGAAGGGATACAAAATGAACCTAACATTATTTTACATATTTTTGTAGATTAACTATTTTACGTGTTTATTTATGTAATACAATTTCAAGTAACATATGAAGTTTGCTATCGAACTGTTTGAAATTTAGTTTGTAATATAGTTAAAGTATCAAAAGTGTCATATTGCTCAACGTCGCGACGTTTTTGGGTAATGTTGCGACGTTGGTGGTTTGCAAGTTTTGGCATTTGTAAATAGTAAGTTACGTTGCAACGTGGACATGTATATGTCGCGGCGTTCATGATTAACGTTGTGACGTTAGTGATTTTGATGATTGCTGTTAAAAGCTTAACGTCGCGACGTTAATCATGAACATTGCGACGTTCGTGTCAGATAGGTTTAACATCGCGACGTTAGAAAGAACATCGCGACATTCGTGTTAGAACGGCTAGTTTTTTAAATTATCTTCTAAAGATTGCATCTCTTCATATTTGATTGCATCCTTTGGTGAATGATCATGGCTTTTGATACTGCAACGTTTGAATGTTACACCTTAAACCCTATAAATAGGTGTTTTAGTCAAGATAAAAAATAACAAGAAGTAACACAAAAGTTACAACACAATCTTGTGTAACAAATCATTCAAACTCATTCTATAAGCATTCTTCTTTCTTGTAAAAATAATCCAAGAACTTGCTAGTTGATTATTTCTAAAGTCTATTGTATCCTATAAGACTACATAATCCGGTTAGCAAAATAGTGGGGATAATAATCTCTTTAAAGGAAAGTGTTATGACATGCCTTAGACTTGACTCTTGTGAAATATATTCTCCAACACGAACAAGTTAATTTAAGAATGTTAAAGAACTCTATCATATATTTCTTAAAGTTAAGGATTGATTTGAAAAGGTTTAAAGTTAACGAAACAGGAGTACGTGCTGCTGCAGCGCCTATTCAACAACAAAAGTATCAAAGTAGCAATTGGCTCTGCCGCCTAATGAGAAGTACTTGTAAAGGTTGATATTTTAGAGAGGTTGATAAGATATCCATCTCTCAAACATTGCTTGACATTCAGCAGGCTTGTACTCTGGAGCTGTATGGCCTGCTCCCTGTCAAAATTAACCAATATATATATATTAATATATGGAAATTAACACGAAATTGTGCATTGAATTAGCAAGGGAAGAAGATTGCGGAATTTCTTGCCTTTACTGTTGCAAATGTCATGTTGTTGGCATAAGTTCTTGTATACCTGCATTAATCATACCAAAGAGCATAAACTCCCATCTTAAATTCTTTCAGAATTCTCATACGAGTAATAATGAGTAGTGATTAAGAAACCTTTTATGTTTTAACTATTACCCAGCGATTTGGCCTTGAAGATTCCATTGTCGCCAATCATCAATGATGCCGTAATTCAAAGATCTTATCCATGCTTGAGTTGCAAAATATGGTAAACCTAAATCATGGTCGCCACTGATGAATTGCAAAATTTTACTATCAGCATTACTGATCCACTATATATATATATATATATATATATATATATATATATATATATACTTACTCTACTGCATGAATGAATGCATCCAATTACCTATATATAAGAGACCTGTAACTTTTAATGCTGAGGTTGGCATGGTATGGTACAGTATTCTGAATACTCGTCTTGTATTTCACGTTGAAATCGCATAGTACCCAGTCATGAACACTACCCTGCCATGTTGATTTTGCCAAAATACATGCACACACACACACACACACAATTAAACTTAACATGCATGTTTATACAATTAAAGGCTTTCTTCAAAATCAAATTCACTCTTTCTTCGGGATCAGCAGCAAAAGGTTGATGATGATAACATGTACCTTCTGAATACCGAGGGCTTTCTGGACGCTCTGGTCATTGGCCCAATAATTTGACAGCATACGAGCATCATCCTATCGTAAACACGTAGAGATCCTTTTTTCACTAAGAACACATCCCAAATATTGAATTTATTTTACAAAGAACTTGATGATCATGAGATTAGCAACTTACTCGATACTTAAATGCAGTAGTTGAATCTTTAATGTTGAGTTCATGAATTTTCTTCTCATGGAATGATTCAATACTGAATCTTCTACCATCAAATATTTTATTTGGCTTCGGCAAAGCGGAACGACATTTGGGGTTCGGCTCCAGGATTTGTTCAGTGTTAATACAACTAATCAACTGCAAAATCACACCTTATAATATTGCATCAATTTTACACAATTTTTTTTAAGGGTTGCTGTTTTGGAGTTCTTGAATATTGCTGAAAAAAAGAGAGTGAAGAAAACTAGAGCTGCACAGAAAATAGTTTTGCTTGCCTCATTGTACTTCTGCATATTTTGTAAGCAGAGTGGATTACTAGGATTTCTACTTTCATATTCTCCTTTACAAGTAATCTTCAAGGCCTGCAAAAGACATACATTGGTTACTTACAAAACCTTGGAAATTACGCAGAACAAATAAATACCTGAGGAAGTTATTGTTAGGAATTTTGACTCCAAATCAATATGCCTCAAGGCAGGGGCGAATCCAGAAATTTTTTTTTATAGGGGCTTACTTTAATTTTTTTTTCCATTCCATTAAATAAACGTATTCAACAATTAAATTTTTAAAAAAAATAATAAAAATGATAAAAATGTATAAATTCTCATAACTGCACTATTGGTTGACACTTGATGAACTAGTTTTCATCATGTGACGAAAGAGGAGACAATTGTATTCTACGTGTCTGCATCTGTTAAAAACGTTGAAAGATTTGCTCATTTTTAATTGTTGAAAAAATATCTTTCTCGATAAATAAAATTAATAATTCAATCATAATTCACTATTAATCTATAAAGAAAATTAATGAAACAAACTAGAGTTTCTAAACTATGATTTATATCTAAAATATCTTGTCTAAATTCAAAATTCCTATTAGTTAACATTCAAAAACCCTAATCTAAATTCAAAATATATAAATATTTAATACATAAAATTCTTAATAAAATTACCCAAATTAACTTAGTAATTAAAATTAACTTACAATTAACAACATTTAAATAACAAAACTCTAAATAAAAAAAAAGTAAAACTAACATTTCTTGAATACCAAAAATGGAGATAAAAAAAAGAGACAATGAGGAAAGAAAAAGAGAGGGAGAAATAAAGTTTCCTTACTAATGGATTTGGAAATTGAGTTTGGAAATTTGGGAGATAGCTAGATTGGAAGGGTTTAGATTTGGAAATAGAATTTGGGAATTTGGGAGATTTCTTCTACAACTGGGCTATTTATTCTACTTACTACATTTAGCTCATTTCTTCTACAACTGGGCTAAACGGTTTACTATATATCTGATCCACCCCTGCTTGCAAATACATTTCTTTAGCTATTAGAGTTTAGAAAACCCATTTCTTTTAATCAAACATTACGTCTTGTTCAACTTGCGGGGGCTCGCGTCGGTGGTGGCAGCGGTGAGCATACCTCTCCAAAATTTCCGGCGACCATGGCGGGGGCTTCAGCCTCCTCCAGACCCCGCCTAGATCCGCCACTGCCTCAAGGTAATAAATGAGGGATGATTTACAAAATTGAAGAAAAATACCAGAAAAGAACCATGGTTACAAAATTGGAAAGGATTAATATAAAAGAAAAAATCTATTATGGTTTGGGAAATTTTTGGTTTATGAACTTATGAGTTATTCACTTATCGTTTATTAGTGTTTTTATTTAAAAAAGAACAAATATTTGATAATATTTTTGGACGAAAATTCACTTTAAATGGACAACATATAACTTATGGATTGAAACAGATATATTTTAAAGAAAAAGAAAATCAGATCACAAGAAAGTAATTGATAAGTTTCTGTAATGAAAATAACACAAATGTATGTTTATTATGCATTAACTATTAACTTTGTTCACGTGTTCCCTCTAAATTTATTCCCCACATTAATATTGAAATAAGATTGAACAACAAAATCAATGAATCTAATAGAACTAAATAGGGTAAATTACACTAATCGTCCCTTAATTTAGGGGTTGTTTCTAATTTGTCCCTCAACTTTAAAATGTTTCATTTTAGTCTATTATCTTGCATTTTGATTTTTAAGTAGTTCTCGGTCTATTTTCTGTCCATGTGTAGATTGATTACATCTCTCATGTGCGTGCCACATGACAAATCGAAGGGCAAAATGAACCAATTTTATTTATCATTTAATTATTTTATGATATGTTTTATTTATTTCATGGTTATTGTTTAACTTCAAATTTTTTGTCACGTGCCACGATGTAATCTGTCTACACTTGGATGAAAAACAAACCGATAATGATTTAAAATTCAAAATGTAAGATGAGAGATTAAAATGAAACATCAACTCGTAAGTTAAGGGATGATTAACGTAATTTAAAATGCAATAACTTACTCCTGTAACCAAAGTAGCTACTGATCATATTAATAAGAGAATAATTCTACCTAATTCTTGTGTACTTTACTTTATTGTAATTTATGTATATTGTTATAAGTTTATAGTACTGTATCTAGAGGTAGCAAACGGGCTGGTTTGAGCGGATAATGGGATGATAGTAAATGGACTTGAAAAAAATGAGCAAATACCCATCCAGTTTTATTGACAGATAAAAATGAACGGGTAAGTGATAAATTTGAGGGTGACTACGAGTACCCGCATTAAGTGATTGAGGGTAATAAGCAAGTAGTTGCGGGTATCCGTAATGGGAGTATTCTCATTGAGTAATATAGGTACCCATATTTATCTACCCTTTAGTTTCAAAATTTTAAATATTATCATTTATACAAAACTAGTGGTGGTCTAGTTAGTTAGTGTTTTATTATTATTTATACTTGAGTTCAAATCTTGTTTATGCATTCAAATCCTTTCAATATTTGTCTTTTTTTCTTATTTCATGTAGTACTAGTGGTTCAGTGGTAAATTAGTGTTCAACTATTATATAGACTAGGTTCAATTTTTGTTGTTGCATTAGAAACTTTTTTTTCTCCTTTTTCTTTTTTTTTTTTCTCTTTTTTCTCTTTTTCTTTTTCATTTTTTCACAAAAGAAGTAATGAGGATAATTTAGGGTACCCTGTTAATACCTGTTAAGGTATCCGTTAATACTTACCTATGATGGGTATACGGGTATCTGCGGGTACCTTCATACCCGCCCATATAGTATCCACGTCCATTATTACCTTACCTAATAATACTTGAAGTCAAAATTTTGCGGGTTTAGACCAATTATATTGCGTGGGGTAGTGTATGGGTAATGGGCAGGGTATGTTTGCCAACTCTAAATACATCAAGCTACTAGTTTTACAACATTTTTTAACTACGAGTTTTACAACGGTTTCTAAATTATAAGGATCAATTACAAGAGGGATTTTTTATATATATAAACAATTTGTCCAATTAGAAAACACTACATGCATGGATCCACACCACAAGAGCCCAACTAAGAAAACCAGAATAAAGAAGTCCATACTTAAAAACCAACAGAGAGACGAATAGATAGAAAATTCACAAGATATTTAAAAAAGAAGGTCAAATTTAAAAAAAAAAACAGAATTAAAATATCCAAAATGGAACTGAAATAGACAGAAAATTGTAAAGACGTTAAGACACTAATAGAATAATGATGTGTGGAGTTAATTAGATACCCGTAAAAATATTCGTATTCCCATCATTAATACCACTAGTTAATAATGAGTAATTATATCTCTAAAAAACCCCTAAAAGTTCAAATTCTTTATTTTTTTTTAGAGTAAATAACCTCAATAGTCCATTAATTTGGGAGTAAAAATTTTTTTGGTTCTTAATTTTGAAAAAAGTTATGTTTTGGTGTTTTAACTTAGATTTTGTCACATAAATGTTCTTCAACACATTTTTTATCAATTTGACAAGTAACATCGTTAGTCATGTGATATTGTTTATCATTCAAAAACGATATCGTTTTGTAATACATGACTAACGACATTACTTGTTAAATGATGAAAAATGAGATGAGGACATTTGTGTGACAAAATTTAAATTCAGATACTAAAATGTAACTTTTTCAATATTGTGGAGTTCTTGAAAGATTAATAGACAACCTGGTACAGTTCATCAGAAATTAGCCCCATCCCATGAGCAAAAGGGACACTATAGTTTCGTTCATCTGGAGCTGTCGCTGGGTTTCCAAGTATGTAACCCTGAAATCATTTTGATTGATTCGACATATTAGAAGTTGCAGTATATAATCAATGCTATTTCCCATGCCGGCTTTGGAAATGAAGCAGTAAACTTAGTAAAACAATCGCAACGTTTCAGTTCCGACCTCATTATTGTTGAAATTTTGCTCAAGTTTCTTGTTATCTTGCTCGCCTATAGACTAAAGAGATCGAGAAGTGTGGATTACAAAAAGTACGAACCTTAAGATTAATCTTTGGATCAATCCCGACATCATTTCCTGCATTTTACAGTACCACATCAAAAGTTTTTTTCGAAACTAGCTTGTAGCCTTTAAAAGAATTGTTGTTTTTATATTCCGAATGTTGAAAACTAAATATGAGTATAAACAAAAATTGAGATAGTACGTAGAAATTATAAAGTTAAAATAGATAAGAAGACACACATTAGAAAAAGGCGGTGGGAATAACATCAATAGATAAAAAAATTGAAAGAAACACATTTAAAATTATTAGAACATTTGCACATTTAGATGCTTGGATTAATGCCACATGTAAAAAATAGAGAAAGATTAACTCAAATTAAAAAGAAATGAAAAGATCAAGAACTCAATTGAAAAGGACAATGAAAGATCAGTTAAAAATAATTGGAAACGATTAAAAATTAATTTATTATAGTTAAAATATAAATGAAAGCATGTGTATTAGATAAAATAGCCAATTGATATTTTGTATCATATTTGTGTATCAATTCATGTATCCCTCTATAAAATATATTTTGATGTGTGTACTCTTTTATAATTCACTAATCATTCATAGGGATTTAGTTTAACTTTAAAAATTAGATAACAAATTAAAAGAACACATATCACGTTTATAAAGAGAGTGCTATATAAAGCGTTACAGAAGATCCAAAACCGATAAAATACTATAGCAAAATATGACCCCTTATAGAGGTGGTTGTATCTAAAGTCATAAATCATTAAGAATTGAGAAAAACTTGTGAAACGATTTTATATATGAGACGAGAGTTAAATACAATTTCAACGTACAATAAAAATGGTAAGAAATTAGAATTATGATTTCAACGGTAATTAATTATCCATTTCATATATGAAACGCGTCTTATATACGAAGCCATTTCATATATGAAACGCGCCTCATATATAAAATTGGAGTTTTTCTCTTAAGAATTTCTAGCGTGCGGTAGGATATTGATGAACAGGAAAACCCTGAACCATTATTGATGTTCAACTCAAAGAATAACATGCAGGGAAGATATCAAGAATCTAAACGCTTACTTGCATAGTTGCATATTATACTTGATGAAATGAAACTTGATAACAACGTCATCAACCCAAATTTCCAGAAGAAAAAGAGGGGTGAGGGGAGAGGAGAGGGAGCTAGTACAGAAATTATCAACCTAAACTGGAGCATGCAGGGGTCAAATTTTGAAGATTTTCATGCAGAAATAACCATGCCATTTAAATTAATCTTACCATTCGATATAAGTTGAGTAACAATTGGAACAGGAATGCCTGCGTATGACTCTCCACCAACATAAACTGGATTGAAAATGAACTCCGGGTGATCAACTAGCCACTGCAAAGCAATAAATTAAATCGACGGTTAAAACAATCTTTATAGAAGGTCAACGAACATCTTTTTATTTACCATTATTAAGATAAAGTAATAACCATGGAAGTAAGAATGACCACGGCACATGACCCAGGTTGTGGTCACGAGCGGTCACCAAAGAAAAAGTACTCCTTTTTCAAAACGACGTCGTTTTAGGTTATGGTTTCATATATTTCCTTCTTTCTTCGCCCTTGCCGCTCGCCTTCATTTTTCCTCGGCTGCTGCGCTCACTCTCCCTCTAAACCCTCCTCCTCCTCCTCTTCTTCAGACTGTTCGTTCGGAAGCTGAAAAATTGGGTTTTTAACTTTTAACCAAAACCCAACTCGCCAGCCACCACCAGGCACCAGCCGCTTCGGTTACCAAAAACCGTGTCATTTTTTATTCTGTACATATTCTTGTTCAGAAAAAGTATTCAAAAACTCCCAGTCCCACTACGCTCATTTGCCAATTGCCGCACGCAATTCTTTACTTTTTCTGGAGATTAACTATTCAGAGAGATTTTTCAGTCTCCTTTTAATTGCTTAAGTCGCTAACAAAAAAAAATTTTGCGGGCAAGTTGCTGGAATGTCAGGTGATCAGGTATGCCCCGCTGTTCAAACTTCATGGGCTTATTCTTCTCTTCTGGGTTTTTTTATTGGGATTAAGGACTATGTTTTGTTGGATTCCTTCGTAATTGTACTTTCTTTTTATGGTGTTTGATTCGTGGTTTTTGCTTTTGCAGACTTGTTTGTTTTGCTGGGATTTTTTTTTATTTTTTAAAAAAAATTTCTGCTCTCTGTGTTGTCAATTTGCTTTTCACAGTGTGGATTTTGGTATCATCAAATCTGCTGACGACCCTTGTAATCGTTTTTTTTGGGATGCTTTGGTCAAAACGTTTTGTCCCTGGGAACGACATGTTTGATTGGTTTTTGCATTGACTAAATTGAACAAATTTCTTGCGAGCTAAAGCGGTTGAGTTTTACCTCGTTTGCCAACCTACATGAAATTGTTTATCAAGTTTATTTTTAGACTTGATAAACTTGTGCTTATTCTCTCTGTTAATAAATTGTAAATGCCATTGATGTGTCTGTGTTATCATGATAGTATGGGAAAGTGCATTTATTTATAGTTCTTTCAATTATTTTTCTCCACTAAAACCCTGAAAACCATTATCTTAATTGATGAATCCTTGGTATTTGGCTTATTGTTGCAGCTTCCTCCTGAGGGGACTGATCAGTTTGAGTCAGATATTCAGGTAAGAATAAAAAGGTTCATCACAGTTGTTGCTTGTGTTCTGTCTTGCATATTTTCTGATACTCTTTACTCTATTTTTTTCTTAATCATTTTGTGAATTGTCTTCACCAGACTATTGCTGTGATTCAAGCTGGCCATGGCCTCTTGCAACTTGGTTCTTGCAAGATTGTGCATTTTATTTACTGATTCTTTGGCCCTCTTCTTGAATTTGGTTACTTGGATTAGCAAAGTAAACAAATTTTAACTAGAGATGAATATGTTGTTTGCTTCTCAGATACCTGAAGACCTCCACTTTGTGCTAAGAATGAGACATACATTTGAATCTTTAGGATACCAATCTGGTTTTTACCTATTAAAGATCTACTATTCTTCTAGTTGGGGTCATTAGCTTGGAAATTTACCTCCACTTTGTGCTTAAAGATCTACTATTCTGTTTGAAATTTGTAAATCGGAAATATAGTCATGTAGTTAGTCACCTAACTTTACTTGCTCTTACTTGAAGTTAGCTTTGATTCGAATCGTCTTTAAATGATTATTGTCATAGGTCCCAATCTGGTTCTTTACTCAACTGCCTTCAACTAATGTCGTTATTATCATACTCTGTACAGTTTACAGTATAAATTTCATCCAACAGAGACAATACACACACACGGGAAGAGGCCCCGAGACACAGTTATCTTCGTACATGTCAGAATACATTTCCAAGTTTCTTCTTATGTTCCCAATCTTAATTATTTTCAAGTCGTCTCTATTTCTTTCTTTTGATTTTGTGCATTGAGGATTAATGCACCTTGATTCTCATGTAAATCTTGAATGAGGATCTATCTTGGTCCAAATTTGCTTGTGTTTTGGGAAGAAACTGAAGTTTTAAGTTGAAATTCAGCTCAAAGATTGGATTTTTAGTTTAAATCCTTTGTGGGTTTCTTTCATTTGTCTTTTAGAATTTTTGGGCTTGAGAGTTTCAAGTTGTTATCTTTTTTTGATCTGAAGATGTCTGAAGAGAGAAATGTTCAAAATTTTTGAAGAAATGGGATGTCGAGAGTGATGGGTTAAGTTTGACAAGGAATGCAGGAAAATTTGAGGTCTAAGAGGAACTTGATAGTGAATTCTTTAATTATTGTATTTGGTTTTCTGTTTTTCCTTTAGTTTTCTAGCAACCTCTTGAGATTGGATAAAAAAAATCCAATTTACTAATGTAGCTATCTTAATGTTTAATTTACATACTTTCAGTGAATTTTCTTGGTGCAACAAATAGGTAAATAGCGTATCTTTAATTTTAATATATAGAATAAGCATCTTAATTACATTTCCCAAAGTTCTGAACTTTACATTTGAAGAAGCAGTTCACAGTCTTAAATGGTTGATCCTTACCTTATGTGCTGTGGAGTGCATTGGTCGGGTGGTGGAATTGACTAAAATAATCAAGTTTAATAGTGGTTTGCAGCCATTAGAATTGTTCCCAAAGTCGCTGAGAATGCTTCAGCTAATTTTTTTTTTAGATTCCTATTAGAAGTGTTTAATGCAAGGCAAATATGCACAAACACATTTTAAGTATGCATCTCTTTTGTTTGTGCATGTTCATGCATCTAATGACCTGCAGGGATGGTCAAACGTGTCTGATTATATGTATTTGTTCTCTTTTCCAGGTTTATGGTTTGACACACCAAGTTTGGAAAATTAGATTAATTATGACAGTTGGAGCCCATGAAAAAGATTCATTTCTGGCTCACAATTGGCACTTATGATTCATTTTTGCCTTTAAAAAGGAGATTTTAATTTTGAATGCTCTTTGGAGTCAATGGATGTTGTACTCAAATAATCTTTAGCTCTTCATGAATTTGGAACTTCAAATTCATTGTGAGGAAATCTGGTTTTTTAGTTTAGTCTTTGAAACTGCAGCTTATTGCTGGTATCTGGCAACTGTTAAGCAGTACTTCTCATGTGTAGGTGTGATTTCTGTGTTAAAGGGCCACCTGGAGAGCAGGATTTGAAGAAGGAGGTGTCAGTTTTAATGCAGGCTATTGTATCTCACAATGTGAGTACTTTTGTCATTTGATGTCTTCCAGTTCTCTTAGTGTTACTTTTGTTCCATAAAGCTTTATGAGAAACTGGTTATCATTGTTTGTGTTGGTGCTGTTTGTTTTACGTATGTCTAACTGAGTTGTATGCCAAAATTTACGTACAACACAGTTTTCAAGATGTTTCATACGATGGTGTCCTAAAAAATGGTGTCAGACAAAGTAGATTTGCAGGGAAGCCAACTTTAAACACACTTGTCCGTGAAATAAGAGAACATGTACTCTTGTTTTTCTGAGGAGGCATTCTAATTATCTTCCTCAAATGCACGTCATCATGAGGCTTGCTTGTCCATATGATGTTGGGTTTATATACTTGCGTGTTTTTGGAAAGAGTCTTTTGATCTTGGCAAGTGTTCTTCTGCCGTTGATGTGATATCGGTCAATGTTCACATGTAATTATTTCTGATACTACGTCCATTGGACAGGATTTATATAGTATAAACCTTCTGTTTTTATTGATCAATTTCACTAGAAAAGTTATTGGCAAATTTTGCTTTACATTTCAATATAGAGAGATCTGTTAGTTTAATTAATTGTTAGTTGCTTCTTGAGTTATACAGAAATTGCAAGCCTATATCTCACACACTTAAACTTTGTCCATGTATCCCTATTCGTCTAAAAAGAATGTCAAGTAGGATTGCATAATCTTCTGGAGTTGTGATTTCATAATATTACCATTGTATGTATTCAAGAACGCCCTTTTGCTGAAGACATAAGGCACTCAGAGACCAATGAAGAAATTTTTGGGGTTCTGTCCTTTGTTTTCTAGACACTGACCTTAGTTCCTCTGCTCAAGTATGTTTTATTGTGCTCAAGGTTGATCATAATGACGAAGGAGGCACATTTGCTCTATATTCACTTTTATGCAGACGTCCAAAGTGAATGCATTGCCCAATTGCGAGTTGGCCGATAATTTAATGCCTTCTTGTGTTTTTGATTAATCCAAGAGGATTAAAGTGATATGTGCTTGTTTGGCCTGATGAACTATGGGAAGTTTAGTTCTTGTTTCTTTAGTGGAGTTGCCTGTTTCTAAATAAGTTCATATCTATTCTGAGCTGCATTTTTGGTTTCTTGTATTGATTTACGGGGTATCTGAGTATCTAACTTATTACCATCTGTAAATGATCATGCTGCTAAAGTTTTTTGCACTGGCCAGTAATGATTTTTTTATCATTTCGAACTTGGGCTTGGTATGATTGTTGAAAGTTTGTATTTTTATTAGTTGAAAATAGATTCAAACATGGAAAAGACTCGGGAAAAAAGCGATAAAGAAAACAATAAATTATTTGTCCAGAGAGAAGAATTACAAAATGGGAGATTTTTGGGACTTCTCTAATATAATTTTAGGCATGAATTTGTGAGAGATATACATGCAAAGGCAGTCAATCTCCTGTATCATAGAGGTGCACTTGTTAGTAACTGATAGAGCTCTTGTGTAGATGGACTTCACTATTGATATGGTTATTCAATTTGCAGGTTTTTTTGCCTACTGATAGCACTAAACTGCCTTGTTCTCACAGGTCAGCTGTAAAGGATGATGAAGAGTGGCCATCCAAGTATTCCAAGGTTTTTATTGAAGTAAGCAGCTTGGCTACATTACTATATGGAACTACACTTGTCATTTGTTTTGGATATTGCAGCGACTGCTTGCTACCATAAATTACCAATAGAGTTACGTCAGCTTTCAAATTTGGTTTGTATCTTTGGTTGTAAGAAGATTTACTGCAATTTGGTTTGTATCTTTGGTTCCATTTTCACATGATCCGAGTGCTCAAGTAAATGATCATTGCCTTGCTTACCTTCTAGCTATACTAGAACTTTAATTTGCCTTCTTGGTCAGTGTGCAATGAATATCACTAATGCCTTTTCAACTCATCCTTAAAATATTTTTTTATATGACTACTATCCTTAATACTTTTGAAGTGGTAACTTTGAGGTTTGCAACTATTTTCTTTGCCTCAGGGTTTTATCTCGGGCATTGGCAACTGGATTACTGATGAAGTTCTATATCAAGTAAGTGTCCTTTGTCAATTGTATGTTAGTTTGTTGTGCTATTAGATTGTTGTTAAAGCTTCTGAGTCTATGTTCCAGATATTTGTTGGACTTGGCCATGCAAAACTATTGTTAGATTCCTCCATATTTGCATGGGTGAACTTTGTAGTATCATTTGCACAATACATTCGACCATGACAACAAAAATAAATTTTAAGGAGAAGAACTCCCTGTTTTTCTGAGATTTCTTTGTTTTCTTTTTTTCCCTTAATATTGCTCAGGTAACTTGGGAATATCAATAAGTTTCCAGTTCAATCGTCTGCGAACTTTTGTTTTGAAGTTTGGATGAATGTTCATGTCCCTAGAACATATGTTTTTTTAGCCGTATAAAGGAAGTTTTGCTTGATGTTTTTCTCCTCTACTGATGACCAGGCAAGAATTCATCCCTTGCAAAGTGCTTCGAGCATGTCTATAGAAATTTGTGGAACATTTATCAACTGTATTAATGAGGTGGGTATCTTGTTTCATGAGGAGTTTATGCTATTGTAATATGTTGTTTGTTAAGAATTCATAATTTATGCCGAGCTGTGGAGACCTTACTTCTAGGTTATAAAATTTGCTGTCCAAGTTGATGCTGACTGCAGTTGTTTTCCTCGTCAATGGCTATTTCATTTCCGGTGGGGGAAAAAGCCTGGTGTTGAATTGGCCATGTCAAAAGCATCACCAGTGTTAGAATTAAATCTTGTTTGCCCATTTCCATAATGTTTAATGTAACTTCTTTTGTTTTTTTTCACATTAATTCGAGATGTCTTGGAATATTATAGGCCATTACAATGGATGATTTTCTTTTAGCTTTTCCATGTATCTTTGGCAGATTTAGACAATAGGAATCAATATTGATGATGGTCACATTGTTTGTTATTATGATTTTCTTTAAAATTCAATTATCATCATACTTATATTGGCATGTGGCTTGCAAGTTTTTTTTCTTCTTTCTTTAGTACCCCCGTTCCAAGAACGAATAAGCAAAAAGAAAAAAAAATATTTGATTAAAAGAGAGACTGGATGCAAACAAACTAGGATTTCTAAGTACTTGTGCAGCAAAGAATCATCTTAAGTTTGATTGCATTACCGGAATCTAATCATATGTGGAGAAATACATTTGAAACTTAGAATGTCTGATTACTTATAGAACATTGGAAAAAGTTGCATAGACGTGCTTATAGCATCATAAGTATAGGGAAATGCTGACATAAGTTGAATGGTTTCTTTCTTGCATCCATTTGAGAAGTCTGTACCTCTTATTGTTGTTGTTATTCAACTGAAATCTGGCATGTTCTCAAGTATTCAAGAGCCTACCTTTTGGTTTTGAAGTGGCAATAACTATTGTTCGAGACTCAAGTTTCGTTGTTCTGGAAAATGATAGTAATGGTGTATTTATTATGGAGCATGATGGTTTTTATATGAAAGACTTGAATTAAATGGAGCATACATGTGTGCTCTTGTAGATATATTTTCCACATCATATTTATATATATATATATATATATATATTATCTTTGGTTGGTTGGGAACGGTAAAAAGTTTCATTAACACAATTTTATTGTATTTAATCATTATGTACTTATTGACAGTTTTCCTTTCCTATCTGTTCCAAATTTTTCAAATTTCAATAAAAAAATTCTAAAAAAGTTTTATTAACACAGTTTTATTGTATTTAATCATTATGTACTTATTGATAGTTTCTGGTTGGGACCTTTTTAAATACACTTCTTATAGAAAATATTTCATTGGTGAATATGAACCTATTCTCTTACATCTCATATACAAAATTGAAATATTAGTAATTTTAAAAATATTAGTTCATATATTAATGAATTTCTATATATGTTATGGTATTTAAATAATTTATTACATAATTAATTTGCATCAACTATTGTGAAAAGGCACATATCAAAACCATTAGGAAGCAAATTTATAATAATTTTTAACATGAAATTAAATATTATGACCCAATGAATCAAGTTGTATTTTTTTAGATACATAACAATAAAAATAAAATAATTTATATTTGTTTTGTTTATATTTATTGTAGAAAATTAAAGATAATATTGAGAAGTAAATATTATTATAAAAAATATACTAAAAATTATTTTGCCAATTTTAATGACAAGTAAAATCTAATTCCCAATAATTTGGAGTAATAATTTAATTTTATATTAATTTTGTTGTTTTGTAAAACTAAGAAATTCAAACATTTTAGAGTTTCAATTCATAAAATTAAGTTTCGGTAATATTTTAATTATAATTCTATTCTATTTCTAAAAAATCAAACAAAGTTTAGGTTGAGCATCTTTCAAAACACAAAACTAAGAGTACTTCCTCTTTTATAATGGTAATAAAACATTACTTTGATTATTAATATACCACAAAAAAACTCTACTAATCAACTACTCTTATACATACTTCAAGTATTATACATATTTATACATATTTCACACATTTTCACTCTATACATATTTATAATTATTACACACTTTTTTATATATACTATACACATTTTTGCACACTATACACGTAATATGTAAACTAATTCGCATATATAAATGCATATAATTTACTCTCATTGTTTTAAATT
Organism: Ophiorrhiza pumila; assembly: GCA_016586305.1. Classification (NCBI taxonomy): domain Eukaryota; kingdom Viridiplantae; phylum Streptophyta; class Magnoliopsida; order Gentianales; family Rubiaceae; genus Ophiorrhiza; species Ophiorrhiza pumila. The sequence goes on from BLIW01000004.1 coordinate 9,533,232, forward strand.
TATGAAGTGATTCTCATGTTAATAAATATAATATATAATTTGTGCAAATAAATATAATGTATATAACTATTCAAATTAAATGACAATGCATGTAATATGTATTAAGAGACATTGGTGTGTGTTAATAAATATTATGGTATATAAAATATATGCTCATTTTATATATGTAATATGCAAAATAGACATACCGTGTTAAATTTTTATAATATCAAATTAACTATAGGATTAGCAAATGTGTTAATGTGTAATACATGTACAATGTAATGTGTGCAAATATAAGAAAACTTTGCCGATTTTTATAATGTGTAGTAATATATATAATATGTATTAATTTTTATAACTTTGTCGATGTTTATGTATCACTACGTGTATCATTTTATAAATCTAATATATGCAAATATACAAAAATACGTATACTAGATAAATATATGTATATGTGTCAATATGTGTGTACAATAATTGCCAATCATGTATCTTCTTAAACTCTTTAAATATATATATACATATATAGAAAGTAAAGTTAATAATATATTTGTGTTAATATGAACCATAAATATTAATATATATATATATATATTTTATAAAAATTATTAAACTAAATTAAAATTATAACAGCATATTATTACATATAATATACCGCGCTGGCGCGGTATTTACCACCTAGTTGTTTACATACTTGGCCAGCATGGCGGATCCATTGTCTCTAAAAAAAATTAAAATTTTCAACTTTTACTAGCAATACTTTATAATTTTGCCCGTCCAAGCCACGATTTCTGAATCCCTACTTAGTAAGGAGTTTATTCATTCTTAGATCAGCAGAAAGCATTAGTTCGGGTTCAAGTTGAAAAATTAAACAAATTCTTGCCGAACCCATTACTACATGAGTCAAGATCCTCTGTCCAATATTTATTCAATCCTATTCTGTCTAACGTTTAAAACTATGCAGTTTCATTAAAGGTATGGACTAAATGCATAAATAAATATCATTAATTATTACACCCTAACCAAAAAATTAGTGAACCCTACTACGACATAGTTTTAATTAGGATAGGATAAGGCAGACAAAATTTTGGATAGAATATCCCGTATCTTACTACATTTGCCTGGGGGAATTCAGAATCATCACTTTTTGGGTAAAGGGATTGTCAATTACTCCCTATGTTTCATTATAACTGACGTTTTACACATTTTCACACTAAAAGCCTTATATTAATACTGATAAACTTCAAAATATGTAATTAATGCTTGTGAATAAAATACATGTAATTAATGCTAATAAATGTCTAAATAGAGTAAAATTGTATTATTAAACTAGAACGACAGTTAATTTGAAATATGAATAGAAATTTCCAATAGCACTTATATGGGAAAAGAGGAAGTAGTATATACTTCATGCTAGCATTTTCCTAAATAATAGTATTTTGCAGAATTTGGTGGTCTCCAAAATGTCCAACATTACACTAATTAATCCTGATGGTCCATAAACTTAGCTCAATACTGCACTAGTATTGGTGTTTTTAGAATAATATTGTACCTTCCTAAGAAATTGGTGGGCTTGATCACAGGCTTGTAATTCAGTAGACTTCGAAGCTTTTGCAGTTCTGCCATAAGAAAATCCAGTTCCTACTGGAAAATCCACATAGATTATGCTTGCCACCTGACCAGTAATGAATAACAGCACACTAATTAATGAAAATCCTGCACTAATTAATTGAACTCAGATCCGTAATAATGACATTAGTCCAAGAAAGCAAACAAAGTAATCAAACTTGTTGATTAATTTACCTTAGTCCAAGAATATGGATTTAACACCAACTTGGGCAAACTCCCATGGTACGGCACTGGCTCGAAATTTATTGGCCCTGGGAAATTCTCAAGTTTATGAGTCGGCAGAATGGTGATATACATGTCGATTATATGCATCATCGTCCCAATTGGGAAGTGATTAAATTGGGTCAAAATTATCATAAAAAAATGGCTGGATTGTAATCTATGTGAAATTGGAGCTATTTTATGCATGTCACATCATTCATTTTCTCATTTCACTTTACATGTCATTACTCTATTTACTTAATATGATAACAAATTAAATTACTGTCAATTTTGAGATTGTTGAAATTCCAAAACCAAAATGAACACAGTGTGTTCTAATTTGGAAATCACCCTTGCAAGAAAAGTTAACTCAAATTAGTACAAACCATTTAACCTTAATTACTTAGACTCCAGTTCGATGGGGTATTTTTGGGTTTTATGATGAAATATTTTTTTTTCGAATTTATTATAAGAAAGAAATATTTTGAAAGTGTTTGGATTTGTGATTTTGTTTGGTTGGGATTTGTATTGATGAATTTTTTATTAATAAAAATTGAAAATTTAAATTTGTATTAATATTTTATGAGTTTTTTTGGGTGGGAATTATGTTAGAAATAATTGTTTATTATTAAAATTTTAAATTTAATATTTTATTTATAAAAAATACCGTGGCAAAAATAATTACTGTAGTATTATTTTTTATTTTAAAATTTTTAGTAGAAAAAAATGAACAAAACAAACAAGTCATTTTACATTTGTGAAATATAAAATAAACCATTAAAATGGATGCAACCAAACAGAGCCGTGATTTAGTTTTTCTTAAGTTATAGCCCATGACAAACCATTCCTATAACTGTAATATAATAGTTCACCTGCATGTAATATAAATACTATAAATATCTTGCAGTAAAAAATTAATTAACAAGAAAGAAAACAATTAATTTGTATATGAGGATTATATTGAAGTCTTTCTTTGATTTCACTATCAAAGAACTCAGGGGCGGAACTAGGGGGGCGAGCCGGTGCGCCCGCCCCCCCCCCCCCCCCCCCCTTCCTTCATTTTGGGGAGCAAGGGGTGGTATCTATTTTCCACCCCCTAGCATCTGCTGCCCCGCCGCTTCCGCCCTCCGCCAGTCCGCCGCCGCCCAGCCTTTTTGAGTTTTGAAGAAGACGAAGACTACATGAACCAAGACTGGATATTCCTAAAAAATTGTTGGAATCAACATTCAGTAGGCCCTTGTACTCTGGGCCTATTTTGTTTAAACCCAGCCTAAAATAAAGAGTTACCCAACATCATCTTGACCTGTTCATTACTATAATAATAACCGATAAGGCCTTTTTCACTACGTGCAACTTTTTTTAATCAGAATCTGGAGCCCAAACTAGGAGCCCTTGTTTCCATGCGAACCATGCCTCAAAATCAGAAGCCCAAATCAGATGCAATCGGCTTTACAAATGCACAATTCACCGGCCTTATATTTTTAATATTTAAGTTTTTACTTTTATTTAAATTTTTTATGTTAGCTTTTAAACTTTTAGTAATTAGTAGTAATGTAATATCTTGAAGTAATTTTGTATGCTTTTATGTTTATTTTTCAATATTTAAGGTTTTATTAATATTTAAATTTTTTATGCAAGTTTTTAGTAATATGTGTAAGTAAAGTTTTTATATTTTTATGTTTTGGTAATATTTAAATTTTTGTGTGCATATTTTTGTGAATTATAATTAATTATCATAATTAAATATTTATTAATAATTTATTAGTGAGTTGTGATTAATTAATTTTAAATTTATAAATTATAATTATTTAATTAAAAATAATAATTATTTTATTAGTATGTGTATATATTATATTTTATAATATATTATTATGATTATTAATTTGATAATTTAGCGCTGAATTTTTTTTTCTAAATACAGTTAAGCCCCCCTAAAAAAACGTTCTAGTTCCGCCACTGAAAGAACTTGGAGATCTAGCAATGCAATAGGGTGGCAGCTGCCCTCAAAGATTTCAAGTTTTTCATTTTTTCCATGTTAGGAAATAAAAATCTTCCATTGAATTCTTAAGAAATTTGCTTATGCAAAAAAATTGGAAAAAAAAAATCTCTACTAATAATACTTATACAGTTTCACCCCAATAAGCAACTGGATAAAAAATAATGATCCCTCCCATCAGAATATAAGCAGAAGGGAGGAACAAGGGTGAAGTCGAAGGTATTCATGATGATGAACTGATGATAGAGAGTGGAGACAATTATTAGGCATCAAGATTACCTGTCTCGTAAACAAGTGAAGCAAAACCAGAGCAACCAGGGCCTCCAGTAAACCAAAGCACAAGAGGGTCCGTTTCAGGATTAGATTCTGATTTGGTGAAGTAGTAGAATAGCTGCACATCCTCGGATTCATCAACTCCAATATACCTGCATGAATTCATTTATGGTGGAGATCCCACCTCAATAAATCGTTTCTTTGATTTCTATGCTTGTTCCCATCAAAATGAATATAATATCGATCATACGATCAGTACTGTACTCACCCAGTTTCTAATTCAAAAGGGAGTGACCCGTCATATCCTGGAAGAAACTTGACTGTTGAACCTGCAGCCTTTGCAAGGTTTGAACAAATTTGTATTAGCAGCAGCAGCAGCAAGAATAGATTGAAGAAGAAAGAATGTTTGTGCTGCTTCTCTTTTGAGCTTGGCCTAACATGTTTTTGCTTCTCCATACTTGGACAGTAAAATTTGAAGTTTTGCTTTGAATAATTCTGTCTTTTACGCCTTGCTTTAGCTTTGAACTTTGATGCATGCGAGGGTTGACTTATTGCTGGTGGTGTTTCATGTTTGGAATCGATTTTTGGCTTAGGTACAAAATACAATACTATGTGAGGAACATTTTGGGATTTGAAGTGTCGTGTGGGATTTCAGTTGGAGGGGGCACGTGAAATTTGAGTTTTGCAATGCTATCAAATTTCAATGTTTGATTGGGTGATGAATTGAAGAAAATTGTTCAAAAATATTGAAATGATGGAACTTGTAAATTCCTAGCTGAAGTAATGGAACGATGTTGAAATGTTCAAAAAATATTGAAATATTGCACACAGAGTATTTAGAGTAGGTTGGAATATTAAATTAAGATTAATTAATGAGTAGTTTTCTAATATATTTTTGTTTTTTAAAGTATAAGTTAGTTTTTAAATAGGTTTTATTTCTTAATTAGTTCTAATATAGATTAGCAAATTTCTTGCCATATAAATAGATGATGGTACGAGCTTTTGTAATTTGGAGGATGGCGAAATAATTAGAAGAGACATACCTCAAAATGGTGTGAGATAAAAAGTCATATGTTTTAGAGAAATTCTGCAAATCAGTGGAGAGTGTTGTTGTGTGGTAATTGTATCATACATGTGATATTGTGATTGTATTTCTCTCTCAATTATAGTAATACATTTTTCATATCTCAATTGAATCTTTCATTTATATGCTACTCAAATTTATAAGGACACTTGAGCATGTCAATTTTTTCTTTATTTGGCATGATCCAAAAATATGTCAAAAATCGAAAGTCATTATATCAAATTTATTGAGAAGAATTAATTAATGCAATAGATTAAGAGATTAAGAGGTTATTATCCCAAGTTTATTGAGAATAATTAATTAATGCAATGGATGAAGAGGTTAAAATGTTAAAATTGAGACAAATGTGCATGGATTTAGTAATAGTTGCACGTGTTTGTGCATTATATATATTTTTGATAATTGAGAAAAAATAAAATTTTTGTCCTCAAAGTTTTAAATTGTAGCACTTTTGATTCAAAAAGATATAACCATTAACAAATATGCAAGTGACATGACTATTTTCGTTATTGAAAGGAGAAAATTCGTCAATTATCCTATATTAATCATAATTTGCAAAATTTGAGGATCAGATTGGGATGTCCGAAAGCATTAAGGGTTAAAAGTGCTATAGTCTAAAATATTAGAGACCAAAATTATAATTCTCTTAATGTTTTCTACATTATTTACTTTATGAGTTGAAAAAGCTAATGGATCTTTTGTAACACCTTCGCGTATCATTTTCTGTAACACTTTATAAAATTTTGACACGTGTAGAATCACTTATTCTATAATATTCACTAATCACTTGATAAGATTATAGTTTAATTTTTAAAAATTAAATAACTAATTAAAATGACATGATTATAGACAATGTTACACCAAATGTTCCAAAAGATAAGTTGTTGACAACAGGCAACTTGAGTTAAGAGAGGTGTTACACACATACACATGCAAACTATTTAAAGTTATATATGGCTTAGTTGATATTCTATTTCAAATTTCATTTATTGGTAACTATGAATATTCTTTGTAAGGTGTGCATAGTTGCAATATTTGATAATTAATATCAAACACTTGAAAAAAAAAAATATATCAAACACTTGAAAAATGAACATAAAAACGAAACAGCAAGGTTGTCAGCACCAAATTCAGCAACAAAAGCATCAAGTGGAGCACTGGACAGTAGCAACTCAGCACTAGTACTGCGGCCTAATGAGAAGTACTGTTGATATATTATAGAGGTTGATAAGATATCCATCTCTCAAACATTGCTTGACATTCAGCACGCTTGTACTCTGGAGCTGTATGTCCTGCTCCCTGTTAAATTAACCAATACCAAAGTTAGTCGATCCCTGTAATTTTATTTTTTAGATTGGTCTCTTGTAAAGTGGATTCATATATAAGACGTGATTCATATGTGAAACGAACAATTAATCGAGCATTAAATTAGTGAGTCACTTATTTAAAACACAATTAATTGTCAGTTTCATATATGAATCACATTTTGTACATGAATCGATTTCATAAGAGCTTTTGTGTTTTTTTTTTTACTTTTACTACTACATGAAACTTTGCATTGAAGCAAGGAAAGTAGGAGAGGAATTTCTTGCCTTTATTGTTTCAAATGTCATGTTGTTGGCATAAGTTCTTGTATACTTGCATTAATCATACCAAAGAGCATAAACAAACCCCATCTTAATTAGTGTTTCTTTCAGAATTCTAAAACAAGTAATAATAATAAATGATTAAGAAACATTTTTAACTATACCCAGCGGCTTGGCCTTGAAGATTCCATTGCCGCCAATCATCAGCGATGCCATAATTCAAAGATCTTATCCATGCTTGAGTTGCAACATGTGGCATAGTTAAATCATGGTCGCCACTAAATCACAAAGTTTTACCATGAGCACAATCGATCAATAGGAATACATCAACTAGATCTGTTGCAATTGCATGAATGAAACCACCGATTGTTTAATACAATATATTAAAGCAAGCATACTAATCATCCAATTCACCTGTATATAAGAGATTTGTAACCTTTACTGCTGAGGTTGGCATGGTATGGTACAGTATTATAAACACTCGTCGTGTACGCCTTGCCCAAGTTGCAGTTTATCCACTCACGATCAACAAGACCCTGCCATGTTGATTATGCCAAAATTAATACACATATATAGACACATAATTAAACTTAGGGTAAATTATTTCAATCTCCCCTTAAGTTAGGGGTTAATTTTGAATTTGTGCCTCAACTTTAAAACATTTCATTTTAGTTACTTATCTTACATTTTGAATTTTAAACGGTCATCGATCTATTTTCAGTCTATGTGTACACATACTTTGTCTCTCACATGCGTGCTACGTAACAAAAAAGATGAAGGTGCGTAACAGTAACCATGAAATAAATCAAACGGAGCATAAAATAAATAAATGATAAACGAAATTGGTTCATCTTGTCCTTCGATTTGTCATGTGCCACACACATTAGACCCGTAGGGTGTAAAACGAGCGAGCTGCTCGCGAGGTCAACTACTCGACTCGAACTCGGTTTGACCGAGCTCGAGCTCGAGCTCAGTTTTCAAAGGATCGAGTAGCCATATTTTTTTTAAATTTTTTTTATATTTATTGTTTAGTCCCTAACATTTGATAAATTATATTTTAAGCAACTTATATTTATATTTTAGACCTTAATTTTACACTAAATTATTATTTTACCTTACTAAATTTAAAAAAATTACAATTATATCCTACAATTTTAAAAAAAATTAAAAAAAATTAAAAAATCGAGCTCGAGCTCGGTACTCGAAGTCGAGCTCGAGCTCGAAAAATGCCTACTAGATCGAGCTCGAGTCGAGCTCGAGTACCACCATTTTAGAGCTCGAGTAGCTCGATTATGGAGGTACTCGAGCTCGACTCGACTCGTTTACAGCCCTAGACCCGTAGTCTGTCTATAAATGGATGGAAAACAGATCGATGACGATTTAAAACTCAAATTACAAGATAAGAGACTAAAATAGAACATTTTGAAATTGAAGGACAAATTCGAAATCAACCCCTAAGTTAAGAAACGATTACTTTAATTTACCCTTAATTAAACTTAACATGTTTATACAAAATCTTTCTTCAAAATCAAAGTCAATCTTTCTTCAGAACGAGTAACCGACATCAAAAGGTCGATATACACACACACACATAAACGAAGGACAATTGGGCTCCAGGATATGTTCAATGTAAATAGCACTAATCAACTGCAAAAGCACACCTTATATATAGCATTATTATTAACCAATTGTATCAGTGCGTGTGTGCGTGTTTTTCTTTCAAAGGGTTGAGGTATTGGGTGTTTCCTGATTGACTGATCATTGCTGAAACAAAGCAGAAGAAAAGCTTCAAATAAATGGCTTGCTTAATTACCTCATTGGATGACTGCATATTTTGTAAGCAGAGTCCATTTCTAGGATCTATACTTTGATATTCTCCTTTGCAACTAATCTTCAACGACTGCAAAAAAACACAAATAAGTAGGCTACTTAGAAAAATGAAGTAATTAAGCATAAAAAAATACCCAAATCCAAGGAAGTTATTGTTAGCAACTCATCTGGCTCCAATTAATATTCCAGAAGATAACAAATGAGCATGGTTACAAAATATGGAGAATAGAACACAACACAAAACATAAATAGAGAAGTCCAAATTAGAAAGAATTTTCAATTATATGCTGGTTTTTAAAAAAATTTCCATTTTTATTCTGTATATTTTAATTATGTTCGTCAAAATGTTAAGTTCGCATTTGGCAAATGCAGCCCTATGAACAAAACTCAAAATAGTATTTGTACTTCTAAAATCTTAACACAACACATCGAATACTCTGTTTAAAATTATTCTGTTTTATTATGTTCAATATTCATAATGACATGGTTTCATTAAAACTATTATTAAAATAATAAAATATCACCAAAATCAAATTCACAATTATTAAGATATAACCTAAATGTGGGTAAACCCCATGACGTTATTTTGGTTATAATTTTAGTGAAAACAATGTTTTAATATGTTGGGCATAATAAGATACAGAAATATTAGACATAGAATCTAATTTTCACAATATATATCTATGTAGGGAACTTAAAAGAACTTTAAGAACTCAAACCCTCTACTTGTTGATGAGATGCTCAAAAAGTTTTGCTAAAACATGAAATCCTTTTATAGGAAACAAAAAGAACGAAAGTCACAGGATGCAAGATAAACTCAATCGTCCTGAAAGAACAGGAGTTATTGAAAGATTAAACAACCTGGTAAAGTTAGGCCCATCCTGTAAGTATAAGGGACTTTATAGTTTAGATCATCACGAGTTGTCTCTGGATTTCCGAGCAAGTAACCCTGAAATCATTTTAAATAGATTCTGACATATTAATTATAATAGGTGACAAAGCGATCGCTATTTGCCATACCGGCTTAAAAAATGAGATGGATCTTCCGTCCAAGATTATTCTGTCTTATCCTATCAAACATTATATCTTGGTTATGGTCTAATAGTTGTAAGTGATTTTACTGGCAGCAGATACGATCTCTTAAGAAATGAAGCACATCTTGTGATTAAACAATTGCAATATTGTCTCAGTTCCAACCTCATCACTGTTGAAAATTTGCTAAAGCACATCTTGTAATTAGACTAAAGAGACTGAGGAGAGAGGATTACGACAAGTACGAACCTTAAGATCAATCTTTGGATAAATTCCCATCTCATTTCCTGCATTTTACACCACATCAACACAGTTTTGTAAAGGTCTTGTAGCCTTTGAGAGAATTCTTATTTCTCAATCATTTTTCACACAGAAGGCTAATTAAGCATGCGCAGTTACGAAAGCATGTATATATAGTCACTTAATATTATCAAACTAAATTCAATCTGAAGATTTTCGCACGTACAGAAAGAACCTTGATTTCTAAATCTTACCATTCGATATAATTTGAGTAACAATTGGAACAGTAATGCCAGAGTATGACTCTCCACCGACATAAACTGGATTGGAAATGAACTCTGGATATTCAACTAGCCACTGCCAAGTAATTAATCCACAGTTAAATCAATCTTTATAAAAGGATTTTCAATAAATATACTAGTATCATTTTCCTAATCAATACTTATTGAGTGAAAATTAATTTGGTACTCTCCAATGTCAACACTAAATGGAGCATGATCGATGGTCCATAAATTTAGCTCAATTCTGTAGTTTAGTGTTTAGTATAATATTTGTACCTTCCTAAGAAATTCATAGGCTTGATCACATGCTTGTAATTCAGTAGATTTTGAACCTTTTGCAGTTCTTCCATAAGAAACTCCAGCTCCTACTGGCAAATCCACAAAGATTATGCTTGCCACCTTATTATATAAGTAAGAAAAGCATTAATATTGTCAATCTTGCAATATTCAACTCAAATCCTTATATAATATTGACATTACTCGAGGAAGGAAAAAAAAAATTACTCAAATTCTTTATTTAACTTACTCCATGAATATGGATTTAACAACAACTTGGGCAAACTCCCATGGTACGGCACTGGCTCCACTCTTAATGTTCCTGCGAAACGAAATTCACAAGTGGTTATTGATTTGGTTTCAACGGTACTAACGTTAAATGGGAAGCGGTTAAGGAATTAATCAAGATTTTTATTTTAATTTCTTCTGGTTTCTCTCTGAAATTTCTTTTATTTTCGTTACTTCAAGAAGTTCTCTAATCACAACTTAAACAAATCGGATTCTTCATCCAATATTTCTCTTGTTCACTAAAATCATGAATAAAACACAGAATTAAGTTCACTCAAGATTAGGTTAGGTATTAATAATTGTAAATTTGATTTTGATAATATTTATACTTTTAATCATAGTTTTAATAAAATGGAGTCGTTTTAAGTATTGCACAGAATAAGACAAATAATTTTAAAGATAAACATAATAATAATAATAATATACCTCCTGAATTTGACAAATAACAGTCAACTCCCTTTATAAGAAAGCCAATTAATAGTAAACTCCATATGGTCACAGATACTGTTGTATGTAAATTATACCTTTATAGTGTATGAGCTGTGGTCTTTTCCTCCAACCCTATTAACTCAGTAGTACTCCTTAGAGTGGTACCTCTTCAGGTCCTAATCTTTTGATCTTTAGTGTTGGTGGTAGGTTTTCAGTTTAAAATTAAGACCTATTATGGGCAATAATTTGGTTTCAAAAGTATTACGCTAATAATTGATATTTCATTATACAATTATTAGATTGATATACTTGAATTGAAAAGTGTTACACTAATATAATTAATACTTTATTGTACAAGTATTAGATTGATACATTTAAATTGAAAAGTATTACACTAATAATTGATATTTCATTGTAGAAGTATTGTATTAATACCTTTGGACTAAAAAGTGGAACGCAAAAAAAAAAAAAAAAAAAAAAGCTCACTTGTAGATCACATATATTAATCTGTTTCACATAAACTACCTCACTATAAATTAATAAAATAAAATACTTTTACATGTTTAAGTGAAGTTTTTATCTTTGCTAGTCGGCTCCGTTTGGAATGCTAAAATTTGAATCTATTTGTAAAAGCAAAAAGAATTACGTTTGGCACTGCATTCCTTTTCCAAACACAATTGAGATTGCAAAACACTGTATTTTGCAGTTTTATACTTTGACCGCCTCTATTTTTGTTGACCGTTATTTTATGCATTTCAGGAACAAGTCATGTGCTAATTAGCGGGTCCCATTTATACTCTTTGACAGCTTTTATTTTTTTGTTACGGTTATTTTATGCAAAGAGGGCTGCATGTGCCAATTATCGGGGCACATTTCTTTCACCTCATAAATCATTTTGTTGATTGTAATTTTATGAATTCTTGCTGTATCATCAGATAGCGGGTCCCATTTTTTTTAAAAATTAATTATATAATAATATATATAAAATAATCATTACATATATATAATAATAATTTTTTCTATACACAATCTTCAATAAATTTACCAAATTTATCTTTCCAAATATATCTAATCATTTTATAAATATTACTTTCTAATAACAAATTCCAAGAAAATCATTTCATAAATAAAACCAAGAAAATCATTTATAAGTTTCGAACCCAAAACCTAACAGGAATCTGGGAGTTAAAAAGAGAAAAATCACCTCAAAGATCAAAAGAGTTGAAGGGAGAGAATCCATGGCCACTTCACATATCAAGAGAGAGGTGATTGGTACCTTGACAAATTCAACAGGCCTGAATTTTGAAATCAGGACTTACAGTAAGCATTGGAGATTGGCTCCTATTGCGATAGTCAATTTGGACAAACTAAGTTGGTTATTCCATTATTTTAGGCTTCTTAGGCAAGAAAGTAAAAAGCAGGAGTCTTTAGAATTATTAAGAAAATTAGAAATTTGCTTAAGCAAACATTGGGAAACGATCTCTATTAGTAATACTACAATTTCACCGAAGCACAACTGCTAATAGACTTGCTCCAAAGAGAACGGTTCAAGTCCAGCAATGACGAACAAGCTTTGTGGGGAATGAAGACAGGATACGCCAACATTACTGCATTGAATACTTGTGCATGCAGTCATGCAGAGACACAACAAATGCGCAATCACCCTCGGCGTTTTTGTTCGAATCTGACGCAAGGTCAGAAGGGAGGAACAATGATGAGGTGGGAGGCAGTTCACATTTCACAGTTCATAGAGAATGAATTTTTTTCTTCAAGTATTACCTTTTTTTACCCTGTTTTTGCATTTGCAAAATGTAAACTTTCTCTAATAATTAAAAACAATGAATTTACCTACACCTTTATCCCTTCTTATATAAATACCCACCCTCAGAGGCGGATCCAAGGGGGGCGTTTGAAAAATTGTATTATGTCCCTTCAAAAAATTTAAAATTTTCAATTGAATTCTTAAGAAAATTAGAATTTTGCCACTGTAAAAATTAGAATATAACTTCTACTAACAGTATTATGTAATTTTGCCCCTCCCCTAAGCCATAATTTCTGGATTCACCACTGCCCACCCTAATTCATTTTTCCACAAAATATTTATGATAATTCTCATCTTTCCTCTTTTGTAATCCAAAAAAATTCAAACTATTTCATTACTCTTGTTTTGAATTCACTAATAACAAGTTATTTACGAATAAATCAAAGAAAAACTTAAAAAAAATTATTTTTCCAAATAAAAGTTTATATATAAAAAAATAAATGTCCTCAATTAAAATTAGAGTTATCAAAAGAATTATTTTAAAATATCTTTTGACATTAATGTTTTTATTCAATTTTCTTTCTCTAACTAAAATTTTTTAAATTAAAACTTATGTATAAAAAATAAGATAAGAGTTCCTTGATATAAAATTTTTAAATAAAAGGGGTGTATTTGTATTTTAAAAATGTGACTCAGACATAATAATAATAATAATAATAAAAGTTATGCATTTGGCAAAACTTCATTAATATAATAAAGAAATATTTTCATTTTTTAAATGCGAATTAAAAAATTGTGAATTCAAATTCTATAATTAAAAAAAAACAAAAAAGTAAGTTTGAATTTGCAAAATATTTTGAACTCAATCAAATAATAAATAAGTATTATTTCAATGAAGTAATAAATTATTATTAATTTTTTAAAAGAAGTTAATTTGCATTTTTGGCATGCAAACTTAATAAAATAATATTTAAAATTTTATTATTTTAACGAATTTATATTTTTTTTAATGCAAACTCGGTAAGTAAAGAAAAAAAATTAAAAAAATGAATTTCTATTGAGTTGTAAAGAGTTTGCATTCCACAAATGCAAACACCCTATTTATATAAATATAATAAAAAAATCGTTATGGACGCAGAAGAGATTTTAAAAATCACCTTAAAATATGGAATGACTCTAGAGAATGAAGACTATTATTAGGCATCAAGATCAAAAAATAGGGTGTAATAATCGTAAAAAAAATAAAAAAAAAATAAAATAAATAAATAAAAAAAAAAGGTTACCTGTCTCGTAAGCAAGTACAAGAAATCCAGAGCAACCAGGGCCTCCAGTTAACCAAAGCACAAGAGGGTCCGTTTCAGGATTAGACTCTGACTTGACTTGGTGAAGTAGTAGAAGCGCTGCACATCCAATATATCTAGAGGTAGCCATTTTGCCGGTTCCGGAACCGGAACCGGAATCGTGGCCCCACGGAACCAGAACCGGAACCGAACTATTTTGGTTCCGGTTTTAAATTTCGCGGAACCGGAACCGGCCAAAAAAAAAACATTTTATAATTCTATGAATATTTCTATACTACTTCATTTTCATCACATAATTTCTTAGTTTTCTAATCTTTATATTGTAAGTTTTAACGTTTATAGTTTAAGGTTTAGGGTATTATGAACATTTATATATATTTTTTTCTCACTTATCTAATCCTTCATAATTCTATTTTTCTAAAACCTCCATATATTAGTTCAATTTCAACTATTAATCAATTATATTATGTATCAACTTAATTTTCTAATTTATATTATCCTAATTTTATTATTATATTATGCTAATATACTATTTGAATTCCAATTAATAGTTCGATCATTCTCCCAATACTCTTATTCTTTCTATATCTTTCTTTCCCACTTATCTAATATTCATAATTCTATTATTCTAAAAAATTCATATATTAGTTTCATTTTAACTACTATTCTAATTATGTTATTATATTATACTAGTTGAATTCTAATTAATACTTCAAATATTCTTTTAATATTCTTATTATTTTTATATCCTTGAATCTCACTTATCTAATTCTTCCTAGTTCTATTATCTAAAAATTATATATTAATTTAGTTCAATTGTAACTATTATTATTCTAACTATATTATTATATTGTATTATTTGAGTTTCAATTAATAGTTTAATCATTATTTCAATAGAAATCAAATTTAAAAGTGGGATTATAATCGAAATTCGAAACTAAAAATCGAAAAAAAATCGAAAATGGAACAAAACCAGAACGGGACCGGAACCGGAACCGAAACCGCCGATTCCGGAACCGTGGTCATCACTAAATATATGATTCATGGTGAAAATCCCAACTCAATAAATCGTTTATTTTCTATGCTTGATCCCATCAAAATGAATATTAAACCAACACTAATATTATACGATCAGTACTTTACTAACCCAGTTTATAATTCAAAAGTCCTGGAAGAAACTTATGGCTCCGTTTGGATGGAGTGTTTTTAGATTTTATTACGAAATTTTTTTTCTTGGAATTTATTATGAGAAAGGAATATTTTGGGAGTGTTTGGATTAATGATTTTGTTTTGTTGGGATTTGTATAAGAGATTATTTTATTGATAAAAAGTTTGAAATTTAAATTTGAATTAATATTTTATTAGTTTGTTTTGGTAGGAATTGTGTTAGAAAGAATTGTTTATTATTAAAATTAAAATTTAAAATTTAAAATTTTATTTATAAAAGTTACTGTAGCAAAAATAATTACTGTAACATTGTTTTTTGTTTTAAAAATTTTGATAGAAAAAAATGAGTAATACAAACATGGTATTTTAGCTTTGTGAAATAAATCATTAACATTCATGCAACCAAACAGAGCCTTATCTATTGAACCGGCCCTAGCAAGGTTTGAACAAATTTGTAGTAGCAGCAGGAGCAGGAATAGCTTGAAGAAGAAAGAATGTCTGATGTGCATATGCTGCTTCTCTTTTGAGCTTGGCTTAGCATGTTTTTCCATCTCCATACTTGGACAGTATATTTAGGAGACTCCAAATTTGGATGCAAAAGTTCTGCTTTGAATTCTTTCACGCCTTGCTTTAGCTTTGCTTTCTCCCACCTACCATCTTTGTATTTACATAATTAATGTTTTTGATAAATATTCCTACTAATAAATTATATAAAGTATGGGCACATTTTTTTAAATATTTTTTATGTTAGTTAGGTGTGATGGCTTATTATTGTTGGTTATGGCTGGAAGTTTTGGGATTGAAGTGTCGTGTGGGATTTCAGTAGAGGAGGGGCAAGTGAAATGGTATCAATTTTCAATGTTTGAGTGGGTGCTGAATTGAAGGAAATTGTTTAAAAATATTGAAATGATGGAAATTGTAAGTTGGTAGTTGAAGTAATGGAAGGATGGAGACTGTTCAGCGAAACGGTTGAAAGAAATTAAGCATACACCATACTCTGAATTTGTAACTTGTGAATAAATTTATGTGCTTTCTTTGTCTCGTATTTTCATTGTTCCAGTGGAAATAGAAAGTAGTCACATATCCTCTATCCAAAATTATCTCTATTTATTTTGTTTATTGCTTAAAATGACATAATTTAATTAAAATTAGAAACTAAAAATATAAATATTACTAAAATTACTTTACAATTATTACACCCTAACTAAGGAATAAGTGAACCCTACCACATAGTTTAATTTTTAACATGATAAGACAGAGATAATTTTGAACAGAAGATCAAAACTCGTTTAGGAGCATCCAATAGAAGACCAAAGTTTGAGGTTTGTCCTTGACATGGGACAAAATCGGGCCTTGACACAAGCATCCTGAGCCTCAAGTTCCTTTTTAGTTTATTTTACTTTCCTAATTAGTTTTGTTTCTTTGGTTGTTTTCTTAATTAGACGTCTTTCTTTTATTTCCTAATTAGAATTAGGAATTATTAGCTCTATATAAACCATTGTATGCTTTTATTTAAGAAGAACTCTTATTATTCAAATTTTGATATTTTAATATCCTTCAAATTCTGCGGAATTTGTTTCTTTTGTGTTCTTTACGAAGACCGTGTTTCTTCCACGTATCTGTTCTGCGTTATGTGGTATCAGAGACCAAGGTTTCTCCTTGTTTGCGATGACCAATCTAGACGATGAAAATGTTACCCTTTCTGACGTGATCAGAGAGGTTCGAAACTTAGAAATTGCACTCCAAGCATTAATTGTTCGTGTAGATCGGTTAGAAACAAGATTGTAGATTGTTTAGGGAAATATAGGTGGCGAAAATAGTGTCAGGAGAATTGCTCAAGACCCTCAAGTCAATCCGATATTACCCCAACAAACTCATAGGGATTTACCCAACGAGGAAAATTCGTCTCATGGTATGATTGTTGAAAATAATTCAGCTTGTGGAAATTTTGATTTGATTGAAAATTTAAATTATTTGAATTATTTGGTGAAGAGGACGAATTTGTAAATCAAAAAAGAAAAATAATTAATGATTTCCTTGACAAAGAAAAAGAAGTAGTCATAAATATTGTTGGGGAAAATCATACATATGATTGGAGAAGAAAAGAAAACTATAGACATGGTTACGGAAAATATTGTTAAAGTTGGTGATTTACATTATGATCTCATATATTTTGAAAATTGTATTGGCGCTACTATGTTAGTTGAACATATGTGGAAGTGGAAGTATTTTTACAAAGAAAGGTTAATACAAATTATTTATGTATGTTACGAGATTTTTGCAAGTTACAAAATTTTTCTTGGTAGGGAGAAACTTAAATATCAGATTCAGACGGCAAAAGAAATTTCAAAGGGAATTAAAGCACGTGATGGTGAAGGTGATGGTGAAGGTGTTGATTCAAGAAAGAAGGCATTTTATACACATATCACTCAAGGTGAGTTATTTTCAAGTGAAGGGGACTGATGTAGGACGGGCCTTGACACAAGTATCTTGAGGCCCAAGTTCCTTTTGAGTTTATTTTGCTTTCCTAATTAGTTTTGTTTCTTAATTTAGTTGTTTTCTTAATTAGACTTCTTTATTTTGTTTCCTAATTAGAATTAGGAATTATTAGTTCTATATAAACCCTTGTATGCTTTTATTTGAGAAGAACTCTTATTATTCAGATTTTGATATTTTAATATCCTTCAAATTTTGCGAAATTTGTGTCTTTTGTGTTTTTTACGAAAACCGTGTTTCTTCCACGTATTTGTCCTGCGTTAGTCATTGTGAGAATATTTCTCAAATGATTTTGAAAGTGTCATTTTAACAATGCTTGGAATGGACATGCAATGTTACAAATGTAATGCATCTTAGCCCTTTTGTCAAGCAATTTGAATCACTTTATGTATTACCTTATATTGCTTGTTTCATTATCTGTATTATTTTATAGATATACATAGCGTATGTTTAACGTATTAGCGTATAAAGTATAATTTACGTATAATATATTAGCGTATAAAGTATAATTCATGTATCATGTATCATAAATGAGATGGTCTCACAAGAATTTTTTCGTTAATAAAATAATTTTCTATACAAAAACCAATAAAAACAAAACTTATCAATTCTAACACTCAATTCTCAAAACAAAAATATTCATTTTGCAACGTAAAACTTCGTTTTTCGCAATTTTTAAAGCAAAACACATATCCAAATAAAGCCTTAAATTTCATTTTTTTTTACAATAATCACTAGAATGTATTTTCGCAATCGAGGTGGGTGTAAAAAACATCACAAAAAAAGTCAAAATAATCGTATTTTTAGATTTTGCCATTTTTTTTGCTAAAATACATGTGTTATAACCCATGAAAAATGGAAATTTGGAAAAAAAGTCTAAATTTTACTTTTTTTTACACTATTCGCAATGATACATGTTCACAATTGAGGTGGTTGAAAAAATAGTAGGGAAAAAAGTCAAATTCAATAGTTTTTTTACTTTGCCATTTTTTACCGAAATAGTGAAAAATAGAGGTTTAATAAAAATTATGTCTATATTGAGATAAAAGGAGAGTAATGTTTAAAGAAATTTCTTACCATTTAACTTTGTCAGTATAACTTACCCAAACTTTCCTTCTTCTTCTTTTTTTTACAACAATTTATTATTGGATTCTCTGATTTATTACGTCCAATGGTCAAAACGACATTGTTTCACTAAAATCATGATTAAAAGAATAAATATCACCAAAATAAAATTCACAATTATTAACACCTAACTGAGATGTTTAGTTCAGTAATGATTTTAGTAAAATGGCGTCAGTTTAGTGTATTGGACAAAATTCAATATATAAATATTGTATAGTTAATCTAACGTTTAATGAACCATTAAAAGCATGTGGCTATAACTTTTTAAAAACCACTAATGTTGGTGCAAACATATACTTGAATACACTATTCAATCACTTTCATTTCACATCATTCATCTCATTCAATTATGAGCCTATCTCCACAATTTAATTTAAGATTCCATCATAAAGATCTGTAAGAAGGCAACAAGGAAGACTGGTCATGGTTTTCATCCTTGATAGGAAGAGATTGTGATGAACCAATCCATACTCCATCAGATGAAATACTATGGACATTACTCTCAAATGAGAATGGGGAAACAGGAGTTTGTCTGTCTTGTGAAAATTTCTTCAAGGCTTTAAATCTCATGTCTTCATTCATTGAGCTACAATTGACTTGAGGTGACTGAACTGAAATTTTGCCTTCAAGCATACTCACTACAGATGACATGGATGGCCTTAGAGTAGGAGATGGACCAGCGCATAATAAAGCCAATTTTAACATTGTAATTGCTTCATCTTGAGAATAGTTTGCATCAAGACTTGGATCCACAAGCTCCAAAAGATTGCCTTGTTCTTGCAAGACATAAGCCTAGTGTGCCACAAGAAAAACAAAAGAAATAAGGTTAATAACCCTGTCCATTGCAAGTATCAAACTGAACAGCAAACTTTGCAATTAGATGATTATAGTAAAAACAATTGTGTGTGTTGGTAAGAAAATCGTTGCTACGAGACCTCTAAATGCACCAGTACGGTATGTAAAAAATAAAGAAACATTAATTCAAATTGAAAGGAGAAGGGGGAGACCTAAAAAAAATTGAAAAGAAACAATAAAAAACGATATAATATACTTAAATATAAACGAAAGCATGCGTATAGATAGAATACAATGGCGAAATATGATTCATATAGTCGAGTCCACGTACTGGGATAAAAGGTTAATTATTGTTATTGTTGATGTTTTTGTATGTAGTCTAACAGATTATTTTTCAAGAGAGGATTTTGATGAGGCTGCTATATATATTGTTAATCAACTCAACCTTGCTAAGTTAGTGGTATATTTCAGTTATACATACATAGAAAATATGCCCATCATGAAGGAGCTACTGTAAGAGTTTACCCAATCAAGTAGATATACAAACTCTTCTCTGGGCCTGTAATTAGTGTTACATTTCCCACTTAGTATCTCTAGAACAACAACTCCAAAACTGTAAACATCTGCTTTGTCTGTTAAATAACCCCTCATGGCATATTCAGGAGCCATATAACCTCTGCACCAAAAACAAATAAATTTCAACATTAGCTTTCCATGAATAAATCAATGTTTTTAGTTATGTCTAATATTTGACTCTCCTCCATATCATGAACTTTTTTTTTTTAACACACACACACTATCATATGCATCCCCAAGTCTCGAACTCTAAACCGGGAGGTCGGGAGATTGCACTTATGCAATGAAAATGTCCACTTCATCAGAGTTTCCTTTCCTCCAACAAGAGATCAGATTAATAACCGAATGAAAAAGGTTTAAAAGCTCACATTGTTCCTGCAACTGGTGTGCTAATATGGGTGTTCTCATCTTCATCAAGCTTGGCTAAACCAAAATCAGATATCTTAGCATTTAGATCCTTATCAAGCAGCACATTAGTAGCCTTTATGTCTCTGTGGACAATTTTCAACTGCGATTCTTCATGAAGATATGCTAAGCCTCTTGCCATGCCTAAGCATATCTTCTTCCTTGTTGGCCAGTCTAGGTATATGGGCTGTTCAGTTTGATCTTAAAATGTAAATCCACAAGGAAAACAAGATCAAAATGAAATCTTGCAATACATAGAACTATATTCAGCATGAAAATCAAAGCAAAATACTTACCGAATAGTGCTCGAGCAAGACAGTTATTTTCCAGGTATTCATACACTAGCAATAACTGGTTTCCTTCTGCACAACAGCCATAAAGCCTCACAAGATTTGGATGTTGCAAGGCTGATATGATTCCAATTTCATTAACAAATTCGCGATTTCCTTGTTTTGACTTTGAAGATAGCTGTTTGACAGCAATTACTGTACCATCTGATAATACACCCTGGAAATACAGCATTATTTCAGCAGTATAAACATAATTGAAATGCTTGAGAGTTGAGACACTGATTTGGTTGGTGCATATTGTGTCCCTTATGACCATGGCACAACACATATGCCATAATGCACCAAACTTGCACTATGGTCTTGCTGTTGTCAAAGCTAACAAATGAAACTTCAAAATGTAAAGAGTTTTAACTGTTAGAAAGAACCTTGTAAACTGGCCCAAAACCACCTTCACCAATCTTATTCTCAGGTCTAAAGGTTTTTGTTGCAGCTTTGATCTGTCTCAAAGTAAAATAACCTGCTTGTAAATCCAGAGGTCGAAGTTCTGCACCCGAAGGATAAACTGTTGATTGTTCAGCGTGACACATAGAAAACTGGCAATTCTTTCGTTACTCAAGAAATAAACAGATTGTCACGCATTGTCTCACCTTTTTTCTCCAACTCTTTTCCTTCAAAACACCATTTTATCAGCAGTGCAACCAAAACAAAAATGACCAGAACACATATAGTTGTTACAATGCCAATAATAGCTCCAACTGATAGCCCTGTATCAATGTTGAAGTCTACAAGAAGAAATGAGGATGAATCTCAAAATGATTCCGTAAGAAGGAATTTTAGAATAACAATGATCGATATAAACTAACTCGGTGTCACCGTAATTGCAGATATTAGAGGTCCATAAACACCTCTGGTAGGAATTGTTGTTGTCCCCTTTCCAGTCCAATATAAGTGAATCTCCAGTGTGCTGCCATTTACTAATGTAATGTTGAAGTCTTTGGTAATTCCTACACCTACACCCTTAGCTTCCTCCGCTATATTGAAGTCCTTCAGAACTACATTTCCCTGCATTAGAACAATGAAATTCATAGCATGATTTCTGTCAACAAAAGCTTCTTAAAGCAAGTGATTTTGAATGCTGATGATCACAAATCAACTGGTTCTACTCACTTGGATTGCAACATCAAATATTCGTTTCCCAACGCTGCTAAACGTTGTGTCATTGGAAAACATAATTTCAGCAAAGTGGAGACGCACTCTGTAGCTACCTTTCCTTAGACAAAGACCATAATACTTGAGTGAGGCAGCGGCTTGACGAGCAGTTTGATAGAACTCTGCACCAGTCATATTCAGTAAATAAGAATTTGCTGTAATATAATTGGCATTATCATTTCCCATATATGCTCCTGAGCTTGTATAAGCCCATTTCTCTGAGGAAAAAAAGTATGCTGGACCCCTGTTTGTTAAGTCGTCTTCATATTTGTTTCCCTCAAAACTTGTCTTGCTTCCTCCGCAATTTATGAACAGTGAATGATCTACAAATGTGGGAAACATCAGGGCATAAAATGCACAGATCATAGGTAGCTCCAACTTAATTAAAGATGTAGCTGTAACTAAAATGCATAAGATTGTATGTTGGCAGGCATACATTGGGAGTTTCCTGAGCAAGGAAGATCCTTCTTTAAGCACCAAGCAATTCTGCATTTAGGCATCCAAGGTCATCCACAGTGATTGTTTCACATATAAACCAATATGATATGTGATAAGAAAACTTGGCATTTGAGGACTCACAAGTTACTCGTTGAACTTGAATAGCTAGAGACTAAGTTCCTGCTCAAGTGCAATGTTTTCCAAATTAAAACAATGGAATATATTTGTCAGCATTATAACCACAAAACACTTAATCTGTGGAAGACTGGCAACCGGTTGAAGCTGACTCGATAAAATTGTTGTCCGATAAATCACTGCCAGCAAATATAGAGATCGAATCTGTGAGAAATGTCTCACTTCTCTCCCTCCCCACATACATAAAACAGAAGAAACAAATACCAACATGTTCTTTCTGCTGTTCAGCATCCAATTTGGTATATCTCCACTTAATGAGTTAGAAGCCAGAATGCTACAAAATAGAACATTGTTAAGCTAAATTTTAGAAGTAAAGATATTGAGGTAAACAAAGCACTATCTCTGAAAATCTAGAGGACAAGAAGTTCTCATAATTGGACATTAGATCCGATATGGAACAAGTAACTTACAGGTTTTTAGCGAGACTCAAACTCTGAAATGTACTCGGGATTGGACCGCTCAAACCATTGTAACCAAGGTCTCTATGAAAGCACAATTTGTATTGAACCAATCAATCGCAATTAACAACAGCAAAGTTTCAAGTATCATTGAAGTAACATAATTTCAATCATAATAAACTAGCCACAAAGTTATAAGTTTAGTTTGCAGTGCAACATCTATTGTTTGAATTGTATTAAACAAATGAAACAGTGATTGTTACATTACTTGGGAAATCAGACATCCCTTTTCACTTCACTTTACAGGTATACTTGCATTTGCAGTTCCTATAATGTTTTAAGCAATTTCCAGATTATAATCAAGGAGATCAAGTGCTATACAAAAATCTTCCATAAAAAAAAAAAAAAACTCGCAGAGTTTTTAGATTGTTCATGTTTCCTATATAGTCTGGGATTGGTCCAACAATTGAACAATTTCTCAATATTCTGCATCATAGGAATGAAATAAAACATTTGTATAAGAAAATAACAAAAGAAACTTAGATTTGTATTCCAAACACACAGCTTTGTCCTACTTACGGCAGCTGCATATATTTCGCGTCTTTTAGATTGGGAAACGTTATATTTGAACCACTCAAACCAGATATCCTCCTGATATTGTGATGAAGAAGAATATGTCTGAATAAACGGAGCATATCATACACAAAATAGGTACCAAAGTCTGAATAAAATTATGGTCTCACATCTCAGTCAAGTTTTTCAGCAGGTAAATTGCAGGAGGAAATGATCCCTGCATTTGTGTGCCTTGCATATCTCTGCAACAAATTTGTTCACGCTTGTAATGAAGTTTCCATAGCCACAATCCCAAAGGCAAAAACATGTATTCTGAGAGGAGAGCTGTGGAATTAATCATGTCATAAAGTATACTCACAGTCTGATAGTGCTTGTCCAGTTGCCAATAAAATCAGGCATCTTTCCAGAAATTGCACTTCCATCTATCCTGCTGCAAACAGTAAAAAAAAAAAAACCTCAACAAACTTAATAATGGCAGCATTTAGAATGTTGGGAGAAAAGAAAACTAAAACTCTTTGATCCCAAATTTAGGATCCAAATGAAAACTAAAACTCTTTGATTGCTAAAATGGCTGAGACTTATAAGGTTTTCAAATTCTTTAGTTTGCCAAATGTCTCAGGTATTGATCCTGTAAAATTATTGGCAGAAAGGATGCTGCAGGAAAATGTCATCATTAGCAACCTGTAACATTCTGTTTAAAGAAAAAGGAACTCATTCCAATTGAATTTCACAATGAATGATACAAGATCACACACACAGAATATTTAGCCCATCAATGCGAAATCAATTCGAGAACATATAGTCTTACAGTCTCCTCAAACTACTCAGTCTTCCAAGCCTTGGAGGAAGAGGTCCGCTAAGCTGATTATCTTCCAATACCCTGTAACAAACCACCCACAATTAAGTATCCTCAACTACTTGAATAAAACAAAGAATAGTATCTAGTTCCCTCAACTCACAACTCTTCCAACGTAGAAATATCGCCTATTTCCTTAGGTATTGTACCTCCTATCCGGTTTCCCAGAAGTGACCTGTCAAAGACAGACTTGTTAGTGTGTCTACCAAGTCTAAAGCTAAAGAAAGGTGATCATGGCTATGCCAAGTAAAAATGAACTTACAAAGTAGTGAGAGGAAGACGACCGAAACTCGATGGAATTGATCCATTAATGTAGTTGTAAGAGAAATCTCTGGCAAAATAAAAACAACAATAAGTCTATGAACAAAAAATCCTATGACAAAGAGATGCTCTACCAGTTGATTCCTAGAGGATGTTAGTCCAAGTTGTAGAAAGAAAAAAACAAATGCTTCTACTTTACTCCATTGGACTAGGGTATCAAAACATACATTCTTGATCTTGTGCTATCTTCCATTTAGGAATTGCATAAATTGTGAACTGGAAAATTGCTAAAGACCTTAAGCATGAATATTTCACTGAAATTGTGCGTCACTTTGCTCCATTAGAACTAACTCCACAGAAAGATAATATTAGCACATTACAATAAATATTAATCAGTATATTTCTTGTATATTCAACAGAATCCATATACACTAGAGATTCTCCATTCGACACATTAAAACGAACAATTGATGAAACCAGCAAAGTGCAAGTTCAAACAGTTGCATTGATGTAACTTTTTTGAATCCAATTACTAAACAATAAAGCTGTAAACTTACATCTCCTGCAGATGAGTGAGACTTGCAAGCTCCGCAGGCAAGATTCCCGTCAAGTTGAGACCTTTCAGCCGACTGAGTCACCCCAAGGAAAAGAACTTAAATTAAAAGAAACAGGAAAACATATAGATGTAATCAATATCTAAGTAAGCTCTTCATATCATCGATACATGTTCTTTATGAAGAAGAAAGACGCAAATTTCTTAATGTATCTTCTTCCATAAAGATTTGAGATTCACCACTACTGAAAAAATGATACTACTTTTACAATTATAACAAGAGCAAAAGCAAAATAAAAAAAAAAAAGTTTCAAGAATTACATTTTTGTGACATGGCATAGAGTATAGTTCATAAAGGAGCAATCGCAAGTCACATTGCTAAAAGAGACATCAGTAAAGGTCCAGTTGAGACCTCTACCGTCGATACAAGAGCTTCGGCTAACATTCCAGTATGTGTTCTGCAGCTTCGATGATATTGTTTCAAGAACTTGTACTGCAAGATTCAAAATTTAAAAATGTCACTATATAGTGATCTTGAGGTCAATTGAGTTACAGTAAAAGTTTACTTCAGCGTGAATGCGGTGATGACAACCTCAATCAGGATGCCATTCTTGTTCAACCTTAATATTTCCCTCAACGAGGTATTGCTACTGCTAATTCAATTTGATTATCTATGCTCAATTTCTTTATATGTTCCTCAAATGGTTCTTGCAACTCCTCATATTCAATCTTCTCAATTCTATATATATATATATTTATATATTATACGCACAATCTATGCATGTCCATATATCGTATTGATTCTGCAGCTTTGGAATTGAATTGGGTTCGAGTGCCTTAATTCTAATGTTGTAATGGTATCTTTTAACGCATACAATGCATACATATGACACAAAATTTCCCAAAAATTTAAAAGGGAAGATTAAGCATATGAAATTGAAAATTAAGGAACCAAAACAACAAAAGAAAAACAACTATACAATAAATTATAAATGCAGAAATGATCAAGTTTATGCAGATTAACGTACCTTCTCCATAGGGCAATAATTGTGCAAAGGATCTTAAATCAATCCTGAAGCAATTCAAAGCTAGGAAAACATAAAGAATGCGCACAAAGATCTTCTCAAAACCTCTGGTTTTCCTTGCAACCGTCATCCAAAAAATTTTCTTGTTTATTCAGATTATTCACGTCTTTCCTTCTCCTTTAACTTTACCATCATGGACGAAGATCAACTCCAGCTTCTGGGTCAGATTGATCTCCGACTGTTTGGAAGTCAGGCAGGTCGCTCCTTGATAATCCTTGCGGGACAGCCCATTTGAGTATGGCGGTGGCGGATATATATATATATACGTTTCTATTTTAGTGCCATGGTTGGAGAGAGACTTTGCATGCAACAAACTGAATCTGAAAGACTGAAACTTGTCAAAAACAAAAATGTATAGACTTCCCAGAAATATTTTAGGTGAATTTAAGTTTCATATATTTATTGTTACAAATAATTTTATATAATTAATGAAAGAACTTTATTACCAGCAAAAGTTGACAATTTATAGTTTATTTTCTCAAAATATTACTACATAATTCCAAGAAATAGTTTTGGGAAATTTAATTTTCATATATTTATTATTATAAATAATTTTTATTGTTTTATATAATTAATGAAAAAAGAAAAGTTAACAATTACAATTTATTCACTCAAAACAATTGTCATACATTGACTTAAAACAATAGACATGTACCCAATTTTTTTTTTAATCTGAAAATAGTTTGATTGAAGATCTAACATTTTTTTTTCAAGTGGTCTTATGTGAAACGGGTTCATATATCAAACGAAAATTAATCAGAATTTCAATACACAATAAAAACAATAAAAAATTAGAATCATGATTTCAACGACCATTAATTATCTGTTGCATATATGAATAGGTTTCAGAGTAGGTTTTGTCTTTTTTTTTACCTCGTATTATTTAGTTCTTCATCCTTATTGAAGTTCTTCTAACTTGCTAAATTTGAAAAAAAAAAGTTTCTATATTCTTTATATTATTATAAAACTGTGTTTTAGAGTGTTAAACATGCATTATGTACTTTATGTGTTATATTTCATATGCTGTTATTTGCTTTATAAAATTAATTAGAATTCTAGAATATGTGAACTAGAAAATTTATTTTTCATTTTTTACGTTTGAAATTATAATTAAATTCATCTATTGACTTTTATTTTACAATTATTAATATTTTTGTTTATTTTTATTTTTAGCATAATGTTTAAACAATATGATACCGTTTATTTTGGATATTTTAATTTTACATGCATTTTAGTGTAATTTGGTGCGCAATAATTGTTTATTATTATACATGAATGCTAAAATTTTGAAGAACAATTATAATATAATTTTATTTTATGATAATGTTTATACTATAAAGATAACCTTTTGAAATTGAACAAAATAGCTCGATGAAATACCAATTCAAACAATAACAGAGAATTAGGATATATTACACTTCTAATCAAACTATTTATTTTTGAGAGAACAAATATCAATTGTAGTTAAGTTTGCTATCCATAATAAAATCTTTCATTAATTATATAAAATAAATATATTAAAGTTGAATCTTATTTTAATTATAAAATCATAAGAATGTGCCCATAAAATTTTAAAAATATTAAGGGAGAATAAGTATGGGCTTTTTACCAAAATATTGTCATTTTTAAAAAAATTTACCAAAATATTGTTGTTTTTATTTTGTTTCCAAAAATACCTAATGTGGGTTCCCAATCTCGACTTCAACCTCGACTTTGAAGTCGAGATTGGGAACCTCGACTGACTTCAGTAGATGTGAGAAGGAACAGGGTTCAAAAGATCGGGGTTTTCCTTTTGTCACTTTAAATACTCCACAGACAGGCTTTCCTCCATTTTTAGGTGCTGAGACAGCTTTAAGCGGTGCGACATACAACCTGAACGGAGATTGCTCAATCCTCTTGATTTGACCGTACAATTTAGGCAATTTATCCTCCGGTACATAGAGTGCCCTGACCTGCTTCAAACTGTCCCTCAGATCTGTCCTCCTGAAGTCACGAAACTGCTCTTCCGAAACTCTGCGTCCTGGAGATAAAAGACTGATGAATGCTATTGCTTTTGCTCAGACTTGCTTCTAGCTTTTGCACATCTATTTTTTTGTCAACTTGACAAGTTGAAGCATCAATGTTGGACGGAGAAAATTCACTGCACCTATCAGATTCCCTACCATTTAAATGATTTGAAGTTTCCATTCGAGAGAAAGGGTCACAAGCATTGGCATGCCTGTTCTCTTTATCTATAATATTCAGTCCACGAGGTGACCTTCAAAGCTTACATGTCTCCCCTCCAATACCAATTTCCCTCACAAAGTCCGCAGGCTTCCTGGGAGTGTTCTCAATTTCAGATGATTTGGACTTGTTAAGTTGGGATGACTCCTGATTAGAACAACTAGCTTCAGCACTCAGATTCTTCACATCAACCTCAGCCACAAAAGGGTAACAAATGTCATCAGGATTTGCAGGCAGACTGAGGATCAAGTTCAAGACACCCGTCTGGAACACTTTTTCAGTGCCACTCATTTTAAAAGAAAGAATACGATGTGAAAATTTCAACATTTCCGTTGGCGGTACCAACATAGATTTGGCCCTGTTCTGGCTTCATTCCCGAAACAGGCTCACAAAGCCATTCAGTTTTTCCAAAAATACAACTTCAACATCAACGCTCTCCTTGAAGTCGGAAACAACCTCCACTATTTCATATTTGTATTGCTTGTGATTATCTGCATCAGTGCTCCATTTAATATCCCAGTCTCTAAAGAGTGCCAAAGTTTCTCCCTTGCAAAGTTGAGGTTGGCAACCTCGACTTCAAGATTTCGAACCCCACTTTATTTATTTTTGGAAATAAAATAAAAACAACAATATTTTGGTAAATTTTTTTAAAAATGACAATATTTTGATAAAAAGCCCGAATATGTATTAAGGGTGTGCCTCGTGTCTTTATTATTAATGGGGCGCAACTTTGATATATTTATTATTAAAGGCGTTAAAATATCTACATTAGTTTAAATAAACCAATGAATTTATTATCCTTTTCATCAATTAAACAATTTATCAAGATCAAAACACTTATTTTCCTTATCTTTTTATTTCTAAAATATATCAATCTAATCATTAACTATATCTTAAAACTATTTATCATTTACTGTCTTATAATTGTTATCAATAAATTTTCATATTAAGTTACTTCTTTTATTCTTTTATTACTTAAAAACATTAATCTAATCTCAAACTATTTTATCATTTACTGTTTCATAAGTGTTATCAATAACTTTTAATATTAATTTTACTTAATTGTTATCCATAAACTTTCATGTAAATTTTAATCATTATTAAGCTGTGTTATACTGTAAAATTAAAGTTTAAAAAATACACAAGAATTTGTCAAACTAATATCACAAATCATAATTAATTTTAATGAATTTTAAGTTTTTTGGTATATTTCAATGAACTTAATTATTTCATAAAAACGTAAGCACAGTTATTTATTATTAATTTTTAATTTTAAAGTTGTTGTATTTTTCGATGTTGTGTTATTTAATCCTTTTTTTAATTTTAAATATATTCATGAAAAAATATTTATGATTTAAGATAATTTAATAATAAATATATTCATCACAAGAAAAATTTACATTTTGAAAGATTTTGACACGGATTATATTTTGTTATTTAAGACATTACAAAAAATGTTAAAATTTAAAAGAGTTTGGTGATAAGTATATTTTATTATATAAGATAGTTTGATAATGATCTAAGTTGTTATCAAATTTTATCCACAAGAAATTATTAAAAATAATTAATAAAAGACTGGATATTAAAGATATAAAGTTAAGTATTTAACGTAATCTTTATTATAATTGATAAAAAGGGTACTAAAAACTTTTATTAATTATATACTATAATAAAGTTATTTTGCCACCTTTAATAATAAATACATTAAAGTTATATCCCATTTAATAATAATAGCATAAGACGCACCCTTAATATAAATTCTCCCAAATATTAAAGTTGAATCTTTTTTAATCATAAAATCATAAGAATGTGCCCTTAAAATTTTTAAAGTTGACCGAAATAGGTTCAATATCAAATTTTTACTTTAACGTATTAATAAGCGTAACAAATTTCACTTTAGCGTATCAATTGAATTCATATATGCGTATGTGACCTACAAGTGTGCGTATATTAGTATAGCAAGTACAGAAAATTTAGAATCGCGAATCACCTGCATATATAAGCCCGTAGCACAGGAGTTGTTGCATTTTGTAAAACTATTAAAACTTTTGTATTTTTTACCATTTACACTTTCATAATAAATTTGACAAAGTTTATGAGACAAACAACGTACTTGTAGATTTGTAGTTAATGAGGGCTCATCATCACGTTAAAGTCTGCTGCTTCAGATAAGGCAAAAGACCTTTACATTTTAGCAAATCAACATCCTATGAACTGGACATAGTAGTCACTAATTTTAACACCACAAAATTGGTCCCAAAACACTATCAAACTTTAGCTGCACACACCCTGTAAATATTTCTAAGAATCTCCAAAAATGGAGAAGGATTAAATCCACAGAAAAGAACATATGTTTGCATCTTAAACTCAACTTCGCATGCAGCTTCCAACAGCAAATGGTGGCTTTACCGGGAAAGTGTAGTATACCAGGGACCGAGATCGTACGAACTAGTGAAATTTTCATCTGATGTATCCGCTTGCGGTGGCTTAATCAGAACTATCCCTGAATCCAAATAACCGTTTTCAATTGAGTTGAAAGGAAATTATACTTTCACGGCACAGAACCATGCAGTAGAACAATCAGGACAATCGCCAAAAACATTTTTATATTGTTAAAGAAATTTTCAAAGGCAAAACCTGATGAAGATTTTTTTATAAAGAGGGGGACAAAACAGGAGAGTACTTCTATAAGAATGAAGCTTCAACACAGACCACTCTTGTCATTTCAAAAATCAAAGCTATATAAACCAGAGAAGAGAAATAGCCACTCCAGTTTCTGAGTTTTGGGCTTTTGCTGGCATTGCCTCTCCTTTTGAAAAAGGTAGTAGCTAACAGAAAAAGAAACCCGTAACTGCCTACCTCATCTCGACATCTGTCATTGATCTAGCATCTCTATTTATACTACGATGTATAGGCTTTTCATCTTCATCACTGTCAGATTCATAATTCTCACCATTCCAGAGTTTTGGCCTTTCGTCCATGGCTTCCTCAGCCTATCCAGAAGTCCTCAATTAAACCAGATAAAGTGGAAAGACAATAACAATGAAAATATATGGGGGACTATGACAAATCAAATCTAAAGGGTCTGCTCAAGGCTAATAACCTGTTCTGGGACTTCTGTAGTGGGAGGAGTCGTTTGAAAGGGTACACTTGGTGCATGTGGCAATCTCGAAAGCTGCTCAAGCAGCAAACTCCTGTAATATAGAATCCACTGATATCAACCACAGTTATGCAGGTAACATGAGTATTGGAGTCTTATTGATACACAAACAAATTAAAAAAGATATAAGAAGTATTGAGCACAGTAGGGCAAATGGCAGGGGCAGTTCATGATGCAAAACATGCAACAAAACAGAAACACCATACATATAGCCAATCACAGAAAGCAGTGGGGAATAACTTTACGAGGCAAGATGAAAGCTAGTAACAGTAAGTAACGAGTTTTAGAGGCTGATGTTAGGTTGAAAAAGGTTCACGGAATAACTGAAGTATTAACTGCAGGATAATTTTTAGGGACAGTAAAGCTAGTAATGTATCCAAAATTTGCTAATGCAAACAACACCAACACGAGCAGAAGTGACACAATTCAAAAGTAGATGTAGTATATGAGTCACTCAATTGTATTATTAAATAGATATCAACATATTCTTTCCATAATATTTGAGCATATGTAGCATGCTTAATTGCACAAGTCACAGAACATATCATTAACATGAACCAAAAATACTAAACATCTTTTTTTTTTAAAAGAAAAAATAGATAAATGCAAGACATTAACTGCATAAACTCAGCCATCCTACTTCTCATCCCACTTATTGCGCATTAAAATCTCGACCTAACTCACTTTCTTCCTTAATTGTGTAGCCTTGATGTATAGTAAACTACCACCCCCAACCTCAATTATTCTATTTTAGAATGCTCCCAAAAATAACTATGTTAACACCATGATACGAATGCCTTTATACCTAATTTATATGTTTATATGCTAACTCTACCAATCCAAACTACTTGGTCAGTTTTTCCTGAATACGCGTTCTCATTTTGCACCCAATCCATCCCTCATGGTGCTCCTGTCAACATAGCCCTTAAACCAGAATACCAAAATTAATGCCATTTTCAAGAAAGAGTTACAACATAAAAGGAGTCATAAAATGTACTTGATTTTCTCCAAATCGCTTTTTGTATTTCGGTTCTCCACGGGACCCGGTTGCACGTGAAGAGTGTAATCTGGACCAAAATACTCGTAGTACTCATTATAAGGCAAATTATTTTCTGGTTCTATCCCAACTGCAACTGCTGTCTGCAATTATACAAGGTTAAGCCTCAGTGACATTCCAGTACAATCATGAAACTTCAGGTTGTCACAAAAGTGCTTCAAAAGTAAAAGTGCTTCAAAAGTAATAAACATCTAAAGCACCAAATACAAAATGACAGACACGTGAAATGAAAGATGGGACTTGAGCAACCAGAATAGGAAAATACATGGGAAGGAACAGGAAAAAGAAGAGATGCAGGGGGCAACAGAGAGAGAGAGACCTCATAGCACCAGCAACGTGCAACATTCCGAATTGTATAACCACCACCACCCAAAACCATTAGGGGGACATTGAAAGATCTGAGGAAACGTAGGCAATCAGCATGACCTCTAACAGATAAGTTGAAGCAACCCAATCTATCACCAGCTAACGAATCTGCCCCACATTGAAGAACAACTGCATCAGGCTGATAGACCTCCATAACTTTTTTGATGATAGGACGGAATAAATCACTGAAACTCACATCATCCATTCCATCATTTAATGGGACATTAAGGGCATAGTACTTCCCTCGACCTGCCCCAATATCTTTTATGTGTCCTGTACCAGGGAAAAAGTCTCCAAATTTATGGAAAGACACGGTCATCACTCTGTCAGTGGTGAAAAATGCCTCTTCAACACCATCTCCATGGTGGATGTCAATATCTATGTATAAGACACGCTGCCCAAATAACAGTAAGCAAATTAGAGACAATATTGATGAAACATAGACCAGTACATAAGCTACTGGAAAAGGATTGCTTAAAAGAAAAGGATAACAGCAATATGGAAATGAATTCTCAATACAGCCTAGAAAAGAATTTGGCATTAGAATATATATATATATATATATATATAGACACATACACACACGTATGTATGTATGCATGCATATATGTAATTAAACAGAAGACAATAAACTAGAAGATCTGGCAACTTTTCCCGTACTTCAGTTGTCCGTAGTTCATTTTGAACAGAGACAAATTCCAGCTGCTTGGACGACCAAACGATGAAAGTCAAGCACAGAGATGCTCCTATGTAAAGATCAGCTCAGAAATGAAAGGAAGCTGCTCCTATTAAAGAAATTAAACTTAGCATGACGAAATTTAATGCCAGCAGGTTAATTACTATGACCTGATTGCATTTCCAATCAACACAACCTCGTCAAAATGAAAGAGAAAGAAAAGTGAGGTATAATATTCTAGCTCATGTACAATACATATTACAACACCATCATATTTTCTAACTTTTCATGTTATTCTTTGCTCCAACGAAATGTAAATCTTGAAATTCAAAGAGCACACTTCTCTAACTTATCTTGACGCAAGCTAAGAGGCACATCAATGATGCTGCATTTGTAAGTTCTTTATAGTGATTCAGTGACAAGATGGAAAACCAAAAATGAGCAAATAAAGCACTCACTAGCAAAATTTTCATATTAGATAAATTGAACAAGTCAGACTTTAGCTTTCCCACTATTCTTATTTTAGAATTTTTGTGGACCTTACTTACACATGTGGACACATTCTATTAGATAGAATAGTAATGAACATTAATGAGAGAAGCATGTTTAACATAGTTTGAACATGTGCATAGGAGACTTTTAGATACCCCCATACAGCATGTAAAGAATATAGAATCTTTAACACAAATTAAAAGGGGCCGGGGAAGACCTAAAAAGAATTGGAAAGAAACAATTAAAAAAGACATAATATACTTAAATTAAATGAAAATACGTATGTAGATGGAACACGAAGGTGAAATATGATCCATATAGTCGACCTCACACAGGGGGATAAAGGCTTAGTTGTAGTAGTAGTTATTGTTGTTACTTACAGTTACACATGTAAAATTTAATTAATTATACAAAGGAAAATCAGGCGGGCATATCTAGGGTCAAGCATTTAACCAGTTTAGCTGCTTATCTTGTTGCTTAGAATTAGAGAAGGCACAACCAAATAACAAGAGTCATTTGTGTTGAAAGATGGGACACAAAGGAAAATCAGGATGTCCTTTATGGTATTGGACAACCTAAGGATGGAAAACACGGAACAACATAAGAGCATAGGACGATCAGTACTTTAAAGGGGTGTATACAAAGATGAAAAATGTTAAAGCATATTTTACTGGTGCATAAACTAGAAGCAACCTATCAATGAAAACAGCCTCCCCTTTACCCAACACCCTCCCACCCCAAAAAAAACCCATCAAAAGCAGGGGTGCTGGGAATGAAGTAGAAATTCAACTATACCTGAGAAGAAAATGGGGGAGAAAATGATTTCTGAAAAACTTAAATATTGATATTATCGTCATTGACAAGATCATCATTATTGTTAGCATTACACTACTGTAGGTAGGTATAGAACCCAACACCAAGCCTAACCAAACCAACTAATCCTTGGGTAACTGGTGAAAAGCAAATATCTCATTGACTAGTGGAAAAAGGGCTTACAACAGATTATCACACACACTTTCCATGTCGGAGGTGCTCAGTTACGTGTCTTATCTGGTCCTACTCATCATGCAATTCTCATGTAAAAAGTCCAATCTTTTGCATATCTAAAAAAATTCAAAAATAAATTATCTAAGGCTAAAAAGAAATTACCCTGTGGACTTTGAGGAGTTCAAGGATTCCAAGCACAATATCATTGACATAACAAAAACCAGAAGCCTCACTTTTCTTAGCATGGTGGAGCCCACCAGCCCAATTAATGGCAATATCGGCATCCTGCCGGTTAAGTTTCACGGCAGCCCCCATCGATCCACCAGAGGAGGCCTGACAAAAGTCAAAAAGGCCATCAAAAACAGGGCAGTCCTCGCCCACATTGAATTTTTTAAGATTCCGCACATGGGTGTGGTCGTGAACAGCATCTGGCTTAACGGAGGCAAGGAAATTGACGTAATCTTCTGAATGGAAGCGGCGGATGTCTTCAGGCCCCGCAGGAAATGGGCGGTTGATTTCCATCTTACGGTGTAGAGAGTAGTGAACTATGAGGTTATGTGCCATGCGGATTCTGTGGGGTTTCATGGGGTGGCCTTGGCCATAGTAGTAGTCACCAATACCAGGTTCGTAGAAGTATGTCACACGCCGCTTTGTCCCATCTGGACCTGAGGGTAGGGAAGCACCACCAGCGGCAGAGGAATCCATCGTTGTTTGGGTGGAAGCACTTTTTGCTTGAAGCACTGCAGTCTGAATCAAACTCCAAAGTGATCCTAATTCAATTTCAAGAGCAAACAGGAATAACGAATCAACTTTTACATGATGAAATGTGATTCTCTATTTGTTCATTATTTTCCATCTCCACAATTTCTTTACCTCAATAACAAGTTACAAGCATTTGTCAGATTAAACATCCTCTCTAAATGGACCCTAATCCCTTCTCATGCCCCAAAATATTTTCACTAAAATATAGAGAGGCAAAACAATCTTTTAACATTCACAATACTAAGTCATCAAGTTTTACTGGCAAACAACATGCGAAATAACTTTAAGTGAAAGCACGACCTCAATCAAAAATTCCATTGTACTCTTCCAAAAGCCACCCAAATTACTCCATTCAACAACCAGTCACCAAAAAAACTCTCAAACCGGGAAAAAAAATCAGCAATTTATAGAAAGGAAAAAAAAAAAAAACCACTTCTTAGCATCCCTTCATATTTCATTAAACCTGAAAATTGATGAAATGATGGCAACTCTACTCCCTAGAAACCTAACAAGTACAGAGATAGAAACAACATGAAGGATAAAATTAACAATGAACTGAACTTCTTTCAGTCCTTATTACTATCAAATCATAAATTACACCAAAACAAAAGTCACTCCAGCAAAAAAAGAAAGAAAAAAATCAAACAAACAAAAAACCCTTTTCTGAAGCAGCCTCTCTTGCTCAAATTACAACTATAGCATTCAAAATATCAAGCAAATCTAACAACCTTAACCATGCATTCAAACACTCCTTAGAAACCCAACAAGTACAGAGATAGAAAGAAGGATGAAATTAACAATGAAGTGAACTTCTTTCAGTCTTTATTACTATCAAATCATAAATTATACCCAAAAGAAAAAAAAAAAAAACAGACAAACAAACAAAGAAACAAACAAAAACCCTTTTCTGAAGCAGCCTCTCTTGCTCAAATAGAACTTTATTACAACTATAGCATTCAAAATATCAAGCAAATTTTAACAACTTTAACCATGCATTCAAACACTCCTCTCAAAATTCTAACTTTCATTAAAAATAATTTTAAAAAATTCCTCCATACCACTAAATGCGTCAAATTCCATCCAAAAAACCCAAAAGTAAACATAATCCAATCATAAACGTAATATTACGGAATGAGTAAAATGCTAACATGAATATAAGCCAACAGAAGGTGAGGAGAAACGAGCTCACCGGAAATAAATAATTGGTCGGATCTTCAAGAAGCTCCGACCAGGGCGAAGGCGAACTTTTCCGGGACGAATGATTATGTTTAGCGGATGCGTGATACGAAGAGGGGTTTTTCTTGAGAAGGAGAGCGACGATGGTGGTGTCGACAATTTTACTATTGACCCCCGAAGTTCTCTATAAATTCTATTACTGACCACTAAGGTCTCAGGACTTTCAAGTAAGAGGGTATTGAGAATAATTTTTTATATAAATATTGTGAGAAGACAACTACTTGAATGAAGGAAATACCTAAATATAAAAACTTATATGAAATGGATTCATACATCAAATAGTTAATACACTTCCAATATGAAAGTGATGTGTTTTGTTAAACGTAAAAGTGATACTGCTTAAAAAAAAAGTGTTACGAGGGTTTACTTTTTCAATATAAAAGTGATACCCTTAATAACAAGTGTTATGCAAATTTATTTTTTCAACATAAAAAGTGAAAATTTTACACGAATCTACTTTTTCAACATAAAAGTGATATGTTTAAAAAAAAAGTGTAATGCGAATTTATTTTTTCAACATAAAAGTGATATGCAAATTTACTTTTTCAACATAAAAGTGATTCGCTTAAAAAAAAGTGCTACGCGAATAAAAAACACAAGCGTTTATAGGTCACATATATGAATCTGTTTTACAATAGACTACCTCCGACTTAAAAACTTACAGTTAAAAACTTCAGTAATAATTTTGCCCAATTTAATAGTTGGATTACCAAAATTCAAATTTGATATATGCATATTTTAATCATTTGTTTTTGTTTTCAACTCAATGCAAAACATATAAATTGCATATTACAGTAAAAAAAAAACTTAAATAGTTAAATTTTCAAAGCATTTCAGTAAATTATAACCTTAGGTTCTTTTGATTTATACCATGCATCCCAATTAATCTTTTTTAATACTTCTGGTTTCTATTTCTATAACCGTCTATATAAATGAATCATGTGACTTTTCATTAAAAATATAAACGGCTATAATGATGATTATTATCAGCATTAATGAAACGCAGTATAAAATGTTAAAAGAATTGAAACATAGAAACATATAGTTGTACAGAAAATTCAGAGTGTACCATACATGCCAAAACAATTAAAATATTTTGCATGCTACAAAAATTTTTACAAACTCTCTAATTTATTTTT
Organism: Ophiorrhiza pumila; assembly: GCA_016586305.1. Classification (NCBI taxonomy): domain Eukaryota; kingdom Viridiplantae; phylum Streptophyta; class Magnoliopsida; order Gentianales; family Rubiaceae; genus Ophiorrhiza; species Ophiorrhiza pumila. Next base: position 9,571,942 of record BLIW01000004.1, read on the forward strand.
CAGATGAGAAAATTGATGGATATATCACTGAATTACAAGCATTCCATAGTAATGCTTATGTATGAATCATGTAATCGTATCTCTGTAGTTTCTATGGATTTCATAAACAACTGTGAATCGACAGACAAAACAAGCTTCTTCTTCAAGTGATTATGATCATGGAATAATATGTCATTAAAGCAATGGAGCCCTTTTCTTTCACTTCATCTCTTCATCCAAATGATTAGGTTCTTTGACATGCGTCCAAACTTCTTGTCTCAATGGGTAGAATAGTCTCTTGTTATTGTAGCCAGTGGCGGAATTAGAACTTTTTTTAGGAAGGGCTTCATTGTATTTAGAAAAAAAATTCTCACGACTAAAATAATCACAATCCACAAAATTAATAAAAATAATCATAATCCACAAAATTATAATAAATAATCACAATCCACAAAATTATAAAAAGTCTCTTATTTTACACATTTATTAACTCACTATTCACTAACAAGTTTCTTATTTTTTTTTGTAATTAAATAATTATAATTTATAGGCTTAAAATCAATGAATCACAATTCACTAATAAACTATTAATAAATATTTAATTATAATAATCAATTATAATTCACAAAAATATGCACACAAAAATTTAAATATTACAAAAACATAAAAATATAAAAACCTTACTTACACATATTACTAAAAACTTGCATAAAAAATTTAAATATTAATACAAACTTAAATATTGAAAAATAAACATAAAAACATGAAAAATTACTTCAAAATATTACTAATTACTAAAAGTTTACAAGCTAACATAAAAAAAAGATTGGGTATTAAGTATAAATAAAAACTTAATTTTAAAGATTGAGTATTATATTTACTTAGAAAATACTTACCTCAATTTTAAAGCTTTGGCAGCAAGAAGAAGTGAAGACCTGAAGAAGGATTGAGGAGTAGCCACAGATCCGCCAGACAGAAAAGAAAGCAAGCCGCCAGCCAGAAGAGAAAGCAAGCCGCCAGCCAGCAAGAGAAAATTTTGTCTGAAGAGAAAATTAGCCAATTAGGTTTTGTGGTGAGAAAATTGAAGACACAGTCACACAGAGACAGAAATGGAAGACAAGAAAAGTGAATAATAAAGTCTAAATTGAAAAGTGAGACGTATTAGTCATTAGAGTCTAGAAATATTTAGATTTTTTTTTTTTTTTACACTTAAGTAAAACACAGTCGTTTTACTTAAGTGTTATAAAAAAAATTGACAAAAGTCTGAAGAAAGTCGTCTTCTTCAGAGCTCTTCCACAGTCTCACAGACAGAGACTCAGAGAGTGGCGGGCGGCATGACTGGCGGGGCAAAAACATCTCACTCCGGCGTGATAGAATATACATGTATATATGATAGGATATTCTTTATTAATTGTAATAAGTAGCAATCCTCTTATATGAGGAAAGTGTATATTCGGTTATGATTGATTGTAGGCTAGAGTTTCTCTTGTACTATTATATAAGACAGACAATGTGTCAATGAAGAAGATCAAGGAATTACCTTCTTTCATGGTATCAGAGCTCTAGGGAATCTTCTTCCTTTTCTTTCCTCTACCAATCTTTCTTTCTTTCCTCTACTGTTGGCCACCATGACTGACACTAAATCAACCTTCCACCCCGCTCTTGTTGTCTCAAACATCAAGAATCATATCTCAATTACCCTTGAAATGAAAACCGTCCACTATGCTACGTGGGCGGAGATGTTCAAAATCCATGCTAAACCTCATAAGGTTCTTAACCACATCATTCCACCGGAAAAAGCTCCCGATACGTCTAGGGGTGTTCAATATTCGGTTTAAACCGAAAACCAATTCGAAAATTCGAAAACCGAATTCGAATAAACCGATTCGAATTCGATTTTCGAATTTCGAATCGGTTTTCGGTTTAAACCGAATTCGAATTTCGGTTTTTGATTCGGTTTTCGAATTGGGCTTCCAATTCGAAAACCGAACAGAATTCCATATATATATATATATATAATATAATTTTTATAAATATAAAATATATAATAATAATACAACTTAAACTTAAAAGACATAATTAGGTCATTCTTTTATGTATTATTTGATTTAATTGAATATTTGTAAAATTTGATAGAATTTATTTAATTTAATGATTTAATTAGGATTTAAACAAATTCGAATTCGGTTTATTCGAATAAAACCGAATTCGAACCGAAACCGAATTTCGAATTCGGTTCGGTTTTCGAATTCGAGTTCAGAAATGTCCAAACCGAATAAACCGAATCAAATAAACTGAATAAACCGAAAACCGACTCGATGAACACCCCTAGATACGTCGTCCACCACCGCTGCCGAAAAAGAGTTATGGTCGACTTTAGATGCTACGGTTCTTCAGTGGATTTATTTCACAATTTCCACTGATCTATTACATACCATTATTGAACCCGACTCCAAAGCCATGGAGCCTTGGAATCGATTGCGAGATCTCTTTCAAGATAACAAAAACTCTCGGGCTGTCACACTGGAACAGGAATTTTCTCATACCAACATGGAGGATTTTCAGAATGCTTCTGCATATTGTCAACGCCTCAAGGGCTTGTCAGATCAACTCAAGAATGTCGGCGCCCCAATATGCGATCATTGGCTTGTTCTTCAGCATCGAACGCTGTTATCAATAGGCTCAATATGGTGCAGTTATATGTTATAATAGGTTGCTTGTATTCAACGTAGTAAGGCTCCTTCCCGCCGGCGGTAGCAATAGCTGCAGAAGTGGCGGTGTCGGCAGCTGAGGCAGCGGCGGCGGCAGCTGCGGTCACAACGGCAATAGCACCAGCAATGTCAAAAACACCGGCACCCAGAGGGAGAGACGCACTGAAAGATAGAGAGGCACCTACAAACACCGAGGCAGAGGCAGACGCACCGGGACCGGCGGCGGTGGCGGCGGAGGCAGATGAGGGGCGCAGAGAGAGAAATGGACACCAGCAGAAGAAGATGAACCTGCCGAGATAGCGGGAGAGAGAGCGGCACCTACAGCGGTCGAGGCAGCAGAGACACCAGTACCGGCTGCTGCGGCGGAGGCCGAGGCAGAGGGGGCGGACGAAGCGGGGTAGGGATAGGGAGAGTCGGTAGAGGAAGAGGGAACAGCACCGTCACTGACAAAGTGATACTCACCGGCCGAGATACCGGTAGAATCAGTAGCACCGGCCCCACTACCCACGTCAGAGACACCGGTACAGGCTGCTGCGGCAGAGGCCGAAGCCGAGGCGGAGGCGGCGGACGAAACGGCGTAGGGATAGGGAGAGGCGGTTGAGGAAGAAGGAACAGCACCGTTACCGGCAAAGTGATACTCACCGGCCGAGATACCGGTAGAATCAATAGCACCGGCCCCACTACCCACGTCAGTGTTCAACTGAGCCATAGGGATCGAACACTCTATCGACCCAAACCAAATGACGAAATCGCCATCATTGTTACCCATTTCGGACATTCTGCGTTATAGAGGAAGAGAGAAGATATAAATTTTGCGGTGTTTGAAGTTAGGAGTAGAGAATGGGAGCCTTGAGATGACTTAGGGCACAAAAGAAGCTGGTTGAAGAGGGGGTAATAGGATGAGTTCAATCGGAGTGTGCAGCCACAGTACAAGTCCTCCCTCTCCCGCCACTTTTGTCACTCCTCACCGCCTCTCTCTTCTCTTTTATGCGCACACACAATTATGTTCTGAGCTTATAACCGAGAGGTTCAGGGTTCAAGGGTTGGTAGAGAAAGAAGAGAGAAGAAAAAATTGAGGTATTCTCGACGAACTGCTTCAAAGTACAAAACCCCTTTCAGAATGTAAATAGAAGAGACAATTAGAAAAAGAGCAACGTAGTAGGTTGCTTGTATAACATAAAACACACAATTATGTTCTGAGCTTATAACCGAGAGGTTCCATCGAACGTCTTTAACACCGGAGGTCGGAAACTCCGCGGCATCCTGGTTTCTATGATTTCTCTGATGAACGGCGTTCTCTTCTTGGGTCTTGATGATCCGTCCCTGGGTCTTCTACTCTTTCTGGAGATTTACGTCCAGATTTGGAAGAGCCTTCTTCGAATCTTCTTGCTCGACTCCTGGGTTGGTTCTCTTAGTCTGAACTTTCCTTCCCCACTTCCAGGAAAGGTTTACGCTTTGGAGGTAAGCGTTTCAAAATGTCTTCGGTAACCATTTTGAAAGTATCAACAAAACTTTATGGGTTCTCGCCAATATCTCCACCTAATGTTCCAGTTTGCTCCGCCATCACTCACGCAACGTCTACAGTGGCCCCACGGTGGGCGCCAGTTGATGAAACAAAGAACCACCGAGTCGTCCAATGATGTGCGACGTCCGGAACAAGTCACCTGGAACAAGAACACTGCGTCAGACCTTCCACGGGATCTATCCCAAGAAGGCTCCGATGCCTAAGTTAGAAGCTTGATATTCAAAAAGTGTAATGAATATATCCAGAATTCCCTTCCCCTAATGGGGTTGTATTATGGTATTTATAAGTGTACCTGTAATCGGATGATACTTCGTAAAACTATAATTCTTATCCTTATCTGCAGGGTATTAGTCTTGTGTAAGGAGTCTTTTAGCATATCTATCATGCTTATCTTTATCTCAGGATAATGCGTATCTCATACATCACCCAACTCAAAGCTAATCGTCTCAGATCGTTTATCCTTATCAGGATTTAGGATCTATCACCATCCTTTCTATTTGCCTGGTGCATCTTTGACTGATATTTGCAATGATGAATTCCTGCTTTACAGCCTTCAGAGGAGATACTTTTTCCTGAAGATAAGCGATGACCATTTCTTCTTCGCTATCCCATCTCTTCATTTGGTATCTGTCTTGGTGTCAGCAGTCAAGCCATTATGTGGAAAGCACTTGCAACTTCTGCTTCAACAAAATTCATGCACATAAGCCTGAATGTGAACCTCACCTTGTGGTTCATAGCGGTTGCTCTTTTTCTAATTGTCTCTTCTATTTACATTCTGAAAGGGGTTTTGTACTTTGAAGCAGTTCGTCTCAGGATTTAGGATCTATCACCATCCTTTCCATTTTCCTGGTGCATCTTTGACTGACATTTGCAATGATGAATTCCTGCTTTACAGCCTTTAGAGGAGATACTTCTTCCTGAAGATAAGCGATGGCCATTTCTTCTTCACTATCCCATCTTTTCATTTGGTATCTGTCTTGGTGTCAGCAGTCAAGCCATCATGTGGAAAGCACTTGCAACTTCTGCTTCAACAAAATTCCTGCACATAAGCCTGAATGTGAACCTCACATTGTGCTTCATAGCGGTTGCTCTTTTTCTAATTGTCTCTTCTATTTACATTTTGAAAGGGGTTTTGTACTTTGAAGCAGTTCGTCGAGAATACCTCAATTTTTTCTTCTCTCTTCTTTCTCTACCAACCCTTAAACCCTGAACCTCTCGGTTATAAGCTCAGAACATAACCAGGGGAACAAGGAGGGTCGTGGAGTCGAGTTCAATGATAGTATGTAATAGATCAGTGGAAATTGTGGAATAAATCCACTGAAGAACCGTAGCATCTAAAGTCGACCAATATCCGATCATCGGCATCGGTTATGCTTGATTGTAGGCTAGAGTTTCTCTTGTACTATTATATAAGACAGACAATGTATCAGAGCACTAGGGAACCTTCTTCCTTCTTCCATTGTAACCTAGTGGTTCTCACCTATCTTTCTTTCTTTCATCTACCAATCTATCTTTTCTTAACCGTTGGCCACCATGACTGACCCTAAATCAACCTTCCACCCAGCTCTTGTTGTCTCTAACATCAATAATCATATCTCAATTACCCTTGAAATGGAAACTGTCCACTATGCTACATGGGCAGAGCTGTTCAAAATTCATGCCAAATCTCATAATGTCCTTCACCACATCATTCCACCAGAAAAAGCTCTCGATGCGTCATCAACCACCGATGCCAAAAAAGAGTTATGGTCAACTTTAGATGCTACGGTTCTTCAGTGGATTTATTACACGATTTCCACAGATCTCCTACATACTATAATTGAACCCGACTCTATGGCCATGGAGGCTTGGAATCGATTGCGTGATCTCTTTCAAAACAACAAAAACTTTCGGGCAGTAACACTGGAACAGGAATTTTCTCATACCAACATAGAGAATTTTCCGAATGCTTCTGCTTATTGTCAATGCCTCAAGGGATTGTCAGATCAACTCAAGAATGTCGGTGCACCAATATCCGATAATCGACTTGTTCTTCAGATGATTTTGGGACTCACGGAGGCCTATAGTGGTGTTGGAACTCTTATCCGCCAAAGCAACCCCCTTCCACTCTTCTATCAAGCCCGTTCTATGCTTATTCTTGAAGAAACGGCATTGGCTAAGAAGGCCGCAACCGCCATGGTGGCTACCACGACTAAGGAGTCTGATGATACTCCATCTTTTTCTGCTGGCTACCCTCAAAACCATAATAACGGTGGTGGCGGACATGATTCTCATGGCAATAATTTTGGGAGACACCGTGGTGATAGCAGATGCAGTAACCGTGATAGTGGTGGCGGACGTGGGGAGGTCACTCCCAGCCCCGGCAGCAGCAGTCGTGGTCACAACCACGGACAGGTGGACAACAGTGGCCTTGGCAGTGGTTTCCTTGGGCCATTCCCCCTTGTCCATATCCTACTACTCCTTGGACCAGGCCCAACTCATAGTGGCAGTAACCTGGGGTTCTTGGGCCACGACCACAACAGGCCTATTCTACAATAGCCCAACCTTCTCCCATTGATATTGAAGCCGCAATGCATACTCTTAGGTTTAATCCTCCGAATGCAAACTGGTACATGAACTCCGGTGCCATGTCTCATATGACATCAAATTCTGGTACTCTCTCGTCTTATTTTAATTTGAGCAATAATCGTGGTATAATTGTTGGTAATGGTCATACAATTCCAATTCGTGGTTATGGTCACACAACTCTGTCTTCTCCACACCCACCTTTATCTTTAAAAAATGTCCTTCATGCTCCTCAACTTATTAAAAACTTGGTTTCGGTTCGAAAATTTACTACTGATAACTGGGTTTCTGTTGCATTTGATCCTTTTGGATTTTCTGTGAAGGATCTTCAGACGGGCAAACATCTAACGAGATGTAATAGTCAGGGCGAGTTATATCCTATTCTCACCACCATTCCATCTCCAGCCCCACCATCAAGTTTGGCAGCTTTAGCACCTTCTTTATGGCATGATCGTTTGGGTCATCTTGGCGCTCCTGTTTTCGACTCTTTTAAGCAAAATAAATTTATTCAGTGTAATAACAATCTTCGTTCTCCTGTTTGTCGATCTTGCTCTCTTGGAAAACATGTTAAATTACCTTTTGTTGCTTCTACGTCCAGCACTTTTATGCCATTTGATATTATCCATTGTGATCTTTGGACATCTCCAGTTTTGAGCTCTTCAGGGCATCGTTATTATTTAATTTTGTTGGATGATTACTCTAACTTTTTATGGACATTTCCTTTATCCAAAAAATCTCAAGTTTTTTCTACATTTTTATTTTTTCGTGCCTTCATTCGCACTCAATTTGAACGAGAAATTAAAAATATTCAATGTGATAATGGTAGGGAATTTGATAATGGGCCATTTTGAAAATTTTGTAGTGATAATGGTTTGTTTTTTAGATTATCTTGTCCACATACTTCTTCTCAAAATTGAAAAGCTGAAAGAAAAACTCTAACCATTAACAATATGATTCGTACTCTTCTTGTTCATGCTTCCCTACCACCTTCCTTTTGGCACCATGCATTACAAATGGCCACATACCTTCTTAACATACTTCCAAGTAAACTATTAGCTTATCACTCCCCTCTCAAAATTCTTTATTAAAAAGACCCATCTTTTTCTCATCTCCGGGTGTTCGGTTGCTTGTGCTACCCTCTTTTTCCCTCCACCACTATTCACAAACTTCAACCTCGTTCAACCCCGTGTGTCTTTTTGGGTTACCCTTCCAATCATCGTGGTTACAAATGTTATGATTTATCTTCTCAAAAAATTATTATTAGTCGACAAGTCATTTTCGATGAGACACATTTTCCTTTTGATAAACTGCTTCGTCTAACTCCTCCTACTTATGATTTCTTGCATGTGGACTTGTCTCCATATTTGATCCAACATCTGACTTCACAACCAGACACACCATCTCCTCTCCAAGACATCACACCCCATCCCACCCCACCACAAGACACTTCGGCTTTACCTACTCCTATACCCGTCCACAGACCTGTCACACGTAGTCAACATGTGATTTTTAAACCAAAGCCTCACTATGACCTCCACACTAGTGTTTCGAAATCCCCACTCCCTCGCAACCCTATGTCTGCCTTTCATGACCCGAATTGGAAATTGGCTATGGAAGACGAATGTAATGCTCTTATTAAAAATAAGACGAGGGAATTAGTACCTCGTCCACCTGATGTTAATATTATTCGGTCTATGTGGATTTTTACTCACAAAGAAAGATCTGATGGTTCTTTTGAGAGGCATAAAGCCCGTCTTGTAGGTGATGGCAAGACTCAGCAGGTTGGCGTAGATTGTGGTGACACATTTAGTCCAGTGATCAAACCGGCAACCATTCGCACTGTACTCAGTTTAGCTCTCTCTAAAGCATGGTACATACATCAGCTTGATGTGAAGAATGCTTTCATACATGGAGACCTCAACGAGACTGTGTACATGTATCAGCCCATGGGATTCCGCGACCCCATTCATCCTGATTATGTTTGTTTGCTTAAGAAATCCCTGTATGGGCTCAAGCAAGCACCACGTGCTTGGTATAATCGATTTGCGGATTACGCTTCTACTATTGGTTTTTCTCGTAGCAAGTCTGATCATTCGTTGTTCATCTACCGTCACGGTAATGATATGGCTTACCTTCTTCTCTATGTTGATGATATTATCTTGACTGCTTCCTCTGATGCTCTTCGCAAGTCTATCATATCTCTTCTTAGCTCAGAATTTGCGATGAAGGACTTGGGCCTTTTGAGTGATTTTTTGGGTATTGCCATCAGCCGACATGCAGGAGGTTTGTTTTTATCTCAGCGAAAATATGCCATCGAGATTATAGAGCGGGCCGGCATGTCTACTCGCAAGTCTTCTCCCACACCTGTTGATACTAAACAGAAGATGAATGCTACTTCTAGCCCACCAATTGAGACTCCTTCCAATTATCGAAGTCTTGCGGGTGCTCTGCAATATCTTACATTCACAAGACCCGACATCTCATATGTTGTGCAACAGATTTGTTTGTTCATGCATGACCCCAGGGAAGAGCAAATGCATGCCCTCAAGCGCATTGTACGCTACATTCAAGGCACGCTTGATTATGGCTTGCATCTCTATCTATCTTCGACTACCACTCTCCTTTCTTATACCGATGCTGATTGGGGTGGTTGTCCTGACACCAGATGCTCCACCTCTGGTTATTGTGTTTTTCTTGGTGATAATTTGATTTCTTGGTCTGCTAAAGGGCAAGCAACTTTATCTCGTTCTAGTGCAGAGGCGGAGTACCGAGGGGTAGCTAATGTGGTTTCTGAGTCTTGTTGGTTACGCAACCTTCTTTTGGAACTTTATTGTCCTATTCAGAAAGCTACATTGGTATACTGTGATAATGTTAGTGCAATATATCTTTCTGGCAATCCTGTTCAACATCAGCGCACGAAACATATCGAGATGGATATTCACTTTGTTCGCGAAAAGTTTGCTCGTGGACAGGTTCGTGTCTTACATGTCCCGTCACGCTATCAGATAGCTTATATCTTTACGAAAGGTCTACCATTGATTTTGTTTGAAGAATTTCGGGACAGTCTCAACGTTCGTCACCCTCCCGTTTCAACTGCGGGGGTGTGATAGAATATACGTGTATATATGATAGGATATTCTATATTAATTGTAATTAGTAGCAATCCTCTTATATGAGGAAAGTGTATATTCGGTTATGCTTGATTGTAGGCTAGAGTTTCTCTTGTACTATTATATAAGACAGACAATGTGTCAATGAAGAAAATCAAGGAATTACATTCTTTCACGACGCTCTGAAAATCTTCAGTCAGCTAGTGCTAGGGGTGGTATATACTCCCAAAACGAAGGGGGGGCTTAAGCACCGGCTCCCCTCCCCCCCCCCCCCCCCCCCCCCCCCCCCACCCCCACCCCCCTATTGCAGCAAGCATATTTCATAATCCGATGGCAAAATATTTCAACCAACAAGTTCAAGATAACTCGGTTAGTCATTCAAAAATATTTTGTTCCGATTGGAACTATCTCTGAAATAGTGTATATTAAGTTAGAAATACATTAGAACGTGTTGCAAATGACAAAAAAATTTGAAAATAAAAATGAAATTTGTGAGTTACATGAACAATAAACGTTCATGGGATAGTGGTTTTTCTTCTATATAGTCCAAATTCCAAATTTGTTCAAGTAATGTTTGGGTTTAAATCTTCATCACATAGTCAAATTTAAAACATTTTTAGCATTTAATTTCATGTGAGAAATTAACAGCTCCTCTAAATTTATAAGTTTGAATGGAAGCATTACCACATCGTAACATGTTATTTCATATGGTCAGTGGTTATGTCTCATCTTTTATTTCTTAACAATTATTTGGGACTTGCTAAAAGTTTGAGGGTAGGCGTCGGATGTGGAATTCAAAAACACAAATACATAATAATCCTTTAACTTAAATTTTGTAATGTAAATAATTTTCAATTCATTTTCAATCTAACTAATTAACGGTTCCATTTATCGTGTGATACTGTTTAACATTAAAAATGACACAATTTACATTTAGTTAATTAGATGAAAAATCAATTAGGAACCATTCCCATTAAGCCATTATAAAATTCAAGTTCAGTAACTATTACGTAACTTTTTAAAAATTAAGATTAAAATGATATTTACTCGTAAGTTGATGAACTATTACGGTCATGTACCTTTATTATTTAAATACCATATTAATTTGCTCGAAAACATAATGATGGGGTTAATTTATAGTAATTCACCATTTAAATATGCCTTTTAATAATTTTTCCTATGTAATTAAAAGGCATGAGGACAAGTGAACAAGTTCAAAAGAGCAGCCAATATTAGTTGCTTAGTGGATCACTTTATCAAAAATCATGATATTTTCTTCATCACTAGTTGATTAATTAATTAATGTGGGATATATCATGTCAAATAAGAACAATAATTTATCTTCCTAACTTCAAACAAGGGTTATTATCATATTTAATCCCTCCTATAGAGCTATAGAGAGTTTGATCAATATATATGTCCAATGCATTTTTAATTAAGTCAAAAGTTGTAATTATGATGTCTTGACAAGGGTTACTTTTCCTTGTCTAATCATGAACCTAATATTACAAACACTAACTAAATCTTCATGTTCTCTCACTTGATCCACAACTTTTTTATTTGACAATAATGTAAATCCTAGACAAATAACCTAAACAACAAATTTTTTATCCCCATCTTTTTGCATTTATTTTGATTAATAAAATGTGTGCGAGACTCTCAAAAAGAAATGAAAAGAATTATTGATTTGTAGAGAAGAAAAAAATTAAACAGTTCTGAATGAAGTAAAAAAAATATTTAGTTTTTCTTTCTTTTTGTTTAATTACTTGTACATAACAGACAAAAGGATAAAAAAAATTACAATCAAACTAGCTAATTATTTTATCCTCGATTAAGATCCTATTTCTTTAATAAATATATTCATAAAATGTAATTAAATGTCGTTTTTCCTTCGTGCTTAAGATGTTTTGCAATATTCTTAAGGTTAATTAAATAGTGAATCCTATAAATTGTCAATTAATACATAGTACAAACATGATTTAATTAGTTAAATGTCAATTTTCTTCTTCTTGCTGATATATAAGATATGCAAGAAAACTCAAATCTAATAAACAATTAATCTTCATTGCCATAATGTTATTTTGCATTCTTTTTCATCATCTAAATATTGTAAACAAATGGAAAAGTATAATATAAGTTAACTTCAAGCATAAAGGTTGTACAGATTGATGATATGATTGGAGCATTTTTTTTTTTTGTAAACTTTTATAAGTTTAATTACAGGTTAACAACAATTTTAATCAGATTAATTAACATTTTCATAAATGCGAATAAAACATTATTAATACAAAATTCTTGTCTAATTAAACTCTAAACTCTCAAAATGTGGTTGGACTTGGACAAACGAAGTTCATCAAAAAGTTATGGATTTTTCAAAGCATCAATGGAAAATTAACAAATTTCTTAAATTCTACTGAGTTTATCAAAAACTTTTTGTTAAATAAAATTTTGGTGGTTTTCTGGTTTTTTTCCCCTCCATGACAGTTGACACAATAGTCCAATTAATGATCATATATTTATTAATCATATTTCAAGATCAGCACACAAAGTATTTTGACATCTTGAAATTTCTGTTTAGTAATAACCATAATATATTCATAGTAAAAGATTTATGTGCATTTTACTATTTATATGTTTTTTAGATCTCCTCATATACATTTAAATTATAAATAACTGAACAAAAGAGAAATTCCTTTTATTTTTTATTTTTAAACATCTTATAGTATACCTTAATATTAATTGCACATGGGATTCTAGTGTTATTAAATTAGTCTAGACAGATTGATTTGATTGTTGAAGTGTCAACCACAATATTGTCTAAGTTAATGCTAATAAAAGGTAAATTAATTAAATCAGTGACCAAAATCATCATATTTCTTTTTTTTTTTTTTCAACTGAAATCCTATGGTGATTTAAGGAGCCACTTTCCAACTACTTGGCCAACGCCAATTGTTATATTTTAGTGTCGATAAATTAAAAAGTGATCTGTTGGAAATTGCACAAGTATTAATTAAAAATATATGTATTTGAGGGACAGTTGAACGATGTATCAAAACTTTAATAAATGCATATTCATTAATGATTATAAAACTTTTCCTTCAAATGATTCATTGAAATTTTAAAAACAAATATTTCGTTTGGGGTAGGGTGTTTTTTAATTTGATTTTTTTTTGTTATAGTAATAAAATATTTTTTGAGCAAAAAAATAAAATAAAATATTTTGAGGGTGTTTTGATTGATGAAGATTATTTAGTGAGAATTTGTATTGGAGATTTTTTTTCGTTAATGAAATTTTAAGGTTTAAATTTGAAATTTATATTTATGAGTTTGTAAGGATAGAAAGTTATGTTAACAGAATTTTGTATAATTAAAAATTTAAAATTCAAATACAAATTAATATTTTATTTAAAAAAAAAAGAATAAGAAATAAAAGATAGTACAAATGACCTACATGATTTCTTAATTTGAGGGTAAGTATGATTTTGATCTCCATTATTGAAAAAGTTATACAATGGTTTTTAAATTTAAATTTTGTTGCATAAATGGTCTTTAATTTATTCTTCGTCCGACTAATTGATGGCTATGTACGTTTGCCATTTTGATACTGAATAGAATAGTATCATTTTGAATGTTAAAAAGGAACATTTTTAATAGAATAATATCATTTTTAGTTGTTACTCACTTTGATAGAAAATGAGCTAAAAAATGTTTACATTACGAAACTCAAGTTAATAAACGATTGTATAACTTTTATAAAAATGAAGATCAATGATGCTCAACTTTAAGTTGAGGGATCATTAGCGTTATTTAATAAAAAAATAATTTTTGTTGCATTTTTTTTTATTTTAAGAATTCATGTAGAAACAGGACTTGCTAGAAGCTGTCCAATACTTCATGAATGGGGGAGAGTTGCCCAAATCGATCACAGCCACCTCAATAGTCTTCATCCCAAAAGGCCAGAACCCATCTCTTTTTAAATAGTTTAGATCAATAAGTTTGTGTAATTTCATTAACAAAATTGTGTCAAAATTGCTGGCCAATAGATTAGCCCAAGTGCTTCCTAAACTAATTTCTGAAAATCAAATTGGTTTTGTATCCGGAAGGATGATCACCGATAATTATTAGCTTGCTAGTGAACTAGTCTCTACCATTAATAGAAAAAGAAAGGAGGGAAGTGTGGTCCTAAAGTTAGATATGGAAAAAGCCTATGATAAGATTGAATGGACACATCTATTACAAATAATGAGATTATTAGGCTTTGGGGAAGTATGGATTGACTTGTTATGGAGATTATTATCTAATATTTGGATGTCTATCTTAATCAACGGATCTCCCAAGGGCTGGTTTAGAACTACAAGGGGTCTAAGGCAAGGAGATCCCATCTCCCCCATGCTTTTTGTATTAGGGGCAGAATACTTGTCGAGGTCTTTAAATGTTATACCTTCTAGGGGTCTAGAATTTTGTGTCCCTAAATCCTGCCCAAAAATCTCTCACCTCTCCTATGCGGATGATATTATCATCTTCTCCTCAGCTAGAACCTGCACTATTAGATTGGTCATGGACATACTCATACATTATGAGTCAGTCTCGGGGCAGAGAGTGAACTCCTCTAAAAGCTGCTACTTAGTTCACCATAAGCTGCCACTAGCTAGAAGACACATGATTAACTAGATTCTCCAAAGGCTCTTTCCCAATCTCATACTTAGGTGTTCCTTTACACTACAAAAGAATCCCAACTGCAAACTATGGAGATATGATTCAGAAAATTGAGCAAAGGATAGGGGGTTGGAGCACAAAATTCCTTTCTGTGGGAGGGAGGATTACTTTGATCAAAAGTGTATTATCCTCTTTGCCTTTCTATACTCTGATGAGCCTTGACCCTCCTAAGAGAGTGATTAATCAAATTGAATCCCTGCTGGCCAATTTTTTATGGTCTTCTACGGATAAAAAGAATAAATTTCATTGGATTAAGTGGAAACACCTTTGTCTCACTCAGGAAGAAGGGGGGCTGGGTATTCGGGACCTAAATGCCACTGTCCTAGCTCAGTCTTGTAGGCTATGGTGGAGGTTCAGATTGGGAAGCACATTGTGGGCTAAGTTCTTGTGGCAAAAATATTGCCACTCTCTTCTCTGCCCACAGGTGCCTCATGCCTTTTTTTCTTCTCTTTCTGTAAAACAAGATGGAAGCAAGGCTGATACACTGATATGGAAACTCACCACTGATGATACATTTAGTAATAAATCCATATATCAAGAAATAATGGGCACACATGAGCCAGTTTCCCCACTTATAGCCCACATATGGGATCCTCATATACCGATCAAAATATCGTTTTTCATGCTTAGGCTAATATTAAGGAAACTGCCTGTAGGTAACAACCTATATAAAGTGGGTGTTATAGGTCCATTTCTTTGCCCTTTTTGCTGCTCTAATGAGGAATCACTAAATCATATATTTGGAAGCTGCCCTTTTGTTCTACAAGTGTGGAAAGTTTTGCAGGTAGAAATGGGACTTTTCAGCCCTTTTCAATCCCTGAATTATTCACTACATAAATGGTGGCAGCTCAAAGGTAAATCTGAACCTCAGTCTTTCCTTATTAAAACTGTGCCTTCTTTTATTCTTTGGTCTCTTTGGAAATTCAAGAACAAAATAATCTTTGATAATGCTAGACCAGACTTTAATGCTGTTATGGTTCACATCTTTAAGTTGATCAAAACTTCTGCTAGTCTTAAATTTCAAATTAACTCCTTGAAAGAAATGGAATGGGGACTTTTTTGGAAATTAGTTTTCAGAATCAGGAGAATAATTAAGCTCAGCTATGTCAAATGGCAACCTCCTGACATTTCTGAAGTAAAAATCAACATCTCCTCGAATGTGGTAGGTAATTTCAAGCAAGCAACCGGGCTGGTTAGAAATTCAAATAGTGAAGTTGTCTGTTTTCTTCCCATTCTGTCTTGCTCCCTTGAAGTTTCTAAAGTGCAGGTCGAAGCTACAATCTGCAACACAGCCATTGCCAAATGTATAGAACTGGGATTCCACAAGATCACCCTTGAAGTAGATTCCAGGGAACTGCAGCAAAGCCTCCAACAGAAAGCTTGGACTGATGAGCACTGTCAGAAGTTGCTGGAAGCAATCAAGAATCAAGTAGCACTTGTATTAATCCCCAAAGAGGTTAATCAGATAGCCAGGAGCTTAGCAAAACAGGGTGTAGCTCCAGCTCATCAAGGCTCTTTGGCTCTTCTGCTCAAAGCTGACCGAATGGGACTTCCAATCATTCTACGGAAAAGAACTAGCAAGAACTTCCTAAGTGCAGAAACTACCACTTGAAAGACCTTAAATAGTGTTGAGTGACCTTGAGATTAGACCTATTCCACTCGCTATAGAGGCAGAGATCATCAATTCTAGCAGGTTCTTGGAACCCAATGGTATAGGGTACTGCCTATTTTGTAAGTTTAGGGGTTCAGCTGCTGCTTTTAGGCTGATTTCCCTTTTGTTATTAGAATGTAGAATGGGGCCTTGGCTGCTGTTGTTAGGCCAAGCTTCCCCTTTGGATAGTCAATCAGGAATTGCTTACCTGCATTCATCCATCTGGCTTAGACCATTGCTGCACTTCTGCCAAGTATTCAGAAGAAACTCTGCTTTTGCCACTATTGATTCACCTCTTTGGTGTAGTCTTTATTTCATGGAGAAAGTTCCCCTCTTTTTGTTACTACAGCAGTAGACTAGAAAGGTGCATCCTCTTGCTGTACTTATTCTATGTAAATGGAGGAAGTACTCCATATTTCATTTATGTCAAATCCGACTGAACTTTTTTCCATTAGGCCATGGGCGTGTAAATGGAAATAGGTTCACTTGGATCTCTTTTGTGTAAGAGTGATATTATGGTATGTCCATCACTCACCAAATTATCTAATATATTGAGAGTGGCGCCCCACCTCGACATAGAGGTTCTGCCAAAAAAAAAAAAAAAGAATTCATGTAGAGAAGTTGGACAAAATAGACAAATTAAATTGAATTTGTTAAAAAAAACTTAAGAAGAGACTAAACAAACGTAGATCATTCAATCAAATTTTGTATTGTCAACTTCTAAAGTTCATTACTTGATCAAATGAACTCCATTTCTAACTCAAGTTAAAATGGTGTCAATTTAGCATGTCCGAAGTAAACATGACATAGCTGTCAACTAAATTTTTATCTTACTAAATGGAGTCGATTGTATAGATCGCACTTCGTTATCGTAATCGATCTAAACTCATTTTCTTTTAACTATGACATATTTTTTTTTATGGTTTCTTTCAATATAACATTAAAAAATTAGAATATACTAACAAATTTCCTAATACAAATAAGAGAAGAAAAAAAGGGCACACTCTAATTATGGTAAATAAATCTTTTATTCTAGTAAGTGTGGTCGATTATATGAATTACATTTCGATGTCGTATTTGATCTATACTCATTTTTTTGTTTATGTTTAACTGTAACGTATTTTTTTATGATTTCTTTTAGATCTTTTTTCAAATAACATTAAAAAATTAGAACATACTAAGAAATTTCCTCTAATACAAATAAGAGAAGAAAAAAAGGGGCACACCTTAATTATGACAAACAGAGACAAGAGGAGGAAGCTTTGGGTTGTCAGCACTGACTAGTTGCGGACCTTTGGCAAGACAATTCATTTTCTAAAACATAAGGATAGCTTTAATTTATTCTAATAAAAAAAAGAAAAAAAATTGTGGTAGAAGTAGCATTTTGAGGATGGTCCACCAATTGAAATTGGATAATGTTATCCAAGAAAACATCATCCAAAATTGTTTTTGGAAGTTGACATCTGATGAGTATGTATAGGGGTGAGATCGAGTCGAGGTCAAGCCAAACTTTGGTGCGTTCAGACTCTGTTCGTTTATTAATCGAGTTTAAAATTCTGTTTGTATACATTTATTTATTAAATGAATGAGTTTGAGCCGAGTTTCACATAAATCGAAACAACCTCAAGAGATCTCACTCACTTGTTGATTTATAGTTCATTTATTAATCGAGTTTAAAATTTTGTTTGTGTTTATTTATTTATTAAATAAACAAGGTAGAGTGGAGTTTTAACCGAGGCGATTCCAATTTTGTTCATGAATGTTCGTGTTCATACTCACCCGTATTGTGTGATTTATATATCATGAAATATATATATAAAAACCTAATTATTTCTATTATCTAATATTTTTATTTAGTATATAATTTCAATATATATTATATAATTAATATTTTAACCTATCTTTAATGAGCTTAATTTAATCGAATTATGAACGAGCCTTTTAACGAGTTGTTCATAAACGTAAACGAGTTTTCACCCATGTGTTCATTTATTAATCGAACCTAAAATCTTGTTCGTGTTCCATTCGTGTTCGAGCCAGAACTTGTTCGTGAACGGTGTTGTTCGTTCATAACCCTAAGTGTACATTTTGGATATGCAAATTTCTTATAGTTGATGTTCTTGCTACCAATTATGTACATTTATGCAATTGGCTCACGAGCATAGCATAATTGAATCAAATATATAAACAAATCATGGGACAAAAAGGTAAGCCACAAGAAGCTTTGAGTTGGGTTTAGAAATAATTGGATACAAATTAAATAGTCTTCAAAATTTTTAAAAAATGGAAAATCAAATTTTGGCAAACAAAAAAAAATAAAAATAAAAACTTAGTCGATAGTTAATGATACTTGATTTTCTTTATTTTAGAAAACATATTAACATGGTCCCTTTGAAACCAAGTTATAGCATTGGTTTACTAAAACATGTTAACAAGAATATGATACTTTTGAAAGAAAGAAACAAAAAGAAAGAAAGATAGTCCCTTTGAAACCAAGTTATAGCATTGGTATTCTATCTTTCTTTCCTTTTTATTATTTTATACTCCCCCTTTTGTAGAATGAATTGTTTTTTAAAATTTCTAAGTATAGGTTGATTATTTGGCCTGTCTTCCTTAGTGTAAAAAAATGAATTGTTTGCTTTTATAGTAACATATTTCTTAATTTCATATCTTTTCATAATCAGTTGCTATTCTAATTAAATGTACCATCATTATGTTAATTGTATGAAACCCTATTACTGGATTACATTATTTTATTTTGTAATTATGACAACATTGAAGTTCATAGACAGACAAAAACACAAGGATTTGCATAGTTATACAATGAGATTATTACAATTAATCATTTAAAATTCCTTTGACCTCATCTAGAGCTGCATATATGAAGTCCAAAAGGATTTTGTTAGTTTCATTGTAAATCCAAATATAATATCATAAGCATTATGAAATTGGGAAGTTTTTTTTTTAAGTCTTATCTATTATAAATCAATTTATGCCATTACAATCAATTCTATCTATACTACAAAGTTGAACTTTTCTCGTCCGAAACCTCTGTTGGGCATGTTAAGTGAGAACGTTGCAAATGGGATGAAGTATCAAAGGCAAAATCTTCGAGAACATGTGTTGGAACTTCTTCGTCCGAAATCTCTGCTAGGCATTGATTGGGATCGTTGCGGA
Organism: Ophiorrhiza pumila; assembly: GCA_016586305.1. NCBI lineage: Eukaryota > Viridiplantae > Streptophyta > Magnoliopsida > Gentianales > Rubiaceae > Ophiorrhiza > Ophiorrhiza pumila. The sequence goes on from BLIW01000004.1 coordinate 9,591,376, forward strand.
TAGAATAGAACATTACTAAAGGTAAATCTTCTAGAACAAAAGGGAAAATACTATTGGAGGAATCGAACACCTGACATTTAACCTAAATAGTGTGGCCACTAGGATAACCTGGGACCCCTAAATTGGGAAGTCATGGCAATACAATTATAAAGAAAAAGATTGAATTGATTCATTGTATTTTGAAAGACAAAAAAAATGAAGTATATACATCATGGAGGTGATTGTAATTTACCCTTTCAATTTCATGTTTATTTGAAATTCCAAGGCTTTTTTACAACATTTTTTTTCTCGTGAAATTCGCCTGAGGATTGATGATGTTGCATTCTTTCACATCCCGACATGTTATTTTTCACGTGTGATCCAAGATCTTGCTGGAGCCCTCAACGAAGACAGCGCAGCACATCATCAAATGTATATCATTTTGAAGCTTTCAAGAAGTTCATAATTTTAATTTTTTTAATTGATGAAAAAAAAATACTGAATGATTTACGAGCACATAAAATATAAAATACAAAACTCAATCATACACTTGACATCTTTATGATCATAAATGCAAATTTCAATAGATAGTTGAACCATTGGATAGCCCATAAAAGTGAACTGGCAAAATGATGCTGTCCCTTCTTCACTCATTCATAACTGAAACTGATTTTCCTAGTTTCAAGGCAAACAAAATTTTACTAGCCCAGAAAAAATTTTTAGGAAGAAGATTGTAGAAAACTTGTTTTAGGACACATATTAATGTTATTGATGATGCATGGAACAAATTTTGGTAAGGCATATTCTTGCATTATAGACAAGCTATTGGCAGGCTCAAAAATGGCTATGACAATAATTGGACTATAAATCTAAGATATAACTGCAAGAGCAGGACTGGTTATGGAGAAACTATTATCTGGTTATGAGGCTCAAATTGTTGATATTAATTAAGATTAAAGAAAAATATTTTGATAATGTGGAAATTCATCACAAACAGTTAAGTATATGACATTGAAGGCTTTGAGAATATGTATTGGACTGCATAGGATTGATTCAAGAAGGAAAAAAAAAGGTAAATCACTCGGTTAATTTTAAACATACGTAACTTTTTCGTCCGAATTCAAAATTGTTTTTATGATATATCGTTTCGAAATTTTAACGAGATTTATAAGACACATGAGGTAAAGTCCCATGAGGCCATGACATGTAGTGTTTTTTGACAAAATTCATTTGTTTAGATCATTTTTGAAGTCATTTTAAATATTTCTAATTATTTTTTAATTATTTTCTATTTTAATTTAAGGTTTTTTACAACTATGTAAATGTTTGTAAGTCTTTATTTTTATTAATATTATTCAATAAATCTTTCAAATATTCTAAATTTGTGTTTTTCCGAATATCCGTGTTTTTTTACAAATATGTTCGGTGTTAGTATCATTACAGCAATTTACTTGCAACAATTGATGATCCACTTTTAAAAGGGTAAGTGTAAAATGCTTCATCAATTTCATCTTCTAAACAAGACAGATCAAATTGAGATCGAGAACTTTTTTTTCTTAATTCAAGATTCCACATCTTCTTCGTGGAAAAGATTAATATCAATAACTACAATATACTAGAGATGAATCACAAGGGCAGATATTCAAAACTAAGAAAAAGGTGAGAAAATCGTAGCATTCATAAGGACAAGAAATATATATTGGGTTCATCTTATATTGCTAGAATATTTAGAATCCTTTTCTTGCATGATTAAAAACTACTAATTTTGTTTGGTACTATCCTTGTAATGATTAAAGTGACCATAGATGTGATAACATAGAGAAAAAGAGGCTAGAGATTTCTTATTGACGTGCATAAAGTAAATCAGAATACAATAAAGTGTATATATAGTTGGGGATTACAATGAAAACTAAATAGACTAAACGACCATTAAATAAATATAGCTAAGCTAATATCCCCCTCAAACTCATGATGCTACAGCGATAAGCATTGAGAGTTTGTCAGATAGGAAACGAAATCGCGAAGCCGAGTGTGCTTTTGTAAATATATCAGCAATCTGCAGAGAAGAAGGAACGAATGGCAATGTGATGGTGCCGATCCGTAGGTGGTGGCGAATGTCATGACAATCAATCTCGATATGTTTGGTTCGTTCATGAAAGACTGAATTTCGTGCAATCTGAATAGCACTCTGATTATCACAATGTAGCGGAGTAGGGTGACAAAGAGAAATACCCATATCAGCAAGCAACCGACGTAACCAAACAATTTCACAGGCAGTCGAGGCCATGGCACGATACTCAGCTTCTGTAGAAAACCGAGAGATGACATCTTGTTTCTTGCTCTTCCAAGAAATAAGCGAGTCACCGAGGAAAATACAAAATCCAGTGATCGACTTGCGGTCCGTAGGATCACCAGCCCAATCCGCATCAGAGTAAGCACGCAACTCTAACGAAGACGTAGAAGGAAACAAGAGACTATGAAACTGAGTGCCCCGAATGTACCTGAGAATACGAAGAACTGCAGTCCAATGAACTATAGTAGGGGCAGTGACAAACTGACTAACCACATGAACAGCATGCGCAATGTCTGGGCGAGTCACAGTAAGATAAACCAGGCTGCCTACAATGGTACGATAGAGATCAAAATCTGCCAAAGGAGTGTCATCCGACGGAGAGTATCTAGCATTGGTCTCAAGGGGAGTATCAACAGTCCTATTGTTAGTAAGTCAAGCACGCTCAAACAAATCAGCTATATATTTTGATTGAGATAAAAAATAGCCTTTTGGAGAATAGGCAACCTCGATTTCCAAAAAATAACGTAGCATACCCAAGTCTTTTATAGCGAAGCAACATCCCAACTCAGACTTCAAAGATTCAATACCATCATAATCATCACCCGTAATAATCATGTCATCAACATACAAGGATAATAGAATACAACCTGCTGTTGTACGCTTGACAAATAAAGTCGAATCATAGTGACTAGGAAGGAAACCAAGCGAAGTGATCACCAGAGAAAACTTCTCAAACCAGGCACGTGGTGCTTGTTTGAGACCATAAAGAGCTTTGCGAAGCTTGCAAACTTCACCAAGCTGATGAGCGACACCAGGAGGAGCCGTCATATAAACTTCTTCATGAAGTTTGCCATTCAAGAAGGCATTCTTGACATCCATCTGAGATATTCTCCATCGGCAAACGAAAGCAACTGCGATCAAAGTGCGAACAGTCATCATTTTTGCAACAGGGGCAAACGTTTCTTCATAATCTATGCCATACTCCTGAGAATAGCCTTTAGCAATAAGCCGAGACTTGTATCGCTCAATGGATCCATCTGATTTGGTTTTAATCTTATATACCCAACGAGAACCGATGGTATGTTTTCCAGATGGCAGCGAAACCAAATCCCATGTATGAGCCTGGTGGAGAGCAGTAAGTTCCTCAGCCATAGCAGCCTGCCAAAGAGGATCACGAACTACCTCTCTATAGGACAAAGGCTCAAAAAGCGATGAATAGAGGCAACAAAGGAAGCTAATGAAGTAGAATAAGAGGAGTACTCAAAATCAGGGAGTTTAGTAGACTTACGAGTGCGAGTGGACTGACGCAGAGGAGGATTATCCGCAATCTCATCCGACAATTGGGTGGTCGTAGGAACAGGAACATGGGAGGTGGATACCTCGTGAACCAAAGTATCAGATAGAGCTTCATTGGGTCGGTATCGAAAGGATCAATACGAACCAGATCTGACTGTGTCATATGATGTGAACTAGCAGGAACAGAGAAGAATGGAATATGCTCTAAAAACACAACATGAAGCGAGACATACAATTTTTGACTAACTGGATCAAAACAACGATATCCCTTTTGACTCGCACCATAACCCAAAAAGACACATAAGGCGGACCGAGAAGACAATTTATCACGCTCAACATGTGGTCGAAGAACAAAGAAAGTACAACCGAAAACGGGCAACGAGGAATAATCAGGTGAATGACCATACAACTTTTCAAACGGCGACAAACCTGAATTATGAGATATTGGAATTCTGTTGATCACATGAGCAGCGGTAAGTACTGCTTCCCCCCAAAACACACTAGGAACCTCGGCTGACAACCAGAACGAACGAGCTGTTTCAACAAGATGGCGATGTTTTCTCTCAGCAATACCATTTTGTTGAGGAGTGTCTGTACACAAGGTTTGATGGATAGTCCCATCAGAAGCAAGTAACTGAGAAAATCGTTAGAAGTGTATTCACCCCCCAAATCACACCGAAAACATTTAATGACAGATGAGTGTTGGGTTTTCACAAGAGCTCGAAAGTTACTGAATATGGTAAGGAAATCAGACCTGCGTTTTATAAGATAAACCCAAGTATAACGAGTGAAATCATTAATAAAAGATAATAATATCTAGATCTTCCTTTGATGGATACAAGAGAGGTTCCCAACACATCAGAATGCACAAGATCAAATTGCACAATTGAAAAAGAAATACTTTTATTAAAAGGCAAGGCTGAAAATTTAGCCAGTTTACAACCACTACAGTCAGGAATATCATGACTGTCCAAATGACCTAAAACTCCTGTAGACACCAAAAACTTTAAACGAGACCCAGAAACATGACCTAAACGAGAATGCCAAAGATAAAAATCGGAAGACGAACGACTCAAATGAAAAGACGACAAATCCACACTAGAGGCAGCAATATCTGACATTTTTAGCTCATCCAAAACATAGAGTCCCCCTTCCCTTTGGCCTATCCCAATCATTTTCTGATATCGCGGGTCCTGAACAAAACAATTGGTAGAGGTAAAAAAAGCTAAGAGGTCAGAATCACATAATTGCCAACAGATGCAAGATTTAAAGTTAGACTAGGAATATGGTATACGTTTGAAAGAGATAAACGAGATGTATGAACAGAGCCAATTCTTGCCAATAGCATTGGAGTACCATCAGCGGTCATGACAGACAAAGATGGAGCAAAATTAACAGACACAAAAGAATCAATATCAGGAGACATATGATGAGAAGCGCCTGAGTCTAAGATCCATAAAGAAGACGATTTACCAGAATTATCAGACAAACCTTTAGGAGAGGAGGCAGACATGGCATGAGGCTGGGAAGCAAGGAACTGCTTAAACTGCTCCATCATATGTGGATCTAAGGACGAGGCAGCAACCGCATTATTGGGCTGAGGTGGGCGATACGTCCATGGAGCAGTCTGTGGCGGGCGTTGTTGTTGAGGTGGTCGTTGTTGCTGCTGTTGTTTGCCTTTACTCAACAATTTCGGACACTGAGCCTTCCAATGACCCTACTGTTTGCAAAAAGCACATTCATCCTGGGAGACCTTAGGAGCTGGTCTATTTTGATTGCCAGGCGGAGACTGTTGTGGAGCAGCAAAGACAGATGGAGGTGTAGGTGGGACAGACCCCGTATTTGCTTTAGACTTAAGCCGAATCTCTTCTGCTAAAAGTTCATGAAACACAGAATCAACAGACGGAAGAGGAGAACGATGTAGAATTGTGCCACGCAATCCCTCAAAATCGTTTCGAAGAGCCATAAAAAACTATACCATACATTGTTCTTCCCTACGAGCCAGATATGGTTCAAATTTTCGCAACTCTGCAGACTTAGTGAGAGCCAACTGATCCCAGAGATTAGACATGGCAGAATAAAACTCCTGAACACTCATATCATTCTGTTGAAATGCGCAAATATCTGCCTCCAATTGATACTGCTTGGCGAAATTAGATTATGTGTACAATTTAGTTAGATGATCCCAAACCCCTTTAGCCGTCTCATACTTAGCCAACTGAATACCAATAGAGTTGGTAACAGAATTGTTAATCCACGTAATAATCTTCGAATTATCAGACTCCCAACTATCCATCAAGGCTGCATAATCAGTCGCCTTATCGTCTGTAGGTTTAGTTCGCATACTTGTAACATAGTTTCACATAGATTTTCCGCGCAAGAAATTCTTCATAACGTAGCTCCAATACGTATAGTTTGGACCATCAAATTGAACACTAATTGACTGAAGTGAATCATCCTTACGACTAGCCATGATGAAAGAGGCAAAGGAAAACAAGACTCCCAAAATTGAAATCTAACAGATTCGAAATACCCAAAATCAACAGATTCGAAATGCCCAAAATCAACAGAATCCAGCCAAATCAATGTAATCAAAAACGCCACAAAATCGAAATCAACAGATTCGAAATGCCCAAAATCAACAGAATCTAGACAAACCAATGTAAGCAAAAACAAATAAAAGGGAAACGAAAATACCACCAAACAAATTTTTTTTTTTCGGGGCTTCGCCTCGAACCCCGAACGGGGGCGCGCTGCCCCCCGTGCCCCCTAGTGAACTCACCGCGGAGTTCGATCCACGAAAGCTGTGGATTGGATTATACCTTCTTCAATCAAGCAAAGAGAAGGTATAATCCAATCCACAGCTTTCGCGGATCGAACTCCGCGGTGAGTTCAGAATACAATAAAGGGTATATATAGGTAGGGATTACAATGAAAACTAAATAGACTAAATTACCATTAAATAAATACAGCTAATCTAATAAGATGATGGGCATAGTCAAATTCCAAGTAGATGGAAAATTTATCGGTGGCAATGTATTTTCCAAGACAATTGAATTTATGTCGTTCTACATGTATAGTTGTCGGTCATGTTTTATTCAAAAACTTTGAGAAACGTTCCAATCATTGAAACTTCATCATCTGAAATTGGGGGCTACTCTTTCTTTGTTTTTTTATATATAACACTGTTCTTCAGGGCCTCTCTCCCCTCTCCTCCACCACCACCATTCAATCCAATCCCACCTATGATTTGTGGTCATCAAATTTATTCATCCAAGGGAATATAAGAAAACACAATTAATATAGCCAGAGGTGGATCCAGGATTGAGATTGGTGGAAGAATACATGAGTTGTATGAAAAAATAGAACGACTTTCAATTTCCATAGAAATATATAAAGTTGATATCTTGTGTAGCGAGTTTATATATGTAATGGTTAGTTAATCACGATTTTAACACGCGATAAAAAATACTAGAAATTAAAATAATGATTTTAACAGCGATTAATTATCCGTTTCATATATTTTGTGAAATATAGAAAATTGAAATTTTCAAAATTCTTAAGTCTATAAATGAATTCAAAAGGGTCATTTTGGATGTCAATACTCATCATAAATCACAAGAAATATTGGCATTATTGATTAATCTTACTATGCTTCTTCCCTCGAATTATATAGATAAAGATCCGTTCTTATTGTTGTTATTATAATTATAGTGCACATTCTCCCTTTCACTGAGACAGTAATATGAACTGGTCGGACAAATTCTAGCAAAAAGAAAATAATGAAGGGAAATTAAAATGTTAAAAGTCCTAGGATTACAAGTTTTTCAGTTAGACTGCCATTGTTCTTCTGGAACAAAACTTAGTATACATTAATAATAACAGTAGAAGTGATAATTAAAAATGAAAGGCATTCTTGAATTTTCAAAAGCTCTAGTTTGTTAACCATTTTAGTTGTGATTTTGTATTGAGAAGTGAAGTGGAAAGACAGCTTGGAGATGTATTAATTTATTTTTGTCAATAGGTCTGATTTAACTTGAATTGAATACTTGAATGACAATTGAAACTTCTTTTAAAATTTTACATCCTTCACATTTATTGAAAAAACTTTTTTTTTATCATTCACAATTAAAATTATGCAATTTTGTCACTCATGCTTACAAAAATTGTATCAAATTTATCATTCCATTCATCTAATTTTGAATAATTGTGTAGCGAAAAGTATGTGTGTATACCTCGTTTTATAACACATGTATATTTTTCGTTAAAATAGTAAATAGGTTAGATAAAAGGACTAATCTAGTGCGTATTTTTTAGTGTAAGTAACAAAATTATATCATTTTAAATGTAAGTGATGAAAAAGTTTTTCGACAAAATGGGAAGGATATTTTTTTTTTCAATTTTTCCATATTTGTTTTTTACTCTTACTTTCTTTTCTAGTGATGGACTCCATAGTTTTAGATCAAGAATTTTAAATTTATTTTTCATTTGTAGTTATTAATTACTTGAAAAATTAATACCCAAAATGAAAATTTTTAATTGCTACAAGTTGTTGTTTTCCTAAACCCTATTTTGTGAGCTTTCAAGTATGATAATGATTTTCGAAATTATGGCTGGATAGAATGACTTGACAAGCAACAAAGCAACACGACTAGAACATTTCTAACTTATTTTCTCCTATTTAGCTTTCGTTTTCTTCTTCATCACCAATAAAATATGTCTATTTATAATGACACTTACGAAAATATAGAAAATTATGGCTCTTAAATACAAAAATTGTTCACTTCCAAGTTTTGAATGTTTTCTTGAGAGTCAAAATTTCTGTATGGACCCTACAATTCTTAACGTTTTGGTGTCGGTGGACTTCATAAATAGTTCATACATAGAAAAAACAAACAAAAATAAATATAATAAATTAATTACTCTTCAATTCTTAATCACATTTCAAAATGGTTTAAATCCCTTGATTTTTTTTATTTTTTTTGAAAAGCAAAAGCAAAAGCATTGCAATGTTAGTAATTTCAGTTATTATCATTGGAGGAAAAATGGGTTTGCATTTAATCATATTCTTCATCCCTAATCATTATTTAGTAAAGTAATTAAATCTTTAAAAGATCATAAAAAATCAGAGATAACTCAGTGTAGTAAAGATTATGGCACTTTATATATGCAATTAAATTGATTTGTGAAGGAGATTAAAGAATGAACACGTTTTGGATCTAAAGCTGAAAATGATGGATAAACGGATTATTAAATTTTAAATGGTCCAATGATCATCAAAACAGTGCTGAAATTGAGGATGCAAGACAAAAACAAAACAAAGTACTATTTTCCTGGAGAACTTTTAGATCATCTTGTACGAGTAGATATGAATTGGACACGTTCTAAATTGAACTATTCGACGATTAATTATTAAGTTCATAGTTTACTTCACGCAAAAAATCACAGCAATTGAGAGTTATAAAATCATATAGTGAATGATGTGGATTAATTGGTGATAAACATAGTATGGACAATTAATCCCATTCATATCATTATTCATTCTAAAAACTCAGAGAATAAAATTCATAGTTGATGTTGAACAGGGTTAGTATGTATTATGCTGCGTAGATTTAAAAAGGGAAAAAAAGCTAAAATGTATAATTCAATTTAAACATGTGTAACTTTCTCATTCGAATTCATAATCACATTTATTATATACAAAGTTTTTTTTTTTTTTTTTGACCAAAAAAAAAGGTGTACCATTTTTCAACAAAATTCATTTGTTTAAGTTATTTTCTGACCAATTTAAGTTTTCTTAATTTTTTTAAATTATTTTCTGTATTTGTTTAGGTTTTTTATAACTATATAAACACTTGTAGGTCTTTACTTTTATTATTACGACTTTAATATTATTCAATATACCTTTCAAATTCTTTGAATTTGTAATTCTTTAAAAATTGTTGTCTTCTACTTTATCTATATTAATAGTGTAACTTCAAATTCCAAAGTGAATTTTGTATAATAATGTATTGATACAGTAAAATGAGATTATATAAAAATATAACAATTAGGCCTATTTTTTTCTTTTTACTTGTAAATTACAACTTATTTAATGGACATATATATAATAATAAAAATTTAATTAATTTTTTAATAAAAAATAAAAGATTTCTTAAACTCTAATTCAATCCATCCAATGCAAAAGCAGCAGCAAATTTTGCTTAAAAACCACTTGATTAATTCACCATCCATCCTGGGCTCCTCTTTCTCTCACTTTTATTTCCTTCATTGTTGTTAACTTTAAATCTAAGTATGATATTATGCATTCTTTATTCAATAACCAGAATTTTTATCTTTTGATAAACAAATGTTGAAAATTGTCATGGCATAATAAATGAAATGAAGTGAATTCATGAAGTCCCAATCCTATATATAAATGATCAGTACTGAAGGCATCAGTCTAGTCTTGGAGGTTACTGTTAAGTCTTCATCAAAACATACATGTTTATTATATCATCCAAGCTGTTTGGCTTAGTTGTGAGCAGCAGCAGCAGCAGCATATAAGGGAAATTAACAACACATCCTACAAGTCAGAATAATCTGTACTTTAGCTGTTTGGCTTAGTTGTGAGCAGCAGCAGCAGCAGCATATAAGGGAAATTAACAACACATCCCACAAGTCAGAATAATCTGTACGTTAGCTCAAATGGGGCGTCACTCGTGTTGTGTAAAACAGAAGTTAAGGAAGGGTTTGTGGTCACCAGAAGAAGATGAAAAATTGCTGAATTACATTACTCGATTTGGTGTTGGTTGCTGGAGTTCTGTTCCTAAACTTGCTGGTATTATATATCTTGTCCCTTTTTGTGTTTTGCTCTGTGTGTGTGTGTGTGTGTGTTTTTACTATCATTTACATATAACTTTTTGTTGATCATCCAACATGGACTAATGGAATTGATGTATGCTCTCATCATAAACTATTTGTGCAGGACTACAGAGGTGTGGAAAGAGTTGCAGATTGAGATGGATAAACTATTTAAGGCCTGATCTTAAGAGAGGAATGTTTTCTCAACAAGAGGAGGATCTCATTCTTAGGCTCCATGAAGTTTTGGGAAACAGGTAAAAGTATTCAAGAATATATAGGAGTTTTTATTGGGATGTTTCACTTTTTTGCTCTTTATTTTTGTTTTTTGCTTGGTCATACGGCGGTGATCATTGAAGTTCCATCAAGAATTTGTACTTTAGCTATTTGCAATTATATATGAACATGTAAAAAAATGGCAGGTGGGCTCAAATTGCAGCACAATTACCAGGAAGAACAGATAATGAGATAAAGAACTTCTGGAATTCGTGTTTGAAGAAGAGGCTATTGAAACAAGGTATTGATCCAAATACTCACCAGCCCTTGTCAGAAAATCAAGCAAGAGATGAGGAGAACTGTACAAATGATCATAAGGGATCTTTGCAAATGCCGTTTTTTATTAACGATCAAGTTCAACATTTATCTTCATCAACATCAACTTCATCTGGGATAGATAAAGAATTTCAAATGAATAGTACGAGTTACAATGTTGGTGGAGAAATGGACATGACTTCAAGAGTTCAGCCAATGGTGAGTTATAAACAAGTCTTTGATCCTCTGTCTTTGCTAGAATTTCAAGCAAACATTGATCCTTGCGGGTTCCATTCCAATTTTCTTACTCAATGTCAACAAACTGTAAGGCCTCATCATCATCACAATCATGATCAGAATGAATTTGATGAAGGGATCAATGGGAATTATCCATTCAGCTCAATGCCAGCTCTGACAAATCTTGACCGAAGAAGTATGGCAGAAACAGATTTTTCTGATTCTTCAACATCAATAATAAGTTCATTGATGATCAATGAGGCAAAGGAAAGCTCAAGCAATAGTCATCCCACAATTCAGATCAATATTGTAGCAGAAAATGCTAATGCAATTTCATGGGATGATGAAAATAAATTTGATTCAATGTTTGAGTATCAAATGAATGGGATGATCAAGACTGAAAAAGGGCAGCTTCAAAATCACAATTCAGGAGATTTCAGTAACTATCCATTGACATCACTACCTGATGAAGACATAAGTGGGGCTAGCCTAAATGTCTTCCACCAAATATAAACTGTAAATTCAGTCTTTTTAATTCTTTCCTTACAAATACTATACAGATGTGATGATTGTAAAGGACGTTTGTGTATTGAAAGCTTTTGACTTTGAGGTGAAAATCTCTTTTCTTTTTTACTCTTTGTAATCATAATTTCCAGAGTTGAAAACATTGGATAATAATCTTTACACAATTTTGTGGAAAAATGATTTTTTTTTTTTTTTTTTTTGTGGTCCTAATCATTCCATAATCCATGGTGTCTAACTAACTAAGTTTATTACACAATCTAATTCACACAACCATTGATCTTTCTTTCCACAAATAGCCTGTCATTGAAGGGGGAATCCCATCTGGAGGATGAAAAGATGTAGCTAAACAATCATTTGGATAAGGGGCTCAACAGTTGGAGAATTGACCTTTAATTTCTAGCTATGATTGTGCAAAGTATTATGTACATTTTTTTCAAACAAGGAGAAAAATTGGTGATCAGGACACACAAGATTGAAGAATAATTTATAGAAAACAATAGTAACTTCTATAATTCTTGCAACAGTTTGTACAATCTCCTAAATGAATTTAGGCCCCTTTAAGACAAAAATACGCTTGTGAATTTGATGTTATTTTTGCACCATTCTTTTCCAACGTAGCACTATTTCTTGCACCAAATATGGTGCAATGAGCAGTGTAAGGCCATCTCTAATGGTGAACACCATATTTGGTTCAATTTTAACACTAAAATGATTCAATTTCAGCACTATCTACTATTTCATCTCCAACCCATTCACACTATATTTACACCAAAAAGAATATTTTATAGAATATTCTACTTTTCTTTTTTATAATCTAATTATCACCATACAATTTAATTTGTTACATATTTTTTATATAATAATTATTATTTTTAAAAATTAATAAGTTTACTATATTTAATAAGTTGATATTTAAGCAAATAAATTTGAAAAATAATAAATTCACTATTAATTTTTATTATATATTTTATTATACGTGAAAATACAAAAACATACTATTAAAACCACAAACAATTAAAACAAAATATATTATTCGCTAAAAAAACACAATAACACTAAATTCAAAATACAATATTATGAGTAATGTAATTTGATATTTATGCATTATGAAATTTTAAATGATTAATTGTGTGTTTTTTTTATAAAATTAGTGAGATTATTTATAAATTTAATTATTACAAAATACATGAATTAATTTAAATATAATAAATATAAAATATAAATAAAATTTTGACATAAATACATAATTAAGAATATATGTAAGTTTATTTAATAATTAATAATATTTAATAATCATAAAATTATATTTATAAAAAGTATAGAAAGTTTTTCAAAATAAAGAATAGGCCTGCACCAACCAAATCACCAAATTTGGTGCAAGCTTATTTTTTATTTTAAAAAATTTTATATTACATTTAAAATTATAATTTTATAATTATTAAATAGTATAACTATTAAATAAACTTACACATATTCTTAATTATGCTTTTATGTCTAAATTTTATTTATTAAATTTAAATTAATTCATGTATTTTGTAATAATTAAATTTATAAATAATCTCATTAATTTTATTAAAAAATACAATTAAACATTTAAAATTTTATAATGCATAAATATAAAATATATTACACATAACAGTAACATACAATATCGACAGTTGGATATAAGGATGATATGTTGTGGTTTTATAGTATGTTTTCTACTTTCATGTATAATAAAATATATAACAGAAATTAATAGTGAATGTATTAATTTCAAATTTGATTACTTAAATATTAACTTATTAAATATCATAAAACTATGAATTTTGAAATATAATATTTACTATATAAAAAATACAAAACAAATTAAATTGTATGGTAATAATTAGATTATAAAAAAGAAAATAGAATATTCTATAAAATATTCTTTTTTGTGTAAAATTTAATGTAAATGGGTTGGAGTTGAAATAGTGGTTAGAGCTGAAATTGCATGCAAGTTGGTGTTATGCATGGGAGATGGTCTAACAATCTCCTTAAGCTTGCTCGATTTTTACTAAATTTATTTTGAAGTTTTCGTATTACTTGTTACTAAATCTATTTTAAAGTTTTCGCATTCATTTGTTGAGCTACCTCCTTGTTGGCATAGATTGTTGTCGATAATTAGAGGAGATATTGTTTCATATTATCTACAAGAAATTCATGTAGAGGAGAGAATGCATCACCTGAACTAAACGAAATTTCACCCAAAAAAATTCTCAATGTGTTGTTTTATCAATAATTAATAAAATGTTTTCATTTTCACGTAAATTTGCCAATTTCATTAGAAACTTTGAGATAAGAACCAACACTCTGCTATACCATTCCTCTTGAAAAATACACACTTTCTCATTTTTAGAATTCAACCAAGAATAGAAATATACCTAATTTTAAAATCCTGGACACTGATAAATTTCCCCTCTTAAATCTTTTTGACAACTTGAGTTATTATATTTTAAAATCATTATAGACATAAATTATAATTATAATTATAATTTATAATGCTAGATTTACAGACATAGGATTCATAGGTAAGTTCGACATCTTAGACTTATTATATTTTAAAATCATTATAGACATAAATTATGATTATAATTTATAACGCTAGATTTATAGGAAATCATTATAGACATAAATTATGATTATAATTTATAACGCTAGATTTATAGAAAATCATTATAGACATAAATTATGATTATAATTTATAACGCTAGATTTATAGACATGGCGATTCATAGGTAAATTGGTAAACTAGTTAGAATCTTATTCTGTTTTTACCATTATATTTTTATCATTATAATTGTAGTTTTTTTACCATTATAATCTTATCGTTGTGTTTTTATCATCATATTCTTATCATTATAATTGTAGTGTTTTTACTATTATAATCTTATCATTCTAATTACACAATCCCCACGCGAATATGTGAGAATTCAAGAATTGGCTAAACTTATGCTACTTCAATCGTTCTAATCCATATGGGAAGATGTCTACAAATGGACAAACATGATTGAATATTAAGAATGCATACGTATTTAGAATACCAAAATTGTGAGTGTGTTAGTTTTTTTCTTCTTTTTTTTTTTTTTTTGTGTGTGTATTCATGATGCATAAGTTCAACAAACTTGTGAGTTAGGACATAAATCTAAATAATTTAGTTGACTATAAGCTCAACAAAAATTCATTAAAAATTATTTTTCATGAATAGAATGTCTTTTTTTTCACATTAAAAAAAATTAAGATATTCAAATTAAAGATGCAATCCACAATTAAATTGAAGATGTAATATGTCTAATAATCATCTGCTAAAAAAATATATCTAATTATTACCATAACTGGGGAAATTATGGATTGAGGATTTTGTAAAATAAGCCCATAATTTCCCCAGTTATGCATTGTCAACTTAAAGAAGTGATCGACCTGTTCACTATCCTTATATCTCTTCTTCTGTTCAAGTTGTCTTGTTTTATTGATAATTTCTTTTTTAAGATGCACTACTATTTCCTTAGCATTTGATTCCCCAAGCCCAAGGAGAGCCCTAATAAGCTTGTGATGACAGCTATTTTTTCTCATAGCATCCAGTGTCTCGAAGGATTCCGCCTAATTATAAGTAACTTGTCTGTCTATAAATAGCTGATCCTGAACCAGAAAAATGAAGAAGATTGTGATAGGTTAGCAACCAATATAAAACTTTGCCAAATCCGACCCCAATTAGTGGGATAAAAACTTGTTATTGTTGTTGTTATATCCCGTGTCTCAAAGCAAACCATTATCAGCCTACAATAAGATGCCAAGGTATGTTCTCTAAGTATCATGCAATCTTTTATAAGACTGTTGTTTGTCATAGGAAAAACCAATTTTAAAAGTTCAACCAAAGTAATTCTTGCCAAATATATGGTTTGATGTTATACAAACATGGGAAGTTTTTTGGTCTAAAATTGAAGAAAAATCCACCTCTTGAGCCCCAGCTTATTACTTTCCTGGAAAACAGAAAATGAACTAATCCTATCTATTCTCTAAGAACACATTTGAGTCTGAACTTTATCCTTTCAAAAGTAAACGTACCTTTCAACTCCCTTTTATGAAATGCTCAGGAAGAGAGCGGTTTCGTGTTGTTGTCCTTCAGGACATGTTATTTGCAGCAAACCAGATTATGGTCAGAGGCAAGACAATCATCTAAGCTCCACTGCAACAACTCTCAAGATTTGTATCATTTGTCTATCACATTATTATCCTAAACTTCGCTATAACGCAGCAGAATTGGCAAGTATTACAACTATGATGCATTAGACTTAGTAAACGTTATCATAGAACTTGGTCTTTACATTGCATTCAACAAGAACCTGAAAACATACATGTTCCTAAATTACTAAAAATATGATCTCTCTTCCACATTTCCCAATTCTCAATCTGTCCAAACATTTTAAAACACAGGAGCTGTATCAGACCATCTTTTTTACTTGTATCTAACTTGTGCTGTTGTGCATCACCTACTTCACTAGCCCTTGACTTACCACGCCCAGATTGAGATGATATTTACCATTCCAGCATGTTTGAGTACCAAGGATTCAATACAACACAATACTTCTTGGCACAAATTTCGAAATTTCCCAAAGACAAAGAGATACTTTCTCAGTCATACCATCTTGAAGTTGAACCAGAAATATCCTAATAAAAGACACTATTGTTACACAATGAAGGTGTCATAATAGTTCAGATGTACCCGAGCATGAAAATACATCTTTTCTCACAAGCACACACTAAAAACTTCTGCACTGGGATGCTTTTGAAGCATTATATCCTGATCATATCAGACACACAGATAGAATTCTTTCATAAGTATTGAATGATATATGCAGAACTAGAAATTCGTTGAGATGTCACATGAGACGGCAGCAATACAATCTGATTTTGTTAACTATATAAAATATACAGAGACCAAGAGCCTTCAAAAATAATAACCAGGATGAAATTATATGTGAAATTATGAGCAAAAGAAACAAAAGCATAAGACAACTTCAGCATTCAAAGCCACTCGACATATAATTTTTCATTGATTAGTTGCTAGCCACCTTTTATAGCTTAGTGACTAAAAAGAATAGCTGGAACTGTTTCCAATAAGTTTTATCAAAGTCTAAATCAGCATTTTTTCCATAGAACTTGTACTCCCGGTTAAAGAGATATTCAATATATCTAACACAATATTCAATGATAACTTATAAACATTAATGCTTCCACCTGAGTTTATTGTATATACAGCCAAGTTTATAGGCATTGTCTGATCAAACAACTAAACTATGCAAAATTACAGATACGGATGAAAATTCATGACTGCCCTACTCGTGGTACACAATTTTATGATAGTCATGCTCCAGCATTATACAAAGCGAGATGTTGCCTAGCCTTGGCAAACAGATCACACAAATCAGGATACTGAGCCAGTGTATCACGAGCATCCCCATCAAGAACACTCAATGCTTGTGCTTGTTCAAAAGCATTGCTATTACCAACATGTATTGCAAGATAGCACAACAGCAGAAGCATATGCAATTGGCTCCCATTATTGGCCCTCAGCAAATTCACCAGCTTTGACACCCCATTGAACTCAACGACACCTTTCGAATGCTCCACACAATTAAAATTATCCGGACGTACAAATTTCCCAAGAGCAATAGCCACTTCCCTGACTACATCTCTATCCCCATTCCCAAGCAAAGCAACCAATGGCTCAATTATCCTTGTCTCCTTAGCAGTTAATGTTTTAGCTAAACACCCTATGGCCCTAATAGCCGGAATCAACAAATTTGGGTCCATATCCTCATTGATCACTCTCAAAAGCTGATCCAAAACAGCCTTCGCAACTGGAGAATTAGGCTTAAAAGCAGTACGTCTAAGATCACCATTACACTCCGCCACTGCAGCCAGCTCCATCACTGTCATCAAACAATTAATCCGTAACTCCCCCTTCTCCTTCTCAATAATCTTTGCCAAAACAAGCAACCCTTTTGTCTCCATGATCTTCTTACCATTTAACAAGCTCCCTTTTACCAATTTCCACAATGCCATTGCACAACTCTCCTTAAGCTTAAGTTTAACCTCCGGCGACTCCACCTCCTTCTCCCTCTCCCTCTCCTTCTCCCACCTATTCCCATAATTTAAACTCTTACTACTGCCATAAATACTATTACTCACATTCCTACTAATTTGGCGATTCATCAAAACAACAGAATGCACACTTGCACTCCTTTTTGGCTCTTCCCGCTTAATCTCATCCAAGACAACATCCATCCCCAAAAGGGTCACCAATGGCCTAACTACATTCTCCCTTCCAAATTCCTCTTTAACCCCAACATCAAAATCCGCCATTCGCCAAACTAAATTAACCAGTGCCACTAATACACTCGTTGGAGGCATCTCAAAAAGCAACTTCAAAATTATTGATATCCCATTACTATCATTAGCAATCAATCTAACTCTATCAGGAGAATTCCCCAAATTAAACAAGGCTGTGGCAGCAGCAATTTGGGCTTCACTTGTAACACTTTCTTTAAGCAATTTCATTAAAGGGCCAATCCCATGTTCCTCAATAATAATCTTTTTATTCCTATCATTAACCATAGCTATCGCTGCTAATTCTTGAGCAGCGACACTCCTTTCTTTCATTGACCCCATTTGTAAAACAGCAGTATAAGACCAAACCCATGCAAGAATAGGATCATTACAAGCCATAGGAGGAAGAGAAAGATTAAACGAACCCGAGCTAAAATCATACACAGAATGCAGCCACTTTAGGTCAGCAATAGAAGTCTTCACATGGGATGAAACTTTTTCCACATCAGCTGAAGTAGAAATCGAGAACATACTCCTAAGCACATTCTTGGCAGATTTTTTGTGTTTGCATCTGCGAGTTAATGTGAACGCGCGTCGCAAAGTCTTGGAAAGGTCAAAAGTGACACGGCGAATTGGGCGGTCATAGAAAGTGGAAGTTGAGCTAGTTGTTGTGATTCTTGCTAAGGAGACAAGGATTTCAATGAGTTGTGTGATGATAAGGGATAGCTCTGTGCATTCTGATTTTGAGGATTCTGCTTCTTTGGCTGATTTAATTATTTGATTGCATAGTAGGATTTGAAGGGAAAGTTCTTGCTGGATAGATATTTCTTCTTCAGCCATGGAAATGAATGGAAGGGAAAGTTTGTGAAAGAGTTTCTGTTTTCTTTATTGGATTCTTGAAGGGATACAAACTTCAAAGAAATAATTTTTGTTCGCAAATGTGAACTTGGGAAAGTGCAGACTTTGCAGAGGTCAAGGAAACAAACAAGATATTAAAGATTGAATAAAAAAGATTCCTATAGGACTACAAAGAGATTTCTAAGTATAATAATTAAATATGGCAAGAGAAATTTGAGGCAAAGAGAGGATAGGAGGAGACTTGGACCATATTATTTTAGTTTTAGGGTGCCAAATTGACTACATTTGACAAACATTTCTTTCAATAAGGGAGGACATGGAATGTGTATATTTTTTATAGAAAATTTAAAAAACAAAACAAGTTTACATTAGCTTTTAAATTTTGATATTTTCTTGATAGATTAAAAATATAGTCATTGATCTTATTTGGTTGAACATTCATTGTTCTTGAGGTCTTGTGTTTGATCTTTAATATCTCTATTTGTCAGAAAATATTCTTTAGATAGTTGATAATTAGTTGTGATAGGATAGAAATTTTATGGAAACTTGGGAGAGTTTAGTGAACTATAATTGAACTCTTGTATCATTCTTCCAACAACTTATAAAGTTATACTCAGTACATTAGATGTGAGGATCCATGCATGTTTAGGGTGAAAGATTTATATGAAACTTGGGAGAATTTAATGGGCTATGATAAAACATAAATACACATAAGCCATATATATTTAGTTATCACAATTATATATTCGGTGAGAAGTAATATCACGGTATCACATATATGACACGTTTTGAGGAAGGGAAATAAAATCACAACATCATATGTATGACATAATAATCACAAAATACTATATTTGCTAGTTGCGAATTTTCTTCAATGTGTGAAAACTTTTTCTATCAGTGTCTTTTTAAGATATTTCCAATGTACTATAATTATTTCAATCTCCTCATTACAAAAGTCTCTAGCACCTAGCGTAAAGAATTTCCTAATTCATAACAATAACTCATTAAGGATTTAAGGAAACTAACTTAAACTTTAAGAAACAAACTCTATAAGAAAAGTACTAATTAGTTAAGATTTATTTAATACACCAAAAGGCTATAATTTAATTCCTATATTATTGTTTTGACAATTTATACTCACTACATTATATGTGAAGATCCAAGTTTAAACCAATGTTTTGAAAATCGAACCGGACTACAAACCGGTTAAGCTAAGGGGTCGAGGGTTCAAGGGGTCAAATCGGACAAAAAATGGAATGACATCATCATGATGTCATAAATAAATTTAAATGTTAAATATATTACTAATCTAAAAATATACTTTTTTGCAACTATAAATGTTTACTAAATCATAATATCTCAAAATTTGTGAAATTTTCTTTTGTTTAAACATTTTATCTTATCAACAAATGATTCAAAATAATAATAAATCACATATATATTATTTAGTTATTGATTTGTCTTAGTGAATTAATAAAGAAAGTTAAGAATATAATCTTATTCATAACAAATAGCAAACCCATAAATACATGTATTAATATTGAACCCAACATTAAAAGCTAAAAAATAAAATTTTAAACACAAAATTGATAATAGCGCATAAGACATATTGGGCTGAAATCAAAACTACTACCCAATCCCAAAGGCTTTTTTTAAAAGAAAAAAAAATAAAAATTTTACTGATTTTATACCCAAACGGTTTTTTTGAAGAAAATCAAATCAAACCAAGGGCCAGTCACCGTCAAACCGATCGGTCCGATTCAATTTTCAAAACATTGGTTTAAACTTTGAAAGTTGAAACCAGAAATCTGGAATTATGAGAAATAAGCAAAGTGAGAATTTGTCATTTAAAGAAGTAATAACCTAACCCTCATTATATCATTAATTGCTAATCTCATGAATGTAATTACAAATTTACAACCATTGTAAGACATTGTGACAAAATGTGATTGATATTAGTCGACTTTAATTAATGTAAGAAAAGGTTTAGTTATTGTTTACTGCATTATTACTATTGTAGGGATATAGCCAACTTTAATTAGTGGAATAAAAATGTTTAGTTGTTACTCTTACTACTACATTATTACCATTATAGTGATATAGCTGACTTTAATTAGTGGAATAAAAAGTTTACTTCTTGTTGATCCTGCATTTTTACCGTTGTAGGGTTGAAGTGCAAAGCATGATAAACTTCTTACAAAAGTTTTGCACAAAATGCCTTAAGAGTTTCAACAGCTAGATTCAGTCCTCTCCCAATATAAAATCAGACAATAATTGATGACCTCTAAATGTAGCTTAGCAGATTGGGATATAACGTGGATATCATAAGATTTCGCATTGACTTTGAGGCTATCATTATTTATTTATTTGAATATGAACACTCCCTAGAATTCTCTCTTGTCAAAAACAAAATAAAATCATAAAAAAAAAAAAAGAGACACTTGATCGTTATTGGCAAGATCATCTAAATTCTAAACTATCGCATGGTTTGGGTGTGCGAGACTTTTATGAAAAAGAAGAAATCTATGGTTATTTGTCAGAGCTTGCAAAATTCATATACAATAAAAATAAAGCAGGTTAATATATATAACGATCAGTTATTCGCAATTTCAATATGTAATAAAAATGCACAAAATTAGAATAACGATTCAATGGCAATTAATTATCAGTTTCATATATGAACCACGTCTTATATATGAATCGGTTTCACACGAGTTTTTGTGTAAAAAAAAGTTTAACTCTCCCTATGTAATGAAACTTACCCTTTGTGGAATAAAAAATAAAAAATTGTTCAGTATTTATTTGCGAAATTAAATAAGCAATCTTCTCATACACAATGCAGCAAAAACTTGGTGTGACTCATTTCTTGGTCAGCGAAGAATTATAAAATTGCACAATCCACAATACAAATGATAGTTAATAAAACCAACTTTTTAAATATCATTTTCACACTGCCTTTTCTTGTCGGCAAGCACAAAAAGAAATTAATTTCTTAGAAAATAAAATATGGCTGATAAATCCATTTTATGATTAGAATCGGGAATAACAATTAATATATAGCAAATGGGTTTTTTAATTTTTTATTTGTTAATAAATTCTCACATATCATCAAAGTTCAATGCAGCATGATTCATGTTCTTTGGTTTATAATATAATATCTCTTTTCTCCTAAATTGAGTATAATCTTTTCTTAATTAGCTATTGATCTCAAAATAATTAAATGATTTTGTTTTTGACAGAAAATTTGACCTTACTGTAATTTGATATAAATAGATTTGCTAACGAGATTTATAAACAAAAATAAAAAGCTTAGTGTTGTCATTTTTTTTTACAAAAAATATTCCTTAAAAATATATTCAACTAATATAATGGATACACTTGTTTCTTTTTCTGTTTAACTTCTAATATTGTCTGAATATATATATAAACTATAATTTGTTCAAAATATTATTATTGACAAATGATGCAAATATTCAACATACAACTGCAACTAACACTTTATTTCATTAAATAAGCTTGTAAATATGGATCACACTTCGTCATCATGCTCGGTCGATTATACAATTTATAATGTAATCTATATTATAAAATGTGACAAAGCCCTATATAATTAGGCAGAATTATGCAAATATTGAAAATACCAATATTATTCTCTAATTGAGATCTTATAAATAAAATAAAATAAAATAATAATAATAATAAATCTACGCGTTGCACGTGATATCAAAGGTAGTAATGAATAATAAGGGATTATAAAAGGACTGTTGGTGGTTGATGTGAAATTGTGAAGTCTAGATTTTAAAGTATAATAAGCTTTTTATTGTGGGAAGGATGTTGGCAAGTTCTGGGTATAAATACAGTAGTGAATAGTGTGATGTGATCCAATTGAAGAAGAACAAAAGACAGAGTCAAGGAACCAGTAGTTCTCAAGGATACTGGTGTTCAATGGTCAATTTGTACCTTTTTTTTTTTTCAATTTTGTACGTATGAAATCCAGTGGGGCAATTTTTACAACTATGTTGCAAACATCAATTTTCAATAATTTTGATGTATTCTCCACTCATTATGAGCAGATATCCACGTCTTTAACCGGTAATAGAAAATAAAACTCTTGGAATTCATTCCTTCTTTTGCTAAACTTCAAGATTTTCTTTTTCTGAGTTGGAGACCATGCAAAATAGCTTTTAGATATATGATGTTCTTGCAATTCATGTATAGCCTATTTTTTTTAATCTTGTTGCATGAAAGCATCAAAAAACAGTTTGTTGTCAAACAGAAACATCTGCACAGAAACTATAAATGTCAAACGATAATTATTTATGTTAACTATGCATTTGACCAAAATAAGGTTTAATCCTGGCTAGTTCAACACATAATAAGTATTGAAATTGTGCACTAAACTAACGTGACTGCCGTTTACCACTTGAGTAAGCAACAGAAAAACCAACCCATTCTTTGACAACAAAATTCATCAAGTTTCACTTTCAGCTTCCTAAAAACTTGATATTTGATTTCAGTAGAAAAAAAGGATTAGACTCTAAACAGAATTTCCGAACTAGAGTTGAATTTTTCAACATTAAAATTTTGAGTTTACATTTTATTACGTAAGAATAAGAAAATACGAGGTAAACCATTGTACTTGATCATTTCTTTTCCTCCTCTTTTTACTTTCCTGCAAAACGCAAATTCCAAATAGGCCAAGCAAAAATTCGGAGGACACAGAAATTTATTGGTTCAGAATCGCATGAACGGAAATATGAAAACCTCCTGTTTACACCACGTAGCTAAAACTTAAACAAAGCATCTATAGAACCGAACCAACGCAGAAAAGATGCATATGCACAATGACGTGGGAAACTATTCCATACAGAAAAAGTTCCCGTCAGATTTTAGCCATCAGAACAGCCGGGATTGGCTTTGCGCTGCTCTCTTTGGCATCGCTCTCTTTGCTGTCCATCTCGCATGCGCCAGGCGGAACATCTACCGCGGGAGAGCAATTAAAGAACCCATGAGGCTGCAATCAGAAGGAATAGAGTTTTTCATTTAAGTATATGCTTTGCACAAATCAGAGTAAACGATAGCTTACCGTGGATATAATTTGTCATCCAAAAAACCGTTTAAAGATTAGTAAGATAAGACAGTTTAACAAATGGCATCCTCCTTGTAAGCAATGTTCTCTAATCTTAGAATGAGATTCAGTGGAATCAGAGATTCAATGTTTCATCCGCACATCATATAAAGCTTATTCTTTTATTGTTTTGACTGCCCAGAAAATCATAAATAGAGCACTAGAACTGCATGATTCCATGAGCTATTTACTCCCGAACTTTATTTCTAAAACAAGGCAACTTCAGAAATTAAACGACCAAGGAAAATCCATCATATTTGTAGTATGTAGGATCTGCTAAATATGCTGTAGAAGGGAATACCCTTGAAACAAACCATGATCAGCTATGCAGGGTAAGCATGATATTCAGTCATGAGATATGTAAGCAATTAACTCAGAAATCCATTACAAATTTAAGATATGCCCCTTTTGAGCAATTCAAAATAGATACAAACTACTATACAAGTGGAAGAAGCCTAGAAGGACAATGAACCAAAGAAAGAAGATGAAACTAATAACACCACCAGCAACTTCATGGCAGGGGCAACTGCAAAAATTAAACTGTTTCTAGTGTAATTTAGTCTTCTCTGCAATAGATTTAAGATCCAAGATATGCTCAAATTGAGTTGCTGCATAAATAGCAAATGAAGAAGCCAACAATCTCAAGAAAAGCATATGAAGGTTTGACAACACTCCGGAAGACTGGCAATACTACCTTATATCTCTAATTGTCATTTGATATTTGAAGGCAATCTCACTCTTAATAACCTAAACACTCCTCCATGAAACTGTTGAACTTTATATGCAAGTAAAAATTTTGTATCGGCAATTATCCTATTCCATTTAAGCAATAAATAAAATTGGGAGGATTAGGGCACAAAACATGCAAACTTGAACGATTACCAAACAAACTACACTAATATGGATAATTTAAAGACAACCAACAAGAGAATGATTAAAGAACAACTAGAATGCATAAATTGAATGTCTGTTTACGATAGACATGCCAAAGAAAAATGAGCACATACATACCAAACAGGAACATGCAGAGAGATGGAAATCAAATATTAAATATCATCATGAGTATATATTTTATGGATAATGATAGCTAATGAAGTTAAAGCCAAAATGAAACTATGCCAATCCAAAAAGCAAACCTGAAGCATAAAACCAAGACGCTCCACAGGCATAACAGGCCAGTCTTCCAAACGCGGAACATGCGTGATCCCGAATACATACCTACAGAAATACACAAAGTCAGTGTGAAACTTAAAAATCTCATACAAATCTTCCCCGATCTCATTAATTTCTTGATGTTAAATTAAAAAACTCCATTAAATTTCAGTGAAAACAATGACATTCAGAACTATAACCACAAAACATTATGAAAAGGATTTATGCCTGCAAAATACAAATCTACTTAATCTAAAATAAAGGGAATTTCTAGGAACTAGGAGCAAGAATTGCTAATGCGTATCTAAGATGTCAAAGGACTTACAAGTAAACTTAAACCAATATAGCACTTGATTTCAACACTCTCATATCAACAAGTAGAAGAAAATTATCTTCTCTGAAAGAAAACACTAGTTCTCCACCTAATACAAAAATTTTCTTCACAATATAATGAACACTAACCACAGAACAATATCTGTCTCTTCCAAAGATCGATTTTGCTTAACCCATGAAGCCAATCCCTCACCAACGCGGGGATTCTGATTAGGAAATTCTCCCCCAGGAAAATCCTCTCCACGCGTATATTGTGTAACCCATAAATTATGCTTCAAAAATGCAGCTCTTCGTAAAAACTTAGCCTCAGGGCCAGCCAGTGGCAAACAGTTAGAACCAGGTACTAATTTGTATCCTGTCAGTTGTCCAGTCCTATTCACCGTTCTCGTGTTCCTAACCTACAATATCAAACGGGCCAGCAAGGGACGAAAAGATGAGCTATTGTCATTATCTTCAACAAGTAAGAGAAGATGATCATAATTGATGTCCTACATTAGACTGCAAGAACTTTTTCTTTGCGGTTTCCCTTTTAAAAGCAATAGAACAATATGAAGAGGGTAAAGAAACCCCACTAGAAAAGACTGACTTATTATGTTAAAGCTTCTATACGTTTTAATTGCACCAATTATTTTCAAGATGCCATCCACCAAGAAATTAATTCCAAAGATGTGTACAGACAGGGACGCTTACAATCCAATGGCGAGCAGAGAAAGGATCAACATCTCGCATAGCTTCCAGTTCAGATCTAAGCAATGTTTCCTCAGCATAAAATGCATTGTTGTGGACATTATCTTTCCCAGGTTCTTCAACTTTGACATTCATTTCAATAACCTAAAATGGAAAAATTAAAATGTTTATATGGATCATAATCTAGGCAAGACAAACGAGAAACTATATCAACTCATGGATCATCTTCTTATCCCCTCTTGTTATGAACGTGAATGAAATGTGTCTAAGGGGTCATGTAACCATCTTAGTTTCCATAAGTTAATGGGGTTATGTACGTTTCTAATTAATACCTGATTGTGGGCTTCACCAGGCTTACAGTCAACTGACATATCCATGCGAGCAACAAAAAAGTGTTGATGAACAGGTGCATATAATCCTGGAGCAATTGTTGTGCCATATTTTCGAGATTCTCCAGGTTGAAGTGCTCCTAAACTGAGAATTCCAGTAAGTTTAACTTCTGCCTCGATTTTTCCATCCTGCAGTTACAGATTACAAGACAACAAGACAAAAATGTATTAATTCACAAAAATAATACAAAAATGTTGCAAAAGAGGAGACTCTCCCTCTCCCTTTCCCTTTCCCTTTGGTTTTCGTGCATGCAATTGTGATTGTATGTGACCCATATGCTTCAGTGAATCTGCATAATCTTCTTTCTTCTTCTTCTTCCCCATCTCCTCATTCTCTCTATCTCTTGAGCAGTGTAGCTATGAATCTTAAGTCACCCCAACACAAATCTATTCTTCTATGTTTATTCGTTTAGTTTTGAGAGTATAATTTCAGACCCAAAAAGCTTCGTTTGGATAGGGTATTTTCTAGCTCTACAAAGGAATTTTTTGGGGGATTTGTTATAAGAAAAGAATATGTTAGGGGCGTTTAGATTGATGAGTTTGTTTTGGTGAGAATATGCATAGGAAACTTTTTATTAATGAAATTTTAAAATTCAAATTTGAAATTAATATTTTATGAGTTTTTTTTTTTTTTTGTGAGAAATTATGTTAGGAGAATTGTTTATTATTACAAATTAAACTATTTAAAGTTTAAATTTTATATTTTACTAATAAATAAGAATAAAAAGATTAAAAAAAATGTTGTATCAAAATAATTGCTGTAGCATTGTTTTTTGTTTTGAAAATTCTTGTAGAAAAAATGGACAAAACAAGCAATCCAAATTGGATTTGTACAAAAAAAAAAAAAAAAAAAACCAAAAAATGAGGTGTAAACAACAAAATTGTGTTTTCAAGCAGACAAATTGGATACACATATACCAAACTAAGTCAGACCCACTTCTTATCTTAATTCCCGCTAACACAAGAGCTACAGGTGTATCCAATCCCTTGCAATGGATGCATTATGCTTACCTGGTAAAAATGCCAGTAGAAACCATACTCGTAATTAGCCACCGTGCATATAAAAGAAACTGTTAGGCGTCTTGATCTTCGAACTTCTGCCAGCCCCGTTCTCCAGTCCTGATGCTTCCATAAGATTCCATGATCTTCTTCATGCAAGCAAACACAATTTTCAATGGTTTCAATAACTCCAGTGAAATTTGTAAAATGGGCATCAAAGTACTTTATAAATCCTAAGCAATCACATCCCTGAAATTCAGAAAATTTTCCTGGATTAGCATGTTGCTGATAAGAGCTGATTACAGATCCTTCAATAAAGGGAAACAAATGGCAGATTTTGTCCCAACCTTTTTAAGAGAATGAGCATTCTTCCCAAGACCATCTTCCCCAGCATCAAATGCATTCTTTCGGTAATGTGGGTCATTTGGGTCCCCGTAAGGCACAACCATCTCCACAAAACTCAACCTATGGGCTATGGGTCTTCTACCACGACTACCATCAACATAGGCAACAGAATGTATAACTAAGCCTTCTCTAGGAGTAAAACCAACTCGAAAGTTCCACTTCACGATAAAAAGATATGCCTAGTTAGTTAACACTTCCAGAAGCAATAAAATAAACTCACGCCTAAGAAAACAAAAATAAATACCTTTTGCCACTCTACATAGTGTCCATTCACACGAAAGCTTGGACCCTCCGGCTGACTGATATGCAGGGGTTTCACATCACTTCTATCTACCCCCCCTCTTGTCTCACCAGGAGTATAATTCCTCAGTGGATCAGCAGGAGGTAAGGGAACTAATTTACGGTCTTCAAATTCAATGATGACCATATTTTGCATATCAACAAGCACATGAATTCCTTCTACAGGTCGTGCATAACCATTTTCCATTGGACAGTCACTCTCTGTTCTACAGAAAATAAGAGGTTTGGCGAGTCTGTGGTGAGGAGCATCAGCTTCACTGTGATAGCCAACACACCTAGGCAAAGCAAATCCAGACATTTTGAGAGTTACAGTTGGATAATTCTCAGAGGAAAGCACCTGATGTAAAGCTAACTAACCAAGCATCCACCATGACAAGATCCATATCATCAATACCCCTCTTCTTCATTGCCTCCATAAATGGAGGATAATCTTTCACAACAGCTTCACATTCAGCATATTCGACAGCATCCTATAGGTTTGGAAAAAAAAAATTAAAAAGGTCAAACTGCTTCTGAATATTCAGAACAAGCCATAAAAAAAGCTCAAAAGTTCATCAATTTCAAATACCCATAATCGCAAATCCAAGTGGTTAGACTTGCTGAAATACAACAATTTTCCATCAGCATAGTTTGAATCATATTAACAAATTAATCTAGTTTTGCACCTTTCCATTTTATTAAACCATTTCACGTGCATGTGCATAAGAATAGAAACAATGCAACTCTGAAAAGCAGATGAAGCTTTGAAAAGGCAACAATCACACAAAAAGAGGTTAGGGAAGTATACCAGACTACATATTTAAGCCATAAAAGCTGGAACCCTTCAATAGGATGTACATAGGCAACTAGTTTAATTGTTCAAATATGCAAGCATCCAAGTTCATATGCAAGAGTATCTACAAATACAGCCGGGGCACCAAATATTAACCAAGCTTTTAACAAATTTTCAAATAAAAGAAGACATTTATTTCCATTGACAATAGAGAACAAAGATAAATAATATTCTAAAACTAATATATGACATGAACCTCACATCAGATATAATTAATTATTTTTTATGTCCATAACAATGCACTTTGAGCATAAGCTTGAAAACAGTTTGGTCATATACAGGCAAAGTACAAATATCAGGTTTCCTTCAACATTGATATCCAAGCAACTGATTCATTATTCTAAAATGTAAGATGTGAAGTTGACAACTGACAAGCAAAAGCAGACCAGACCCTTTGGACTGTTACAGCCTGAAATTGAAGGAGTAGCTGTAGATGTTAATGCCATCTTTAGATAATAATAATATTCATGCTAAGAAAACCTTGAAGCTAAGTTTCATACATTCTACTGCCCTCAAACGAGTGAAAATCAAGGAAAATTTTTGTTCTATACCATCAAAGAAATAAATTAGATATCCTCTAGCATATGCCATGGCCTTTATTTTCCTACTGTTCCATCTAGACTGTTTCTATTCCTATATCAACTTAATAGAATAAACTATATGAACTCATATAAGCCACTCAGAAAAAACCAACGAAATTATACCTTCTGATAATTACCATGACCTCATAAAGTATTATGTCCGAAAATTTGTCTAATTAGCTATAAAACCAAACACATTCCAAAGATCATATAATATAGACTGAAAAGTTTAGAGTATACCATAGGTGGCTGAACGTCTGGTACAACTGTTGAGGAGATGACCTTTCCCCTATGATGTCCACCTCGAGTTGTAGCATGCACCTCAGTTAGCTGAACAATCCAAATGCTTGTCTCATTCGACTTTTTGTTGTAAACAATAAGTCTAGCTTGCCTTGGTGGGAGCTTACTGGGAATTGCAGGCCCTCCTTTGGTTCTGGGAAGTAATGATGGTTGGAATGGGGGAAAGAAATATGCATCTGCCAGTGCAACGACATGTTTACCTGGTTCCAAGAGAACCGCTTCAATAAATCGCATACTATCTCTAACCTGAAACCAATTTAATGAATTACTAATTGCCAGGACATCAATAAGGTCTAATACTAGCCACAAATACACTTCAATTGAAAAAATATAAGAAGGGAATAAAGAGAGATACAAGATCTTCTGTACCTCAGGGGTTGCACCAGCAGCACGGACAGTTGCTACAGCCACTGATATTTCAGCAGCAGTTAAAGGATCCAAAGGATGACGAGATTGGGCCCTTAGTGGTATCTGTATCCCTGCACAACAATGAAACAACTGAATTAGATGCAGACATCTGAAGATTTTAGGGCTAACAATATTAATGTTGAACTCCAAACCCTTCACAGCACTGATTTAATACTAGGCTTTCAAGGCTGAGTTAAATTACCCAATGAGATGGTAATTTTGATAACACCCGATAACATGCTAACTCTCAACTTCATTAGGGACCAACAGAACCGCCAACATTTATACGTATTCTTCACATGCATTAGCATATTCAAAAGTTTCCAGAAGTCATACCAAACAAAGTATCTTGAACAGACAACAAAACTGACGAAAAAAATCACAATTTGAATTGTAGAACTCAATTATTACTTTCAACTGCAACGAAACTTTAGCAACAAGATACAACTCACCAAATGCTAAAAGCACATTTTCATGCCCAAGCAAAGGCTGACTAGGTGACCTAGTTCACAGATCGTTAAGGAAAACAGAATGAAATCAGGAACATGGAAGGCTACCAATCATGAAATGCGAAACATTAGGGTAGGCAGGCTTCTTTAGAACACATAGAAGGAAGAAATGTCAGAAAAAATGAGTTCATTATACATTTGTGAATAGAACATTTCTTAAATATGAACTGGATAATTCAACTTTCTCAGTAATGTGATTTGTGTCTAGTGGAACTTTAAATTAAAAAACTGTATTTTTATGTGCACAAATTAGTTTAAAATTGGAACACCAGAGTCGCTAATGGGTCCATATTCCAGAACAAAGGATCTGATTCCAAATTTACTAGGGGTTTATGAACTTCTAATATAATTTCTCCACCCCTCTTAAACATCCCATTTTGCCAGCACCACCCCTCTTTGTACCCCCAGCCCAACCCCACAATCCTCCAACCCCTCTTCTCCCTAGAAAAAAGAACACCCATACAGTAAAAGAAATGGAAAATAACTTGCTTTTACATTAAAAACAAACATGTATATACATTTTATTAGTTCAGTATTTGGTGATCCTCTAGGACACAATTACAAGTTTTAATTAACAAAAAAAGCATTTATCATTTGCCATCAAATAATGCAGGGCCACATAAACCTCTTAGAAAATAGCAGAGGATGCAATTTTAAATCATAAATCTAAAACTACACTTATCAGAGTAAAGCTTGCAGCTTTATTAAAACGTAGAGCCAAATGCAAATTTCATATTCATAAAATCGCAAATCCACTGTGAAATTTTCCATTTTTCAAAATGAACATTTTGAATAAATAATATTTCTGCTGAACATCCTTCAATCAACAACAATTTCTATAATTTGATGCCGTCTCATACATTACAAACAAACATAACCAAGAGCTTACCATATTAAAAAAACGCAAAGAATTCAATTAGAATAAACATTTCCTATCTCTTCTTCTATGTTAAGTTTTTTATAAACACATCGCTCTTGCACTAAATCCATATTTAAATCATCCAAGCAAAATTAAAAGATTAAAAACTAAATATATGCATTTCGATTTTGCAGCCAACCGATTAAAGATCTAAACTTATAATCGATTACGTCATTCTTTAATAATAATTTCAACATTTCGACACATATACACTTACAAATAAACAATAAATAATAGCTACGGATACTATACGTATACATCCGCATATATACTCATGTACGTATGCATATACACGTACATAAGCGTACGTTAACAGAAATAAACAAAATGATGCATATTTCAAAAATATGTTTGCGAATATATGAGAGTGAAAAGAGTACCTTTAGTGGTGGCATTTGACGGCGGCTCAGAACGAACCAGAGCAGCAGCCGTCTTCTTCCCCTGCTGATCGTCGTTCCATTCCTGCAACGCTGAAGGAGCAGCAGAGGCCTCTCGGCGCACCACGACAACGGATGGATCATCGCCGGTGGAAGCCGGAGACAGAGACGTCGCCGTTTTCTTAACTGCGGCCATTGTAACTGATTCGCTAACTCTCCCAATCCAAATCCACCGCAAAAGTTTCTACAATAACCTACTGACATACAGCACCACCGCCTCTCCTCAAAAATACTTCCACCAGCACCTCCGCCGCCGCAGTCCCCCGCCTCCGTGTGTTCGCGTCTACGTATATTTATAGTTATTAATAACTCAGAAGAGAAATGCTCCAAATACTAGGGCTTTTGGCTCTGATCAAACAATGTCTGGTGTTTCAGTGTGTGTCTGTGTGAGAGAGAAAATGAGAAGAAAGAAGAGTTGTATTTATAGAGGGAAAAGATGAAAGATGGTGAAAGTGGGCGAGTAGGGACACGTGACCACGGGAAGGGCTTTTCTGAAAATTTGAGAAGAATATGGGTAATTTATTAAATATTTAAATATTTAATGGAAAAATTGAACGGGACTTATCGAAAGCCAATGAGATAAGTGGTTTGTGTGTTAATGATAGGACAATCTGCTTTTGATGATGAATTGGAATTCGCAGTAAAATATTCTTGATATTTAGGGTGATAAGGACATAGTTTTTGGGTATTATTCTATTTGGACTACTATTTTTTTTTAAAATTTGTTTTACATGGAAGGCAAAAGATTGATTGATAATAAATTATTTATGTTGAGAATAATAATTCTTTATAACTGCATTCTAAGGAGATCACATCTGTTTGTTTAATATTATCATATCTTATACTATATAATGTTTAAAATGACGTAATTTCACTAAAATTAAAGATTAAAAGTATAAATATAATTAAATCATCTTACAATTAGTAGAGTCTCACTTAGAGATAATACATGATAAAACAGAATAATTTTAAATAAAAAATCTCATCTTGATTCTAAGTATGCACAAAGGAATTCAATAAGAATTATAAAAAATATATATGTTTTTGTAGAAAAGTTTGATAAGGATTTGGAGAGAAAGATCCAAAAGAGTGTTCTATGTTCTTGTATTCTTTTCAAAAATATTTTAGAGGAATTTAAATTCTAATATAAGTACCTACAACTATTGTCTAATTAGCTTATAAAATTAGGGTTAAAGGTGGGATCCAAACTATTATTATTAGAGAGGGAATAGATTTAATATATTTATTGTTAAGGGTACGAGAATAATTTAATTAGTTTATTGTTACAATTTTGTTTGTTTACCATTTTAGATTGGAGATAGAGTTCTAATTAATATATTTAATAATTTGTTTACCTTTCTTTTGTTTTCTTTTCAAAATTTTTGTTTCTAATTCTTTTCATTTTTTTATTGTCAAAGTTTTTCTTATTTTATAGTTATAGATTCTGCTTTGGACAGTATACTTATAGAGAAACTTTTGAGAGAAAAGAAGATTAGAGATGGCAAAGAGATAATAAAGTCTTTTACTAATTATATAAACTACTTAAAATTATTTAATGACTTTAATAATAATTATGTTAAAGTTATATCCTTTTTAATAATAAAAGTTTGGAGCACCCCCTTAACATAAAAGATTCCAAAAATTTACTTATTTGCTCATTAATATTTTGATTTTTAAAATAAATCATTTTACATATATATTAAATATTATTTTTGTATCGTAAAACTAATTTTCATAAATATAGGTTAAAAAAACTAGCTTTTTAATAACATGAGGCATTTTGTGTGACATTAGCATTGTATATATTAATGAGGCTAAATTACAAAAACAAAATAATTAAAAAAAACCTTGTGGTTTAAGAAATTTTCAAGTTATATCCCTATAGTTTACAAACTTACAAATTACTTCTTTGTAGTTTTTGTTTTTACATATTAACAAAATTAATAATTTTGAAAAAATGCAAATTCAATTTACTTCAAATCATTAATAGAAAGTTATGTCTATATATTGTACCAAATAGATTTATAAAAATAAGTATTTTTTATATATATTTTTTATGTATATTTTAAAATATTCAAATCACAAAGAGATAAAATATAGATTTTTAAACGATAAGGAGATAACTTGAAATTTTTCAAAACTACATATAGGTTTATGGTAATTTACCCTATTAAAAATCATTTGAGAGAGCAATCATTAGGATGACAAACTATTTTCTCCCAATTAGCGTATTAAAAATCATTGGAGAATATATTGATTCATGTATAATTGGTATTACTTTATGTTACACTTTTTTTAATTGAGTAAAGTCATTAAGGCATTTAATATCAATAATATCGAGTTACCTCATTAAGTCATTCATTTAATATTAATAATATTGAGTATAATCATTTAACATCAATAACGTAACATTTAAATTAGTATATTTTATTTGAAGAGCATGAAAAAAAAGAGCAATACATTCCAAAACCTATAATTGTGCATTGATTTTACTTTTTAGTAACATAAGCCATTTTGTGTGGCATTAACACTTCATGTTAAAAATCATTTTGAGAGAGGCATCATTAGATTGGTAAACTCTTTTCTCCCAAATACTCAAATAGTCCCTATTGAAAATCATTCGATAATGTATTAATTGTGTTTAATTGGTTTCACTTTATATTATAGTTTTTCAAAATAATTCGTGTATAATTGGTATCACTTTATATTGCATTTTTTTTTAATTTAGTAACATCATCAAGTCATTTAATATTAATAATATTGTCATTAAGTCATTCGTTTACCACTAATAATTTTATAATATCGAGTCATGTCATTAACTCATTCATTTAATATTAAT
This sequence comes from Ophiorrhiza pumila, assembly GCA_016586305.1. Lineage (NCBI taxonomy): Eukaryota > Viridiplantae > Streptophyta > Magnoliopsida > Gentianales > Rubiaceae > Ophiorrhiza > Ophiorrhiza pumila. The sequence continues at coordinate 9,626,501 of BLIW01000004.1, forward strand.
GATACTGAGTCATGTCATCAAGTCATTTACTATCAATAATAACTCATTTAAATTAATATATTTTATTTGAAGAGCGTAACAAAATGCGATACATTCGATAACCTATTATTGTATAGTGATTTCATATTTTTCTTTTATTATTTCTCATTTCACTACAAATGTAACAATCCAATCTCTTCATTAGAAGTTGCATTGAGATTTCGTATGGTTCTTTTAAAACATTATGTTGAAGTTAAAGTAACTATCTTGACAAGTAATTGTCATGGAAAAACTTTAAAAAAGTAGTATTACTCTAATACCATAATATTATAATTTCCAGTTTAGAAACTATGTGCTAGTTTCTTAACGTGATTGAAACGTTATAAATTTTTTAACAAATCTATGGCTTGCGATTTGCGAAGTACATTTTGATTTAAAACTAGGACATTTAAAGTACTTGAATTTCATCATTTGGCAAATATATAGATTTGTAGGTGTAGGATGATAAGCAATTTAGCATACTTTCATCATTACCACCCTTGCCCCAAAGTTATCTTAATTATTAGTTGGAACTTGTAATTTAATAATTAATTTAAATACTAAATAGAGTAATGCTATGAGTTTTTTTTTTTTAACCCCGGACAATTATATTATATGTATACCTTATATCTCTATAACGGTCGACGTAAGAGTCGAAAAATAATATAAATAGTTGAGAAAGATATAAATAGTCCATCTCTAATCAATCCACACAATATGGGCTGATTAGAGCATAGTTGAGGTTCATACGTAACAAATACTAAAAGCTAATCAAAACTGTTACGAACAAGGGTTATAGAGTGACATTAGTCCGATCACATTTCGTCATACTAAGAAAGCAAAGTATAGATTTTTAAATTATAAGGAGATAATTTGAAAATTTTTAAAATTATAGTGGAATTTTTATAATTTGTTCTTAAAAGAATCGACCCAATACCCTAAATTTTCAGACAGGAATGTTTGGATTTTGTAGTTTATTTGTGCCCACGATCCTCTAAACAAGAGGGTTCTATCACTTCATGACGTAGGGTTTCGAGATGAATAGAATTATCATAATAAAGGCATTGAGTTGATAAGTTTGGAATTAAATTAATAACCAACATGTGAGGATCTGACCTCTGCCAAACAAAGCTCTAGTACTGTATAAATAAAACATATATACCTTTCCAAGTTTCTATGTATCAATTGGGAGAATAATTAATTCCAACAGTCTAATCCTTAGACGAATATAGTCCAAAACATTCCAACTCAGCAAAGTTGTCTCTTGGATAACATCTTATTCCTAATCAAATCTAAATATAATATATTATGCACAACTTGATTGAAATGATACGGGAGTGAAATTTTAAAGTTAAATTGTGGAGTGACTGACGTGGCAGTGATAAAAAGATAAATTTATCCCTTACCCATTAGGGTTCACTCATCATTTGGTTATGGTATTAGTTTGTTTTTTTATCACTGCCACGTCAGTCACTCCAGAATTTCACTCCCCCTATCATTGCTCGTTCTAAAATTGTCGCTGCTGAATCGGTATCTTGTGGGATTTACGTGTATATGCTTGTCCAACACAATGGAGAGAGAAAATTGGAATCCTTTGCCATGCAAAATTCAACCTTAATCTTATGAGATATAATATCAATTTAGAGGGTTAAGGATATATATGAGACAACACTTCAATAATAGAATTAATAGAATTGTAAAGTTTTTAAAAAAATGTGGTAATCCTATCTGTTTTGAATATTACAATGGCACACGATTGACTAACGGTAAAGACTATGAAAATGTTTCAAAAATTAGGCAATTCTATTTGCTATAAATCTTGTTCATGTGTCATAAAAGATGTGCCTTCATTTTGTATGAAATCAAGTGATATCGTTTTCAAGATTTCCAGTGACATATTATTGTTCCCTATTTTAAGTGTGATGTGAAGTCGATTTAATTGGTAATTTGCTTTGATTGAGATTCGACTCTAAAAGTTGAGTTCCCAATTTTGACATCAAGCTTTTGAGAGGCCAAATTCGAAATTCATGTGTATATATATTGTTTAACCTATAAGAGAACTTTTACGGGTTTGAGTTGAGAGTTGTTTAACTTGTAAAAGAATGTGACATTGTTTTAGAAAGACTCTTCAATGATTAAGTCAGTTTCGCTAATCATAAATAAGTCAAAAAGTCCTCTCACCAAATGAGTAATGGATTTTTTCTATCACTTCTGTGAATTATTTTATGTATTGATTTATAAAATTTTGACACGTGTATTTAACACTTATCCATTAGGTTCACTAACAACTTGATAGGTATTTTATGTATTGATTTATAAAATTTTGACACATGTATTTAACACTTATCCATTAGGTTCACTAACAACTTGATATGTCACATTTATAAAAAATGATACACAAAGTGATATATTAAATGATACACAAGATTCAAAATCGTCAGAAAGCTCTCCTTGTCAAGGAAAACAAATTTATATTTAGAGACCAGATCCTCTGTCCAATATTTATTATGTTTTATTCTGTCTAATATTCAAAACGATGTAGTTTCATTAAAACTAGGGACTAAATGCATAAATATCAGTAAAATTACTTTACACCCTGACTAAGAGATTAGTGAACTCTACGATATAGTTTTAATTAAGACATAAGACAGACAAAATTTTGGACAGAAGATCTCGTATTCATATTTATAGGTGTAGGACATACCTTATTCAATATTTCTTGTTAAGTTGAATTTACTTTGAAGGTTTACTAACCTCAATAAATGCAATTACATACATCTCTTCATCAAGATTTTAGTGTACACGTGTCAATTTATGATTGAATTAAAAAAAAATTAATATCATGTACAACACTTATCATCATATAAAATTATTGGTATTTTCTATCATTATTTGTTAAGATTATAGATAAACCTATGTTAGTAGAAAGTTGCCATGAAAATATATTAATACAAAAATAAAAGTTTTGAAAGAAAAAGGGGCAAACAAATAAAAATTATGACAACTTGCAAAGTACCATTCCAGGACGAAATGATGTACTTTGGATCTTGGATTTATCCAAAACTAACAAACAATATTCTTTCATTTCTCACCACATATTCTTGATTCTTTCTCAATAATTGAACCTTCCATTATTTTTGTTTTCTTTGTTTCATTTCATCTACTTCATATATAGTTCACTTTCATAAATACCTTTTTTTTAATTTAATTTCACATTATATGTGTAGAATGAAATGAAAGAGTGTTGTCATATCAAGAAATCTACAAAAGAAGATAATATAGGAATGGAAAATGCAAAAATAAAAAATAAAAAATAGTTGGACTATAAATTAACCAACGCAACGAAAAGAGAACAAGTTATTCCCAACTGGAATATCACATCAGAACTTGGCTCTTCCCAAATTTGGTTCAACTTTAATTCATTGGATTCTATATGCATCAAACTGAGGTCGATTTTAACACAATAAAATAATACACATGTCCTTGTTAATCAAGAACTGTATTATTTATCATGAAAGAAATGTAGCAAGATTTTTTTTTTTTGGTTTGTTTTTAGTTAGGCATGGCTTTTTGTGCCTTTGGGTTAACGAGTGTACATCAAAGTTGATCAAGTTAGTATTCACGTTTCCATCTTCACTAGCCTTTCCTTTTATGTAATTTTAATTTAGAGAAGAAAATGGAAAAATTCAATTTCACAAGCTAAACTTATTGGCTATATTTGGTAGGTACTTGAAAATTCAATTCTTGGCTACATTTGGTACATACTTAATTAAGATACCGTTTGGCAAAGTATTGAAGTGATACTACTTTTTACATAAAAGGGTAAATAAATTCAATACTTCATCAATTTGATTTTTTTTTTTCTATCATTCGCGATACAATTTCCTATTAAGCTGGCAAATTAAGGAGACTCTTGGAATTGATTTTAGGACCTACCCCAACATTGAACTTTTAACTCCCTATTTGTGGTCAACTTGAACAAGCCAAGTTCATCAATTTGATAGTAAGGCTGTGTTTGGTTTCTTACAATTAGAATTGAGGGGTCAAATTCTAATTCTTTTATTTGTTTACAAAATAAAATTTGGATTTTGAATTCATTTACAATTCTATAATGGCCCAATTCTGTAGTTTCAATTCTTTTCTCATGGTAGATATTTCAAATTCTTTCCTCATGGTAGGTATTTACATTACACATATTTTATACATTTTCATACACTACACACATTTTCACACACTACACATATTTTACACATAGTACACACATTTTCACACACTACACATTTTTTCACACCCTACACACATTTTCACACACTACACAATTTTTCACACACTAGATATTTTTTCACACCCTACACACACTTTCACACACTACACAATTTTTCACACACTAGACATTTTTTCACACGTACCCTACACACATTTTCACACACTACACATTTTTTCACACACTACACACATTTTCACACACTACACACATTTTAAAAATCTAGTGAAGTCAAAATTCTTGGAGATATATAAAAATAAAATTAATTTATTTCTTTTAAAAATAAATTATATAAAAATAGAAAATAATATTAAAAAGTTAATATTATTATAAAAATTTATTAAAAATAAATTATTTTGTCAATTCTAATTATCAGTGAAATCTAATTTCACACATTTTTTAAACTTTAAAACAAAGGATTTGGAGTTATAATTCAATTCTATATGAATTTTGTTGTTTTGCCAAACAAATGAATTCAAATATTTTAGACTTTCAATCCATTAAATTACGTTTCTATAATATTTAAATTCTAATTCAATTCTATTTCTAAACAACCAAACACAGCATTTATTATTTTGATGATTGATTTTCAAAAAGTTATATTTTGATTTTTTAACATGAATTTTATCATATAAATGGTCTTTTTAAATTTACTTTAAAATTTTAGATTTTCTTCTTATTTATGATCAAATTTCGTTCAATCTTGCAGAACTCCATTCCCTATTTTTTTGAGTCCCCAAGTTTTGCAAGTCAAGTCTTTTTAGGCTTTGATGGTTTTGGATTTTGGAATATTGCACAAGTCGATCATTTCGATTTGGAGATAGAATTCTTAACGAAACGAAATAGAATCTTCCCTCTAAATTCCATTGTTTTTTGAAGTTGTATCTCATCCATAGTAGGCCAAAACATAACAAAATACTAATATTTAGGCAAAAGATATGGATAGAAAAATATATAAGTTGATGAGGGAGGGATTGGTTATGTGCAAGTGTGAAGTATTATCCGTTTTTTTAACGTTGGCGATACAATCTATCATATTCCTAACAAATTCGGATTTTACGGGAATTTTATCATTTAAAAGGGGATTTTATCATTTAAAAGATTTTCGTAGCCTATTTCAACTTTATAAGTTACCATTTCTATAAAAGAAATTACGTATACTCTCACTCAATATATTTATTCTTATTACTTGTTCATTTTGTCCTAATTTGTATGAACTTTCGAAAGGAAAGCATGACCCATGCTTGAAAGCTCGGATTTTCAATGTGACAGCGTGATACTGAACTTACCAAATGCATTCGAGCATTAATTTTATGAAAAAAATAAAAACTAATAACAATGGACTGCTAATAAAAAACAAAAGCCATTCACCTAACCTTAATGATTAATTCGTGTAAAGATTCTGATTCATGACTTATTGAGTTAACTAATAAATCATCAAACAAATAAACAATTCAAGAATTATTGAGCTTTGAGCTAATCAACTTTTACTATATATGTTGAGATCAAATTATTTTTTTCTGATATGTTTGTGTCACTTTTTACTCTACCTTACCACAACAACAAATTAAGCATTTATATGACTATGTGGGATCGACAATGGATGATACTGTCACTTTGTATTCTATATGCACATATATTTTCTTTAATATTTAAATAAATCTTTTTTTTATCGTTTCTTTTTAATTTTTTTATTATCCCCTTCCTCTTTTACTTTAACTTAATGTTTCTTTATTTTTTACATGTAGCGTCTAGGCATTTAGAGATATCTTAATCACATGTGCGACCCATGTTAAACTTCCAAATCAAATATTTAATAATAATGAAATTAAATGCAAACGATTTTTTTTAGACCAACGGAACTGGTACCTTATTGGGTCGTTGATTGAATTAAGATCTTATTAGTTATGCACTCAATTTCACATCAAATATATTTTTTAATGTTCACGAAATTGAGATTTTCAGAAGTTGATTAGATATGTATAGTTAATAATAATAATAAAACCCTCAAATTAGTATTGTTGCTACTCGATGGGGTCATTAAATCATCTTCAAGTAAGGACATTTTGGAAGGAAAATATTTACATGAATTGAGTCCATCTAAGTATTTTTCATTTTAGAATTAGCATTTCTTCATCACTATATTTTATTATCCAAAATGATGTTCAAATATTTTGGCAACTAAGATGAAGGTGTTACCGATTTGGCACTAAGAGAAGATCAAGCTGAATTTCCCATCTACATGAAAATGTAAAGAACAGAGGGAAAAGAGAATTTGAGACGTCCATTTGAAAAGAGATAATTAGATAAAATGTCATATTGATTAGGACACCATTTGATGAGACTTTCCTTTATAATATCTAAAAAGAGAATTTTGGCACTTATATAACATTACAAGGAGAAGTTATTTTTATTTGTATTTCTAGTTTTGGGGAGGGAAATTAGCACTGATTGAGACAGTTACAACGAGTTTTGGAGAGGTAGATTAGTGCTGATTGAAACCACTACAAACAAGGCGGCAAGGCAAGGCTTTCAAATTTTGGGTAGGAAGATTATTATTAAGAGGACTTGAACCCTAGTCAAATGTTTTGATCAAATGATTTTCGGGTGGCCATTAAATTAGCGGTTAGCGCCAATAGTTATATCAGTGTAGTTATAGAGACGGCATTGACAATGGCAACTCATGAGATGAATTAGTGGTTAATTATTAATACTAGGGCCAATGTGTATTGCAATGCTAGCATGACTGTTTACCAATGTACACAGTCAATGACAGTGAGGTATTATAATACACGTGACTCTTTACTAAATACTCGGTGAAACATAATAGTAGAAATTATGGTATACATGATCCCTTGTTATTGATGATTAATTATCAACTTAATTAATGAATTGGTAGTTATTAATCAATTAATATTTTTTCTCACTTATACAAATAAAAAAGAATTTGCAATTAATTGCTTTATAGTCCATATATAAATCTCATTTTATTTTTCCAGTTTTGTTGGATGCCACGAAGAAGACAAATATATTTATATGTTGATCCATTGACAAGTGCACATCTTTGTCAAGCGACGTAAGTGTTTTATTCTTTGAAAGTTGTTGCCTAATCTCAAAACTTTCAAAAAGATGATCCTAGCTAGGCACAAATTTTATATTTCTAACAAAAGTTTTGGGGATACAGTCTAATTTCAATTAGATATCAAGAAAAAAAGTCTGATTTTAATAAAGTTATAAATAATGGTAGATTTTTCTATTTCCATAAGCAAACAAGGCAGGTCGATGAACATGGGATCCAGATGGGGTCTAGTTCCGTTTGTAGTGTACTCACAAAATTTTTTATTTTTATTTTTTTACAAAGTTATACTGTGATTGATTTTCCCAAAAGGATAATGAAGTATGTTGTCAAATGTATTATGAGTTAATTTTAAGTTGATGAAAATCTTGATTATAACATGTTCAATTAGGTTCCTAACACAACCAATTAGATACTTAAATGAACTTATTAAACTTAATTGGATTGCAAAGAAAATCTTGATTACTAGCTATTATACAATTTTATTGAAAATCCACATATAATACCTAATAGATTTTCTGTTTCATTATGTGGATGTACGTCATGCGTATTTAACATTTATCTTTTAGAGTTCACTAATCAATTGATAGGATTTTAATTAAATATACGTAATATGTATTTGTAAAATGAAAAAAATGTTGAAACAGCAGTAGATCCAAAGTGCATATAATATGATCTACTGGAAAGTAATGGATCAGAACAAGCCATACATATAACATTCTCTCAAAAGAAAAGGGGCCATATATATATAGCTTGGAGTTCAGACCATCTATGTTATTGATGGTAAAATTTTTAAATCTTTTAAAGGAAATTATTATTGGATTTCATAATATTATCGTTCAATTGGTTGAACGATAATAAATAATCATTAAAATTTTCAATTTTTTTGAATAAATAATGATACAACTCCACGTAAATGAAATTATCTGTCCACATAAAAACTTTCCTACTTTTTATTATTATACATTTTTTATTTTATAAATACAACTATGATGCTTTTGATCTTCTCATACTTAACCACATAGAGTAATTGGGAGACCCTTCTAAAGGGCAAGGAAATTGAGACCAAATACTTTGTCCAATATTTGTTCTGTCTTATTCTGTCTAACATTTAAAACGACGTAGTTTCACTAAAATTAGGGACTAAATGCATAAATATCACTAAAATTACTTTACAACTATTAAACTCTAATCAAGAGAGAGTAATTGGGAGACACTTCTAAAGGGCAAGGAAATTGAGACCAAATCCTTTGTCCAATATTTGTTCTGTCTTATTCTGTCTAACATTTAAAACGACGTAGTTTCACTAAAACTAGGGACTAAATGCATAAATATCACTAAAATTACTTTACAACTATTAAACTCTAATCAAGAGATGAGTGAACTATACGACCACGTAGTCTTAATTAAGACAAAATAAGACAGAAAAAATTTTGGATAGAAGATCCCGTGTCAAGGAGATTAAGATGCCATCATACATACATGAGACAATGATCAAATTTAAAATATGTTTCCCACCATGCAAATGCCTCAAAAATCAGAACAAAAGATAAAAATCTTACCCTAAAATAATAAAGATCTTACCTTAACATAATGCCAACCTTTGTAATCATTCAAATTTATGCAGAAATGTCGAAATTGATTAATCTGCGCTATAGATGTTCCCTTTTTTAGCTAGGGTGCTGATTTTTTACAGTTATTTTTTTAATAAAACCATTACTTTTGAAAAAAAAAAGAAGAAGAATAATAATAGGATAGTTTGGTGTTTTAGATGTTGGCCTATGAAGATATCAGTCTATCTTTTAGCCTGCATTGTGGAAAATAAAAAATACAAAATTTTTTGCACTATTGGGTTGGAATTCATTAACATTGTCGCTTTCTAAATTGTGGGTGATCCTTGCTCAATAAATTAATTGTAATTGATTCCCCACTTGATTAGAATTATTGAATTTGTTACTATGTTTCTAGGATTTTTATACTTTTAATTATTTATAAGGTCGTTTTCAAATGTCTCCAAGTTATTTTTTTATCCCAAGGATGATTAGTAGTTGCTAATCTCCATGTTTAGCACTAACATGATTTTAGTTTTTCTTTTCCCCTTTAGAAAGAAGGTACAAATTAATGTGGATTTCCACACTATAAATGCTCATCTTGTAAGTGAAACAAAGTGATAATCCAAGTTGTTCTTTTTCCTAATTGTGAGAATCCTTCTGGTCCTTCTAATACAAACAAGAAAATAACATCATTAACACTATTAACAGGATTTGGCTAGAAAGAGATCAATTAAATCTTTTACGAATTTTGAATCGAGTAAATGACTTTTAGAGTGTGTATGAAATAGTGTAGTGATGATGAAAAAAATGGTGAAATAAGGTAAAAAATTTTGAACTATTATTTTGTCTCGCATTATAGTCTTGTAAAATAATTGAATAAAGCAATAGACTCTATTTTCATTTAGAATCCTGTCCTTATGCAATCCTCTAATACAGCATTCTAATCAAATCTATTAATAATTCATTCACTTATTTGACTAACAAAATGGAATTATTTATTTCAGATTAAAAAAATTAAGGGCATTAAATGTTATAATTAAAACTATCAAGATCAATTGAAAATAAATAAAAAGTTAAAGAGGGTTTATTATATTTTATGCAAAAATAAATTATTGGGTAATTTAGATAGTAAAGTTACAAATAACTCCTTCAATCATTCATGCAGATAAAGACTTGATAGAAGTCACCATTAGTAATTTAATATACAACCAATTCACAAAGATGGTCTACTTATCATGCTTCAAAATAATAATAATAGCAATAATAAAATCTCAAAATTGGTACAATACTCTAATGAAATTAAGAAGTAAAAGAAATTAAATAAGCTTATTTCTCTAAGTTGGAATTTTCTCTCCACCAATCTTTATCTTCCTTAAAGTTGTTTTTTTTTTTTTTTGAAATGTCAACTTCTAAAAGTTATGGTAAGCACAAAGTGTGGCAATAAGCAAATAAGAAAGAAGATATCAATATGTCAATTTTCTTATCACTAGTCCTACAACAAATGGACATCACCACAAGATAAAAAGAACTTAAAAATCCAATGCAATAATTTTCAACTTTGAAAAGACATCCACAAATGTATATTATGCCAAAATGTACTTTCATATGCACTTGGATGCAAAGTTTATAATTGTGTAACATTGTTTTCTTTCTTTATATACATTTTCCCTACCTTTCATTTGTCAACATTGAGGAAAGATCACTTTAAGAGGTGGAACCATATAGACATCCCACTTGATATTGATACTTAAATTGCCCATTTAAAAAAATTTCAGCTTAACTTCACCTTTCCTTACCCACCACCACTACAATCATTATAACAAAAACTTAAGCCAAATTGATGACTTTAGTACTTTAATTTTGACTCATGGTTTTGCTAATATTCAAGCAACTTAATTGATTAGGTGATAATTGATTCAATTGCATGATGCAATTGATAGATATATTTTAATCTAAAGTAATTTGTCTCTATCATTTTCAGTAAGAAGATGTTACATATCAATGGAAAGGTAGCTTCATTACATGCAATAATAATTTGCCTATCTCCTTATTAACTTGTGTTATTTCCTACCTCCAACTATCTACAATATGGATGCTAAATTTATATTTATGAGATGAGAGAATTATCAATTTATTATCTTATTTTTGACATCTTAAATTTGTATTTTTCTTTAGTACAAAACTTTTGTTTTGCTTGCAAATGGTTTCATACCCTATTCTTTTTCTTTGTACAATCTAGAATCTCCAATATAGTTTTGTCATTACATTTAATTTGAGCAAGTTAATGCAACAAATAAAAATAAAAATTGCAAAAACCATCTTTCATATTTTTAAAATTATTATTTCATTAATCACATTTAAATTGACACAATTTTGTCACTCACATTTAAAATACACACTAAATTAGTTATTTTATCTGAATTTATCTATTTTTTAATAAAAAATATAAACGTGCATGTCATTATCAGACGTTGTACACGTATACACGTACATATTTTCCGTTAAAAAATCAAATAGAACTATATGAAAAGATAAATTTGATATAATTTCTTAATATAAATGATAGAATTATATCATTTTAAATGTGAGTAATAATAAAAAAGTTTTTAAAACAATTTTAAAGAATGATTTTGCAAATTTCCCATAAAAATACAACGGCTGATTTCAACTATATTCTTAAATATAGTTAGATACAACTTCTTTTATATTAAAATGGGCTCTTTTATTGCTCAGATTGGGCTTTAGGTACATTGATTGATATAAATTTTTCCATTATCAATTTTTTGAATGGATTACTATTTGTCTCTTTTAATGTGGACTTATTGTTGGTTTGAGCAAAAAAATAAAATAAAATAATGTGGACTTATTGTTGGTTTGAGCAAAAAAATAAAATAAAATAATGTGTACTTATTGTTGTGCACTGATTATACAGTCTTTATTTCTCATTGTAAATTGGGCATTTCTGCTAATTAACGAATTTAGTAAATTGTCTAAGCAGCAATATTTTGTTCAAAAAAAGATAAAAATAGGCCCTTTGGTTTGCAACAATCCACAAGTCATAAATGTTTTCAAATAACAAAACATGCTAACATAAATAATCTAACTCTCTTTCTTCATACATGTTTAATGTTTTAGTGTTTCCTTTCACAAATCTAATTATTTTTTACCATGAATTGAGATTTTTTTTTATAAAATTTTTACTTTTTTTTTGCCATAAATTTTCATTTATTTAATGATTACGTACATCAATACTCCTTGTAATAAAGGCATAATTATCTTTCATCATATATGTTTATCGTACTTGACAAAATTACAATCCATTTCAAATTATTAAGTTGATTCTATTACTATATTAGAAAAAAATTGAAAAGTTAAGAGGCAAATTGGCCTAAAAATAAAATATGTAGGGGACAATGTAAGAAAACAGTATTTTTTTTCTTAATTGAACTTTGAAATAATTACTATTTTGCTAAACTAAAAATATAATAGTAAATCTATTTCATTGTGATTAAAATGTTAATTGTAATTGAAAAAAAAAACTCATTTCTTTGGGTAAAAACTAATACTTTGAAGAGAAAAACTCTTGTGAGACGATCTCATATATGAAATGAGAGTTAATAATAATTTCAACACAATTTCAACGGTCATTAATTGCGTCTTATATATGAGACCGTTTTTCTCTACTTTTAAATAGAGTATATGTAGAAAGATGGGTATAGATTACTTTCCTAATTATTATCCAAATTCAATTTAGGAAACTGAATTTAGAAACCCAAATCCTAATCGACGTAGAAAGTTTCCATATATGTAAATGTACAGCCCTCTGCATAAACTAAGAAAAAAAAACTGCACGACAACAGAGACAACGCAATACCCAATTTAGATTTACTTTGACGAAGAAGAAGACGATGACGACGATGATCAACGCAGGTTGTATTACTGCTGGGAGCTACCAATCTCCAGTGAAAATAAGCACGGCAAAACTCCATCAATGGGCACAAGCCGACAGAGAATTTTTGATGAATTTATGCATGAAAACCACCACGAACAAGAAGGACAACTTGGACAAGCAGCAGTCATCATCTTTGGCTTCCATACACGACGGCGGCAATGCCAATCCTGAAAGAGGACACGTCGAGAAGAACTACAGCATTGACGTTGGAAGGCAAAAGTATCTGAGTTACACGTTTAACAAGACAAAAGAAAGTTTTACCCAGAGGACCAAGAAATATTTGATCAAAAAGAAGGCAACTGAGTCCAAGGTTAATTCGGATGATCATCATCAGAATCATGTGTCCGCTAATCGTCCTTGTTCTACTCTTAATTTTAACTTTCTTTTGTTTTTTTGTTTTAAAGCTTAGGTTGATAACGATCAATTGTAGTACTACCAGTTATTCTTTTTACCAGTTTTGTCAGCCAAAATACACAGCTTATATATATATATATATATTATTGGTCCTGGTTTGAGCGATTTTTTCTTCTTAAACGAGGGTAAAAGGCCAAAAACTCACCAAACTATACCGACTATGAGTTTTGGTCGACAAACTATTTTTAAACTTAAAAAGGTCACTTAACTATTTTTTTTAGTAAGAGTGTGCGTAGATTGGATTTTGCTACAATTTCATTGTGCTTTAGAGGATACAATTTGGATTAGAGTTTAGAGTGATTAGTGAAATATACGGATATAAGTGTTAAATACACGTTACATGTATTCATAAAATGAAACATAAGATGAACAAGAAAATATAGGTGAAGATCCATAGGGCCATATCATGGCCAAGAGTATTATAACAATAAGTGAGCATATGGATTGACTATATAGATCATATTTCGCCATCTTATCATCATGGCCAAGAGTATTACTAGGTAAAAATCCATTTTAAATACCAACACCCCTTTTCAATTTCTTAATAAAATCTTTACTCATGACCATATAAGTCTTCTCAAAGGTGGAAGAAGAACTAAAGGACCAAATGGTGAAGAACAAGGGGTTAATCAGTTGGGGGATAGATATCTATGACAATCTTTTAACACTCTTTATAGAATGGTAATATCTCTATTTAATCCATTTACTATTTCTAACCCCATAAAGAAAAAAAAAAAGAAAAAAAATGATACAAGAGAAAAGCTTCTCTAATTAGAATGGTGATTACTTATTTCGAGGATTTTCATTGGGATTTTTCCCAAGCCTTGGAAGATGAATACCTTGGCTTCTTGAATGAAAGAGCTGTGTAAATAAATTTATTATCCATTCTAACTTGTATAATCCTTCTTTCAACACATTAAAAATGATCATTTTTATCCAATGTTCTTTACTTATGATGTTGGATATATTTTGTTCAAAAATTATCAAAGAATCTCAAATTCACACCCTTCATGAGATCATGAAAAAACTAGTAACATGTGTTGATTTACCATCTCCCAAATTAAAATGTAACACCTAATACATTCCTAAAATTAAAACTACTTCCACCAAGTCTTGTAATAAATGCATTTTGTGGAAAAAAAAATCCCTATATACTAATATTTTTTCATTTTTTTGTGAGCTATAATACATGTTTTTTTGGTAAAAAACGGCAAGACTCAAAAACTAGCCGATGAGAGCTCTTTTCCCGCCATTTTTTAATCTTCCTAATTTAGAAAGTGAAATCTAGTGAATATGTGAAAAAAAGAAAATTTTAAAATTTTAAAAATTGACATTTTCTTAAGCTATAATACACTAATTTTTGCTAAAAATGGCGAGACGAAAAACCTAGTTGATCGGAACTCTTTTGAACTTTTTATTGTACCTATCGTAATTGAGAATGCCCAATCTAGTGAATAGTGTGGAAAAAATAGAAATTTAGTGAGTTATAGCACACGAATTTTGACAAAAAATTGGCAAGACTAAAAAACTTATTCATTGAAACAGTTTTCGAGCCATTTTTTTACCCATCCTAGTTGAGAATGTGCAATCTAGTAAATAGTGAGGAAAAAAATTTAGATTTTTGAAAAAATATCCATTTTTGTGAGATATAATACATGGTTTTTGGCAAAAAATGGCAAAACTAAATAACTAGCTGATGAGAGCTCTTTTCTGGTTGTTTTTTTTATTCTTTCCAATTTAAAACATGAAATCTAGTGAATATGTGAAAAAAAGAAAACTTAAAATTTTTTTAAAATTGACATTTTTAAGCTATAATACATGCATTTTTACTAAAAATGGCGAGATTCAAAACCTTCTTGTGATCGAAACTCTTTTCGATCAACTAGGTTTTGAGAATGCCCAATCTAGTGAATAGTATGAAAAAAATAGAAATTTAGTTAGTTATAACATACGAATTTTGGCAAAAAACGGCAAGACTAAAAAACTTATTCATTGAAACAATTTTCGAGCCATTTTTTTACCCATCCTAGTTGAGAATGTGCAATCTAGTAAAAAGTGTGGAAAAAAAAAATAGATTTTTGAAAAATTTCCATTTTTGTGAGATATAATACACGTTTTTTAGTAAAAAATCGCAAGACTAAAAAACTAGCCGATGAGAGCTCTTTTCTGGTCGTTTTTTTATTCTTGCCAATTTAGAACGTGAAATCTAGTGAATATGGGAAAAAAATTGAACTTTTTAAAAAATTGATATTTTTTAAAGCTATATAACACACATTTTTGCTAGTTCATCAAAACTACACTACTACAGAATTCGCTTTCTAAAACGGTTAAAAGTAGTTATTTAAAACAGGTTTTAGATTTTCCAAACCGTTTTAGATATGGGTGGACTAGAAAGTCCTACATTTTTTAAAACGGTTAAGAACCGTTCTTAAAAGTCTGTTTTCTAACACGGTTGATGAACCGTTCTTAAAAGTTTGTTTTTTAACACACCCAATTTTCTGCACACACATGTCCAATGGTACACGGAATCAGTTCTGCCATACCAATCTGGTGAGCTCCAAGACAACTGCATTTTTTACACTCCCACCAACCAACATAAAGATTTCATGCATGTTCTTGAACATTATTTCAATCAGTTTAGTAAAAAAAGACCTCTCATTGATTAGTTTTTTAGTCTTGCCATTTTTTAGGAAAAAACGTGTATTATCTCTCACAAAAAATGGAGATTCATTTAAAAATCTAAAAACAAATTCCACACTATTCACTAGATTGCACATTCTTAACCATGATGGGTAAAAAAATGGTTAAAAAACTATTTCAATGAACTAATTGTTTAGTCTTGCTGTTTTTTGCTAAAATTCTTGTATTATAGCTCACAAAAAATAGAGATTTTTTCAAAAATGTAAATTTCTATTTTTTGCACACTATTCACTAGATTGGATATTCTCAATTAAAATAAGCACAAAAACAGAGTTCGAAAAGAGTTCCAATCAACTAGATTTTAACTCTCCCTATTTTTAGCAAAAATGCGTATATTATAACTTTCAAAAATGTCAATTTTTTAAAAAATTAGAATTTTCCTTTAGTTACATATTCACTAGATTTCAAGTTCTAGATTAGTAAGATTAAAAAAATGGCAGGAAAAGAGTTCTCTTTAACTAAGTTTTTAGTATTGCCATTTTTTCCCCAAAAAAAAGTGTATTACAGCTCACAAAAAGTGGAGATTTTTTCAAAAATTTAAAATTTTCTTTTTTCCACACTATTCACTGTACTGCACATTCTCAAAAGGGTTTAGGTAAAAAAAATGGCTCAAAAACTTTTCGATGAACTAGTTTTTTAGTCTTACAATTTTTTTTAAAAAAAATCGTATATTATAACATACAAAAAAATTGAGATTTTTTTAAAAATCTAAATTCTATTTTTTCCACACTATTCACTAGATTAGACATTCTCAATTACAATAGGTTCAAAAGATAGTTCGAAAAGAGTTCCGATCAAATAGGTTTTGAATATCGCCATTTTTAGCAAAATTGCGTGTACTATAGCTTAAAAAAATGTCAAATTTTAAAAAATATAAAATTTTCTTTTTTTTCACAAATTCACAATATTTCACATTCTAAAATGAGAAAATTAAAAAAAAGGGGAAAAGAGGTCTCATCAGCTAGTTTTTGAATCTTGTCGTTGTTGTTAAAATAACGTGTATTATATCTCACAAAAAATGGAGATTTTTTCAAAAATCTATATTTTTCTTTTTTGCACACTTATCACTAGACAGCACATTCTAAACTAGGATGGGTAAAAAAATGGCTCGAAAACTGTTTCGATGAACTAGTTTTTTTGTTTTGCCATTTTTTGCTAAAATTCATATGTTATAACTTACAAAAAATTGAGATTTATTCAAAAATCTAAATTTCTATTTTTTCCACAATATTCGCTAGATTGGACTTGCTCAATTAGGATAGATACAAAAAATAGTTCAAAATGAGTTCCAATCAACTATGTTTTCAGTCTCACTGTTTTTAGCAAAAATGCGTGTATTATAGCTTAAAAAATGTCAAAAAATTTAAAACTTTCTTTTTTTTCACACACTCACTAGATTTCACGTTCTAAATTTGGAAGAATAAAAAAATTGTGGGAAAAGAATCTCATGGGTAAGTTTTTGAATCTTGTCATTTTTGGCAAAAAAAACCTATAGCTCACAAAAAATGGAGATTTTTCACAAAATCTAAATTTTTCTTTTTTCCACACTATTTACTAAATTGGACATTCTCAACTAGAATGGGTAAAAAATAGCTCGAAAACTGTTTCAATGAACTAGTTTTTTAATCTTGACGTTTTTTGCCAAAATTCGTGTATTATAACTCACAAAAATGAAGATTTTTTCAAAAATCTAAAATTTTCTTTTTTCCACACTAGTCACTAGATTGCACATTCTCAACTAGGATGGTAAAAAAAATAGCTTGAAAATTTTTGTTGAACTAGTTTTTTAGGCTTGCTATTTTTTGCCAAAATTCGTGTATTGTTAATAAAAAAATGGAGATTTATTCAAAAATCTAAATTTTTATTTTTTCCATAATATTCACTATATTGGACATTCTCAATTAATATATGTTCAAAAAATAGTTCGAAAAAAGTTCCAATCTACTAGGTTTTCAGCCTCGCCATTATAGTGTAAAAAAAGTGTCAAATTTTTAAAAAATAAAAAATTTAATTTTTTTCACCTATTCCCTAAATTAGGAAGAATAAAAAAAATGAGGAGAAAAGAGCTCTTATCGGCTAGTTTTTGAATCTTGTTGTTTTTTTGCCAAAAAAACATGTATTAAAGGTCACAAAAAAAGGAGAGTTTTCCAAAAATCTAAAAAAAAATCGACACTATTTACTAGATTGCACATTCTCAAGAAGGATTTAAACAAAAAAGCTCGAAAACTGTTTCGATGGACTAGTGTCTTGCTG
Source organism: Ophiorrhiza pumila (assembly GCA_016586305.1). NCBI lineage: Eukaryota > Viridiplantae > Streptophyta > Magnoliopsida > Gentianales > Rubiaceae > Ophiorrhiza > Ophiorrhiza pumila. The sequence goes on from BLIW01000004.1 coordinate 9,644,731, forward strand.
TGTTTTGCCAAAATTCGTGTATTATATCTCACTAAAATAGAGAATTTTTAAAAATTCTAAATTTCTATTTTTTACACACTATTCACTAGATTGGACATTCTCAATTAGGATACATACAAAAAAGAGTTTGAAAAAAGTTCCAATCAACTAGGTTTTTAGTCTTGCCATTTTTAGCAAGACTAAAAAATGGCAAGACTAAAAAACTAATCAATGAGAGGTCTTTTCCTAGCTTTAAACCAGTTTGATCGGAACTCTCTTCAAACTATTTTTTGTAGCTATTCTAATTGGGAATGTCCAATCTAGTGAATAGTGTGGAAAAAATAAAAATTTAGATTTTGTAAAAAGACTCCATTTTTTGTGAACTATAATACACGAATTTTGGAAAAAATAGCAAGACTAAAAAATTAGTTCTTTGAAGGAGTTTGCGAGAATTTTTTTTACCTATCCTAGTTGAGAATGTGCAATCTAGTGAATATTTTCGATAAAAAGAAAACTTTAGATTTTTAGAAAAATCTCCATTTTTTGTGAGCTATATAATACACATTTTTTTAGCCAAAAATGGCAAAACTCAAAAACTAGCCAATGTGAGTACTTTTCCCGGCATTTTTTTATTCTTCCCTATTTAGAACGTGAAATCTAGTAATTATGTGAAAAAAATAAAAGTTTAAATTTTTTAAAAATTGACATTTTTTAAACTATAATACACGCCTTTTTGATAAAAATGACGAGCTTGAAACCTAGGTTATCCGATCTGTTTTTGAACTATTTTTCTTACCTATTCTAATTGAGAATGTCCAATCTAGTGAATAGGGTGGAAAAAAAATACAAATTTAGATTTTTGAAAAAAAATCTCCATTTTTTTGAGTTATAGTATATGAATTTTGGCAAAAACTTGCAAGACAAAAAAGCTAATTCATCGAAATGTTTTTGGCTTTTTTTACCCATCCTAGTTGATAATATGAAATCTAGTGAATAGAATGAAATGAAGAAAAATTTAAATTTTTGGAATAATCTCCGTTTTTTCTGAGTTAAAATACACGAATTTTGGCAAAAAATTACAAAACTAAAAATCTAGTTCATCGAAACTATTTTCGAGCCATTTTTTTATCCATCCTAGTTGAGAATGTACAATTTAGTGAATAGTATGGAAAAAATAGATTTTCTGAAAAATCTCAAATTTTTGTGAGCTTTAATACATGTGTTTTTGGCCAAAAATGGCAAGTTTAAAAAACTAGTCGATGAGAGCTCTTTTCTCGCCATTTTTTTATTCTTCCCAATTTAGAACGTGAAATCTAGTGAATATGTCAAAAAAATTTAAATTTTTTCAAAATTGACATTTTTATGCTATAATTCACGCATTTTTGCTGAAAATAGAGAGACTCAAAACCTAGTAGATTAGAAATCTTTTCGAAATGTTTAAATTTTTTAAAAATTGACATTTTTATGCTATAATTCACGCATTTTTGCTGAAAATAGAGAGACTAAAAACCTAGTAGATTGGAAATCTTTTCGAAATATTTTTTTATACCTATCCTAATTGAATCTAGTGAATAGTGTGAAAAAAAATTGAAATTTAGATCTTTGAAAAAAATCTCCATTTATTTTGAGCTATAATATACGAATTTCTGCAAAAAAATTGGTAAGACTAGAAAACTAGTTCATCAAAAAAGTTTTTGCGTTATTTTCTTAACCCAAAACAATAAGACTAAAAAACTAGCGGATGAGAGCTCTTTTCCTGCCTATTTTTTATTCCTCCCAATTTAGAACGTGAAATCTAGTGAATATGTGAAAAATAGAAAGTTTTAAATTCTTAAAAAAATTGACATTTTTTTAAACTATATTACACACATTTTTGTTAAAAATGACGAGACTCAAAACCTGGTTGATCAGAACTCTTTTCAAACAATTTTTTGTACTAATCCAAATTGAGAATGACCAATCTAGTAAATAGTATTGAAAAATTAAAATTTTTTATTTTTGAAAAAATCTCCATTTTTGTGAGCTATAATACACGAATTTTTTCAAAAATCAACAAAATTGACAAAACTAAAAAACTAGTTCATCGAAATGGTTTTCGAGCCATTTTTTAACCCGTCCTAGTTGAGAATGTGCACTATAGTGAATATTGTGGACAAAAAGAAAAATTTAGATGTTTGAAAAAGTTTCCATTTTTTGTGAGTTATAATACACGTTTTTTTGGCAAAAAGACGCCAAGACTTAAAAACTAGCCGATGAGAGCTCTTTTCTCGCCGATTTTTTATTCTTCCCAATTTAGAACTTGAAATCTAGCTTGAAATCTAGTGAATATGAGAAAAAAAAGAAATATTTTTAAAAAATTAACATTTTTTAAGCTATAATACACACATTTTTGCTAAAAGTGGCGAGACACAAAACCTAATTGATCGGAACTCTTTTTGAATTGTTGTTTGTACCTATCCTAATTGAGAATGTCCATTTTAGTAAATAATGTGGAAAAAATAGAAATTTATATTTTTGAAAAAATCTCCATTTTTTGTGAGTTATAATAAACAAATTTTGGCAATAAATTGCAAGACTAAAAAACTAGTTCATCAAAAAAATTTCGAGCCATTTTGTTTATATACCCAAACCCTTTTCAAAAAGTTCAATCTATTGAATAGTGTAAAAAATAAAATTTTATATTTTTTTGAAAAATCTCCATTTTTGTAAGCTATAATACACGTTTTTTTGTTGCTAAAACGGTAATACTAAAAAACTAGCCGATTAGAGCTCTTTTCCCGCCATTTTTTTAATCTTACTAATTTAGAACTTGATAACAAGTGATTATGTAAATAAAAGAAATTTTTAATTTTTTTAAAAAAATTGACAATTTTTAAGTTACAATGTACGCATTTTTGCTAAAAATGGCAAGACTGAAAATCTAGCTAATTGGAATTCTTTTGAACTGTTTTTTGTACCTATCCTAATTGAGAATGTCCAATCTAGTGAATAGTGTGGAAAAATAGAAATTTAGATTTCTGAAAAAATCTCAACTTTTTATCAGCTATAATACATAAATTTTGGCAAAAACGACAAGATTAAAAAATTAGTTCAGCGAAACAGTTTTCGAGCCATTTTTTTTACCTATCCTAGTTAAGAATGTGCAATCTAGTGAATAGTATAAAAAAAAAGAAAATTTTAGATTTTTAAAAAAATCTCCATTTTTTGTGAAATTTTAGATAATACACATTTTTTTTGCAAAACAATTGGCAAGACCTAGTTGATCGAAACTCTTTTCGAACTATTTTTTGTATCTATCCTAATTGAGAATGTCCAATCTAGTGAATAGTATGGAAAAAATTAAATTAAAATTTTTGAAAAAATCTCCATTTTTTGGTAGCTATAATACACGAAATTTGGCAAAAAATTTGCAAGACTAAAAACTAGTTCATAGAAACAGTTTTCGAGCCAGTTTTTTTACACATCCAAGTTGAGAATGTGCAGTCTAGTGAATAGTTTAGTAAAAATAAAAATTTATATTTTTTGAAAAAACTCCATTTTTTGAGCTATAAGACACGTTTCTTTTTAAATGACAAAACTCAAAAACTAGCTAATGGGAGCTCTTTTTCTGCCTTTTTTTACTATTCCCATTTTAGAACATGAAATCTAATGAATGTGTGAAATTTTTTTTAATATTTTTAAAAATTTGTCATTTTTTGAGCTATAATACACATATTTTTGCTAAAAACAGCAAGACTAAAAACCTAGTTGATCAAAACTCTTTTCGATCTGCTTTTTGTATCTATCCTAATTGAAAATGTCCAATCTAGTGAATAGTGTGACAAAAATAGAAATTTAGATTTAAAAAAAAAAATCTCCTTTTTATGTGAGCTATAATACACGAATTTTGGCAAAAAAATTGAGATTTTTTAAATTTTTTGCTTTTTTTATATTTGACATAATTTAATAGTTTATATATTTTCCATTGATTTAAAAAAATATATTAAAAGCATACATAGATATTTTATTAGAAAATTGATGTTTTTTTCAACATAACCTCAAAAAATTGAGATTTTTTTACATTTTTACTTTTTATATTTGTCATAGTTTAATAGTTTATATAATTTTCATTGATTTAAAAACAAAAAAAAAAAAAAAAACTATAAGCATACATAGATATTTTATTAGAAAATCGAGTTTTTTTGTAATTAAAAAAAAAAATCCAAAGCTAAAACCAATAAAAATAAACTGTTAAAAGCATACGTAGATATTTATCATTACTCATTTGAGATAGCAACCTAGCCCCTAATAACAGAAATTATAACCACACAACCACCATATGCATAAAAATACTCTCCCTTATATTATTTTGAATATTGCACAAGCATAATATACATTTTCCAAAATTTATGAACTGTTATTCATATACATGTTTAAACCAAAACAAAAAAACAAAAAAACAAAAAAAAAAGAGTTGAATTCAAGGAGCTTTAACTATAATTCATTAAATTAAGCAGTTTTGTTTCTCAACCTTATGTCATTTCTTAATGAACTTGGAGTAATTTGTCATCATCCCATCAAATGTAAAATATGGGAGACAGCATAAATGATAAAGCTATACAATCCAAAATAAACCAAATCTAAAATTCATTCTTACAGAACCATGAATCTTTGTAACATTATGGATATCAATACAACTAAAAATCTTTCTGTGAAAGAAATTTCTAAGAGTAAGGGATTTGCTTAGGCAAAATGGGAATGCACCAAAAGATGAAAATTCCCATTGCATTCTGTATTCTATCAACTAATACAGATTTGTACATGTAACAGAGGTAATCTCTGATTTCAAACATTAAGCTACCAAGGCCTCCTACCACCAAGAGGCACGGTGTTTGAACCGGAGATCTGACCTTGGTTGCCAAAACCTCCACGGCCTCTCGAGCGGAAGTTGTTGCTTCCTGAAGCTGCCATCAGAGTAGCATCTGTTAGGCATATATATATAATCCTATTCCCCACAAACAATGGATTTTCTAATTTGTCTCGAAAACAGAATAGAGATACTAAATTTGGCATTGATTACTTTACCTCCATGGCCTCTGGACCGGACCATTGCAGATAATTGTGGAGGAACAACTTGGCCTGCATCCTGTAGTATCTTGATGAGATCTTTGGCATACCTGCCATTTGCATAGGTAAAAAAGGTGAATGCAGTTCCCCTGGCTCCTGCACGACCGGTTCGGCCAATTCTATGAACATAATCTTCAAGACTTGAGGGAAAATCATAGTTGATAACACATTTTATGTCCTTCACATCTGCAGGCAATGCAGATAGATGTTAGTTCAACGAATCAGTTAAGTAACAGAATGTAAAGCATTAAATGGGAGCCTTATCCCTGCAATTCTAAGATCCAAATGATCATTATATAAGACAACACATTCCTTGCAGAACATGCCCACCTTAACCTTGCAGGGATAAGGAGCAGCTCCACCATCACAATATCCAACCAAACATTCGATATCAATGGAAAAGCTTGTATGAGTCAATCCGGGCTGTCGCAAAAACCACCTTCATAACTGTGGATGGGTAGCTTTTTAACTTAAACCATGTTACTTGGACACAATAACAGGAGCCACAGCATTTCTGGTAAAATAAGGCAATGAAACCTAATAAATCTCCAGCTCAGTTAGATTTCTGTAGCAAGGTTGTCCAGAAACAGATGACCCTAAAACCTAAAACTAAGGTGACATTATCTACATCCAAGATTCTAACCTGATATAAAGAAGGTACTAATAATATAGAAGGCCCTTATGGATTTTCCTTTATCACAGCAAGCAATGTCCTAAGAACCCCCATGCCAGTTAAATCACCACCTCACCATCTCTTTTTGATACCATCAACCTCTAAGATTCTAACCTAGTATAGAATAGGTACAAATAATATACAAGGCCATTCTCGATTTCCCTTTACTACGGCAAGCAATGTCCTAAGAACCCTCACGGCAGTTAAATCACCAACTCACCATGTCTCTTTGGCTGAAACAGATTAAAAAGCTACCAAGCTTGAAATTTTTTACTTTCACAAACTACAGTGCTCATCCTCAAACAAGAAAACTTGCAGTCAACAGCCCCTAGGAATGGCACCATCACTGTACCCAAGCCAAACATTCTACTTTCAGGACTAATGGATTCTTGAACCAATCCGAGAAGATAGTATAGTCTGTTCGAATCTGTGACAATCTGCTCCCAGTGTCCATGTAACATTAGCTGTAACAGTTTGGTACTACCAGAAGAGAATATGGACATTCTAGGCCATTCTCCTTTTCACTTTAGCAAAATGCGCAATGTCCATTGCAACCTCACCCTAGACAAGTCACACTCCAACTTTGTCAAGGTTGCAATTCAATTAGTTTTCTTAAAAGGTGCTGCTTGCACGAAATAAAAACTTCTAATTTACTGTCCCTAAGACTGGTGGCACCATCTTGCACCCCAACCACAAATTATACTCTCAGGAAAGTGGACAGCAGCCGGAGACTCAGCCAACGTGTAAATTAAGAATCTAAAGATCCTAAGTTTTTAACACGCAGTGATCCTACCAAGACCACGTGCAGCAACATCAGTGGCAGTCATTATAGAACTTCTCCCACTTCTAAACTCAGCCAGGACCCAGTCCCTTTCGTCTTGGCTTTTATCACCATGGATAGATAGCGCCGGCCATCCATCCATTCTCAACTGCCTTGTCACTTGATCACAACCTTTCTTTGTTTCCACAAATATTAGAATACGACTTCCATCCATGATGTCTCTCAGCAATCTAATCAGCCTGCATGAGCAAATATAGTAAGCAATCAAATTCATGAAAGGAAAGACAATTGGCTTTTGTTTTACTGGCGGCCAGAATGCACCTATTGTACTTCTCCACATCTGTCACTACTTCAACAACCTGCTGTATAGATTGATTTGCTTTCAAATCTGGAGAACCAATGATTACCTGAAAATTGCAAAAAATGGAAGCATTTATGAGCACATATGAATCTAAAATTATAACACATTAGATCACCCATGAATCATTGCCACAAATATCATATGGTTCTCACTTAGCAGATAAGCAAAGAGAAGAACAGAAAAAGAGAGAACCTTGTAAGGATTGCGCAAAAACTGTCTTGCTAAAGCTTCTACTTCCCTTGGCCATGTGGCACTCCAATACAAAGTTTGCCTATCTGGTCGAATCTGCATGGCAAAGAACAACTAATAAAAATTTCACAAAATTTAACATCAGATCCCAACAACAATCCCGCCATGTGGAGTCAGCCATGTGGATGATACTTCCCCATCGTGTTCTATCTACGCACATGTTCTCATTTGTATCTAAGTACGCAATGTCAATGTCTTTAATGACCAAAAAAGTGAAATAATTCAAAATTTTACACATCATAAAAATAGATAGTCAGAAATGAACTTAAATTCAAATGCAGAATAAATTACATAAGAAATTTTTGGATCTTTAAATATTTAGGGAAAAATTAGAATATTAGGTTGATAAAAGTGACAAAAAGGTATGGTAGCTATTTAGTACATTATAAAAGAGATCCAACATTAACTTGTTCAAATTCAAAGAAACATATAATTTCCTATTGCCCCCTTTTAAGTTCAACTAATTCGCCCACCATTAATTTATCAAGACCATGAATGTAATCACACAATCAAACTAGTAAATGTACTACTTACAAATACAGCTTCAAAGGTTAGGGCTAGATGAACAACATAATTACTAGCATTGAGGAAATAATGGGATAACTTTCTGGCTACCACTGGAAAAGATCTGAACATGTGTTACTTTATCCAAGATCACAAATGATGCTTTGAAAAGATTAGAACTCAAAATACGCTGAGGACAAACCATTTCAAGAATGAAATTGTCATCAAAGAGAGAAGGGGCAGCAAAAGCAGCCCCCAAAAGCTCGCGAAGTAGACCATTATCACAAGTTGACACAATCACAATAGCACAAATTCTTTATCAACTTTTTCCACTTTCACCTAACTAGACAATCAAGACCGATTGAAGTAGCCAGTGTTCACTCAAGCCTACATAGCCATATAAATGAACTTTCAACCAAGCGCAGCTTTTCACCACATGGTTAGTTGCACTCATAAGCATACTTGAGCAAATAATGTCCAATCAGCATTCACTTGTAATTTCACTCTGCTTTATATATTTATAATTCTATTTGACATAATATATATACACCAGGGAAAATCACTTAAAGATCTTAAACTTTTTGAAATTGCCCGAGTCTTTTTGGCCTACTCATATACTGATTCCTCCCTATATCCTTTCCAAGTGCAAAATGATAACCCAACTCCTATGCTAGCACCTTACTAAGCACCTACTAATACCAACCCCTATGGCCCCAAAACAGAAAAGGCAATCATATGCACCTAATACAAACACAGAGCATAGGCTGCAAACTTCGCAAGCAGCTTGCTGGCTCAGCTTTTCTGGGTAGTTCAAGTAATAATTGCAGCAATATATACTAAGATTCAATGCTTGCAACCTTAATCAAGCTCATGCACTAATTCTTTAATCTTACTAATGCATCCCACATCCTTGAAGGAGGGTTAAAAATTTTAACTACACTGCCATTTGGAAAGCCCTCAAACCTTAAAATTCCATATTAATATTTGTGCCGCTTTGCAAAATGAAGGAGACTTCATGAAAAGTCAAAAACTCTAAGCAAATTAAGTTCGTTCCCTATCACTGTTCACTTGCAAGTAGTGAGACTTGCCTTTAGCCAATCAGAATATATCTCATATTTTTCCACCCCTAAAAGCACCTCAACGAAAACGATTCAGCCTAAACTGTCTCCCCAACCACCGACTTCAATTACTCTCTTTTCTTCTCACTTATTGCTTTCCAGAATGAGAACATGCTAAGTTATCAAAAATAGTTGACACGGCACCATCACTGAATCACCACTACAACCTTTGTGGGTTTCTTCTCTCCTTTCCTAATCACTTCTAACCTGTATTTAGTTTCCTAGTTGAGGATACCAGCTGTATGTAATTCCCTCAAGCACTTCCCTTTTTACTGTAGAATTCACTTTACAATGCACACAATGAAAGGTTTTACCAAATGTTAGATTTCGAAATGAATTTCATTAAATATGCAGTTGTCAAATCCAAGATTATTACATACAGAAGTAATTACATTAAGATAGGCAATATTTTGACAAGTTGGGCTTCATCACTATATATAAAATTCTCAAAGTAAACTCCATGGATTTGCATTAGTAAAACCATAATACCCATCCAATCTATTAGCGAACAAAATACTAGAACTTTGACTCCCATTATTAGCATTTGGCATATCAACAAGGCCTAAATCTTTTGAAACTAAAGGAGAAAAAGGAGCACAAAACTTTCATACCTGTGAAAGAATTTTCCTAATTTGGGGCTCAAATCCCATATCCAGCATTCGATCAGCTTCGTCCAGCACAAGGTAAGTTACTCTTCTCAAATTTGTATGTTGAGCTTCTAACATATCTATCAATCTACCAGGAGTAGCAATAACAATTTCAACTCCTGAGAAAATTCAAAAGAAATGGTCAGCACATTAGATAGAAATTGTTAGCCCTTTAGATAAGAAGGGATGAATTGACATATAAATACCTCTTTTGAGATCACGGATTTGTGGTCCTTTTGGGGCACCACCGTAGATACATGTAGTTCTTATATTTGTCCTTGATCCAAATTTCTCAGCTTCTGCTTGTATCTGAACAGCCAACTCCCGAGTAGGTGCAAGTACTAGCACAATGGGACCATCTCCATGTGCTACAATTTTCCATCGCAGAAGTATCATAAGAAAGCAATAGAAATTGCCAAAGAAAGTCAAACCTTACCAAACAAACCGTAAAAACATTATTTACCCAGTCGTGGCTGTGCACTGACATGTACCAAAGCTGGTAACATATATGCAAGAGTCTTCCCAGAACCAGTCTCAGCAATGCCTATCAAATCTCTGCCTTTCAAGGCCATGGGCCATCCTTGAGCCTGAATAGGTGTTGGCTCAACGAAACCTAAACTAGCAATCACCTCGAGGCAATAATCTACAAAGGCAAACACCAAGAACCATTCAACTTGATAATATTGAAAGAGCACCAGTACACTGAACAAATAACCACTTAACCATATACCAGGAAAGTTAGCCTCATGAAACATCCTGATTGGCTTCGGAACATCATGACCTTGAATAGTGATCTCCCGTCTTGTACGATAAAGTGCAACCTCTTGCTCTGTCATTGCCCTTACTGATGGGCTTTCAACATAAAATTTCTTCTCAAAAGGGACCAAATCTCCAAATTCTTGCTTTGGAAGAGCAAGATTGTCTAGGTCATCTCTCGGCCTACCATGCCTACTATCTCGTCCTCCATCAAAACCACCCCTTCCACTGCTACCACCACTCCGTCCACCATCAAAACCACCCCTTCCTCCACCATGTCCACCGCGAAAACCACCTCTGCGGGCATCCACAGCACCCCTCCCACCACTGCCAACTCCAAAATCAAATCCCCCACCTCCACGGCCCCTGATATCACCCCTTCTATCCCCTAAACTAACATTAGCCATCCCACTGGAAAACCCTCTTCCTCCTCCTCCACTCGGACCATGATACCCATCAAAAACCCGACCTCGGCCAACACCACCAATAACCGGTGGCTGTGCAACCATAGGCCCTCCAGGGCCGTAACTAGGGTTTGAATGAATTGGAGGTTGTGCCCCCATTAGATCACTACAATTCATGAAATACACAAAACCCATCAAAATATTGAAACTGTACAACACGAACAACACTTCAATATATTCATTTTCACACAAATTATCAAAACCCAGGAAAATATTGAAACTTTTCAATACAATAACTCTCCAATATACCGAACCAACCCAATAAAAAGATTGAAACTTTTGAACATTAAAAATACAACCATGAAATTATAAACAAAAATATATAGAACCCATAAAAAAAATTGAAACTTTACAGCACAAACAATACACCCCATGTAACTGTACAGGCAGATTCTCAAAAGGGGTCAACATTGAGTTGAAAGTATTACCTGCGACGATGACGGTAGGAGGTGGCATCATTGTATCTGGGGTCATGGGGGTTAAACATATTTGATGAGATTGAAACTTTCAAGTGCGTTAGAACTATGGGTTTTTGCAGATTTTCCAAAAGAGAAATGGGAGGTAAACAGGAAAAATGTTTGTGTTTTGGGGATTCTGTATTGACTCTTGAGTGTTTATATATTTGTCTTGCGACTTCGATTAATCAATTTTGGGTTCCTTAATAGAAAAAGGAAATTAAAAATATTTTTGTGCAATTTGTTTTTTTTTTTATTCACGTCAAATTGATTCTTTTAATAAAAATTAAAATTTATCGATCTTTTTCAAACGGACGCATAATTAATCAATTCACTAATTTATTACATAATTCATATATATATATATATATATATAAAATAGATAATTAATCAATTCACTAATTTAGCGATCAATTAATTTCTATTTTCATATATAAAGTACATCTTATATATCAACAAGTTTCATATGAATTTTTATATTTTCGCAAAATATCGAATTTAATTTATGTTTAGACAATTTGATTTTTTGTAACCCTCACAAATTTATGCTATTTAGACAATAACTGTTTTGGTGCATAGTACTAGGACAAAACTTGTTAGTGGGATTTTATTTTTATTTTTTTGTAGAGAGAGAGAGAAAAAAAAGAGAAGAATTTTTAGTGAGAAGAGAATAAGGGAGTAAAAGGTTTATCAAAATTTTCATTTATGTGAAAGTTTAGAGGAGGACAGAAACAAATCTTTTCCATGTATTTTGGAAATAAGCATTAAAAGAAAGTCAAATGGTTAATGTTTTAATCTCTTTTTCAACTGGGCATCAAATCAATAAAAAATTAGAACCATAATTCACAATTAATTATGAACAACACCTCTTGTATTTGAAATGATTTTCTATTATATATCTGTATAGTGCAATTTTCTATTATATAATTTTTTTCAGTATAGAAACATATTTCACAAGTATGAATAATAAGATGAAATTAAAGTTGTTCCCTTTGTCATCATGAATCCAATGATAGTTGAATGTTGTTGATTAGATTAGTTTTCAATACTCATTGATAATGAAGAAGCAAGTTGAAATCCTCTACAAAAGTACATGCACTAATCAATGTGCAATTTCATATGTTATGTTGTAAGAAAACAAGTCCAAAGAGATGAACTTCAATTGGGCTTCCCAGAAAAACATATACACTCAAAGAAGTTCCTTTCAGAGTTTTGAGTAGTCTTTGGCCTTTCAGTTGATGCAAACTTCTCTTCTGTTGGCTGCAGCTGACCATTTGCAATTCTTTGCCCATTATAAACAAGGATAACCTCACAAAAATCTGGTGCATTCTTTTGAACATATTCTCCTTTTCCTTGTCCCTTCCTCAGTTGCCTAAATATGAAGAAAGAGAGCCTCATGTTGAGTTGCCTGTTTTTTCTTGATCATATTTGATCTAAACATATTCAATGAATCAACTTTTTAACTCATCAAAAGATTCACTATGAGCTAGTGAAATCTAGCAAAAACAAGCCTTCTTTAATCAGAAAAGGAATTTGCATGCCCACACAAAGAACAAAGGCTGAAGATGTTCAGCTACTCATGTTGAGTTTAGCTCAAAAACATTGCAAGATACACATCATACTGAAGCCCAGAAAGCTTTTTCATTTTAGCAAAAAAAATCCCTTTAATTGTCAGATTTTTCTAGTCATTTGCTGCTGCTGCTGCTGCTGCTTATTCATTAAGATTGCATGGATAATTAACTTTACCTCGTGAAAGGAGACCGTTTAGTTCCCATGACTAGATTGGTTATGTTGACAATAGGGATCAAGTCTAATATTGTTTTGGCTGTTGTATTGCTCTCCAAAAGCATTGTGTCCACTGGAACCTGTAAGGCAAATTTTGCAAGTCATCAGCTTACTCATTCTAATGGTATTTGTGCAATGATCAACTGAGTTTCTGCCATTGATGAAACTCACTTTGGCATCACTACACAAGCGAATGTATTTCTCTAAAAGACTCTTCTTCCTGTTAAGATCTTCATTCACGTATACTCGCGCCTGTTCTTGGCTAAGTTGACTTCTTGATAGCCTTCCAACTTTCAAGGAAAACTCAATTAACAAATCTATCAGCAACTGAGGAATAATTTCAAGAAGGCTTTATTCCACAAATATTCCTTTGGACTATTGAAAAATTGGAGAATCATAAAGTCAAAATGTTGAGTTAGTGCTGGAAATCTAGCATTACATGATGTTATTTAAGTAGCCAAAGATAAAATTTTAGCATTTTGTATGAGAAGAACTCTATTGTGTCAAAGACTAATGCACAAAGACAAAATATGTTGTCTACTTTTAATCACTCCATTAGTTCCAATGGCCAGTTTCAGTTTCTTCAAAGTACTTTTTCTTGATCTTGCCATTCCAGTTCTCAAACTACATCAGTCAACCCAAGTCACTGAATATTGAAAATGGTTCATAGACATTGAAGTGACTAAATTCCTGAGATCAGTGTCTTTTTCTTGGTTAATATTGTTCAAGCTTCCAGTTTTTGGTCAAGGATTCAAGATCATTTCAAATGTTAAAAGCATTATACAAAAGAAAATGTGTAGCAGAAAGTAATGAAAATATCAGTTCTGCACATCAGACTATAAGAGTCTGTGCTGCTAATCATCAAATGCTGAAGTGCATAAGCCCAAGCCTTCATTGCAACAAATTAACATCAAAATTAGCAAAAGTTTTAAAGGTACCTGGGGTAGCAATGTAGGTAATAGGTGGGAAAACATGCACAAGAAAGACTTGAGTTCCTGGAGAGACTGCATGATCCAGTGTCCATTTAACAACATGCAAATCATTTTTTCCAACAGCAATATAAATATCATTTGTTAGTCCATTTCTTCTGCTGCCAAGAAAGCTCTTACTGTCCTCTGAAATCTCCACAATTTCTGGAGATTTCAGTTGCCAATGCTGATATCTTGATTCTTCAGCATGCACTTGAGTTTCTTCTTCCATTCTCTCTCAATATTCTGTATCTTCCAATTGCTAATAAACAATTAAAATTTGTAAAGGCAAAAGGGATGGAATGGATTGTCAAAAAGTAGGAAGAAAGAGATAGAACCATTAAAGTTGCACCATGAAATTGGCAATGTATAATAAAAGAGTCGTTACTTTCAAAGATTAAAAAGAAAGTGAAAAGATAAAAAACAAATTTGCTTTTGTCAACATTTACATACTGTTTGATATGTCATATTCAAAACACCTTTTGCCATTGGTCTTTCAGAAGAATTTTGCTTTCCCTTTTTCTATTGCTTCCTGTCCCTTGTCTTCTTCCCTTGTTTCATCTTTTAATTGTGAAGCTACATAGTGCATATCCACACAATTCTGGAAAAATCGTGTTGATATTAAGGCTTTCTAGAGAGTTTGCATTAATTAGATTTCATCACATGAATGGATCAACTGAACAAGGCCAAAATGCCATCTATTATTGCATGATTAGTCAAAAAAACTGTGCTTGTTATGTCCTCAGATTAAAATCTATTCACAATTTGATCAAACTCTAACTGAATGGTTGTTCTCCTATGAAACAGGTTCGTATATAAGATATGATCCATATATGAAACAAATAATTAATCAAGTGTCACTAATTTAACGTGGAATTAATTGTTATTTCATATAATGAATGACATTAACGCGGGACAGATACATGGAAGAAACACAGCCTTCGAAAAGAACACAAAAGACACAAATTCCGCAGAATTTGAAGGATATCAAAATATCAAAATCTGAATAATAAGAGTTGTCTACCAAAACTAAATACATACAAAGGTATATATATAATTAATAAACCCTAATTCTAATAAGGAAACAAGAGAAAGACATTTAATTAGGAAACAAACGGAAAAAGTTAATTAACAAAATAAAATAAGCCCAATAGAAATTGGGTCTAAAAAGGTTTTGTCAAGGCCCAATCTTGTCCCACATCAGTTCACCATCACGTGGTTTAACTGCTATTGAAATTGTTGTTGCAGTTTTAATCATGTACTTCACTTTCCTCGTCCCACGTAATACCAAACAAATCTTGTAATTTGCAAATAGAATCCCTGTTTGGTTTTCTTGATAAAAAAACTCCCATATATTGATAGTTCTTCCAATAAACAATTTCCAAAATAATTTTTCAGGAAAATAAGATCTCAACAATCTTTTCCACTATCATTTTAACCAAATCTCATTATATTTGGAAAAATCAATAATGTTACCCTGCATATCAAACCTTTAACTATATTTATGGTATTTTCCTTTTCTTCTCCAAATTTCTTCTTTTCTCCTCAAAACTCATACTTGCTTCTCTTTCTTTAGGGAGAAATCATCAATCATGTTTCCTTTCTTATTTACTTCTTCCTCATCAATTGCATCAAATAATTCAAAATTTTCAACCAAATTAGAATTTTCATCAATTGAATTATTTTCAACAAACATACCATGAATTTCTATAGTCTCCTCATGAGACGAACGATCCTCGTTGGGAAAATCCCTACGAGTTTGTTGGGGTAATATCGGGTTGACTTGAGGTCTTGAAGCAAATCTCATATAACCATCTTCGCCACCCGTATTGCCATGATTAACCCGCACTGTTTGAGATTCTGCTTCTAATCGTTCTAGACGAACAGTTAGGGCTCGAAGCTCTCTGATCACGTCAGAAAGAGTCACATCTTCACCACTTAGATTGGCCATCGCAAACAAGGAGAAACCTTGGTCTCTGATACCACCTAACGCGGGACAGATACGTGGAAGAAACACAGTCTTCGAAAAGAACACAAAAGACACAAATTCCGCAGAATTTGAAGGATATCAAAATATCAAAATCTGAATAATAAGAGTTGTCTACCAAAACTAAATACATACAAAGGTATATATAGAATTAATAAACCCTAATTCTAATAAGGAAACAAAAGAAAGACATTTAATTAGGAAACAAACGGAAAAAGGTAATTAATAAAATAAAATAAGCCCAATAGAACTTGGGTCTAAAAAGATTTTGTTAAGGCCCAATCTTGTCCCACATCAGACATCTTATATATGAATCGATTTTATATAAGTTTTTGTGAAAGTATCTTCATGTTTTGATGATATTCTATACAAATATCCAATAAATTGAGTTCACACTTCATAGTTATCTTGAAAGACATACTGCAGTTTCTTATGATAGAATTTGTGTTTCTTTTTGTTATATTCTTGGAAGACATTGAATTTGGCTACAAAAGTTGGATGTTCAGTGTTCTGAAAGTTGATAGTAGTTATTTGAACTTTTTGCACATCTCTTGTTCATTCTTTGTTGCTTTTTCCTGTTGTTTGACTTCTTTAGTTTGTTATTGATCACTCAACAGGAAATGAATTGAATACTATTTCAAAATGGAGAGAAATTGTGATTCCAATGAACCATTATTGCTCTTTAATCTAAGTATATTTATCCTACCAGGAGTTGAAGGCCTAATGTGAGTAAAAAGGATTTTGTGCCAATAATCGTATACATACTAAGTAGCCCTCTCTCTATAATTAATCGGTTCTAAACTCAAGAAAATGAGGAAGGTTGCGACAGATTGATAATTGGCGTAAAAATTTTGTTGAACTTTCTGATATAGATCACATTAGATATTATGTAAAGGCTAAGACACTCCTTATATTTAAATATAAATGAGCAAATGAGTTTAGGTCAAGTACGATAATAAAATATGATTTATATGGCCAATTCCATTTAGTGGAGTAAAGGTTTATTTGTTGTTGTAACTTGTAATCATATGCATACTAACACTTGAGTTTGCCTTGACAATTGAGAAACATGTAACTGCATGAAGAAGAAGCATGAAGGAGGAAATGGGATTGAGTATTTGTGGAATTTCAAGTCCCCCGGGGCACATACGCAAGTAGAGAAAGGCTTATGGTATTTACGCGCAGGAGTGAGCCCGTGTGAAGCCAGTATTCGCTGGAGGAGTATCGTCTAACACTCTTTTGGGGAGGAGCGATGACTTGGTAACCAAAGATTGAAGACTAGTCCTGGTACCCACCTTGGACCGGTACTGTGAGAGTAGTATCCATTAGCGTGCACATCCCGCGATTTACATCCTCATGGTGGATAGGGGACGGTTGCCTTGCGGTCCGTTGGGATCTGGGTCATTAAAAAAAAATAATAATAATAAATGAAGGAGGAAATAGGATTAGAATTGCAGCTTGATAATTTGATAAAGCATTGTAGCAAATATTTTATAACCAATCTTCCCATGTTACAATTAAACAGATTAAAAAAAAAACAGATTGTTCCCTAAGCCCCACATTCTCAGTGGAGAGGTTGATCTTTTTCCCTATATATTTTTTCTATTTCTTCAGTCATGTTCAAATCCATGGAATCCTTTTTTCTATGACTAGGACTTTTTCCCATCTCCAAGTTGTTGTATTTTGTGGAAATTCAACATGCACCAAGTCCACCAAGAGAGCTTTTGCAGTTTTGCACAATTGGTTGTTTGTGTTGGTTTCTATAGTGGAAAGATTCTCTAAAACAGATATGACATTTGATTCCAAAACTATGTGAAGACAAAAGCTCTAGAGTTGGATATTTGTGGCTAAAGGAGAGAGTAATAAAGAAGGGATCTATCTAACATGCATTCCTGGATATTTGTTCCACAAAAGTACTCCTCAAGAATCATTAGGATATTCTTCTTCATCTCATACTTTATTCCATTATATAATGGTTTCAAAGTTTTTCAATTCATCCTAAATGGCACTGCCATTCCCAGCCTTTAGCCCTGCTAGCCTCAGTGGCCTATTAAGTGAATGAAAGAATTCATCTAACCATGCCCATTGTGCATACAAATAATCCAATGATTGCCATATGGTGGCTGGCTGTTAACTCTGCCATAAAAATTAACACAATCCTCCAAATTAAAGCCCCTCTAACTTTGGTCTTTTAAACTTCATTGAAACAGATGGATTATTCCTTGAAATTCATGGTAAGATGAATGGCACTTGACATTTGATTGCTTAACTTTTGTGGGCAAAATGGTGTAATAATCTACTTGATAATGAGCATATTGGATGGTATTAGTTCACTCAGAAGTTTTGGCAAAGCTTGATGGAGACCTAAAAATGGACCACTGATGGTGAAATTCTCTCTTAACAGTGCATGAAACAGGTCCACAAGATTGTTACTTTAAGTCATTCAAGATTGAATCAGAAAGTCCTCATACATACTAGATCCTGAAAACATCAAATCTCATCTTTCTGTTAAATTCCAAATGATTTACTACAATTGAAGCATGCTTGTACAGTCCCTTGACTGATCAGGACACTTGATAGGATAAACATTGTCTGAATGCATACCATTTAAAGCCATGAAGAGAATCAGAAAAACTTGAAATGACAAAACAATTTGACACTAACATGATGTGAAAACCATTATGCAATCAATTGTATGCTCTGGCAGTGTCAGTGGGAGTTGTTTTGTGGAGAAGTTGGTTAATTTCAAAGTATTTTTAAGTGAGGAAGCAAAAGGAGAAACTAGTGCTGGAGTGGACCACTTTTCCATTACTTAAAGTATATATGGCCTTACCACAATGCAGATTAAACACAATGCTAATGTTATCCTCAAACAACACAATAATTATAACTTTCTACAATCCAAGTTTGAGGAATTAGAAGTGTAATATTTCGTCATTATCCATTGTCATTAGTTCCTTGACAACCACCCCTTGTAATACAACAAATATGATCAGAATGATGAAAAGTGCAAAAGAGCAAATCCAGTTCATTTGTGGTGCACAACTGCACTAAATCTCTTTACCTCACTTCATGGAATAATAGGTCAACACATTAAGCCAACCGAGAAATGGAGGGGACACAATCTTTTGTAGTCCAAGTGGATGTTGCTTTCTGAGTTTCAAAACACGTTATATAAACATTTCTAGGTATGATATGCCGTGCACATTCTTGATCAAGGTCAGGTCATAAATGGAAAAAGCTTCTCTTCTATTCCTCAGGCTGCTGATTATTCTACTCTTTTCTGGTTGGATTTCACTTTGGATACTTAAGCCAACTGAAATATGGACTAGAAAATGGAAAGAAGCCGAAGCAAGAGCAAGCAAAACGGTATTTAATTATAATGGTAAGACAAAATTATGTGTAAAACAAGCCAACTTCCACCTATGTATATCCCTTTTCGAGTTCCATGCAGACAAGTATGTGGGAATCTGAGAATAAACGAAACACTTTTTGTTCTCTTCCACAGGTCTAGATTTTGCTGTCTACACACTGCCTTTTCTGTGTTTGGCGATGGTAGGATTCATTTACCTGGAACTGAAATCAAGGAGGAACCACAGGAGGTAGGAAATGGTTTCTGCATTATAAACTCATTCCCTCTGAATCATTAATGCTAATAATATCTCATGTATAAATTTGGCTGACAGACCAGAAAGGAAGTTGATGACTGATCTGTCTAATCCCCTTGTTGTTACTCGCTATTTCGGCATTTTGACTGGATCTGAGATACTTCTTGCATCCATATTCATTGCTTTTCTAGCATGGACATTTTATGCTCACATTTCCAAAGATTTCAAGAAGCTGGAGCCAACCAAATCACTAAAATTGAATATGTAAGTATCAGCATTGTTTAGGATAACTTCAACAACTAAAACATAAGCAAATCTCTTTCTGTGGTATTATTTACAAATGAGTATACATCACATCAACGCTTTTCGTTTGGATTTTTTTCCCCTCATGTTTTCAGGTGGCAATACAAAGTGCTTAAGTTGTCAACACGTCTTGGTTTGCTGACAGAAGCCTGCCTAGCTCTGCTGCTTCTTCCAATCTTAAGAGGGATGGCAATATTTAGGATACTTGGGATTCAATTTGAAGTTTCAGTCAGATACCATATTTGGCTAGGAACTTCAATGATAACTTTTGCCACCTTGCATGGTGCTGGCACCTTTTTTACATGGGGGATCAAACACCGCATTCAGGACGAGGTAAGTTGAATCTTGTTTACTCTTTTTAGCATCATAGAAAGTAAGCAAAACTATTCATCCTATACATTCTTGCTGTGAAAAACAGATGTGGAAATGGCAACCAACAGGACGTGTATACCTTGCCGGGCAGATAGCTTTTATTTCAGGTTTAGCCATTGGGATCACATCTCTTCCACAGATCAGAAGAAGGCATTTTGAGATCTTCTATTATACGCACCACCTCTATATCATATTCTTTATATTCTTTTTGTTTCATGTTGGAGATCGCCATTTCTATATGGTTTTCCCCGGCATTTTTCTCTTTGTCCTCGATAAGATTTTGCGAATCATACAATCTTGGCCAAAGACATGCATTCTTTCTGCTAGAGTCTTCCCATGCAAAGCCATAGAGTTAACTCTTCCAAAGGATCCAAGTAAAGCTTTAATCTCTTCTTAGTCAGGTAGTAAATTTCTATTCTTTGAAAGTAATGTACTTACTGATCATTGTCACATATGATTTCAGAGTTAACTTATACCCCTGCAAGTGTGATATTTGTGAGGATACCATGTGTTTCCAAGTTCCAGTGGCACTCCTTCAGCATAACTTCTAGTTCCATTGTTGACAATCACACCATTTCAATTATAATCAAAAGTGAGGGATGGTGGACAAATGCTCTCTATAATCTTGTTCTTGCCAAGCCTGATGGAGAAACTGATCAAAGGAAGTGTCTTCCAATTGCTGTGGAAGGCCCTTATGGACCTAAATCAGTGGACTTCCTAAGGTATTAATCATGAAACTGCATGCCCTTCACTTGAACTTACTTCTTGAAACTTCCGAGTTTTCTTCGATTTAGATATACACCAGCATTTGATTCAGGTTACTGCTGATCACTTTGATCATTTCACTTCTCTGAACTCTGTGCCCCAATTTCTGCTGCAGATATGACAGTCTGATTCTTGTGGCTGGAGGAATTGGTATAGCACCATTCCTTAGTATCTTGCAAGAAATTGGCTATGCGCCAAGCAATGGCAGACATGTACACCCGGAGAGAATACTACTAATATACACTGTAAAAAAATCTCTAGACATCTCCCTGTTGAATCCAATTCTGGCTCAATTTCTAGATATTCAACAAAGTTATATAAAGCTGAAAGTATTTGTGACCCGGGAAGGCCAATCTGGCAGTAAAACACTGAAAGAAGTACTCGATGAGATCTCTCAAGTCCAAACCATAAACTTCGATACCAGATGTTCTAGATATACAGCATATGGGGTTGAGAATTTACAATGGATGGCTGCCATTATCGGGATTTCATCTGTTATGTTTCTAATAGTTCTTAGTTGTTTCAACATCTCCATTCCCCCGCTTGGCAAAGTGGGTGGAAAGAAAGTTCCCTCTTCTGTAGTGGATCTCTTTCTCTTGTGCTCTTTTGCAATAGCCATTACGTGCAGCGGCTTATTAGCCATTCTGTTGAGATGGAAAAGGGTGAGGAAAGAGTTTTCATCGTTCTCAGGAGTACAAAAGGACGCAAATAAACCAAGTTCAATGCAAATGGTTAACACCTTTGAGGAACAAGAAATCCATTTTGGAGGAAGGCCAAAATTCGAAGGTACCATTTCTTGCAAGTTCCATCTGGTATGAAATAGATTCTAATTTATGATGCATAAGGAGCTAACAAACATCTTGCATATTTTACAGAAATATTTTGCAAATTCTCGAATGACGTTGAAGGATCTAATGTAGGAGTCTTTGTTTGCGGTCCCGAATCAATGAAAGAATCAGTCGCATTAACATGCAAGCCAAGTTCTCAAGCTTTCAGGGTGGATGGTCAGAAGAGGAAGCTATCTGTCAGTTTTCACTCGCTTAACTTCACATTATAGTCTCACAAGAATGGTAAAAGTACTCCCAGCTACGAAAGATGACAGTACTCCCAGCTACGAAAGATGACACAGAATATGCATAGACAGCAATACAGCATTTTAAGTACTAACTCTAGCATGTTGCTGCACAAAATGTCAAGGAATGATGAGTTCTGTGTCACACATAAACTTCTCTAGTTACAACAGCAGGCATCCTAGATTGATCCAGGGAGTGTTTGTAAAATCAGCAACTCAGTTAAACATATGTATCCCAATTGGTAATTCAAGAAATATACTTTGTAAGTTTGCTACTACGAACAAAAACCAACAAAATGAAATGGTGAATATGCCAATAGTCAATGTTGAACTTGAGAGGAGAAAATGTTGACTGCTGACAGAAACAGGTCGGCCACAGTCAAGGGAGTCAGTGCTCAAAGAATGCATTTGGAATCTCATTGCTATTTTCAGTAAATTGCATATAAAGTGAAATAAATAGCATATGCCATATTTTAGTGAAACCAAAATCTTTTGTCGTCAGATATTTAGACTGCAATACCTACACAATGGCAACTGCCCCTGGAAGAAGTTCTTCGTCATGACAAGACTACAGTGGGATGGAGACATACATCTCAGCCAAACTTTTGAAACGTGCAATTTGGTCCATACCCACTAATGTGGATTTTAACCATAACATGCAGCAATATGGGTTCATAATTTTGTATAATGATCAAGACAATGAAGTGGAGGATTCAAAACTTACTAAAACTCAAAAAACAGAAAAATCTTGCTGTGATTCCTTCCCTTTTTGCATGAATGCTACATTGTATGAAGTCCTTTAGCACAAGAACATAAAAGCAAACATGGTTTACATCCCTACATGCGTATCTATTTATACACTCGTGACCTCAATGTACATTAAACTATGACAGGCACTTCCAATATACAGTACAAAACAGTTTTAAAAGAAGATATTGGGAAAAGAAAAGTAAAAATGGGATTGATATTCACATAAGCACGTATGGAGACAGTGCCTCTAGTTCTCCTTTGTTGCCGTAAGCACTTGTGGAGACAGTGCCTCTTGTTTTCCTTTGTTGCCAAAACCATCATGAATGTTGGTTCTCTTAGACTAACTCAGATAGCAAATCCTTTGGTGCTGCAGCCACATCCTCACCAAGCAAAAGCGCCACTACCTCCCTAATGGTAGGTCGTCGAAGAGGATCAGGGTGACAACAAGATAGTCCAAGTTTCAACACTGCCTCCATTTCTTCCACCTCAAACTGTCCCTTAATTCTCTTATCAGCAACCTCAACCAATTTTCCCACTGCATATTTTTGCCTCACCCAATCAATCAAATATTCGTCTTCCTCATTCTCCACTGATGTATCTATAGGCTTCCGCCCACATGCTACCTCCAACACAACCACTCCAAAGCTATAAACATCACTAGCTGCAGTTGGTATAGCCATTGTAGCTACCTCAGGTGCTAAATACCCATATGTACCCACCACACGAGTTGTATTCGGTACGTCACCATGTGTATACAACTTTGCAAGCCCAAAATCACCCAACCTTCCTCTCATATCACTATCCAACAAAACATTGCTAGACTTGATATCTCTATGCATAACAACTTGATCCCAACCATGATGCAAATAATTCAATCCCTCGGCAACATCAGCCAAAACTCTCCTCCTTCCTTCCCATCCCATAAGCTTCTCCGGATTATCGAAAATCCATCTATTCAAACTCCCATTAGGCATATAATCATACACTAACAACAACTCATTTCTCTTCCTACACCACCCTCTCATTGGCACTAAATTCTTGTGCTGAAGCCTTCCCATACTCGAAATCTCTGCCATGAATTCCTTAAGTCCTTGTTTAGAATCATGGTTCACACATTTCACCGCCACTTCCACATTATTTTCTAAAATCCCCTTGTACACTTTCCCAAATCCCCCTGCTCCAAGAAGCTCATTCTTGGAAAATCCATTTGTAGCCTCGGATAATTCTTCGAAAGAAAATCTGTGAGGCCAAAACTCAAGCTCCCAATCCTCAACCACATCATCATCCTCCATACCCCTCTTTCTCCACCAAAACCAATAAAATCCAAATAATCCAACTCCCAAAACAAATACTACACAACCAACTGCAATTCCAGCAATAGTTCCACCTCCCAAACTAGAAGACGAATCTTCCAACCGAAAAATGGGTAAATTCGTAGTGTTAATATCCCTAGCAACACCACTATCACTAAAACTCCAAGCTAAAACCCTCTGTGCTTCAATCCAAGTAGTTTTTGACGCAGAAAATCCGACAAACATTTCATCAGACACATAATCTGCAATAACAGGATTCCTAAAATTAATCAACGGCCTGCTTGGCCTTCCCACACCAACCGGCGCAATGGTTACGTTGATCTCATTCTGAGGCCCGTCAAACTCAATCCAAGCATGAATATTCTCCCCACTCCGCATACGAAAAGGGACAAAACTTCCATTATTATCAAAGTACCCAGCGTTTTCAGTAACGTTCGATCTTATGCTATTCAAATCGATCCCCACATGATTGTCATTCGGGTCAACTAATTCTGGGTTCCTCCCGGTATCAAATTCAATCACAAGAAGTGGGCCCGGCGGGGCATTGAGGGTAGCTGAGAACAGCCCAAAATACTGCCCGGCGATCGCGTTGGGAGGGGAAGTTGTAGCGGAGAGTACGAATGCAAGGCCGAAGCCAGGACTAGTGGAGACTTCAGGGAGGATGGAGAAGATGAACTGAGTTGAAAATGAAGTGGAAATGTTGGATGAATTTGGATTTTTGAAAGGGATTGTTGCGGGGTAGAAGGCACGGCCAAGGGAGAACTGATTGGAATCATTGGTGAGGCGGATCACTGGTGGTTCAAGGCGGGCGTCGTTGGTGAGGTTGAGAAGAGGAGCGGCGGCGGTGGCGGTGGGTGAGAAGGAATTATAGAAAAAGTCAAGGGCATAAATGGAAGAACAGATATTTAAGTGGATGAAGATGATGGCGGTGATGGCTAATGGGAGCATTATTGAGAATATTGATTTTGTGAAATGATTAGAAAGGCCATAGTGTGTAAGTTGGATTGGATTATATGAGAATGATTTATGAATCAAGAAAATGGTCCATTTTTTTTTGGCATAATTTTTTAATTTTTTTTAAAAAAAAATAATTTTACTATATTTTTCGTTTTGATTGATCACATATTTTTAACCCTAATTGTTGTTGTTTTTTGTGTTATTGTTGATGATTATGTATTGTTACATATTTACATCAAATTGTAACCAATATTTTATTTTATTTCAAGGAAAGTATGACAAATATGTTGGAAAATTTGAGTTCATTGGTCTGTCTCTCTAAGAATCAATAGAAAAGTCTCTCGCACGTTACTCTTTAATATTTTTTATGATAAAAACTTAAGTGAAATCGATTCATATATGAAACATTATGAAACGGGCAATTAATAAACGTTGAAAACGTAATTCTAATTTCATATCATTTTTATTGTACGTTGAAATATTTACCCACTTCACATTAAACCACCTCCTTTTTTTGTCTTTAGCATTTTAAAAAGTAAAACAAAAAATACTCCTTGATGCTTTATATTTATATAATTTTAATCCATTGTCGAACTTTTGATAAAATTTTTGTTAGAACATGTCACGCATTCAACATGTGACTTTTACATTTTCAAACATCAAGTATGAAACAAAATAGATTTGAGAGGTATCTATGAGGGATGTTGATTCTCCATTTTCTCTATTAAAAGGAGCTAAAGTTCAATAGATACTAGAAAAAAACTTTTGAAATTACAATGAGTATATGAAATTATTATATATTATAGATTAGTAAGTACAATTGTCTACACATATATGCAACTAAAACAAGATTTTGTACTAGCATATGTACTTTGTTTTTATTTATTTATTTATTTATGTAGAATGTATAACAAAAGAAAAAAAAAACTATAATTGACCAGTCAGCCTGAAGATTTTTACTTTTCCATGATAGCAACCTTAACGTTTTTTTATACAGTCACCATTTGCTGACTATTTGAGTTGGAGAGGTTGCAAGTTGCAACTACTACTTTTGACTATTTGAAGTTTTCTTTAGGTAGCATTTGAGGTTATTTAGAAAATTCAAATGTGGTGGATGAAATTATATAAATTATTAATAAAAATTATATTTTAATATTTAAATGGACAAATTTTTAATTTTTATAAGAAAAAGAATACAATTTTGTATTTTTTTTTGAAATGACTACTTTTATTTATCTTGTCCAATAATCAAAATGTTATTTTATTAAAATTATAATTAAAATCATGTCATAAAGTTCATTCACTCTATTTGAATTAAGGTCTAATAATTATAAATTTAATTTTAATAATACTTATAATTTTAATTTTTTATTTTAATGAAACGACATTATTTTAAATATTGAACAAAATAAAATAAAATCATATTAAAAAGAGGATTCGATCTCCCTACTCCAATATATCCGCCACAACATTTATCAAAAATCAAAGATGACCCAGTCACTTTTACCAATTTACGAATTTGATGGGCTACAATTAAGTAATTTACGGTAAAAGCCAATACAAAGGATATGTGGGCATTGACTATGTAATATTTCTAAATTGATTTTGTCAAAAAGCCACCAGTTTTGACTATGTTGTTGAATAGACCTAAAGAGAAAATAGAAAGATACTATTTATAGAAAGAAAAATTAAATTAAATTGTTAATTTGTGCAAGAATTTGTCAATTATTCATTTTTATTTAAATTTTGAATATTAAGAACCAAATTAATTATTAATAAAATATTTAAACTAATTTTATCATCTAAATAAACATTAAAAACTAATTTTACATTTTTCCATACCAATTATCTTCTTGCTAAAAATGGCTCAACTTAATAGTAAGAATTCATATTCAACTTCTCCCTTACCTTCTAATACCTTCTTTGTTGCATTATGAACAAATTGATGACTAATGTTTTATCCTTTTAATTCTTTTAGACTTTACTGTTGTATGAACAAGATAATATAATGATTTTGAGTTAGTAAGTTGATTTCTAAGGTTGGTTTTTTTCATAAATTTGATTTACTGGGCTTTATTGTTGGACATCCCGACTGATAAAATTAAAAATTAATTGAATTTGAAATTTAAAAGTAATAAGTAGTTGAATTCATTAATTATATTTGTTTGATAATCTAATTGATTTTTATATTATGTAGTGTACGAGAAATTATATAATGTGTAAATATATGGTGTGCGAAATGGGTATAATTATTGTAAATATATATAGTGTGTGAAAATATGTTTACTATGTAAAAATATGTGTTGTATATATATATAAATATATGCTGTGTGCGAAAACGTGTGTAATATGTATAAATATATATTGTGTGTAGTATGTATAAATTTATGTAGTGTGTGAAATACATGTAGTATATGTGTAAATCTGTGTAATACTTGATGAGTCCAGATCCTCTGTCCAATATTTATCCAGTCCTATTCTGTCTAACGTTTAAAACTACGTAGTTTCATTAAAGTAGGGACTAAATGCATAAATATCATTAAAATTACTTTAAAATTATTATACCCTAACCAAGAGATTAGTGAACCCTACGTCGTAGTTTTAATTAGGACAGAATAAGACAGACAAAATCTTGGACAGAAGATCCCGTGTCATACTTGATAATGTGTGTAGTATATGTACTGTATAATTATTTGTAAAAAGAAAAAAAAATTAGACCACATTAATTATGTGTGTAAATTATTTGTGTAAAGAAAAAATTAGACCAAGTTAATTATGTCGTATTAGAAATATTTTAAAACTTTATAGTTAATCATGCTATCAAATCAAGCAAATTAAATCAGATTTATTGTTTAAAATTCTATCATCATTTTGTCTACATTTTTAGATCTTTTTAATTCATTAAAATCTATCAAACAATTTTAATTAGTTCGCATATGAATCAATTAATTTTTAAATTTAAAATAGGTTATCAAAAATGCCCTAAAACTTCTTAATGCAATTTTTGGGTGTAAAATGAACACAAAGTAAAAGAATTGTCAACAATAACAATTAGGCATAAGATGAAAACAATAAAATTGCAATCTTACATAGTAGTGGATTCAAGATTTATATTTTGGCAAGGCAAAATTGCATACCATTGCTAGCATTTCGGATCTTCTATTATATTTGTTGTTTTATTCTTTAATTTATTTTATGAATACACACAAATGAAACACGATGTTTTATTCTATCGATACACTCCCCGTCTTTAATTAAAATCCTATTAAATTATTAGTGAACTATGAGAGATAAGTGCTAAAAACACATTGTGTGTATCAATGAAATGACACAGAGAATAAAACACCTAATGTAATAGAAAATTCATTGGGTTATTGCTAATAGAGATTCATTTTAATTTTTCAAGGGGAATTTTTTTTAAAAATTTAATAGAACATTTTTATTTTTAATAAAGAAAATTTTTTTAAAAGCTTGAAGTGAGTATCTCACCCCCAAAAAAAATAAAAATAAAAATTGAAGACTACAAATGTAGTCAAAGTAATGCTTACATGTAAATATATATGTAATGTAGTGTATATCTGTTTGCATGAGTACTCATTGAATATGTACAACAACAATTATGACTAAATGCATAATTAAGCAGCAAAGAAATAAAAATAAAAACGATGATCCAAATACAGATCCTAATGTAAACGAATGTGCAACATTTTGTATACACCAACACATTAATGAATTAAAGTAAAACATACTCTTCGTTCAAGTGAACATGAACATCCCCTAAACCCTTTTATATATGTAGTAAAGTAGGAGTCTTTGTTTATGTTGCTGAATCAATGAAAGATTCAGTATCGTTAAAATGCATGCATGCAAGCCAAGTTCTCATGTTTTCAGGGTGGGTAGCCAGAAGAGCAGATTTCAATCGATATGACACAAAATATATGCATAGACAACTTTTGAAGTATTGAATCTAGCATGCAATTGCTGCAGAAAACGTGGACAAATGAAGAGTTCTTAAATGTGTCTGTGCATAAAACTTACTTTAGTTACATTTGGAATCCTAGATTGGTCTAGGCAGGGTGTTTTTATAATCAGCAAATTTGTTAAACATGTATCCCAATTGGTATTCTCTCAAGAATGTACTTTGTAGTTTGGATTGCATGTGAGATGCAAATCAAGAATTCTGATAATCCACTTGGCCTGGGGACTGGAGGAAGAATGTCAAACTGTGGCATTTTCATCACAAGAGGGTTGATGTGGCTAGAAAAATGGTGGGTTAAACTTATCTTCATGTCAAAAACTTGTGAAGCATTGCTACTGTGAACAAAAACCAACAAAATGAAATGGTGGATCTGCATGACAAAGCGGTGGTCATTCTTCTTGAAGTTGTGGTGAGCCAATATTAGTACTCAATGTTAAACTTGAGAGATTAAAAGCTCATAAATGTTGAAAATGTAATTATGCATTTGGAATGTTGTATGATGATCTACAATAAACTGGAGGGATCAAAGCAATATTTGAAGTTTTTACCAAAACTCAAAAATAGAAAAATCTTGCTGTCATTTCATTCCTTATTTGTAAGAATGCTACATTGCATGAAGTCCTTTAGAACCACAAGCCGGCATAAATGATAAAACAAACATGGTTGAAATCCCCACATGTATATCCATTTATACACTCATAAACTCAATGTACATAAAACTATGACACACATTTCAATTATACAGTACAAAACAGTTATATATATGCTTCTGGAAAAAAGAAAAGTGTGGATTGATATTCACATAAGCACTTGTGGAGACAGTGGCTCTTGTTCTTCATCGTTGCCAAAACCATCATGAAATTTGATTCTCTTGGACTAATTCAGATAGCAAATCCATTGAAACTGCAGCCACATCCTTACGAACTAAAAATGCCACTACCTCCCTCATGGAAGGTCTTCTAAGAGGATCAGGGTGACAACAAGATAGTCCAAGTTTCAATATTGCCTCCATTTCTTCCACCTCAAACTGTCCATTAATTCTCTTATCAGGAGCCTCAACCAATTTTCCCACTGCATATTTTTGTCTCACACAATCAATCAAAAGTTCTTCGTCCTCATTCTCCACTGATGTATCTATAGGCTTCCGCCCACACACCACCTCCAACACTACCACTCCAAAGCTATAAACATCACTAGCCGCAGTTGGTGCAACCACTCTAGCTACCTCAGGTGCTAAATACCCAAATGTGCCCACCACACGAGTTGCATTAGGTATTTCACCATGTTTACACATCTTTGCAAGCCCAAAATCACCCAACCTTCCTCTCATATCACTATCCAACAAAACATTGCTAGACTTGATATCTCTATGCATAACAACTTGATCCCAACCATGATGCAAATAATTCAATCCCTCCGCAACATCAGCCAAAACTCTCCTCCTTCCTTCCCATCCCATAAGCTTCTCCGGATTATCGAAAATCCATCTATTCAAACTCCCATTAGGCATATAATCATACACTAACATCAACTCTTTCATCCTCCTACACCACCCTCTCATCCGCACTAAATTCTTGTGCTGAAGCCTTCCCATACTCGAAATCTCCGCCATGAATTCCTTAAGTCCTTGTTTTGAATCACTGTTCACACATTTTACTGCAACTTCCACGTTATTCTCTAACTTCCCCTTGTATACTTTTCCAAATCCCCCTGATCCAAGAAGCTCATTCTTGGGAAATCCATTTGTAGCCTGGAATAATTCCTCGTAGGAAAATCGGTGAGGCCAAAACTCAAGCTCCCAATCCTCAACCACATCAACATCCCTCCCTCTACCCCTCTTTGTCCACCAGAACCAATAAAATCCAAATAACCCAACTCCCAAAACAAACACTACACAAACCACCACAATTCCGGCAATAGTTCCATTTCCCAAATTAGAAGATGAATCTCCAAAACGAAAAATGGGTAAATTCGTCGTGTTAATATCCCTAGCAATGCCAGTATCACTAAAACTCCAAGCTAAAATCCTCTGTCCTTCAACCCAATCAGTTCTCGACGCGGAAAATCCAACAAACATTTCATCAGACACATAATCTGCAAGAGCATGCAAGCTAAGTAACGGTATGCTTGGCTTCCCCACACCAACTGGCGCGATGGATACGTTGATCTCATTCCCGGGGCCATCAAACTCAATCCAAGCATGAATATTCTCCCCATTCCGCATAAGAAACGGAACAAAACTTCCATTATTATCAAAGTACCCGGCGCTTCGAGCAAAATTCGACATTAAACTACCAAGATCAATCTCCACATGATTGTCATCCCGGTCACTCGCTTCGGGGGTCCTCCCAGTATCGAATTCAATCACAAGAAGCTGTTCGCTCGTTGGTGAGTCAATGCTAGTTGAGAATACGCCGAAATACTGCCCGGAAAGCTCGTCGGGAGGGGAAGCAGAGAGTACGAAGGCGAGGCCGAAACCGGGACTGGTGGAGGTTTCAGGGAGGATGGAGAAGATGAACTGGGTTGAAAATGAAGTGGTAACGGCGGATGAATTTGGGCTTTTGAAACGGATTGCTGCGGGATAAAATGCATGGCCGAGGGAGAATGGATTGGAGTCTTTGGTGAGGCGGATCACCGGTGGTTCGAGGTGGGCGTCGTTGGTGAGGTTGAGCTGGAGAGGGGCGGTGGGTGTGAAGGAATTGTAGAGAAAGTCAAGGGCATAAATGGAAGAACAAATTGTTAAGAGTGTTAAGATGATTGTGGTCATGACTAATGAGAGCATTATGGTTATGTTTTTGTGATATTATTCACAAAAATTAGTGGGATTGCATTATATGGTCAAGATTAAATCATCAATTTGTATTGTTGATTATGATATAATTTTGTGGTTTTTTTCAAAGAAAAAATATCTTTTGATTATTATGTTACATCAAAGTATAACAAATATTTTGTTTGGAAAGAAAAGTATGCCCAATATGTTACGAGGAATTTGAGTTTTAAATATGTTCCATTGGGATAAAGATTTAATGGTTGATCTCTAGTATTATATTTTTTATGAAACGGAATTATAACATTCAAAAGTATCATTGTTGATTATAAAAGTATCACCATATATGATAGAGATTCGTAGAGTTTTATAATTTTATTGGTTGAAACATATGGCTCATAACTAAACTTAGCATTTCCTTCTCTTCACCTTATACAGGCACTCGAATGAGTAGTAGAATCAAGCATCACATCTTATATATGAATCAGTTTTTGTAAAAATTTTTGTTAAAATTTAATTATTATGATTATCGTTGTTAATTTTATAGTTTATTTAGAAACTTTATGGCAAACTTGGACAAAGTTAAAAGGATTAAACTAATAATTAAAAAGTCTAATTTATGTTCTGAATCATGTTATACCATATTACTTTTTTGAAATATCAAAGATGAACAAGTCAATTTGTGGTCATACAACAAAGTAACGTAAAGTAATAACTAATAAGACCATGCAACGATACCATTGACTGTGTAATTGTCAAAACTGGAAAGCCAGCAGTTTTGACTCTATTTTTGTTTTGTAATTCTATTTTATTTTATTTATTTATTTATGTTTTGCATGGAATGGAAGTTGAAGTTGAAATATGGAGCAGCTAATAATGTAAGAATTAATCATTTTAAGAGAATAAGTGGCACACATGTCAAAATAAAGACTTATAGTTATTTAATATTCTAAATATTAGATAAAGAATAATTTGTTATGATTGGATAATTCTTAATGGAAGAATTATCATCTTGTTTGAATTTAAATGTATAATCCTCTAGTACTCACATTGTCAACTATAATTAAAATTATGTCATGATGTTCACTCACCTTCCATAATAATTGTAGATTTGATTGGAGAGATATTTATACTTTTAGCTTCTGATTCTATTGGAACAATGTGGTTTCGAGTATTTGACACAATAATATATAATTATCTTGAACAGATAATCTGATCTCACGCCCTATATAATTTATATACCTTATATATCTTATGACTACAAATATCATAATACCGCGTAGTTTCAACAATGATGTTTTTAGTCATACCTTTAGCAATATATTATGGTTTTTAGTGGTGTTTTACTCATGTTTTTAGGATAAAAATAATCATTACAAACCTACCAAATCTTTTTCTTTATTTTATTTCAAAGTTATCATAGGAAATGGATAATAGACATCTTGGCTCAAGTTTATCCTATAATTAATAAAATATTTTGGACTTTTAACAATTATGGCACGGGGTGATTCAAAATATTCTTCCCCTCTATTATTAAATCTAACAAATAATAGTCTCCAAACTTATTATTTAATGCACTGTTGTAGTATCAAACAAATCTATTCGGATAGTGAAAATTGATCATCACCTAATTAATTAGTTGTTCCATACTTTTATATTTTGGTGTTTATACCAATATTAATAAAATTTTCGATTTTAAATTAAAAAAATACTATGAATATTTACTTAAAATCTGCTTGATCTTCTAAATAATATTGAGTATAATTCTTCCGTTAATATTGTCCCTTTCTCCTCTTGATATTTTTTCCTTTCAATTTATAATGGAGTGAAGTTCAACTTGTATATTAGAATCCAATTTAACTTTTAATAATTCCAAATAGCATTACCCAACATAGGTCTTGAAAAAAAATTCCAATATCAGTCAAATTCTAATTTAGTGTAGAAATTTAATTGTTATTTGCCCGCTTGCAAGTACATTGTCTGTCTATATGTTGTCGATTCTAAAAAAAGGAAAATTGAGTTAAGTTGGTAATTAACTGAATTTTTTTTACTTTAATAATATAAATAATATAAATGCTATAAGTGTTAAAATAGAATACAATGGCCTGGCGAAGTATGATATGAGATAAATGCTAGCTATTATTGTATATGTTTGTTAAAAAAAATGAATACAATTTCTTTGTTGAATTATGAACAAGTTGGCTAATGTTTCCTAATGGATATTTTGTTAAATACTTTGTTTCATCCTCTGTTTTATTTTAAGGTTATCTTCAATTTATCCTCACGAAAGATGGTCTTTAATCACTTTGCCCCTATAAAAGATTTTTATTAGCAGTTTATACCGTTGACTATTAGTTAAAGATGCTAATTTTAAATGACAATTTTATCCATTAATAAGAAATAAATTAAATTATATTTGTTCTTCTTATATTTAAACATTAATTTCAATTTATCTGCTCCATAATTTTGTGTTAATACTTAAATATTATTTGTTTGAGGCATAAAATATTTGATCAATTTTTTAACAAATTTAGATATTTGTTTATTTTTTTCATCTTTTTTTCTTTTCCTTTTATTTCATCTTCTTTTATATAAATAAATTTATGTCATGTTTCTTGTAATTTATGATTTTTTTTTCTATTTTTAGTTTGTTGTGCCTTTGTGATATGATTATTTATCTTATTTGTATTATTGACAAATTGAAGCATCGATTTAATATCTTAAAATTTTTTATTATATTATTAGATTTATTAAAGCAATCTAATCAACATAATAAAATCGTATAATATATAATGAAAAAATAAATAAATAAACAAAATAATTATTTGCTTGTTAGTTTTAAGGTGTAGATTTATTATAAATATATATTTTTCTAATAGATATATCTTTTATACTTAATAAATTTAATAAAAAATTAATTAACTCTAAATTAAAAATCCATAAATATCAGAGTGGTAAAATAAAAAATTTTATTAACTTTTTATTAAAGAATTAAAAAAATTGGACAAAGTACGTATTATTTTATTACCTTCAAAAAAATTTAAATAATTCATATATTTTTTTTCACCAAGTGCATTAAAAATAGTTAACAAATTATAAAATATAGTAAGTCGTATCCAAAATCTAATTTTTTAGTAAGATTATATATATTATTATATTATTTAAAATAATAATAAGAAATTTAATTTGTTAAAATATATGTGAAGAAAAACGAAAACAAAATGATGATAAGTAGGACAAAATTTTGAAAATTAAATTTAAGGGTAAAATAGTCTAAAACATAAAACAAAATAAAAAGAATAATTTTTTTTAAGGCAAAATTTAACCTTTTCAAATAAATATAGTAACAAAATATCCTTATTGGTGCAAAGTGCTAATAAAAATCTTTTATGGGGACAAAGTGATTAAAGACCATCTTTCATAAGGATAAATTGAAAATAACCCTTTATTTTATAACTATTCTGTCTAACGTTTAAAAGTACGTAGTTTCATTAAAGTAGGGGCTAAATGCATAAATATCATTAAAATTACTTTAAAATTATTAGACCCTAACCAAGAGATTAGTGAACCCTACGACGTAGTTTTAATTAGGACAGAATAAGACAGACAAAATTTTGGACAAAAGATTTCGTGTCGTATTTTAGCACTTATTAGTATTCACTAATCATTTCATAGGATTTAGTTAAAAGACAAAGAATGAAATGTAAGATCAAAGTGCTAATGTTTTATCGTTTTAATTCTTTTTGGATTTAATTGTTGGCTATTGAAAAATGCTTAATGCAATTTTTCGGCTGAGCTTTAAAGAAAAAACTATTGTCAACTTCGGCCAGCATCCCAACATAATCGAGCAAGGTTCGGGCTTGGGCTACTCAATTTAATGTCAATTGAAAGAGAATCAGATAAGCCCATGGACTACTCAGTCACGGTCTTTGTTTCGAGCTGTAAATCAAATCCGTTCCCGTGTTCATCTTTTCATCTAAATATCTTTAAATAAAAAATAAAAAATTAAAGATTACAAAACTAATCAAAGTAATATATGGATGTAATATAAAGAAAACTATTGGTAGTTAATTATTAGTAAAATCCGGTGTTATTTTATCCAATGATCAAAACGATAATGTTTCACTAAAACCATAATTAAAAGGATATATATATACTAAAATCAAATTCACAATTATTAAAATCTAATCCAAATGTGAGTGAATTTAGAATGTTGTTTTAGTCGTAATTTCAGTTAAACAACGTTATTTTGATGTATTGGACAAAATAGAACATAGAAATATTAGATAGAGGATTTGATGTAAATTATTAGGGCAAAAGATTAGAAAGGCCACTCAACTTTTCGTCAATTTGGAATTTACTCATCCAACATATTTTATAAAACCAAAATAGTTATTTAACTGTTGAAAATGTTAAATTATAGTCATTCATGTGCATTATCTTATATAAAATTGTTAAATTAGAAAGTATTTGATTCTTTTAAATATAAGAAATTTGAGTACGAATGAATTTCATTTAAGCATGAAATTTGATCTCAATTTGCCGTAATTGTTGAAGACAGTGTAGCAAAATGTACATAAATATAGTTTAAAATCATCATTTCCAAGTCTCAAGAAGTGACGGATACATAATTTATATTTTTTGGGACCTAAATTATAGAATATCACTGGTAAAAAGTATTTTCTTATTTTTGAGAGGCAAATTCTAATTTCTTATAGATTTAATAGATTTTTTTTTAATGACGGAAACTAAAATTTTTAAAATCGGGACTCGAATGCAAATTATGATAACAAAGAAAAGTAAGAGTAAAAAAAAATAAAATGGTAAAGTTCCAAGATTCTGGGAATTGAAAGATTCACTTTGGAATTACATTGGCCGACTTAGACTTCATTTGGCAGAGATTTTGACCAAAAAAAGCATTTTTTTAAAATTATTTTCTGGGTTGCAAATTTCAAATACTAACAATTTTCCAGTCAATTTGTTGGGAATAAAAGAATCTCCTATAAATTTCTATAATGGACCATTTGAAATTAGAATTGGTCAACTCATTGCTAAATCCCTATCAATCTTTTCTTCTTTTTCTTTTCTTTTTTTTTTAAAAAAAATTGTTGGGACAAAATTTGAATTTTTCTTTCTTTCACTGTCTTGAAAACACTAACTGATGAATTTACAGTGTCAAGAAAACCTGATAATTATAATGTAAAAAGAAAATCTTGGAAATGCCATAAATTTGTTAAATTTGGTAGAAATAAAAAACCTAAAAATTTGCTAATAGTGGAACCAACGAATCAAAAAAATTGTTGGTATTACATCTCAAACAATGAAGGTTTCATTTAAATAAAGTGGTTTTCTATTAGAAAGAAACTTTATTCTGTGGAGATTTGTTTTAAATTGCTATTCTATATATTTCTTTCCTTATTTATAAGAAATCCATAAAATATTGTGAGATACGAATTATTTTCCCTTAATTTTTATTTTGCAAATATTCTACAAGAGACTTGAATTACTTCAAGTGAGTTGGAAAGAAAGAACCCGAATCATGATTATTTATCCTACTAAGATTTGCATTTAAGATGGGAATACTCTAATTTATTCTAACATGACTTGAAATGATAGGCACAAAAACTCAAATTAAATAGTCACAAACAATATAATTCTAGTCAGAAGCTATGCTATTATGATGTTTATGTTTGTGCATAGTTCAAAACTAAATCTCTAATTCAATGTTTGAAATCATGTGTATTTAAATGAAACTAATTAACTATAGATAAAGTGACTTAAAAATCTTACTAATTAATTTATAAACTCTTATAATCAATATAACTTTCACCAACTCTTATAATCAAGAATCTTGAGATGGATTGTAGGTGATGCTATATAAGTTACAAAACCATAAAATTTTACGTAAAATCGATTAATATATAAGACGTTATTCATTTATTAAATAGATAATTAATCGTCGTTAAAATTATAATTTTTATTTTATATTATTCTTATCATACTTTAAAATTTTTCAATTAAATTGCTGTTATATATAAACACCAGCTTCACATAATACTCATAAATAATTTTTGACACTTTTATATGTTAATGTATGGTGATTGTATGTGAAGAAATCACAAATGGGGAAAGAGCATGTGGCCTTTATTCTATTTTAGGTCCACTCCCCTTTATTTCAAGTATACGTGGATCAGATTCTCAACCCAAAGCCAGCATTAGGGAATATGGATCTCCCTTGGAACAATTTTTCAATTTCATAATGCACGTCCAACATATATAACAAATTTTTTTCCTTTTTCCTCTTACGATTGATTTGACCACTTTATAGATTTGATTTGGGCATAAAGGAATTGACAAGTGGATACTCCCAATGATGAAATGACTTTTTATATGGTATTAATTATTCTATTTGATAATTAAAAAAACGTAAATTGATAAATTATGATAATAGAATAAGAATGTTACCATTTTACGAAAATTTCAGATTTCGAGTAATGTTGATTTTTTTATAGAAAAAATAACTATTTTGTACAAAATTATACAGTATGCATGCTGTATGCATGCATGTTTTTAACTTTTTTTTTTTAATTCTCGATTCAATAATTCATAAGCAAATTAGTAGATTTACTTCTAAAATCTTGTAAGTTCATAGTTTTAGAGAATGTGAAGATCAAATAGATTTCATATTAATTTGTTTCAAGAAATATAATTAATACTAGTAGTTAAATAAACAAATTGAACCTCCTCCAAATAATACTCAAATAAGCAGCATTAATTATAGGTTTACTATGCATATTCTATAGGAATGTTGTTTGCTCATATTGTTAATTTGTCTTCTTTCGTTGCTGCAACTTGAAATGGTGTCGGCAATTGCATTGCTCAATATGCTTTGGAAACAAAGCTTTGTGTGCTTCCGAGTATTTGTTATTGGCATGTGAAAACTTTGGAATATAACTTCCACATTGCCTTGTTAATGAACAACAAATTGATATTGTTTGATTTTTGCTCCAAATTATTAAAAGTGCAAGTTTGCTCCAATTTGTGGCATACCATATAATCCATTAAGATTTGATATAAATTGTAGGCAAAGAAAGTAGAAATTGTGAAAACCCAAAATATCTTGGTCTTTTACTTCTATCCCTATTATTCATTTTATTCACTACAATTTGGTTCTAAAAATTTAGAATGCAAAAATTTATCTGTCGATCCATTAATTCCTTCTACCTCTTTCAAAATTGCCAGAATAGAGGAGATCGGATCTTCTGTCTAAGATTATGCTGTCCTATTCTATTTAATGTTCAAACAACGTAGTTTAACTAAAACTATAGACTAAAAACATAAATATCACTAAAATCACTTTACAATTATTAGATCCAAACCAAGAAATGAGTTAACTTACGACTGATAAGTCGGTTTCGTACTGACTTATATAGAGTAATTTGATGAGCTTTTGTGAGTTTTAAGATGTGATTTTGATATATGTTGTGTTGTTTTCATTAAATCATGAATTGAGTAACAGTAGTAGAGTTTGTGAAAAATGTGTAAACATTGGTGCACAAATGCTATCATTTTTGCTTATATCAAGTGCAATGCATGTGTTGACACACAAACACACTCACGAACTCATAGCACACACAAATAACTCACAAGCACTCACAAGCACACAAAGCACTTGAGCACAACACTTAAGCTCCACACACACATACGGGCGGACGCACACACAAACATAACACGGGCGAACGCACGGCACACACGCACGTGTGTCCACCCTCACACTCACACACGGGGTGCGGCCCTCACACACACACAGGGTGTGGACGCACTGTGAGTCCGCACCACTCCGCACCAATACTCAAGCTGACGCATGCCCGCATGCCCTCACACACAGGAAGGCGCACCATGCGCCCGCCCCACTCACACACATGTACTTAGCACTTAACACACGTATGCACTCACCTCGCAGCACTCACCTCACACACATGCACGAACACATGCACTCACCGCACAACACTCAGCACACGCCTCGCACCGCACAACGCACACCACGCACCCACCGCACACACTACTCGTGCGCACCCCTCACACCACACTCACACATCACCAGCATTCATCGCGCACACCTCGGCATATATGCATGCAAAGCTCCACACATACGCGCACATCTCCACACATGCATTGCACATAGCAGAGCTTATCCAATACATTTTGACGAACTTTCTCTCAAGTGTTTGATATTTCCTTCCTTAACACTTAAGCAATCCTTGGTGATGATCTGGAGGGAAATGACCTCACTCGTTCATTTACTAAATTATACAGGACACGTGCCACTCACTTAGTAGGAAAAAGAACATGCGATTACTAGGATGCTGCCACATTAGTACCAAGAGGAGAAATCATGGTATAAAAACCAAAAAAGACAACAGATCAAAAGGGGGGAGCAAGAGAGAAAACGGATCAAACAAGGAAATAAAGGAAAAAACTAGGGTTTGGAACAACTTTTGCATTCTTGGGAAAAATGAGAAAAATTACACATACAAACGGAGAAACCCGAAAGATTGCAAGGGACAATTGGGATTACTTTAGGATAGAAACGAAACCGTAACCATACACTCTGTAATCAGTAAAACTCTAGAAAATTGAGTACAATGTTTGATTCCGTGAAAGCAGAACTGAATTCAGAGCCGATCACTACGACGATCAGCTAAAATTGTTATTTCCTTG
This sequence comes from Ophiorrhiza pumila, assembly GCA_016586305.1. Lineage (NCBI taxonomy): Eukaryota > Viridiplantae > Streptophyta > Magnoliopsida > Gentianales > Rubiaceae > Ophiorrhiza > Ophiorrhiza pumila. The sequence continues at coordinate 9,685,171 of BLIW01000004.1, forward strand.
AGGATCTGATGTTCCTAAGTTCTTTAATGGTCAAGATTGCTTAAATTTTACCTTATTGTGCTTGAATGAATTTTATCTGTTTAACAAATGCGAATTCATCCTGAATATCTTGGATTGATGAGATCTGGCTTAATTGATAGTAACCACTGGAATTGAGTCAAGATCTGAACTATTGATGTTGAATTGTGCATAAGTTGAGTAGGTTGAATCATCTTTGATGAGTTTCTAGTCTAGCTTTGTTTATCGTTACACCTGCGCGGTACCCACCGATGAGTGCTAACTAGATTTGATGAAATAGACTTAGAATTCCCCTTGTAGGATAATTTGAAGTCATGGTTTAATTGTTTGACTTGCCATAGGAAAGATCAAAAAGTGACGTAGAAATATCATGCTTGGGTAGGATCTAGAGTTCTAAACTTGTGCTAAGTCTTGCCTCTCCTAAGAAAGTCTTAGAGTACGTGACTAGAACTAGAGTGAGCCATCAAGCTATGCGAAATTCAAGTCACGAGACATAGAATCCCCTCATCAGTTTGCACTTGTTAATAAAACCATTAAAGGATTGCCGAACATTGGAACCCTTCAAGGCAATACCTTAACTCTTGTTGGAACAATTTCATTACGCAATTTTTTACTTTGCATTCAATACAGTAGACAATCATGAACAAACAGTCATCCAATAGCCAATCCTTCCCTGTAGGTACGATCTCTCTTCCGACTACTACACTAGTGTTTAGGGTAAAATTGACGGTAAACGATTAAGCCGGACCAACGACGTAGTTTTAATATTGGATATGATAAGACAAGATAATTTTAGACAGAATATCACATCTCATAAAAGAGTATGCACTATTAAGATACAATGATATGATATCGAATCATTTATCTAAAATTATCCTATTTTATTCTGTCATTATTCAAAACGGTGTTATTTCAAAAAAATTAAAAACTAAAAGTATAAATATTATCAAAATCAAATTATAATTATTAAATCCTACCTCAAATGTGAGTCATTAAAACGACGTCATTCTAAGTATTGAACAGAATCCGCCAGAATAATTTTAAAGTAAGAATCCTATCTTGTATGATATCTTGTGTGAGAGGCATTGTATTGATCATTGATGACTAAAGTCTTTACCACGTGGATTGACCAAGATCAAACTATGACTAAATCCTAATTATTCCGAAAACTCAAGTCATAGCAAATTTTATATTTCCACTAATTTATAAAGCTATGAGACTAATGTTTCTTTTGATCATGTATATAAATTGGTTTACCATTATTAAACTACTTAACAATATTAAATTGAAGTCTAAGTCATACTGAATTGAGGTAAGGTGAGAGTTGAAAGTATACAACTAACTTTCACAATAACAACACTAATTAAGCATTTATATGTGGACTATATGGATTTTACACATATACTTTTATTTATATTTAAATAAATAATATCTTTTTTTTTATAGTTTTCTAATTCCTTTTAATTCTTCGCATTACTCTTTTAAAAAAAAATTAGTTCACATTATGTATTTCCTACACGTCATATTGGGCATTTAAACATCTATCATACATTTATATGTACAAACTATTTTAAATATATATTTTTTATTTTTTATTTATTGGAGCTATCCCAATTTTTTTCTAATGTGTTCACTACTTATTCTATCTAATTTAGAGTATTCACATATCTACATCAATATTTTAATTTTTTGTTTGAATCTTATGTATAATATATTTATCAAACCCCTTATTTTCTTTAATGATAGATGAATCTAAATATTTAAAACTTTTATATGCATTTGATTCATTCCCGTCAATTTTTTTTATTTATAATATTGTTATTTCTATGATTAGAAAAATGACATTTGATCCATATATTCACTTTTAACTCTATTTATGATAAAACCTTTTGATTCTAATACATCCCTCCAAATTTCTAACTTGACATTTACTCTTTCTCTCATCATTAATTAAAACTATACTGTTTGCAATTAACACACATTCAAAAATAATTTTCTACATATGTTTAGTAATCTCGTTAGTTTTACTAAATCAAAAAAAAACAAACTTTCACAATTTAAAAAAAAACGACAAACATGTAACACACTATTTCAAACATGTTTATAGCTTCCTTCCAAATCTTTTACTCACCTCATTCCCTTTTCAATTTGAATTAATATTTCTATATTTTCTATATGTCACACTGGTGTGTATAGACCTTTTTTACTCAAGTGTTTAAATTATTTTAACCGTACTTTTCTCATTTTCTCATCTGTTAAACTTACACTCATTTAATTTTTAATGCATTCATTACTTATTCTATTAAATCTAAGTTGTCCAAATATTCATGTTAACATTCTCGTCTATTCTACCATCATATTTCGTTCATATTCATAGAATTAGAAACTTATATCGAAAGAGAAAAACTAAAAATCATATCGAGACAAAGGATTTATCCAACTAACTACCTAACTACTCGAAAGACTAAACGTAATTAAATCAAATTCTTTTTTTTTTTTTCCATTTTTACTTTTTTCAAAGAAATGAAAATCCATTCCAAGAAGAAACAACAAATGGCTACAAATATCATGGGCTCTTTACAAAATTACAACACAATCTGCCAAGAAAAACAAGACGGGCGGTTGTGTTTGTTTGCGTGGCGAAAGCAAAACGGTTGGGATAGGGCGATAGCCGACCTTTTTAGGCGGAATCGAACTGCATGGCTACAGTTGCAGCCAAACAACAGGCGCAGCAAATCCCAATGGCCACTGTTTCACCATAATACCTCGACACTTGTGATGGCTGCACATCTCATCATTGCCACTAATCCCAGTTCAAATGGACCACTCCATATGGATTATGGCCCCCCACTTGTCCCTTTTTCTACGCATTGAAATTCTCAAACCTAAGCAAAAATATAATTTTATAGAATATCCGCATAATTCTACAACGGCTCAACTGTTAGTGTTAGTCCCCCACACAATTCTTGACATTTTTGTTTGAATGGACTTCTTAAAAGCTTCAGCCAAGACTTAAAAAGAGAATTGTCAAACTGTTTGAGCAAAAAAAAAAAAAGAGAATTGTCAAATGAAAATTTTGGAAAAGAAAAAAAAAATGTTGATTGAAATGTGTAATAAGAGAAAATGCACTATTTTATAAGACTTGGTAGTCATACTTGCATTAGTTTTAGTTTTTAAGATCAATTATGTCAATATATGAAAATGAGAAAAAAAAAACATCAAAAGGTCTCTTATTCAAAACCCTAATTATGACATTTCTTCTCTCTCCCTTTATACTTCCAAATGCACCGTCTTTATAAAGATAAACGCGCTTTTACATTCTCTTAACTCGAAATAGTTGAGCAAAAGATATGCTCTTTTTTCAATAGTGCTCTCAAAAACACATATAAGTGATATTTTGAGTGATGATAGAATTTTATGTAACGTACATTCAATCATTTATTTAATTATAATATATAACTATAAAATTAATAAAATTGAAAGTAAATGTTGATAATTTGAATTGATGATAAATAACAAATGGTTGAAAATATGCCAAGTGATTGAAAGAGAATTAGTTGCATGTTAACATAATTTGCTATTAGTTTGGTAGTCTTTTATAAACTTCTAATAAAAACACTCTAATATAACCAAATGAATATGAAGAAATATTGACTTTAAATAATGCAAAGAGAAACTTCTTTGTCGTGAAAAATTATCAATATTTAAGATTTTGTTTTAGAAGCAATTTCGCATATTCAAATTAGCCACCAATAAAAAGTTAGTATTTAGTTCAATTATTCTAATTAAATTTAAACTAATAGAAACAACATAAAAACACATTTATTCCCTTTCAAGATTTTATTTTCTAGAAATAACATAAAACCACAATTTTCCACTTTAGATATTCTATTTTATTCCATATTTTATTTTCTGTTTCATTTTTATAGATACAGACCACTTGTGTTTAACTAAAATCGTATTAAATGATTAGTGAAGTTTAAGAAATAATTATTAAATGAAATAGATAATGAAACACAAAATATAACAAAAGATTCATTAGACAATTATTCCCTTTTCAAAATTTGAACTCGAACAATATTTCAATATATTTGAATTTTGTCTAACTTCGAGCATCATTTGAAATCATTTCGAATTATGTTCAATGTTAAAATATCAAATGAAAACAAGCCAATATAAGTCATCACACAATCTTCTTTAGATCTTTTTAAGCATAAAATTAAAAAAAAAGGTAAAAAAAACATAATTTGAAAATCTATTTCCTCATTTTACAAACAAACTCAATATTTGGTAAAAATATTGAATTAAAAAAAAATGCAAAGTATCGAATTTTCAACTCAAAAGTACACAACGCGTTAAACTCAACACTACAAAATTACAAATATATCCTTCCCCTTTCCCATAAATACACCCGTCCAACGTCTCCGTGGTTTCTTGAAGGTGCCTCAGAGCTCTCCTCAGCATCTTCTTTTCTTCTTCTTCTTCTAGAAGTCTTCTTTTTTTGTCTGCGCATTTTTCTTCATTTTTGTTTCAAAAATTCAACCGAACGATGACTCAAACCTTCAACTCAAACCCTAACTGCACAAACTGTACCAAAACCGTCAAATTCCTCTACAGTTACAACGGTCAGATACTCCCTCGTCGCTCCGACGGAGTGCTCAGATACATCGGCGGTTACACTCGTATTCTCTCCGTCGACCGCTCCATTACCATCGCAGGTCTTTTTTCTTTTTAAAAAAATTTCATTTCATTCAGTTTTTTCAAGCAAAGTTTTGATTTTTTTGTTTGGTTAGGAAACTGAAGTTTATTTTTATTTTTTTACAGAATTAATGGTGAAATTCGGAGAATTATGTGGAACATCGGTGAACCTAAAGTGTAAGTTACCAAATGAGGATTTAGACGTGTTAATTTCGATTAAATCGGACGAAGAGCTTAAGAATATGATCCATGAATACGACCGCGTCTCGGAGTTAACTCAGCAGGAACTGAAGATTCGAGCTGTGTTATTTCCAGTTCAATTGCTCAAAAAAATTTCTCCTCCATCTTCTCCGATGTTATCTAGCGATTTTCTAACTACGCCGGTCAAGTGTCAGCCTGCGAGGATCGCCTCTAGGAGTTTTCAGCAAACTCCGTCTCCGCCGCCGGCGAGAGTTGTTTATCATGCCGGTGTACAAAATGAGGCCGGGAGGGGTCGATGCTGTCGGCATGGAAGCCCTAGGCAGCATTATTTTGTTCCTTACTCAAATTACTGCAGATAAAATCGTAGAAAAAAAAATCTAAAAAAAAGAAAAAGAGAAAATGATAAGATTCAAACTAATGTGCGAGGGATAGATACAGAAAGTATACGTATACAAAAATAGAAAATGGCTGATTTTTTTTTTTATTTATTTTGGCGTTGTGGAAGTGGAATGGATATGTACAATTTTGAAATTTTTTTTTTTTGATCCTTTTTTTTTTCTTCATGTTCTAATCATCATAACATAAAAAACAAATCTGCCGTTAGGGTTACGTAAATCGCCGTTATTATCATGTCGTTGGTGAGCTGATTTTGCATTTGGAGTTTACGTTTGTTTCGTCGTCTGTTGCAGTGTATGACCGTCATTGTTGCGTGAAATTCCCGTGGGTGCATGTGATTAAAGTCATTTGGAAAAGACACTTTTTTTTTTTTTTTTAAATTCAATTATTTTATTTGGCAATTTTAATTAATTTATTTTGTTATTGGTGAATTTAATATGGTTTTGATTTTTGTATTTTTTTCAGGTCAACAAAGGTGGTGGAAGGCGTGGTCATAAAATCCTTTGCAAAGCAGCCTAAATTGGACGTTTGAAATTTGGAATGGTACATTGATAAATGGACAAAACCTAAAAAGCTTCCCGATGATCAATTAGGACAAAAGAACTGTCAAACATGATGATAATTCTAATGCCACAAGACAAATAGAAAATGTTTGATTAATTATGGATTAAGTTTGAAGAAACGAATTGGGATTGACCAAGTACGTATGAATACAAAACGTAAAAGACCAATAATCACTTAATAATCTTCCAGATAAATATTGCTTTGATTTTTGATAATGAAAAAATTATATATTATTTATTCAATTTGAATTTTATCATACAAATAGTATTCCATGCACGCTCAATTAAGTAACATTGTTAATTATATAAAACTATTTATCATTCAAAATAAGGGGATTTACAGAACACTAATACTAAAATGATACGTAATTCAAAAATTGAGGGACTATTTAGAGTCGTTTTCGCAATATAAAATGTTTTGCCTCTACATGTTTTGGTATCGAGCAAGATGTTTCTTGCAGTTACAGCTCAGAATGGGATACAATTAGGAAATACCTTTGCCTAACAAAGAGAAGAGGCAGTACACGTTGAAGACACGGGGAAATGGAATCTTAATGGTATGGTTTTATAATAGTCAGTGAAGCAAATTGCAAGAATAATCCAATAAGATTGCTCCAAAATATATCCCCAAGTGGATGATTATTCATCAGTTTAGGCCCCCCTTGGCCTTGGAGAATATGCCGTGTTTATGTTAATTAATTAATAATTTGAATGGGGCAGGTTCATTGCGTGTGTGAGTTGAGATGTTTAATTAGCAGCCATCCAAGAAACTTGTTGGAATGGTTAGTTAATACTCGAGAGTTGTGTGTGCTACCGCTACGGTTCGGTATTTAGCCTTCAATTTCAAACAAACAAATATGGAAAAGCAATGCATAAAATAATTAGGATGGAAACATGTTTAACATGCAATGAAAATATAATAATTAATAATACTTACTTTAATTAGTGTCATTTGAAACCAGTTTATATATAAAATAAAGTTACTCGCGATTTTAACGTACAATAAAAACAGTTGAAAATTAAAATTATAATTTTAACAATTATTAATTAACCGTTTTATACATGAACTATGTTTGATAAGAGTTTTTGTGTACTTATATTATGAATGTGTGTGTGTGTGTGAAAACAAGTTTCGGAATATATGAATGTATAGTAGAACAGTACAAAAAGTGTAGAATTCGTTAAAGGAAAAACTTTTTGTTTCTTGAAAAACTTCCTTGTATAATTTTTATTTTTCGTGTCCAAGTTGAATGCTTAATTGCATATGCATGCTTGATAAATAAAGTATGATAGATTAAGGATAATGTTTTTTTGAGTGTACTTGTTTGTACTTGATAGAGAAAATCATAAGTTAATGTCTTACTTAATCTAATACAATACGGAAATCTTTCAAATTTTTTTAGTAATCTTTTATTGTCAAATTAATGCATGACAGCAAAAGAGTGTTTTTTTTAATGATTATAACAAACTATTATTTTTATTGTAAAAGAATAAAGCGGTTATACATCATGATACTATGAACTTTATTAAGTAGAAGGTTATAATAAATGCAGATCTTATTTTTCATATCAATTATAATAATAGGAAAGTGCAGAAGCAAAACACAAAATCGTCTCAATACTATGTTCAGATAGGTTTCTTTTTATAGCCGATGTTTAAGCTAATCTTACTTTTAGTTTATACAAGAAAAATGAGCAACTCTCAATTAACTTTAAAACTAGTTTTGGGCAAACCTCACGAGGTGCGGTAGCCCGGGGCTTAGTTTCTTAGAATAGGATTTTTTGAATTTTTTTTTGGGATAATTTGAATTGAAAATTTTAATATTAATTATTATAATTAACTATTTTTAGAAAATATAATCGAAATAAGTTATGTTTTTTTTGGTTTTAAATCGTCCGAGAACATATATATATATATATATATATACACATATATAATATATATATATATATAAGTTTATGTTGAATATAAATACTTGCTAAAACATATAAATATTTTAAAAAATTAATGTAAACATATATTTAATATAAGTATATATAATTAATCTAAACATAGTCATATACGTTATGTTTTTAATATATGTTCCATTGCCAGATTTTTAATTTGTTGTGAAAGAACATTCAAGAAATTTGATATAAAAGAATTTTATTTATTTTTTATATGTAGTTACTTTAAATATTTTTGTATAAGTGTGATTAAAATTTTTCCTAAATTAATTACTCTAAAAAGGGTTTTTTACCGGATATGAGTCTCGGTATTATAATTTTTCATAATGGGATTTTTTTAACAAAATAAAATAACACTGTAATCACAATAATAAAATAAAAATATAATTTTTTTTTCAGCAAATGCAAATTCATAAAATAAAAAAAACAAAAAAACATCCGGACGTCCGGATGAATTTTTGTTTATCCGGATACACTTTTGTTCATCCGGACGTACTTTGGATTTTTTTTTTGGGATAATTTGAATTGAAAATTTTAATATTAATTATTATAATTAACTATTTTTAGAAAATATAATCGAAATAAGTTATGTTTTTTTGGTTTTAAATCGTCCGAGAATATATATATATATATACACATATATAATATATATATATAAGTTTATATTGAATATAAATACTTGCTAAAACATATAAATATTTTAAAAAAATAATGTAAACAAATATTTAATATAAGTATATATAATTAATCTAAACATAGTCATATACGTTATGTTTTTAATATATGTTCCATTGCAAGAATTTTAATTTGTCGAGAAAGAACATTCAAGAAATTTGATATAAAAGAATTTTATTTATTTTTTATATGTAGTTACTTTAAATATTTTTGTATAAGTGTGATTAAAATTTTTCCTAAATTAATTACTCTAAAAAGGGTTTTTTACCGGTATTATAATTTTTCATAATGGGATTTTTTTAACAAAATAAAATAACGCTGTAATCACAATAATAAAATAAAAATATAATTTTTTTTTCAGCAAATGCGAATTCATAAAAAAAAAAAAAAAAACACATCCGGACGTCCGGATGAATTTTTGTTTATCCGGAAGTGCATCCGGACGTCCGAATGTGCGTTCAGATGTCCGGATACACTTTTCTTCACTTTCGGAGGGTTAACCGCACGAGGTGCGGTAGCCCGGGGCTTAGTTTTTTAGAATAGGATTTTTTGGGATAATTTGAATTGAAAATTTTAATATTAATTATTATAGTTACTATTTTTAGAAAATATAATCGAAATAAGTTATGTTTTTTTGATGAATTCGCATTTTTTATATGTTCTCGGACGATTTAAAACCAAAAAAACATAACTTATTTCGATTATATTTTCTAAAAATAGTTAATTATAATAATTAATATTAAAATTTTCAATTCAAATTATCCCAAAAAAAAATCCAAAAAATCCTATTCTAAAAAACTAAGCCCCGGGAAAAAATTTATTTCCGAACGCACGGAGTAAGCCCGGATGAACAAAAAAGAATATGTTAACAAATATTTAAAGTAATTATATAACTAAAGTATATATAAAATTATTTAGAAAAAGTAAATTTTTAATGAAAAATAAAATTCTTAAAAAAATTGGTATCCGGACAAACGGACGTAAGTCCGGATGAACAATTTGTTCATCCGGATTACATCCGGACATCAGGATATAAGTCCGGATGAACATTGAACAAGCTTCATCCGGACTATATCCGGACGTCCGGATGCCAAATTTTTTATTTTTTAAAAAATATATATATAAATTAAATTTTGTTTTCAAACATTTATGTTAAAATTTTACTTTTTTTAAATAATTATATATATATTTTACTTATATGATCCTGGATTTTACAAAAAAAAATCATTAGAAAAATTATATTAACAAATTTTTAAAGTAATTATATAAGTAAAGTATATATATAATTAAGATATATATAGATATATATATATATACTAAAGATATATTATATATTATATATTATTATATATTATGACAATTCATCAAAATAGAAGAAAAAAAAAAAACACGTCCGGACTACATCCGAACGCAAGTCCGGACGTTCTTTTGTTCATCCAGACGTCCATCCGTCCGGATGTACGTCCGGACGCGTTTTTTTTTTCTTCTATTTTGATGAATTGTCATTGGTTGGAAAAAAATGCCTCGCCAAAAAAGGGTACCAAACAAGTTAAAGACGCGAAATTTAATACACACAATACAGCACAAAACCGAAGGTATACCAGGACTTGATACCGTGCAAACGGGGCATGGACATTCATTTGGAACTCGCACTTTAGTATATTAAGATATATTTAGAAGCTTTATTTAATTAATAATTATTTTTATTTAAGAAATTTATTAAATGAACACTTAAAATACTCTTATTTCATGTATAATTGTAATAGAACAAAAATCAAAACATCAATTTTACTTTATGATTATATTTGAGTAAATTTATCAAATTTTTGGTTGTATTATAATAAAACTCAATGCCTAAAATAAAAACAATCATTAAATCATATTATAACTCATATTAAGTCTAAACAATTTGTAAATAAATACAATTATTTAAATTTATTAAATCAATAACTCAAAAAGATATTATGTCCATAATAATAAATCAATTTAAATCTAACATTTAATTTTTCTTAGAAACTGGAAGTGGCAACCTTGGAAATGCAAGAAAATATTGCACAAACGTTTTCCCACTCGATTTGGCCTCAACACTATCATATGAAAAAAATAGTCAAAACACCACCAATTATACATTCCCGTTGTATAGAAGGGCAAAGGTCTTCTTTTCTTGAAGAAATTCCATTCAACCAAAAACAATTCTTTAGTCCAACATTAATTAAATCATAGGAACACTCTTTAGTGGAGCTTGTACTCACTATAATTTCCAAAAAAGACTACACAACTATCACGAAAACTTTTAAAAAAATCATCCAACCCCACTAAAACTTGTGAAAAAGGCCACCCATTTCCACTAACAACTAACAAAAGAGCACACAATCCCTCCATTAAAACTGCAAAGCAGAGGAAGAATCTTTCACCAAAGCAATCCCAAACCTCAAGCCATGGATTCACCTATGTAAACCGCGGCTAAAGTTGCAAAAATAAGAGATTCAAAGGTCAGAGAAGGTTTTTTTACTAATAAATCGATATACCACATCAGAAAGTATTCTTAATCTGATACCATCAACTAAGAATGCTTCTGCTTTCTTCAATCTTTTAACTCTACAAAGCGAAACAAGACATATGTTTAATGACTTAGTTGATAATGTCTCGAAAATTCTCTACATCTCATCCACAGTATCACCCAAAACCTGCAACGAACATCGTTTTAACACTAAAATTTAGAAAATTATTCAAAAAAAACCTCCAAATACAAAACTGCTGCTGAATGAACAATTCAATAACTATGCAGAAATGGAACATATGTAATCAAAAGTTGCAATCTTGGAACATACAGAAACTCTTTTTGCTCACATTTTTTCAATTACTTAAAATTCAAGCAGTAATAAAATAAAATGGTTGATACCTCGAACACTAGAAATATTTGCACTGCTTGAAACAGATTAAAATAACTGAGAGATCATGAATTTTTACTGATGTTAGCAAATCAAATCCTACACTATGTCTTAAAACAAACAAGAGAAATTGAACCAAAAACATAAAATCAAATGATTGCCAAAGCTATTTACCAACAATAAGCGCCCAAAGCAGAAGAAAACTCCAAATACACCACCTTTGAAATCCTCAAATGAATCCCAAACATGCAAAGTTTGTGTTCGAACAAAAATCTCCATTAACGCACATATTTTTACAAGCAAGATTCTTAAAACTGAGTTCTTGCCAATTCACGCTAACCCTTTTAGTGCCATGCTGCCATAAAGGTCAAAGTCTTTCACGAGCCTCCATATTTGGGAAAAAAACACATTATATGCATATATCTACATAGCAATAAAATCAATGCAGAAAATGAATAAAAATTAGCAAAAATTTACAAAACAACATTGTCAGGAACGAACTTATCAAATGAGATGGGCAAGTGTATCACTCAATTCAGTTGTAATTATGGGAAACACAATACTAAACCAGGTTCTTGCAAAGTCATGTAAACCATAACAGTTCTCTTAACTCTCAGACTTGCTACTATTGCTGCAATTTTCTCCAAAGCTAATTCTTCATCACAAAGTGCTTCTTCCTGTAATGGATGAATAACAACACTGACAAGATAGAAATTGACTTGGGTATTATTACTGGCATGCAATATTTTTACAACCCAAACCTTGAAATTCCTCTCAAAATTTTGAAGCTGATTGACTTTATTTATTCTGTTTTCTTCAAGGACTTTCACAAGTTCAGAAGTATGATGATAGATATCAGCAAAAAAGTTGAGTGTGGCCCTTGAAATCTCTTGTGCCGAAACAAAAATTCGATGTAATCCCTGCATTAGCCACAAAATGATTAACTACACCCCCCAACACAGACAACAGCAAAGTGTTGATAATCATATGCCAGTAACACCAAGGTTAACCTCTTCTCGTTGCTGGACAGAGAAAGCTAGTAGTTGTTTTTGCTCTTTAAGAGATCTTTGAATATCAGCAATAATATCCCCGGCCTCCAAAGTTGCAGTTTCAACCAACTAAATGTTCAAAGAAAAACGTTATACTACCTTGGCAATCATTATTACAAAATGGTCAGCACTAAAACAAAATTAAATCACAACGAGGGGGGCAGCATCATACATACATTGTTCACTTTGGTTGCATTGGATAATATCATAGAATTGATTTGCTCCAGATCAGAAGAAGCTTTCATTTGTAGGGCATCTGCAAGTTTTCTTAAAGCTTCTGTTGTTGAAATGTGAATCTCTGTCATTTTCTTGATTTTTGATTCCATAACCAGGTTCCCTGGTGGATAATATTGAACGAAAGCAACTGATGATTAACTTTATGCCCACAAAAATAAAAAAACCAAAAAAATAAAAAACTTTTCTTCTTGGTTTCTTCTTACATCACATTTTCTTGCAAGAAATGTGCAGACATGCTCTTCCATGCATCCAAGTTGTTCTTGTTGCTCAGCAATTGACCCAAGAATGGTATTATGCAGGTCCTTCAAGCTTTGATCAAGCCGCGAGCCAAAAATGAGTAGCAAAACTTTGATTTTCTGCTTCCAATCTGTCTTTCCTATCTGAAAACATTTCTAATTTAGTAGGTGGCCTGACTTTCTCTTTTTCAGACACATAATGAGCAACTAACTGCATACCCAATTTTGCAAACAGAGCAGTGATATCCTCAGATGCTTGTAGCAAATCTCTGAAAGAAACTTTCTTTATCCGAATGTTGTAGTTTGGATATAATTAAGTCCTTTTCTTTCAGCTCAAAAGTAGCTATATTATACATTTTTTTTAGATCTTGCAACGCCTTGTCCCGGTTCTCCACAGCTACCTGAAAACACCTCAGAGATTAATCGGTGTCTGGCAAACAATAATTAAGATCAAATTATTTGTAGAACTTCATGATTGACGGTATAATACCTTACAGTCCTTGAGCTCACTTTGAACGTTCAGCTTCTCTTCTTGCTCAGTAAGATATAACTCACGGAATTTGTCAGCTTGCTGGAACAGTAGAGGTTAAAGTTTTATGTAAACACACACGTTTGAATGATGGGAGAGAAAGGAACTAAAAAGATAAAAGTGAAATCTGGTTGATACCTTCTCACTGACATTAAGATCAATCTCCAATTGCTTTATCTTCTCATCCCTAGCCTACAACACCAGAAAAGGTGAAAAGATAATGAGCTTGACATGAAGACATGCAGCGAAAAAATGTGGAAAATTTTTGGGATGATGACTACCTTCTTTTCAGCATCATCTTGAAGAAATCTTTCATGTGGAATGTAGACTCCATTTTTGTCCCTTGCTGCTCTAACATCTGATTTGAGTTCATTAAAAAGTTAAGTGACTAATATACTGGAAATGGAGTATTATCAAGCAAGAAATAGAATATGCAAGTGACTGGTGTAAACCTTGTTTCATTCTCTCCATTTCCAAGTACAGATCTCTAAGCAAAACAGCTTTGGAAATTTTTTGATTTGCCTGCAAAGATAAGACATATTTGACACTGGCAACTACTAACTTCATTGAACCAGAGAGGTTGCAAAGGAAACAAAATATGAAACCTAGCTAGTAAAGTTTAAGTCTCCTGAAGGGTAAAACTCCTCAACACCACATAGTCTTCCAATGATCCTAGTGCCACCAATAGAGGTCTTCAGCGGAATTACATCAACCAATTCGGCCTCAAAAGTGCTGCAAATCGATAACAATATATAAACCCCAAAAATCCCAAGAAAAAAAAAAGGAAATTTCATCATTAATAGCAACATGTGGAAAAACAATAAAAACCAATATATGGAGGCACCTGTAGAAGTTCTCAGAACCTCCAATGGCAACTAAGCAATATGCATTGGTCAGCTTAGAAAACACTCCAACATCACATGAATTCTCAAATTGCAATCATAGAATCAAATAAGTTGCAACAAAAGTCTCCTGAAATTAATTTTTTCAAGAAATTGATATTTTTTTTTTTTTTTGGCTGGAACACTCACTGGACGCCATGATTCAAACAAAATGCAGAATTCAAATTTGATATGGGATCTGGAAAGGGTAAATAAAAAGATTAAATCATAAAAAAAAAATCCGAAAAACATAAAGATCAAAATAACAGAAAGAATGAAAACTTGAAAGAAATTACAATCAAGAAAATCGTGGATTTATTGAAAATAATAGAAAGCAGACCAAAAACGAAAAAAGGCAGAAGGCGAAGGTGGAGAAGAGGTACCAGAAGGAGGAGATAAGGTGCTGGAAAGTGGCGATGGTGGAGATGGGGTGCTGGAAGGTGGCGATGGAGGAGATGGGGATGCCGTTGGAGGGGACGCCGTTGGAGGGGACGCCGTAATGGGGGAACGCCAAAAAAGGCGAAGGTCGGGAAAGGAGAAAGGTAAAAGCACAGAAAAAAAGAGAGAGAGAGAGGAAGGTGAGAGAAAATAAGATACGGCAAATGAAAAGCAACAACGGAAAACATACGAATTTATATTGCAAGCATTAGTAACCCTAAAATAACAAATATTTAAAAAAAAAAACATTCATCCGGATGTTCTTTTGTTCATCCGGACGTCAGGATGTCAAAATAGAAGAAAAAAACACGTCCCGACTACATCCGGACGAACAAAAGTTAATCCGGACTTGTGTCCGGACGTTCCTATGTAAGTCCGGATGCGGTTTTTTTTTCTTTTTTTATGAATTCGAATTTGGTGAATTGTGATTGGCTGAAAAAAATGACCCACGAAACAAAGGGTACCGAACAAGTTAATAATCCAAATTTCTTGCGATAAAAAACAGCGCAAAACCGACTGGAGACCGGGGCTTGATACAGTACCATAGGGGTATGGACAGTAAACTGGAACTCGCGCTTTAGTCTTTTAAGATTTGAAGTATGATCAAGTGAGTGACAATTAAATTTGTTAAATATTAATTTTATTAAATGGGTTAAAAATTATAGGATTAATTACAAAAAAAAAAAAAACACTTCTAATTTGAGCAATTTCAAATTACTTTTTTATAGTTAAGAAACTTATAATTTACTACTTTATAATGTGGTTTTTTTTAATAAAAAAAATAGACCAACAAGGAAACAATCTAGGAAACAACAAGGAAATAATTAACGCCTAAAATCCCCGCACGTCGCGACGTGAGGGAGCCCGATGTCGCGACGTCGAGAAACAACACGAAAATTAAAAAAAACTCAAATTGGATGGACATCGCGACGTCGGAGCCTCTTCACGTCGCGACGTAGATTTCTGTCCACGTCGATTTCTTCAATCCCAGGTTTCCAAATGAAAGACTCGTCTTCTACAACTGGAATGAGCACTTTGAATTCAACGAACTTGACATATGACCTTGATCTCGTATCATAGGGTCTCTTGTTTGTTCCATCCCCTCATGAACCATACAATTGTTCCATCCTTTCCATCCTTTCACGGCATAGGGTCTCTTGTTCTACCCTCATGAACTATACAATTTGTTGTAACGATTATCTGCAATCCCGGGCTGATTCAAAATAAGGATTCACAACGGCAAAATAATTTGTTGCTCGTAACAGATTAGAAGCAAATCAAGGAAAAGATATCTCGGAACGGTAAACATCGAAGAGGTATTTATATATGTGTTATTTCGATTAAAGAGATATATAGTTTTTTGAACAATCATTATTTGCAATATATTAACTTGGATGTCGGAGTAAACTCCCGGGGTTCAACTCGAGTGTTTTATTCTCACGTCATATTAGAGCTCGGTTTTCTAATTGGCCGAGGAGTGAGTTTTGCTGAAGTTTGGATTTTGCAGACTAAAATCTTAGAGGTGAAAATTCAGCTTCATCATTTGGCGCCGTCTGTGGGAATAAATTTATTAGACTTGGAAAAATCTCCGAGGAATAAATTTATTAAACCTGGGATAAAATCCCTGAGGTAAATTTATTAAACCTTGAAAAAAATCTCCGAGGAATAAATTTATTAGACTTGGGAAAAAATCTCGAGAAATAAATTTATTAAAATTCCTCCGAGAAATAAATTTATTAGACTTGAATAAAGTCTCCGTGAAATAAATTTATTAGACTTGGGATAAAATCTCCGAGAAATAAATTTATTAGACTTGAATAAAGTCTCCGTGAAATAAATTTATTAGACTTGGGATAAAATCTCCGAGAAATAAATTTATTAGATTGGGATAAAATCTCCGAGAAATAAATTTATTAGATTTGAATAAAGTCTCCGTGAGATAAATTTATTAGACTTGGGATAAAATCTCCAAGAAATAAATTTGTTAGACTTGGATAAAGTCTCCGTGAAATAAATTTATTAGACTTGGATAAAGTCTCGAAGTAAATTTATTAAACGGGGAATAAATCCACTAAAATAAATTAGACGTGAAACACAATGCCGAATTGAATATAATCAAGATTGTCCAACGAAGAAGCACATCCTATCGAATTTTTAGCCCGGGCAAGAAACGTATACTATTTCAGATCAGTATATATTTATATAGACCGATCTGAGGGGCTAGTGTTGTAACGATTATCTGCAATCCCGGGCTGATTCAAAAATAAGGATTCACAACGGCAAAATAATTTGTTGCTCTTAACAGATTAGAAGCAAATCATGGAAAAGATATCTCGGAACGGTAAACATCGAAGAGGTATTTATATATGTGTTATTTCGATTAAAGAGATATATAGTTTTTTGAACAATCATTATTTGCAATATATTAACTTGGGCGTCGGAGTAAACTCCCGGGGTTCACCTCGGGTGTTTTATTCTCACGTCATATTTTCTTGCAGAGATAAGAATCGCTAGAGCTCGGTTTTCTAATTGGACGAGGAGTGAGTTTTGCTGAAGTTTGGATTTTGCAGACTAAAATCTTAATGATGAAAATTCAGCTTCATCAGAAATTAAGTTGGATTTTCCAATGTCAAAACTTAGCTATATCGAACCATAATTAATTAACTCTAGGTCTAGGCCCATAATGTATGTTTCAGCACAAAAAAGGGCCAAAAAAAAAAGGAAAAAATATCCATAGGAGTAGGTTGTTCATTTATACTATGCTTTTTTTTAGCGAAAGAGAAGGAGAGGATAGGTTCTTTTACATTCTCACTTCAATCTAAAACATAAGTACAATGCTACGTACATTTCTTGTTATTCTAATTGTTTGGAGACATATCAATTATCATATAAGCATTGGCCACTAACAAGTAAGAATACAACTTTGTACAGTAAACAAGTTATACACTAGGACCGTACTGGTACTGGTACTGGTACAGGTCTATTTAGACCGGGAAGTCAAAAATCTACCTTGCTTGACTCCAAGTTAAGTCAAGAGAACCTATGTACTTTTGTGTGTGTGTGTGTGTGTGTTTCCTTTCCTTTTGTGAAGAAAGTCGAAATTCCTTATTAGTTCGCCTCTTCAACTCTTACTAAAAATGAAAAAAGGAAAAGTGGTGATGGAACAATAACAGTATTAGATAGACGAGCCCTGCAGCAGTAATTATCTAATTTAGGGTAAGGAATCGTCTCTTACTTATCCAACTCTCTCTCCATTCCTTTTCGGCTATTTTTTGCAAAATACTAAGTATATCGATCACCATATACTCCCTCTCCCTCCCTGTGTTCTTTAATATGTGTCGTTTTTAATTTAATATATGTCGTTTTAACTCTCATTTTTTGTTCTCAAACAAGTGTAATTTTATAAATTTTAATGTAAATAGTCTAAAAGCTTCCAATTTTACCCTTAGGCTATGTTTGGAATGAGCGGGGAAAGGGAAGAAAAGGAAAATGATGGATTATAATTTGTGTGTTTGGATATTTTTTTAAGGAGGGAAAAGAAAGGGAGGGATTAGATATACTTAATTTAGTACATATCTCTTTCCGTACAAAAGTGGGCGGAAAATGAAGGAAATAATAATTTTTTTATAATTAATAATTTATCATTCAAAAATTATCCTTTTAATGTAAACTTTGATTTAAGAATTACAACTTCAAAACTTATAAGATAAACAAATGTTATGATAGTTGGAAAAAAACTTTCAATCCTGATATTACTATTTACATTTATTAGAATTTTATTTAATATCTAAAACTTTATTAACTTTTAATTTGTTGCAAGATTATCAAATTATTATTTCATAATAAACTAGAATTTCAATCTATTGCAAATTCTAGTCACCCATAAAAATAATAATAGAGTTATACTCTATTTAAATTTGATTTAATTCATAAAATTTTACTAATCTCGATATTTTTAATTTTAATAAATTTTGAACTACCAAATTTATGTTACAAGAATATCCAAACTCTAAAATAATTTTTCTATAATAGAAAATTTATTTTATTTATGTTTCAATCATCATCCTCTATAAAGATATAGATATACAGTTTAATAATATAAAACATCTATTCATAAATAATAACTTTAAAATTTTCACACAAATATAACAAGTTTATCTAAAATAAATATAAAATTATAATTATAAATATAAATAAATAAGAAAATTTACCAATTTTTAAATTAACGTGTATATCTCTAAAATAAGTAGTATGATATATCACCACCTCCGTCCCCCTTTTCTAGTTATCTTCATCGCCTTCCCCACTCCCAATGGACCCAAACTCGCCTCCATCACGGCGTATTCATATTCACTTTCATTACTATTTTAAATTCAACCACAATATAAAATTCATGCACACACATACATACGTACATATATAGTCGCTTCCCACTTGTCCAACTTGATTCCTAACCTGTTTTGCTTCCAACCTGAGTCAGATCTCCACCGCACACACTCTCTCGGTCTCAGCAAGACGTGAAACAGGCCAATACTAATACACTTTGGTACTAGTAGTGTTACAAAACAGAAAGATACAGAGGTTTCGATATTTATCCATGGCAGGTCCAAGCCGACCATTTTATGCCCCAATCTCCAAAGCCTTTGCAGCCAACCGTCCTTGCAAAAGAACCAATTTTTATTCCCTCAGTATCATCGCTCTCCTCAGCACCCTTTCTTATTTATTCGGAGTTTGGCAACATGGCGGCGGCGCCACGTCTTCTTCCACGTCTGACTTGGGTGCACCTATCCCTTGTGTCATCCTCTCCAAAAACACCACCGATACTGTTTCCAGAACAACTTCCGACACCAACACCAAGCACCTAGACTTCAGCTCCCACCACTCCGCTGACGACGGTGGTGTAGCGGCCGTCTCAGACGGGACTGTAAAATCTTACCCTTCATGCGACGTCAAGTTCAGTGAGTACACACCTTGTGAGGACCAACAGCGGTCTTTGAAGTTCCCGAGAGATCGTTTGATATATAGGGAGAGGCACTGCCCGGAAAAGAGCCAACTGTTGAAGTGTCGTATCCCGGCACCGCACGGTTACAAGAACCCGTTCAAATGGCCCGTGAGCAGGGATCTAGCATGGTATGCTAACGTGCCCCATAAAGAATTGACTGTAGAGAAAGCCGTTCAGAACTGGATTCGGTATGAGGGTGATCGGTTTAGATTTCCTGGTGGTGGGACCATGTTCCCCAATGGTGCTGATGCCTACATTGATGATATTGGAAAGTTGATCAATCTCAAAGATGGGTCTATTAGGACTGCCATTGATACTGGCTGTGGGGTAAGCCTTTTTTTTTTTTTTTCTGCTTTCTATTTTTTTGGTCACCTTAAATTGTTTCTTTTGTGTTTGGCCATTGCATAGCATTATTAACTTTTTTTCTCCGTCCCGTCGATCGGTTTGGGTGAAAGTTCGACGGTTTTAATCACGTAGGACGGTAGAAATGCATTTAGAATTAACGCTTAAACATGTGAGTAATTTCCGGCCATCCCTCCGGCGCTGCCTGGGGCAATTGATCCTTTATAATGCCTAACTTATCGTAAGTAGTTGTAAAACGTTATTCTTCATTCGCTGCGAGCCTTCGTTGTTTCCATTGTTCTAACCTTGTTTCCATTGTTCTAACCTTGTACTAATTTGTCAGACGTTTTAAATACGCCGATGTAATCATAGCTATTATGTGTAAAAAGGTGGACAAATAAGGAAAAGGATTAGATAAATCTAAGTCGACTGTAGTGGATGTATTAGGCAAAACTGAAATTAAATATAGAAAGCTAAACTAAACTATGTAGCTGCCTTATGGGTCGGATTGATGGAAGTCTCTGTCTTAACTGACTGATGCATTAAGACAAAACCGATTTGGATTTGGTAAAATAAGCGGGAGTGGGTCGGTCAAGATTAGTAGCATTTTGATCTCAAATTGCAAGGGGAATCCAATACCCCTTTTCTGGTTGAGACTTAAAAGAGTGCTGCATTCCTCAAGTCAAAGAGAACATGTCTTGGCACATCACATAACATGTTCATTGTCGCATTTGCTCATCTCATCACTATTTAACTCTTGGATTAATTTTCACTCTTTGGAGAGTTGGTTCTCTCGTGGCATAACATGAACTGAGTGCACAAAATCTTACATTTGAATATTAATTATATCCAGGTTGCAAGTTTGGGAGCTTATCTTTTGTCACGAAATATTCTTGCCATGTCATTTGCACCGAGGGATACACATGAAGCACAGGTTCAATTCGCTTTGGAGCGTGGTGTTCCTGCTTTGATTGGAGTTCTTGCCTCCAAGAGGCTCCCTTACCCGTCTAGAGCTTTTGATATGGCACATTGCTCTCGCTGCCTCATTCCTTGGGGCCAATATGGTAATATTCATATATAACTCAAAACCCAAAACCCAAATATGCTCGCTTTCCTGCCCATATTAATTGACGTTTTATATTTTACTTTCCTTTTAAAATAAGTGTCAGTTTTAAATTAATCTTACAATTTTATCCTTATCACATTTATTACTTCTACTTTTATCTAAATATTTTTTTAAATTAATCTTACAATTTTATCCTTATCACATTTATTACCTTTACATTTATCTAAATATTTCTTTAGCTGTGATTGGCGTTTATTTGTAGAGTAATAATAAAAGGAAAATGAAAAGATAACTATTATTATTATAATAATAAGAAAACTTATAAGAGGTATTTTAGTCATTTTTGTATGTCTTAATAAGTGTTCAAATGATTAATAAAAACTTGATATGAAACAGAGAGAATATTTATCTGAGCAACTCCTGAATTTACATCAATCGCCTGCCATGAAATACTAAGGTTAAGATTCATTAAATTGATTTGTTATGGTTTTTGTTTGGGGCAGATGGGGCATTCTTGATTGAAGTTGATCGAGTTCTGAGGCCAGGAGGATATTGGATCCTGTCTGGACCACCCATTCGCTGGAGAAAATACTGGAAAGGATGGGAGAGGACCAGGGAGGATTTGAACGAGGAACAAACTCGTATTGAGAGGGTAGCTAAGAGCCTTTGCTGGAAAAAATTGATTGAGAAAGATAATATTGCGATTTGGCAGAAACCCACTAGTCATATGCAGTGCGAAAAACTCAAAAAGACGTATAAGAACCCCGGATTCTGCTCTGCTCAAGATCCTGATATGGCCTGGTCAGTGTTGTTTCTATGCTGAATATTAATGTGGCACGATACAGATGGTTTATTATGTTAATCTCATTGGTTTCTATAAATAATTTCGTTCAGGTACACAAAAATGGAAACTTGCGTAACGCCTTTGCCTGAAGTTTCTAATGACGAAGAGATTGCCGGTGGGGTATTGGAAAAATGGCCAAAAAGATTAAACGCAATACCACCAAGGATCAGCAGAGGAACTGTAAACGGAGTCACGGTTGAAGTTTTTGAACAGAATTCCCGACTCTGGAAGAGAAGAATTTCGTATTATAAGACAGTTAATAACCAACTTGGGCAAGCTGGAAGGTACAGAAATATTCTGGACATGAACGCCTTCTTGGGTGGATTTGCCGCAAGCTTAGTCAAAGATCCAGTTTGGGTGATGAATGGAGTTCCTGTTGAGGCTGAGGTGAACACTCTTGGCGTAATTTATGAACGAGGATTGATCGGAACCTATCAGAGCTGGTAAACAATTTTCTAAACCTGTGTTTTGAATATTTCTCTTGTTGGGATCTTCAAAAATAAATTTTTTTGGTACAGGTGTGAAGCAATGTCAACTTATCCAAGAACTTATGATCTCATTCATGCTGATTCAATATTTAGCCTTTACAAAAACAGGTCAAACCTCATAACTCTACATTATTGTCCTGTACAAAAACCAATTCAAATTATAATATCCATATTTGTTGTGCAGATGTGAGATGGAAGATATTATGCTGGAAATGGACAGAATTTTAAGGCCAGAAGGAAGTGTAATAATTCGGGAGGACGTAGATACATTAATTAAAGTAAAGAGGATAGCAGATGCCCTGAATTGGGATAGTCAGATTGTCGACCACGAAGATGGTCCATTAGAGAGGGAGAAGCTTCTCTTTGCTGTAAAATCATATTGGACAGCTCCTGATCAAGACGATGCTAATTCCTAGCAGCCTGACTACTCTGTTTTTTTTTTTAATTATTATTTTTTTGGAGTTATTTAATTTTTTCATGGTATTTTACCAAATAGAACTACTTCAATATATAATAAGTGTCCGTTTTATCTCATATTTTTTATTTTCAAATAAGTGCCATCTTACAAATATCAATGCAAAAAATTTAAAAGATTTTAATTTTATTATTTGTCTTTTTTATTTATATAATGTTATTTAAAAAAAGAAAGAGAAAATTGTAATTATAAATATAAATAAAGAAAAAAATTTATTTATTTTCTTAATTATTACATCTATTTTAGAAGGCTGCTGTTATTGCCAGAGCAACAATTAGCTTCCAGAGCAATAAATTATACATATTTCAAATTTATCCTTAATCAATTAATTCTTTTATTTTTTATCCATTTATTATTACAACTTATCTTTATCTTATTTTACCTTATCAACTTATAACATCTTTCCGTAACTTCTACTTTCCTAACATTTATTTTCACCCTCAAATTATAAGAAAGAGATTATATAAATAATATGACACTTATTTATATTAATAGCTTTTATTGCTCTCTCAATTAAATTATAAAATATATACCAATATATACTTCAAAAAATTTAGGCTCCATTTGTTTACGGTTGTTTTAGTATTTTATTTCTCAAATTCAATTTGATATATTTGTTTTGTCCATTTTTTATCAATTTTTTTTAAAAATAATATTACAATAATTATTTTTTATACAACATTTTTTATATTTTAATAAATAAATTATTAAATTTAAATTTTACTTTTAAATTTTTAATAATAAAAAATTCTTTCTAAGACATTTTTATACTAAAATAAACTCATAAAATATTAACTCAAATTTAAATTTTAAATTTTATTAATAAAAAATTATGCCCACAGAAACAAACTCATCAATCCAAAACCTCCAAAATATTTATTTCTTATAACAAACTCAAAGAAAAAAATCCTACTATAAAACTAAAAAATACTCTATCCAAAGCGAGTTATATTTTTTTGTTAAAATACTAATACATAAACATATGGCAGCTATAAATTATTATTTTTGTTTCTAATAACAATGCTCATACTTATATTTTATCAACATAATTCCCATAAATTAAAACTTAAAAGGAAGACACCATCACTATATATATAATAGAAATCTTAAATTTCATGTATTTTTTTTTTCATGCTACAATTTAATTCATAAATTTTAAATAATAAAAAGGCAACAAATTTTACTTTATAATTGGATGCGTATATTTACTTCCATTTATACTCCTAGCAATTTTTTTTCCTTGTGATCTACTAATATTTTGAAATGTTAATTTGCTCATAATATAATTAAGCCATGAAGAATTCTAATTATTAAAGTTTAAAATTCCAAATTTGAATTAATATTTATGAGTTTATTTTGGTAAAAAAATGTCTTAGGAAGAATTTTTTATTATTAAAAATCTAAAAGTCAAATTTAAATTTAATAATTTATTTATAAAAATATAAAAATTGTTATAGCAAAAATAACTACTGTAACATTATTTTTTTTATTTACAAATTTTGATAGAAAAAATGGATAACACAAATAAATCAAATTGAATTTGTGAAATAAAACACTAAGACAACGGTAAACAAATGGAGCCTAAATTTTTTAAATATATATTGGTAAATATTTTATAATTTAATTAAGAGAACAATAAAAGTTATTAATAGAAATAACTGTCATATTATTTTTACATAATTTTTTCTTATAATTTGAGGGTGAAAATAAATGTTATATTAATAAAAATTTGGGAGAAAAATCAGTGTAAAGGAGAAGAAAATAGAAGTTGCGGGAAAATGTTATAAAGAATTGATAAGTTTTAATGATAAGGTAGAAAGAAGATAATGATAAGTTATAATGATAAATGGAGAAAAATAAAAGAGTTGATTGATTAAGGGTAAATTTGGAAGATATGTGATGTTATGCTCTGGAAGCTAATTGTTGCTCTGGCAATAACAACAATTATTTTAGAATGACACTTATTAGATATAAGTAAACAGGAGTATTTATTATAGGGCGAATGGCAATTTTAGTCCCCAATGTTATAGGCAGTGACAAAATTAGTCCCCAATGTTATTTTTTGACCAAGAAAGTCCCCAATGTTTCAAAATTTGTCTAATTGAATAGATTTGACATAATTGTTTTATATCTAACAGATCCAACCACGTGAATCTCACGTGGTCCGTTAATAATTCCTCTAATAATTAAAAAAATACGAATAAAATCTTTTAACTAAACTGTTTTTTTATCTCTCCTCTAACTCCATCATCAGCAGCATTAGAAGACACAGAGGGGAGGGAGACACATCGGCAAAAATAAACAAACACGGCAATGTTTAAATACTTCTCCAAATTGCCTTCGGACCATAATTCAAGGAAACTAGAATCCATGCCCAATTTATCAGTGATTGTTTACAGGCAAAATCAAAATTTTTGTTTTTCAAGTCTGTAATTTGATCAGGGCTTTCTGAGGATATCTTTATATTTCCTCTGTCGTTCTCTGCAATTCTCGAGAAATCAAAATTGGTATCCAGAAATTGAAGAAATTTGGAAAAGAGAGTGAGAATTGAGGCAGTAGGAGGAGGAGGAGAAATTGAGGCAAGTATTGTATGTTACAAAGTGCTAGTAGATCAATCTTATACCCTGCAAGTTTCCAGGAGTATCTTGTTTGAAAACCTGAAAATATTCATACTGAGCTATTGACTTTTATGCTACATACCAGATGAATGCTCAAAAGCAGAAAGGTCAAGCTTTGAATTCAGCTTCTGCATAAAAGGCTATTGATATTTTGAAGGTAGTTCTTTACTTTTTGGCACTGCAGTCATGCAGCCTCTCTCCTTTTCTGATTTATGTCCATTCCTAGAAGAGAACAAGGGAGATCTGGTTATGGAATTTGTTCCAATGTGTTTTGAAGAGATGATGGGAAATAAGTTGTATACATATGCATATTTTGGATTTTGTATTGTAGTCTCCAAATGGAGATATATGACTTATCCCTTTCTTGTTCAACGGTTGGCATTTACTTCCATGGTCAGTGATGAAGTCTGAAAATCGGCCTTACTGAGAGTGTTGCACGGTGGCTTTTAGCCTTACCTCAAGAAGGGCCCAACTTTCACCTTCACCATGAATAAATAATAAGTCGACTTTATGATATTTGAATAAAGGTTCCACCTCCAAAGAAACCCATCTCCGAATGAGCCCATCTCCAAATGAGCCTTGCTGAGGTTTCGGAGCCCACCTCCAAATGAGCCTTGCTGAGGTTTCGGAGCCCACCTCCAAATGAGCCTTGCTGAGGTTTCGGAGCCTTGCTGAGGTTTCGGAGCCCACCTCCAAATAAGCCTTGCTGAGATTTCGGAGCCCACCTCCAAATGAGCCTTGCTGAGGTTTCAGAGCCCACCTCCAAATGAGCCTTGCTGAAGTTTCGGAGCCCACCTCCCTTAGGGCCAATCTTCGAATAAGCCCTACTCCAAATGAGGCCTTCTCCAAAAGGGTCGATCTGCAAGAGAGAAATCGTTAGTGAAACACCCCAGGTAGTCCTAGGGAGTTTCACTCCGATGCCTAAGTCAGTAGTAGGTCTTGATGAAATAAGCATGAGCTTAAATTAATAGTTCAGGAGGGATCCCCATTTACTTGTACATAAGCAATATTTATAGAGGAAGTCATACATTGATGATGTCACTTACATACTTTACTTGTGAGGGAAGGAGCTCCTATCCATTTAATCCAAGCCGTTAATTTGGTGTGTTCATTTTCATTCCTCATCAATAGCCCCCCAGATCGGTTGGGTTTGAGCCCCCAACTGCACTGGGTTTAGAGCCCAACTGATCTGGATTTAGGTCCTCATTTTCTTTGCCTTACTTCGATTTTTCCCTGGATGGGTCGGGCTTAATAATGGTACTAGTGGGTTGTGTAATTAATAAGAGTCTTCTGGAGAAACCAAACGTTGCCACCTGGCTGCCGCCAATTCGCCAACTCTTGACTTATAAATTCTGATAATAGCCCTTATGAGGAAGAAAGAAGTTTCGATAATAGCCCTTCTGAGGAAGAAGGAATTATTCTGATAATAGCCTTTCTGAGGAAGAAGGAATTCTTCAGATAATAGCCCTTCTGAGGAAGAAGAAATTTATGATAATAGCCCTTCTGAGGAAGAAGGAATTATTCTGATAATAGCCCTTCTGAGGAAGAAGGAATTCTTCTGATAACAGCCCTTCTGAGAAAGAAGGAATTCTTCTGATAACAGCCCTTCTGAGGAAGAAGGAAATTTTGATAATAGCCCTTCTGAGGAATAAGGAATTCTTCTGATAATAGCTTTGAGCCTTCCTGAATTTTTCAGGTCTTCCTCATTTTTGAGATGATAGTTTTGAGCCTTCCTGAATTTATCAGGTCTTCCTCGTTTTTGAGATAATAGCTTTGAGCCTTCCTGAATTTCTCAGGTCTTCCTCCTTTTTGAGATAATAGTTTTGAGCCTTCTTGAATTTCTCAGGTCTTCCTCGTTTTTGAGATAATAGCTTAGCTTTGAGCCTTCCTGAATTTCTCAGGTCTTCCTCGTTTTTGAGATAATAACTTTGAGCCTTCCTGCCACCCCCTCTAGTTGTCTAAAGAATTGGAAAGACAATTTTTTTTCGTAAAACTAGAGCCCATGAGCCTCGTTTGGAAGGCTCCGGGTAAAGTTACTGATAGGTTCCCTAATCGCGAGGTGGATCATGAGTCTATTGAGAGCCTCCGCAAAATCCTTTGAAGATGTACACTTTGGGAGGTGCCTCTCATGACCGAAGGGTGTCTAGTGGCCTTAGGGATGAGTAAGGCCAACTTGGGTCTTTCTCCAGCGGAGCTTGATGAACATGGTACCATTCCCTTCTGATCTACCTCTATCTTATCTTATCGGTTTGCGTTTGACCTTCAGGGGTTAAGGTACTTATCTTCTTGCTTTCTTTTTGCAGTAATGGATTTTCTGACCGTCATGAAGAATCGCAAAGCAGCCAGGCTGAAGATCGAGGTTGAAAAGGTAGAAGAGGTACCCACAGGACCTTCTGCAAGGCCTGCTTCTCCAACTCTTGTTCCTTTAAAGGAGACTGTAATAACTGAGGATGAGGTCATTCCCGATAAGCCTTCTGGTACTCTGTCTCCCACAGTCAATGTTTCACAACCCTTCCCCCTAACACAGGAAGAGCAGGAGCCCTCGGCTCCGTCTTCTCAAAAAAGAAAACATCCTGGGAGGAACATCTTTATTGAGTCCAAGAAGGTGAAGATGGGCCGCCCTGCTAGCAAGTCTGCGGACTTTTCGTTGTTGTCTGGCCGTGACGTCCGACCAATTATCCCTTCATCCTCTTACCAAACCATTCCCATGGTACAATTCAATCCTATGTGGGATTATCAGGTTGACGACCGTCTAAATCTGGAGACATGTCAGGAGTTCTCCTTGGGAATTATTCCCCCTATGGAGAAGAGGGCCATGGCGACTCTAGAGGACTCCGAGGTTGATCCCCTCATGAGTCTAGGGCTCACTCAAGTAAATCTTTCCACTTGATCTTTCGTCGTCTCTCCTTTAAGTCCACGTGGGGATATATCCTAAGTTCGTTTGATATGGCTGTTGTCTTTCCTCTGCAGGGCTTGTTTCTTGCCAAGGAGCTGTCTCTTCGTTATAGAAAAAGCTATGAGTCTGCCAAGGAGCTAAATATTAACTTGACCAAGGCTCAACAAGACCTTGTTGAAGCGGAGATGCGTCAGCTGGAAGTAGAAAAGCTCAGGCAGGATGTGGAATGGGACTTGTCTAGGGCTCGGTAAGATATCCATAAACTGAAAAAAAAGAACAAGTCTTATTCTGACAAGGTGTCTAGCCAAAGGGCCCAAATCAAGGAGCTGACCAAAGAGAAAAAAGCCTTGGAGGCTCGCTGCCAGTTCTACTATGGGGAATGGGCCTCCCGATTGGTCAAGAACTTGCTCACCTCTCCTCAGTTTGTCGACTTCATGGCCGATCTTTGTAATTCCGTGAAGGACCAGGGATCTACTTTTGCTTATGAGGTGGTCAAGAAACTTCACCCGGACATTGAGGTGGATAAGCTGGAAGGTTATGATGCAAACTCAGGAGAGAACCTGAACACCTTGATGACCAACTTGACCTCGGTGCCAGTGCACCTCCCCGTGGAAGGCCTCATTCCTTTGTTCCCAGCTGGAACCAGTATCGCAACCGCCGAGACTGAAGAAGGCGAGGTTCAAAAAAGTAGGGAATCTTCAGAGGCCCTGGCTAACACTCGAGAGAATACGAGCCTTGCTGGTGAAACCGAGGACCCCTTTGTCCAGTTGAGAGTAGTGTGGGACAGTTATTGTTTTGCCATTTTGAGACATCTTTTGTCTTTTTTGTAATACTCTAGGTCTCACTTTCTTGGTTTTCCAGACGAGCTATGCCCCGGGGGGGCCTTTCTGTAGTACTTTATTTTATTATGTGTGTAAGACCTTTTTAAGGGTAGTTTGATATATATGTTTTTGCCCTGTTACACCTTTTCTGGTGTAAACTATTATTGTTCTCTTCTGCGTGTTTCCTTTTCCTTAAACCGTAAAACAAGATAAAAAAAGTCCACAGCATCCATTTTTTGAATCTTGCCATTTTCAACTACAAAGGAATGGAAAAGAAGATTTGAAGTGATATTATTGATAAGAGATTTAGTTCTATGAATTGCAATTAATGTATCAGCAATCGCCTGTAAATTAACATCGAAATGAGTCTCAAAATGGATGAATAATGATGAGTAGCATCTGTTAAAGCAAATAATCCAAGTTCATGATAAGTAGTGGGCTGTCGACACGGGTCTAATACGGATTTGGCCGAGTGCTTCCTTCCTAACTTTAACTGACCCTCAAATCAAAATCTCCCCTGAGCCCTGAGGTATACAAACAACACCCTCAGCCTCAGGTTTACTTAATTTAATCACTGAAGTAGAGTGACATGACATATAAGGTTACGATGCGCTGATCTTGGAAAGTAAGGTATACTAAGCGTCTTTTTTTTTTTTTGGTGGTGGTTTAACAATCAACACTAGTAAATCAGACAAAACTCGTTCCCAGGAAAGAACTTGATGCTATTATTACTTCTTATTAATCCCAAATTTACATGGAAAATTAAGAGAAACAGTGAGTAGTGTCCCGAGAAACTTATGCGAACAATGAAAGCCAACCGTGTCATTTAATCTCACACGAGGAAGCTAGCAACACCCCAAAATAACCCAAATTGTTAGTACTACTTTATTTCTACAGGTCAAAAGTGGAATGCATTCACTATATGCTTCAGTGCATGCCATGCATTGTAATTGACGTATGATTGGAATGTAAAAAACAACCAAAGTCTTAAAATTTTACTCGTTACAAAATGAAATAATTCAACGTGATTTGCACTCCACTGTAGATTCCGCTTTACTGAAGGAAATAAGAACCAGTTTAATTTGTAGGGTATCAATTTTTGATAACTTGGACTGTATATAAGAACATGGAGAATATTTATTAGAGGCGTTTTGTTTCATTTCCGCATTTCACGATATGTCTAATACTTGAGCCTCAAGTTATAATCTACAAACACATGCATGCAAGAATTAATTCATTATAAGTCTTCTTAACATATCGTGAAATCAAACGGATGTAATGTACGGAAACTCTCAACATATATTAATATAATGCATGCTTAAGTTGTTTATTTCAGTACTTATGTCGCTTAATCGAGACAAACAGCATGCATATGCCAAAGCCGCCAGCGACTCTTCTCCAAGTGTTTTACGTTTAGGGACACATTAATTATATGCTTAATTTATATATATTAATTCCTAATCAACATAATTTCCTGCGCTAAAAAAGCTTAAGAAATTGCACATAGTCAAGCAATATCTATCATGTGGTAAAAATGATTTATAATTAGCTTTTTTATCCAAGTTTCTATTGTATATGTTATATCACCATTCACCGATGCCTATGAACACCGACGTTGCTTCGTGTTCCATGCAGACGGCATAAAATTAACAAGCAAGGATTCGTATCCCCTTCTCTCTCCACGCTTGTGTGTGTTAGCAGCTATCCACAAAACAAGGATCTGATCTGAACCCCTCCCTAATTAATGTACAAAGTTAATAAGAAAGCGGTTGGATATTAACTCTTCCAGTTTTCACATCATTTTAATGAATTAACTGCCCCCATATTCTTGGCAATCTCCATTCTCAATTTGTTAGTCGTCCATGATATGAGGAAAGGCTCGTCTCGTGACGAGGTAGATTTTGGAATTAGATTCTACTCTAACTGAGTTCAAAACCCAAATCTTGTAATACATGAAGCGTGCAAAGTGCAAACCAACCCATTATAAAATCTGTTGAGTTCTGTCTTCAATGCTTGGCTTCTTTGCCTGCCAGCAAGCGGTTTTTTCTTTCTTCTTTTTTTTTTCCTTCCCGAAGAAAATGCAATGCTCATTCAAGTGGGTAAATGTACAAAACTATTATAAGGAAATTATTTTGTTTTTGTGAGAAGAAAGCGTGTGGATCGAAGTTTCAATTATAATGCATGTCTAACAGAATTTTATATATATATATATATAACGGTACCTGTTTGACTACGTAGCAGTAGCACATTACAACAACCCATGCTAACTTTTTATAATAAAAATAAGATCAATGATAGGGGGAGTGAAATTCTGGAGTGAAAAATTGGAGTGACTGAAGTGGGAGTGATAAAAAGACAAACTAATACCCTAACCAAATGATGAGTGAACCCTAATGGGTAAGGGATAAGTTTGTCTTTTTATCACTGCCACGTCAGTCACTCTAATTTTTCACTCCAGAATTTCACTCCCCTATCATTTCTCTAAAAATAAATACTGAACTGTGTTTTAATATTTTTAAATCATAAAAATTATTGTGAGATCTGTTCATATATGTTATTTATTTATGAAACAGACAAATTGTAATTTTAATCTCCTAATATTTTTTGCACGTTAAAATTGTCATTAATTCAGTTTTTGAATATCGCTTGGTGTTATTAAACAATAGAGAAGCAAACAAAGAAACAGTCAAATTTATACCATACATATAAGCTAACTAGTTGGTAACACCGCGCCAGCGCGGTGTAATATTCTGTAAATTTATGACCGCGCAAGCGCGGTGTATTATATGTAATAATAACCTTGTGTAATGTTAATTTAGTGTAATAGATATAAATAATATAATATTTGTCAATATATATATATATATGAATATTAACGGTTTATATTTTACTTTTTATACATGTATGTACATATTTAAATAGTTTCATAAGATTTATGATTGACAATTGTTGTACGCACACATCGATACATATACATATATTTATATACTATATGTATTTTTGTATATTTGCATATATTAGACTTATTTTGGTATTATTGTACATAATGTGGACAATACATATTCACTCATGCTATATATATTATAAGACATTATAAAAATGAGCAATTTTTTTTTATATTTGCACACACTACAATGTATTTGAATTACACATTATCACATTTGATAATTTGATAATTATTTCCATATTATAGAATTTTAACACGCTATTTCTATTTTGTATATTACATATATATAATGACTATATATTTATTCACGAAATATTTATTAACACATTCTAATGTCTCTTAATACATATTACTTGCATTGTCATATAATTTGAATAGTCATAACATTATATTTATTTAGACAAATTATATATTATATTAATGAAAATGTGAATCATTTCATAAATTGAAAACAATAAGGGGAAAGTAGATATATTTATACACGCGAATTAGTTTACATACAAAATGCGGTTAGTTTACATATATCAGTTGCAGAAATTTGCTAAAGCAAGAGTCTTTTTCTGGCAAAAGCTACAATAAGAGTGCAACAAAATATTCTACAAAATAAGCATACTTATAGATGATTTGTTTAAATAGAATAATACTACTGTGCTCCAATGACAAGAGTTTGTAATTAAGATTTATCAGTAGAAGAAATATGGACATCCATAGCAAATTTCTTTGGGCTTTCAAATCTCGCATATGTAATTATGAATAGTGTACAAATCTCTGTACTATGTGTAAATTTATATAACACGCTAAAATAATATATAGTTATATGTCGCATATGTAAATATATGCATAATGTTAAAAAGTGCGTAGTAGGCATAAAAATGCATAATGTAAGAAAAAATATATAAAATTTGTAAATATGTATGGTGAATGAAAAAATATATAGTGTGTATAAATAAATGTAGTAAGTACATTTATGAAGGCATTAATTTATTAGTTTGAAATAATAGTATTATTAATTTTTATGTTTGTTGTTTAATTTAACTCATTATGAATATTTTTAAATTGAAATGACAATTAATTATACTTTAGAAATGAACTATGAGCACTAATTGTTCAAAGTATGCATTAGAGGGTGAATCAAGTTCATTTTTTATTGTGAAGTATGTAAAAGTTTGTGCTCATTAAAATGATAAAATATATTTAAGTATACATTTCAACTTTTTAAAAATAAATATTTAAAACGGCAAAATACATTTAAATATATAAATTTTAACTTTTAAATATAAACATTTCAACTATTTCCTAGTTAAGAATTTGAGATGCAAGCGGCTAAAAGTCAGTGGATTTACATGAAATCCCATATTCTAATTCCAAACAAACTGCAATTTTTTTTGTATCCTGAAGAATACATACACTAAATAACAATCCTTACAAATTCATGCTTCTTGATTAGGCTTTTCGATCCAATAATTAGATTCTCCATTAACCCAACAACAGCCAGCAACTACGCAAGGTCCCATTTGAAAGAATAAGTTTTTGTGCCCTCTAAATGAATCAATTGTAAACAGTAATTATTGAATGGCAAATTCCTTTCAATCCAATTTGATGACAAATGCATTGCCAAAGTCACTCTTCCATTCATATTTGTGCACTGTCCAAAAGAATAGAATAGTTCCATTAGGAACATCAGAAATGATAGTTATATTAATGTTCATATTTACTTAATCAAGATTTGTAGGCATCTAATACTCTTTAACTGAAGAATGCCCTTTACTATTCAAAATTGATAGTACACTTCCTATTTGACTGATTGAATTACATTTGGATTTACATGGGCTGATGCACATCTCAACTGATTTTGTGTCTGATGTGCTTTGAATCAATGCGCAGGCATCTGCCCTCCACTACTCAATATCTTTTACAGCATCCTGCACCATAGGCAGCAACGATAAATTGTGTTGCCACAGAATCAATCGAAGAAACACAATATCCAGTGACTATGCTAAAGCAAAACAAAACTTGAGCCTGCAGGTTTGCAAATTGCTTACCTTTGCTAACCTAGTCACATAAGTGGCAACTATTGCAGTGGACAACAGCCCTAGCCCAAGCGTTAATAGCTGTCCGTTTCTTCCAGGTAAACCAACATCAGATCCTTCTTGCTGAAACCTCGGGGAAATGAAAGAGATTTAGAAGGGCCATATATCATAGTTTAACCAAGAAACCAGAAGCACAAGGCATTTTTATGATAAGATCCATATTTCAAAAAATGTCGCAATTTATATGCAACTCAGTTAAAAATGCATTCTTATCTTTCTGCACCTTTATTTGTAGATTGTAATGAATCTTAAATTCATCAGTTTTAAACATAGGCTACATGGGTTTAACACTATCTACAAGCCTTCAACCATCAATTCTGTATCTTTCTTCAAAGAATTGAAGCACATTGTTCTTTAAGTCCAATCTTTTTGACGAAGTGGAAGAAATGTTACCTTTGACTTTGCAAGTTACACATTTCAGAAAACTTCTTAGGGGACTGATTTTTGTAATAACTAAATCATAATAATGAAGTGTTCCTTTAATGCTAAACTCAAGCACTTGCAATTGCAATCACTGAATAAACTCAAACTCCTTGACAGGTATACTGGGGTGGGGATAAACAGAAAGTGGAGAAAAATAAGAAACATATTTGTCAGACAAGAATTCCAGACTTGAAATACTCGTGGAACGAAGCAAGAGTTTGAGACTAATTGTCATTTTAACCAATAGTCAGTTTGTTTTAATCAGTTTGAAAACAAGTTGTTAGCAGGAAAATTGGGCATTAAAAGCTCAACCAAACCTACACTAACCATAATCAGTTTAAAATAATTATCCCTTGCTTAACACTATAGCATTTGGATTAGACTGTAATTCACATGATATCAAAGCATAAGTCTCTGCTTCATTCTCATTGCCACACCTAATAACGTGAGGATGTGTTTGAGCAATCAAGAACAGTTCAGCTTGAATATGAGGGGCTTGTGAGAGTGTAAATGAATAAGTTGCTTTCTTTTTTAATAGTTTAAATTTTAGTTGAAGGTGTTAATTAATAGGTAATCACATTGTCCAATGAGATACGATTCAAGAATTATCTATCTTCTTCAAATCCAAATTACCTTCAAATTTTTGAAACTTAAAAGGACATGAAACTCTCTGTTGTAGATCACAGGAGGACTTAATTATAAAGTTAAATAAGTTTAGAGCAAGACAATAAGAGGCTATGAGAAAGATAAAACTGTGATTGAGAGGCATATGCATCTTAAGACAGAATATTGGCCAATGTCATATTAATTTTACAACTCCAAAGCAGAAATCACAAAGAGGAAACTCAAATAAGCACGACGAAAACGTAGTGCAAGAGAATCCAGTTAAAAGTTGAAACTTACAATAATTGCTCAACCAAATGCACCAGCACTAACATAAGCCCATGTACCTGGAAGCATTCCTGACCAACTGCACACAGAAAATAGATGAAGCAACTTTAGTTGAAAGCTATTTCATAAGCAGTGAATTCATATTACATATACTGCAAATTATGTGCCTACTTTTAGCCTCACTCACATCACCAAGTACCCAGGTAAAGCTCCATAGATGACTCAATATATCTCAATGTACCAATAAGATCGTAAGAACTCTTTTCGTTTAACCTGGTCAACTAAAAAAATAAGCAAATGAAAATGCCACTCCAGAATTTGCAGTATTCGATTTCCACTGTTTTAAAGAAGTGCACATGTAATTACCGTCTTGTCTCTCGTGGAACAATAAGGATAAGAAGCTTTGGCTTAAATTGAAGTGCCTTATCAATGAACTTATTTGCAAGAGCTGCATTTACTCCAAAAGGTGGATTCAGGCCCATGATCTGCTTGAGATAAAAGAAACATAAAGAAGTGTAAGTCACTGTCATTTGGTATACACCTAAGGGAAACCATGCTGCATTCTTACCATCCGTGACCCTGGGGGCAAATCACCGGGCTGGACAGTCATCCAATCCTAAAAATTGAAATCATTCTGCAGAAAGGAGAGAAATTACTATTTATAGAATAAACATTTACTTTAACAACAAAATTCAGATGATATTACACGACGCATTTTACTGTTGAACAAATATCATCCATTAATAACAAAAGCAACCAGTTTTTCTAAATCCTGCTACAGCATGAATATGAAACAAATTTTAGAAGGTGGGTGTTGCATCTGCGAAGAGGCTCGGGAAAATTAGAACCTGGTTATGCAGTACAATGTAATCACCTGCATGTCTACTTGCAACTGCCAAAAATTAGGCATCTTCCGCAAGTTTGATATATCCAGCATATCACATTGTGAATTCCATTATGAAAATTAAAATTAATAAATAAATAAAATTACACAAGCAATGATGATTCAAAAATTAGAAGAAAGCAGATTGTCGAATTATATTTTTTTTTCATATATTTGCATTTTTCCACCTGCATTAGAATTAGAATATCTAAACAAAGGTAATGAAGTTAACCTTTGCTGGCAAAATATCACAGTTCTTAAATTGGCAGCTTTTCCCCATTTCATCCATCTTCTGTTTCATAAGCCAACTGAAATCATTGGCACCACAACAGAAACAACTATCTGTTCAGAGGAATGACAAAAATTACAAAATCAGAGAAACAGCAAAAGTTGTCTGGATCACAAAATTATTATTTCCCCAGTAAATTTTCTAATTGTCAAACAGAATAATTTTGGATCTTCCTATTCACATTCTTCCACTTTCAGTGGATGCAGTATATTCTTTTTCTCTATTGGGGTGAAGGATTTGGGGGATTTTATTTCCCTTTTTATTTGTGGGGTTGGGTTGGGGGTGGAGATGTTTATTACCATGTCACCATCTTCCACATACCAATGAAGCTTGCCAACAATCTGCAAAAAATAAAACACATATTTAACATAAATGTACTGCAGAGTACATAACTGAATGCAACACACAAAATAGTTAACCTTGTTGTCCAAGCAGAATTTTCAGACGTATCCATGTACTACCTTAACAATTACGTCAAAAATTCCAAATCCATTTAACACCTTATAAATTCAAAAGCCCACATAGCATGAATAAGAGCTTCAAAAGCACTTTGAAACAACATAAGCACTCAAGAGTAGATGGCTGCTTAGCAATTAGACATAAAAAACTTATGTTCAAGTTTTTGTAAAACGAAAGCACTGAAAATAGCTAAACAGTGGACAAACAACTCCAAGATTCGTAAAGCATTTATAATAAAGAATATTCTTAATTGCAACAGATCTCTTGCCTTGTATAAAGGGATATAAAGGGATCTCTTGCCTCAACAACCAAGAAACAAAGAAGACACCAACTGTTGCACTGTCAATTTGCAGTAGAGCAATGGTCATCATTCTTTACTGGCAGAGTTCAGTGTACAATGCCACGAAGGAAAAGAAATTATTTAAGCTGGAAATTTATTTCTAAAAGGGAGAAAGAAGGCTGAGAAAGGGAATCCAGTCTGTATTTTTGGATACAATGGATAAGAGGAATGAAGCTTCCACTGGAGATACTCAAGGACAACTTAAAACTTAGTTCTGAAAAAGAACATCATATTTTGGAAAATGACCACTATCCAACTGAAAGCAGGTTTGCTGACTTTTTAATAGTGCTTCTATTTTTGTTTTCCTGGGAGGGAGGGGTAGGGATTGGTTTTGACAGTGCACTTAACTGTACCAGAAGATGATTAAACCTTGTTCTGTTGAAATCCCTTCATGCCTTGCGGCCTCTTAGTAAAGTTATTACCTTCTAAGAAAAGGGAAAAAAATCTAGTCATAGAAGAAAGTCGAGATATTTTCAGATGTAACATCCTAACAGGAATTCGGACAAGTTTTATCATTTTTTGCTACTGAATTAATCTTGCCTCAGAATGCACATTCTCTCCTCTCATGTGGAGAGCATTGGTGTTTCAAGAACTCAAAAAAGATTTTCGGCAATCACGTCACTGATTCTGACTTATTTCCAGATTGCTTGATCCTGCTTGTAACTAATTCAATTAACCATCTCATTATCCACATAAAATGTCTTATTGCAAACAAAACATTTTCCCTTGATGTCCAAAATAGCCATAATTCTTTCCATCCAATGTATAAGGCTGGCAAGAAAACTCATTCCGATACTTCTTTATAACTACTGACAGAAAGAAGACCAGCTTCACTAACACAATCAATCTATTATGAACCATACTATGTACATCATGTGCAATTAGGGAAAGATAAACCAACAAAAAGCACTGCCTATAGATGTTAAATGTTGATCTCTCTCTTATTGAATTCAGCTTATAGTAATTAATGCTCCCTTAGATCAAATATATCATAAATTAAAATAACAGAATAGCATGTCAAATTAATATAACCACCAAACTCTAAGTGATACAAAAAGGAAAACACCAAAAGTCTACAAAGTTGCATTCCTTCTTCCTAGCTTGAATATAATTTGCTCATTCTAAAATTCATTGTTGACCAGAAGTATCATTAATTACTACATAGAAAGTTCATTAATGCTAGAGTAATGCAGACAAGTTAGAAACAAGATGCAGAATTGCCTCCAAGGCCACATAAAACAGTAAAATTGAACTTACTCTGGAAAGTAGCTAGTATGAAATGGCAGTCCCTTTTGTCCCAAAGTCTCTTCATACTCTTCCATGTCAGTACTATCAGAAAATAACTAAGTTATATCATTGCACTTCAAAAAATGAGTAACAAAAATCGAAGATCACATATTGAAACAAGATAAAAGGAAACAGGAATGCAACAGGTTGAGCAGCCAAAAACATATCTATTGCACCTGATAGCATCCAATATACACCAGCAGCCCAACAACAGCCACAGCAGGTACATTGTCCAATAAAATGTAATATGACCCCAAAAAAAAAGGGATATTACCTGTCAAACAGTATACATACTTTTAAGGCTTCAAGGAATTCAGATGGAGGTGCAATTGAGATATAGCTTGAAGTAAGATGAGCTTTAGATAAGAGCAGTGACAATAAAATTAAATAAGATTACCATCTTAACAGACTTGATCTAAAATAGTAAAGATACTTACTATACCAGAGACACCACCAAGCAGCAAAGGTCTTCTACCTACTCTATCCACCACCAGCACAGCTACTCCAGTCAAAATCAGCTGCACAAGCACACAGACATGCATAGAGCACAACTTGAAACCGATTTCAAATATAAACTTAAATCCCATTAGGCTGTAGTGGCTTAAACAAACGAAGCTAAACAAATCAAATAAAATGTAAATAATGAACATATAACACATATGAGTATCCTAATAAACAATGTTTTAAATGCGGACAAGCTAAACAGGCTCCTTACTCAACTATCACCACTCTTAGCCATATAATACATAATAATTCCTACTGAAAAACCCTACGAAGATTAGCTTAAAATGCAGTAATATTAAAAAATTTGAATACTAAGACAAACCTTAATAAAAGTGAAACAAACAGCCCAAAGAAAAGAAATTAAAAGATTCCTGTTATCAAGTTCCTCCAGTTCTCAATTTTTAGAGACGGTTGCAATGTTGGACTACTCTTTAATTTTGTTTGGGTATCAGATTCACAGGACATAAATTTGGTCTAGGCAATGCGAGCCAGGGTTTAAAACATAGCCAGTGAAAACTAATCCATAGTAATGGACTACCTAACATTCACAATGTCGATGACTCCTAATCATCAGCAGGTGCCAAGCACTCTTCTTGGACAGTATTTGGGAAAATTTCATTTGCCATCCAACACGGTGTTGACTGTGGGTCATGTAAACAAGTAAACCAACAAAAAGCAATGAAATTTCTGCTTGCTAAAAACACTAACATAAAATGACTACACTTACCAAGGTAAACTATTAGTTTAAAAATTATTAGGGAAAAAGAAAGAAAAACAGAAAAAGGTATAAAAAAGTAATATAAAATGAAATGAAAAACTAACTGGCCCCAAGTTCAAGAGCAAAATTACCCATTATTGATCCATTTCTCTATTTATCAGGTTCCACAGATAAAAATACACATGCTTTAGTGTGCATAGACACATTTCACAACTGTAGGTATATACATACCGTCAATTGCATGTATCCAGTGGCATGTGGTTGGTTGTTACAAGAGTTCTGAATTGGCAAAAATTATTTTTGTTGGTTGCTTTCCACAGTTCTCTCACAGGAAACACTTCTCTCTTTAAAGCTTTATAAACTTATCTTTCATTAAATTTTTTTTCCACCTGCTCTCTTTTAGAAATTAAAAAACTGGGTTGTCTGCAATTTTTATTCCCTTTTCCTTTCTAGACTGAAAGCTCCAAATAAAACACAAACTCCAGTCTTTCTAGGATCCGTTTTTCATTCATCCATTTTTTTTGGCAAGCAAGCTACTTGTGAATGCATTTTTTTATTAAGATTCCTGTTGAAAATATTATGTTATGGGATTGATGGTCAACTAAACTTGGATGATCGTGCTTCATAATTTTGTGTAAATTCGAAATCAAAATCAAGTTTATTCAACATAAATTCAATCAAAATTAAAGCATAGATGAAACTACCCCGAATCAGAGTTTGATTCAGCACATGCAACTGCATTGACACTGCCTTCTCCTCATTTTTTCTATTGGGCATAGCTAAGGTGACGGGGAAGTACCATAATTCATAGTTG
The DNA here is from genome assembly GCA_016586305.1 of Ophiorrhiza pumila. Lineage (NCBI taxonomy): Eukaryota > Viridiplantae > Streptophyta > Magnoliopsida > Gentianales > Rubiaceae > Ophiorrhiza > Ophiorrhiza pumila. The sequence continues at coordinate 9,726,126 of BLIW01000004.1, forward strand.
ACAAGAAACCATAACTAAAAACTCACCAAGGTGGAGATTCTGAATTATCGAACTTTAAGTACTCAGCAGCCAGTTCATACAAACTTGTTTTGATGACAATACCACCCTGTATCCTTAAGCAGAAATCTGTAAAAGCAATAATCTAAAAAGCAAATTTAGCTACTAATTCGATGCAGAAATGAAACCTGCACAGGCATTCCATGCAGTTTATTCACAACAATGATAGCCGGATCCTGAAACATTTTCAAAGTTAGTAAGAAAAAGTTATGCGATGACATATAAAATCATCTCTAAGCACTGACCTTATAAAGTACAAGGCTGCGAAGAAACTTCATTTATTCTTCACTGAAAGTACACTCAGCTTTTGCTGATGGAACCTTTTCAACTGTTACAGGTAAACATATCCTATCCCCAGAATTCATCAAATCCTTAGCTGACACCTATATACACAGAATACAAGAAAACAAATTCCCACTTAAAATTAACCAAAGAAAAACAACCCTTTGATGTGAGCAAATCATATTATGAGAATCTTGACAAAGTTCAAGTCTTGGAATATTAAGCTATGGCAATCTTGATAAAAATCATTTCTTGACAACTTATAATTAACAAACCATCACTAAATCATACCCTCTTGAGTGGACTTTGTTGGCCTTAAACATTACAAGAATCTCTCCGAACCTGTCTCAAGAGAAAGAGTTTCTGTACAAGAAACCTGGGCAATTCAAGACAGTGCTGCGTAACCCATTTGAGTGCAGTCACGGTGGAGACGGTCACCGAGGCGGGATGGGTAGCCATATCAGCAGGTGCATACTGAATAGCAGAAGTCTGCAAAAGAAATACCAATTATAACTGGGAAACCTATAAAGCAGAAATTACCCAGTTAACCCACGTGAGAAAAAAATATTTGGGAAGGGGGGCAATTATTCTAATACTAATTATAAACAAACTAAAGAGGAACCAAATGAGTTAATGTAAAGGAGAGTCCTTCGTAGTTCTGAAAATCTTTTACTTTGTTTTTTTTTCAACGAGTCTAAAACAAACCAAGCTAACTTCGATTTCAGTACGAAGTTGAATTGCAAAAGAAGAGATATTTCTTGTCAAGTTCTTAACTTTTTGCTTTAGTCCCCAAAAAGTTACGATCCAAATGGTACCTTAAACTTCGATTTTAATTTGCAACCCGAGCAGACAAGTAAAACAGTTTAAAAAACACAATCGATTAGTGAACTCAAGACTCAACCTTGCAACGTCAAACAACTCGTACATAACTCAAGAAACAGCAAATGCAATAGTTTTACCGCAATGCTACAGTCACGTCAACAAAATTAGCCCACCAAAAACGCAGTCTTTTTCGAGAATCCCATCAAAAACTAAAACCAGAAAACTGGCTAATAACAAAGAAGAAGAAATGAAGTTACCCGAAATAGCCATAGCAAATCCACAGCCGCCACCGCAGACATCCTTCCAAGAAGTTCCAGCCCCAATCGACGGAGGAAGCCTTACCACCACTGGAGACAAAAGCGGAGACCTTTCCGGCAAAGCTCCGGGCAAATATCCCCACATGTACACTAATCTCTCTCTTCCTCCCTCCATTCTCACCCTCAAACTTTCTTCACTTCCTTCTCCATCTCCATTCATCTCCCAAGAATAATCCCCAACAAACAAGAAAAGAAAAAAGTTTTTTTTTTGGTGTGTGAAATGGGAATGGTGTTTGGAGTAAATAGAAGAGCTAAGATTTTTTTTTTGTTGGGTTCTTCTTCGATGCGTTAGTGGTTCTGTGGAAACGGAAAGTACCTTAAAGCATAAAGCAAGAGGAAAGAAAACCCTAGGGCAGAAGAAGAGGGGAGTAGAGAAGAGGTGAGCGATGAGAGATGATTTGCGTGTGAGACTGGATCAGAGGTGAGAGATGATGAGAGATGAGGTGAGAGATGAGAGGTGAGGGAATGATGACTGGTGAGATGAAAAGAATCCAATGCGTAAACGACGTCGTTTTTAAGAAGGGGGTATCCTCCTTTGAAGAGCGCACGTGACCAAAGCGGGGGAACGTGCGCTGCTCGTCAAAGCTTGGGTGCTTATTCTTATTTATAGACGAAGGATTGCGTCGTTTTTATGGGTGGGGGACCCTCCTTTGAAGCAGCGACGTGGCCAAAGTACGTGACCAAAGGGCTGATCATGTGCCGTGGTCAAGTTTCCTTGGATGGTTATTCTTATTCTTAGATAAAATGGCAAGTAAACGAAAGCCGCTCATCTTATCTTAGGAGCGTAAGTACTCAAATTCGGACATACAATTAAACTGTTGATTCCGTGAGCCAAAAACCATTAAAAAAAAAAGAAAAGAAGTCATCGTTGCTGTTGGAGATAAAAAATCTCCGATATGTAACTTTAGAACTAGAATTTAGTTCTTAGACCAACACAATAATATGCGAAATGAGATTGCAATTAACTATTGCAAGTCTGAAGATCAAGTGGCGGACATTTTCACGAAGGCGTTGAAGATGGAGACATTCGTGAAGTTGAAGAAGCTTTTGGGCATGATTAATCATGTAGATTTAGTTTAAGGGAGGCAAATGTAGGACTAAACTAAATCCTATTTAGATTGGTGTTTTAATTAGTTGTTGTTTTGTTTTAGGAAATAGAATTGTAAAAGGATTATTGGTCAAATTCTTATTAGTTTTAGTTAGTTTCTTAACCTATAAATACATGATTAGGTTAAGGGATTTTGTACAGAAAAGAAACAATAGGAAAAGATTAGAAAAGGCCGACGCCTTTGCAAAGTTGATTTGCGTGCTCTGTAGTTGAAAAAAGCCATTCGGTTTTGTGTCCAAATAAAATTTTTTGCTGCCTCCAAATTAGTCTTCATCGGTTTTTGTGCAAGACTATTGTTTTCTTTGGTAATTCATTAATTCATTGAATTTTGGTCTTTGATTAAAAGCCATACGGCTTAGTTTCCTTTGCGTCTTTATTAGGTTTTGGTTTATTTAATAAAATTCGATCTTTCAAATCAAGATAGAGTCATGGTCTTTCTTCTTTTTTTTTTTTCTGCGCCAACTAATTAATTGCTGCCAAAAATTAGAAAAAAAAATGGAACACACATCAAAATTGTTTTTTCATTACGTTATAATTATTTGTATGATGCAATAATAATTGAACTAATTTTTTTTAAATATATTTGATTAGTTATATAATTTTAAATTATTCTATTAGATATAGAATTTGGATTTAAAATAAAAAATTAGAAATTTAAAAAAATATATAAAAAATCTAGTGGTTTTTTTTTTCTCAATTGCATACCAATATTATCCTTATTATGCAAGTACATTATGTGGTTGTATAAAAATTTGTCGTGGTCAAAATGCAAGTTGAAGGTAACATTTTAAAGTTTTTTTGCATTTATAATTAATTTGCCCAACCTATATGATTCCTTAGCATTAAACAACTAGCACATAATAGGCATAGATAGTATGATTTTTTTTGTTATAATAATTTAAAAGAAAAAAAATTTCTTAGCAGCATAAGACTATTTGATAAGGTTAAGAAAAGAAAATAAGACAGCAACTGCTATTTGATGAGTATAAGACTATACAAACTATGATCATTTGAAATTAGTGACAAATTGGTGAGTATGAATTGTTTCAAATATTTCAACCTTTATTTTAAACCTTTAATAAAGTATTATTGTGTATGATAAATTTAGGGAATATATTCATTTTTTTAAAATTTTAACAATTAATAATTCCATTCCAAATAAAATAATGTACAAATTAATATTACTAACGAAATATACAAATATAACTAAAGCAAAACATCGAAAATGTCATATGTGAACTCCATGGATAATAATAACATTGGTGATGTATTGGATTGTAATGCCCGCGCCATGTGCAATGTGAACGCTGCACCACGGCCGTCAATTGTTTTAAAACTGTTCATGATAAGCACTTGCTTTAGGATGATCACCATGTTTCGCTTGAACACAATCCATAAAGGCTTGTCCTGAATTACAGCATGTCTAAGTGTCCCAGGTCGGGGATTGACAGGATCATCATCCCTAGGGTCCGTAACAACATAGTACCTCCCATTACGGCCACCAATGGCATTGCGTCCAAATCCAATGGCACAATCAGCCAAACGCTTACGGTGGCGGACCCAGTGACAATCACACCGCCAGCAATCATCAATAGGATTTCCTGTTCCACATTTGAAGAAACCCAACTTTCTTCTCTCTGTGCTATTGAGTATACTCCTGGAAATTGTAACATATTTGCTAATCAGAAAAATCAGTTGCAAATTAGTCGGAATATCGCAACTTACTTCATTACTAAACCTTTTTCTGTTTAGTAATTGATGAGTCTCAAAATAAACCTCACGTCGTCCGGCAAGTCTTCAAGTCGTACTGAGCGTCCCGAGCACAACGAAGACATGCAAAAGTCCCCGGGATTGATCCCAGGAAGAAAACTCCGATGCCTAAGTCAGTTACGAGCCTTAAGCAAATATCGATAAGCAATTGAGAATACTTGAATCGAATCCCCTTCTCAAGTGAGAGAGGGGTTGTATTTATAGAATACATACCTGAATTAGAGTTGTATTGAAACTCTAATAACATACCTTGAAGAAGGGTTTGTTGTAGTGTAAGAGTTGTAATAGAATTGTAACTCTTTTCATATATGTAATAGGAATATGATCTGAGAAAGAGTTGGACTCCTATGAACTGAACAATACTTGTTGTATTAGGAGTCTATTTCTGAGGTATTATAGTTAAAGTAAAATTCAACCCTCATCAATAGCCCCTCAGGTCGGATTGAATTTATTCATTCCGATATGAATAATAATTTTTGTATAATGCCGATCTGACATGCACATGTCTATCACTTTAAATATCGTGCCCGAAAAATAAGATTACACATTTTCACGTTTCCATCCACGACTTTTCTGACAGACGCTTTGGGCGGCACGTTCTCCCATTACAGCTGTCACGTCTTTTCATCTTCTCACACCATTTAGTATAAATATGGCATTTCAGAATTCATTTGCTACTTCGATCATCCAGAGCTTTCATCCTCTAGTTCGGATTTACAGAAAAACTCAAGCGCTCTACTTTCAACTTCCTTTCCTTTCACTTCGGCTTTCTTATCAACAAGTAAGTAAATGTCCAATTCAGAACATTCTAATTCGTCTTCTGAAATTCGTTCTGAAAGTAACGTAGAATCTGAACACGATTCTGCACACACTTCCAGTGATTATTCTGATTCTTCTTCTAGTTCATCTGATAACTATCTCAATCCAGATAAAATATTGAAAACCACTAAAAAGTTTAGTTTAGTTCATTCAAGGAAAGATGATATGGAAGGTACCTCTAAAGTTGTTGATTCCAATAATCAAGACCGAACTGAAGCTTTAGATGACCTAAAAAAATTAGTTACTCATGCTATTCACTTATCGGTAGAATTCCCTGAGGATCAGCCTTCATCTAGCAGATCTCAACCTGAAAACTTTAAATCATCTGACCCGACCACCAAATCAGTTGTCAGTAAATTAGAAACCCTGAACTCCAGCACTGATGCCTCCGCCCTTACACAAATACTCGAAAATTTCTATATAAGCCCTTCTTTTGAAGTTAGGGCCCCCTTAGAAGGAGAAGTTGCCAGCCGACCTCCTGAGGGCTTCGTTAGCATCTTTGTAGAGCAACTTAGGTCTGGACTGAGATTTCCTTTATCTCAGTTCATCAAGTACGTCTTGGCTGACTACATGATCAGCTTAACTCAACTTACTCCCAATGCGATCAGAATTCTGATCGGGTTTGAATTGTTTTTCAAACACCTAAAATACAACTGTTCTGTTCCATACTTTAGATATTTCTTCTGTTTAAAATCTTCTGGCAAGGACCCGGGTTGGTATTATTTTACCTGGCGAGCTAAAAAACAACAGCTCGTCAATGGAAAACCGAGTTCCATTCACAAGTGGAAAGATAAATTATTCTTTCTTAATCTCAAGTCGGTGGGATGTGAATGGTATTGGAAAGAAGTTGGTCGCGTTACCGACCCAAGTTCTATGAAAAAACTTCCAAAAGAGCTTTCTGAGAAACTCGAATCTGACCTCACGTCGTCCGGCAAGTCTTCAGGTCGTACTGAGCGTCCCGAGCACAACAAAGACCTGCAAAAGTCCCCAGGATTGATACCAGGGAGAAAACTCCGATGCCTAAGTCAGTTACGAGCCTTAAGCAAATATCGATAAGCAATTGAGAATACTTGAATCGAATCCCCTTCTCAAGTGAGAGAGGGGTTGTATTTATAGAATACATACCTGAATTAGAGTTGTATTGAAACTCTAATAACATACCTTGAAGAATGGTTTGTTGTAGTGTAAGAGTTGTAATAGAATTGTAACTCTTTTCATATATGTAATAGGAATATGATCTGAGAAAGAGTTGGACTCCCATGAACTGAACAATACTTGTTGTATTAGGAGTCTATTTCTGAGGTATTATAGTTAAAGTAAAATTCAACCCTCATCAGTAATGATTGCTTATTAAATAAGAGTGGCATAACTTGTCAAGATTTGAAATCACAATGTCGGAAAATTTTGTTTCGATAATGCAAGCGTTTCTTTTAACTCTTGGAGGAATGCTGTCCAAGTCAATAATTTATTCTGGATCGTCCACACCATGGTCACCCTATTCCGGGAAAAATGAATCCTAACATACCTACAAACTTTATGAAGTTTTTGTTCTGCAATTTTTAATTAGGTCGCATCATGCATACATATTATTCCAATGCGAATAATCCTTGGCCTCTAAATAGTCAATGTTATGAAGGGTTTATAACCAATAACGTAAAAGTTTGTTGAGAGAGTTTGATTTGGTAAGAAATGCTCGGCGCCATTAAGTGTAAGTGTGCGTTTATTTATTGGACAAATGTAGGAATCATGTGTGCGAGCTACCTATCTTACCTTGTCTTTCTTTGTATATATGGATTAATCATTAAATTAGGCAACATAAATCCTAGTTACGCAAATGCAAATTAATAAAATCATGATGCTAATCGAGGGAGCTCGCTCACATATCAACCATGGAAGCAACCAATTCAGGATCGTCCACACCATGCTCGTGCTTGAATTCAGCTTCTTCTTCATCATTTGACCTGAAAAATTTGTTAAGATGTTGAGCTAACGTGAGGAAGATGAAAGTTTTCATAATTAATGGAATCCAAATAGCAATATCTTCGATATATTTTACTATCTTCTAATTAATTTTTGTAAATTCATACAACACAAACTCACCTTCCAGCACCACTTGTAGAGTTCAATATGCTATGCTCTGCAACGCTTCGGCTTCCTCAACATTTCTGTCAAATATTACATACAAAACACATGCAGGAAAAACACTTGGTTAAAACAACTTCAAATAAAGCTCTAATACTCAAATAAACTTTGTAATGTATGTGATGAGAGTTGAATTTTACTACAATTATAATACCTCAAAAATAGACTTCTAATACGACAAGTATTCCTCAACTCATAGGAGTCTTTTAACTCCTTTTTAGTTATTATTTCTATTACTCATGTATGCTAAGAGTTAAAATTCTATTACAACTCTTACACTACAATAAACCCTTCTTCAAGGTATGTTATTAGAGTTTCAATACAACTCTAATTCAGGTATGTATTCTATAAATACAACCCCTCCCTCACCTAGGAAGGGGATTCGATTCAAGTATTCTCAATTGCTTATCGATATATTGCTTAAGGCTCGTTACTGACTTAGGCATCGGAGTATTCTCCCTGGGACCAATCCAGAGAGTTTTGTGCAGGTCTTCGGAACGTTCGGTACGACCAGGGATCCCGAAGACGACGTGAGTTATTCTGAGACTCATCAATTGGCGCTCACCGTGGGGCAGAAAGCAACATGCCTACTACTCGTTTGCAGACCTCAAGACGTGAAAATCAACCACCTCCTCCCAATCCTGATCAGCAGGCGGAGAACAATCCACCCATAAGAGAGAATCCTACGAGGTCGCCCACCGAAACTCCTCTTCAGGACGGACAAGGTTCTGATCGTCAGAATCAAGAAGGAATTTCAATTCCTATCGTCAATTTGGATTCACCTGATGTGCTCAAATTTTTGCTCGATAATGGACAGCGAATTCAAGCTATGATAGCATGTCATGCTCCAGGCAATAATCTAACTGACCAACAAGCTCGCGATGCAAGACAGCGAGATCGGGAACAAGCAATTCGTGATAGTTACTTAAATAGCGAACGAAATCTTCGACAAGAGCTACAGAAAGAACATGAGCTCAGATTGCGAGCTGAAGAGCGTGTTAACAGGAATAACCGATATCATATTTCAGTCTTATCTCGCCGAAGAGACTCACGATCACCAAATAGAAACGAAAGACGTACACATTACCGTCAGCGTACAAGAGCAGAAGATCATGTCGGTGATAATATATACGTGAGGGACAACCAGCAAAGGAATCAGGATTTGTAGTTCGGAGATATAGGTCCGTCCGACCTGCCTCGCACTTCACAATCACAGCGTATAATGATGATTTGGGTGTGACTTCTCCGTTTGTGACCGATGTGGATAACTATCCCCTTCCACATAAGTTTAAGATGCCAACTCTGTTGTACTACAATGGAGAAGGAGACCGGGCAGAACATGTGCACCATTATGTACAAAGCATGAGAATTTATAATTATGCAGATCAGATACTGTGCAAGTGTTTTGGCATAACCATGATGGGAACTGCTCGGTTGTAGTATGATAATCTCCCACCCAGGTCATTTAGAAAATTTAGTGAAATGAAGACAGCTTTTACAAGTAGATTCGTGCAAAAACAAAAATTTGTGAAGACAAGTGTGGAATTGCTCAATGTGAAACAGGGAGATTCGGAGTCGTTAACTCAGTACATTGACAGATTCATAAATAAAAGTTTGGAAGTGGGTCACAGGTCAGAAGAAGTCGTCATCGGGGCATTTACTAATGGCTTACGACCTGGAAGATTATACAAAGATTTTGTTATAGATCCCCCTGTCAGTACAGAAGAGATGATGAAACGAGCTCGTAAATTTGCAAAAGGTGAAGACGCAGATAAGAAAAAACGAGACAATGACAGACCTGAAAAGAAGAAGGAAGAAAAAAACAAATCATCTGGCAATGGAAATCGCAAACAAAAGTTTGATAAATTTGATAAAGTACAAAACAACTCATCCACAGTTGGCAAAGATAGAAATTTCACTTTGTTGAATAAAAGACAAACTGATGTGCTTGCAATCTTAGAGAATCGAGGAAGTGTGAGATATCCACAAAAAATGACAGCTCCCGACAACAAAAGAAGTAAGAAGTTCTTTTGTAAGTTTCACAATCAGCATGGTCATGACACCGAGCATTGTAAAGATCTCAGGAAGTATATAGAAGAACTGATTCAGAACGGTCATCTAAAGGAGTTTGTTTTGAGAAATCCTTCAAACCGATCTGAAGACAAGAAAGATACAGATCTTCCGGATGAAAAAAGAAGGAGAGAGAATGGTGATGATAGAAATCCTGGAGTGAATAAGAATGTCACAGAAGTAATTCACACCATTATTGGGGGACCATACGATGGTGATTCTATGACCTCCAAGAAATCGAAGAACAGGGGAGTTCCAGAACAGGAACCAGATCATAAACGGTTCAAATCAACAGATACCATCACCTTTTCAGAAGAAGATGCTGTACCGACCAGATTCCCACATGCAGACGAATTGCTGATTAAAGCAATTATCGCCAATAAGGAAGTTCGCAAAATATACGTGGACGATGGCAGTTCAACTGACATTCTCTATTACGGAACTTGCCAAAAGATGGGTATTGACAAGAAACAGTTAAAACCTTGTCATTCACACCTCAAGGAAAGGTAAACCTTCCAGTGACATTGGGAGAATACCCCAAGGAAAGGCTCATATACGTTGAGTTCACAGTCCTTAATGTCAGCTCTCCGTACAATGTTATTCTGGGACGACCTTCCATGGTGCAATTAAAGGCAATCTGGTCTCCATACCATCTGGTCATGAAATTTCCAACTGAGGCAGGAATTGCTACCATCCGAGGTGATCAGAAGTTGGCAAGAGAATGTCACATGATTGCTTTAAAGGGATGCAAAAAACAACAGATTGCGAATTTGCATTACGTTGAAGAAGAAAACCGAGCTGAACCAGTAATGTTGACAGATCAGGTAGAAGCTGGAAACCTGGACGAATCTGTAGCAGAAAAAACTGTCCTTATCGGATCATCATTGCCGATGAAAATAAAAAGATCACTGGTAAACCTCTTGTCGGATTTCAAAGACATTTTTTCTTGGAGTCCAGATGACATGAAAGGAGTTTCTTCTGACCTGATGGTTCACAAGCTGAACATTGATAAATCCGCCAAAGTAATCAAGCAGAAGAAAAGGAAGTATGCGCCAGATCGTAATCGGGCCATATATGAAGAAGTTGATAAGTTGTTGGGAGCAAAAATAATAAAAGAGGTCTTCTACCCGACCTGGCTTGCCAACCCTGTTATGGTTCCGAAACCAGATACTTCGCTGCGGATGTGTCTAGACTATACCAACCTAAATAAGGCTTGTCCAAAAGATTGCTATCCGTTGCCGATAATTGATCAGAAAGTGGATGCGACCTCCGGTTTTGAGGTCTTATGTTTCCTGGACTCCTATAAAGGCTATAATCAAATTCAAATGGACGAAAACGATGCAGAGAAGACAGCATTCATAACTGAGAAAGGCACGTATTGTTATATGAAGATGCCATTTGGTTTGAAGAACTCTGGTGCTATATACTAACGGTTGGTAGACAAGATCTTCTCTGATCAGATCGGACGGAACATGGAGATTTATGTTGACGACATACTTATTAAAAGCAAAAGAATAGAAACCTTCTTGGATGATGTGAAAGAAACTTTGACAAAGTTACGAGAAACGAGGTTGAGGTTGAATCCGAAGAAATGTACATTTGGTGTCGGTTCAGGGAAATTTCTTGGTCATATGGTTTCAAACCAAGGGATTGCAGCTAACCAAGAGAAGATCAAGGCAATTTTAGATATGAAACCGCCACAAAGTTTGAATGACATTCAGAGGCTCACTGGTCGCCTAGCTGCATTGAATAGATTCTTATCTAGATCGGCCGATCGTAGTTTGCCTTTCTTTAAAGCTTTAAGGAAAGCAAAAAATTTTGAGTGGGATGCGAGCTGCAGTAAGGCATTTGAAGACCTGAAGGCATATCTGTCAAACGTACAAGTATTATCGACCCCAGTTCATGGAGAAGTTTTGTACATATACTTGGCAGCAAGTGATGCAGCAATAAGTGCAGTACTGGTCAGGGACGATCAAGGAATACGGAAGCCAGTATACTACACGAGTAGAGCTTTGCAGGGAGCCGAACAGAGATATCCCACCATGGAAAAATTAGCACTGGCATTAATCAATGCTTCAAGAAGATTGAAACCGTACTTCCAAGTGCATGAAATTCACGTCTTAACTGATAAACCATTGAGGCAGGTCTTGCAGAAACCTGATTCATCAGGAAGACTCATGAAATGGGCAATTGAGTTGGGCGAATATGCAATCACATTTTCACCTAGGACAGCAGTGAAAGGTCAGGTGCTCACTGACTTCATAGCAGAAGTTTCCATATCAGAGGAAGACCTTGTGAAAGAAGATGACCTGCGTTACCCTTTTAAACAAAAGGAGGGTTTTTGGGTTTTATATGTAGATGGTGCATCAAGTGAAGATGGTTCAGGAGTGGGGTTAATATTAACTAACCCCAATGGACAAGAATTCACGTATGCTTTGCGTTTTGAGTTCAAAGCTACAAATAACGAAGCAGAATATGAGGCATTAATAACTGGAATGAAGTTAGCTCATCAGATGTTCGAAGACAAACCTTGAAAATAGTTAACTTTACAATATCATCAGAAGACAAGAATTCTCCATCCTTGAATGTGCGAAAATGTTCATTAACTAATGATGCGTTTACTATGTGTAAAATATGTGTAGTGTGTGAAAATGTGTGTACTATGTGAAAATATGTTTAGTGTGTGAAAATGCATATAGTGTGTGAAAATGTGTGTATTGTGTGAAAATGTGTGTATTGTGTGAAAATATATGTGTAGTGTGTGAAAATGTGTGTAGTATGTGGGTCATGGGTCGTGAGTCGTATGTCGTGAATCTGGGTCGTGGGTCTGGGTCGTGGTCGTGGGTCGTGGGTTATGGGTCGTGGGTCTGGATCATGGGTCGTGGGTCATGAGTCGTGGGTTTGGGTCGTGGGTCATTGGTCTGGGTTGTGTTAATTTGTGTGTAAAATATATATATTGTGTGAAAAATATGTGTAGTGTGTGAAAATGTGTGTATTATGTGTAAAATGTGTATAGTGTGTGAAAATATGTTATGTGTAAATATGTGTAGTGTGTGTAGTATGTGAAAATATAATTAGTGTGTGTAAATATGTATAATAAACATTTAATTTAAAAGTAACAAAAATTAAAAAGAAAAATTTGAATTAACTAATGTATTAAGGAAGTAATAGTTCAATTGACCCGCGGGTCAAAAAAAAGCAATACTTAAATTTGGTCAAGAAAAAAATAGCTAAATTGACCCGCGGGTTGAACTAGTTATAACCCAACCCGCCTTTGACCCAACCCATGCATGACCCGCCAATAGGCTGGTTGGGTTGGGTCATGACCTGCCAACTACCACCCCTCACTCAACCCGACCCGCGGAGTGACCCAACCCTCCCATTTGCCACCCCTAATCGTAACCTTATATGTCATGTCACTCTGCTTCAGTGATTAAATTAAGTAAACCTGAGGCTGAGGGTGTTGTTTGTATACCTCAGGGCTCAGGGGAGATTTTGATTTGAGGGTCAGTTAGATTTAGGAAGGAAGCACTCGGTCCAAATCCGTATTAGACCCGTGTCGACAGCCAACTACTTATCATGAACTTGGATTATTTGCTTTAACAGATGCTACTCATCATTATTCATCCATCACTCGGTTTTGAGACTCATTTCGATGTTAATTTACAGGCGATTTCTGATACATTAATTGCAATTCATAGAACTAAATCTCTTATCAATAATATCACTTCAAATCTTCTATTCCATTCCTTTGTAGTTGAAAATGGCAAGATTCAAAAAATGGATATTGTGGACTTTTTTCATGTTATTTGTTGCACCCACCTAGATGGGTAATATGATATCTAGTGAATGGTGTTAAAATATAAAAATGTAAATTTTTTAAAAAATCATAATTTTTCGTGGGCTATAACCCAAGTTTTTTCGCATCAAAGCGACAAGATTCAAAAAACATGCTATTATGGACTATTTTTAGGTCATTTTTTGAACCCTCCTATATGGGTAATATGTTATCTAATGAACCGTGTTAAAAAATAGAAATGTAAAATTTTGAAAAATTATAATTTTTCAAAGACTATAACCAACAATTTTTCGGTTGAAAATGGGAAGATTAAAAAAATATGCTATTTTGGATGGTTTTTATGTCATTTTTTGAACCCTCCTTTATGGTTAATGTACTATCTATTGAACGTTTTTTAAAAAAAGAAATAAAAATTTTAAAAAAAAAGTCATAATTTTTCGTGAACTATAACCCACATTTTTTCGGTTGATAACGGCAAGATTCAAAAACATGTTATTTTAGACTATTTCATATCATTTTTTAACCATATTATATGGGTAATGTTCTATCTAATGAAAGGTGTTAAAAATATAAATGTAAATTTTTTTGAAAAGTCATAATTTTTAATTGGCTATAACTCATGTTTTTTCGGTTGAAAAAAGTAAAATTCAAAAACATGTTATTGTGAACTGTTTTCATGTCATTTATTCCACCCACCTATATGGGTAATTAATAAGTCAGTTCTATACCGACTTATATGTCATAGATCCTTGAGCTTTTGCATGGTTTTATTGTGAAAATCTTACTTGATGCATGACTTATGTGCGAAAATGTTCATTAACTAATGATTGTGGAGATTGTAAAGAAGTGTGAAAATATTGTTAAAATACATTTGAATAAAGTCTCCGTGAAATAAATTTATTAGACTTGGGATAAAATCTCCGAGAAATAAATTTATTAGACTTGAATAAAGTCTCCGTGAAATAAATTTATTAGACTTGGGATAAAATCTCCGAGAAATAAATTTATTAGAATGGGATAAAATCTCCGAGAAATAAATTTATTAGAATTGAATAAAGTCTCCGTGAGATAAATTTATTAGACTTGGGATAAAATCTCCTAGAAATAAATTTGTTAGACTTGGATAAAGTCTCCGTGAAATAAATTTATTAGACTTGGATAAAGTCTCGAAGTAAATTTATTAAACGGGGAATAAATCCACTAAAATAAATTAGACGTGAAACACAATGCCGAATTGAATATAATCAAAATTGTCCAACGAAGAAGCACATCCTATCGAATTTTTAGCCCGGGCAAGAAACGTATACTATTTCAGATCAGTATATATTTATATAGACCGATCTGAGGGGCTAGTGTTGTAACGATTATCTGCAATCCCGGGCTGATTCAAAAATAAGGATTCACAACGGCAAAATAATTTGTTGCTCGTAACAGATTAGAAGCAAATCAAGGAAAAGATATCTCAGAACGGTAAACATCGAAGAGGTATTTATATATGTGTTATTTCGATTAAAGAGATATAGTTTTTTGAACAATCATTATTTGCAATATATTAACTTGGGTGTCGGAGTAAACTCCCGGAGTTCACCTCGGGTGTTTTATTCTCACGTCATATTTTCTTGCAGAGATAAGAATCGCTAGAGCTCGGTTTTCTAATTGGCCGAGGAGTAAGTTTTGCTGAAGTTTGGATTTTGCAGATTAAAATCTTAGAGGTGAAAATTCAGCTTCATCACAATTGATTATATACGTGTCAAAATTTTATAAAATATAACAAAGAATGGCACACGAGGGTGAGACAGGAAACCAACCAGGAGTTTCGCCCATTTTGATGAAATTAATGGAATTCAGTATTACCGAGGGATTTGAAAAATGAGTAATTTATCCAAGAGTAGCAGCATTCAAAAAGAGACAAGAAATGGAATAAGATAATAATACATTTCAACAAGATTTCTTAACATTTGATGGCTCAAAGTCTGTGAGATGCCACAAGCAATAGACATCCAGAGACAAATGTGAAAAAGCAAACATTCCGCAACATGTATAGAATTAACATATGAAAAGAATGACGGATCCTGATAATTGAATTGTTGGCATAATCTCCAGATATATACCAGGAGACTTGGAATGAATTGTCCTAGCAACAATTCTATGTTCTCAAGTACCTAGAATCATATAAAAGAAGCATATTACATCATGGGGAAAGTCAGAGGCATGTATTGCAAAGAACAAAATATGGGCTCAAGGGGAATACCTGAAAAGGCCTAAACAGACATCATCTTAGCAGTGCATATGTGCCGAATAATTCTTTTCATTCCTCCAAATCATGTTGGGGCATATGTGCCTAATAATATTTCCAAAAAGGAGAAAAACGAAAATCAAGCAGGAGACATGTGGTTATACTTTCACAAATTCATTACACAGTTTCTACTTTCTAATAACACGTTGAAAATTTTGTTTTGGAGGAGGCTATCACAGCTAAAGAAATTACAGTAGAACCCGCAATTAGAGTAAGGCTTTCAGAGAATGCTGAACTGAAGCTAAAGCATTTAGCTGGTCTCCTGCTCAAAGTCTTCTCCTTCGGACTCTTCTGCATTGTCAGCATCATCATCATCTGCATCATTGTCGTCTTCTTTATCATTATCAACAGTTGTCTTCCCAATCACCACAATATTGGCGTTTCCTTTTCTAATTTCATTGCACTGTAAAAGTAAAAGGAATACATGAAACCAACAATATCAGCTAAATAGACAAGTTGACAAAATTCAGTGAAAAGTAATAGACATGCAGAATAAACTCAAAATGACTTGAGTTGAAAGAAAAATATCATAGAAGCATATGGTACACATATATGTTGTTGCTTCTTCCAGTGGGTAAGCATTTCATATTGCCGTGAAATTCTATAGGGGAATACACTGCAATTAAGTAACTAGTACTATATATCTTGAATGGATTTGGAAAGCAGACCTCGTCCCTTGAAAAGACTTTTCAAATACAATCACACATCCAATAATATTTACAAGGTAAGTAGAAGATATATGAGCAAAATGTTCAAATTTTTGCCTGTTCGTTTGAATCTAAAACAATCTCATCTTGCACAAATAGAAAACAGTTCAAGGGTCAATATATTTAGACGTTTTCAGCTGGTCAATTTTACCTGTTACATAACTTTACCATTTCAACCCTCTTCCACCTTGTATTGAAATGCTATTAATTCAATCAGCAAGAACTGTATGATTCTTTCTCTGACCTTTTCATCTCTATTAGGATCCTGGTAGACTTAGCAATCTGTTTACTGACCTCCAGATTTACTGAGTAAATCATAGGGTTTATTGACGGGTACTATCACTACAGCAAAACACAACCACCACAATTGAAATGACACAGAAACCAGTTTCTAGGTATATTCTGATTATACTTTACTGCAATAATTGACTACAGAGGTGCAATCACTACATCGAAGTAAGCAATCTTAAAAAGCTGAATCAAGCACCAAGAAAAAAGAGAACCTGAGCCCCAGTTCTAGGTGAATACACACAACTTAGTGCTGTAGTGAGACTGTAAAAACATTATGAAAAATGCTGATGAGGGCTTTCCGTGTTTCAAGCAATTTCAGAGTAACTATAAAGATCTTCCACACTAGGGATATAATTGATTGGATTTGCAGTTCTCCGCACCAAGCTATAATTTCCAATTTTTTCCCCAAGAAGTCTCAGTCTCAGTCTGAGCTAGAGAAGTCACAGTTTAATCAATTCTGAGGGAATTCAATCAGGTTCAACTTTCAGATGTGACGGCAAGATGGTCGCTTGATCTCCAACAATCTGTTCATTCACATAACTGAAATATTCCAGAGAATTTTGCAACTGAAACTGATTGAAGTTTTTGTCCTTAGCCATTTCCACCATAGTTAAAGAAGTTACACTCCCACCCTCTCCTCGTTCCCAGAGTTAACAAGCAGCATGAGAGTTAATGAGATAACTATTAGCAAAGTAGCTCTTACTTCCTTTAGAAAGGTAAAAAAAAACTACCCACCTTACTGGCTACTATAGGAAACATGCACTCTAAGTAGAGGGTATCCTCATCTGAAAGAGTTCCTTTCAAATAATCCACATTTGTCAGGTCTCTGAATTACTAGCATAGGAAGTCAAGCCATAAATTGCCCTCTATCCCTAGTACAGGAAGAAGATAAAGAAACACAGCTAGTTCTGATGAATCAACACGTCAACTATGCTTCTTGGTGAGTATACTTTCAATGATCCAGCAATCATGAAGCTGATTATAACAATTGCAGTCTATCCATCCACATTGTTCCGACATCCTCTTTATTTTTTCCCAAACTACAAAATAGGTTGTATGCAATCCACAAGCCTATAATGACACCCATTGAAGGCATCCCTGATTTTGAAAAATCTTGCATGTATACGTCTAGAATAGAAAACTCACCAAATTGTTATTTTCCTAGTGTAACTCGATCAACTACTTTAACAATTTCATTCAAAATCAAGTAAAACCATTAAAAGGTAAAAATTACTCAATACTATATCTTCCAAAATTGTTTCTTTTGATTCAATCAGACACTCCTTGAATGTCCAACCAAATTATTCAATCAACAAAAATACTCATACACTAATCAAGAATGGATTAAAGATTACTAACATAAAGCTTATCATAATCCACATAATTAACTTAATAACCAATTCAAGAAGGTGATTAAACCAACCACATTATCCACAGTCAATTGAAAATCCTAAGCATTTTTTTTTCTGAAATAATGAAAACCCTAAAATTGCAATCAATTCAGATAGAAACATACAAATTGAATATGATTAACAATGCCACTGCGTGTGTGTGTGTGAAAAATGAAAAGAGAAAAAAAGGAGATTTTTGGAAACCTTTTCTTCGTATTCGGACTCCTCCATGGAAAGGAGGAGCTCGTCGCTCTGTGGTAGAGGCCATTGAGCCATAAGCAAATACGAAGACGGAATCATCCGAGTTGACCAGGGGTACTGAGTCGTGAACGTCGGAAATTGCGACATAGCTCAACTCACTGAGTCAGTCGTCCACCGATGCTCTGCTCTCTCTTCTCTTCCACACTAACTACTACGAAGTGTCTTGTTAACCGTTGGTTCGTTGCAACATTTTTTTTCAATTACATAATAAAAAAATACTTATAAATAATTAGAACACATTGATTAATTTAATATTAAATAATATAATAAGATTAAAAAAAAAACTTAGTTAATCTTTTTCCTATATTAAAAAACAATAATCTTCAATAATTAAATCTCAATTAGAAAATTTGAATTATAATACAACAAAAAATAGTTTAGCAAATCAAATTTAAAATGAAAATAGAATAAGAAGTTTTCTATTTTGATATTTGCTGATTTACAAAGAACTCATATGAAGCGGATTCATATATGTAATCTGATTCATATATAAAATAGACAATTAATCACATTAATAATATTTTTTTTATAATACTTTTATATGTTATAGTGATACTTCTTAAAGTTACAAGTGATATTTTTACTTTTCGTTATAGTGATACTTTTTAATGGTTAAAAGTGATACTTTTAAATGTTATAGGGATACTTTTTTATGTTATAAGTGACACTTTTACATTTTAATGTTACAAGTGATATTTTTACTCTTTAATGTTATAATAATATTTTTTAATGTTATAAATCATTTTTTTTTTATTTTAATTAGAATAAGTGGCACTTTTTTTTAGTCAATATGATAATTTTTTCTAATGTGATTGTGATACTTTTATATGTTACACAAACGTTACTTTTCTAATCCAACTTCACAGTACACAAACTACCTCATTTGAACAATAATTATGGAAGTATGACTCTTAATTATGGAGGTTATTTAACCATTATTTAGAAAACATAATTTTATTGGTTAAAAAATTGATATTTTTGACAACCTTCAAAGACTATAATAGCCAAATAAAATCACAAAATAAAAAAATAAAAAAAACCCATCAATCCTATCCTTTTTTCCTCTTTCCTCTTTTGGTGTTTATGGAGTCAAACCACCGAATAAACTTTAAAACAATAAAAAGAAGTATCGAACATTCATCAACCATCATCATTGCCCATTAAATCCCATAATAATTCCTACTTTGCTGAAGTATTCTGCAACTTCATGTTCATATCCAAATTTAGCAACAAATGACTTTGGAGGAAGAAAAAAAATAAAGTACAAAGCCCCTATGTAGTGTGGACTTTTTTTGTAATGCCTAATGCGCAACAGCAAACCGCCCTCCACTTTGTAGTTTGAACCTCTTCAATCAAGAAATTCCTTTAACATTTGTTATATGTCGCACTGATCCACTTTAATAATTAATACCCCTCGTGTCACTTTCCACTTAGCCCCACGTTTCTTCATGCCTTCAGCCATAATCTTCCTTTTTTTTTTTGTTCCATACAAACTACCAACAGCTTCAAGAACAGTAGCATAACATCACTTGCATTTTGTTATTAATATTAGAATCCCAAGAATCCCATTAGCCATTCATCAATTTTCTACCAACCCTTTGATTTTCTTGGAGTTTTTTTAATTGTACTAAGAGTACTACATCATAGTAAGGAAAAGAAAGTAAAAGAATGAGACTTTTTGTGTATTTGTTGGAGGGAAGAGAGTGGGCAGTGAAGGATTCATATGTGAAATTAAAAATTGGTAAGTCTAAGGCTAAGACAAGGGTGTTAAGGAATACAACTAATCCTGTTTGGAATGAGGAGTTTGTGTTTAGAGTGCATGACTTAAAGGATGAACTTGTTTTGTCAGTGTATCAATTTAATGAAGACTTGGGATTCTTTAATGTGTCTGGAGATTTGGTGGGTCGGGTTAAGATTCCAATTTTGTCTGTTGCTGCTGAGGAAAACCAGAATTTGCTTCCCACTTGGTTCTCTGTTGCCAAGCGCAAGAGCTTGAAATCAAATAACAAAGAGTATGGTATGGCTCTCTTTCTCTGTTCTTGGCAATTTGTAATGCTTTTGTTGGATATTATTGTTTTTTTTTTTTGTTGTTGTAGTAGTGTAGAGTAGGATGAAGCCTGAAGGCCTAAAATATTAATGTAAAGTTTGTTTTATTGGATTGATGCTTTACATTTTATATGAATTAGGATTTAATTGAACTTCAAGAAGCAAGAGTTTTCAAATGTTCTTTGATACTAACATGAAGAAAAAAGAAGATCTTGTGTGTTAATTTCCTTCCTATTTACTTTGTTTGTCAATGCTGATGAAGAATTGTAGTGCTGAGGTTTTAGTCAGTCTGCGAGGGGAAAACTTAGCTGGCTTTTTCCCATCTCCAACCCCCTTTACTAGGTTGGCAAGTTAAACAGAAGTTATTGATAATTCTTCACAAGTTTTATGTAAATTTACTTGTAATGAATTGGTTAATAGAAAAGTTAAACTGTAGGAATTTACCTTGTGCTCAAATTTGCATTGTTTTTCCCTTTAAAAACAGATATTATTGACTACTTTTTGAAGTATATATTGAAGTTTATGCACGATGAACTGATGAGTTAGAAGTTGGATGAACGGTTGGGGTTGTTGAAAATGAAATAGTGAGTTTTCCTTCTACGGTTAAGCAAGGTTATATACTGATTTCTTAGTCAGATATTATATGTTTTTAGGAAGTTGAGATATGGTCTATTAAGAGATTAACAAATTAAAGGTATTGCTGTGATTTTCTTCTACTTAATGGTATAAAGGATTAGAAGCTAAGTTTGTTGTGCAAACCAAGTATAAAACACCCACGCAATTTGGAGTTTGGGAAGTGTGAAGTCTCATGATTTTGGAGCTATAGGAGACTTGTTATGCTGAAGGTCGAGTGCTTGTTAAGAGGGATCAATAACTATAACTGAGAAGGAAAAGTCAGTTAGTGTTGTGAGTTTGTGAGAATAAATATTGTTAGTGTTGTATATTCTACTTGCTTTCAAGAATGTTTGAGAATGGTCCAAATGCCATTTGATTTCAAGGTTCAATTGCCTGTAAACAGATGTTATCATCTTGGTGATCCCATTCTTCTTGCATCCAAGCAAAGGTGAAGTTTTGCCATTTTATGAGCTTGTAGGCACATTGAAGCTTCCTAACTATTAGCAAGCAACCAGAGACGATGAACCACTTTCGAATTTCATCATACTATATATAGGGTGCAAAAGTCCCTTTCATGATAGCTTTACTGTAAGTCTTGCATAAACTTTCACCAAGTTCAAAATAACTAGCATTCATCATTGTTGGTCTTGCACCTTGCTCAGACAGGAAACAGGTTTGGGAACAGAAAACGTTCATAAGGCGATTAGCTTAATCCTAAATTCCTAATGCAGATCGTGAAATGATTAATATTGTAGGTTTCAAGGGAACTATTGCAGGTTCAGCCCTTTGTTTAATTATCTATATTAGGTGCCTTGCGGTGGGCTGTCTTTTGTAATCAAACAATCCCTCATAGTGACAGTGTGTAGCTATCAAATAAGAGGGGCTAGTATATGCACAAAACAGTTTAACATGCTAATATTCAATCTCTCTGTTTGAAATACTTCAGTTAGCAATTTTTTAGCGACTTCATTGCAATTCTCTTACTGTCTGCAGTTTTACACTCACCTGAGTAGATGCAAAACTTATTCTAAATCATCTTATGTTCAGTGGAACACGGGGATGTAAAACTTTCACTCTAAATTGAAGTTTTAATAGGTACTTAGAAGAGAGAGACTGAGAGGTTATAGCATTCCTTCTCTTTTATTCCAACTCATCTCATGAATGCAGGTAAAATTCTTCTTACTCTGTCTCTGCATGGGAGTGGCGAGGATATATCCACTGACCGTCTCTTGTTCGTACATCCAAGAAATGGAAAAAACACTAGTGAGTTTAGAGATCAACGTGTTTCTTCTGGAGATGTTTTTAGCTGCACTGCTCCAACAAAGAAGCTATTAGAAGGAAAACATCTAATGAAGGCTATTGCTGGTCGTTTGGAGAGGCTTTTCAACAAGCATGAGGAAGCATCAGGGACTGAGGATTCTTCCGAGCTCTCATCTACTGTATCTGATAATGACGATTGCGTTGCTGAGCTGACCAGTAACAGTAGCTTTGAAGAGCTGGTGGAAATGATGCAGTCAAAGAATGAAGCAAAAGACATGCCAGAGAATCTTCAGGGAGGCATTCTTCTGGATCAGACATATGCAATACCATCTAAAGATCTGAATATGCTTCTCTTTGCTCCCAAGTCCCAGTTAATGAGAGATATGGCAGAATTGCAGGGAACAATGGATGTTCAAATGGATCCTTGGACGTGGAAGTCAGTAGACAAATCATGTATAACACGAGTTGTTACCTATACTAAAGCAGCGACAAAATTAGTAAAGGCTGTTAAAGCTACTGAAGAGCAAACATATATAAAGGCCAATGGGAAAGAATTTGCTATCTTTGTAAGTGTTAGTACTCCAGAAGTTCCGTATGGAAGCACATTTAAGGTTGAATTACTTTACAAGATAATGCCAGGTCAGGAGCTATCATCTGGAGAAGAATTGGCCCATCTTGTTGTGTCTTGGGCTGTCAACTTCCACCAGAGTACTATGATGAGAGGCATGATTGAAGGAGGAGTAAGGCAAGGATTGAACGAGAACTTTGATCAGTTTTCTGAATTGCTAGCTAAGAACCTCAAAGTGATAAATCCTGAATCTGTGTTAGATAAGGAGCATACAGTGACAACTTTGCTGGCGGAGCACCAGTCAGACTGGAAAATGGCAACTAATTACTTCTTGAATTTAACTGTGGTTTCAACCTTGTTTATGGTACTGTATATTGGTTTTCATATCTGGATTTTTGGAGAAAGCAAGCTTCGAGGTTTGGAAGTTGCTGGTATTGATTTGCCTGATAGTATTGGGGAAATAATCACCTGTGGAATTTTAGTCATTCAACTGGAGCGAGTTTATAACATGGTGTCACATTTTGTACAAGCAAGGCTGAAAAGAGGTAATAATTTTTTCTAAATCTCCAATAAATGTAATGTTCAAAAGTTAAATTGGAAAATCCCTTCATTAACAGGAAGTGATCACAGAGTCAAATCGCAAGGTGATGGCTGGGTGCTCACTATTGCTTTGATAGAGGGTGTGAACTTAGCTTCTTTGGAGTCAGCCGAGTTTGCAGATCCATATGTGGTTTTCGCCTGTAATGGTAAAACAAGGACAAGCTCTGTAAAGTTGCAAACTTTTGATCCTCATTGGAATGGTTTGATCTCTTATACTTTCTTCTTCTTGTGTATTTGGGTCAATAATAAACATACCACAACATCATATCTTGCCTACAAAAATAAATGCAGAAATATTAGAGTTTGATGCTTCAGAAGAACCACCTTCAGTCCTTGATGTGGAAGTTTTTGACTTTGATGGTCCATTTGATCGAGCTTCCTCTCTAGGCCACGCTGAAATCAATTTCCTAAAACACACCTCTACAGAGTTGGCAGACATTTGGGTTCCCCTTCAGGGAAAGCTTGCTCAGTCATCTCAGTCAAAGTTGCACTTGAGAATTTTTTTGGACAACAACAATGGAGTTGAAACGATTAGAGATTATTTAAGCAAGATGGAAAAAGAAGTAGGAAAGAAGGTATATGTATTTGATCTTCTAACATATTGTCTTATAGGCTTTTCAAATTCAAGATCATTACTTTTCAACTTGTACATTGCAGTTGAACCTTCGATCGCCCCACAGAAATTCAGCTTTCCAAAAGATTTTTGGATTGCCACCTGAAGAATTTCTCATTAGCGATTTCTCATGCTCCCTTAAGAGAAAGATGCCATTGCAGGTGAGGAATTTGCTTGTATTGCTTTAATGATGTTATCTAGTTTAGTAACCTTTATGGATGCAATGTGGATAAAATGCTTTGCTATTTCTAGAAGTGCCAATTTTTCTTTATATTCTTCTGAGGATTTTCCGAATTAAAGATAGTAAATAGATGCAATGATGAACAAAAAGGATTGTAACAGAAGGTCCGAAATGTTTAATCATGTCTGTTTCATCTTCTCCTAGCCTCATTCCATGTAGTGGGGGATGTCTGTCCTGTCTCTTTGCCAGTGTTTGCTTGTATTCCTTGTTGGAATCCAGATTTTAGTCTAAAACATATTGTACTTCCTCCAGGGACGTCTATTTCTATCAGCAAGAATTGTTGGGTTTTATGCCAACTTGTTTGGACACAAGACTAAGTTCTTCTTTTTATGGGACGATATTGAAGATATTCACGAGCTTCCTCCATCCCTTGGAACAGTAGGAAGTCCTTCACTGGTCATAATTTTAGGTAAAGGTCGTGGTACTGACGCTAGACATGGTGCAAAGTCACAAGATGAAGAAGGCAGGCTGCATTTCTATTTCCATTCATTTGTCTCCTTCAATGTTGCCAGCAGGTAATGGTGTTTCAAAATTAGCTCGCGTAGTTTGGTACTGGATGGTTTTGATGTTTGTTTACTGCAAACTATTTTGGGTGGCAAAATTTGATATAGTGCTTAACAGGACAGTTATGGCATTATGGAGAACAAGAACATTAACTCCTGATCAGAGAGCACGAATTGCAGAGGAGCAGCAGGACAGAGAGGAGAAACCAACTTTGGTCGAAGATATTGGATCCTATTTGATTGTGCAAGATGCAAAAATGTCCAAAGTTGTATCGGTCGAAATTCCTTTGAATGTAAGTAGTTCATTATTTGCTGTCAACTATAGAATTTTGTTTTGGGATGAGTGCACGTATCAAGTATCAATTTTCTCATTAAACATGATCCAGTGGGTGAAAAACTATTAAGAAGTACACGAGTTTGTAGTATGACAAAATGAAGGTAGCCAAAGCTTCACTTTGTAAGAACTATTCTGGAAGCATCAAAGCCTGAAAGATGGAAAGTTATGCAACTAAACCTGAGCTGATTTATATACTTGACAACAAACTCTCATACAAATGCCACAACTGTCCTTCAAAACATTCAGCTAAGTTGCATATGTGATATATAGCCTTAGTTTTGCCATGTGAAATTGCGTTTTCTTTTCATTTTGTTGAACTTCTGTAACATTTTCTTGCTTAATTTGTCTTCCATCCTTCAGTGATATTTTGTACTAATTTCTCGGCCATAGTTAACAGCTTGTTCATGTTAAAAGACAAAACAATTGCTGAAACTTTCACTGATTATGCAACAGATAAGGTTGTTGATGCAGAGGTTTGATGGTGGAGACTTTGAGTATAAAGTGATGAGCAAGTCCGGTTGCCTGAATTACGCCACAACTCCATGGAAGCTTGTAACACCGGATGTACTTGAAAGACGTATCTCTTACAAATTTGATCGGCGTGTTTCAGTTTTTGGAGGGGAGGTCACTTGCACACAGCAAAAAGTTCCCATTGCCAACGACAATGGTTGGATTATAAACGAGATCATGACCCTTCATGATGTGCCATTTAGTGACTATTTCCGAGTAAGTACCATATTGTTTTCGACCTCTGTCCTCACAATGGAACATGAAACAAACTAAACGAGGGTAGTCTTACATAGTTTTCTTGGCAACGGATCAAACTTGACTAAATGAAATTAACTTTTGGTTTGCCACTTTGCTCATTTTCAGGTGCAATTAAGATATCAAGTCGCGAACTCTACTCATGTTCGAGGGACTTGCATGTATGATGTCTTTGTTGGTGTTACATGGCTGAAAAGTAGCAAGTTTGAGGAGAGAATAACACGAAATGTTGTAGGCAAGTTTACCAAGTGGTCAAAGGAGCTACTACAATTAATTGAAACAGAGATTCTACTTGCAACTACATAAAGAATGGAGAAAGGCTACACACTACCCCAATTAGGCAAATCCCTGGATATGCTTATTTTTTTCTCCAGGGAAAAACTTCCTCAGGTTTGAATTTATTGATTTTTTTTAGCTTTATATCGGTAATTTTTCTGACTTTGTTTGAAGGATATAGTTCACATTTTTAATTGATGAATCATTGATAATGGTTTGAGAGATGATCTTTTGGCTGAAAATAGAGTTTTTCTTGGAAATTTTTGATTCAGAATGCAGTTGATTGCAAAGCAGGTTAACTTTCAACCATTCAAGAAGTAACAACTTCAGAAAAGGGAATGGTTGAGGTCATCCACAACTTTCAATCATTCCAGAATTACACAACTTCAGAAAAGAGAATGGTTGAAAGTCACCATTCAAGAATTGCATAACTTCTGAAGAAGGGAATGGTTGAAGATCATCGTGCTGATTGTTTTTAATTAAGTTTTTCGTTACCAAATCCCAGATTAGAAAGCTTGGGAGATGTCGTAAACTGACTATAATAGTTTGATGTTATTGAAATTATAGGAATGGCATTGTATAGCCTATATTGAAATCTTTAATTCTTGTTTTATTATGGTTGCAAAGTTTTAATGTATTGTCATGCACAAGCAGCAGTGGAGCATCCACCCAAAACATAGAGAATTGATCAACAACGTTTGTCCAAAATCTGCAAGGCATTTATCTAAAACCCCAAAACTATTGTAGGACAAGTAGCACAATTTTCAAAATTGAATTGGGAGAATATGAAACGTGTTCATATATGAACATTAGAATTACGATTAATATAAATTATGCCTCCTAGTTAATCGGGTCAGAAATTAAAATCACGATTAATGTAAATTATGCCCATTAGTTAATCCCATCAAAAATTAGAATCAAGATTAATATAAATTATGCCCACTAGTTAATTGCATCAGAAATTAAAATCATGATTAATATATATTATGCCCACTATCATAAAATTAGAATCACGAATAATATAAATATAATTATAAATATAAATTATGCCCAATTGTTAATCGCATAAGAAATTAGAATCATGATTAATAAAAATAACCACACCAAAAATTAGAATCACGATTAATATAAATCAATCCAGAAATTAGAATCACGATCCATATAAATCAATTGTGAAATTAGAACCACGATTCATATAAATAACGTGTTATACACAAATCATTACCCAGGCTAATATTATCATAAACAAATCGCAATCATGCTTTAAATCAATTCATTTTAGATGGGATGGATAAAGGTAGAAATTCAGTATGCTAAATCAAGAAAAGAATTATACTACTATGTATACTTTTTGAATTAAAAGCTTAAACATGTAAATCCTATTATTAATGATATAAATACTATCAAATTGACCAAAAAAAAAAAAAAACAAAAACAAGAAACAAATCATCCATGATATATTTTACAAAGTGCATATCTTGTAGGATAACTCTGAATTCCTTCCAAAGAAACACCAGCCAATTGATACTCAATCATAATCAAATCATCAACAGTTTTCACTAACCTCTTCAACCCCACAATTTTTCCTTCTTCATTCTTAATGTATGTTTGCGCATACGTTCTGTTCCTTCGGATCTTTGTCAAGTTTGAAAAAACATACAAAACCTTCACATTACCATCATTATTCCCTTCACTTTGCCATGGATCTTCATCGCTAAAAACAATTTTTGGGATCCCTTTTTTACGACAAAGATTTCTTTCAATGATGATTGAACCATCCTGTGGGAGTGGGATGCCCTTGGTCTTCATGCTCAGTTAAGACAACATCTCTTCTTCAGAAGAAAATTTTGAAGTACTCATTGTTTTTTCCATTTTTCTTCGACTCTAAATTTTTTTAATGTATTATTAAAGAACATAAAAAATAAATCAAACGCATAAGATTTGAGTTGCAAGAATTTCTTAATTTCTTTTAACACAAAAACCCTTTAGAACATCCCGACTGGTTTTTAGTATTTATTATGGATATGTAAAAGTTTTCATCCTTTTCCAAATAGAATTCTCGTTCATAATTACATTAGACAAATTAGAGAATTTTTTTCAAAAAAAAAAAAAAACGAAAGCAATAAAATCCAAAGTTTTAGTATTTGAGGGTTTTGGATCTTTTATATTATTTGGTGTATCACTGTTTAAATAAAACTAAAACTCTCATAAAATGATTGGTGTACCCTAAGAATAAGTTATTATAGATAAGTAAAAATCTTATATAGTGATATACGTGATACACAATATCCATTGCGGTATTTGAGGATAGGTAAAAGTTTGCATCCTACTTCTATTAATTTGAGGATATGTAAAAGTTTGCATCCTACTCCTAATAGAAGATATGTAAAAGTTTGCATCCTACTCCTAATAGAATTCTCGTTCTTAATTAGGTACATTAGAGATTTTTTTTTTCCCAAAAAAAACAAAGAAATAAAATCCAATAAGTACTTCTCTAATAACATGTAATTTTTTTCCAAAAAAAACAAAGAAATAAAATCCAATAAGTACTTCTCTAATAACATGTAATGTGAATTAATCTATTGTTATTTGAGAGTAATTTCACTAAAAATTCTATTTTTTGTTTCGTTACTTTTGTGTGACATATATGTATTAAGTTTAGTTTGCAAATAGTAATTTACAATCCCTATGAAACTTTTTTTCATTAACATTGGAAAGATTAAGAGTTTTTTTGGGACTTGAAACATCAATAAAACTCACGAAAGCTTCCTATTTAGTACCAATGTTCTTAACTTTGTAAATTTCTAAAATCCTTCCAAAATTAGGCTAAGCATGCAATTACGACTATAATTAATTAGACAAAAATTCACGTGAAACGATTTATATATGAGACGTGTTTCATATATATAAAACAGACAATTAATGACCGTTAAAATCGTAACTATAATTTTCTATCACTTTTATTGTGATTCACCAATTGAACTGAATTAATTAATGGTCATTATTATTAGATTCTAAAACAAGTATTTTCCTAGAACAAGTAATTAAGGGTCAATATTATTATATAGTTTATAAAACCGTAAGCTAGAGTTGTGTGTCTCTCTATATATATTTATACACAACATTAAGGGTATAATCGAGCCGACTCGAGCTCGACTCGATTACATCCTAATCGAGCTACTCGAGTTCATTAGGGATGGTACTCGAACTCGAGCTCGATCGAGCACCCCAATGGGAGAGGAAAATAATTAATTTATTGTTTTAAAAAAACACATTTTATGTAGTTTGTCTGTGTAGATTAACATATCTGTGTCATGCCAAATAGTCCCTCTATAGAAATATTCCTTAGTCCATTATCAAATAAAGAAAAATGCAAAATGCAAATAGATTTCGCAAGTGTTGATCATACTCACATGTGGACGAAGAAGTTGACAGCAATTTGATGGAAATTTGATCCGATCCAATTTATACAAAGTGAAGTGAAAAATATCGTGTAACATAAAACAGATGTGATGGCATGAGAGAAGAAAACTAAATCAACAAAAGCAAAAGAACAATAGAAAGAAATAAGTTTCATGAGATCAACAGCAGTGCCTACTCACAAAATGACAAGAATTGAAATTTTCACAAAATCAATCCTATCGCATAATCTAAAAGATTTGCAAACAAAAAATAAACAATGAGTGAAGCGTTAGAACAAATCATTTTTCCAAATTATGTTTCCAATCTATGGTTATGTTTCCAAATTCTTTTTGTTCTTCCATTTTATTTTTACAAACTTCATATCCAAGTTTGCTTGCCAGAACCTTAATTTCCAATGTCCTTGATGACTCATCTTGTCATATCACTCTTTTCAACATAGCGATCTTCGTTAGAAAACAGAATCATAATCATATTAGGAGAATAGACCATAAGAAAAACATAACATAAAAAACATTCTAAGGACCAGATTAGATTAAAGCTGAAGAAAACCAAATACAACAACATGGATTGGATGAAAAAAAAGACCTGGAATTAAAGCTACTAGTTTTCTGGACGAAGTCTATAGTTATGTGGTCTACCTTCCTAGAAGCAATTCTAATTAGCCACGCAGATTCTTGTTGTGGCGCTTGTTTCCATGAATTATCATGTCGCTCTTGTTTTAAAATTTTCTTGCGCAACTCGCACAAATTTTGAAAGAACCTCTGTGGCTCGAGTTTTGGTGATTTATCACCTGGAAAAGATTTGGCAAATTCTTTTCGCATAGATTGCAGAAACCATTTGTGTCACGTTCTTCAATTGCAAAACCGCTATTATTGTCAACAGAACTGCTTTCATCGTTCTCTAGGGATGCTCATACCACCCACTTCCTTTCTCTTCTTCCTCTTCCTTTTCTTCCTCCTCTTCCTCCTCCTTGTCCTCCCTCTCCTCCTCGTCCTTGTCTTCGTCGTCCTCCTCCTCCTCACTTTTGCTTTCAATCACTACTTTTTGCTCATCTTCCTCCACAGCACCATCCAAAAATCCATCAAAGTTGAACATTTTAGTTTAAAGTTTGCAAATGGTTTTACAGCAATTTGAGCAGTTTAAACTATATAGATATAATGGTGTATTATTTATAGGAGTTAAAAGAGATTGGGGAAGTTGTGAAACATGAAATATATTTTATAAATTTTTAAAAAAATCAACTTCATTTACAATGCATTGAAATATGATTCTGTCACACCCCGAATTCGGACATGACACGGCTACACTCTTAGAAACCAACTCCAAAAGTGCGAAGCCTCATATATATATATACACATATACACATCACACATATCATAACAGTCAATATGTCCAATCTCCATTTCCATTCTTCCCTAAACATCACATTTAAAACCTACATCTTTATCATATGACACATATTGCTCCCACAAGCATAGTTATATACAACTTATAATTAAAGATTTCCATTACGATCACGATTATACATTTCCTTTCAAATCCTCTTGATGCTATATACATCAAAATCAAAATCTAATACTCCAATATCGTTCATCCCCAAAACATCTATTACAATTTCCTATTATCTCTACATAACTACAATATCCACAAAATAGCTCTCTCCACTTCCAGTCATCCATGTAACCTGTACATGAAATCTTTGAATCTGCAAAGAATAACAATATTTGTGGTATGAGCAAAACTATTCCCAGTAAGTGATTGAGATATTCCTCTATTGGATTGAGCACGTTATATACATAATATATTTTCTCAAATCCATTATTTCACACATGAAAACTAACATTAGAAAGTGTTTCAAATCAAAACACACACACATACATATATAGCAAGTGGCATCATCATTTATCAAACATTCACAAATACATTGAGTACTTGTTGTCATTTAGCTCATGAATAATTCAAATCACTTTTGGTACATTACTGGATCCAGTCCTGACTGTTTATCCCGTCAGGTAGGCCATTACAAATAGGTTCCTAGCTGTTTATCCCGCTAGGTAGGCCATTACAAATAGGTTAGAACATGTTCCTACCAATCGTTCATTAAAGCATCCAAGAGCTCATAACAATTGAAATACATTCAAATCATTCCATAAAAAGCTTTACTTTCACAAAAGACACTGCATACATTTCATAGTCATCAAAATCACAATCTTAATTATGCTCAAACCACGTTAATATAATAACATAACCAAACTCTCAATAATACATTTAATCAAATGCTTTTAAAACATAAAGGAATATCATAACCACTTACTTGAAGCCAATATCCACTATCGCACTTGATCTAAGATTTCCACCCCTTATTCAATTCACTTTCCTATAAAACATACACATATAACAAAAGAATGATTAAATAGAGCTTAATAACTTTTAGACACTATTCCTACTTTAAGAACACTTTATTTCCTTATAACTCTAGAACCCATTTATATATTACACTCATAAACTTTCTTCAACAAGAATATCCTCACAATTGACTTAAATCCATCAATCCATGTTCTATACCAAATCAAATGAATGCTAAAATCCATAGATAAATGTTCTTGAACTTATGGAATTAAAACCCATATCCTATTACAACAAGGTTTCAAACTCTTACTAATATAGAACACTAACTAAAGATATTAACATGGATAAGTAAACTAAAGAGTTTCCTTACCTTAATTTGAGTGAAATAAGAGTGAGAATTGGTTCTTTTTCCTCCTTTAATCCACCATTTCTTCTTGCCCTAGTTAAGATGGAAAATAGGGAAAATATAAATAAGGTAAGGTAAGAGAAAATTTGAGGAAGAGAATGAAGACCCAAATCTAGGAAACAAAGGGGTTTCAAGACCAATTTTCACAATTTTGCAAATTAGCCCCTCTAACTTTACTTATTTATGAAATGGTCTTTAATTTGATTACAATTATTATAGATTCTCTAGCATGAAAATGTGTGAACAAACATGTACAAAATTATAATATGAAAATTACTAGCATGCCTACCTACTTTGATCAACGTCATTTAGATGAAAAGGTGTGAGCATCTACAAAATTGTCATGAGTTTCAATGCAATTCGAATTGTGGTTATAAATTCAATCACAAAAGAAAATTTTGTTTGAATAAATTAAATTTAACACATCTCTACAAAAATTAAATTGAGTGATTAAGTCCTAATACAATTTCAACACTTTCTATTACTATAAATTAATTAAATTCAACACTGTCACATTTTCAATCTTAAAATCACGCTTTCTTGGTTAATCGTTTGTTTGCTAGGTATTTGGTTGGAGGATATGGGAATAAAAAATTAGAATAAACTCGTGTTTAACGCTCATTTAAAAGTAGGGTAAATTACAAAATACCTCATTGTGGTTAGATGATATTTTAAGTTAACTCCCTGACATATTAAAACCTATAATTCACCTCCTTGTGCTTTGGATTTTTTTAAAAAGTGAACGGACATCCACTCACTTAACGGGTACTGACAGAAAGACACATTTATCCCCATATAAAAGACACATTAATGGGTACTGACAGAAAGACACACACTAGTCATGGACCCATATCTCAAACACAAAATCAAATCTGACATAGACACCTTCCTCAAGTTCGAGCACTACTATCACAAATTAGGCTGCTTTTGGAAGCGGAGCTACATCCTCTACGGGCCCTCAGGCACTGGAAAGTCCAGCTTCATTGCCGCCATGGCTAATTATCTCTCCTTCGACGTCTAGTACGTGGATTTATCTCGAGTCTCCGATGCTGCCGATCTAAAGATGCTTCTTTTACAAACCATTTCCAAATTAATCGTCGTCATCGAAGATCTCGACCTCTTCATGGCCGCCTCAGATTCGAGTTTGTCTCCTGGTCTGCTCAATTTCATGGACGGAATTCTAAATTCGTGTTGCGGGAACGAGAAAGTTATGGTCTTTACGGAAAATAATGATAGTAGTAAGGATGACGTTGCTTCAGCAATGGTAAGGCCAAGAAGAACTGACGTTCGCATTCATTTTCCCATGTGCGATTTCAGCTCTTTTTAGAGCTTAGCGATTAACTATATAGGTGTGAAGGAGCATAAGAATTTTTTGTTACAAGAATTCTTATTTTTGATTTTGTGCCGAGTTTGATTGGTAAAAGAATTTTTATTTTTTTAAAAAAAAATTATATTGGGTGGATCATACAATGCTTTTAAAAATTCTTGGGTGCAAGTCCCCTTTGATAAGCGTAAACGTGAGCTGAAAGAATGATGATGTTGTGGCCGTGGGTGTGATTGTGATTGTGAAATCAAACTCATCCATCCATCCATCCATCCCAATTTGCAAATCCTATTTTAAGTTACAGGGGTATAATTGTCTTTTTAGATATTATTTTTATTTTCAAAAAAATCAGATTACTTCATACGTGTTTTGTATGTGCGTGTTTGTTAGTACCCGTTAAGTGAGTGGATGTTCGTTCACTTTTTAAAAAAATCCAAAGCACAAGGAGGTGAATTATAGGTTTTAATATATCAGGGAGGTAACTTAAAATATCGCCTAACCACATGGAGGTATTTTGTAATTTACCCTTTAAAAGTATGGGTAAGATAATTCTTCATTTATGATGAATTAGGAAGATTATTATGTTTCATTTAAAGAGTGATCATTGTTCAGAATTGCAGCATTGTACTCTAGTAAATGTAAATCTATGCACTAGATCAATTTCAAAATACAGTTATACAAAATAAATTAGACGTTAATGATGCGCGCACAACATTTGGGCTGTGCACATATATATTGCATGCACCCAAAGTGATAGTGTGTTAGAGATTCTTTCGGTGTTTTTTCATAAGGCCAACCAATACGTTTTCAAACTTATAATTAAAATGTGGGCTGAGACTTGGCTCTAAATATAAAAATGAATGATGATGGGGGATGGAATAGCTAAAGCTCCATTTGGATGAGGTATTTTTGGATTATATCATGAAATTTTTTTTTCTTGGTATTTGTTATGAGAAAAGAATATTTTAGGAATGTTTGGAATGAATGATTTTGTTTTGTTGGGATTTGTATTGAAGATTTTTTTATTAATAAAAGTTTAAAATTTAAATTTGAATTAGTATTTTATTAATTTGTTTTGGTGAGAATTGTGTTAGGAAGAATTGTTTATTATTAAAATTTAAAATTCAAATTCAAATTCAATATTTTATTTATAAAAAATACTGTAGCAAAATAATTACTGTAGCATTGTTTTTTGTTTTTAAAATTTTGATGAAAAAGTTGAACAAAACAAACAACTCATTTTGCATTTGTGAAATAAATCACAAAATTGGGAGCATCCAAACAGACCCTAACTTATTATAAAAGAATAAAATCATTTTTTTGACAGATGTGCTATTCAATACTATTACTACTACTATTAGGAAATAGGTATGGCCACAGTTCAAGAGTCGTTTGTGAACTATCGTGCCACAATTCTTTTTGGGTTCACAGTAGTGATTGGGCTGGTGATACAGTTCAACGAAAAAGTACTTCTGAATATGCATTTTTTACTGGTTCAGGTGTGTTTTCTTGGAGTTTAAAGAAACAAAAAGTGGTTGCATTATCTACAATGGCGGCAGAATATATTGCAGCGTCAAACAGTGCTACACAAGCATTATGGCTAAGAAGGATGCTTGAATTTTTCAACATAAACAAGATGGTCTGACTATGGTATTTTGTGATAGCAAATCAACTATTGAATTGGCAAAAAATCCAATGTTTCATGGACGGAGCAAACATATTGACATCAAATTTCACTTTATTCGTGAATTGGTTCGAGATAAGGAGATTACAATTAACTATTGCAAGTTTGAAGATCAAGTGGCAGACATTTTCACAAAGGCTTTGAAAATGGAGACCTTTGTGAAGTTGAAGAAGCTTTTGGAGATGACCAAGCATGACGACTTAGTTTAAGGGAGGCATTTGTAGAATTAAAATAAGTTTCCTAAAACTAGTTTAGTTAAGTTCCTATTTGGTTTGTTTCCTAATTCCTTGTTGACATGAATTAGAAAGTCTTTTGTCTTATAAATAGGGTTGTAAGTTTATTTAGTTTTGTAGATGCACAAAACAGAAAGTGCTCACATGGTTTTGAAAAACTTCAGCTTTAGTTCATAAAAAATTTTGTTTGTTGTCTCTAATTTTTAGTCTTTCTGGTTTGTGTGTTGCTTTGGCTTGATTACAAGTTTTGTTTATATAAATTCGATCCTTCAAATTTTTTAATTAGTTGTTGATATGGATTAGAAAATAAGATTAGATAAGGATTTGCTTTAAAATATTTTTCTTAATTTTCAAAAGGTGTAAATTCCGGACACCCAAACCGGGCCACGCTAACCCTGATATTTTTCTTAATTCTAGGATTATTGTTTGTACAAAGCATAAAAAACTTGTGATCTTTCTAGGGGCATATTAATTAATTTGTATTAAGGCCCAGTACTCCAACTTAATATTAAAAAAAATTTAACTTTAACTTATTTATTATTAAGTGCATGACAATAGTTTAATTAGCTTATATAATTAGTAAAAGACTTTATTATCCTTTGCAATCTCTAATCATTTTAAATCTTTTTTTCTTTCCGATTTTTTTGTATAAGTAAACTATCCAAAGTAGAAAAATTAAAAATATGTATAGCATTCTATTTCAATTCCACAATTATAAAATAAACAAAACTATGACAATGAAAAAAGTAAAAGAATTACAAATAACATTTAAGAAAAAATAAAAGAAACAATGGATGATGTATTTTTGGTTTAAAGAAAAATATAGATTAAAATTGAATCAATTATTGGCAAAGAAAACTAGACAGTTTAAGAGAATAAAAAGACTGGATGAGTTTAAGAGAAGAAGTGATTGAGAAACATTAGAATTGAATTGATTTAATGACATAATTTGAATGAGTGATTGAAATGATTAGAAGTGAATAATTAAATAATTTTTGGTTGTTGTTTTAGTTTATCTATAAATAATAAAGTCTTTTACTAATATAAACTAATTAAATTATTTTCATACCCTTAACAATAAATATATCAAACTTACGCTCTCTTTTGTAAAAAAGTTTGGAGCGCGCCCTTAATACAAAATTTTTCTATAAATTAATTAAGTTATTTTTTATATCATTATAAATAAATCTGTTAAAGTTATGTCCTCTTTTAATAATAATAGTGTGGAGCATGTCCTTAACAAAAATTTTATCTATAATTAGTTTAACAATCTCAAAAGTTGTCCCCTTTGATTTAACCAACTAAATCTGCTCCTGGTTTCTTGTTTACAATCTAAAGAATTTTTTTTTTCTGTATTATTTTGTTTATAAAGTATAAAAGATAAAGTTCCCAATACTTGAGTGTTTTTCTTATTTAAAATTTTTGTTTTTCCAATTCCGTATAAAAGATAGGAATTACTTTGTTTCTTTCAATATAAAACCTCTAAAAATCTAGTTTACTATTAAGATAATTTAGAAACATAGTATACCTCGTTCTTAATTATATTATGTAGGCTAAAAGATCAGTTTTTTTTTTTCCAAAAAAAAAAGCAAAAGAAAGCAATAAAAGAAATTGCAAAATTAAGAAATTAAAGAAAACCCAGATAAGAAATATCCAACATTAATTAGTAAAGTGGATAAAATACTCAAATCCAATTTGGGACATGTCTCCACAAATAAAATCCAATTAAGATACTATAATCTAATAACTTCTCAAGTAAATAATGTAATTCTAATGAGAATTAAGGAGACATATATAAACTGTAACTTGAATTAAAATCTATTGTTATTTGAGTATAATTTCAGTAAAAATTCTATTAATTTTTTTTATTTCATCAGTCGTGTGGCATGTATATATATATGTACGAAATTAATTTTGCCATATTAATTTGTGCTAAGAAATTGATTAAAATTAGAGAAATCTAAAGAAATGAATAATAATTCCATTTATTAATAAAGTAGGTTGGATTATTACAGCATCAATATTCTCTGCTGGCTAACAATGGTAAAGACAAACGCATTTTGTCTGGGAACCATTTACTACACATTTAAAAGTTTGGAGAGTTATTGGGAGTAGAGCAAGACAAGGAGAAAGGCAAGAGGTGGGATCCGTAGTAGAACATTCTCCAGGAATTTCAAGCTGGCAAATTTTGTCAGCAGCCTGAATCATCATTTTGTCCACTGCACATTTAACCATAACAAATAAATAAATAAATAAATAAAGCATGCACAGTTGGTTAATTTGGCAGTTCATGTATGTAATAGTGATAAAAAAAAAGGACTATACAGAATGAATTAATTAATAGAAAAATCCCACCTGATTAAACGAAAAAAAAAAAATTTAAAGGTTTAATTTGTACTCATTTCTGTGTTTATATTCGTCATATACAAGTTCAGATTGTATCAATAAAAAATGATGTCACGTGGTCTCTTGTGAAATAAGTTCATATACGAAATGAGAGTTAATCGCGATTTCAACACACAATAAAAGTTCTAGAAAATTAAAATCACAATTTTAACGGTCATTAATTGTCCGTTTTTTATATGATACATGTTTTATATATTCTGATTTAACAGGAATTTTTGTGAAATGGATATAGACATTTTATGTTGAAAATTATAATTTGACTCAAGAAAAGGAGGAATTAAACTTGCTGTACCTGGAGCAAGAGTGAAATAGGCAATCATAACCACAAAAACTATCATGGATTTCTCCATCTTTACGCTCAAATATTACAACTTTTTTTTTTTTTTTTGGTTCTATTGTTCAAACTTACATGTCACCCAAAGGTTCTCTGGCATATTTATATTAAAATTCTTAATTAATAGCAAGATTTTTGCATATGCTACTATAGTAGTATAATCAAAAGTAATCAGTAGTAGTGCCAAAATGATTGATTTATTAAAATATGGTAAGAAAAGTTGTTGGAATTCCTCTCCTAATATTCTTAGTTCTCAAGCAAATCTATCCAATAACTTCATTACTTTGTATATATAAATGTATTCAGAAAAATCCAGCTTAAAAGGGTTACCTGTCATACAAAGCTCTTACTCGTTATATTGGCATTCCAATGGGAGAGGAAAATAATTTATGGCTTTAGAAATATATATTTTGTGGCACCAACCTCACATTTTGTACCAAAGGAAGTGATTCTAATTAATGTTTTCTTAATTTGGGATGTCTATCATTTTAGCTTTCCATCTTAAAAGTTTTGTATTTTGATTCATCATGAATCTTCTTATATAAATTGTTTTCAATTCATTTTTTATATATTTGACTAGTGACACTATTTGTTATGTGACATTGTTCGATGTTTCAAATAATATCTGTTTATTATCACATGACAAATAACGACACTTATTAGACAAAGAAAAAAATGAGTTGAGATATATTTAAATAATAAAATTCAAATAGACAAATTAAAAGAAAACCTTTTTTCAAGATTAAAGATCAAAATGATGCTCACTCCCAAATTGAACGTAAAAAATTTCCGAGATTGAGGAGAAATCCATCTACCCTGTAACTTACTACCTTTTAACTTACTATGTATCTATAATTCCTGCAGTGACATAATCGCAAGATGTCATTACGATCAAGAAGAGCATAATGTTGGGTAGATAACCCTAATAGTCCATTAAGTTGGAGGTAAATATCATTTTGATTCTTAATCTTGAAAAAGTTCATCTGAGTCCTTCCGTAACTAAGATTTTATTTTACAAAATGTACCTAACTCATTTTTCATCCATTCGATAAGTAAAGTTGTTAGTCATGAGATATTGGTCATTATTCAAAATATCGTCGTTTTGTGCCATATTACTAACGACATTACTTATCTGAATGAAAAATGAGTTGAGAACTATTTGTGCAATAAAATTCAAGTTAAGGGATCAAAATGTAACTTTTTTAAAATTGAGAATCGAAATGATACTTACTCCCAAGTTGAGGGACTATTAGAGTCATTTACTCATGAATATATTTTATTCCAACAATATTATTATGGGAAAAATCCGACATTATTCTATCATCAACCTAACTACAGTAGAGTTTGTGGTAATTAACCAAAACCTCACCAATTGCACCCAAAAAAATTATACTTGAAGCAGTAAAATTTAACTGAGGTAATTTATAATTAAAGTAGCAAAAATCCTTTCAAAAATTGGAAAAAAAATGAGACTTTTACCGTAATATGCCTCATATAAGTGTGATAATGATTACAAACCTTGATGCACAAGAAAGTAGATAGGAAAGAGCAATGCAAAACAGGAATACACAGTTTCAACTTAATATGAAAACCGAAAAATTAATGTTGACGAAGGAGAATAAATAAAGTAAAGAGAAGAAATTTAACTGGAATACAAAATAAAAATAAAAAATCAATTATATATGCATAGGAGCAGCAGGACTGAAGAAGAATCTTTAATAATTTAATTGGACTTGTGACGCCCTTTTGACATATTTTTTCTTTCTTTCTTTTAATGGAGAAAGTGTGATAATGATGTCATAATTATAATCCTTAATTAGAAAATTAAGAAATTTGTTTTATGATGAATTGATGATGGTTAATTAAAAAGTCCAAAGTTGAAGGAGTCATCAGCTAATAATAATAAGGTAATCTTAGTAAAAAAAAAAAAAAAAAAAAGACACTCAGTAGAAGTGATGAATTAATATAGACAACAAAATTGTTTTTAAATTATGAGGAATAAGTTGATAAATAAGTTTCTCACCAACGGTACCCATTATTAAATCCCTAACAAAAAAAAAAAATACAAAAAATGTGTGTTTTGCAAAGTGGAATAGATCATTGCTGGATTGAATGTGTCTTTTGCAACGATTGAATGATTTTTTAATTTTTATATTAATAAATATAGGACTGACATTTTTCCTGTGCAAAGTTTCGATTAAAAAAAACAAGTTAAATAAATCTTCACGAGTCTGCACAAATAGGACAAAGTCGGTCTAATGAATTAAAGTAGAAAATATCTCCCAACAGAATTAAATTTTGTGAATTAAGCACTTATAAATTTTAAAGCAACAATCAAAAACTTAGTACATAACTATTATATATTCAAACTAATTCGGTGCAGTTATAAATTTAAAGGCTGCAATCAACATGAGTGATTCAATGAAAATTAGATGCTAATAAGCAAGTAATTAATTATAATTCGATAGTTGTAAATGAATCCTTTTCATTTTATTTCATTGGCTTAATTTATATATGGTTGCATATACTTAATTTTATTCATTAATTGCAACTTGAGTTAAATAATTTAATTAATTAATCAAATTATTAACATGGATAGCAAAAGCACACCCACTTGACTTGTTTAAAACATTCATTTA
The DNA here is from genome assembly GCA_016586305.1 of Ophiorrhiza pumila. Lineage (NCBI taxonomy): Eukaryota > Viridiplantae > Streptophyta > Magnoliopsida > Gentianales > Rubiaceae > Ophiorrhiza > Ophiorrhiza pumila. The sequence continues at coordinate 9,766,880 of BLIW01000004.1, forward strand.
GGTGAGGTAAGTATTGTTTTGGTAATCCATTTTGAAAGAGTTATATTTTTATTTTTAAACTTAGATTTTGTAACATAAATTAATAGTTTTCACATTATTTTTCATCTATTTGACCCACCATTTGTCATGTGACATAAAATGACGTTGTTTTGAATGTTAAACAGTGTCACTTGACAAACAGTGCTAATATTTATCAATGGATGAAAAATAAGTTGAAAACCATTTCTGTAACAAAATTAGGGGTGAGTAAAAATAAAAAAACTAACCAAACCAAATTCAATTCGATTATTTGAAATCAGTTTTTTTGGTTTTCGAATTCAGTTTTCGATTCAGTTACGATTTTAAAATTTTAAATTCGGCTAATTGAAAAATTAAATTAATTTTGATTTTCAGTTTGAATTCGGTTATTTGGTCAAATAATTATTTTTATATATTTATATTACATAAATATATATAATCAATAAATTATCTATAATTCGCATCACTATAATATTTTTTGTGAAAAATCTTTTTTTTTTTGAATTTATAAGATATTCCATTGATTTAATAATTTAAACAAAATATTTTAGCAAAAAATGTAAAAAAACAAAAAATAAAGGAATAAAACCAAAAACTGATACAAACCAACTGAAATCGAATTCAGTTATTCGGTTTTCGATTTCAAGTTAGCCAAAAGTTTGAAAATAAAGAAAACTAAATTATAATCACCGAATCACTGACCGATGGTCACCCTTAGACAAAATCCAATTTGAAGTTAAAAAATGTAGGGTAAATGACCTCAATAGTCCCTCAACTTGTGGGTTGATTACGTTTTGATCCCCATTCTTGAAAAAGTTTCATTATAGTCCCTCAACTTAGATTTTGTAACGTGAATGGTCCCTATTCTATTTTTCATCCAATTAATGATAAATCTGTTTGGCTGTTTGCTATGCGTCAAAGGATAAATGATCATAATAATACCTCAACTTGGGAGTTGGTTACGTTTTGTTCCCATTCTTGAATTTTTAATAATTCTAATGACAAATTGAAAAAAAAAAGCACAAAATACTTCCTTAAAAAAATAACTTATTAACTTGGAAATTTAATTTGGAATGGCTGAAAATAGCAATTTTGTTTCATCATTTTTAGCCTTTTTTTCATTCCGAAACATCACCAACTCCCAAATTGAGGGACTATTATGATCATTTACCCTATGGCACATAGCAAACAACCAAACAGATTTATCAATTAATTGGATGAAAAATAGAATAAAGACCATTCACATTACAAAATATAAGTTGACGGATTATAATGAAACTTTTTTAAGAATGGGAACCAAAACTCAATCAACCTCCAAATTAAGGGGCTATTGGGGTCATTTAACAAAAAATGTAATTTTTTTAAAATCGATGACCAATATACATACTTACATCTAACGTCTAAGTCGGGGGAACATTGAGTGATTTACCCAAAAATCATCTATAAACACTCTTAACCATGTTGCAAGTTTGCAATAACACTTATCCCACTTCTCATAAACTTGCGAATTAGCAACCCTCAAAATCTTTTCAATGGAAGAAACCTTAGATCTCCCAAAACTTGCCTCTTCAACCGAAGTCAAGAAAAAAGATGATCCATTTGCAGAGTTTTTTCAAACATTAATTGCCTGAACAGAAACAATTGGCAAGTTTTTTGCTGGCCAAATTCAAAGTTTTGGTTTAATGCACATTTCCTTCACGTAATAGTAACATTTCATGAGCACTTTCAAGCTAATGATTCGGACATCATATTAGCCACCATACCAAAATCAGGTACTACATGGCTTAATGCCCTCATCTTCAGCATTGTTAATCGAAATAAATATTCAGTTATAAATAGCCCTTTGCTCTCCTCCAACCCTCATCAACTTGTCCCTTTCTTTGAAATCCATCTATACCGAGATGGAAAAATTCCTGACATAAACTCTATCCGGAGCCCTCGAATTTTTGCAACTCATATACCTTATTAGTGCCTTCCCAACACCATTTTGGATGCTTCTGATTGTAAAATAATTTATCTTTGTAGAAACCCTTCGGACATTTTTACCTCATTGATTCCTTTTGGATTACAAAATGGTGTTGAACTACAGGGACATGAATCCATGGATGGAATATTTGAATTATTTTGTGAGGGCGTATCCCATATTGGGAGGCAAGCTTCAAAAATCCTAAGAAAGTTTTGTTTTTGAAGTATGAGGATCTTAAAAAGAATATCAATTCTTCTGTTAAGAAGATGGCTGAGTTCTTGGGGTGTGGTTTTTCAATGGAGGAAGAAAATCATCACGGCTTGGTTGAAGAGATAACAAAGCTTTGTATATAGCATGAAAAATCTCAAGAATTTGGAATGTAACAAGGAGCACCACTATGATACCAAGGGAGAAGTTGTGCATAAAGTTAAATATAGTTCATATTTCCGGAAGGGAGAAGTTGGAGATTGGGTGAATTTTCTTCCACCATCCATGCCTGACTGCCTGGAAAAACTGATGAAAGAAAAGTTTGAAAATCATGGTTTGACTCAGGATTATTAATCAAGATATATATATATATATATATATAGTTGGATTATTACATCATTAGTCTCTGCTGGCTAACAATGATAAATACAAACACAATCATTCCCAGAGCCTTTTTCACGGCATTGAAAAGTTTGAAGTGTGCTGCCCTTTGGAGTTTTAGCTAAACAAGGATTAAGGCAAAAGTTGGGAGTCGTAGTAGAACATTCTCCAGCAAACTCAATTTGACAAGTTTTATCAGCCGCCTGAGTGAAAGGAGTCATTTTGTCCACTGCACATTTAATCATAACAAAAAAATCTTGTTAGTTCAAAGCATGCACTCTTGGTTATATAATTTGGCAGTTCATGTTTATAATATAGAGAAAAAAAGATAAAAAAGGAAAACTGCACAGAATTAATTAGTTGAAAAATCTCACATGATGAAACGATAATATATTAATTTACATAAAGTTTCAGTTTGTCTCAATAAAAATGATAAATACATTTTGTGTTGAAAATTATAATTTGACTCAAGTGACAATAAGGAAATTAAAATCACAATTTTAATTTTCATTAATTGTCCGTTTCATATATATATAAACCAAATTTTATATATGAACCGATTTTACAATAATTTTTGTGAAATGATATAGACATTCTGCGTTGAAAATTATAATATGACTCAAGTGAAAAGGAGGATTTAAACTTGTTGTACCTGGAGCAAGAGTGAAAAAGGCAACCATAACCACAAAAACTATCATGGATTTCTCCATCTTTATATATGCTCAAATATTACAACTTTTCTTTTTGTTTTTTTGTCCTAGCATTCAAACTTATATGCCACACAAAGGTCTCCTGGCTTATTTATATTGAAATTCTTAATTAATAGCAAGATTTTTGCATCTGCTACTATACTAATATACTCAATAGTATTGCCAAAATGATTGATTCATTAAAATATGATAAGAAAAGTAGTTGGAATTCCTATCCTAATAATTCTTAGTTCTCAAGCAAATCTATCCAATAACTTCATTACTTTGTATATATAAATGTATTCAGAAAAATTCAACTTAAAATGGTTCCCTGTCATACAATTAAGCTCTTACTCTTTATATTGGTATTCCAATGGTAGAGGAAAGTAATTAAATATTTTGTGGCACTAACCTCACATTTTGTACCAAAGAAAATGATTCTAATTAATGTTTTCTTAATTTGGGATGACTATCAATTTAGCTTTCCATCTTAAAAGTTTTGTATTTTGATTCATATAGATCTTCTTATATAAATAGTTTTCAATTCATTTTCTATATATGACTAGTAACACTATTTGTTATGTGACATTGTTCGATGTTTAAAATAATTTCTATCAAGAAGATCATAATGAATGTTGGGTAGATTAATTTAATTACTAACATTGAAAAAGTTACATTTGATTCCCTCTCTCAACTTAGATTTCATTGCGCAAATATTGGTTCCCAATTTATTTTTTATCCAAAAGTAACATTGTTAATTATGGGATACTGGTTTATTATTCAATGACGTTGTTTGTGCTACATGACTAATAAGTAACAACGTCACTTATTTAATTAGATAGAAAGTAAGTTAAAAATCATTTGTGCAATAAAATGCAAGTTGAGGAATCAAAATATAACTTTTTCAAAATTTGTAATTAAAGAGATATTTACTCCCAAGTTGATGGATTATTAAAGTCATGGGTAAATGACTCACCAATTGCACCCAAAAAAAATATATTATGGGAAAAATCCAACAAAATGTTGGGAAAAAAATATTCCAACAATATTATTATGAAAAAAATCCGACATTATTCTGTATCATCAACCTAACTTCTCTAGAGTTTGTAGTAATTAACCATAAACTCACCAATTGCACCCCAAAAAAATTATACTTCAAGCAGTAAAAATTTAACCGAGATAATTTATAATTAAAGTAGCAACAAATCTTTTCAAAAATAGAAAAACAGAGACTTTCGCCGTAATATGCATAACATAATAAAAACATTAAAAAAATGTCATATGAAAGGTAAAGTTACAAGACAGTGAAAGAAAAAAATAATAATTACAAACCTTGATGCACGAGAAAGTAATTAGGAAAGAGCAATGCATAGCAGGAACACACAGTTTCAACTTAAACAAAGTAAAGAGAAGAAACTAAACTGGAATACAAAAAATTCAATTATGTATGCATAGGAGCAGCAGGACAGAAGAAGAATCTTTATTAATTTAATTGGACTTGTTACGCCCTTTTGACAAAAAATTTTTTCTTTCTTTTAATGGAGAAAGAGTACTGATAATGATCATGGCATAATAATCAAGCATAAGAAATTTAAGAAAGTTGTTTTATGATTGATGATGGTTAATTAAAAGTCCAACGTTGAAGGAGTCAGCTAATAATAATAAGGTAATCTTAGTAAAAAAAAAAGAAAAAGAAAGACACTGGAAGTGATGATTTATAGGCAAAAAAAAAAAATTGATCTTTTTATTATGAAGAATAAGTTGAGAAATAAGTTTCTCGCCAAGACACCAAAAGTACCCATTATTAAATCCCAACAAAAAAAAAAATTACAAAAAATGTGTCTTTTGCAAAGTGGAAGATGGGCAAGAAATCCACCAATATTCATGGGGTTGAATAGATCGTTGCTGGATTGAATATGTCTTTTGCAAGGATTGAATTTATTTTAAAATTTTCTATTAATAAAATTTGGAATTGACATATTTCGTGCATAGGTTTTCCGATTAAAAAAAAGGTTAAATAAATTTTCATGAATTTGCAGGAAATAGGACAAAGTTGGCCTAATGCGAAGATGCAAAGTTAGAGATAATGCAATGGAGTAGTATTCCTTCACTAGCTTTAACTTTTTGTATATGAGAGGTTTGATTTTTATCCCCTCTTTTACCGTGTTTTGATTAAATTAATAAAATTGGGCTGGCCACTCACCCATGTCTACAGGGTTTGCAAAACAAAAAAAAAACACAAAATCGGCCTAATGAGTTAAAGTAAACAATATATCCCAACAGAAGTAAATTTTGTGAATTAAGTACTTATAAATTTTAAACCAACAATCAAAAACTTAGTACATAACTATTATATATACAAACTAATTTGGTGCCGTTATAAATTTAAAGGCTGCATCAAGATGAGATTCAATGAAAATTAAAATAGTAACTCACATTGTATAAAAAAATTTATTTTATCACCCACATTAAAAATTATGTATTTTAGTCACTCATATTTAAAAAAATATACCAAATTAGCCGCTAACCAAAATTTATTACCTTTTTTAACAAGAAAAACAAACATTGTTAACATAAAAAACGCAGGTTCACATCATGTATCACTTAATAAATGGATAAAAATGAAAAATCGATTTTTTTTTATAAACAAAATCCTTCATAATTTATTCATAGTCTACCGTTAATAGAGGAAGAGTCTACTGGTAAAAAGCAGTGGATGATTAATAAATCGATTGTAATAAAGTGTTTTGTGTAAAGAATAAAACGATTTTCTATTTTTATCCTTTTATTAAGTGGTCTATGATATAAATATGTGTTTTCTCTGTTAAAAAAAGCTAACAGAGTTTCGATGAGTGGCTAATTTGGTGTATTGTTTAAATGCCATTGACTAAAATAATGCATCATTTTGAATGTGAACGATAAAATAAGTTTTTTAATAATGTGATTGACTATTTTTGTAGTTTCTCTTACAAGTAATTTTCCACAGTTGAAATTGAATCCTTTTAATTTTATTTCCTTGGCTTTATATATGGTTGCATGCATCATGGGATTGAATTTAAGAATTGTATTCATGATCGGATTTGTTTGTGAAGTTCTCCAAATCCTTTTTTGCTTTGTAATTGTGCTATATTTATTTATGTTAGAATCTTTGTAAGGGGAAAAATTCAAGAGGGTTCAAATTCAGAAGAGAAAAAATCCCGCAGTTCATTCAGCGGATGGGTATGTGAGAAGAAAAGTTTTTAAAGAATTGGGAAAAATTCTGCAATTCGGCAGTTCAACCGGTGATCTTTCTGTTGCCAAATTTTTGTTTACTTGTCATGGCTGGGTTTTTTTTTTGATTGAGTAGAAGAGGCAAAGATGGCAGAGCATAAAGTTTTGAACAAATACTATCCGCCGGACTTCGATCCATTGAAGATACCGCGGCGGAGGCAGCCCAAGAACCAACAGAAGAAAATCAGGATGATGCTTCCTATAGGTATTAGTTGTAAAACTTGTGACAACTACATTTACAAAGGCACAAATTTCAATTCTCGGAAGGAAGATGTGGTTGGAGATACATATTTGGGGATTCAAATATTCCGATTCTACATATAAGACCGATCCCAAAAATTCAGACTATGTCCTATGATATTGTGCAACAAGGAATTTCGAGCCCTGGCGCACTGTATATTTAACTAATGATTTAACATGATAGGGATCGTGAATACTTAAGAAATGATTAACATATATAATAGGGATATTTGATCATTAATCAAGAAATGATTTTTATCACGGGATAATACACCTGTTAAATTGATATCATGCCAAGCAAAATGTGATTTTATTGTAATATAGCATAAAAAAATACAAAGAAATTTGATCACTTTATTCATTGGTGATGATGAATGCCAGTGGACTGAACAATTAAGCCGATGATGATGATGATGATGATGATCTCCTAATCACCTTAGCCATCAGACTTTGATTCATATGAAGAACAGTTGAAGTTGCAGGAGTTGGTGTAGGCTGATCTTTTGCTATCTGGATTTGGTAGTTTTGCAAAATTGTTGCAGCAACAGCTTTGATTCTAATAAAAGCCATTTCTTTCCCCAGGCAAATCCTTGGTCCTGCACTGAATGCCAAGAACTTGTTTGATGCCACAGCCTTTATTCCTCTTCTTTCTGTTATCCATCTTTCTGGCTTGAATTCCAGACAATCTTCTCCCCATATTGACTTCATTCTCCCCATTGAATAAGTGCAAAGAATAATTCTTACATTCGGATTCACAGGGCAGCCACTTGGAAGGATGTCAGGCTGGGTACTTGTCCTTGATAGAAATGGAACTGGTGGAAAGAGCCTCATTGTTTCGCATATTGCTGCATGGAGATATACCAACTTGTTTAATTCTTCCGGCTCGAAAATCACACGATTTTTCGACGTGTTTGTATTGAAGTTTTCAGCAAGTTCTTTTCTGATGTTGCTTTCAGCAATGGGGTTCTTGGAAAGAAGCCAAAACAACCATGGGAGAACCGGGGACGATGTATCAGTTCCTCCGAATATCATTGCCTTCACCATTTCTCTCATAACATCGTCGGGATTTCGAAGTGGTTGTAACAATTCTTTCATGTTGTCAAAAGAATTAATTCCATACAAACTTTCTTCAGCGTTATTATCCTTCTTGGACATGTCTGATTTCCATATTTTGATGTATTCGGCAGCTGCATTGTCAAGGATTTCGCTAGCATTTCTGTATTTTCTCGCTACACCAATGCCTAACCACATTTGGAACTTCCAAACACTTTCTGGGAGCAAATGCCGAAAGGTTATTGCGTGTCCAGCACCATGCAGGGCATTCAAAACATCTTCTTTAGGAAATCCAATGCAAAGAGATCCGCGGTTTTTGCCAGTGATCATCATAATAGTTGTATCAAGCATAAACCTTTGGGAAACATCTTGTAAATCTACCATAAGCCCATATTTGCAAGCATGATCAAGGACAGGAATCAACCTTTTCTCAAGAATTTCCTTGTTAATATTTACAGTGGAATGGTGAAAGTGTTGGTTGTGAAAGAATGAATGAGCAAGCTTCCTTTGCAACCTCCACTCATCATTGTCTGATGCAAATAAGATCTCTCCATAAACCTCAAAAATACTTTTAGTATCAGGACCCTTGGGATAATTCGGCAAGTTTGTGCTTAAGATATGCTGCACATTTCTGGGATCGGCTGTGAATATTGTACAATTTCTGTCAGCAAAGAACGGCGCTTTAAATACAAATGTGCCATCATTGCGCTCTAAAGCTGCAATTATATGGCTTCGCCTGGGAAGACAAGACATCCCATTTCTCCTAAACAAATAAAGAAAGAATACTGAAAGGCATAATATCAATGCCATAATCAAAGTACAACTTGGGGATGCAACTATGGCTTCTTTTAATGTTGCCATTTCTTGCAGTACTACTAACATTTGATGATCTTCCACTGTATATTCAAGCTATTTATAGGCAAAGGATTCTGAGCTGCAAATTGGATCCTATGCAATTTTGCGATTTTACTTTGTATTAAATGTTGAAGTTTTACTTCAAGTCCGCCGGGAGATCCAAATGGAGGCTGATAATATCATTGTTGACCAGGACATCATCCGTGCAACAAATTTTTTTTTTTTTGTGTGTGCAACTCTTTTTAAGCTTTAACATTTTATATTTACAAAAACTTTTGTGAGATCGATTCATTACCTGAATTATGCTTTATTCGCTAATACACTAATACGTTAATTTTTTATACATTATACACTAATATTTGATACTATATATGCTAATCCACTAATTTTATATATACTCTAATATTTGATATTTTTTATGCTAATTAATATACTAATTTTTTATACTTTATTCGCTAATTTTTATGCTTTATACATTAAAGTAAAATTTATACGCAAGTCTCATATATGGACCGTCTCACACGAGAATGACCCTTTTATATTTAAGTAAATTAATAACATAAAAAACTCTTTTAAATGTTAAGTTTTAAATAACAATAGTTGTTCATAAGGGTTAAGTGGACTTTGAAAATTTAAAAAACATCAAATATTAGAAACCATACAAATAGAACAAACAAATATTATAGGCCATACAAATAAATAGGACAAACAAATTTTTAAAAGAAACGGTAAATAAAAATGATACAAATAAGACAAACAAATATGCCATACAAATAGGACAGAATTGACCTATTGAGTTAAATAAACCTTGAAATTTCCAAAAAACAGCAAATAGAAACCGTATAAGTAGGACTAAGTCGGCCTAATGAGTTAAAGTAGGCAATATATTTATGAGAATTAAGACTGATCTAATGAGTTAAATAGACCTGTATGAGAATTAAATTTGAAAGAAAAAGTAAAAAAAAAAATCAAATAGAAAATATACTTCCATCAAAATTAAATTAGAAAAAAATTCAAAAAATGGCAAATAGAAATCATACAAATAGAACAAGACAAAAGTCGGCCAAATGAGTTAAAATAGTTAACTAACTCTCTTTCCCAACATCTATAATTACTCAAAGATGCTTGCAAGCTGCATGCAAATGAAACATATCCCAATTCTCATAATTTGCCAACTACCAAATCCTCATCAAAATCCTAAACTTTCTCAATGGAGGTAACCTTAGAAATCCCAAAACTTGAGATCCCTTCAACTGAAATCGAGAAAAAAGATGATGGATTCGAAGAGTTTTTCAAAACATTGCCAGAACAGAAACAATTAGCAAACTATCCGATGGCCAAATACAAAGGGTTTTTGTAATACCAAGACCAAAATTAGGGGACCAAATTATAAATAAAAAGGGTCATTTCATAATTAGGTAAAACAATAGGGACTTTTTAGCAATTTTGAGAAATTGTATATAAAATCCCTCGTATTCAAATTGGGGGGCAGTCGACTTCTTCTTGTTCTTATATTTTCTTTCTCTTTTCTTACAAACTCTCAAATAGGGCAAGAGATTGGAGGGGATTGAAGGAAACAAGACAACAATTCTCTCTCAAATCTTAGTCTAAGTAAGGTAAGGAACGTTTTTACCGATTGAATTCATCGATAGACTTCTGTTTTGTTCTTAAAGAGTATTAAGAGTTTGGATTTTGATTGTGTTAGGAAGTGGTTGATTTGGTGGTGTAATCTTGGAATTAAGGGCAAGAGTTATTAGTGATTACAAGTAAGTGGTTTTAACACTCTTTTATGTTTTCAAATGCTTTTGAAGAATTTATGTGTTTTTGAGAAATTTGTATGTTGATTATATGAAAATGGATTGAGCTTGTTTAGATTTTGGTTTTTGATATATGTGAAAATATTGCAGTGGCTTTTTGTGAATTAAAGTTATTTGATTAAATGCTTAAATGAGTTTTAAGTGTTATAAGCTCTCGAATGGTCTTGAAATGATTGGTAGGAACGTTCCAATTCAGTGTTCAGGACCCTCCTAGCGGGGTTATAGCTAGGAATTCAGTGTTTGTGGCCTACCTGACGGGTTATAAAAGTCAGGAACTGGATCCAGTGTACCGAGAGTTTCTTGAGTTGTTCATGAGCTAATGACGTATATTTCATGTGTAATTGTGAAAGTTATTTGTTAAGTTAATGTGCCACTTGCTATATGTATATGTGTGTGTGAATTTTGAACGTTTTCAAACGTGGTCTTCATGTGTAAAAATCTTTTGTGAAAAGTATATATAAAGTATGACATGTTCAATCCAATAAAAGACTGTTATTATCACTTACTGAGCAATTGTTTGCTCATACCACCAAAGTTGTCTCTTTTGCAGATTCTAAGATTTCCCGGGTTTGATGTTTGGAGGATTTGAGAGAGAAGAGTTGTATTTTGATGATATTGTAGATATGTTTAGACAATGTGTGTATTATGGCTTGAAGAGTTAGTTTTAGTATTGTTAAGAATGAGGTTATGTTGATGTAGTAGCTTGTAGGCATCACTTGTGTATGTTATAGTGTAATTGTATTAGTATGGTTTTGGTAAAATGGTGATTCCGTGGACTAAGTAAATACTAAAGAGTTAGTATATGTGAATAGAATGGAAACCTTGTTGTTTTCTCTTTTGGAATGCAATGAGAAGTTCTTTGTTATATATAATGTGATGTGTAATTGTTGTGAATGAATGATGGTTGATTTAGTTATGATGATGGGTTCTAATGAGTTGTAGATTGATAAGAATGTGTTAGATTGTGGTATTGATAGTTTTGGTTATTGAAATGTTATGAAAATGGTTTGGTGTTGGTTTTGGAAAAGGTTGAATGGAGTAAAGTATTTTTGCAGAAATTTCTAAGTTTCGGACGGCCGAAAGTTTAAGGGGTCGTCCGAACCTAATTTACAGGAAGCATGTCAAAATGGGTCGCAAAAGTTTCGGACGGCCGAAACCCCTCAGGGTCGTCCGAACCTATTCTTCAGAAAGGCTGCATTTTGCACAAAGTTTCGGACGGTACTTTCGGACGACTGGGGTCGTCCGAACCTAAGTTTCGGACGTCCGAAACTCCCGGAGACCGTCCGATCCTATTTTCTTTGACTTCTTTTCAATTTTTGTTTTCCGAATTGTTAGTACAACTAAGCTACGATTCAATTGAGAACTATATGATATATTACAAAACATGTTGACTTGGTTGGGACATGTAATTCATATGTGGATTGGTTTTTTTTTATATATATTTCCATTAAGTACAACGACCCGAACAACGAATGGTAAGCTTAGGTCAAATAGGCTTCGCACTCATTAGATTATTATTCTTTGAGTGTGGCCGTGCCACGTCGAATTTTGGGGCGTGACATTTAGTGGTATCAGAGACTAAGCTTATAATAATGTGTATATGTATGGTTGATTGTTTGATTAGAAGTATCATTTCCTTTTCTTTCACTTGTGCTCATATGAACTAAAGATTTGTGTGATCTTTGTTATAGGGATATGGCACAAGGTGAAAAGAATTTGGAGATGCTAGGATTGGAAAGCCATATGGAAAGTGGAAGTGAGGACGGGGTAAATCGGAATGAACCCCCGAATACCCATACTCCTCAAGGCGAGCAATCCAACAACCGACAGGCGTCAAGTACGCCAACTGTGATGATGCCACCGGAGTTTACTGCCGCGTTTGGCATGATGGCTCAGATTATGCAGAATCAACAGAGATTACAGCAAGAGCAAGAGAGCCGTCAACGCCAGCAAATGATTGGTAGTAAGACTCATTATGAAAACCTTAAGAAGGCCAATATGCCTGTCTTCGACGGCAGTCCGGATCCGGAGAAAGCAGAGAAATGGTTTCATGAGTTGGAGGCTAATTTCGAAGTCTTGGAGGTTCTCGATGAAGTTAAGCCAAGGGTGGTCATACCATTTCTTGTCGGGGATGCGGAAATGTGGTGGAAGGGTACCGCTCCGGCGTATGTTCGTGAGGGCCAGTGTTTGGATTGGCCGACCTTCAAGAGTGTTTTTTCTAAAGCATTATTTTCCAGACTCCATCCGAAGTGAGAAGCAGAGGCAGTTCTTCAACCTGAAGCAGACCGAGAACATGTCTATTGTGGAGTATGCTAGGAAGTTCAATGCCTTGGGACGTTATGTACCCACTGTGATGGCGGATGATAGCATTAAGTTGCTAAGGTTTGAGGAAGGATTACATGGACGCATATGAGCAAGGCTATCTTCTGTTCCCTCTCATAGCTACGAAGACTCTTTCAAAAGGTGCATTGGGATTGAGGCCGATATTAAAAGGGGGATGCTGAGTTCCGCGCAAAAAGGTCCAGACCAATGCCAAGTCAAGGTCAAGGATCAAAGCAACCTTGGGGAGGTCAACAAGCGAATAAGAGGCATGGACCACCACCCAATCTACCGTAGCCACAGGTACAGTCAGGGTTTCAGAAGAAGGTATGTGATTTTTGTCACCGTGTTCATCCAGGGGAATGTCGGTGGAAGGCTGGAGCATGTTTTTGGTGTGGTAAGACAGGGCACAGGATTAACGAATGTCCCACTATTCCGAAAGATAAAGTTAGACCCACCAATGCTCGGGTATTTTCGTTGACACAACCAGAGGCAGACGCATCTGAGAATGTAGTCACAGGTACCATTATGATGCATTCAGTCCCTATAGTAGCTTTGTTTGATTGTGGAGCTTCTCACTCTTTTATATTTAAAAGATGTGCTAATAATTTAAGTTCTAAACCTGAATACCTTAGAGAACCCTATCATGTAGCTACCCCAGGAGAAAAGATAATTACATCCAATCTCATACATAGGGATTGTCTTATTGGGGTTAACGGGCATGAACTTAGGGCAGATTTGATTCAGATTAATATGAGGGATTTTGATGTGATATTGGGTATGAACTGGTTGGAGAAGAATTATGCTTGTGTAGATTGTCGTGGCAAGAGAGTTAACTTTGGAATACCGGGAATAGAAGGATTTTCATTCCAAGGGGGAATAGAGAAACAAGTCAAACGTGTAACCCCAGTGATTTCTGCTATGCAAGCTTGGAAGGCTCTTCGAAAGGGTTGTGTGGGTTATTTGGCAAATGTAATTGACACCGAAATGAAGGGTGTGGATTTGAATGACATCCCAATGGTTCGGGATTTCCCTGATGTGTTTCCCGAGGAGTTACCAGGGCTACCACCAAATCGTGAAATTGAGTTTGAGATTAATGTGATGCCAGGGGAAGCAGCGATCTCTAAAGCTCCATATCGAATGGCTCCTGTGGAATTACAAGAGCTTAAAGTACAATTACAAGAGTTGTTGGATGTTAAATTCATCCGACCCAGTGTATCACCGTGGTGCTCCGGTATTGTTTGTAAAGAAGAAAGATGGGAGTTTGAGACTTTGTATTGATTATCGGGAGTTGAACCGGATTACTATTAAGAACAAGTACCCATTGCCAAGGATAGATGATTTGTTCGATCAACTCAATGGAGCCCGGGTGTTTTCAAAGATTGATTTGCGTTCGGGTTACCACCAATTGAAGATTAAGTCGGGAGATATGTCCAAAACGGCTTTTAGAACAAGGTATGGGCATTATGAATTTCTTGTTATGCCTTTTGGACTAACGAATGCCCCTGCTGCTTTTATGGATTTGATGAACAGGGTATTTAAGCCTCAACTTGATAAATTTGTTGTGGTCTTTATTGATGATATCTTGGTATATTCTCGAACTGAGGAAGAACATGTCGAACATTTGAAGACAGTGCTGCAAATCTTAAGAGAAAAGAAACTCTTCGCCAAGTTTAGCAAATGTGAATTCTGGCTTAAGAGTGTTGCTTTCTTGGGTCATGTGATATCAGAAGAAGGTGTGACAGTGGATCCAAAGAAGATAGAAGCAATTGTTGATTGGCCGAAACCGACCAACGTCACGGAGGTTCGGAGTTTTCTAGGGTTGGCAGGTTATTATAGGAAGTTCATCGAGGGATTTTCATCAATTGCCATTCCTTTGACTCAATTGACACAGAAGAGGGTAAAGTTTGAGTGGACTACCGTTTGTGAGAACAGTTTTCAAGAGTTAAAGAGAAAGTTGGTGTCTGCACCTGTGCTTACACTTCCATCTGAGTCCGGTGGATTCACGGTGTACAGTGACGCTTATAAAAATGGGTTGGGATGTGTGTTAATGCAAAATGGAAGAGTTATTGCTTATGCTTCTCGTCAATTGAAGAAGTATGAACAAAACTACCCAACTCATGACCTAGAATTGGCCGCCGTAGTGTTTGCTCTGAAGATTTGGAGGCATTATCTGTATGGAGAGAGGTGTGAGATGTTTACTGATAATAAGAGTTTGAAGTATCTGTTCACACAAAAGGAATTGAATATGAGGCAACGGCGATGGTTGGAGTTGTTGAGTGATTACGATCTGGATATAAAGTATCATCCTGGGAAGGCAAATAGAGTGGCCGATGCCTTGAGTAGGAAGTCATCCGGAACATTAGCATCACTGTTGACTCAACAGAACCAGTTGATTTCTGAGTTTGAAAAGCTGGAGATAGAAGGGATTGGTGCGACTGAGAGTTTTCTAATGGCATTAATAGCACAATCTTCATTGCTAGAGCGGATTAAAGTTGCCCAAGCCGATGATGTGGAGTTGAAGAGGAAGAAAGACCAGATCAAAGAAGATTCACAATCTGATTTTCAATCTCATGATGACGGAAGTGTGTGGTTTCGAGGAAGGTTATGTGTACCTAATGATTCGGATTTGAGAAACGAAGTCTTAAAGGAAGCACATAATTCGAAATTTTCTATTCATCCAGGAAGTACAAAAATGTATAGGGATTTGAAAAGGAATTTCTGGTGGAGTGGAATGAAGACGGACATTTCGGAGTTTGTTTCTAAATGTTTGGTATGTCAACAAGTCAAAGTTGAACACCAACGTCCTGGAGGATTGCTGAAACCATTGGAGATACCGGTTTGGAAATGGGAACACGTGACTATGGATTTCGTATGTGGGTTGCCAAAAACTAAGACCAGCCAAGATACAATCTGGGTAATTGTGGATAGGTTGACTAAGACCGCTCATTTATTACCCATGCGGGCCACAGCTACAATGGAGCAATTGGTTAATATGTACATGGATAATATTATCCGTTTACATGTGGTACCGGTTAGCATTGTATCAGACAGAGATCCACGGTTTGTGTCTATGTTTTGGGAAAGTTTTAATCGAGCTATGGGGACTAAAGTAACACTTAGTACAGCTTTCCACCCACAGACGGATGGTCAATCGGAAAGAACTATTCAAACCTTGGAAGATATGTTGAGGGCATGTGTTCTCGATTTCAAAGGTAGCTGGGTTGACTATTTGACGCTTATCGAGTTTGCTTACAACAATAGCTTCCATGTTAGCATCGGAATGGCGCCATATGAAGCATTGTATGGGAGGAAGTGTAGGTCACCGATTTGTTGGGATGAGATTGGTGAGAAGAGTGTGATGGGACCGGATTTAGTGCAAGTGACTCTTGAGAAAGTTCCTTTAATTCGAGATCATTTGAAAGCGGCTCAAGATAGACAAAAGAGTTGGGCGGATACCAGGAGAAGACCGTTGGAATTTCAAAGTGGGGATAAGGTATATCTTCGTATATCACCTAACAAGGGGGTGATGAGATTTGGCAAGAGTGGGAAATTAAGTCCAAGGTATGTCGGACCGTTTGACATTTTGGAAAGGGTTGGAGATCTTGCTTACAGACTTGCTTTGCCACCATCTTTGTCAAGGGTTCATAATGTATTCCACGTGTCACAATTAAGACAATACATCTCGGATCCTAGTCATGAGATAGAAGTGGAACCATTGGAGGTACAAGAGAATTTGTCCTATTGGGAGTTGCCTCTACGCATTGTTGACCGGAAGGAACAAGTGTTAAGACGGAGAACAATTCCATATGTGAAGATACAATGGTCGAATCACACTCCTCGTGAAGCAACTTGGGAATTAGAAGAAGAGGTGAAAGAGAAATACCCACATTTGTTTAAGGAACAAGGTACGATAAGTTTCAAGACCGAAACTTTTTATAAGGAGGGTAGAATGTAATACCAAAACCAAAATTAGGGGACCAAATTATAAATAAAAAGGGTCATTTCATAATTAGGTAAAACAATAGGGACTTTTTAGCAATTTTGAGAAATTGTATATAAAATCCCTCGTATTCAAATTGGGGGGCAGTCAACTTCTTCTTGTTCTTATATTTTCTTTCTCTTTTCTTACAAACTCTCAAATAGGGCAAGAGATTGGAGGGGATTGAAGGAAACAAGACAACAATTCTCTCTCAAATCTTAGTCTAAGTAAGGTAAGGAACGTTTTTACCGATTGAATTCATCGATAGACTTCTGTTTTGTTCTTAAAGAGTATTAAGAGTTTGGATTTTGATTGTGTTAGGAAGTGGTTGATTTGGTGGTGTAATCTTAGAATTAAGGGCAAGAGTTATTAGTGATTACAAGTAAGTGGTTTTAACACTCTTTTATGTTTTCAAATGCTTTTGAAGAATTTATGTGTTTTTGAGAAATTTGTATGTTGATTATATGAAAATGGATTGAGCTTGTTTAGATTTTGGTTTTTGATATATGTGAAAATATTGCAGTGGCTTTTTGTGAATTAAAGTTATTTGATGAAATGCTTAAATGAGTTTTAAGTGTTATAAGCTCTCGAATGGTCTTGAAATGATTGGTAGGAACGTTCCAATTCAGTGTTCAGGACCCTCCTAGCGGGGTTATAGCTAGGAATTCAGTGTTTGTGGCCTACCTGACGGGTTATAAAAGTCAGGAACTGGATCCAGTGTACCGAGAGTTTCTTGAGTTGTTCATGAGCTAATGACGTATATTTCATGTGTAATTGTGAAAGTTATTTGTTAAGTTAATGTGCCACTTGCTATATGTATATGTGTGTATGAATTTTGAACGTTTTCAAACGTGGTCTTCATGTGTTAAAATCTTTTGTGAAAAGTATATATAAAGTATGACATGTTCAATCCAATAAAAGACTGTTATTATCACTTACTGAGCAATTGTTTGCTCATACCACCAAAGTTGTCTCTTTTGCAGATTCTAAGATTTCCCGGGTTTGATGTTTGGAGGATTTGAGAGAGAAGAGTTGTATTTTGATGATATTGTAGATATGTTTAGACAATGTGTGTATTATGGCTTGAAGAGTTAGTTTTAGTATTGTTAAGAATGAGGTTATGTTGATGTAGTAGCTTGTAGGCATCACTTGTGTATGTTATAGTGTAATTGTATTAGTATGGTTTTGGTAAAATGGTGATTCCGTGGACTAAGTAAATACTAAAGAGTTAGTATATGTGAATAGAATGGAAACCTTGTTGTTTTCTCTTTTGGAATGCAATGAGAAGTTCTTTGTTATATATAATGTGATGTGTAATTGTTGTGAATGAATGATGGTTGATTTAGTTATGATGATGGGTTCTAATGAGTTGTAGATTGATAAGAATGTGTTAGATTGTGGTATTGATAGTTTTGGTTATTGAAATGTTATGGAAATGGTTTGGTGTTGGTTTTGGAAAAGGTTGAATGGAGTAAAGTATTTTTGCAGAAATTTCTAAGTTTCGGACGGCCGAAAGTTTAAGGGGTCGTCCGAACCTAATTTACAGGAAGCATGTCAAAATGGGTCGCGAAAGTTTCGGACGGCCGAAACCCCCCAGGGTCTTCCGAACCTATTCTTCAGAAAGGCTGCATTTTGCACAAAGTTTTGGACGGTACTTTCGGACGACTGGGGTCGTCCGAACCTAAGTTTCGGACGTCCGAAACTCCCGGAGACCGTCCGATCCTATTTTCTTTGACTTCTTTTCAATTTTTGTTTTCCGAATTGTTAGTACAACTAAGCTACGATTCAATTGAGAACTATATGATATATTACAAAACATGTTGACTTGGTTGGGACATGTAATTCATATGTGGATTGGTTTTTTTTTATATATATTTCCATTAAGTACAACGACCCGAACAACGAATGGTAAGCTTAGGTCAAATAGGCTTCGCACTCATTAGATTATTATTCTTTGAGTGTGGCCGTGCCACGTCGGATTTTGGGGCGTGACAGTTTTGGTTTAATGAAAGTTACCTTCATGGTACATTAACATTTCATCAACATTTTCAAGCTAAGGATTCAGACATCATATTAGCCACCATACCTAAGTCAGGTACTACATGGCTGAAAGCCCTCATCTTCAACATTGTTAATCGAAACAAATATTCAGTTTCAAATAGCCCTTTGCTCTCCTCCAACCCTCATCAACTTGTCCCTTTCTTAGAAATCAATGTATACGGGGGAGGAAAAATTCCTGACATAAACTCAATCCCTAGCCCTCGTATTTTTGCAACTCATATACCTTATCAGTGCTTTCCCAATACGGTTTTGGATGCTTCCGATTGTAAAATTATCTATCTTTGTGGAAACCCTTTGGACATATTTACCTCTTTGATACATTTTGCATTGCAAAATGATTTTGTACAACAGGGAAATCAATCCACCATGGATCGAATATTTGAATCATTTTGTGAGGGTGTATGTCACTATGGTCCATTTTGGGATCATATTTTGGGATATTGGGAGGCAAGCTTAAAAAATCCAAAGAAAATTTTTTGTTTTTGAAGTATGAGGATCTTAAAAAGGATATCAATTCTTCTGTTAAGAAAATGGCTGAGTTCTTGGGGTGTGGTTTTTCAATGGAGGAAGAAAATCAAGGGTTGGTTGAAGAGATAACAAAGCTTTGTAGCTTGGAAAATCTCAAGAATTTGGAATGTAACAAGAAGCACTACTGTGATACCCGAGCTGTGCATAAAGTTAAATATAGTTCATATTTTCGCAAGGGAGAAGTTGGAGACTGGGTGAATTTTCTTCCACCATCCATGGCCGAACGCCTTGAAAAACTGATGAAAGAAAAGTTTGAAAATCATGGTTTGGCTCTGGATATTCATGGCTAATCAATCAATGTCCAAAAGATGAGTAATACGGACATTGTCCCCATTAATTTGTATGAATTATTCGATCTCTTTCCACTTCCGAACCCAAAGTTGTTCATTTCATTAATTTCCAATATTCAATAAAGAATTTCAAAGTGTTGTGTTTCTTAAACTTAATTTATTCATCCCCATTTAAAGCATAATTTTATTGAAGTTGTTTTGGACAACATGTTATACTTTTAAGTTTTCTATCATAGTAATCAAAATATGGACTGGGGTGTAATCGAGTCGAGTCGAGCTCGAGCTCACCCCTAATCGAGTAGAGCTCGAGCTCGATCGAGCTTCAATAATCGAGCTCGAACTCGAGCTCGACTAAGAGTGATCGAGCTCGCGAGTAGCTCGATTGAGCTCGAGCTCAAACGAGCTCAAGCTTGAGTATTTTCTTTTTTTATTTTTATATTTTTTTTATATTTTTTTATATTTTTTATTTTTTTTTATTTTTTTATTTTTTTATAAAAATTATAGGATGTATTTGCAATTTTTTAAAATTTAATGAGGTCAAATTATAATTTACTATAAATTAAGGACTAAAACATAATTATAAATAGATTAAATTATAATTTATTAAACTACAGGGACTAAAACATAAATATAAATATTAAATATAAAAAATATATATATATACTCGAGTAGCTCGCGAGCTACTCGAGTATATGTAATCCGAGCTCGAGCTCGATTCGAACTCGGTCAAACCGAGTTTGAGTCGAGTAGTTGACCGAGCTACTCGCGAGTAGCGAGTAGCTCGCCCGTTTATCACCCTTATGGACGGTAGAGATCGATATTAAATATAGTTGAAGATACATTTTTTGCTTTCTTGGTCTATATATGTGTTAATACAAACTTAATATGATTGAAGAACATGAAATATAAATGGGTTAACTACATTTACCACCGCTGAAGTTTGATGAAAGTACCAAACGAATCCTGTAGTTTTAGAAAATTATGACCACCCGTTAGCTGAGCAAACGTTTAGCAAATCAACCCCTCCCTCAAAAAAAAAATGTTTGTGTATTGCCTAATATGTCCTTAAAACTTTATCGGTAATAATTATATTATTTTAGTTAACTAAATACATATGTTAAATATTAAAAAAATCAAAGAATTTTTTTTACATAAAAAAATTCAAAAAAAAATTCTTCTTTCTCAATTAATCAAACTAACTATTTTATTTTTCAAAAATAATTCTTTTTCTTCCAAAAATTTTAAATTTATATAGAAAAAGATTTCTTGATTAAAGTTTGATTAATTTGATAAACCCATTTGTAATAAAGAATATGAAATTGATAATTTATAACAAAGAATTAAAAAGCGAAAAAAGTATTTATTGTCATTTCATATTTACTTATATATTTTTGTTATATTTTTAACAAAATAAGTTATGATATTTTGGTAATTTCATCAATTTTTTCAGTCAACTTTAACAGCAGGCGTGATCGTAATTTTCTAAAACCACAAGGTTCGTTTTCTACTTTCACTAAATCTCAAGAGTGGTAAATGTAATTAACTTTCACTAAATCTCAAGAGTGGTAAATGTAATTAATCCAATATAAATCAAACACGCTTCGTACGTAAGAATTTTTTTTATTTCTTTCAATACAAAACCCTCATAACATCCTTATAAGTTTAGTTTAATATATTAAAAAATATTTAAAAGTTTGCATCCAATCCAACTCCGAATAGAATTAAGAAACGTTGTTATACGTACCCAGCTCTTAATTGTTTTTGGTAAAAAAAAAAAAACAGCAATAACAAAAATTTCAAATTAGGAAAGGAAAAACCTCAAATATTCTCAATTTGAAATAAGAAAAATCAAACATTAATTGGAATATTGGTTCGTGCAGTTTCCTAATTATTCTTGTGTACGAATGTAATTAATTATTTGGTAATTTCCAAAATCCTTTCAATGTTTCCTAAAACAATTATTTTCCAAATCTGAACTGAATTATAAAACAAGTAGGGCTGCACATTACATATACACCCGCGATCGACATAAAATAAGATCAATCAATCAATCAATCAATCACCATTACATAAATTTGCTCCTTTTATGTTTTTCTGCAGCCAACAAGAACATTAATGGCATTAGAACTTCTTCCCATGGAAGTGATGAATCAAATTTATGAAAAAGCCCAGATTGAAGGAGAAGCCATTGATGATGATGAAGTGATTTTGGTGATACAAAAGGCACTCAGAGAACCTGATATTAAACCACAATGTAATCGTTTCGTCATTCCATCAAGCCAGATGAGTAATATGTTTCTGAAGGACGAAGAAATAAGAAATCTTGTTGAAAATCAAGATCGTCGGAGGCCTTACAGCAACCCTATGATGGTTGATATTATTGAGCCAACCAGAAGAGTAAAAAAGGTGAGCTTAAGGATGTGGTCCATGTGGAAGATGTCGAAAGTTTCCTTTGTATTGGAGACAAATTGGAAAAAAATAGTACTCAACAACCATCTTCAACCAGACAATGTAGTGCAGTTGTGGGCTTATCGCAGCAATGGGAGATTGTGTTTTGCTTTTGTCATTGTTTGATCATGAATACTAGTGATGCGAGGTTTAAATTTTTAATGCACAACTTAATTGCACATGCATTTTAGTTTTTTTATTTTTAATGGGATTTTCTTTTTACATAGTTTATGTTTAGTTCACTTGTCAAAGCAAAAACAGAATTGCTTGTCGGAATTGAACGATTAAGTGTCGAAATTGCTTCTCTTCTAATTTTCTATTTTCAACCTATGCTTTATTTTATAGAAATATTTCAACATTACTATTTGAGTGATTGATTAATAAGAATAAGTGTTAAATACATGTTACACGTATTAATAAAATAATAGAAGATCCGTTGGAGTTAAATTTCGAAATTGCTCAAAATTATAAAACAAAATGACATTCCAATAATAATGTTTTATTTTGGGTTAAAGTTGCTTGATTAAAACAACACAAACGTCCGAATTCATAATATTTTGTTTGTCAAATCAATATGGCGTGGGAAATGGGAATGTTATCACTTATCATGTTATATAATACTATATTATAAGTTACTATTATTTGTTTTCTTGCACCGGACGCAAACAGAACAATACATTAGATAAAAAAAATTATTTTTTTTTGTTTGTACAAATGTTAATGCTAAAGGTACAAGTAAGCGATGCATAAATATTTAACGGCATCCCTTTGTTTCCATGTGCCGGACAGTAAAACAGAACAAATGCATAAATAAAAAGCCTAAATTTCTCCGTCGATTTCTTCAATAATCAATTTCGTCTCTCTCAATCATTATCTCTCAAATTAAAAATTCCACAAAATCAATCATATTGAAATGGATCCAAACCCTAAAAATTTCCCAATTCTGTCCTACGTAATGGCCAAATTCCCCAGCATGAAACGCAACACCGCCGGCGACGTTTTTGACGTCGAAGCACCGCCGCATTCGCCGGCGGAGTCGTCTCAGAAGCCGCATTTCGAGCTGACGGAGCGAATGCCTCATTTGACCGACCCCAAGCTCATCTCCGAGATGCGATCGGCGGTCGCTGACGTGGCGCAGACTCGTTCGACGCTTAAAACGCTTGGCGAGCGGCCGGATCATGAGACGGTGGATAAAGCGAGGGCGATGCTGGCGGAGGTGGAAGGGAATTTGTACGGAGAGTTGGAGGAAATTGCGATTTCGCCGGATGAGGAAGAGAAGGTGGTGCAGGGGAGGAAGAGTTTGGAGAGGAAGCGGGAGATTTATAAGGCACTTTTGTCGTTGGATGAGATGCATGAGGCGTATGGGAAGATGCTGAGTCAGGCGGAGGAGAGGTTGAGTAGGATTTATGAGGCGGCCGTAGCTGGTGGTGATGGGGCGCTGATGGATGAGAAGGGGAAGGGGGTGGTTGTGGAGGAGGAGCTGGATGAAGAAGTGGTGGCGATACTGAAGGAGTTTGAGGGAGGTGGTGTGTTTGAAAGGGTGAGTTTGGTTGGGAAACAGTTGAGGTTGCTGCCGGAAGCGTTTGGGAGGATTAAGTCACTGGTGGTCCTTGATTTGTCCAATAATCAGCTTGAGGTAATGCCGAATTCCAGTATGAGAAAACTTATAATCTTTGTAATTATATTGTGGATGTATAGTTAGAATGTTAGTGATAATGTGTCCGGATATTGATGACTTGATTATACTACTGATTTGTACTTGGAAACTGATGGAGTTATATGATGGTGGGTTATCTTTCTTGAGAATGTACTGGTACGGTGAAGTATCCGTACGGTTGATGTGTGGTTGGACATTGGACATTAATCGTGGAGAGAAAATCTTTTAGCTGTTATGATTACAAGGAAATTAAACATTTAGTTTTACGAATGCTAAATTACTGGAGTTATCTTCATTGGCATGATTGCAAGGAACTTATCGACAATCGTGACTTCACACCTGAATAAGGCATTATAGAGATGATATATTTTTATTATTTTTCATCTACGACCTCTTTTTCTTGAAATTAGTATGATGCTTGCCCTCATTTTAAAAACTACAAATTGAGATACATTCCTCATTTGACATAGTATATGTTCAGTGCATTTTGTTTATTGTTTGGATTCGAACAGTTCATTTTTGCAAATGTCGACATGATGATTAACAGCTCTTTGAACCATTCTCTATGAGCTAGGATTGAATTAGCCATACTCTGAGCTTCACCAAATATTCTTTCCAACCAATTTGAAATATCAAACCCTTCTCTTCCTGTACAGAGAGCTGTACAATCCTCCACTTACCTCTATCTAGCTTTCCTTTCACACCTCACTTCACTGTTGATTAGTGGGTGTTCAGCATCGCTTTGGTACTGGTGGTGGGATCTGGGGATGGGTGCTGGCTCAATAAGTTTTAGAATGCTTCAGTCATACTTGTGTTTATGATATTTTGTTCAAGTCCTAAATTTGCCCTTTCTCCTCATATAATTAATTTAACAGATCCCAGAATTTCTCCATTTGATTTACCTTGCTAAATATGCCCCATAATGTAGATTATCTCCTGGTTTCTTGTTTACAACCTAAAGATTTTTGTCTGTATTATTCTGTTTATAAAGTATAAAAAATAAAGTTCCCTGTAATTGAATGTTTTTCCTCTTTAAAATTTTTGTCCAGCATGTCGTTTTACTTAAACTTTTGGTGTAGCTCTGTCTACTTCCCTTTGAAGTTGTAATGAGCACAGAAGCCTGCCATTTATTTTAGAAAGTTTCATTTACTTCCTAATTTGTTTAACAAATGTTTTATATAATCCTACCTTCCATTGTTGATTTGTTATTGGACCATTGTTCTTAACTAATTTCATCTGTAAATCTGTAAACCTAACATATTATCCTGAAACCTTTTCTTCTCTTCTGATTTATATTTATTTTACCTTATGATATGGATCACATTAGAAATCGTTGTTGCATTCATGTTGAATTACATGGCTATGTCATGTCATTATTTTATTAAGAATAACTTTGAATGCTTAATTTGTTTTATATTCTAACTGGAGAGGGATTTGTTCCAGGCAGCTGGGGGAGTTAAGTTTCTTGTGACTCTGGTGATTAATGTTTGTATTCTAACCCATCTTGTAACTTTGATCATCGTAATGCTCTATGATAGAACCTATCTTGTGTCTTTGAAAGTATCACTCGGATTATTGTCTCGGGATGTTGGATAAAACATTTGCTAGTTTTGATTTAGTTATCAGGTCCCAAGCTACCATAATTGGAGCTTCTTGATAGGGACTGCAAAGTGTTTTGTAGACCAGTTTCTTCGTTGATAAGTTTGGTTTCAGGGACAATTTTTTCATATGATAGAGTGATATTGGCATAAAAGGTTAAATACAAGATCTAAGGTATCTTGCAAAACTAGAATGTTGTTAGCAAGGTGGCTGAATATAGTTGTTTGAGTAAGAAAAAATTTGGCTTATGTGCATGTTCTTCTCTGTGTTTATCATTTCATTACGACAACTAACAACTAAGCCTTTATCCCACTATGTGTGGTCGGCTACATGGATCATATTTCGTCATCATATTCTATCATTACACATGTTTTCATTGACTAACTAAAAAAGTTACTTGGCCAAAAATGAAAAAGTAACAATGTACTTCCTTAGATTTTCAATTATCACTCTTGTTTGATGTTGCTTCTCAGGTTTTCTCTGCATCCTCTCTCTTCTCTCTTTTCCCCTTCTCTCTAATTTACTCTAGCTGTGTGATTGAACTTAGAGATTCTGAGTCTCTGTGTTCATTATTATTTTAAACTGGACCATTGTGTTTAGACAGAGATGCCTACTTATGATGATCTTTTAGGTTAGGCCATTCTTGAGATCACTTTGTTTAATCTTAAGTATGAGAACAAACTGAATATTAGCGGCAACTTTTTTTGATTGTTTAAACAAACAAGCATTGTCATTGTGGTGAAATTTAGGAACAGCTGGTATCCAACCATGAGGACAATGCCTGAGTTGTTTGCACCCCTTTTTCTATGTGCTATGGTTTTTTGTTCTAGTGGAATGAGGTTGTTTTTCAGTTCAAATTCATAAATGTACTCTTTCTTGTAGCTATGTGATCTAACACCTTGAGGATTTCTGACGTCTGGTTCGTAATTCTGTATTACTGTTAAGCAGAACTATGAGAGGTACCCGACAGGAGATGTTTAATTATGGTGATCTTTTTAGATTAAGTCATTCTGCAGATCACTTCATTTTAATTCTTAGGATTGTGTATGAGAACAACTAATTTGGCAGCAACTGTTTTTGTTGGTTCAAAAGAGCACGCATTTTCATTGTGGTAAAACTTAGGAAACCCTGATGCCAAACCGTCAGGATAATGTTGTTTGCACCTCCTGTTGTATGTGCACTGGGCTTGGGGTAGTTTCCGGTCCAAATGCATAAATGTACTATTTTTTCCTTTAAGGCATCTCTTGTGAACTCCTTAAGTTAGTGTTTTTAAACTCCAACCAAATTTTCCCATGCTTTGATCTAAACTTGCTGCTTTCTAATTGTGGTCAATTGTAAAACAGATGTAAGTGCAGGACTTATTTACTCAGGTAAAATGTTTTCCAAGGTGAATTGATTTCTTTCTTTTCTCTTAGCATCTTTCAATGTTAATTTTGATCCTAACAAATGTACTTATTATTCTATTGCTGATAGTGGCCCCAATAAATGTACTTTTGGGTTGTCTTTGCCACTAGAATTAACGTCTTCCATTTGATTTTTTTGAATTTTCTAACTCTTGTAACATTTGCATGATTTTTTCAACTATATTATTCCTTTCCTACTTTTCCATCCAGTGAACTTGCTTTCCTGCCTTGATAGAAAGGAGATGATACATCTTGATGAAAATTTAACACTGTTGTTGACCATTTGGTTAAAATGGTACTAGAATCATTAATATTTTGTTGTGAGTTAGTTGTTGAAGATTTAATTACGGTTGGCAAGTTTTGTTTATGCATTAGCAAATGGCAATGTAGATGTTCTTGTTTAAAAATATATGGCTTACTCATTTAACTCTCTTTGCGATTGTAGGCACTTCCGGATTCTGTTGCTGGATAGAAAAATCTGGTGAGGAACTTAATCTCTCTTCAAACCCATTTTGGAGAAGGGCGCTGCCAGATTCTATTGGCCTAGTTGTTTAAGTGAAATCTTGGATATCTCTGGAAACAAGCTTACTGCCTTGCCTGACAGCATTTGTCATTGCCGGTAATTCTTTTTTTTTTTTTTTCCATTGCCGGTAATCTTAGCTGTCAAAGAAGCCACCTTGACAACTCAACTTGTTTGACTGTTAACTTAATGATGTTTCACCTTGTTTGTAGGTCATTGGTAGATGTGAATGCAGGCTTCAACAAATTATCTTACTTGCCAACTAACATTGGGTATGAACTAGTGAACCTAAGAAGTCTTTCAGTTCCATTCAACAAAATCCGATCTCTCCCAAGTTCAGTTGGTGAAATGAAGTCATTGTGCCTTCTAGATCTGCGCTTCAATGAGCTCCGTGGTCTTCCCCCATCAATTGGGAGATTGTCAAACCTTGAGATTCTCAATCTTAGCAGTAATTTTAACGACATGACTGAACTTCCTATCACAATTGGTGATTTGACCAATCTCAAAGAACTTGATCTTAGCAACAACCAGATCCATGAACTACCTGATACATTTGGACGGCTTGAAAACCTGACAAAGCTTAATGTGGACCAGAATCCTCTTGTGATGCCTCCAAAGGAGATTGTGAATGAAGGTGTTGAAGCTGTCAAGGCATTTATGATCAAAAGACGACTGGACATACTTCTGGAACAAGAGCGCATGAGCAAGGTTGAAGAAGATTCCCAGATAAGTTCAGGCATATTAACACGAAGCACCTCCTGGTTGAGTAATATTGTTACAGGATATTTAGGTGCCATGGGTAGCCCGAGAAACTCAAATGCAGATCCCTATCTCAATCAGCCCCGTTGATTCAGCTCTTTTGGAATGCACTACTTTCCTTATAGATGCACGGGCAATTTGACGAAGCAGTTGCGTTTTTTTTTTCTGCCGCCATCTTCAATCTTCAGCTAATACTATCTGGCTCATACATTCATCGGAGCTTTTTTCTTTTTTCTGGAGGATTGATGAAGTTTTGTTAGAAAATAATGCAGTGCATTGTATGATGCATAACCTCAATGACATGTCTCACTCTGTGCTTTACAATTTACTTGTTGCAAGCAAAATGCTTGATTTGTTTTTGCCTGGCAGAGCTGTTGGAAAAATGTTTCGTAGTGTTCTTAAGGGAGATAATTTTTTTCTCATTGCTTTTGAGTATTTCTGTGCACGCTTGAAAACAAGATGCTCATTGCGTGTCTATGGGACTGACTGATTGGCACATTCTATTTTGTTGATTATCATTTAGATTACCCCTCGCTCCTCAAGATGAAAAAGGAATGAAAAGTAAAAAATAATAATAATAAAAAGAATCAAATTCAGCTTTGGAATCAAATAAAGATTTGCAACTAAATAATTCTAATTAGATCACATTAGCCTAAATAATTTGGGATACAAGCTTGAATTGTTTAAGCAGCAGATATTGATTTAAATCCAATCTTGTATTTGATGTTAAATTATAATCCCCGCAATTTTTTTTAGATAAGCTATTATTATTTTTTTTTAGATAAGCTATTTTTTAGAAAACTAGAAATAAATCGTCAAAGATTATCATGTATTAAATTAAAACTTTCATTGATTCCATTACTAAAACTTTAATGAACTTTAGTTTCTCTCACTTTCCTCATGGGCAATACATTAGTAATAGTTTGAATTACATTTAGATTTGACAAAAGTATCAACGAACTCTTATAATTTTGACAAATTACAATTTCTCTCTAATAGTGGATGACGGTTAAAATTGATTAACGAATTCAATGAAAATACTAAAAGCTCATCATTTATTTTATTTAGAAAGTAAAATAAAATTCAAAAATAAATCATCAAATATGAAATGACAATAAAGATGGGTCATCCAACAAGAGCCACCTCTCTTTATGCTAAGATTTTAAAAATTATATTTTTTTCCTATAAAAAATTTAAAATTTTAATAAATCCTTTAGAAAATTAAAATTTTGCCTCTTTCCCACAAAAAATTAAAATATAGTTTCTATTAATAATGTTATACAATTTTACCTCCCAAAATCTTTTTTTTTTTTTTGATCTGTCGCTATTTATTTTTAAGTTCTATTTTATTTTCTTGACAAAATAAGTGCCGAGTTTTTAGTCTTTCTATTTAATCCGTTAGTCAACTTTAATTACTGTTCATTTTAGAGGGATAATCGTAATTTTGTAATATTATAAAATTTCATTCAGTAATTTTGTTAAATATCAGGAGTGATAAATGTAAAACTAATTTACTATGTTAGCTTGATTAATGGAGTTACGAATTTGGCATTACTAATAACTGAATACAACTCTCATAATTAATTACCAATATTGCTAGTGAACAAGTTACTCCAATTTGTAGCCCACTATGTCTCTTCCCAACAATTGAATACAACTCATCATTATATTACTTTGTCAATTCTATACTCCAATTTGCAATTAAAAGTTGGTAGAGATCACACATATGGAAATACAACACAAGACACAATGAGTAGTGAAGTTTTGTTGAGACATTAGAAAATGATAAGTGTCAATTCTTTCCATCCAAGAACATTTTCCCACTAAAATATCCGTTTGTACAAGCTATTTTTGGATTATATCATAAAAAATTTTTCCTTAGGATTTGTTATGAGAAAAGAATATTTTAGGAGTGTTTGGAATGAATGATTTTATTTTGTTGGGATTTGTATTGAAGATTTTTTTATTAATAAAAGTTTGAAATTTAAATTTGAATTAGTATTTTATTAGTTTATTTTAGTGATAATTGTGTTAGGAAGAATTGTTTATTATTAAAATTTAAAATTCAAATTCAAATTCAATATTTTATTTATTAAAATTACTGTAGCAAAAATAATTACTGTAACATTGTTTTGTGTTTTAAAAATTTTGATATAAAAGTTGAACAAAACAAACACCTCATTTTGCAATTGTGAAATAAATCACAAATTTGCATGCTTCCAAACAGACCCTAGCAATTAGATTCTTTTCATTTTATTTTTCAAATTCATAAGTGACGGTCATATTTTGTTTTTGGTGATTTCACTAGTTCCGTCTTACTTCAAGGGGACGAGCGATTGATCGAAAAGTTTAATTTGTAAATTGTAATTTAACTTTATTACGGTGATTTCACTAGTTCCTTCTTACTTCAATGAGGAGAGCGATCGTGACATAATGAAAATGTTGGATTTGTAATTCAACTTTTACTAGGAGGGAGAAAGATAAATGTAAACCCATGCAATAAATAAGCATTTATTGCTTTCCAATCTTCAAATCAAATCAAAACTGGTTCGGTTCTTGTTTCGTCATCCTCATCATCATCCGGCCATATCAATTAATCACTTCAAACTTGTGCAGATATACAACATTAATTAACATTCAATTCCAAGACTCTTTTCTTTTCCCCTCATTTTAAGAATTTAACAAGAGAAGATCGATGGATGATCAAAATCTTCTTGAACCCATTATTCTTTGTGATGAAGCAATTCCAAAGAAGCACTGCTGGTATGAAAATGTATCGGAAACCACAGAAGAACTGAAGAAACAAGTAGGTTTGGCAGGACCCCTTGTTGTTGTAAGCTTTTTACAATACAGTATGCAGATGATATCAGTAATGTTTGTTGGACATCTTGGAGAACTCTCTCTTTCCAGTGCATCATTGGCCACTTCTTTTGCAGGAGCTACTGGCTTCAACCTTATGGTATGTAAAACTTCTTAATTACTTAGAGAAAACATTAGTTTAGTTATAATTAATGATCCAAAGTCAATATATTCATCTCATGATCATTGATCTCTCTTTCTTTACAAAAACAAAATGATGTACATGTATGGGTAATCACAAAAAATTTTATGAAACGATTTCATAAATAAAACGTGTTTCGGCTAATTAATGGCGTTGAGATCATGATTTTAATTTTCTATCGTTTTTATTATGAATTGAAATCGTAATTAATTCTCATTTCATATATAACCCTAACTGTATTGTAATAGTTTTGCATCATAAAAATGTTTACTAAAATGGGATTTTTAATTGATCTTTGTAATCTAAAAGTTTGTGTCGTGTTATTCTCTTTATTCTTAAATTCCGGAAACGCACACCTTTGTGTGCTGGATTAGTTTTCATGTTGGCTATAACCAATTCAAGAAAACATGCTAACAAAATTCTCATGAAAAATGCTCAATACTTTAACCAACATCAGTTTTCTTGGATTATGGTTTTGCACATTTTCTTACTT
Organism: Ophiorrhiza pumila; assembly: GCA_016586305.1. Lineage (NCBI taxonomy): Eukaryota > Viridiplantae > Streptophyta > Magnoliopsida > Gentianales > Rubiaceae > Ophiorrhiza > Ophiorrhiza pumila. The sequence continues at coordinate 9,798,436 of BLIW01000004.1, forward strand.
TATTCAAAATTAAAGTAGTTTTCACATAACGTAGTTTTAAAACAAGATGTATTGGGTATGACAATTCTTCCATTCCCATATTTATTCACCATTTAATAAGCATTTCATGCTTTTCTGCATTTACTTTTTATTGTGGAAGACAAATATCATGTTTGGTAGGATAGTGCATTTAATAAGTGGAGCATTTTTGGTTTTGCTTAACTTTATCTCCAAAAAAAAAAAAAAAACACTTTCTTTCATAATTATTATTATTATTACTATTACTATTATTATTATTTTGGCAAATTCCGCACATGGGAGGGATTTATTAATTGAAAAATAAAAAATCTAGAGGGTCCCCCAATTAATGAAGAAATTTCCACATTTTCAAGAGTGTTAATTACATGTCTGTTCTCTTGTCTATAGCAATATTGAATGATTCACTGAGTTATAAGCTGCTTCAATTCCATCATTTTAAACTTAGCTAACTTTATCAAAAGCTTTTGTGCTTGAAGTTTAAGGGATGGTCGGTTTCAGCCACAAAAATAAAAATGCCATGTCACATTGGAAAAAAGAAGTGTGCTGTGTTAGCCCATTGTTCCTTCTATAATTAATGCTATCTATTGTTGAAAAGACTTCCCTAAAAAAATAATAACAATTTTGTGGAGAAGAATTTGCTTAAAAATTGACAATTGATGTGAGGTCTGAACAATTAATGTTATAAATCACAAAATCAAATCATATATCTTTTTTTCAAAAATGGAATCCCCCATCTTAGTCACCTACACCCGACCTCACAAAAAATCAAATCATATATCTATATAAAGAAAAGCTTGGTTAAAATTTCCTTGTGGTGGATATGATGATGATCATGTGAGTCTCCACCATGTAATATAATTAATAAATCACAAAATCAAATCATATATATATATATATATATATATATGCAAACGCCTTAAAATATATATGGATAGATAAACATTATGGTAATTAAGATATGGCAAGAGTCTTAAAATATATCCCAATATTCCATCTACACAAGGACAAATACAGGGAATAATTAGTAGCATGAATGTTTAATTTTCTTTTTTTTCAATACAAGGAGGAAATATTCTTCTTTAGTTTCCTAAGAAAGTTTATATACCTATAATGCAAGAACTAAATCTTATTGTTCCTTTCTAGACTAAAGACAAAAAAAATAATAGCTAGATCTATCTTGAATCTATCTTAAATATATGAAGTAATTCTTCACTTCGAATCTTCTATTCTATTTCCTGTTTTAATTTATAAATATACGTCACGTATATTTAATTAAAACTTTATCACGTTATTAGTGAACTCTAAAGTAATAAGTGTTAAATTCGTATTTATAGATTGAAATAGGAAATATAAGAGAAGATGGAATTCTTTCCTTTGGGGTGTCTCATCAGTTCATATTATATGAGTTGCATTAATCCATATTCTACTTAATTAACAACCTTTATTTATTTATTATTCTGCATCAAGGAATTGAACATTGTCTTTAATACATAACATTTAGATCATCCTTAATTTACTTGCAGCAAATTTTTGATCCAGCATTTTTAGTTTTCACCCATAATTCACCCTTCTTCGAATTGCACAAATTAATTAAATTAAGTTTCACTCAATAGATCACTTATATTTCTACAATCTTCGTGTGCAGAAGATGTCTTTAATTGGAGCCCCCCATTTATACCATTTGAAAACAGCATATATTCACATAACTAATGACATGCTTGTACCAAACACACTAAATTTTTTTTATCTATTTGAACTCAACAAAGAATGTCTAATTAGCAAAATCAATGTGGGTGGTTTTGCTAAAATTCATATTTATGCATGGAAAGTCATGGTGCATGTTAAATTTTGTACTTTTGCAACATATACTATATATCCTTTATTCATAGGATAAATCAAAACCAAACCTCAAAATAAATATGGATATATAAAGATTTTAACATCAAGATGTGATGAAATAAATTTTAACTGTTTATGTCTTAATTAATTTATGGCAATGATCAGCTTGGAATGGGAGGTGCATTAGAAACATTGTGTGGGCAAGCCAATGGAGCAAGACAGTATTACATGCTTGGCATACACATGCAGAGAGCTGTGCTTGTTCTCATGCTCACAAGCATCCCTATTGCATTTCTTTGGCTATATACAGGACAAATTTTCCTTTGTTTTGGCCAAGATAGACAAATTTCAGTGCATGCTGGAACATATGCTCGTTGGTTGATCCCTAGCATCTTCCCTTATGGCATCCTCCAATGTCAACACAGATTCCTACAGACACAAAAGATTGTGAAGCCACTGATTATGAGCACTGGTTTCACAAGCCTAATTCATGTTCTTGCTTGTTGGTTATTGGTTTTTCGGTTTGGATTCGGTAATAAGGGTGCTGCCATCTCTAACGCCATCTCTTATTCGATCAATGCGTTGATTTTGGGGGCTTATATCAGTTTTTCACCATTGTGCCAAAAAACATGGACTGGGATATCCAAGGAGGGGTTCAAAGATCTTTTTCATTTCGTATCATTGGCCATTCCTTCAGCTCTTATGGCCTGGTAAGCCTAAATGATCGATTATCAAGTTTAACCGATATTAATTATGTTCACAGAATTACGTACTCTCCTTTTCTTGATTTGTTAATCTATTCATGCATGGCTATGCAAGATTCAGCTTGGAAATGTGGGCATATGAGATTCTGGTTCTCATGTCAGGCCTTCTTCCTAATCCGAATCTGGAGACATCAATGATGTCCATCAGGTTTTGCAAATCCTATATATTCCCCTATTATAATACTATCCAAAACAAGAATAGATTGAATTTTTGCACAACCAGTACTTTCATTTTGAACGTATAATTAATTGAAATTCCCCCATTTCACAGCCTTAACACAAGTTCAGTAGTCTTCAGAATCCCGTATGGTTTTGGCAGTGCAGTGAGGTAAGTATAGTACATATAGAAGACGAAAGATTCTAAAACATTTTTAAAATCCAGGCTTTCTAAATTAAACAGGACTTTGCTGATTGATTTATTTTTCTGTTTCTTCCTTTGCCTTGACATGGAAAAATTAGCACAAGGGTGTCAAATGAATTTGGCGCAGGAAAGTCCAAGGCCGCACAAGTTGCTGCTCGTGCTGTGCTGGTTCTGGCTGTTGTTGAGGGACTCTTCGTATACTTAATTTCAATTGCAGCTAGAGATGTATGGGCCTATTTATACACCAATGAAGGAGAAGTTGCGAGATATATATCTAGCATTATGCCTGTGCTTGCCTTGTCCAATTTCATGGATGGAATTCAAGGGGTACTCTCAGGTTAGATCTCTTCTACTTTTTCCAGGAGAAGCTTTTCGTTATTTGCATGTGATGAGGGCAAAAATCATGCTTTGGAAAAGAGTTAAATTAGAAAGTGTTTAACTTATAAAATATCATTGTTTTAAAACTCGGACCGGAGTGCGAACCGGTAGAGCTACTGGGTTAGGGGTCAATTGGTCGGACCGGTCGAACCGGTGTCAAGAACCGGATGACGTCATAAATATATTTAATATAAATATATTGATTAAATATTTACATATCTCACATTTTATGTCAAAATAAAATTACCAAATTATAAAAAATAATAATATTCAATTGAATTCTTAGTTTTTTGTTCATAAAAAAAATCATAAATAAATCGTATTGTTTAATAATGTTAATAATTATTTTGTTGATAATTTAACAAAATTTTATTAAAATATGCAAAATATAATAAAATATTAATTAATTTAATATCAAATCGATCATATTAAAATAAGTTAGAAAATATAGTTCTCAATACACAATTTATTTATTTCAAAACTTAAACTTGTGAATTAAAAAAAAAATTAATGACATATCATACTTTGAATTTAATTTTGTGTGTTATAAATAATAATTAAATAAAAAACAATAAATATTATATGATAAAATTTAAAATTCATATTTATTTAAATTGTATGGATGTGATTGATTGAAAAATATTGATGAAAAACATAATTTCCATATTCATTCAAAATCTTGTAAATATTTATGACAATTAGAATTTATTAAAAATATTAAAATATGGTAAATTTGAAGTATTTATGATAATTGAAAGACATTAAAAATCTTGAATATGGTAAATTAAAGTATTTAAAATAATTGAATGTATTCAAATTTTAAAATATTGAAATATGGTAAATTAGAATCATTAATGATAATTAAAATCTTGAATATGGTAAATTAAAGTATTTATGATAATTGAATGTATTCAAATTTTAATATATTAAAATATGGTAAATTGAAATCATTAATGACAATTTGGGTGTATTGATGAAAAATCATTAACTACTATGAATTAGGTTTAGATTTTTTTTTAAAGGAAACAATTATGTATATAAATATAAATCAATTACAATGGAATTATGGGCTTTATATAACCCCAAAAGAGAAAATTAAGCATAATCTATGCCATTACAGAAAAACTAATTTGAACCAATAAATTAAATATAATTGAAACATTAACAACAAAAGTGTTGAATTTCGTGCACGAAATTCAATTACTGTACTACATAGTATTTGATATTTGTACAGGGCCTAATCAGCATCACCACCATAATTAATAAACTGTTGGTTTGCTTACTTTTGTTGGTTTCAAAGTAAAAAGTAAGGGGTCTAATCAGCATCACAACCATAATTAATAAACTGTTGGTTTGCTTACTTTTGTTGGTTTCAAAGTAAAAAGTAAAAAAAGTAAAAAAAAAATAAAAAAAATAAAAAAAAAACCCAGAAAAACAGAAAACCGGGTTTCAACCGGTTCCCGGTTTTTCCGTTTGAACCCGGTTTTTGACCGGGTTTGACCGGTTTTTTAGCAAACGGTTTTTTCAAATAACCCAAACCGGACCTATTGCCGGTTCCCGGTCGAACCGGCCGGTCCGGTCCGGGTTTAATAACACTGTAAAATATCATAGTTAGGAATTAGGAATTTGCGAGCACATGCCTTCACGAATTTTGCTACGAGGGTACAAAAAGTAATTGAAACAAATGAATTTTGCCAAAAAAACGGCACATGTCATGGTATTTGCTCTATGTGCATGTCTTATAACTAGGGTCAAGAGTTTTGAAATGATATAAAATTTACGTTCATTTAAAGATAACGATTCAAATTCACATTTTCCCTTCTTTTAACTCAATCCTGCAAAGTCTAGAAGTCATTCTAAACGGATGTCAAGTTTAATTTGGATATGCAAGTCATGAGTTAGCCCATCGTAAAAAAATTCTATACTTACTCTTCCATGAAGTCTAGATTTAAGTTTTTCTTGGCCTCAATACTTCAAATTAATTATCAGAGATTTTGACTTGAGTGAAAATTGTAAATTTTTATGACAAAAATTAAGGTGTTGCAAGAGGATGTGGGTGGCAGAAGATTGGTGCATTGGTGAATCTTGGATCTTATTATCTTTTAGGCGTTCCTTCATCAATCATCTTGACTTTTGTCTTCCACTTAGGAGGAAAGGTAACAAATTAATTTCATTATTTTTATCCTTTTGAAATCTGCATTAATAATTTTCCCGTCACATAATATTTGATCCCTTTTGATTAATTATTAATTACAGGGCCTTTGGATGGGAATAATGTGTGGAAGTTGTCTCCAAGCAATTTTGCTTCTCACTATTACAATGCATACAAATTGGGATAAAAAAGTAATTAAATTAATTACACCTTAATTTCATTATTACTCTCATTTTACCTTGTTTAAATATATAGATTTACCATTTACCTTTTCTTGCTTTTTTAATTTCCTCAGGTTATTGAAGCAAAGAATAGACTCTATCATTCTGGCATTCCAACAATTTCATAAGGGTTGTTTTTTAGGTTCAATATATAATTTCTTACTTATCACACTAGTACAAAATCAAGATTTTACACCGGTTAAATCGTATAATTTACACTGATTATTCTAAAAATAAACCGGTGTATATACATGTTCATTTTTACCATTTTTTTTAACCAAAAGCATTGTATTAAATAAATATGACTTGCACACAGTTAACTAGCTATTTATCACATTGTGCTGTTCTAAAAAGCCAAGCAAGAAAATGGTTTGTCCACTCCTCTGTGAGCAATGAGCATTGCATATGTTATATTAACCAAAATAAAATAATAATAATAATAATAAAGTTAAAAAAAAGGCTTCTTTTAAGAGTCATATGTGTTTGACTATATTAATTAGTTTTATTAGTTATAGGATAGGACTTAATTTTTTTCTGCTCAGGATGTACAACAAAACTGGAAAATTGGTAATCGAATCAGAATTGTTAGTTAATCGACTCCAATTAATCAATTTTTTTTATTCTAAGTAGCAAGTTGTTACAAATTAATTGTTTTTCGTTAAACCGGATAATTGGTATATAAAATTATAGTATAGTACAACAACTAAGTTTTTATTCTAATTAATGAGATCATTTGGCTGATCTGCATAGATCAAATTTCCAAAAGAAAAACATCAATATATACCATTTGGTTATTCTTTACAACAAACATAAATTCCAATATACTTAAACACTAATCCAAGAGGGATATCTTCACTATAGAATTTCCACAAAAACTATATATGAACCGATAGAACTAAAAAAGCTCTAATATATATTTATTATCACAATTAATAATAGATAAAAATTAATCACACGGAAGCAATATAGTTTGCATATTACAAGGTAAGAAATTTCCTAATACACGTAAAAAACTAATTAAAAAACAAAAACTTATTAAAAAAACTAACTTATACTTTAAGAAACAAACCCTTTCGATAAAAAAAAAATCCTAATTAATTAAGTTTAGTTTAAATCATCATGAACACTCTTGAACTTTTATATGAAGTATATTCCAAGAACAATATATATCGATCATTGATTGCTTACTCTTTACAAGAGTTTCAATAGATCAATAATCTAATCTAATCTAGCAATTAAAAGGAAATAACTCAAGTACACCAAAATAAATAATAAAAACACTGAAATCTCTACCTCTTAAAACGCCTTTTTTATGCAGGATCTCTGTTGATATCCATGCAGGTTGTAGATGGAGAATAATCATCAATGGTGTTTAGGATCATAAATGGTTGCCTAAGCAAATTTTATTTGCACCAATTAATGTAAACTATATATCCATTATTATTACTAAATCTCATTATGACACAACTGAACAAGAAACATGAATCAACGTTCATAACTAAACTTTATTCAATCATCAACTCTTAAAATTCTAGTAATTAAATTACTCAATAATCACATGATCACATCAAGAAGTTCTGAAAATTGTAATTACAATAATTAATTGATCATAATAAAATGCCATTTGATTTGATCATCATCTCCATCATCACTGAATATTGTCAATCTTCCACCAGTGATCGATATATAAAAGATCTTCTGAGTTTTGCCAACATGCATGCATGCAGCAGCAACTGAAACTTTCAATAAACAGTACTTAGAAAATGTCAAAAAACAAAAACAAAAATAATTGATCAAACCAATGACTGAAAACAATCAATAAGTACCTGAGACAGTCCGCCGGCCGGCCAGCAGGCGATTATTTTTCTTGGAAGCTAACGTTGATATCTCCCCGCCTGTTACGTTTTATCTCAATTCCTTCCACCTCGCTTAATTCGTCAAGATGTATGAGGGCATATCTTTTCCTTTCTTCTTTTCCAGCATAATTTGATGGATACACGAGTATCTCACTCACTGAAGAAGGAAGGTTATCAAAGTTCACATGTTCTTCATCATTTGCTGCAATTTCTATAGCATGTCTTCTTCCATGGCTCTCTGAAAATGGCTCTAATGTTATCCCGACAGAGGTCCGATTTTTAACAAGTATTTCAGGCATCTATCATATGAATTTAAAAAAAAAAAAAAAAAGTTAGTGTAAGTAACAAAAAATTCAAAAAAAAAATACAATCTAGATTTTCAAAATGTTAAGAAGACGGCCTAATTTGATCTTCAAGATTTCAATTTTTTTATCAATATATATAACTCAACTAATTAATAGAAGTTCTCTAATAAAAAAAAAAAATCTCCTACTATTTTTTCTATTAAAAAAAATAAAAGTCTTACTAATTATATAATAAAAAAAATAAAACTATTACTTTGAGACCGGGATTATTTTCAACAATATAGATTAATCCACCATTGTAGGGTAAAAAATTTGATTTTATAAAAAAAAAGAAAAAAGAAAAGAATCCTATTTTAAACCACTACGTACCGACATGTGTTAAATACAATTAATAAAGAAAATTCGACAATTGTGTTACATATATTGGTTACAAATTAAAACTTTGGTTACATATATTGTTCAAACCCAATTATTTAGTCTTGCCATCCAAATATTTCATGAACTAATAGTAATTAACTCAATAGAATTAGGGTAGCTTATATAACATTAGTGTGCAAATTGTGTCCAAGAGTGGTTTTTCAGGATGCAATCATATATGATATTGTTGGAAATTAAACTAAGCTTTATTAATTAGAAATTATATTTGTAATAGGATTTACTTATTAGATTGTTTTCCTTTAGGAATTAGAGTTTGTGAGGGATACACTCCCCAAATCCTTGTGTGTTTTAGATTTATTATTACCCTATAAATAGAGGGTGATAGAGGTCTTTGTGATAGTAGAAGAGAGAGGTAGAGGAGTAGGATTAGATACCTCAAAAGAGGTGTGAAGAAAGCCCTTTCGGGTTTGGAGAAATTTCGCGGGTCAGCGGATTGTGTTGTTGTGTGGCGGTTGTGCCATACACGTTATATTTTAATTGTATTCCTCTCCTCCCAAACACATATTCTTGTGTTAGATAAATAAAAGCGCTTCTGCATATTAGCGTGTTGGTATAAGAACTATTTCTAGTTCTAAAGTTACATATAGGAGATTTTTATCTCCAACAGTGGTATCAGAGCTAGGTCAATTGATATTGGATTGTGTATCAGATCCAAATCAAAATCCTGAGGGTTTCTCAAAACTAAGTTATTATTTGTTAGTCATGACAGAGATGGATTTAATTTGTTTTGTTCCTAAACTTAGGGAAAAACAAAATTATTTTTATTGGAAGGTTATGATGGAAACCCATCTTAAAGCTTTTGGCTTGTTCCAATATATTCAAGGAGACATAACAGAAGATGTTGATGAAGATGCAAAGATGGAAGAAAGATTGGCATTATCTCAAATACACCAGGCGGTTGATATGTCAATTTTTGGGAAAATCTCAATGGCTAAAACATCAAAACAGGCATGGGATACTTTGGAGAAAACATACATAGGTATCAATCAAGTTCAGCAAAATAATTCCTTGATGTTAAAAAGGAGATTCGAACTTTGCATCATGGAGAATAATTTGTTGATGTTACAAAGAAGGTTTGAGATTTGCACAATGGAGAAAACAGAATCCATTGAGTCATATTTTTCTCGTTTGTTAGTGATCAAAGAAGAGATGAAATTAAATGGGCGTCTTTTAACAGATGAGATTTTTGTTGATAAAGCTCTCAACACTTTGTCTGTGAAGTTTGATCAGATTGTGGCCTTTATACAAGAGACCAAAGATTTGTCCACATTAACAATTGAAGAATTGAAGGGTTCATTAATTCGATTTGAACAAAGAATTAATGAAAAATTGGATGGTCAGACAGAAAATACAGAAAAGGTGATTGTGATCAGAAATTTTGTCTTTGATGAACAAAGAGCTTCGAATTGGTCTTCTAAAGAGCCAATGGTATCAATTGGGCAAACACACATGTCTTTCTATATTGAGGAAGAAAACAATGATCACCAAAGTGAGCAAGTTCAACAACCAACTGTTGATCCTTCATCTTCAAGTATTGAATCCACTTTAGAAATTGAAAATCTCAAGGAAGGAGATTGTGGTTATGATCACGTTATGGAAGTGGTGGATGAAAGAAGTGTTGATTCAATTGAAGAAGATGAAGATATTATTTGTTCGGTAGAGCAAGAACAAGAAATTCATGTTGATGAGTATGTGGAAAAAAAAGAAATTAACAATGTTGGTGAAAAATATTCGTGTGATGATACAATGGAACTTCACGTTTGTGAAGATGTGAATGAATTTGTTGTTCTTGTAAATAAAGAAGAAAAGGAGATTGGTGATTTCACTTATGAAGAGAATGAAGAAATCATCAATTTTGAAGAGGGAAAAGAAACCATATACATGGTTGAATGTGATAAAAATATCACCAATGATTGTGACATTGTTAAGGTAAACAATATTGAAAAGATTGTTCAAGTTGAACAATATGATTTCATAATTTTTGGAAATTACATTGGTCATTCTCTATTAGAAGAGAATGTTGATATATGGAAGTTTTGTGCTAAAGGAAAAGAAACAGAAAACATATTTGAAGACTTCAAGATTCGGAACTACAAAATTCGTCTCAAATTACATGTGAAGACGAAGATGAAGATAAAGAAGAAGATCAAATATAAGATCCAAACTGCAATAGAGATTGCAAAAGGAATTCAAGCACGTGATCTTGAAGGTATTGATCATTTATAGAAATCTTAGTTTAAAGGGGGATTTGTTGGAAATTAAACTAAGCTTTATTAATTAGAAATTATATTTGTAATAGGATTTACTTATTAGATTGTTTTCCTTTAGGAATTAGAGTTTGTGAGGGATACACTCCCCAAATCCTTGTGTGTTTTAGATTTATTATTACCCTATAAATAGAGGGTGATAGAGGTCTTTGTGATAGTAGAAGAGAGAGGTAGAGGAGTAGGATTAGATACCTCAAAAGAGGTGTGAAGAAAGCCCTTTCGGGTTTGGAGAAATTTCGCGGGTCAGCGGATTGTGTTGTTGTGTGGCGGTTGTGCCATACACGTTATATTTTAATTGTATTCCTCTCCTCCCAAACACATATTCTTGTGTTAGATAAATAAAAGCGCTTCCGCATATTAGCGTGTTGGTATAAGAACTATTTCTAGTTCTAAAGTTACATATAGGAGATTTTTATCTCCAACAGATATATATATATATATATCTCATATATGTGTGTGTGTGTATGTATATATATAAACTTTGTTGGCACAATACGAACATAACTATATATGCTACAATTACTTTTACAAAATAAACAAGTAGAACAGTATCTGGTGATCAGTAATATCAATTTTTTTATTTTTGGGTTGCAACGATTTAGGAAGTACAAAATTATGAGCAGTAGTAACATTCATGACAAGCACTGTAGAACAATCCTGCAAAGATCTAGAGCACCCATGTTCACACACACACACACACAACATATAATATATAATATATATTTGCAAATTAAACATAAAAAAAAAAAAGACAATATCAGAAGGAATTACTGAGGAATTGAAAATAGAACTTAGGCACCTTGATACTGACAGAGGATTGAATTATATAGCTTAATTGGGAATTGTAATTGTGGGAAGATAAGTGAAGAGAAGAGAAGTTATGTACATATATAGAGAGAGAGATCAGTGCATGCATGCAATGCAAAAGATTGATATCAAAATAAGGAAATAAAAATTAAGAATTGATTACAGACATTTGCAAGCCTTGGTATTCTTCCTCCCTTTTATCCCAAGAAAAGAAAATGATGAAAAAAGGAAGAAAGTTTATTAGGAAACTTAATTATATGGGAAAAAAAAAGTTCATAAGAAATGTTATGGTAATGAATGCTAAAGAATACCTAGAGACAGAAATCACAAACGCATAAATTCTGAGACAGTGATCTTTTTGGAAACCTTTTTTTTTAAAAAAAATTCTTCCAAATTAGGGGTGTTCAAAAAAATTAAAAAATTAACTACACCTTCCAAATCATACCGCACCATATCATAAATGGTGCTTTTATTTTTATTTGTATTTTTTTTAAAGTAATTAGTTTTGATTTCAATATTTTAAAACTGTATGGTGCGATGCGGTTTTATTTTGTAAAATAAAAATCATAAAAGAACCGCATTGCAAAAATATAGGAATATATAGTAATATAATTGTATACATAATGTTGCATGGTAAATATTGATTACTTGCTTTAACTGCTTGCAATTACCTTATCTTTATTATTGTTCTTAATTTCTTTCTTTAGTGAATTTTTTTGTGAAAAGAATATACATATGCCATATATTTCAAAACTTAAATAAGTTTTTAAAAAAATTGTTATCACCATATTTTTTCTATTCGTATTTTCTTATATTAGCTATATATATATATGAGCATTTTTATTTCTTTTCACACACAAGAATGAGATATCCCACCACCAATTTACACATTATTGGACCAAGATATGCTTATATATAATTAATTGAATCATGAATTTTTTTATTATAATGTAATAATTTTTCATGATGCATAAATGTTATTCTCCTTGTGGTCCACTTATATAATTGTATTATTAGATTATAAATCTATTAAAAAAATCATCACAAATTAGTGGAAGTTTAAAAAAATCTTTCCGTGGTTATAAAAATAGTTTTGAAATCATGCATATTATAATTTCAAGCATGCACTAATTCTAAAGTTGGTATCTTTGAAATAGTTTTATATATATGAGACATGAGCTAATCACGACGCACGATAAAAATGGTAAAAAAAAATTAAAATTAAGATTTCAACTGTCATTAATTATATATTTCATATATAAATCAAATATTATATATGAACGGATTTCATAGGAATTTTTGTGTTAATTCTAATTAATATACTTTTTATGTAATGTAATACTAATATTTGTTTGGATGATTATTATTTTTTTTCTATTCAGATCAATTTTTATCACTATTTCTATTTTCTCTTTTTTTTCCTCATAATTTCAAACTGCGCATACACCGCAATTCGTAGTTTTAAACTTTAATTAAACAATATATATATATATATATATATATATATATATATTCAGAGACGTACAACTGTAGATGGAGAAAAAATGACGAGTTCCAGTCCAGTGTAGTACTCTACTGATGAAAATGCATGATGATCCTAACTCATTTTCGAATCACGCTTTCTAATTAATAAACATGCATATTTATTTTTCCTCTTTTGCTTGCCTTATAATGAGGACAAAGCACAAAGGGTTTCAAATGAATTAAGGTATTTTGTGTAAGGGTGATTTTAAGGTATGTGCATCACCCAAAACAGCATCCAATATAATCGGGAGTGACGACTCATCTCAAAAAAAGGTTCAGCCAAATAAAAAAAATTAAAAAAAAAAATAGGGATGGTTTCTCCTATTATGCCTGTCATTGCATTGTCAAATTTCATGGATGGAATTCAGCGGGTGCTCTCATGTTATAAGAGCTTTCTGTGATTCAAAACAAAGATCTTTGATGTTAAAAATTCAAAAATGAAATGGACTAATTCCAATATTTATATTGTATTTTCTTGAATTAATATAACTTTGAACCTTTTCCAACTTGAGAAAAACTCTAGGGAAACGGGTTCATGCATGTATGAGATAGGAGTTAATCATAATTTCAATTAACAATAAAAATGGTAGGAAATTAGAATTAGGATTTCAACGAACATTAACTGTCCGACTCATACATGAAACGTGTCTTATATATGAAAATGTTTTACAGGAATTTTTCTCATTCAACTTTCATATTAATCTGGGGGTTTATGATAACATTATGTAGAAATGGCAAAACTTTATGATAAGATATAGCAAGAGAGGATTTGCGTTGCAGAATAGTGGTGATTTGATCAATCTTGGATTTTATTTTCTTGTTGGCATTCCCACACCTCAATCATTTTGGCTTTTGTCTACACAATTTGGCAGGAAAGTTAGCAAATTAATTCATTTTTTTCTGCTTTGAGTAGTTCATGTAAGATATTCTATTTATGTATCTGGTTGTTGCATGCCCAGTACTAGTACTCTTGTATAATTTCATCATCTACCATAATTTCAATTGATTTTGCATCACTGTCATCTAATCTATTTGATAGAGCAAAATTCTAGGTTTGGAAGGAGAGCTAAGGTCTAGGTTTACTCACTAGCCTATTCAATGGATGCTACTCATGGTAAGAGACATTGCAAAATTATCAAATTAACGAAATCAAATTCACTCTCAACTTTTGCTAAGCTCCGATTCCACGATTCCTCGACACTCCACTCTGAGCTCCGATTATTTCGCCAGCTCCGATTCCACGATTCCTCGACACTCCACTCTGAGCTCCGATTATTTCCCAAGCGTTGTGATTTTCTGCCGGTGAGGGATTAGGGCTCGATGAAATGAGATTGGGAGAGTGAGAAAAAGACAGATTGTGAGTGAGAGTGAGAAAAGATTGTGAGTGTGTAAGAATTTTGCTTAAAAAGATTGTGAGTGTCGGGATGTTTCTACTCCATGAAACAAAAAACAGCAAAAAATAGAATGTATTTTTATTTAGTATTAAAGCTTTTTTTTTCTTAAAAATATACTGTACAATGTATTTTTACAGTTATATAAGCAATACAAACTAAATATAAAAATAGGTAATTAAAAAAATTTGAAATTATTAAACTAGATCAAATTTATTTTAAACTTTTAATAATAGTCACCAAAAATAGCTCAAAAATATTAATATAAAATTTTATATTAATAATGTTTATAAAAACATTGCTATACTTAAATATAATTGTTCAGTATATAATATTGATTAATATGGTAAGTATTAAATTAAGTATATATAAAAAAAAACTACATACAAAATAATTAATACAAAGCAAATATAAATTTTTTTAAATAATAGAATTTAGAGTATTTGTTTTTTCCCTATTCATTTTTACAATTAAACACAAAGTCGCAATGATTATTTTTGTACAAGTTGTATTAGTAATAACTATTTAAATTTTAAAATTTTCATAATAGTTCATCAAACTTTAATTTCTACTACAAATTTAACTAAAAATAAATCAAAATATATTAATTTAATATTTATTTTAATAATTTTAAAAATTAGATATTTTGTAACATCAATTTCTACTAAAATAATTTTAAGATAAATATATTATTTATTTTGAACCATAAAATTGCAAAACAAAAATTAAAAAATTTTGATTTGAAAAATGATGTTGAAACTTATTTAAATTTGGTATACATTGAGTAAATCTAGTGCCCTTTCGACGGCACTTGTCGTCAATATTGCTTTGACGAAATTTGCCGTCAACATCTCTAAGGTCATTTTGACGACATTTGCCGTCAACATCTCTAAGGTCATTTTGACGACATTTGCCGTCAGTATATGATTTTGACGACATTTGTCGTCAGTACGGCTATTGTCCTTTTGACGACATTTGCCGTCAATGTTCTTTTGACGACATTTATCGTCAGTACGTCTATTGTCTTTTGACAACATTTGCCGTCAATATGGCTTTGACGACATTTGTCGTCACTGCCAATCATGCAAAAACAATAGCTTGCCAAAGAAAAAGTCCAGCGGGGCACATATATACACACCTATTGACGACTTAGAATGTCGTCACTCAAGCTTTGACGACATATATCGTCACTAATACTCAGATATTCTCAACAGTGACGGAAAACATGTCGTCAAAGAATTGGTATACACACGTATTGACGACTTAAAATGTCGTCAATACATAGTTGACGACATATGTCGTCACTAATACTCAGATATTCTCAATAGTGACAAGAAAACATGTCGTCAAAGAGTTGGTCACGATTCAATTATGACAACATTTATTTTAGTGATTAATTATTACCTTCACTCACGATTTTTTTGTCGTCACTAGACTTTTCGTCACTAAAGGACAATTTTCTTGTAGTGACCGTTGTAGGAACTTTGTATGGGAATGTTCTTCAGTCAGGTTTGCTTATAGCCTTTGCAATGCACGCAAATTAGGAGCCATGAAGTAACTAAATTATGGCTATTAATATTAATCTTTAGTCATTACATATCAGCTTTCTTTGTCAATTTTTGGAATGCTACTATTTATTTCCTGCTTTTTTTTCCCTCCTCAGGAAATTAAAGCAAAGAACAATAGACTGTATCATTCCAGCATTCCAACAAATGAAGTTTTCATGATCGTTTTTTTTCCCTCAGGATTGTTGTTTCATCATGGGCACTAATTTCTTATTGATCGTCATTAGCTATTCGGGATCAAACAGTTTCTTGAAGAAATTGTGTGGAAAAAAATTTATTGGTTAACCCTGATGACATCGAAATTCGTAAGGTGTTTCCAAGCAGTCCTTTGTAATCTGAATAATGAAATCGAAATTCACAAAATGTTATCAGATCCTTTGCATTATGAGTATGATTTGAAGAAGAGTAATTACGCATGATGACATGCAAGACAAATGTTAGTCGTCAGATTCTTTGTGTCATGTACGTGTATGATTTGAATAAGAGTAATCACGGCACGATGACATGCAACACAAATATTAGGGACTTTGCGTCACATGTATAATATGAAGAAGAGTAATTAACGGCACATGATGACATGCAGCACAAATATCAGGTAGACAATCTGTGGCAGTGCCATAACAAATGAGCTTGATGAAAATTAGTGAACGAGCTGTATAAGTACACCAGCAATTATGCCTTTTCACGAAAGGTAAACTCCTGTACAGTGGTGCTCATCATTGTGCATTTCCTCAATGTTTTTCAACAAACGAGTGGTGTGAACTCGAATACCACGACCAAAGGTCGAAAATATTGTATATGAAAATAGCAAACTTTCACTAATTTGTTAACTCTTACTTTCTCATCATTGCAAACTAAGTTTATCAAAAAACTGAAAACTATTTTTTCTTAGAACAAATAGCTAACTTATAAGTATTATTAATTATGTAGAATCCAGTGAGGTGTGTAACCATGAAGTACTCCCAAATTTTATTAATAATAAAGAAAATTGATTAATTTTAAAGTGAGGGTTGTGTGTTTTTCTCCTTCAATTATTGTAATTTTAAAATGCGATTTAGAAATTAATCTCTATGCTGTAAGGATTAATTCTTAAAGGTCTTGATTGCTAAATATTGTGTTCGACTTTAATTAAGATCATTGCATTCCATATTTTATTTGTATGGGGGCAGACCTGTTGGCAGGGAACTGAATTCAACAAGTTGTTGCATACATTCATTTGTAATTAATCAGAAACATTAGGTACGGATTCGAGCTGGAACACCATTTGTGTACATACTGGAATTGTGAAGAATATCAAGCCCGCTGAATTGAACGTGCCATATGAATAATTATGATTATGTGTGTGGCCACTTTAAATACAATTTTATCTAAAGAATAAACATATGATACATTTTCAGAAAAAAAAAAAAATTGCATGTCTCACATTGTCTTAATTAGCATTAACTCAACATGTATAATAGTATGATAAAGTTGTTACACTATTATCAATGAAACCTAGAAATCTTGCTTCATCACCTTAATTAATTTGAAAATTCCTAAAATGTAAAGATGTATAGGTGTCCAATAATTTCATGCGGAACTTTTTTCCATACATGAGAAAGCACCATCATAATTAATTTAGCTACAATAACTCAAATATTTTAATTGGTAGCTTACTTACCTAATTAAGTAGTTGATCCCAAAGTCAAAAAAAAAAAGGTTGCATCAGAAAGGCAGTTGAAATAGAATTTTGTCAATTAAATGAAACATATTAGAAATCATACAATGAACAAAATACAATGATAATTAATTTACCTACAATGACTCAAATATTTCAATAAATTTTGTTTGCTTATAAATATATAGTTTGCGTACCTATAAATAGTTGGCACAAAATTCAAAAAAATGAGAAGTATCGCATCAAGTTGGCAAAAATCGTATAACGAATTGAATACAATGATAAAATATGATTCATGCAAGTGTATATGTACTTGAATAAAGCTTAGTTGTTTTGTTATTTGACTCAAATATTTCAACAACTTCAATTCATCTCAAGTGTTTAACCATAAATTCACTATTAATTCCCAACAAATGTGTACATATATATCGATCCCTCTCTGAGACTCCGACAACTCGAATAGTGAAGTTCTGGAGAGCATATTAATCCAACTAAATTCATTATAACTTGTTGAAACCTGGATCCCACTTTCTTGTACAAGGAATCAAGAAATGGAATTTGACACCTCAAACGACACAAATTCATTGGATTTAGATGGTGGGACGCCATTAAAGTACATTAGCATGCAGCATTAGGCTCACCTTGGAGGAAGCAGCGTTAGGCATATGCGCCCAATATCTTGAGGATCAAGCCGACAGTGTAAAATAATTGCGATCTTTTGTGCCCGATAAGCAAATGCATGCACAAGTTCAAACGTTTCCCTTTTCTTTAATACAGTTCAACGTATTCAAATCTTGAAGGGTTTCTCCTAAGAAAAAAATGTTTTGAACATTAGTCTTTTCTTGCATTCTTGATTAATTCGCCTGGATGGCTTTTTTAATTACAATATTTGCACCGTTCCATATGATCAGATGCATGTTTTTAAACGATTGTTAGCGTTCTACGTATTGCAAATTTTGTTGCACATGATACGACCAGCAAAAACCTACAATACACTTAGATGTGCATTCAAGAAAGTGTGTCTCGTTAGAGAGATAAATTATTAAAGTTACTTGGATATTCATTGTTAGTATTTATTAATACGGGGCAGATTAATAAATGACAATAGTCTTAGCAAAATTTTAATGGATGCCAAAAATCTTGGTGAAATACAAACTTACACAAAAATTATAAAGGGTTTATTAAATGATAATAGAGTGGTAACAGAGAAAAACAAACCTAATTAAAAAGCTTTATATAATTATAAGAAATGTGACACTAAAATAGATAAGAAATTAAATTAAATTATTTAAGAAAAGAAAAAAAAACTCGAAAGTGGGCAAAATAAAGAAATTTGGACGGAAAATGGCTTGCGTCATAGGACAAAACACAATGTGTCTTGTAATCTCGTATTTTCAATCGAAATGTTATATTATAATTAGCGATTGAAAATTCGAATGAAAAATTATACCTGTTTAAAGTTAATAACTCGATTTAAACTTTTCTTTTTAATTTGGACTGATTTTGTACAATCCAATACTTACTATAACCCCTTCACATTATTATTAACTTTCTTTAACATATATAATAAACTGATTTTCATCTATTCATGTTCTAAATCTTGCTAATAATGTGTTCTAAATTCATGTTCGTTTGTGAAAATAAGATAGATTCTTACATACTTTGTAATTAATGGTCATACTTTAATTGTACGAATCAAATGAAAAAAAAAAAAAAAAGGAAAGAAAACCATACCTTAAGACTAGTCAAAAAAAGGTGACAACGAGCACATTACTCAACATACAACTTTAGCTTTAACAACAATATACAATAGCTTAAAATGGAGAAATCAAGAAAAGAAGGAAAAAAAAATTGAGCAGTTGGGATGTCTGCATATTGACTTTGAAAAACAAATCATTTCCATAATTCAAGGAAAGAGCTTAGCTAGAGACCATAGTATATATTCTCTAATGTCAATTTAATAAGTTAATTAACTTGTTTGGTTCCCACTGATTCCAACCTTAACATGTGCAGCACATGGATTCCCAATTCCTTTCTCCCTTTCCAATTCTTGATTTATATAACCAACAAGGGCGGATTAAACTTCACTTTCCTCTTCAATCTTCACTCATCATCTTCTTCAAAATCTTCCCTTAATTTATTCATACATTGTGGTAAATTAACTTACATGTTCAATCATCTTAGTTAGTACAATAGATGAACATTAATCCATCCAAAGCAACAGGGACTAGTACTACTACAACATGTCTCTTGTTGTTCTTCATTTCCTTCGTTATCGTCAGATTCTCCGATGAAAGCAGGAAAGGTTGTTCATCATCAGCTGATTATGCAACAATATTCATCTTTCCTATTGCTGCAGCATTTCTTCTTCTTGCAATCTTGATTGTTTTAGCGATTCGAACGACCATAGTCACATGGATCACAGTGCTAGTTCTCCTTGCTTTTGCTGGAAATCGCCGTCGAGTTCTAGTAAAGAATGGCAGAAAGATTACCCTAGATGTTACAATGTATTTTGTCATGGTTGTCATCAAAGAGAGAGGTACTGCTGTAGTTGTTTGTGCAATAGTTGCAAGCCTAATGACAATGAGTTTGTTTAGGAAACTTGTATAAATGGAGACTTTTTTGGCCAGTTGACATAGTTTGTGGATCATAACCTTTCTAACTTAGAAAAAATTTTGGACAATTTCTTGAGATTAATTTTGATCTTCTTATTTTTTTTCTTTGTATGTTTCATATTTTTCTTTGTATGATCTCCATAGATCTTTGACTCTTAAAATTTGTAATTAGGCCTTTGTGGTCCAGATGAGTAGTGCAAACTAACTTGCAACCAGAACTTGTGTTTTAGGCAGTTTGTTGCATAAATGATGAAAAGTTTGCTAATGTTATTTGCTTTGGTATGATAATTGATTGAAGTTTTTTTGTTTGATTAAATATTTTTCAGCATTTAGGTTAAATAACTTTTTGTCTCATTAGGAATTAGGTAAAAAATAAGACATGGGATCTTCTGTCCAAGATTTTGTTTGTCTTATTCTGTCCTAATTAAAACTACGTAGTAGGGTTCACTAATCTCTTGGTTAGGGTCTAATAATTTTAAAGTAATTTTAATGATATTGATGCATTTAGTCCCTACTTTTAATGAAACTACGTAGTTTTAAACGTTAGACAGAATAGGACTGGATAAATATTGGACAGAGGATTTGGACTCAAAAAATAAACCCTTTAGTTTATCCAATTTGGAATTTCGACTACTAGAGTTTGTAAATAATGTAATATAGCATGTATAATATGTAAATAAATTAATATAAATGCTCTTTACAATAGAAAGTTTAAACTTATGCTCTCTTTTTTAATCCAAACCCATCTTTTTAACAATTCTTTTACTAACTAATTACATAAAATCAACGCGAATCAATACTATATTTGTACTAAACCTACCCTAAATTAAATGTGTCCACACTTTTTTTTTTCAAGTTCAGATGAGACTCAAAAAAAAAAAAGTTAGTTCAGATGAGACTCTATAGGTTGTGTAAGGGGAAAAATATGAGTAAGGATTTGAAATTTTGAAATTTTATGATACTAGAACAAAAATTAAAGGGATGTAATGAAGTCGAATCAAATTCAAGTATACCCTAAATCAAATAACTTGAACTCATTAGCGGTCATACTCATAGTTGAATTCTATGGAGCACTTTTTTGAGGGCTCATTTTTTTTAATGTCAATCATTATTTTTAGAAAATAATTGTTATATGATTTTATTATATTTTTTTTTTAAATTCTGAGGTTAATTGATAATTTACTATAAAATTAAATACTAAACATAAATATAAGTAATACAAATGATTATCTATTAGAAGATCAAAGATTAAAATATCAATATGAGTATAAAACTATAGAAATTTAAAAGTCAAATATCTATGGACCTAATTAGCCTAAATAGTCCTGAACGAGTCACCCGCTCGAGTCCAATAATGGATCTTAATAATACTAAGCTCGAGCAACTTTTTGACACATTATAGTCCAAAATGAATGTGTAGTTATTAAGAAGTAACTCATAAGGCCGGCCCAATTTGACAACCCTAATATTGCAAAGAAGCACATTAATGAATGTGTAGATTTTATTTTTTTTAGAAATAGAGAGCTAATTCATTTTATTATAAAAATGAACTTATTGTACAAAAGATTGATATATTCTATCTTATCATGTCGAATGATTATAGACGGATAAAATAGAATAATGTTGGATAGATAATTTGATCTACATTCTTTGGAGGATTAAAACTCAACTCGGATTATTCGAATAAGTCGAGTTCATCAAGTTACTCAAGTAGATCCCGAGTTAAGGTTAAAGTTCGAAAAATTCATGCTAATTAGAGTAAATCACATGCAATAAACATTAGAATGTCTTAATAATGCTATGCTCAATCATGAAAAAGGTCACCTGTTCTAGTCCAATAGAGGTTAGCTCAGGACAACTAACTAAAGAGAAAACTTTTTAGACTTTTATTTATGCACTTTTTGTGCCTAATTCAAGTGAAAATCATATTTCTTATTGTTTGAAAAAATTGTACTTATTTAGGTTACTTTATGAGTAAAATTATATGAAAACAATAATTTATAGTTTTATACATTGTGTCAAACTTACAGTGGGAGCTCAAAACTTAACATAGTATTATGAATTTGTTGATTGAGTGAATTAAGACTATCAAATGTTACATTACACAGTTTCACCTCAACAATATTGATATTTAATTTGTCAACATTTCCATTTTGATAGACCTTGTATATAGGGAACTAAAGTGCACAAACTTATTAAAATGAAAAGAAGCATTATGAAAGGGGTGGAGGTTTCAACCGTTTAAATTGGACAAAATGGAAGGATTTGATTTCCAAAAATAATGTTGAAAGTCCTAAGTCTAAAACCATAATCAGTGCATATTTCATTGGGCCAAACAAAAATAAAATAAGGGAAAATTTGAAAAATTGCTGTGACTCAAGCCATTATTATTAGATAGAATTAAGTAAACTTAATATTATAAAATAGGGAAAAATTGAAAAATTGACGTAACTCAAGCCATTATTATTAGATAGAAGTAAATTTAATATATTTATTGTTAGGATCAGTATTAAAATAATTTATTATATAAGTAGTAGAAGAATTTATTTTTCTCCTCACTAACTAGACAATAACTTAGATTTAAACACTATTTTCCTTCATTTGTTGTCGTGCTTCTAATTTTTGTTATTAATTAGAATTCTAACATGGTGAGACCTCTTGTTAAGCATATGAATTTTTTTTCAATATTATCTTCAATTCAAAATTTAGAAACCAAAAAGATTACTTATGTGATTTTTTTTCAATATTATCTCCAATTCAGAGTTTAGAAACTAAAAAGGTAATTTAGTTAAAAGAGATAATATTGGGAAAAAACTCTGTTAAGAAGAGAAGAGATGTGAATGGTGGAATTCTAATTAATAACAAAAATAAAGTCATGAAAAAGAGATGTGACATTAATGTTGAAATTCTAGTTACTAATCACAAAAATTAAAGTCACCATAAATCCACAATTAAAAAATAAAATATTGTAAATTAAAGGGTTTAAAGGTTAGGGTTCACTAAAAAAAATTAAATTTAAGATTTGATTAATAAAAAATCCTCCAATATAAATCGCAGCAAAACAAACTCATCAATCCAAATACCCAAAATATTCCTTTCTTATCTTATAATAAGAATGTATCCAAACTTTTAATATAAAAAGAACTAAAACTAAGGAAGAATTATACCAATTTTATTTTAAAATAGTCTACCCAACCACAACAAAAAGGATGAATTATTTTATTCTATCTTCAAAAAAAAAAAAAGTGAATGAATGAAAAACATTTACTCTCCTAGTCCTAGCTAATACATATAATATAAAATATAAGGTTATGTTTAGATGGAGTATTTTTTTTTTTTTTGTTTTATGATATAATTTTTTTTATTGGGATTTGTTATAAGAAATGAATGTTTTGGAAGTGTTTGGATTGAAAAGTTTGTATTATTGGGATTTGTATTGGAGGGTTTTTTTATTAATAAAATTTGAAATTCAAATTTGAATTAATGTTTTATAAGTTTGTTTTGGTGAGAAATTGTGTTAGGAAGAATAATTTATTATTAAAATTTATTGTACCAAAAATAATTACTATATCATTATTTTTTGTTTTAATAATTTTTGTAGAAAAAAGAAACAAAACAAACAAATTATTTTTTATTTGTAAAATAAATCAAAAAAATCATACAAACAAATAGAGCCTAAATAATTTAAAACCCAAAATTTTCCTCAAAAGTACCAACCAAAAAAAATCATTAAAATTTTGGGAGAAATATTTTAAATATTTATGAATGTTGTGAAACTACTACTTCTATGCAATACAACTAAATAACAGTACAGAAGGAAATTACTGGTACGTCGTTTAGTACCAAATTAATTCCTACTTCAAATAATACAATTAGCACGTGGAAGTAGGGTCGATCCCTCGAGGAACGGGTACACAATTAATTTTAGTTAATTCTAAAGTGTAACAATTCAATTTTAATGTGTCAAATTAATTAAACTTAACAATTAATTAATCAAATTAGCCAAAGAAAATCACAAAGATTATAATCTATCAAATAAGTAAAATCCGGCAATTAATAAATCCATACTAATTAATTTTAGATCGATCATAGACTCACAAATAAATTAACTTGTTCAAACCAATTGGTTATAGATTACCGAGAATCAGCTCTGACATAATCCAATTTTTCCTTAATAATAGATAATTAACAAGAATCAGCTATAAATTAATTACCCCTAATTAAATCTTCATTTAGCTGGAATCAGCCAACACTAAATTTAAAGATTTAATTGCATTAGTAATTAGAAAAACCCAATTTTAACAAATTACAATCATCAACAGTATGTCATAATTTACTAACCTTTAATTCCCTCCTACCTGATGGTAGTTTTACTACTTAATTAATTAACCAATTAATTACAGATAATTAATAGGAAATTAATTTAGCATTGCATTGATTAAAATAATGTGATCAAGATTAAATTAATCGCAACATTAACATTAAACACAGGGAATTTCTAGAATTCGATCAAGTTAATTTAATAAGCACATTTAGGTCTCACGATCATATTTTAATTAGTACTTCATTATTAATGCCGGAAAATTAAATTAAGCTACACACATAATTAAAATAACACTTAAACTAATTAATGAATAAAAATTAATACTAAAAGATAAAGGTAAAAGAAAGCTTATTGGTATTCTGGTGATAACCACAATGAAGTAACTGGAAGCTGGTTGAACTCTGAACTGGACTTCAACTTTGCCACTGTTAATCCACGAATGATTGCTCCTGAACTGGATTGGTATTTTATTTGATAGGATATACTTAACTAAGAAAATGATTTATACTAAAAGAAAGATTCTTAATTTAATCTGGAAACCAACTTAACAGGTTAGAAAATTCCTACAGTAACGAAAATAAAATGAATGAACATTATCTATTTAGGAATTTGTCTTAACTCAGAATTCTTAAAATTTATCAAAATGAAGAACTTTTCATGATATCAAAATTCTAGGCACTGGACAAAAATCCAATGGTATTAATTCAATTCATTTAAAATCACAAATTCAGCCTAACCAATTAATTGACATACTGCACTTCAATCAAAGATTTTAATAACAAATAAACTTGAATGACTGAATCCGTGAAAATAAAAACTTCAATTACGCAAGGCTAAAATAAATTTAAAGTAGAATTAAACTCAAAATTCAATGGATGTAAACTGGATTACTTCAAAATTAATGGATAAGAATTCTACTTAATTCAATTACTGAATTAAAAAGACTTCAAAACATAAAAACTTCAAACTTAAATTTGAAATAAATTAAATACTAACAACTAAACTTGAAATAAAACTGACAGAATTCTAAAGATGGAATCGGGATTGGGTAAATTTCAAACTAATCTATCCCTTCTATTTATAGGCAAAAACACAAACCAAAAATCCTAAAAATCTTCAATCGTATTCCTGCTTAAATCACAAAATCAAATCGTCCAATATTTCAGGGAACAAATTTGATAATCCCTCAAAAGCTTCAACGTATTCAACAACTTCTTGACTTTGACATATTCTCATCCTTATCAGCACCCTTTTTTTTCACGTTTCCAAGATTTACTTCAGTAAATACTTTACTTCACAATCTCCATAAATCCTGCACAGAATACACACATTATTGCTAATAAAACAACTTAAAATACTAAATAATAAAACCTAAAAATGATATTTATCAACTTCCCCACACTAGAACTATGCTTGTCCTCAAGCTTATTCAAAACACTTATTCACAAGAAATCCAAAATTAAATATTTCACATTCAAATCGAGTTCTTCCTTCATTCCACAATTCCAATCCTTGTATTAAAGACACAAAATATCCTTTTCTTCAAAATTAAAAAGTACAAGAATGAATACTCTCAAAAATATCAGTGAAGCTTCAACTAAGCACTCAAAATCTCTCATTTAGGTAATCCACTCAAACAGAATTGTACAAGACTTCTTACCATAATTTTGCAAATATGTCACATTTCACCCATATCTTGCCAAAACCAAATACATGAATCAAAAGGACTTTTATTGGTTGTATTGGGGCTAGGGTAAAGGAGGTAGGATAAAGAAAAGAATAATGAAATGGATAAAAATCTACTCAAGGTGCTTTCAATCACAACTAAGCAAATAATCCCCACACTAGGTCTTTTGCATCAATTTCAAACAAGCAAATATATTTCTTTTTTCTCCTCTTTTTCAATTTTCTTGTCCTGTTCTTGTTTGATCAAACAGAACCCTCTTTTTTTCAATTTTTTTTTTCTTTTTATCAAAAGAACACTTAGTTCTTCACCCTTTCAAATTGAATTTGCTTTCTTCAACCTAAGAGGATTATTTCAAACATTATTCATTTTGTTATAAGCACCTTGAAGAAAAAGGAAAATAGAAAGTTAAAAGGTTGAAGTGTATTTTAAATGGGTTACATATCAAAGAAAGAGTTTCAGGCTTCAAAAGGGTTAACTAAAGATTTATTGTAAGGTAGGAAAGAAACTAAAGCCAAACTTGGTTAACCTAAATGCCTTTATCATTTTCATGTAATAATAATTCCAACATCAATGGTTCCATGTGCACAACAATGCAAAATTTGTAAGATCATCAATGTACATTCTTTTCACTCAACAAGAAAAAAAAAAAAATCATTCAAGCATCAAAAAGTGGTTTTGCATGCTTAGGCTCAATCCTCACTTTAGGTAGGTAAGTAAAATTCATTCTTGCATTTTATCATTTTTTGAAACATACAAGGATATATTTGAACTCCAAATACAAGGATTCCACCAACTTCCAAACCATACTCGATTATCATGATTAATATTTAAAACCAGATTCTTGTCACAACACATAAATAAATAAAGAATTTTTTAAACACTTTAACAAAACACAACAAAACACATATAATCCACCTCCCCACACTTAAACTTTGCTTGGCCCAAGCAAAAGTATAAGCTGGACAAGGCTTCAACAAATTACCCAACCGAACGAAATTAAAACTAAAACAGAAAATTAAAAAGTGCAAAGAATGTAGAACTACTGCCCTGAATTATTCCAAGGTTCTTGAGCATCCTTCCTCTTCAAAATTGCCAAAAGCGATTTGTTGAGACGTGCAACTTCAACTGTCATAAGTCCCATATCTTGTTTCACTTCTTCCTTCAATTTCTTCACTTCATTTTTCAAAAGAATCACTTCTTCTCACAAAATTAGGGAACCTGCATTTGAATGATTGCTCGAAGGAATTTCCTCCGGCTCACAGAACTTAATTCGCCCATAAGTATCCACAAAAACAACATTCTTATCTTTTAACAACTTCAGATCAATGTGTTCAGAACGATTAAGAAATTGTGCATTCGAAAGATTAACAAACTTCTCTTTGTGCAAAAACAAAGTAATGAAATTACCCAGAGCCAAGTGTCGATTAGTATGAGTAGCAATCTGTCCCCATTGATAACCAATCCAAAAACCCAAATTAATTTTTTTATTATTACGCATAGCCCATAAGATATACTGTTCATTCGTACTTACCACATTTGGATTACCCTTCCTTCCAAATAAATTATATGCCAAAAAAGTCTGACACAGGAGTAAAGCACGATCCTTAATAAAATGGACTTTTGATCTAGAAGGTTCATAAAGATCAGAATCATTAGGGGCTATTTCACTCCAAAAAGCTTCAAAATCTACTCCTCTAGGAAGGCCATAATCAGCAGATAAATAAGCATCACTGGTTTTCCTTTGACTGCTAATTATGCCTAATTCCCTATTGACATCGGTTATGGACCAATTATATTCCTTGTTAAACAATCGGAATGCAAAGACCTTTTTGAAAACAGAATTTCCAGTTTCAAATGAACACTTAAAAGTTGCAAAGAATTCCCTCAACTCAATAGGATACAGGATTTTAACATCTAATTGCAGGAACCATGACCAACCCACAGCATTAAAATAATCACGAATTTCCTTCTCAAGCTTTAAACATGCTAGGCTTTGAAAATTAAAATACTTTGGGCTGGAAATATTTCGATTCAATTGTTTAATGTACCTGTTTTTCTCCTCCATATTTCTGAACTTGATTGTTGCTGGGATTTGGACGCTTTGGTTGCCCATTCTATCTGCGTCTTTTTCTTCATCAGATGATATTGTGACTGGTGACTTTTTTCTCTTCTTCTCCATTTTGGTCTTTGGAGATGATGCAGTAGTTGAAGAAAGCCTCTTAGAGCGTCTAGAAGGAACTTGGGCTTGTTGAATGTTTTCAGAATAAAAACTGGGTTTTGAAAGTTCATCTGACAGAGACTGTAATTTCGATTTTTTTCTTCGTGAAGACAAAACAGGTGAATCAATTTCAGAAGTCTGATTGGTATCCTTTGGTCGTGAATCCTCCAAACGAATTGCTGCCCTTCTCGCGGAACTCCGTTGTGATGAAACCCACTTAAAAACAGATTTTCTCAATCTCTTTTTTTGTGGGTATTGGCAAGGTTTTTGGCTGAATTGGAGGTTGATAAACCACCATATCCCAAATTCCTCCATCTTGTTCTTTGGTGGTCAAAAACCCTTCAATGTTTTTATCATCGTTGCCTTCCCCAAAACCTTGTTCTTCCATTAATGGTGCTTGAAGTGGGTCTTCAACTTCTTGATTATTCTTTGGTGAGGAGGGTGGAGATGGTGTTGGTGATGATGTATAATCAACCAAAGATGTTGACGGGTTCCTTGCATAATGTTGGAATTGGACCATAGTTGATCTTGGAGAGTAAAGTTACCAATTTTGATTATGGAGAGAAAAGAAAATTTCAGCAACTTTGATGGAGAAGAAGGCTGCCCGTCTGTGGTCTACAAGAAGAGAAAACAAGGGTTAAACATTTAGTCAAAGTCAAAGAAGACTATTTTGACTAAAAATCTAACAACCTAACTAAAATCAGATTTTTATCAAATAAAATCCAACCAAATTGTGGGTCCTTTATAAAAACAACTGCAGTAAATTTAGTCCAGATTTTTTTCGTTTTTTTTTTCCCTTTTTTTTTTTTTTTTTTTTAAAGAAATTTTTATTTTCATCCTCTATTCTTGCCACTTTGTCTTTTCTTCAAACCTACAAGACAAAAATTAAAAAAAAAATTAAATTCATATGAAAGACAAATTAAAAAAATAATAAAATTATTGAGTTACCTCCCAATTAGTGCCTTCATTTAAAGTCTTTGGCTAGACAAAGAAATTTGTGGCTATTAAAAATATTTTGGCAATGCCAAATTAAGCTCTTCCACAGTACTAACCTGAACATTCTCATAAAAAGGTTTCAACCTTTGTCCATTTACTTTAAAAATCTTCCCTGATTCCAAGCCTTTAATTTCCACAGTTCCGTTAGGGCAAACAGAGACTATCTCAAAGGGTCCAATCCATTTAGATTTTAATTTACCTCCCATCAATCTTAATTTAGACTGAAAAAGTAGTACTTTATGCCCTATTTGAAACTGTTTCTTTCTTATCACTCTATCATGCAACATTTTAGTTTTTTCTTTGTACCACAAAGCATTATCATAAGATTCTAGTCTCAATTCCTCTAACTCTTGAAGTTGTAATTTCCTCTCTTCCCCACACTTAAATGTATCCATATTAATTTGTTTAATAGCCCAGTATGCTTTATGTTCAATTTCTACTGGAAGATGACACAGTTTACCAAATATGAGCCGGTATGGGGACATCCCGATCGGAGTTTTGAAAGCTGTTCTGTACGCCCACAAAGCGTCATCCAATCGCATACTCCAATCTTTTCGAGAGGTATTAACGGTTTTCTCCAAAATTTGCTTAATCTCACGATTGGAGACTTCCGCTTGGCCATTTGATTGTGGATGGTATGGTGTGGCCAAACGGTGGTGTATTCCGTATTTCTTCATTAAAGCTTCGATCGTGCGATTGCAAAAATGAGTTCCCTGATCACTTATGATAGCTCGTGGTACTCCAAATCTGCTAAAAATGTTAGATTTCAAAAACCCTGCAACAACCTTAGAATCATTAGTCCTGGTGGCTTTGGCTTCCACCCATTTTGATACATAATCCACAGCTAGTAAAATATACAAGTTGCCAAATGAACTAGGAAATGGTCCCATAAAATCCATACCCCATACATCAAAAATTTCACACACAATTATTGGCATTTGGGGCATTTCATCTTTGTTTGTTATATTTCCCATTTTTTGACATTTCTCGCAACTTTTACAAAACAAATACGCATCTCTAAATAGTGTACTCCAAAAGAAACCACTATCTAGTATTTTTCTAGCTGTTCGTTTTGGACCAAAATGTCCACCACATGCATACATATGACAATGATTCAAAATTTCATTAATTTCACTTTCCGGAATGCACCTTCTAATTATTTGATCTGAGCCAATTTTCCACAAATAAGGTTCATCCCACAAAAAATATTTTGAATCATTTCTAATTTTCATTCGTTGTGCATGTGATAGTCCTTTTGGAAATGCTTTACTCACCAAATAATTTACCATGTCCGCATACCAAGGTTCCTTACCAATCTTACCAGTAATGGTCAAAAGATGCTCATCTGGAAAGGTCTCTTGTATGGCCAAACGGTCTTCTTCTCGAACCAATCTACTTAAATGATCCGCCACATTGTTTTCTGCTCCTTTTTTATCTTTAATCTCCCAGTCAAATTCCTGTAAGAGCAAAATCCACCTAATTAGTCGGGGTTTTGATTCTTTCTTTTGTAACAAATACTTCAAAGCTGCATGGTCAGTATAAACAATAATTTTAGAGCCAAGTAAATATGATCTAAATTTCTCAAATGCAAATACTATAGCTAATAATTCTTTTTCGGTTGTAGTATAATTGCATTGAGTCTGATTTAGAGTCTTTGATGCATAATAAATCACATGGCTTTCTTTTCCATCTTTTTGGCCAAGCACAGCTCCTATGGCATAATCGCTTGCATCACACATTAGCTCAAATGGTAATTCCCAACGGGGTGGTTGAACGATAGGGGCTGTTACCAATTTCTCCTTCAAGGTATCAAAAGCTAATTTCCTCTCATCTGTTAGATCAAACGGAACATCATTCTGCAATAATTGTGTCAGGGGCTGTGCTATTTTTGCAAAATCCTTGATGAATCTTCTGTAAAATCCTGCATGTCCCAAAAAACCACGAATTTCTCTAACGTTAGATGGATAAGGTAATTGAGAAATTAAATCAATCTTAGCTTTATCAACTTGAAGTCCTTTTTCAGAAACTACATGTCCAAGTACAATTCCTTCTCTAACCATAAAGTGGCATTTTTCATAATTTAAAACCAAATCTTTTTCAACACATCGATGCAACACTTTATCAAGATTTTCAAGGCAGTCATCAAAGGAATTCCCATATACAGTAAAGTCATCCATGAAAATTTCGATGCAATGTTCTATTAAATCAAAAAATATACTCATCATGCATCGCTGAAAAGTTCCTGGAGCATTACACAAACCAAAAGGCATGCGTCTATATGCAAACGTTCCAAATGGGCAAGTAAAAGTTGTTTTTTCCTGATCTTCTTGTGCTACAAAAATCTGAAAATAACCGCTATATCCATCAAGAAAACAGAAAAATAACTTACCCGCCAGTCTTTCAAGCATTTGATCTAGGAAAGGCAAAGGAAAATGATCTTTCCTTGTAGCAGAATTTAATTTCCTAAAATCAATACACATTCGCCATCCGGTTTGGAGACGCACAGGAAACAATTCATTTTTTTCATTTCTTACCAATTCAAATCCAGATTTTTTTGGTACCACATGTACTGGGCTAACCCATTTGCTATCAGAAATAGGAAATATTATCCCCAATTCAAGAAGTTTTAATATTTCTTTAAGCACCACTTCTTTCATATTTGGATTTAATTTCCTTTGTGGATCCCTCACCGATTTAGAATCTGGTTCAAGAAAAATTCTATGCATGCAAACACTTGGACTTATTCCTTTTATATCTGCCAAAGTCCACCCTATTGCCGCTTTATATTTTCTCAAAAGTTTAATCAATCTATCTTCTTGACTCTGACTGAGATTTTTATTAATAATAACAGGCAATGTTTTTTTTTCACCTAAAAACACATATTTCAAATGTTCAGGTAAAACCTTCAATTCCAATTCGGGTGCCTGCAAAAGAGAAGGCAAAAGTTTATCAGTTGTGTTCTGTTTGACCAAATGAGAAAACTCAGAATTATTAGAAAATTCATCTAAAGAATAAAGTGACATAATAGCATCTCTGAGTTCATCATTTTGCAATTCTTTTGCCTCAACATCCGTCAAACCTGTTGTGATTGCTAACTCCAATTTATCCTGCATAAAATTTATCTCAAAATGATCTTGGACAATTGGCTCAAAAATATCAACAACATTACAATTTTCAACATCATGGGAGTGTTTCATAGCATCATAAATATTAAAGGTCAAAAACTCCCCATTGAATTCACAAGTTAAGGTTCCTTTATCCATATTAATTTGGGCTTTCACAGTTTTTAAAAATGGTCTTCCCAACAATAAAACTGCAGATTTTTTATCATAATTTTTTCCTGTGTCAAGAACATAAAAATCTGCAGGATATATGAATTCATTCACCTTAACTAGCACATTTTCAAGAACACCAAGTGGATATGCCAATGATCTGTCTGCCAATTGAATTACAACTCGTGTTTCAGAAAGGGGTCCCATGCTAGACTCATCATATGTAGATAAAGGCATAACATTTATTGATGCTTCTAAGTCAAACATAGCACTTTCTACCATTTTATTCCCAATTATACATGGAATGGCAAACATACCTGGGTCCTTGCATTTTGGTGGTAATTTTTTCTGAATTATTGCCGAAACATTTTCACTTACCACCACTTTCTCATCCTTTGACTTGTTAATTTTTCTGGCCAAAAAATCTTTTAGAAACTTTGCACATTTTGGCATTTTCCTGATTGCTTCAAGGAAAGGAATATTAATTTCAATCTTGCTGAATATGGTGAGGATATCACTCATGTCATCATCCTTCACATCTCGATTTAACCTGCCAGGAAAAGGAGGAGGTATTTTAATATCAGAAATATTATTATTTAAATCAACTTTTACCTCAGATTTCTGACTGTCATCTGCTTGGTCTAACGGAACCCTTTTTCCTGTTTGTTTTTCCTTGATTTTCAACGTAGGTCCCTCCAACTGCTTTCCACTCCTTAATGTTATTTGACTAACATTTTCCTTTGGATTTGGTAAAACCTGTGAAGGCAGCTTCCCTTGATTTCCTTCTAAAGCATTTACGGCGGTAGATAACTGAGTAATTTGATTACTCAACCCCGTTATGCTTGCGCGAGTTTCCTGCTGAAATTTTTGCGCCTCCACTTGAGACTTAATAAATCCTTGCTGCATACTCTGAGTGGTGGTGGCTAATGTTGTAATCAAATCCTCTAAAGGCACACCTCCTCTTGAAGTGGGTATGAAAGGTTGTTGAGCAATCGGAGCCATTACTTGCTGTTGTGGCCTATATTGTGGAGGATATAAAACTCCAGGAACTGGCTGTTGTCTATTCCCATATCTCAAATTTGGATGATCTTTCCACCCCGGATTGAATGTATTAGAATGGGGATCATATTGCTGATTTGCTGCATTCACCGAAGCTATTTGGTCATCTTGAACTGATGGGCACAAATCATTTGGATGTCCTGGATTATTACACACTCCACAAATATGTTGGGTATTATCCAATGTTGCCACTAAACGTTCCACTGAAGTGGTCAATGCATCAAGTCGAGTCTCAAAAAATGACATGTTCGCCGCATTTACTGGTTTGGCCGAACGGGAAACATGATATTGTTGTCGGGACTCACACATTTGTGTAATCAAAGCTCTAGCTTGCGCCGTAGTTTTATCCATAAATGCACCACCACTTGAAGCATCAACCGTCCTCCTTTCTTCCGGTAGCATACCTTCATAAAAATATTGGATTAGTAACTCTTCAGAAATTTGATGTTGAGGACAACTATTACAAAGTCTTTTAAATCTTAACCAATATGCATGCAAAGATTCATCAATATCTTGTTTGATTCCACAAATTTCTTTTCTTACTGATGCAATTCTTGATGCAGGGAAAAAATTATGTAAAAAGATTCCTTGTAATTCTTGCCATGAACGTATAGAATTTGGAGTTAGACTACTAAACCATAAATTAGCTTCTCCTGTTTGGGTAAACGGAAAACTCGCTAATTTAATGTATTCTTGATTTACTCCCCGATTGTTCAATGTTCCACACACTCTTAAAAATTCATGCAAGAAGTTATGCGGGTCCTCTCCAACTAAACCGTTAAATTTAGGCAACAAATTAAGGTATGATGGTTTGAGTTCAAAATCAACAGTTATAGCAGGCAATACAATGCAAGAGGGCTGATAATTTATCAAGGGACTAGTTAACTCCCTTAATGTTCTTTCTCGAGCAGGTGCTTGTTGTCCTCCACCCTGGTTATTTCCATTCTGATTTTCTGCCATGTCAAAGTTATCAAAGAATGTGTCTTGATCCGATTCTATTGCTGAAGTATCTTCCGTTTGGGCAAACGGAGGTTCTGGAACAGAATCAGAAAAACGCCCTTGGCGTCTTTCCCTCGTCTCTTTCCTTAATCTTCTTGCTGTCTTCTCGATCTCTGTATCAAATAAGAGATTATGGTTAGACGAACGGGTCATACACCAAGAGATAAAAAGAATTAACTAAAATGAAAAGTATAACGCCGTCCCCGGCAGCGGCGCCAAAAATTGGTACGTTGTTTAGTACCAAATTAATTCCTACTTCAAATAATACAATTAGCACGTGGAAGTAGGGTCGATCCCTCGAGGAACGGGTACACAATTAATTTTAGTTAATTCTAAAGTGTAACAATTCAATTTTAATGTGTCAAATTAATTAAACTTAACAATTAATTAATCAAATTAGCCAAAGAAAATCACAAAGATTATAATCTATCAAATAAGTAAAATCCGGCAATTAATAAATCCATACTAATTAATTTTAGATCGATCATAGACTCACAAATAAATTAACTTGTTCAAACCAATTGGTTATAGATTACCGAGAATCAGCTCTGACATAATCCAATTTTTCCTTAATAATAGATAATTAACAAGAATCAGCTATAAATTAATTACCCCTAATTAAATCTTCATTTAGCTGGAATCAGCCAACACTAAATTTAAAGATTTAATTGCATTAGTAATTAGAAAAACCCAATTTTAACAAATTACAATCATCAACAGTATGTCATAATTTACTAACCTTTAATTCCCTCCTACCTGATGGTAGTTTTACTACTTAATTAATTAACCAATTAATTACAGATAATTAATAGGAAATTAATTTAGCATTGCATTGATTAAAATAATGTGATCAAGATTAAATTAATCGCAACATTAACATTAAACACAGGGAATTTCTAGAATTCGATCAAGTTAATTTAATAAGCACATTTAGGTCTCAAGATCATATTTTAATTAGTACTTCATTATTAATGCCGAAAAATTAAATTAAGCTACACACATAATTAAAATAACACTTAAACTAATTAATGAATAAAAATTAATACTAAAAGATAAAGGTAAAAGAAAGCTTATTGGTATTCTGGTGATAACCACAATGAAGTAACTGGAAGCTGGTTGAACTCTGAACTGGACTTCAACTTTGCCACTGTTAATCCACGAATGATTGCTCCTGAACTGGATTGGTATTTTATTTGATAGGATATACTTAACTAAGAAAATGATTTATACTAAAAGAAAGATTCTTAATTTAATCTGGAAACCAACTTAACAGGTTAGAAAATTCCTACAGTAACGAAAATAAAATGAATGAACATTATCTATTTAGGAATTTGTCTTAACTCAGAATTCTTAAAATTTATCAAAATGAAGAACTTTTCATGATATCAAAATTCTAGGCACTGGACAAAAATCCAATGGTATTAATTCAATTCATTTAAAATCACAAATTCAGCCTAACCAATTAATTGACATACTGCACTTCAATCAAAGATTTTAATAACAAATAAACTTGAATGACTGAATCCGTGAAAATAAAAACTTCAATTACGCAAGGCTAAAATAAATTTAAAGTAGAATTAAACTCAAAATTCAATGGATGTAAACTGGATTACTTCAAAATTAATGGATAAGAATTCTACTTAATTCAATTACTGAATTAAAAAGACTTCAAAACATAAAAACTTCAAACTTAAATTTGAAATAAATTAAATACTAACAACTAAACTTGAAATAAAACTGACAGAATTCTAAAGATGGAATCGGGATTGGGTAAATTTCAAACTAATCTATCCCTTCTATTTATAGCCAAAAACACAAACCAAAAATCCTAAAAATCTTCAATCGTATTCCTGCTTAAATCACAAAATCAAATCGTCCAATATTTCAGGGAACAAATTTGATAATCCCTGAAAAGCTTCAACGTATTCAACAACTTCTTGACTTTGACATATTCTCATCCTTATCAGCACCCTTTTTTTTCACGTTTCCAAGATTTACTTCAGTAAATACTTTACTTCACAATCTCCATAAATCCTGCACAGAATACACACATTATTGCTAATAAAACAACTTAAAATACTAAATAATAAAACCTAAAAATGATATTTATCAATTACAATAAAGAGAAATACACAAAAGAAGTAGGTGGAATTATGGCTCTTCATTGATAGCTACAGAGATTCTCTGTAATTACAAGTTGACAGAGTTCCTACAGGATTTCTCTCTTTAATTAAAATGAATTACTATAGCCTCTATTTATAGATGAAACTAGGTAGGTCAACCACGTAGCTAAACCAGGTAGCTGAACCATGTAGCTGAATCAGGTAGCTGAACCAGGTTGCTGAATTGTTTATTGATTTAGTATTTCAAGATGATAACTGATAGTTATCCATTAGTCTAGAAGTTTGAGATTCATTGAATCTAGACATTTATAAAGGGGATGAATCCAGAGGGGATATACACAAACCCATTGAATGGATAATGAACATCCATATTTATTATTTTCATAACACTCCCCCTTGGATGTTCATTTACACAAAGAATGTGCCTCGTTAAAACCTTACTAGGAAAAAACCCAGTTGGGAAAAAAAATCTAGTGAAGGAAAAAGAGTACATCATTCTCGTGTATTTATTTCTCCCCCTGATTCAAAGATCATTTGAGATCATTTAACCGACGCATTCCAATATAACTAATCAATTTCTCAAAAGTTGCAGTCGGTAATGCCTTGGTAAATAAATCCGCCAAATTATTATTTGACCGTATTTGTTGCACATCAATTTCACAATTCTTTTGCAAATCATGAGTAAAAAAGAATTTTGGTGAAATATGCTTCGTTCTATCTCCTTTAATATATCCTCCCTTTAATTGCGCTATACAAGCAGCATTATCTTCATATAATATAGTCGGAGGATTTTCAAAAGATAACCCACAATTCTTCTGGATATAATGGGTCATTGATCTTAGCCAAACGCATTCTCGACTGGCCTCATGAATTGCTATAATTTCAGCATGATTCGAAGATGTGGCAGCTATTGATTGTTTCGTGGATTGCCACGAAATAGCTGTGTTACCACATGTAAATAAATATCTAGTTTGAGACCTTACTTTATGCGGGTCAGATAAATACCCAACATCAGCATAACCAAGCAATTCAGGTCGAGAATTATATGGATAAAATAATCCAAGATCAATTGTTCCTTGGAGATAACGAAGAATATGTTTAATACCATTCCAATGTCGTTTTGTAGGAGATGAACTAAATCTTACTAATAAGTTTACTGCAAATGATATATCTGGTCTTGTACAATTAGCAAGATACATTAGTGCACCAATTGCACTAAGATATGGTACTTCGGGACCAAGAATTTCTTCATTATCCTCTCTCGGTCTAAAAGGGTCCTTAATAGGATCGAATAACCGAACGACCATTGGGGTACTCAATAAATGTGCCTTGTCCATGTAAAACCGTTTTAATACCTTCTGGGTATATGCGGTTTGATGAACAAAAATTCCATTTTGCAAATGTTCAATTTGCAAACCAAGGCAAAATCTCGTCTTTCCAAAATCTTTGATCTCAAATTCTTTCTTTAAATATTCAACTGCCATTTGGATCTTTTCAGGAGTTCCAATTAAATTGAGATCATCAACATATATGGCAATGATTACAAATCTTGACCCATTTTTCTTAATGAAAACACATGGACATATTGGGTCATTTGTAAAACCTTCTTTAACCAAACACTCAGTAAGGCGATTATACCACATACGTCCAGATTGTTTCAATCCATACAAAGACCTTTGTACTTTAATAGAATAATTTTCTTTGGGATTTGATTTATATGCTTCAGGCATACTAAATCCTTCAGGGATTTTCATATAGATATCATTTTCTAATGTCCCATACAAATAAGCAGTGACCACGTCCATCAGGCGCATATCAAGTCTTTCATGCACTGCTAAACTGACAAGATATCTAAATGTAATTCCATCCACTACAGGTGAATATGTTTCATCATAATCAAATCCAGGTTTTTGTGAAAATCCTTGGGCTACAAGTCGTGCTTTATATCTCACAATTTCATTATTTTCATTTCTTTTTCGCACGAATACCCATTTAAATCCAACTGGCTTTACACCTCTGGTGTTCGGACTACAGGTCCAAATACTTTTCGTTTTGCCAGTGAATCCAATTCAGATTGGATCGCATCTTTCCATTTTGGCCAATCATTTCTTTTCCGACATTCATCAACCGATCTAGTCTTCTTCCATAATATCAAGTGCAACATTATATGCAAAAGCATTATCAACAATTAGTTCTCTTCGATTCCAACATTTTCCTGTAGTGACAAAATTTATTGAAGTTTCTATAATATCATTCTCTTCAGGAGTTACCTCTTCAGGAGTAGGCTCTTCAGGAGCAACCTCTTCAGAAGGTTGAATTTTATCACTAACAATATTTTGGAGTTCTTGACTCTCATTTAATCCTCTTTTCTTTCGAGGATTTTTATCTTTGGAACCGAGAGGTCTACAACGCTTCAGACGTGTTAGAGACTCATTAGCACTTGTAATCTGTCCTTCAGGGATATCAATTTTAACCGGAGTATTTTCCGCAATAATATGTGATTTAGTAACTCTTCTGGAGTCAGAAAATGCATCCGGTAATTGATTTGCAATTCTTTGCAAATGTATAATCTTTTGAACTTCCAGTTCACATTCTTTTGTACGAGGATCAAGGAAATCAAGTGATATTTTTCATTTAATTTCCTTTTTCGGTTGAACTTTATCTCCCCCTAATGTCGGGAAATGTGATTCGTCAAAATGACAATCAACAAATCTCGCAGTAAATAAATCACCTGTTAATGGCTCAACATATTTAATTATAGACGGTGATTCATACCCGACATATATCCCCAATCTTCGTTGGGGGCCCAATTTAGTACGTTGTAGTGGTGCAATTGGGACATAAACTGCACAACCAAAAATTCTCAAATGAGAAATATTGGGCTCATAGTCAAAAGCTAATTGTATGGGGGAGTAATTATGATAACTTGTCGGCCTAATTCTCACAAGTGTTGCTGCATGTAATATAGTATGCCCCCAAACAGATAAAGGAAGTTTAGACCTCATAAGTAATGGTCTAGCAATTAATTGCAACCGTTTAATAAATGATTCAGCAAGACCATTTTGTGTATGAACATAAGCTACAGGATATTCAACACTTATTCCAATCGACATGCAATAATCATCTAAAGCATGTGATGAATATTCACCAGCATTATCTAGAAGAATTTTCTTAATTTGGTGATCTGAAAATTGTGCTCGTAGTTTAATTATCTGACCAAGTAATTTTGCAAACGCCAAGTTGCGAGTAGATAATAAACTTACATGTGACCATCTTGTTGATGCGTCGATCAACACCATAAAATATCTAAATGGTCCACATGGTGGATCTACAGGCCCACATATGTCACCATGAACTCGTTCTAGAAATGTAGGAGATTCAGTCCCCACTTTCATTGGTGACGGTCTAATTATTAACTTTCCTTTGGAGCAAGCAACACAAGAGAATTCATTAGAGTTTAAAACTCTTTGATTATTCAATAAATGGCCATGTGAATTTTCAATTATCCGTCTCATCATTATAGAACCAGGATGTCCCAGACGGTCATGCCATATCATAAAATCTTTAGAGTTTGTAGACTTCTGGTCTACAAGGTGATGACTTTCAATTGCACTTATTTTTGTATAATATAAACCAGATGAGTAAGATGGTGATTTTTCTAATACACATTTTCTTCCAGAAATGGTATTTGTAATTAATAAAAATTCACAATTTGTTTCATCCATAGTCTCGATATGATATCCATTTCGGCGAATATCTTTAAAACTTAGTAAATTTCTTCGAGACTTTGTAGATAGTAGTGCATTGTTTATAACAATTTTAGTTCCTTCAGGGAGAAAGATACTAGCTCTTCCGGAGCCTTCAATCAGTTTAGCACTACCACTAATTGTATTAATATTAGTTTTTCCTAACTCCACGTAGGAAAAATACTTCTCATCTTTGAGGATAGTGTGCGTACTAGCACTATCAATAAGACAAATATCATCAACATTATTTAATCCAGTGTGTTTGGCATTTATCACTTCTTCAGGAAGATAAACATCCATTTCTTCGTCAGGAAGAAAGGTATCAAATTTCTTCGTCAGGAAGAAAAGTATCAAATTTCTTCGCCAGGAAGAAATGTATCAACTTTCTTCGTTAGGAAGAAAGGTATCAACTTTCTTCGTCAGGAAGAAAGGT
Source organism: Ophiorrhiza pumila (assembly GCA_016586305.1). Lineage (NCBI taxonomy): Eukaryota > Viridiplantae > Streptophyta > Magnoliopsida > Gentianales > Rubiaceae > Ophiorrhiza > Ophiorrhiza pumila. The sequence continues at coordinate 9,839,451 of BLIW01000004.1, forward strand.
ATCAAACTTTCTTCGTCAGGAAGAATATAACAAAATATAAATAAACATTAATCAATAAATTAACATAAATAAACTTCAAGAATAAAATATCAGTTTCTTCTTCGGGAAGAAATGTATCAGTTTCTTCGATAGGAAGAAATGTATAAGTTTTCTTCGTCAGGAAGAAATGTATCAATTTTCTTCTTCAAGAAGAAATATGCCAATTTCTTCTTCAGGAAGAAATATATCAGTTTTCTTCTTCAAGAAGAAATATATCAATATTTATAAAGAAGTATAAATAGACTTCATAATAAAATTACATAAAAGACGCAAATAAAATTCTAAAGATACGAAATTTAGAACTATAAAAATAAAAATTACATAAACTTATTACACCTTCAAGGTGTATAAATATGATCATATTACACCTTCAGGGTGTTCAAGTAAATATGATCAAAATTGCACATTCAGGGTGAGAATCTAATCAATGAAATTTATTTCGACACCTTGGCCGTTCCTTTTCATTGATGCTTGATAAAATTTAACAAGAGGATCTATCGTACAACAGATACGAGATCAATGGCCTTCTATACCACACCAAGGGCATTTATTTTTGCCATTTTTCATATCATCACCTCTTCTGGAGGTTATTTATTTCTTGTCACGGTAATATGTAATGATTATAAGGCAATTTATGCCATGACCGAACTTTTGAAATTATAATCAACTTCAGGTGGTTGAATATTTCTCAATATTCAAGATAAGTGGTTATTTCAAGAATATCAAAAAGGCACAAATTTACGGTTCAAATAAATTAATTGAAAAAGAAATAAATATTACCTCGTGAACTTACCAAAAATGCAAGTCTCAAGATCTTACCAAAGATATGTAACCACCAATTGCTTCAAAATCTAGACTTGAATCTAATTTGCTCCAGTGGCAAAGTCTCGTGCAAAGATATGTAATCAACAAAGCTTCAACGTCCAGATTTGAATATGATCTGCTCCAGTGGTAGAGTCTCGTGCTGATAACGTGTTGTGAAACTACTACTTCTATGCAATACAACTAAATAACAGTACAGAAGGAAATTACAATAAAGAGAAATACACAAAAGAAGTAGGTGGAATTATGGCTCTTCATTGATAGCTACAGAGATTCTCTGTAATTACAAGTTGACAGAATTACTACAGGATTTCTCTCTTTAATTAAAATGAATTACTATAGCCTCTATTTATAGATGAAACCAGGTAGGTCAACCAAGTAGCTAAACCAGGTAGCTGAACCATGTAGCTGAATTAGGTAGCTGAACCAGGTTGCTGAATTGTTTATTGATTTAGTATTTCAAGATGATAACTGATCAATTAGTCTAGAAGTTTGACATTCATTGAATCTAGACATTTATAAAGGGGATGAATCCAGAGGGGATATACACAAACCTATTGAATGGATAATGAACATCCATATTTATTATTTTCATAACAAGGAAAAAATAGTTTGGTTTTGAAATTGCAATTTTCTTGGGGGTAAAGTTGAATTAAGTACACACGCATGCTTACGGTGGTCTGGCTAGCTTGCTATCCAATCTTTCTCGCATTTATCTCTTACTTTGACCTTTTTTTTTTTTAAATCATTTTTTTAATACGTAGTTTCCTTCGCCCGGTGGTTTTCTTTGGCAACAAGATAATCCCAGATAAAATAATAATAAAAAAAACACACACACACACACACCTCTGAACTCCCCCAATATAAATATTACTCATAAAAACACACACACAACTCCCCCAATATAAATATTACTCATCCCGCAGTGAATCTGCCTCACCCTCGCTGAATTTGCAGAATTTAGAGAGAGAGAGAGAACGATCGAGAGAAACGCGGCTCACGGCTACGCGTGGATTGCGTGACTAATCTCCATTTTTGTTGATAATTTGTGATTAATTTCTTCCTTAATCTAATCCCTCACTCACTTTGAATCTTTCTTCCTTGGATTTTATTTTCTCGTTTTGTTTCTAATTTTTAGCGTTAGGGTTTTATATATAATTCTGTTTATATATAGAGCGGGGAAAAAAAAAGAGTTCTTGCGGCAAACCGGAACGCTTTTTGTTCACTGCGAGTATGGAGCCTGCTATTGTGATCAAGGTTTTTTTTTTTTTTTTTTTGTTTTAAATTAAACGCATGTTAGTTTAATTTTGGGTTTCCAGTTCTGATTATAAATATTTGTATTGAGAATTTATATTTCACGTTTTTGGTTAATTTGGGGATTTAGGTAGTGGCGTAATGTGTTTATTATGGTGACGACGACGTGATAGTTTGTGGTTGTCGGTAATCGGTGGAAGTATATGCTATTTAACGAATTTCTACACGGAATTTACTGAATTGTAACTCTGATTTTGGTTTGGCTTATATTGATGAACCTTTTTTAAATTTTTTTTTATAAAATTGGCTAGTTTTATCTTGGATTTAGGGATAAAAAGCTTTTCTTTTTCGGGGATTTTTTTGAATGGATTCGTGAATTTAATTAGTTCTTTGACTTGATGCATCTTGTATGTTTGTTGGTTGCTGCAAACTGGTTCCTAAGAAATGAGAATACTCTCTTTGCATTTGTCTTTTCTTTGTTGATGAACGTATCTGCATTTCTTGATATTAGTTATGTTCATTGGTAGATTCTCAAACTTCAGTGTTCCTCCATTGGAATCTGATTTATTATTTTTTTTTTGGAAGCCGTAGTTCTTTGAATGACAGAGATCCGAACACAGAAACTTTTTGAGCAACTCAAAGTCTAGGTTTTGAATTGATGGATTACTTCATTCCTAGAGATGCATGTTGTAACAGCTAATATAGCATTAATTATTTTCCAGCATGCTAGTAATTTGCGTTTATTTGACCATATGATTAGCAGTCCAAGTATCATCTTTGTTAACTATTTGCTTATTCTAGGTCAAACATGAAGAAAAACTTAGGCGCTTCAATGCACGGATTGTTAATGGGGCACTTGAGCTGAACATGGATGGATTGAGGGAGAAGATACTTGGCCTTTTCAATTTCACTCCAGATAGTGAACTCTTGCTGACATATGTGGACGAGGACAATGATGTAGTCACACTCTGTGATGATGATGATCTGCGTGATGTGGTTAGGCAAGACCTGAATCCTCTGAGGATTACTGTGAAGCTGTGTACTGAAAAGAGTGACAGGTCTTCCACTAGAACTAGTGGAACCACTACACCCTTGAGATCCCCTCGGGTGCAGCTACCTTATCAGAACGTCAACTCTAGTGTTCTAGAGATTTTAAAGTCTGTACCAGAGCCAATCGGTCGAACCATCACAAAGATATGGACTGATTTGGTTTCTACTGGTGCCCCCTCTGGTCAAACTCTTGCTGATCTGATGCAATGCTTTTCAGAGATGGGTTTGCCGAATCTGAATCAATTATTAGATGTTCAAGATGCTGCTCAAATTAGTAGCTCTACATCTCAGGATGTCAAGGGATCAAAGGTTGAAGGGTCCGCATCAGATGTAGTGTCAAGTGAAAACCCATCCTCAGAAGGCATGAATGTCTTCCCAAGTTCCAAATCAAAAGGGAAAGAACCAAAAAGTGACAAGGAGAGTGCTGTCAATGTTAATGGTGGTTTGAAAGCCTTAGCTAAACAAGTTCCTGGATTGGAGATTTTAAAGGTGGCTTTGGACTCTACAAATCTTGGCTCTACAAAACCTAACCAACCTGGCACAATTCAGATTGAACCAAGTAAGAAGTTAGGGTTTGACAAGTTTGGTCAACCTCTTTCTAGCGGGAAGGTTGTCCACTTGTCATCCTTAAGTGTTCCTCCTGTAACAAGTGCTGTTAATGGTGACGAAAATGATGCCTCTGACAAGCCCAATGAGTCAACTGGAGCAAAGCCTATGCGTCAGTGTACTTCCCCATGGATCCCTGCTCCTGCAATGTGGTCCAATCTGCATTCTCAGTCAACTGATTCAAATGGTGGAACAAAGGATGTGCTAAAGACTGGTCTTGGCTGCTCTTCAGGTTCAGATTTAGCTATGAACGAGTGTCCATTTTCTGGGATACCTTTAATGAAGAGCCCAGTTGCTTCTCCGCAGCTTTCTTCTACAGATATTCTGAGGGAAAGACAGAGGAATTTGATGGGCCATGCATCAGGAATTGTTTTCCATCGTGGAGTTCGCTGTGATGGATGCGGTGTTCACCCAATTATAGGTCCTAGATTCAAGTCGAAAGTGTAAGAAAGGATGACTCTTTCTTTTTGGCCTTGTTGTGATATACTCTTAAGATATTTATGTAACCTATGGCTTCTCTTTCTGCAGGAAAGATGATTATGATCTGTGTGGCGCCTGCTTCGTCCATTTGGGTAATGGAAATGGAAATGATTACATACGAATGGATTTTCCTGTGACCTATAGGCATCCTTATTCTTTCAAGGGGCTATATGATCCTGTATGTAGTTTAATCTCCTCTGATTTCTTTATTTAGGTTGTTATTCTTGTGTGATGATGTCATTCTACATTCTTCATGTCCATTATCGTTACGATAACCTCCATCCAATAATGATTCCAGCATAATCAGGTGCGTCCTCCTGCACAACCACCGTTCTTTAGGTGTGGCGGAGTGAAACCGGGTAGACCTAAGTTGGATAGCCGCTTTATTCAGGACGTGAATATCTTGGATGGTACTCTCATGGCCCCATCGACACCATTCACCAAGATTTGGCGCATGAGGAACAATGGGTCTATTGTATGGCCTCAGGGATCACAGCTTGTTTGGATTGGAGGAGATAAGCTGAGTGATGCATTTTCTGCTGCAATAGAGGTTAAAACTTACTTCCAACAAGCCCCACCCTCACCCCCTTCTCCTCCCCCAACTTCCCTGCACCCGTCTTATTGATCTGTGTTTGAAGCTCTAATAATTGTTACTATTAGTAGCCAATTCAAATGGTTTCTTTATTGTCTGTTAAACTCTTCCAGATTCCCTCTTCTGGTTTAGCTGTCGACGAGGAACTTGATGTTGCAGTTGATTTTGTTTCTCCTGATCGTCCTGGTCGCTACATCGCATACTGGAGGATGGCTGCTCCATCTGGTCAGAAGTTTGGCCAGCGTGTTTGGGTTCTTATCCAGGTAATTTAATCTAATCTTTTACATAATATTTTCTTTATTAAGTATTGCCCGATATATGTTCCATTGCAATTGTGTGACAATCTGGTATATCAGGTTGAAGCTCCTTCAAAGGAGCTGCCGCATGAAGGTTTTCGTGGTTTTAATCTGAATTTGCCACCTGTTAGCAATGGCATATCTGGCCCTGAAATTATTAGCGTAAATCTTGAGCCTATGGTGGAGGACAGCCTGCCTGAGGGTGAGAACTCTAATGGAGCCGTGCAGTTGGTGGTTCCAAAGGTTGATGCATCACCAGAGAAAGAACAGGAAGTGAACTTTCCAATAAATGATACCTTGTTGGTTGGTGATGGTGCTGTATCATACCCTGTTCCAGGGGCACCTTCCTCTTCATGTTCTTATCCAATTATTGATCTGTCTGAGGTTGCACCGGCTGTGCAGACATCTGCTCAAGATGCCGAAGGAAAAGCTGAGGTGGAGGAAACTCTCCTTAAAGATCTTGAGGAGATGGGTTTCAAACAAGTTGACTTGAACAAGGAGATCCTGAGACTGAATGAGTACGACTTGGAGAAATCAGTTGATGATCTTTGTGGTGTGTCAGGTTGGGATCCCATCCTCGAGGAGCTATGTGAGATGGTAATTTTCCCTTGGGAAAGAAAATTTTAGAATTTCGCTTTCTTAGTGAATTTGGTTTATAGTTTCTAACATTTTGGTGCCAAAGTTTTTTCCTATTGAATTTATTTTTGATATGCAGGGCTTTTGTGACAAAGCTACAAACACAAAACTGCTGCAGAAGAACAATGGAAGTATCAAGCGTGTGGTCATGGACCTTCTTGCTGGGGAGGAGTGATTTGATATTTCTAATCAATTTGCAGACAGATGACTCGTAGTAATATAAATAAATAAGTTTTAGTAGTAATGATGTCTTTGGAGGTTTAAATTTAGTAGTTTGGATGTTGCTCCTTCTGCTTTTTAAACTTTGAAGCTGGAATCTAGTATGGTACTGTTATATACTACGCTATTTATGGAATTTGTATTGTGGAGTTATTTATCTTTATCCACTACAATTAATGCCCTTCTATTCTCCGAGCTCATCAACGTGTAGATCTTATGTTTTGTGTACACTTTCTCAACTAAGCCAGTCTGAGCTTGATTTAAACTGTTTCCGAGTCAAGACTAACTTTCCTCAGTCACTAAGTGCATGAGAGGGTATTTAGGCAAAGTTTATTAGCTCATCTACAATTTTCATGGCAGATTCTGCTCAAAGGCACTGACAAGAAAGAAAACAGAAAGTCGAGAATGGGGGGCAGGGGGATTTTATCACAATTTAATTACTGCCTAAATCTCTTCATGTTACGTTGACTTGAATCCGTGTTTCACAATTATTATTATCAATCACCAAAAATCTTTACAGGAACATGATCCATCCGTAAAATGGTGGAAGCGGTTTCTGTCCCTGATAATAATCTCTCTATTGAAGACTTTAGATATAAATTTTGCTGCAATGTGACAATCTGTACATATTCTGAGATTCTTTGATATCCTAATTATGGTCCCTGGAGGTGTCCTAAGAAGTCCGAAAGCAATGGCCAACTTTTCACTATGGTGAGAGAGGGAAGATTCCTTGCCATTTTCATCTGCATCTACTCTCCCTACTGCTGTATTTGGTACATAACCAGCCAACTTAATCTGCTTAATGATATTATCTATAGCTGCATAAATCTTTGCTAAATGCGGGTGCACATTGTCTTCGGCTAAAAACTCATGAATGACACCATCCAATTCGATTAAACTACATCCAGGGCTCTTCTTCATTCGACTTTCTTTCATCTCACCGCTCAGCCTTAGTGCATCTTCCAGTCTACCAACTGAGGCGTAGATGTCAGAAAGAAGTATGTAGTCACCTCTGTGTGCAGGCTCCAACCTGATAACTTGCTTTAGAGATTCTTCAGCAATTTCAACATTCTTATGTATTCGACATGAAGCCAACAATGTCCTCCACATAACAGCATTGGGTTTAGTAGGCAGGTTTTCAAGAAATTCATAGGCTTCTTCAATCAATCCTGCCCGACCAAGCATATCAACCATGCAACCATAGTGCTCAGTCCTAGGTTCAATGCCAAAATATCTAGTCATACTTGAAAAGCAAGCCCAACCCTCCTTGACAAGGCCAGCATGACTACAAGCACACAAAACTCCGATGAATGTGACATCATTTGGAGCAATGTTGTGTTGCAGCATCAAATTGTAGTATTCAAGAGCCATTTTCCCTTGTCCATTACTAGCAAGACCTTGAATCAACACAGTCCATGACCAAACATTTCTTGAGGGCATCTCTTTGAACACTTCCACTGCACTATCTACACAACCGCATTTGACATAAAAATCCACTAATGCTGTCCCGAGGGTAATAGTGACCTTCAGCTTCTTTCTCTTAATATAAGAATGAACCCATTTTCCAGTTTCTAAAGCTCCAAGCAACGAGCAGGAAGAAAGCACACTAACCATAGTAACTTCATTTGGTTCCACATTAGCCTTTTGCATATCATTGAACAAAGAAAGTGCTTCCTTACCTCTGTTCCCCTGGCTATAGGCAGCAACCATGGCACTCCACGCCACAACATCCTTTCGAGGCATCTTATCAAATAATCTCCTTGCTACATCCACACTTCCACACTTTGCATACATATCAACAACTGAGGTGACTAAAGTGGGATTTTCCATTAGTCCATTTTCCTCTGCATAATCATTTATCCACTGTCCCAACTCTAAGTCCCCTAACCGCCCACAGGCGGTCAAAACACTAATTAAAGTAACCTCATCGAATGGAACTCCCAATTCCAACATTTCCCAAAACAATCTTGTAACCTCTTCCCAAAATCCACTCTTAACGTACCCAGAAAACATTGAATTCCACGTGAACGTGCTTCTTTCAGCCATACTATCGAATACCTGACGTGCAGATACCATTTCCCCACAACTAGCATACAAATAAACCAATGCATTGTACACAAAGCTTTCAGGTCCATTTCTACATTGAGATTTCAAAACATGGGCATGGACTTGTTCGCCTTCCCTCAAAGCTTTTAGCCTGGAACAAGCTTTCAAGACACTGGAGAAGCTGAATTCATCACGTTCCACTGAGTGTTCGATCATTTGCCTAAATAAAAGAATTGACTCGTGAGGAAGTTGCTTCGATGTCAACCCCCTGATCAAGACATTGTAAGCTGCCGAGTCGGGTTTTTCGAGATCCTTAAAGATGGCAAGTGCATAGTTAATGGAGGGATTGTGGAGGAGAAGGGACGCAGATTCTAGAAGAGGCTCTGCGACATTGGGGTTGTGAAGGAGACGGGTCTTGATCAGGTGAGCATGAACTTGGTTGAGATCCTTGGTTGTTTTGCATTGTTCAAGAATCAAGGTTTTGGGATTTTCTGGGATTTGTGTAATGGTTGTAGTTTTGATGGCTATGGTTTTGGCGGGAGAAGCGAAAAGGGTAAAGACCATTGTCATATCATATGTCTGTTCAATGGTGTAGAGAAAATTGGAATTTAATCATTACATTATTTGGGTAGAGAAAAGTTGAGAAAAATTGAAGTTGGAAAAAATTGTAGTGGTTAATGCATTTTAGAGCTTTCATATTTAATTGTTGATCCAATAATAAAAAGAAATGCAATTTTCATTTTAGCATTTTGTAGTTAAGTTTTTTTTTTATAATTTAATATTAGGGAAATTTTGTATTAAGGGAGTATCTAAAGTCGTTATTATTAAGTAGGGCCCAACTTTAATGTATTTATTATAAAGGGCGTCAAAATAACTTATTATTTTATTTAATTATATAAAAACTTTGTTACCCTTTTCTCTTAATAGATTACTCTTCTTAATTAATTCGAAGATTATCTTTCTTACTTTTTTTATAACTAATTCAAAAGCCTAATCATTAATCGTTAAAACTCTTCGATAAACATAAACAATTCGTTTTTACTATCGCAAAAACACATTATTTATTCTCGATTCTTGATTTGTTTAACAAATTTTGAGATTTCTATTATTTGCAAACGTAGTCAAATTTTCTCAAACCAGAATGGAAGTGACAATTGTGGATATTGATAAGAAGCAATTTGTTTTTGCTCCAACAATCCAACTAAAAGTGTTTTGCTTGACTTCATTAGTTGATGAACTCGTTGGATTTTTTTCTTTCAGTCAACGGTTATACCGTTTGCAAATTGCCAGATAGTACAATTTCATTTTAAATTTTTAACGAACGCAACACTGCAAGATCAATGTTGTCCTCAATGTATGACTAAACAAGAAATCGATCAAATTTCTCTACAAGATCAGGGTGCCTCTTACTAACTAGACCTTTTATAACAACTTCCATCACAAATAGCAAAGCATTTGTGCGCCATACACCTTATGCGCTTACTTTGACCCTCATTTATCTTCACAATAAAATGCTCAATCCAACCTAAATTATAAAATTGATATGTATTAGCATATTGAAAAAAATAGAGATGCCAACTCAAGAAAAAAATATTTCCCTAAAACTTTTTAGGGCAGCATTACAGTGGTTGTAAATAAAAAACACAGGCTAATGTTCGATGAAGAAAAATATAGAACAAATTAATTAACTCACAGAGAAGCAAAAGATGTTTCGCTCATAATTCAAAACATATGGTATAAATAGAGGAACCTTTTAGTATGAATCTATTGCATAGCATAATAAATTTCATCCAAGTCGAGGATTATACTTAGAACATATGCTAAGACTGATTAAGCAACAATTATACAGGATCAAGGAAAATTAAATAAAAATTCTGATGTTACTCGCTATACAAATTCTTTTAAAAGTGCAAAAGTATACAAACATTAGGGTGCATCACAATCATTATTCTCAACTATTAACACACTTGCTTGAGCAAAACCTTTAATCAAATTGAGAATAACTACGAGAATCCCAACAAGGAGGTACTTGTGTACTTTTCAAACCTTCAATCAAAAGAGAACAATTAATACATACATAATTAGAAATTAATCCTATCATGCATATCAAACATGAGAACAAATTAACCTTCATGTGAGAAATCATTACAAGACATACCAATCTAAAGAAAAAGTACATAAGACTCATAAGCAATCTATTTATGAAAGTAAAATAAAAGTACCTGAAAGATTGAAAGAAAGAAATCCATCCAGTGCATCAACTAATAAAGTCAAAGGAAAACACTTAGTCCAATTGTTGGAGCAAAAACCAACAAATTGTCTCTTCCATTTCGGTTTGAGAAAATTTGATTAAGTTTGCAAATAATGGAAATCTAAAAAATTATTAAACAAATCGAGAATAAATGATGCGTTTTGTGATGGTAACAACGAATTGTTTATGTTTATCGAAAATTTTTAACGATGAATGATTAGACTTTTGAATTGGTGATAAATAAAGTAAGAAAGATAATATTCGAATTAATTAAGAAATGTAATCTATTAAATGGAGAGAGAAGGACAACAAAGTCTTTATCTAATTAAATAAAATAATAAGTTATTTTGACGCTCTTTATAATAAATACATTAAAGTTGCGCCCTATTTAATAATAACAACTTGAGATACGCCCTTAATACAAATTTTCCCTTAATATTATTACAAATCAAATTTTATATTATCACTTGTGTTCGCTATGCTACAAATAATCTTTTTCGGTTCGGAATCTCTCTTAGCATCTGAACTAATTAAAATGATTGCAAGTGACTCTTGGACTAAATGAAATGAAATGCCGAAACGACTGCGAGTAATTAGAACATTAAGCGTAAGACCTCCCAGTTGTTCATTTATGTGTAGTTTAATTGACATTTATTAGATTACCAAACAAAAAAAATGTCATACATTTATTAATTGTATTATTATTATTATTATTTTTTGGAACATTACAAGAAAAGCCATCTACAAATATTACCAAGTACTAACATAAAAACTTCTGTTGATGTCAAGTAGAGATGGCCAAACTTTCAGTTCCGGTTTCGGAACCGGAATCGTGGCCACACAAAATCGGAACCGGCGCCGAACCAAATGGTTCGATTCCGGTTCCTGATTTTGTGGAACCGGCCAAAAAAAAATTATATAAATATTTCTATACCACTTCATTTTCATCACATAATTTCTTAGTTTTCTAATCGTTATATTGTAAGTTTTAACGTTTATAATTTAGGGTTTAGGGTATCAATTTTTTTAATTAATTTTTTAGTTATATTATTATATTGTTCAATCATTCTTTCAATACTCTTATCATTTATATATTTTTCTTTCTCACTTATCTAATCCTTCATAATTCTATTTTTCTAAAACCTCAATATATTAGTTTAATTTCAACTATTAAACCAATTATATTATGTATCAACTTAATTTTCTAATTTATATTATCCTAATTCTATTATTGTATTATGCTAATATACTATTTAAATTCCAATTAATAGTTCGATCATTCTCTCAATACTCTTATTCTTTCTATATTTTTCTTTTTTTTTTAATCCAAAGCGATAATTTCATTTCACAAAAAACTTTATACAATCAACCCATTGGTTGAATATCTTTTCCAACTGCAGTTTGCAACCATCTAGGGAAATCACATTCCCAACATTTGAAACTTACATCCTTTACAGCTTCATTTGCTAACAATAAAGGGGCTAAGTTGAATTTACTATGGATATAAGTGAATCTACAACATTCAAATAAACTGGCCAACAACAAGATATCTTCAGCTATAGTCAATGGTGCATCTTTGATGATTCTTCTCTGCTGTAATTTTTGTACTAGAGCTTTGATATCTAATTGTATCTCTACCTTTTGCCAGTTATTTTGGAAAGCATGTAAAAGAGCTTCCTAGACTGCCTTTAAATTAGTTACCACTAGTGTGCTTAATCAGTTTTATATGTTTCTTTCTCACTTATCTAATATTCATAATTCTATTATTCTAAAAAATTCTTATATTAGTTTAATTTTAAATACTATTCTAATTATGTTATTATATTATACTAGTTGAATTCTAATTAATAATTCAAATATTCTTATTATTTTTATATCCTTGAATCTTACTTATCTAATTCTTCTTAGTTCTATTATCTAAAAACTATATATTAATTAAGTTCAATTGTAACTATTATTATTCTAATTATATTATTATGTTGTATTATTTGAGTTTTTTTAATTAATAGTTTAATCATTATTTCAATAGAAATCAAATTTAAAAGTGGGATCGGTTCCGATTCCGGTTCCACCTTGGGCGAAACCGGGAACTGCCGGTTCCGGAACCGTGGTCACCCTTAATGTGAAGTATGATTATATGAATACTTGAGCAAACCGTAATGTCCAGTTTTGAATATGTATAATATGAATACTTTCTTAAAGAAGTATATTTCAATTGGAATTGATTTAAATGTTGAGGGAGACATACAAGTTTATGAGAGAAAATTAAAACATATAATATTATTTGTCATTTATTAAAAGAGAAAATATACACTTTTTTTTTTTACATATTTAGGATTTTTTTTCCCAAAAATATTTGCTTGGTAAGAAGTTTTATCTTTGCCATCTTCTAAAAATAAAAAAATCAAAAAATAAATTTACTTTTTTACCCCCAAAAATTTAAATTTGCAAATATGTGAATGTGAGAGGGACTAAAATTTAGAAATTTACGAATTTTTCTTCACACATCGTTCCTTCAAAAGCACGATTTATGGTGAAGTACTCAAGTCGGTGGCGCTTCTAATACATGGTGTTGGAAGGCACACGCTTCTTGCTCCTTCAACCTCCATTTAAATCCCAGTCCTAAAAGAAGGAACCCTGCGTGCTGCAGTGCCACTCAAAAGGCCGTCCATGCAGTCAACATAACTATAGCAAGCTTCTGAAGCCAACATACACATGTGGGTTCTCATCAGCATCATCCCAAGAAATGATTAAGCCCCTCAAACTCCAATGTCTCTCAACTCTCATTCGTTTCCCATCCAAGAACATTTATTTCAGGCAATTTCTTCATCTGGGCTGTGTTTATTTCTCGTCAAGTTCCAATCTTTCTTCGCAATTTCTTGGAAACTATCCTCATCAGGGCCACCATCCAAACTTGATTCTCACAATTTGTGATATTTTGTTGAATCAATCCCTCCCATGGCGGAAAAGCTCACAGCTCAAGGCTTTGAGTCCCAAAATAAAACCCCATCACGTGGCTCAAATTATTGGCAGTAATAAGGTAAGTACTGAGTCTGTTTTGCATTTCTTTTATTGGGTTTCTAAGAGGCCTTTTTACAAACATGATGTGGACTGTTATGTGGCAATGTTGAATAGGCTTGTTTTGGATAAGAATTTTGCGCCTGCTGATCATGTTAGGATTTTGATGATTAAGGCTTGTACGAATGAGGGAGAGATGAAATGGGTTTTTGAATTTTTAAATGGAATAAGCAAAAATGGTTTTGGATATAGTTTGTATAGTTTTAATACTTTGTTGATTCAGTTAGGTAAGTTTGATATGGTTGAGGCAGCTCAGGATTTATATAACGAAATTTTGAGTAGTAGAGTTGAACCAAGTTTGCTGACTTTTAACACTATGATTAATATTTTATGCAAGAAGGGGAAGGTTCAAGAGGCTGAGTTGGTTTTGAGCAGGTTGTATCAGTGTGATATGAGTCCTGATGTGTTCACTTATACGTCTTTGATTCTTGGGCATTGTCGAAATGCAAAGTTGGATAGGGCCTATGAGGTTTTCGATAGAATGGTGAAGGATGGCATTGATCCGAATTCTGTCACTTATACAACTTTGATTAATGGACTCTGCAATGAGGGGAGGGTAGATGAGGCATTGGGCATGCTTGAGGAAATGATTGAGAAAGGCATTGAACCTACCGTTTACACATACACTGTACCAATTACAGCTTTATGTGATGTTTGGCGTGCTAAGGAGGCTATTGATCTTGTCGTTACCATGAAGCGTAGGGGCTGCCAGCCCAATACACAAACTTATACTGCCCTTATTGGTGGATTGGCTGGATCCGGTCAACTTGAGTTGGCAATTGGACTGTACCACAAGATGCTAAGGGAAGGACTGGTCCCAACAATCGTCACATATAATGCATTGATAAATGAATTATGTGAAGCAGGTAGACTGGAAATTGCTTTGAAAATCTTTCGCTGGATGGAGGGCCATGGTTATTCACCAAACACAGAGACCTTTAATGCAGTTATGAAGGGATTCTGTATGTGTGGAAATATGGAAAGGTCAATGGTCCTATTTCAGGAGATGTTGAATGTCGGTCCACCTCCAACAAAGGTTACATATAACATGCTAATTAATGGATATTTCCGACAGAATTCTGTGAATAATGCTTTGAGATTGTTTGATATGATGAAGGGGACCGGATGTGTCCCAGATGAGTGGACGTATGCCATTCTTGTTTCAGGGTTGTGCAAAGGGGGCAAACTTGAACTAGCTTCAAACTTGTTCGAGGATATGATGAACCAAGGATTGAGTCCAAATCAAGTTAATTACACTACTTTAATAGACGGTCTTTGTAGAGATGGGAAAATAGATGCTGCATTGGTGTTACTCGAAAGGATGCAGGACAATGGTTGCAACCCAAACATTGAAACTTATAATGCAGTTATAAATGGCTTATCTAAGGGGGATATGCTTTCTGAAGCAAAGAATGTCCATGATAAGCTGTTAGAAAATGGTATATCACCAAATGTCATTACATATTCGACCTTGATTGATGGACTCTGCAAGAATCAGAAGACAGAACTTGCATTAAAGATTTTCAATCTAATGGAAAAAAACAATTGCTTACCAAATTTGTACACTTATAGTTCACTCATCTATGGCTTATGCTTGGAAGGCCAAGCTGATGAGGCTGAAGCATTACTTGAAGAAATGTCGTTGAAAGGATTGGCTCCTGATCTGGTAATTTATACCTCAATGATTGATGGATTTGTGAGGGTAGGTAGGCTAAGTCATGCATTTTTGCTTCTTTCCCGAATGATTAATGCAGGCTGCCAGCCGAATTATCGAACCTTCAATATACTGCTAAAAGGTTTACAAACAGAGTGCCTGTTGCTTGAGGAAAAAGTTGTAGCCCAGCATGAAACAGTTTACACTTGCAGTTTGGATGAGAAGGATGTGAGAATTGAAAATTTCTATACTCTTTTGGATAGGATGTCAGAGTATGGGTGTGAACCTAGCCTCAATACATATGCTACCTTAATTGCAGGATTTTGTAGGGAAGGCAAAAGTTATGAGGCAGATCAGTTGGTTAAATATATGCAAGAGAAAGGCTTGGCTGCCAACAACTCAATACTTTGCTCTCTCATAGGCTCTTATTGCAAGAATTTGAGAGTTGATTCTGCTCTGGAGACATTTAACTCAATGATCATCAGTGGTTTTACACCCCCCCTATCAATCTATAGAGCACTTATCTGCACATTATGCAAAACAAACCGGGGTAAAGAGGCTGAAGCTTTATTTGATATCATGCTTGACAAGAAATGGAATAGTGATGAGATTGTCTGGTCTATACTAATAGATGGGTTGGTAAAGGATGGTGAAGCAGAGGTTTGCATGAACCTTCTTCATGCAATGAAGTCCAAGAATTGCACAATCAGTAACCTGACAAATCTTAATTTGGCGAGAGATTTGTCCGAATTGGGTATTTCAATGGATTGAAAATCAAGTTACAGAAATATTGTGGATCTTTGAGGGAAACAAATTATGCATCTATATAGCCAAATGGCTCGAGGTACTGGATTTTGTTTCTACCATGTTCCATCAAAATCTTTTGGACAACCATCAATTCACTTGCTCAGGTGGCAAGTTTTCAACTCTAGCAACACAATAGCGAGCTTCAGCTGTTAGAAAAAGTTTAAAGTAAGCAGATGTTGTTTTGAGTGTATATCATAGCATGGTATTTACTACTATTTATTTCTGAAAAACTTACATATTATCTGCTTTATCAGTCATTTCATTATCTTCTTTAGTCATTACTAGGTTCTCCCACAATTTTAGAGATTAAGATATGTTAAACACTTAGATGTCAATCTAAATTCCACCATATGGAGTATATGATTCTGATCGTTTTATTTTGTCCGGACTGCTTCCACGTTTTTTCATACGGGCCAGGAATTTAGAGTGTTCATTGATTATGTTGCTCCTTCCACGCGAGTGCTGTTTCTTTCCATTTGATATTTTTTGTTTCAATGATATATTAATGTTATTTCTTACCTTTGGATTGAAAATTTGATTTCAGTTGCTGCTTGATTAAAACTTTTTAACAACATTTTGGAAAGATGACACTTTGTTGTTACCCCTTGTGACAATAGATGACGGCCATTTTTCGACAATAAGAACTCTATAGCGGCTCATTATCACTTAAAACTTACTTTTCTGGTTATTTCTTTCTCCTTGTATATTATATATCAAATTCTCTCTCGCCAATAGTTTTTCAGATTTCGAGTGATCTGCATTCTTTAAATTGTTTGTTATACCACGTTGAATTTAATGTTTCCAGTTAGCTCAAATTTGTACTGATTTGGTGCTATTAGCCTATCACATTCAACCCTTCAGCAAATAAAAGGAGACCCATAGGCAGACATCTTTAACTGCTTGCAAGATTCTTCTATATTTTCTGTGCATCTGCTTTGACTATCTGCAGGCAAAGAAGGACAATCACGTTACCCATTGTCTTCTTTGTGGTAATAAGACGTAATAGCATAGAAAATACTAGTAGAATCATGCTTCAATTTACAGAATCCCATACTTTCTATATGATATGTTATCATTTACATATTATGGTGCTATTGTTTGGCATATGTCATAACTGCCATTCAACATCCTGTCAGATTCTCTAATTTAAAGTTCTATCTATCAATCCCTGTGATTTTTTAATTTAGAGATGGGAAACTAAGTCAAGTCATTGGTTTATTATTTCCTTTTAACAGGTCCCTCAGTTATTGAGATTGTATCACTTGAAGTGGTCAATAAGCATGAAGTAAATGATTTCTGCTTTATTCATGCACTGAGGTGAATGTTATTAGTTTACTTTTTACAGTTCTTCATTGATTTATTTTTTTACCTTTGCTGATGCTCAGTTATCTGATGATGCAAATAGCAACTGCAGAATCCTGCATTGTATGTTTAATTTTATGTCTCTACCTTTGCTTTCTATTTTGGTTTTAATATCTTAGTGCTTCTGTCCTTTCTCCAGGTTTGATTTTCTTTGCAAGCTCAGTTTCCTCAATGCACTTCAGGATTCAAGATGAGTTCTGTATGTAGAACAAAATCTGGTAACTGCATCATTATTCTCTGTGCATCTGCATTAGTACTTGCTCATGAGCATACGTTACCCGTGGCAGGTTGTGTTTTTTCCAGTGTCTCAATTCTTTTGTCGCATTGCTTTTGTGAAATGACTTTTCGTAAAGGGGTTGATATTTCTGTGTACAGGAGCTGGACTACTTTTTGTTTGATGACGCTGAAAGAAGTGAAGAAGTTCAAGTGCCACCTCAACTGCTGAGCTCTTTAGCTTGGATAGATCACTGTAAATAAGATATTTGGAGCACTCTGTCCCTGCATGAATAGATGAAGCAACTTCCTGCTGATTTAGTATGTTTTGCCCCTTGACATCTTATCATTCCATGTCACCAGATTTGCTCCCAGTTTTGTTGGTTCAATCTAAGCTGCTGATATTGGGTTCTGTTCATCCTCTCTGATGGCTCTACTAATGGAAGAAGCATTTCAATTGGATTGGTAGAACCACACCACAATGTTGATCTTTAACTTGGACTGATTTTTGTTTGACATCTTCAACCAGTTACAACTAACAGACTAGAGAAAAATAAATAAGCTCTCCTATTCTAATTGAATTACATTTCTATCATTCATATTGAACTATTGTGAGAAAATCACTTGTAAGGTCAAAGAAAGTATGTAGTTTGATTCATGAAATGATGTACAGAATACTTACTTTTAATGAAATTTGTCATGGAATATATTATCAAATATTGTGTGCTTATTCAATAATTCACCAATATCATCTGCCTTAACCTATTCCATATCCTTATAAGTTGCTATGCACTACCCATCATTCAGTTAAAACACAATATGATCAAAAAGTTCAGTTCCAAAGAAAAAGAGAGATTTTGTACATTTAAGGTTTCATCTTATGTAGAAAGGTGTCATAAATAATTATACTTTTCATTTCCTTCACTGCTGAAATGAGTAATTTGTTCTTCCATTCAACTCCCAAATTCCAATGTCAAACATTTCATTTTGTCATTTTTGCTTCTTTAGCTACCATAATAGACTTGACAAAAGTGACAAAGAACTAAAGAAGTTGGCATAAACCTATTGTAGAAAGGAAAAGAAACATGTCTGAATTTGATTATTTTTGAATGCACTGCTACACTGTAGTGTCAAATAAAAAGGTTAAAACATCTAGGAAAAACTTAAAGATTGTGCCAAAAGAAAGAATAGTAATTCAAGTTCCTTATAGCCAATTTGGTCAGGTGGATCAGTGATTGGACAAGTTCTCCATTGGTCTTGGGAGTTTAAAGGAGTGTGTGGATATTGGGATTCCTGGAAACTAACAATAAAAACTGAATCAACACTTCTTTCTAAATCGGTCAAGTCATATTTCTTCCAAGACTCTTACCTATGGCAGAATAAATCCATTCAAGAGTTCTTGTTTCAACTATTTACATGACATTTTCCCCACTAATAATCATTTATAAATCTGGTAATCTCTTCAACACTTGGAAAAGTGAGGTACAACATTCATAACTACCTAATCAATTAGTACAGTAACCTCTGAGATAGTAAAACATCATTTCAATTGCTTTGCATACAGCCATATCTCTGATGCAACTCAATGACAATTGGCATCTAAAGGTCCTCTACTGTTTAAGAAATTAAAAACGCCATTCTTCGGTCGAATGATCATAAGGTAAGTTGAATTGAAGGTTTTCTACTATCTGAAGAAATTTTTATGTTGAAACTAAGATACCATTCTCAATGAGTTAATGAACATGTAAGTAAAAATGTTCCATTGTCTTCAGGAAAAAAAAAATCTAGATATTGATTTCATTACTAGTGGCGGATTCATCGCGAATGTAAGGGGATATTTTGCAAGCATCTTGTTCATTTAAGAGTAAGCTTCCAATGTTGTGGAAATGTGGAATATATCCTTAGAAAATGCTATCAGAAAGGTCATAGACTATCAGATTCTTCCTTCTGATTCTTATTTAATCTGAACATTTTGGAGGTGATTCTTTTGGTAGACTGCTGATGCATCAACTATTTGCTTGAAGTTTCTATAATGCTGGGAGAATCTGGTTCTATATATGGACATTATTTAGACTTGATAAGATTGAGACAAGCACTATAATGCAAATGAATCTCTCATGGAAAACTGTTGAAAATGATCCTGCTCCAGCTGGAGAATTAACAAGCTATAAGTATGAAAGTTATACAGCAGAGAAGGAAATCTTTCCACATTAGTGTTTATTAGAGGCCAAATGAAGTAACTTCTTGGCAAGAAATCCAAAGTTTAACTGACAAAAGTATACATCAAGGCTATCCAGAATCCACTATGGTTCAATAATGCTAACTTTAGAGAATCCATTAAGACTTTATTTTGAAGCATTTTGATTCCTGGAGGAACTAAATTCAGGTGTCACATTCAACTTTTGTTGTGTGGACATTTCAAGAATAAATTTTTTTTTTGGTATAAATGGGTAGTTTCAATCAGCAATTATGCAGACCATACAGGGCAAACAACAGAAAGAATGCAGGGAAGTTTTTATTACCATCCTAATCCCCAGTATGGTTGGCATACCACATCCTCCGAGTACGTTGAACACGTTACTCGATTGGAAAGAATGCCAAGTTTGATCACTGATGTCCCTCATTTCCCAAATGTTCACTCAGTCTTGCAAGATAAAGTCATCTATGAAGAAGAATGTGAGGATAAATATGATCAAGTGAATCATCATGACAAGCATCAGAGCCCTGCACAGATGCAAAAGAAAGTTCAATTTACTGAAAACGAGAAAACCACTGAAGTTGTTAAGGATGGGAAAGGTGATCAAGTTTATGCTGAAACAAATGTTGACATTGAAGCTGATGGATTCATCAAACAGAAGCACAAGAACTTTGAGCTGTACAAATGGGCAACTTTTAAAGTTTGTTAAGAGTTTGGATATTGGCTTAGGCTACTTAGCACTGGCAGGCATAGTATGGCATGAATTGCACTAATGTTATAAGTAGGATAATATATAAATAACATTGCCTGTTTCATAGGCTTATTGCTATGAAATCAAAAACACATATAAACTGTGTTTGAAATGTATGCAGCCATGTTTGTAACATCATCAAATGTATTGAAATCCTAATATTTCAAAAAGATTATAAGTTAAATCAACTTGCTTTGTTTATAAATCTTTACTTTTTGTAGCTTAATTTTCAATTTTTATTTTTTTTGTGATAGAAATAATATCTCACATCGATTTCATAAACTCACAAACTAACTAATAAAGTTCTTGGATCATTACACAAACTTCTAACATCTTCTCCAACTTATAATAAAATGACCTTAATACGTTATGATGATCTAATTGGAGATGATCTTTTGACTGATTTTTTAGAATTGGTTTATGTAATGCATGGACATAATTCATGTATTTGCTCTTATATATGTTGATTTACCTTTCGTTTTTGGTGTTTCGTTTCGTACCAAATTAATTTACTTACCCTCTCTAAAAGATAAACTACAGTATAGTGCGAGTAAGGTCGATCCCACGAGGAACAACACTATATTCTAAATTCGTTAATTTGCCAATAGTAACAACAATTTAATTAATGATTAAAACAAGTAAATCAAAAGAAACCAATTACGAAATTTATAAATAACAAAATTCAGAAATTAATTAATAAAAAAGAAAGATCCGGCAATAAGTAATTCCACACTAATCAATTCTTAATTGTTCATCGACTCAAGGATAACGATTTCATATTAACCAGTTAGTTATAGGCTACTGAGAATCAGCTCTAACGTAGCCCAATTCTTCCTTAGTTGTTCGATAATTGACAAGTATCTGCTTAATCAATTATTTTCCTATTTATAACATAACCCGGCCAGAATCAGCCGAACACCGGATTTAGCATTACAAAAGCATTAAGTAGTGAAGAACCTAACTCTAACAAATCATATCATGATCAGCATGCAACAATTTGTTAACCAATTATTTCCATTTACTGAGACATTAGCTTCGCCACTAATTAATCTTATCTATTAAATCCAGTGACTTAAGAGGGGATTAATTAGCTCTACCTAATTCGATTAAACGTGATCAATCTTTAATTAATTTAGATAATTAACTTTAGCCTGAGAAAACTCTTGGAATTAATTATGAAAAAGTTTAATTAGAACAATTAGGTCTCACAATTCACTAATCAATTAGTGCTTCCTTACTTATAGCCAGAAAAAAACTAATCATGATTCATAATTAGAAACAATTACAACAATAATTAAAAAGAAATAAAACTGAATATATTAATCAAACCCAGTCGTCCGTCGTTGCGGGGGCAAACGACAAACTAATGGACAGGAAATGGGATTGGAATCAAGTATAAAGAGCAAGAACGCGCACTTTGTCACCCCGTTATGCGTTTGAGCACTGATTCAGAAGTGATTTTAAGAAATTTGAAGGCATATGAAGAGGCCTCAGCTACCCAAGGTTCATATATGAGATTTTCAGAATACTTGGATTTTATGTGTGGCATAATCGATACCGCTAAGGATGTGCAATTACTCAGAGATAGGGAAATCATAGTTAGTAAAATGGGAAATGAAGAAATTGCTCAGATATTTAATGGGATGAATAGATCCATTGTGTACAATAGCCAGAAGGCAGTTTTGAAACAAACTGTTGAACAATTGAATAAAGGTTATGATGATTCGTTTAATTAGGATCAGAATTTGGAGATCAATAAAGCAACAATTCATTCGATCACAAGACTGCATTAGAATCTTTGTTCATATATTGGTAGTGTTACTATTGGGAGTGCAAGCAGTTTGTGATATCGATCTACGGCTGTAGTTCTCAGTGTTTTGTTCGACATTAATAGAATGTTTGAATATTTGTTCTTGTTCTTGATCTTACAGAATGTGTTGTTGTTCTTGATGACAGAAAAAAGTTGCAATAATTTATTCATCAATCATCTTGAGAGTAGTAATCCTATGCAAAGGGAAATTACACAAGTTTCTCAAGCTCCACAGTGCTGCTGCTGCTGCTGCTGCTACTTCTTTCTTTGCAGTCATTCATGTTTATGGATGCAGCATGCTAATGCAAGTTTGTTCATCAATAAATTGATTTCTGACCCGAGTAAAAAGCAGCAGTCTAATCAAACCTGAACATTGATCCTGAAATGACCAAACACAGCTCATGTAAACTTAGTCTAGACCATGGATTTAACTGTCTTTGATCCTCACTTCTGACCAAATTAATTTCAGATACATGCTGAATAAAGAAAAGAATATGCAACTCATATGCATCACATGAGTATTGCACTAGTCAATTTTAGAATCTATAACAACAAGAAAAACAACTAATTCTTTTATGCCACTAATTGAAATTGGCTTATATTGATTACATTTCGTCACTGTGCTCAATTGAAACTCACACGAGCTTCCTACCCTCTATATAATTTTTAATGTGATCCATATCATAAGATGTAGCGAAATTTTACGCTGGTTATCAGTGGTTTAATGCAACCCTCCTCATTTTTTTCGGATTTACTACTGACTACTTACGAGTAGACAAACTTTTTATAGAGAAATGATAGGGGGAGTGAAAAATGGGAGTGACTGACGTGGCAGTGATAAAAAGACAAACTTATCCCTTACCCATTAGGGTTCACTCATCATTTGGTTAGGGTATTAGTTTGTCTTTTTATCACTGCCACGTCAGTCACTCCCATTTTTCACTCCACAATTTCACTCCCCCTATCATTGGTCCTTTTTATAACTAGGTGGAATTCAATTTTAGAATCTATATTTTAATAAATTCTAGGAATAATTTGATCAAGCAATATTCAATAGAAATTAAATAAAAGGCTCATATCTGTATTCTAGTCCCTTGAAAAATATGAAATTTCACAAAAGTGAGTGTATGAAAACACCACTAGCTACTTTATAAACAACCATATATACCTTTGTCATGACTTGGTGTAGGTTTGAGTTCTCTTATACTTATTTGATTAATTTAACACAACTTGCATGATAACTTAATGTAAACAAATAATGCCATTAAACCAATTTTCCAACCACCATGAACATGAACAAAAGCATATTATAAGGTACTAATAAACTACTTTTAAGTATAATCTGCTATTCATCTTCTTCCCTGGCATTGCTGAAAATTAGCAACTCAAAATGATTCCACACTAATCTTTACTCACTCCATTTTCCAGAACAATGTCAAGCTCAATTTTCAGTTCAAACGCAAGCGAGCATCGATGGTTTGATCAGTTGAGTGAACATTTCATCATTTATATTGACAATCGTCCAAGCATATTCCGAGTCCCTAAAAGTGTTTGTGACACCAATCCAGCTGCTTATGCCCCTCAGCAAATAGGGATGGGAGGCTTGGGAGCATATCATCATTTCAGGCCTGATCTTGATGAAATGGAGAGCAGAAAACTTGAAGCAGTAGTGAAGAAGTACTTGAACCTAGAACAATACAAAAACTTCAAAAGCCTGATTGTGGACAAGGTAAAAAATCTGGAGGCATCGATACGTTCTTGCTACAACAAGTACTTGGACCTTGATGGTGATACTTTAGCATGGGTCATGGCCATTGATGGCGTATATATGCTTCACCTACTGATCGAGCACGTATTCAGGTAAAAGAAACTTTGATGTCAATGACAGGAACTTAGCACAGGACATGATAATGACGGAGAACCAATTGCAGGCTCCAGATGAAGATGATGAGGAGAATAATTAAGGAAGAAGGAGGTGATGGTAACAAAGATGCAGTTGAAGAGGAAGAAGAAGAAGAAGACGAGGAAGAGGATGATGAAGTACAGAATGATCATAAGGAGTTGTTTTCAGAAATCGTGTCCTTCTCTAAAGCGCATACTCCCCTTAACCTCAAAGATGATGCACAATTTCTTACCAACAGCCCTCATCTTCTGAGTTGTATGTACAGTTTGATTATGAAAAACTGGTCTATTGGAAACTTTGATTCAGAAGTGATATTAAGAAATTTATTGGCATATGAATTAGCCTCGGGATCAAATGACATTGCTGCTGGCTATGTTGATTTCATATGTGGCATAATTGATAAGGCAAAAGATGTAGATTTGCTCAAGAAAAATGCCATCATCTAAACCGATTTGCCAAGTGAAGAAATTGCTAAAATATTTAATGGGATAAGCAAATCGAATCGAATGAGGACTGATCTAGAAAGCACCACTCAGAAATTGACATTGATTTATGACAATACTTTCAAGATCAAAGCTTGGAGATTTACAAAAGATCATTTGATTCCATCTGAGTCTGCTGTCAAACTGTTTCTTGCAATATTTGTTGATTTTGTTGCTCACCTTGCAAGCATTTTGCCAGATTTATGGCTGCAGTGCCCGTTGGTTTGGGAAGATTAGTTCTGTTTGATCATTTTGGTTAATTTTACAGAGTTTTTCATTTAGGCCTATATATTGGGATTTGTTAAGGATATTTTTTTTCCAGTTAAACAAGTGAAAACTCTTGTAATCTTCTTGAGAAAACTTTTTGTTTGTTTGTTTGTTTGTATGCTTGTTTGTGAAGGGTAGCTCTTCACTTTTTGTTTTTCCTTCCCTCTTGGCCAATGTTTTTCTATATTACTAATAGAAACAACAGCTTCTTAACCTCTCACTAATTTGAATGGTTTCATTAGATTCAATACAATTACATGAATTGTTTCATTTTCTTTAAGAATTATTACATACCAATACTTGTACATATAGAATATGATGGCAAAATATGATCCATTTAGCCGAACACGAACACGTGTATATAGATAGAATATAATGACAAAGTATAATTTATTTAATGGCTCCACATAGTAGAATAAAAATTTAATTGTTATTGTTATTTGTCACATATCAACACCAATTGAAAATTAAAAGAACAATAAAGTAAAGAAAGGGTACAAATCCAATACTAACTTCAACATTTCCATGAAATCTTTTATCCATTTTCATGTCCTTCTTGACTACTACTTTTTCTACTAAATTCAAGAGAGAATCATACAACAAAATTTAGTAAATTATATGCATTATCCAACCACTAGAACAAATGGGAGTCATCATGTTCCTTTCAACGTGCATAATTTTTTGTTTTTCACCTCCAAAACAATTAACATATATATAGTTGGCTATTTTGCTAGTCTGTAAAAATTATTAGCTTTGTCATCATGTTATTCTATAGCCCAAACTTGACTCTTTCTTTGGTTGTTCATACTAACACAATTAAAATACAAAAAAATTAAAGCCATGATTAATCATATATAATACCTTATGATAATTAATGTTGACACAGCTTGCTTAATTACAACATTGGAGAAAACTTTTCTTATGTCGAATCTACTCATATGGACCCTTATATTAATAAAAGAAATGGAATTTTATGAATACATGCATGATTAGCATAAACCTTTGATAATTTGATTAGCGTGATGTTCTGCTATAACAACGCGACTTTAAGTTCAAAAGATTTTGCTAAGAAAGTGATTTGTAGGCTTCTTTTTCCTTCTTTCACATATGTTGTCTAGGGCAGGCTATAATTAATACTTTTGTGTTTTCTAAGGTAGGCTATGTTAACTTTTTTTATGTTGCATGTGGATAAAAGGATATGCATACAAAATTACAAATTGAAACTTGTTCTTTGTGAAAGATTTTAAATGTACCTTTTCTATGGATTATATATATGGTGGAAATATTTTCAATGATGCGAAACTTGTAAATATCTGTGAGTTTTCATTTTTGAGGTTACAAACATTGTAACTCTTGGAATTGAACAAGTACTGTAATTCATATAAAGAAAAGAACTGTAATTTTTGGAATTTACAAGTTGAAATTGTGACTCTTAAAAGATGGAAGGGTGTCCTTCTTGTAGAGGTACTCTTTATGTAACATTTGAAAATCTATAAAAAGAATTTATTTGGGTCATTTTTTTTTGCTGCAAGGAAAATAACCATAAGTTTTGAAAAACTCTTGTTTAAATATTTTTTTTTTGTCATTAGAGAGTTATAAATCTTTGTGCACAAGTTCTAATACCTTTATCTTAAATTAGTACACACTATAGATGACAAATATAGCTTTAAAGAAGATGTAGTTTATTCGAAGTTATCCAAATCTATACTTTTGTAATAAATAGAACTACAATTTCAATATCTACATTTTGCGATTTTTCCATGATATGCAAATCAACAACATGGAACACGCTAATGGAAAACAAATCTTTTCAAAGAAAATAAATTTCACAGAATTTGAAAAGCTGCTTTGAATAATTATGAAGTCACAATAACAAAAATAAAGACTTATAAACATTTGTATAATTGAGAAAACCTAACGAAAATGAAAAAGAAATAAAAAAAATATTGGGAGAATTTGTATTAAGGGCGTGTCTCATGCTCTTATTATTAAATGGGGTATAACTTTAATTTATTTACTATTAAGGGCGTTAAAATAACTTTATTATATTATATACTTAATAAAAGTCTTTAGTACCATTCTTATCAATTATAAGAAAGGTTACGTTAAATACCTAACTTTCTATCTTTTACTATCCAGTGTTTTATTAGTTATTTTTAATAATTTTTTGTGGATAAAATTTGATAGTAACTTACATGATTATCAAACTATCTTAAATAATAAAATATACTTATCATAAAACTCTTTTAATTTTTAAGATTTTTTTGTAAGGTCTTAAATAACAAAATATAATCATTGTCAAAATCTTTCAAAACGTAAATTTTTCTTGTCATGAATATATTTATTATTAAATTATCTTAAATCATAAATATTTTTTCATGAATATATTTAAAATTTAAAAAATGATGAAATAACACAACATCGAAAAATACAACTTTAAAATTAAAAATTAATAATAAATAACTGTAAGTGCTATGTAAATAATTAAGTTCATTGAAAATATACCAAAAAACTTAAAATTCATTAAAATTAATTATGATTTGTGATATTAGTTTGATAAATTCTTGTGTATTTTTTAAAATTTAATTTTACAGTATAGCATAGTTTAATAATTATTAAAATTTACATGAAAGTTTATGGATAACAATTAAGTCAAATTAATATTAAAATTTATTGATAGCAATTATGAAATAGTAAATAATAAAATAGTTTATGATTAATTAATGTGTTTTAGTAATAAAAAAATAAAAAAAGTAACTTAATATGAAAATTTATTAATAACAATTATAAAACATAAAGAGTTTTAAGATATAGTCAATGATTATATTGATATATTTTAGTAATAAAAAGATAAAGAGAATAAGTGTGATAAATTGTTTAATTGATGAAAAGGATAATAAAGTCATTGGATAATTATTTAAATTAATATAGATATTTTAACACTTTTAATAATAAATATATTAAAGTTGCCACCCATTTAATAATCAAGACATGAAAAGACTAAAAGGTCTAAATGTAGCGAAAAATAAATGAATTTGGGTTAAAAACAGGTTGCATCATGGGACAAAACCCTATGTATTTTGTAGATTTTATCGTTCCCTTCGAAAATCTATATTATAATAGCGATTTTGAATTTGAATGAAAAAAAATTATGTCTGTTTAAAGTTAGCGACACGATTTAAATCTTTTTTTTTTCCTTTTTGCATTAATCCTATGCAACTTAATACGCGTTCGCAATCGGTTTCACATCAATCAATTTCTCAAAAAGATTTTTTATGGATTATATATACCCAAAGACACATCAGCCAACTATAAATTAGTGTCAAGGAGGAGTATTTGTAGATCACATAATCCAATATGTGACAAGTACTGCATCACCGAAAAAAAAAATCCTTGGAAACTCAACAATGAGAATCAGAGAATGGATGGATGGAAAACTACTCATGCACAAACCATTATAGCCCACTGATTCTTGTTTTCTCCAATTACTTCTGCAAGTTTTACATTGCACACTTTGTATTGTCATCTTTATCAAAGTAGACAGTGGAGAATTAAATATTCCCTGCATTTTTAATATGAGCAAATAGCAATGTTTTCCCAAAAAAAAGTGTTGTTTGGACATGAACTAAAGCAACTTGATTGGATTATGCATGACAAACATTTAAACATATAAATAAGTAAAATTGAATCCTTTAAAATTATATTATGTCCCTTTAAAAAATTTAAAATTTTCAATTGAATCCTTAAGAAAATTAGAATTTCACTGCTATAAAATGAAACTAAAGCATCACTTTGGAGGCAATACTTTTCAAAGTATTGAAAGTGACCAATTTTTTTGGAAAAGTTGCAACACTTTGAAATAAGTATTGCATATATAGTTTTATGCAACACATGTAAAAAAACATGCAACACTTTTTTTACAAGTATTGTAATTATTATAGAAACATGTAACACTTTAAAAAAAACGTTGCCTTTATTAGGTATTTAAAGCAACATTTATTTACAAGATTTAACACTTCATAAAATGTTGAATACAAGTCAAATGAAAATTTAATATTTCTTTTTATTTTTTATGAATTTGCAGAAAAACATAATTTGAGTAGAATACTTTGTTTTATGATAGTGTAGCTAATATTTGTTTAATTGTTATAAAAAAATTTCATTAGTTAGTTTTATTTTATCTTTAAAGGGTTGCGATTATATCATAGAGAAGCTTAATATATAATTATAAAGATAATAGAAAAATTTGTAAAAATACATTTTTGTTTCATGTAGTAGAATTATTTGTTATAAAATAAAAGATAATAAAATTTGGTGTAATTAAATGTAGTGGAAATAATTATACTTTGTTTACATTTTAAAAGAGTGATTGAAGTCGTCATCAAATTTCTATCATGTTTGGGCTGAAACAATAGTTACAAAGTCCCTAAACTCTTTTTCGACAAATGCAAAATCAAAATCACCACATGCACCATCATGCATTGATGAAGTCTTTGCTTGGAGGTGGAGATGCTTTCGTTGAGTGCTGTGATTATGGGGGAGCCGTGGATTTGGGGCTATAGGAAGGAGTAGTAATGCGAGACTTGGAAGAGTCAGTTATTGCTATGTAAGGCATTGTGTGTGCCCTGTGGTAGTTTTGAGGTATCCTGATAAGGAGGGCGGAAATGCTCTGGTTCTTTTGTTTGCTTCTATGGCTGAAGAGGATAAGGAGTATCGCGAGGCCACTATTGGCGATCGCAAAGGTTATTTGTTTTTTTTTTTCTTAAATAGTGTGTTTTCTTGTTTGCAACAATGGAAATAAAATTCTATAATTTAGTGTGGTGCATGATTAGCATAATTCAAGCATTAGTTGGATGAATTGAAAATTTGATTTTTTTTTAAGTTGACATAGTATCATTGTACATTGGTTGCGTTAGCAAAAATCTCTCTTTGGGTGAGTAAATAATTGGAGGTGGGATTAATTTTCTTTAGGGAGTTTGAAATCTGACATGATTTTTATCCATTTAGTACTAGAACTTATGATCACTGGGTATAACTTCTGAATAGTTATGAAGGGATGAAATTTTATTGGATAATCTTGAAGAGTTACTTCTAGAGGTGTTTACAAATCAGGGCACTATGGTCTTGTTTAAAGTGATCGGTTGGATGGGGCGGTAAGAAGACTTGGGATGTATTGGTAATGTCTAATGGTCCAATTCCATTCTGCCAGAGTGTTGAAGATTGAAAATATAACCACGATTTCTAGAAAATACTAAAATTGAATTGAATCTTCTTTGTCAAAGTGTCGCTCTTGTGACTGGAGCTAGTTGACAATTTTTAGTTAAATTTTGTTGCACTTATTTTTTGATTAATAACTTTTAATTCTAGAAGATCACTATGAAATATGGAACACTTCTTTTATTCAGTTAATTGGTTTAGTGTTTATCCCTGGATTAGTTAGTTATTACTAACTCGTTGCCCTAAATTGAATCACTTATTTGCATATGTTGATGAACTTATTTTGTTATTTAGTGTTTGGTTTTGTCTGTTAGCTTCTAAATAGTAATATTGTTTCTTTCTACTACACCACAGATTCCTAACAGATTATTTTGTCACGGTGTACTTTCTTGGATTAAGGTAGATTTTCTTTTCTATACTACTACTCTTTTTGTGTAATTTTTAGAAAAATAGGATTGTTTATCTTCCTATTCCCATATTCAATTGAGGGTGGAACATTCACTATTTTGGCAAAAAATAAAAATAAAAATGGTTGGTTGCATAATTTTGTGTGGAAGATTATTCTTCTTGGTAAAAGCATCAAAAACATGTTCTTGTAACTTGAAAATCTCAAATACCTCTAGCAGGGTTCTAGGCTTATGAATAGTTAGTTTTATTTTCATATTTTTTATGTAACTCAAATCTTGTGTTCTCTAATTTTCTCTATTCTCTAAAGAAATTTATTTCTCAATATTTCGATATAAGACAATTGACAGTTTCTTTGTTGATTGACAAAAATTGCCAATTTTCGTTAAAATATGTGTGTTATAACCAGGGGTTTTGAAAATCGAATCGAACCGGCCAATTCAACCGGTTGGACCAAGGACCGGTCCTTGGTCTGATCTAGTTATCCTACAAAAACCGCTTTTATAAAAAAACCGGTCAAAAAACTGGTTTTGACCGGGTTTTTTTTCTATTTTGGACTGATTATTAGTTTGGATTTTAGCCCAATAACACTTATGGGCTATTATTAATTTTGGATTTTGAAATGTTATCTTTTACTTTTTAATGTTGGGTTCAATATTAATATATTCGGGCCTATTGTTATTTTTAATGAATAAAATTATACTCTTTAATTTCTTTATTAATTCACTAAGATAAATCAATAACTAAATAATATATATGTATTTTATTATCATTCTGAGTAATTTGTTAATAGAGTAAAATGTTTAAATAAAAGAAAATTTCACAAATTTTGAGATATTATGATTTAATAAACATTTATAGTTAGATAAAAGTATTTTTTTTATATTATTAATATATTTAATATTTAAATTTATTTATGACGTCATCCAATTTTTTGTCCGAGTTTACCCGGGTTGACCTCTTGACCCTTTAACCTAGTCGGTTCATAGTCCGCTCCGATTTTCAAAACATCGATTATAACCTATGAAAAATGAAGGTTTTGTGAAAATTTGAAGTTTCATTTTTTTTTACAATATTCTCTAGAATGCATTTTAACAATCGAGTGGGTGCAAAAATGGTAAAAACAAAAGCCAAAATCAACGGGTGTTTGAATTTTGTCATTTTTTTTGTTATAATACATGTTTTACCCCATGAAAAATGGAGATTTTATGAAAATTTAAAATTTCACTTTTTTTAACAATATTCACTAAAATGTCAAAATCAACGAGTCTTTAAATTTTACTATTTTGGTTAAAATATGTGTGTTTATATCTTATGAAAAATGATGATTTTGTGAAAATTTTAAATTTCACTTTCTTTTTGAAAATATTCACTAGAA
This sequence comes from Ophiorrhiza pumila, assembly GCA_016586305.1. Classification (NCBI taxonomy): domain Eukaryota; kingdom Viridiplantae; phylum Streptophyta; class Magnoliopsida; order Gentianales; family Rubiaceae; genus Ophiorrhiza; species Ophiorrhiza pumila. Next base: position 9,871,266 of record BLIW01000004.1, read on the forward strand.
TGCATGTTCACAAACAGGGTGTTCAATTCCGTTTAGTCATTGACGACAATTATCATATTAGATTAATTAATTTGAAATTGAAAAATTAAGAATTTAATTGTTGTAATTAAAACTGTAAAGGGTGAATGCGGAACGAAATAATAGTATAAAGGAATTTAATGTATTTTACCTTTTATTTTTAAATACATAGAAGAGGAACATCCTCTCTATATAACTGACTATGATTACAACTCAACTTTATCAGTGAAAGTTTCATTTCAAAGGACACTTTTTGGACTTCAATCTATATACTAGAGCTAAATAAATAAAACTATAAAAAGAATTTCACATCCATTTTGGATAAAACTAATTAAGACCATACCCATAATTGGGTGAAAGTTGAAAAGTAGAAGAAAAGCTCTTTAAATTCATTTATGTATTGAATTGATATAATTTTGATATGTGTTAGTTGGAAACAATCATTAATTAGTTTTAAATGTAAATGAACTATGTTCTTTTCTTTAATAAATGGTGTTGCCAATATGTTATTTGGAATTGAAAAGAATATTGACAAAAATATTACATAAATACTAACATATATTATTAATGATGGTTTCGAAGTTGGAGATAGGGCTGAGAACGAACACGAACGTTCACGAACAAGCTCGGGATTGGTACGGTTAAAGCTCGGCTCGAGCTCGTTTATTTAATAAATAAACGAACACGAACAAGATTTTAGGCTCGATTAATAAATGAACAATAAATGAACACATCGGTGAAAGCTCGTTTATGTTCATGAACAGCTCGTTAAAAAGCTCGTTTATAGCTCGATTAAAGCTCGTTAAAAGCTCGATTAAAATATTAATTATATAATATATATTGTACTTATATACTAAATATTAGAAATAATTATATTTTTATATATATTTATTAAGTCACAAATCACAATATACGAGTGTTTGAATTGTTATAATAAGCTAATATTTTATAGGCGTTTGAATTGATGTATTTATTTGAGTGAAAATTTATGTTAAAAAATTATTGTTTTTGTGAGAATTTTGAATTATTTAGTTGGTGTTGTTTCTTTGAACAATGTATGTTGTAATTTATTTTATTTACATTTGAATATAACTAATAGATTGTGTTAAATATTATCAAAATATTTGATAAATTATTGTATCGTGATTGAATAATCTTATTTGTGCAAAAAAAAAAGTGATAAAAAAACAGAAAAAAATAAAAAAAATAAAAATAAAATAAAAAAAAAGTAATCGAGCTCGAGCTCGAATAAAGGCTAAACGAGCTGAGCTCGAGCTCGAAATTTTTTACTCGAGCTCGAGCTCGAGCTCGAGCCTGAAGAAAATTAAACGAGCCGAGCTCGAGCCCGGCAAAGCTCGGGCTCGGCTCGATATCAGCCCTGGTTGGAGATGATTCCTGATAGATTGAGATCAATAACTTCCCTAAAAGAATTAACTCTTCGAAGTAGGGGTGTAATCGAGTCGAGTCGAGTCGAGCTCGAGTACCTCCGTAATTGAATGAGTGGATTAGTGTGCATGAAAATGTTAGATCCTTAATAGAGAAAGGAGAAATCATCGGACAAGTAGAAGGGCAAGTCCCAAAGATTTTAACTTTGAGTTACTATGATCTGCCTTACTAGTTAAAGCCTTGCTTTGTTTACTTGGGAAAATTCAAAGAAGATTCTGAAATAGAAGCAGAAAATGTTGTATCAACTGTGGATAGCGGAAGGCATGCTACTTGAAAGCGATAGAATGGGGCAAGAAACAATGATGGAGGTTGCTGAGCGTTATTTGGAAGAATTAGCAAATAGGTGCATGGTTCAGGTTCAGATGCACAAGGAGTACGTGGTTGCAATTACAAAATTTAAGTCTTGCAGGCTTCATGATCTGATGAGAGATGTATACTTGAACAAGGCAAAAGAGGAAGGTTTATATAAGGTGATTGAGTTTGGAGAAGGAGATCATGAAGCCACAGCTACAAGTGATTATCATGTAGGTTCTTCATTGGAGAGGCATTATCGACTTGACATTCGATTGAGCAAATTGGTGACTCCAAACATGTCCATCTTCCAAGAAAAGAAGAGACGAGACACCTTCGATCTTTCACGTATGAAGGAGTAACAGAAGAATAGGTTAATATTCTTTGGAAGCGTGAATAACCGAGAATACAATTCAAGAATTTCAAGAGGCTGAGAGTGTTGGCGATTGAATGTCCAATAAGCTCTAGTGATAAGTTCAACTCAATATATAATCTGTTCCATTTGAGATATTTGAGTTTGAGAGGGTCTAATTTCTTTAACTTGCCATATTCCTTGAGCAATCTACAGCACTTGGAGACCCTCGACTTAAGTTTTACAACGTTTAGAATACCCAATAACGTACTACGGAAGATGGGAAATTTAAGACATCTATACCTAAGTGGTGCTACAATGGTTAGCTGTAAGTTGCGGTTTGATGGTTTAAGCAAACTGGAAACACTTTATGGATTCAACAACGTGTATTGTGATTGTAAAAGTTTGTCCAAATTAACCAATCTCAGAGCTTTAAGAGTAGCGTTTGTGGGCAATATCGAGGAGCTGGAAGAATTAATCAACAGCATATCATCAAACATGAAACATTTACGCATGCGTAAACTTGATATCTGGTATTGTGATTTTCTCAAGAACTCATCAGAGGAGGGATTAGTTGTTGTTGAGCAGCTACTTTCGTGTGTTTATATTCAGGAAATGACAATAGAAGGATGTTTACTAAACAAGTTGCCACCACCACCAAGCAGCAGCATCTCTCCAGGCCTCCGTTGGTTGACTTTGGAATATTCAGAAATAGAGGAAGACCCAATGGGAACACTTGAGAAGCTTCCCAACTTCCGAAGACTTGATTTGGGTTACCATTCATACCTAGGAAAAGAAATGATTTGCCACTCAATAGGTTTCCCCCAACTAAGAGATCTTGTACTTGGAGAGTTGCCCAACTTAGAGAAGTGGAAGGTGGATGAAGGGGCCATGCCTAAGCTCAAAAGTTTATGTATTGGCAATTGTTCGAAGTTGGAGATGATTACTGATGGATTGAGATCAATAACTTCCCTAAAAGAATTAACTCTCCGAAGTAGGGGTGTAATCGAATCGAGTCGAGTCGAGCTCGAGTAGCCCCGTAATTGAATGAGTGGATTAGTGTGCATGAAAATGTTAGATCCTTAATAGAGAAAGGAGAAATCATCGGACAAGTAGAAGTGCAAGTTCCAAAGATTTTAGCTTTGAGTTACTATGAACTGCCTTACTAGTTAAAGCCTTGCTTTGTTTACTTGGGAAAATTCAAAGAAGATTCTGAAATAGAAGCAGAAAGGTTGTATCAACTGTGGATAGCGGAAGGCATGCTGCTTGAAAGCGATAGACTGGGGCAAGAAACAATGATGGAGGTTGCTGAGCGTTATTTGGAAGAATTAGCAAATAGGTGCATGGTTCAGGTTCAGATGCACAAGAAGTACGTGGCTGCAATTACAAAATTTAAATCTTGCAAGCTTCATGATCTGATGAGAGATGTATGCTTGAACAAGGCAAAAGAGAAAGGTTTATATAAGGTGATTGAGTTTGAAGAAGGAGATCATGAAGCCACAGCTACAAGTGATGATCATGTAGGTTCTTCATTAGAGAGGCATTATCGACTTGACATTCGATTGAGCAAATTGGATGGCTCCAAACATGTCCATCTTCCAAGAAAAGAAGAGAGGAGGCACCTTCGATCTTTCACATATGAAGGAGTAACAGAAGAAGAGGTTAATATTCTTTGGAAGCGTGAACAACCGAGGATACAATTCAAGAATTTAAAGTGGCTGAGAGTGTTGGCGATTGAATGTCCAATAAGCTCTAGTGATGAGTTCAAAAGGAGTAACAGAAGAAGAGGTTAATATTCTTTGGAAACTTAAACAATCGATGATACAATTTAAGAATTTCAAGAGGCTGAGAATGTTGGCGATTGAATGTCCAATAAGCTCTAGTGATGAGTTCAACTCAATATATAATCTGTTCCATTTGAGATATTTGAGTTTGAGAGGGTCTGATTTCTTTAACTTGCCATCTTCCTTGAGCAATCTACAGCACTTGGAGACTCTCGACTTAAGTTTTACAACGTTTAGAATACCTAATAATGTGCTACGGAAGATGGGAAATTTAAGACATTTATACCTAAGTGGTGCTACAATGGTTAGCTGTAAGTTGCGGTTTGATGGTTTAAGCAAATTGGAAACACTTTATGGATTCAATAACGTATATTGTGATTGTAAAAGTTTGTCCAAATTAACCAATCTCAGAGTTTTAAGAGTAGCGTTTGTGGGCAATATAGATGAGCTGGAAGAATTGATCAACTGCATATCATCAAACATGAAACATTTACGCATGTGTAAACTTGATATCTGGTATTGTGATTTTTTCAAGAACTCATCAGATGAGGGATTAGTTGTTGTTGAGCAGCTACTTTCGTGTGCTTATATTCAGGAAATGACAATAGAAGGATGTTTACTAAACAAGTTGCCACCATCACCAAGCAGCAGCATCTCTCCAGGCCTCCGTTGGTTAACTTTGGAATATTCAGAAATAGAGGAAGATCCAATGGGAATACTTGAGAAGCTTCCCAACCTCCGAAGACTTGATTGGGTTACCATTCATACCTGGGGAAAGAAATGATTTGCCACTCAACAGGTTTCCCCCAATTAAGAGATCTTGTACTTGGAGAGTTGCCCAACGTGGAAGGTGGATGAAGGGGCCATGCCCAAGCTCACAAGTTTATGTATTGGCAATTGTTCGAAGTTGGAGATGATTCCTGATGGATTGAGATCAATAACTTCCCTAAAAGAAGTAACTCTCCGAAGTAGGGGTGTAATCGAGTCGAATCGAGTTCGAGTACCCCGTAATCAACATTCTCCCTAAGGATTTAGTTATAAAATTCTCCCTAAAATAATGACTATCTTTTTCTCATATTACCTCCTTGAAATTTCAATTGGATCATTCTGATTCCTAAACTTATAATTTTTTCCCCAAGTGTGATGCAATTTACTGAAGAAGTTAAAATCGGATTTGATTTTTTCTTTTCTTTTCTTTTGTTTTTGCCAAAAAAATCATTCATTATTAAATAACAGTACAATATTAAAGATAACTATCTGATAATTAGTGCACAAATTAAACTTAAATCGTCTCTGCATTACAAGCAAATACACAAATGACATAAAACCACATGGATTTGAATCCAACAAAATCGAATCATTTTTCAAAATGAGACAAATATACAACAACAATTGAGACATTTATCGATTATATTTTGCTATCTATTATTCCTTAAGGAAGATGATCATGATATAGCAAAAGGGATAAATTTTTGTGATATGCACATTAATATGTAAATTGAATTAGAATGCACGATTTTGATTAAATAAGGATATATAAGTTAATCAATTTCTTCATTTGTTGGTCAAAAGCAAGATATTTACAAGTGACAAAATCAAATTTTACTTTAACTTTCTTGAGTAAATTGAGTAGTAATTTTAGAGAACACAATGCTAACCAGCAGTTCTTAGACACATTCATAAGTTAAATAGACTCAATTTGTTTTTAACAAGCACAAATAAATTCTATAGATAAATGACAGCTCAAAATGTAGGACATTAATAGTTTTATTGGTTTTATATTTTAGTGTTGTACTCTACTTCTATATACAATTAATTAATTGAATTGAATTAAAATAAGTATGTAAGAATTTTCCCAAAAGCATAATTTATTTAAAATAAAGAAAGAAAGTAATTTAGCTACTCTTTAATAAGAAAATAATAATTTTCCTAAATTATAGTTTAATTAAAGTAAATAAAAAAATTAAAGGCTCATTTAATAATACTAAAATTAGATTGAAATCTGAATCTGAAATTTAAAAATGAGAATTAAATTTCTCAATTTATTAATTATAACTATTTGATAATTCACTAAATTTAACATATGCAATGTACTAACAAATTTTATATTTTATAAAAAATATGATAACCTATTTCATATTTTATAAAATCTAATATACAACATATTTAATGTATCAAAATTGTTGTTTCAAAAATAAAATTATTTTTTATATTTTGCAATTTTAATAAAGTGACATAATTAAAAATAGGGTGGGAAAATATGCATTTGTGATCTTTAGCCAAAATTGTGCATTTCTTTTCCAAAGTGTTTTACAGATAGATTAGCCAGAATTGGTATGATCTTTTAAGTGGTTTGGAATTGTGGTTTTCTTTGTCACTTTTTTGTTGTTTTTGTGGACATGAAATCTTAAAACTAAAATTTCATTTGCTATAGATAGCTCACTCCTTTCTTCCATTTGATTTGTATTTGTCATAGTCCTGAAAAGTTACAGATTTTAGAAAAGCAATACAAGATCAATAACCAGTAAAATGTTGGAAGTTTGCTGAAGAATCATGAACTTTATTTCTCATGAATGATGCATGATAATCAAAAGCTGTAGTTACAAAAAGATTATGAATCCAAAACTCAACATTTCCAACACACAAAAGTGCATATTATCAATCAAAGTTCCAGCAATAAAAGAATCATATAGTACTGATTTCAAAATCTATCTTTGCCCCTTTGCCAATCAAAGCAAGAAATGAAAGATAAAGCCCAGAAATCATCATCATCCAAGCTTATTTAATTGACTGATTGTCCTCTTGATTTGGTGGAAATGGTTCATTAAATCTCCTAGAAGACATCCTGTTAAGTATATTCCTAAGGCTATTCTTACTCTCTTTGCGCTTCTTGTAAACATGCCCTCCATCATCATCATCATCTTCTGAAGAGAATGTATGATCTAACACTAACCCTCTTTCCAATCTTCTTGAAATTGTCACAATCTCATAAGAATCCCAAAGGGATTGACCAAAATCCCAGTTAGTACCACTACTACTGCCATGTTCATCCCTTGTTGATGATAATGCTTTTCTCATTGCTTCAAGCTTGAATCTACTAGGCCTGCTCTTGAAATTTCGCCGGTTAGCATCAAATTCAGTTGAGGATGACTTAGAGCTGCTGGAATTTCCATACCATGCTTGTGCCACTGCCTTGATGATTTCAAGTTCTTGCTCCTTTTCATCAGTATGCTGCTTTTGCTGTTGATGCTTCTGCTGTTGCTGCTGCCTTTTCTTCATAGGATAACAATTTCAATTTCTTGTCAATTAAAAAGTCTTGTATGGGACCATGTTTTTATCCAAGAAAAATCAGAGCCTCACATGCATATTGGGGATGCAACAATAGAGGACTAATGCTAAGCTCAGATGGTTCTTGGCATCTATCTATAATTCCAAGGATAAGTTTCTATCAAAAGTCTTGTGATCAATGCTGTGGGTGACTGCCCATAAGAAATAGAGGTAAGACATGGATAGTTTGCTTTTGTCTGTCAAGTTTACTTCAGCAGTGAGTGTTAATTTATACATTTTATATATGTATGAGGATATGAAAAATCATTCCAAACAAAAGATGGTGAGGAAAAAAATGCATCATTAATGTATGCCTAAAACAGCCTAAAAAAAATCAATCAATTAAGGAAAAAAAAATTGTTAGTTCTTGCAAAAAAAAGAAAGAAAGAAAGAAAGAAAATCATTTTATTTGGAATGCATTCATTTTTCTAGTATCCACATATTTATTAGTTCCAATTTTGATATAGCTCAAAAAGAAAAAAAGTCTCTTTAGATAGAAAAAGTTTAAAAGGTCATCACATCAATGCATTTGTTGGTGGATATTGGTTTGAATAATCAAATGTTGCGCAATTATGAGAATGGTCAATTTGTTACCTCTAACAAAATTAGCTAGGCTAGTCAAGTTATGAATAACAATTTAAGTTTGTCGTTATTCCTCTAAAACTTCCACAATAATGTATCATTATTACGTCTATTTGTACTAGTCTTAACATAATCTAGTTATGATATTTTTGCTTCATTCTTTCTTGTACACATTTGGCATTTGACCACTCATCTTTTAACTTCGAAATTTTGATTTTGATTCTTTTATGTACATTGAGATTTTTTTTTATTGGCACTTACAATAATTTTGCCTAATTATAAGTGGTTGGGTTCTTTATAGTTAGTCGATTTTAAACTTAGAAAAAGAAGGAATATTGTGATAGATTGATAGATGACGAATTTTTTTTTTTGTAAAACTCTATGATAGAATCATATTAGAAATTGTGTAAAACTTATCACACTCAACAAATGAGTCTAGATTGAGTAGGGAGATGTCTCTATTTAATGGAGTAAAAACTTTAGTTGTTGTTATTATTGTTGTATTGGTACTTACAATAATTGCATAATTTTGAAAAAAAACAAAGATATAAATATATTAATACTGAAATTATTGAATTAAGACAGTTATTAACAACTATACTAGGACAACGATTATAAGTACCATAACTTTAGTATACCTAAATACAAATTATTCCACTAATATTGAATTGTGGAATACAGTTATACTGTATTGAATAAATTAGTACCAAAGGGAACTCCCCAATTAAAAGATCTCACTAAAGACGCCAATTTAATTCTCTAAGAAATTCAAATACTCACACATTTACACCCTTAAGTCAAATTAAAGGCTCTTAAAGAATTAGATTCTTTCTTTTATTTTTCTCTTTTTGAGCTCTTTAGCTCTTGAAGTTCTGAGATGATTTGATGCTTAGCAATTGGCAAAGCCTCTTCCATTTATACTAAAATTTCACCAAACAAATTAACATATCTAATGTAAACTCATATGGATGAAATTTGCTAAGAAAACTTATGCAAATTTGGTTCAAGATTAAGCTAAGATTGTTGCGGTCAATCAAGTTTGAAAGCAAACTTTGGAAACAACTTGTCCATTGTAAAATGCAACAACAGCTAATCAAAGCTCTAATTTTTCCATGCCAACAATCCATTCAAACTTTGCTATTGATGTGAAATCCATTTAAAGTTTCTATAATAACTAATGACATTCTAGAGAGTTGAAGAATAGTTTTGATTCTTGGTCGCTTTCCTAAACTAATAACAAGTATAACAAAGCATATTAAATACTTGCTAAAGAAGCATGTCACAATAGAATATCTTATGAATGAAATAACCATTTTTCCTCTTGACTTGTCAAATGTGACAGAGTCGATGTTCTAGTTAGTTGGCATCATTGTACATATTAAAAAAAAAAATGGAAAATCCTTGATGATTAGTTAACAGAAACATGAGTCACAACATTAGGATGAAATTGAAAACATGAGGAAGGCACCAAATAATGTCACTATTAAAACATAAATGACGAAATTGAGATTGGCACTAAACATGAGGGACTAAGGTCATCTCCAACGTGGTGATTTGGTGCTACGTTGGCACCATTCTTCTTTCAACCACTACTACAAAATAGCCTTTTTAAACCTCCCCTTTTAGAGCGGTTAAATAAAATCCGGTGTAATTTATAAAAACGCGGTGGCATTATGGTAATATTAAACAAAAAGTAGAACAACTTACACCGGTTATAAGATAACCGGTGTAAATAGATAACTATTACACCGGTGTTTTGATAACCGGTGTAAATAGATATCTATTACACCGGTGTTTTGGTTAACCGGTGTAAATACACTAGCTACTACTCTTTATTGTATAGATGGATAGGAAGAAAGGAAGCTTTATCCATACAGGAGTGATGGAGGGTTCTTGATCTGGAGAGAAATCTGGAGTCCATCGGAAAATTTTGGCTTCAAAGCCATGAAAGGTCCAAGCTTTCTTCATCCACATCCTGTGGAAATCGTACTCAAGCTTAAATTTAAAAAATGTGTTGTTGATCCAACAATCCTAGGTGAACTTCACCATTGAAAGCCGCCGCCGTGATTTCTTTGCGAAGAGTTGCCATTGGTGGACGGCCTCTCTGAAATTTACCCACAAGCGTGTATTGATATGGAAGAGCAAGCTGAGCTTCTTCCTCCTCGGAAATAAAAAAGGCCGGTTCTCCCTTGTATGTGGAAAGACCTATGTGTGGAGTGGAAGTGAAGGAGACATCAATTCCTTTGGACCAAGATGCTGAAACAGCCTCTCGGAAGGACTTCGTGTGTGTGGTCGTCTCCATTGTTGCTGCCGAAGCAAAGGGTGCACGGAGTTCCAATTTTTCCAGTTTGTGCCGTTTTATGGTTTGGAAGCCTCTCGTGCTTCTCTGCTTCTTGGAATCAAAGGCATAACAAAATTTTGGATTTGCAAGAGATGTACGAAGGTAAAAAAGAATTTTAATTTTTGGTGAGTTCATTTGATTTTTTTTTAGCAAATATCAGACTATATATTCTGGGATTATCAGCATGGAATATATAATCTTGATTTGTGTTTTTGTCAATTGCAAAACTGGTTGTTCTTTTCTTTTTTTTTCTGTATTTTGTTCATATGATTATGTTTGATAACGTTGTAAACTGCTGTTGTCGTTCATGTTAAAATTAGTTGATTGTTAGTGTGCCTTATTTCTTTAGGAAAATGATGGAGGCATTTGCAAATATGGCGATAGACATAGGGAAAAACATTTTTAACATGGAAGACAACCACAACACAGTTGAGATTGAACTGAAGAGTTTAAGTTGTCGAGCCTTTGATTTCAAACATGAAGTTTCAAAAGAAGAACAAACAGGGAAGGAGTACCAGATCTTAAAGATGGTCTAAAGATGCTCGTGAATGGAGGAGAATCACATAGACTCAATTTGGATGAAATTGTGATTGATTAGATTGTGATATGATTTCTTGTTATCGCTTTTTAATTTCTTATTCCAATTTACTTAATCTATGATTCATCCTATTTCTTCTTGATCTCTTGGCTATCTTGGTATTCCATTCCAGTTCTGTTTATTTGGTTCAGTAGAGTCATGATTGTAGACCACACTTCCTGAGTGGTTAAATTTTTTTTTGTAAATTCAAACATGTTACACCGGTTATTGCATAACCGGTGTAATAAAACATTTTACACCGGTTTTATTAACCAGTGTAAAAAAAATGCACTTTTTACCTCACCTATAACTACACCGGTTCATTTTTAAAATAACTGGTGTAATTGTCCAGATTTACCCGGTGTAAAAGGCTATTTTTGTATTAGTGAAGGTATCACCATTTCTTGCACCAAATTTGGTGCAGAGCCTATTTTTTTTTTCAAATTTTCTATATTTTTCATAAATGTAATTTTATGATTATTAAATATTATTAATTATTAAATAAACTTACATATATTCCTAATTATGTATTTATGTCAAAATTTTATTCATAATTTATATTTATTGTATTTAAATTAATTCATGTATTTTGTAATAATTAAATTTATAAATAACCTCACTAATTTTATAAAAGAAACACAATTAATCATTTAAAATTTTATAATGCATAAATATCAAATTACATTACACGTAACAATAACACACAATATTCGTTACGATGTTAGATATAACTATGATATACTAACTTCATGTATTATTATGCATAATATGATAATTGAAGATGAACGTGATGTAAATGCTCTAATTGTGGAAGGAGGTGAGGTGTCAACTCCAAACGTTGAACCGGTACCAAATGATAGTACCCGATTTGAAGAGTTTTTTTTCTCGATATAGACAAGTCAATGATAAAAATGCTCATTTTGGACTTCGTAATGCATTGATTGAGCATTTATGGGAACAATATAGTAATTCTGAGAATTAAGGTCTCATAATATTATATTTTGAATTTACTGTTATTGTGTTTTTTTTCAGTGAATTATATATTTTGTTTTAATTGTTTGTGGTTTTAATAGTATGTTTTGTTTTTTCACGTATAATTAAAATATATAATAAAAATTAATAGTGAATTTATTAATTTTCAAAATTAATTTGTTAAATATAAACTTATTAAATATAGTAAAATTATTAATTTTTAAATATAATAATTATTATATAAAAAATATGTAACAAATTATATTGTACGGTGATAATTAGATTATAAAAAAGAAAAATAGAATATTCTATAAAATATTTTTTTTTTGGTATAAAATATGGTGTGAATGGATTGGAGTTGAAATAGTGGTTGGTGCTGAAATTGCACAATTTTGGTGTGAAAACTACACCATAGTAAAAAGTCAAACCTCTACTTGTTTTATTCTGTGCACTCGACACATCATAGTAAAACCCAATCATTTAGTTCAATTTCATTTTTCCTTCCCGCCTTCAATCCTTCGTCCCCATTTCAAATTTCAAGCCCTAATTCCCCATTCTAGGGTTTTTAGTTTCGGCAAAAATCTCACTAATTCCTCTTCAATTTCGTAAGTCTTTTTCGATTTCCATCAAATTAATCCCAAAAAGGAGCAAAAATGAGTGCTCCAATGGATATTTCCATTCTGGAAGAATCCTCTGCTGCCGCCGTTGTTGCGGAACAAAACGGGGCAGTTCCGGATTCGACACCTCCTCCACCAATTTTAACGGACGATAAAGTTCCTGTTTCAGGTTTAAAGTTGCTAGCTTTTATGAATTAGAGTAGATAAACATGCTTGTGTTATCTTAAGATTGAGAAATTTGATTTATTTTTTTGGGTTTTGATGGTCTTTTCCAGTTGAAGTTTGTTTGAAATCCACTAGTACAGCTCGTATTGAAGATGTTCGCTTGGCCGTTGAAAGGTAATCCAAAACGCTTTTTAATCTGAATTGTTATATGCATATGATTAGTTCTCTTTTTCTCAAGCAGTGGAAAGTATATTTGGATATAATAATGAAGATAATGAAAGACTTATGATTTCTGAAGTTTATAATCTTGAACTGAAAGTTTCCAAAACTTAATTTTGAAGGTTTCTTTTTAATTATTTTTATCAGAATGCTGGAGAATAGGAGTATGAGCTATGTTGATGGGCCCATTCCTGTGCCATTGGATGATCCATTTCTTTATGGGAATGTACAGCGAATTTCCATTTGTGACACAGGTAGCTTTTTATGTTTAATTTGTTAAGGTAATTTATGTTAAAGGAATAAAAATCCAAGTCTTGTTACTTTTTTTTTTCCTGTACAAGATATTAAAGAGGAGACTGGGCATCTTTGAACCTTCTTCTATGCTTGCTTGATTGTTGGTCTTGTAGGTGAATGGCTGGAGAACCATGATGTTCTCTTGTTTTGGCAAGTTAAACCCGTTGTGCATGTTTTTCAGGTATTATCGTTTGCTTTAGGCAAGACATTTACCTTTCTCAACTTGCTAAGTGAAATGTATGTACATTTTCTTGTGATTAGAAAATCCTGGGCTTTTGATGGCTATTATTTTCCCAAATCTCTACTGAGCCCCATGCACCTGTTGGTGCTTAATGCTGTGTTTTCTATATTTAACAAAACATGATATCATGTGTTTGTTGATTGACTGACACATGGAGGGAAATTAGACTGAATTTAATATAGAATTATGTAAAGGACTCTGTGGAAGAATTTAGAAGTCCCTTTGGCACTCTAAGTTGATGTATTTTGTCTACTTAGTCTCGTCAAACTAAAATTTCTCTTGATATTTCTGTTTCTGCCAAGTTGTCTGATTGTTGGTATATTTTCTGGCTTTGTTCAAACATTCGAACAATTTCAGGACTTCAAGGAAGCTATTTGGAAAAAGTAATAATAGTTGAAGCAAATCACACAGCAATTTATTATTGGTGCCAAACTAACAAACTTAATATTGATATCAAATAACACCCTTGTTTTCGCAGTCCAAATTTAAATTGAACCTTGTAGTTCTTGTCGTCAGCCACACTTCTGTAAATTGTACAAAATCTTTTTGCCTCATTTTTCAGCTTAGTGAAGAAGGGGCTTGTGAAGACTTAAGTGGGGATGGTCAACTTTCTAGCTTCAGTGAATGGATTCTTCCTGCAAAGGAATTTGATGGCATGTGGGAAAGGTTTGGTTTTTACATTCACTTTATTTTGTTTCTGGTGTTGATAGACACAGTAATATGATGTTTTTTTTAAAAAAAATTCTGCAGCTTGATATATGAATCGGGACTCAAGCAGAGATTATTGCGTTATGCAGCAAGTGCTTTGCTTTTTACTGAAAAGGGTGTAGATCCTTTTCTTGTTTCTTGGAACCGGTAAGCAAATTTTGTTGCTTTTGTGAAGATTAGCTACACTTTGTACTTGAAGTATGGACAAACGAATGTAAGGAATTGTTATTCTCTTCCATATACACAATATGATGTATTCTTCCGTTAGGATTTATTTCTGAGAGACTTCTAGGAAGCTTCTTGTAGAAATTGTTTCTCGAGCTGTTTAGAATACTTCATTGTACAAAATCTTCACTGAAGGCTTTCTCAGTTAATTAGGTGCAATTACAATCATATTTATTGGAAACACAGAAATTCAGTAACTAAAGGTTTCACCTTTTATAGTCTAAAACCAAAAGAATATGTGCAAGTAAAGAAAACGATTGTCTTGTCTGACGACTAGAGAAAGGTGATTCTGTTTTTCTAACATTATATTTTGAAATTACCTCAGTGATGTAAATAAGTCAAAATTGTGAAAGACCATCTCACTGAAAGTTGGGATGCCTGAATTAAATCGTTCGAAATCTAGATGCAGCTTGGTATTGATTTAAAATGTACTTTCCTGTGCAAGATGACTTGTATTTTCGAGTGTTCATTGGACCATGACCAAAATCAGTTGAAGTACCCACAACAGTATCTGGCTGTAAGATTATGAATATTACATATACAACTATAGCCTTGATGCTCAAGAAGCCTCTTTTCAAATTATGCTTTGTGGTTAGTGCTGTAGCCAATGCTGTCATAAAAAAAAGATTAGCTTTAGTTAATGCTTGTAGTTTTGTGGTTCAGTGGGCTAATAGAATCCTCTATGCATGGTTTGAGTCTCCATTCTTCAATGGCATACTCTTGGCACCCCATATAGAATAAACTGTTACCTTGATCTTCCAAAAACATTTCAGCACTTACAAGGGTGCAATTTTTGGATTTGGAGTACACATAACACATATCATCTTACTAATTATATCTAACTGGTGGGCAGCATAATTCTTCTACATGGACCTCCAGGAACAGGGAAAACATCTTTATGCAAAGCGCTAGCTCAA
This sequence comes from Ophiorrhiza pumila, assembly GCA_016586305.1. Classification (NCBI taxonomy): domain Eukaryota; kingdom Viridiplantae; phylum Streptophyta; class Magnoliopsida; order Gentianales; family Rubiaceae; genus Ophiorrhiza; species Ophiorrhiza pumila. The sequence goes on from BLIW01000004.1 coordinate 9,886,342, forward strand.
AAACTCTCGATACGATCCAGCATCAGGTTCCACCAAATGTATTATTTCCATTATTGTTCCTTTATTTAAGCATTTTCTCATCGACATGGCTTTGCATACCATCCAATTCAGATACCCACAGTGCCAATTGGTTGAAGTAAATGCGCACTCCTTATTTAGTAAATGGTTTTCAGAGAGCGGCAAGTTGGTGAGTACCTGGTTTACCAATCTTTTCTTTTATTTACATAACTTATATTCACATTTATCACGAATGAATCTCACAAAAGTTTCATTAAATATATAACGTCAAGGTTTACTGATCTTGACCCTTTGAATATTTTAATAATTTCCTTTCATGTAAGAAATCTTGATTCTGAGATATTATTAAAAGTATGTATTCATGTAAATTAGGCAAAGATGTTTTTTAACTAAAACAAAATTATGTTGGAAGTTAAATTCTAGCTAAAACTTAGATAGGTACAAGATACAAATTCTTTAAACTTGCTTAAAACTATCCATGTTATGAATTATTATTAGATGATTGCTTGATCAAAGTTTTTTTTTTTTTTATTTGCCTGCTGGATTTGCCAATATGTTCTAAATATATTTGCATTTTTACTTTTCCTTGTTAGTTAGCTAATCAACTCTTTCATTTGCCTTTTCATAATCTTTCTGTCATTTTTGGATTAATCTTTTTAGGTTGCAAAACTTTTCTCAAAAATTCAAGAAATGGTGGAAGAAGAAAACAACCTGGTATTTGTTTTGATTGGTGAGGCTACAGATGAGGCATTTTTTTATGCTTACCTCATGTTTTGAATGCATAAATTCATGATTTACATATTTGTGTAGATGAAGTGGAAAGCCTTGCTGCTGCAAGAAAAGCAGCATTGTCTGGCTCTGAACCTTCAGATTCTATACGGGTTTGTTGACTTTTTGCATTGAAGTAGTTTGCAAGATGCATGTATTGGGATATCTATTACCTCAACATACAGGTTTATGCTGTTTTTTATTGAAGTATAATGGAACTTAAACAATGCTATTTCAGGTTGTGAATGCCTTATTGACCCAGTTGGACAAACTGAAATCCTCCCCAAATGTGATAATCTTGACTACCTCCAATATAACAGCTGCTATTGGTAGGTGTAAGGATGAAGTTCCAGTAGAGTATATTTGACATTTATCTCATCTAAATGGTTTGAATATGTACCTGTATTCACATTTTCTTGAGCATTGTCTTTTGGAGCTGAATGTCTGGCATCTGATTATATTTGAATGATTGACTTGCATATGCCAAGAACTTCGACCTATTTCTATTGTTATATTGATCAAGAAAAGTTTTATATATAAGGCTATTGGTCAATTGCAGCCACACAATCGTTGAAAAAGTGACCCTAACCCAATCATATTTTAAGCTTGATAAAACAGTAACTTTTGAAAAACTTGTTGAGAACTCATGAGATTTTCTTCTGCTGAATATTTTGATTTAGGTAAAATAAAATTTTCTAAAAGAACAACATCGATTGCCCTCTGGTCATATCTTTTTCTCAGGATTGCCTTCTTTTACTTTCATTTGTTGTTCAAATTTTTTATTCTCTATGTTTTGCCTTTCTTAGTGTGTACTTTTTCTAGTAGTTGCCTATTGCTTTATTAGTTTCTGGACAAACCACTGCTATGTAGCTATGTAGCTAAATAACATTTTGAAGTATGCACATGGAACTGAACTACAGATGTAGCCTTTGTGGACCGAGCTGACATTAAAGCATATGTGGGGCCTCCAACCTTTCAAGCACGCTATGAGATTTTAAGATCCTGTTTTCAAGAGCTATTACGAACTGGAATATTGTCAAGTCCTCACTTCCAGGTACTTTTCCTGACTCTTCATGAGGAATAGCATACTCCTGACACTTTGTCCTTGTTGGAATTTTGATTAGTCATATATAGACTAACTAACTAAAGCAAAAGAATGTGAAACTATTGCAGAATGATCAGCAAATCATTATTCCAAAGTTTGCTGGTGTAAAAGAGAAGTTGAATCCCATGGTACCACTAGAATCTGAAGCCCTATTGAGTATTTGCAAACAATTGCTCGAAGCTGCTGAAGCCTGTGAGGTGAGGAAAAGCCAAAAGATTTTTCTCTAGTAGCATATTTGACAATATGTAGAAACAAGAGTAATCATCAGAATGATACTGAATGTGTAATTACTCTCTTGTAATCAGGGATTGAGTGGGAGATCACTCAGGAAGCTTCCGTTTTTGGCACATGCAGCCCTTGCTAACCCCAACTGTCGCGAACCTTGCACATTTTTGAAAACTGTGACGGAAATAGCTACACGAGATCGTTCAGAGATGCCTGACTAGTTATGAGTAGTCTTTTGATTGCAAGATCCTACACTTGGTGCTTGAAAATTGAATGAAAGAAAAGAGACTTTTTGGTGCTGATGATGCTGCTTATTAACTTGTTATTCAGCGATTGACAGGAAGAAGGTCAATAAGAAACTTCTTATTCCCCGCAAATGCAGATTTAAGTAATCTTAGATGATATGCACATAGCCAGCTATCAAGCAAAAGCTAATCTAGAGTGCCAAGGTCAGATAAATTGATGATTTCCCTCGAGTAAATACCTTATTCCCATAAAAAGTAAATGTAGGGAACCAAGAGAAATTTCTTGTGATGACTGATAATCCACTTGGAGTGCCTGTTGTATTCCAAATACTCAATACTATTATTCCTACAGCCTTGTACATTTCATGCCTGTTTTATTATTGGTAGTAGTGTATTGGCTGTTACTGTTAAATAGATGTTTTCTTTCCAGTCTAAAATCAATCTATATTCTTAGCTTTCTGTTGTTATTTATTCTGTTCAGCCTGTTTAATCTTTCAAACAGACAGTTGACAAGCATTCCCACGTCTTATTTTGGTAATGTTTATTGTCTAAAGCACATTTAGACATTAGAAGGAAACCATGGTCATGGATAGTTGGATAACATTAGAAATAGAGTTCAAATATGTTTCATAAAAAGATGAATATGGTCCTGTTTCAGCTTGGTCAGTCCTTGCACAAGGCTTCAAATGCCAATACAATTATTTGCAATAAGAGATTCGGATGCTTTTGGCTTCCAATTAGAGATTCGCATCTAATTACAGCAGTATGAATGGAGTGAAAAACCAGGCCAGCATGGCTGCTCAGACAAACAAAATTAATCATACATTGTAAATTAGTGTAGAAAATCTCTATGCTGAAGGTGCTACAGGGGTACTGCTCTTTGAAGAACCTAAAAGGCTGGTAATTGCTGGATGTTTGCGAATATGATGAGGACACTTGAAAAGGAGATCCTTGGCTTCTGAATATCTACCCTCATCGACGAAGGATTGCAAAATATGTTGGTAAGATGCAAGAGATGGATATTGCTTCACACTTAATGCCTTCAGAAACTCTGAAGCATCCTCAACTGACCCATCCTTGGCAATATACTGCACAAAAGGTTTTGTATGAGGTGGATAGTTGCATTTCTTCATTTGCTGAAGAAGGTCCAAGGCTTCTTCCAGCCTTCTCTCTCCTAAAAGCTTTTCGATCAGATTCTTAAATGTAGATTGCCAAGGTTTCAAATGAGCTCTTTTAATCATCTCAATGAGTAATTGGTATGCTCCAACCACTTTATTCTGATTCAGAAATCCACGCACTAGAACCTCCAAAAGATCAGCATCGGCGTCTAAGCCTTCTTCCGTCATCTTTGCAAAGCATAGCAGGGCATTATCCACTTCATTAGCAGCACAGTACCCTTTTATTAGAATGGTCCAAGTCATGATATCAGGAATGAATCCCTGTGCTTTCATATCTTTTAATACATCATAGGCTTCTTCCAGCCTCCTCGCTTTACAAAGTCCAAAGATCAATTGGCTGTACGTGATGTTATCAGGTTCATATCCAGCATTTCTCATGGTCTGAACAATCTCCTCTGCTTCATCAAAATTCCCAACACTCGTCAAAGACCTATGAATCCCATCATAGTCAGCCTTTAATAGACAAAACCCTGCTGCCTCATACTTCTTTACAACTCGAAGCATCAGATCCAAGTCAGGATCTCTACACCCTGCAATAACACGCAAAAGGAAACTACACTCCTTTGCCAAAGGCTTAAACGGACTTTCCATCATATGCTCATAAAGCTCTACTGCATCCTTTAACATCTTACTCTTCTGAAACTCCCTTGATATCTTGATATATGTATCGATATCAATCTCATACCCAGCATCCTGCATCTCCTTAACCATACCCCAAAATTCTGAAATCGTCTCATCCTTACAAAGAAGCCTTAGAATCCCATTATAAGTAACGCTATTGTGCTCAAAACCCAAACTCTCACCAACCCATTTGAAAAAACTCAAAGCTCTCAACCTTAACCCTCTTACCCTAAGCTCTTTCAACACCCTCAATACAAAATTATCTGTAACTGTAAGTCCCATTTCCCCTAATTTTCCTTCCACTTCACTACTCCAACCCAAATCCTTAACGACATCAACCACCCTCTCCACAACTTGCCCCATAGCATTTTCTTTAATCATTCTCTCATAAAAATGCTTCAATGCAGTTGCATCACTAACCATTTTTGCCACCCGAAAATTCGTCAAAATAGTTGAATACGTATCCTCATCAAGATAAAATCCCTTTTCCTTCATTTCTATAGTAGTAACCCAAAATTGCTTCATTGCATCCTTATTAGCATAAATTCTCAGCATTAAACTATATATAGCAGAACTTGGCATAAACCCATTTTCCTCAGTGACCCATTTGAAAAAGCTTGAAGCTTTTTGTGGGTCTTTGTCTAATTTCATTAGAATATACATAAAAGATTCATGACTCAACCTAGAGTTGGGCTTCAAAAGCTCTATCTCTAACCAATTATTCGATAATATTTCCTCAATAATGGGTTCTGATTTTGATGAAAAGAACAGTTTTTTATGATGGGTTTCGTACAAATTGGAAGTGGGGTTGCAAATTCTTGGAGAAAGAAAAGGTAAAAAATTGGAGCATTGAATCACCTGAGTGTGCAGTGAGTGAGTTCTGAACAGCTGAGCTGAGTTTAGAAAGTTGGCGAGTCGAAGACAACTCAGGATTCTCTTTGCTTGATGCTTCATCTTTGCTCTAATAGTCTAATTTGCAAAGACTTTGTTCATTTGAGGGGTTTTAGAGCTTCACAATTATATGGTAGGGTTTTAGTACATTAAAAGGCTGTTCGGGAAATTCGGTCTAGTTTTTTTTGGGTTAATTATATTTACCACCCTCAAAGTTTGGCAAAAGTACCAAATATATTACTTGCCATTTTTTGCACATCTTTCGCAAGATATCGTGTCTGCATGTGAGACTACTAAAAAAATGGTACAAAAATGATTAACTTATGCATGTTTTTTAGACTTTTTATTTTTGCCCATAACTCATGTGTGTCCCATCAAAATTTCCAATTTTTAAAATTTCATACTATCAATTTTTATCACATCGTTCAAATGATATCATCTAGGCAAGTGAGACTAATGCAAAAAATGTCAAGAAAATTGTAAACTTAGGCACGGTTTTTTAGTCTTTTTATTTTTTCCCAAAACGCATGTGTTATAGCCTATAAAATATGCCAAATTTTTAAAATTTCTTACTCTACATTTTTTTTTCAAATCGTACACTAGATATCATGTTGGAAAGTTAGACGAATGCAAAAAAAATAGCACGAAAATTGCAAACTTAGACATCTTTTATAAACTTTTTATTTTTGCCCAAAACACGTGTGTTATAACCCTTCAAAATTGCCAAATTTTGAAAAAAATTTACCATCCATTTTTTTTCAAGTTGTCTACTAGATATCCTGTTGGCAAATGATAAAGATGCAAAAAATGGCACGAAATCGAACAACTTAGGAATGTTTTTCAGACTTTTTATTTTTACCTGAAATACATGTGTTATAGCCTATCAAAATCGCCAATTTTTTAAAATTCTAACCATCCATTTTTTTACAATGTTCACTAGATATCATATTAGCAAGTGAGACAGATTTAAAAAACAACATGAAAAGTGGCAAGTTAAGCATGTTTTTGAGACTTTTTATTTTTCAAAAAACGCAAGTGTTATAACCTATAAAAATTGCCAAATTTTGAAAATTTCTTACTATCCATTTTTCACACCGTTCACAAGATATCATGTTGGCAAGTTAGACGAGGCAAAGAAAGCAACAAAAATTGGCAACTTTGACATGTTTATTGGACTTTTTATATTTCCCAAAATGTGTGTTATAGCCCATCGAAATTGCCAAAATTTCAAAAAAAATTACTATCCATTTTTTTCACACCATTCACAATATATCATGTTGGCAAGTGAGACAGATGCAAAAAAGGCACAAAAATAGGCAACTTAGGCATGTATTTAAGAATTTTAGTTTTTCCAAAATGTGTGTATTATATCCCATCAAAATTGCAAATTTTAAAAAAATTCTTACTATCCATTTTTTTTCAAATCGTCCATTAGATATCATGTTGGAATATGAGAAAGGCGCAAAAACGGCACGAAAACAGTCAATTTAGGCACACTTTTTAAACTTTTTTTTACCCAAAACATATATGTATAGCCTAACAAAATTACTAATTTTTTCACACCTTCCACTATATATCATATTGACAAGTGAGACAGGTGTAAAAAAATAGCACGAAAATTGCCCACTTTGACACGATTTTTGAGACTTTTTATTTTGGCCTAAAACGCATGTATTATAGCCTATTTGAAATTTTCATTTTTTAAAATTTCTTACTGTTCATTGTTTTTACACTGTTCATTAAATATCATATTAACAAGTGAGTTGAGTGCCAAAAATGGCACAAAAATGGTCATCTTAGTGACGTTTTTTACACTTTTTATTTTTGCTAAAAACGTATGTGTTATATCCTATCAGAATTTTTAATTTTAAAATTTCTTACTATCCATTTTTCAATATCATTCACAAGATATCATGTCTACAAGTGAGACTGGTGCAACACAAAAATGGGTAAATTATGCATGTTTTTTAGACTTTTTATTTTTGTCAATAACTAGTATGTAACCAATCAAAATTGCCAATTTTTGAAACTTTTGTACTATCTAATTTTTTCACACCGTTCAGAAGATATCATGTTTGCATGTGAGACGGGTGTAAAAAACATCTCAAAAATCGTAAACTTAAACAAGTTTTGTAAGACTTTTTCATTTTGCCCAAAACGCATGTGTTATAACCATAAAAGGCCAATTTTTGAAAATTTTTTACTATCTATTTTTTTCATACTGTTCACAATATATTATGTTGGCAAGTGTGACAGATGCAAAAAATGGTACGAAAATTACAAATTTAGACGCGTTTTATAGACTCTCAAAACACGTGTGTTATAGCCCATTAAAATTGTCAATTTTCGAAAAAAAAAACTTTACTATTCGATTTTTTTCCACCGCTCACTAGATATCATATTTGCAAGTGAGATATGTGCAAAAACAGCACAAAAACATCTAACTTAGGCACGTTTTTTAGACTTTATTTTTGTCCAAAACGTCTGTGTTATATAGCCCATCAAATTTGCCAAGTTTATAAAATTTCTTACAATCCATTTTTTCACACCGTTCACTAGATATCATGTTAACATGTGAGACATGTGCAAAAAATGGCACGAAAACGGCTAACTTAGGCACAGTTTTTAGACTTTTTATTTTTTCCAAAACGCTTGTGTTATAACCCATCAAAATTGCCAAAATTTGAAAATTTCTATCCAATTTTTTCATTCCATTCACAAGATATCATGTTGGTAAGTGAGACGGGTGCAAAAAAAAAGCACAAAACAGACAACTTAAGCATGTTTTTTCGACTTTTTACTTTTGTCCAAAACGCGTGTGCTATAGGCTTATAGCCTATCGAAATTGCCAATCTTTAAAACATTCTTAATATCCGTTTTTTCACACTATCCACTAGATATCATGTTGTAAATTGAGGTGGGTGCAAAAAAAAAAAAAACACGAAAATGGCCAACTTAGGAACATTTTTTACAATTTTTATTTTTACCCAAAACGCGTGTGTTATACCCCGCCAAAATTATCAATTTTTTAAATTAACAAATTTTTTCACACCGTCCACTATATATAATGTTGGCAAGTAAGACGGGTGCCTAAAACGATATGAAAATTGCAACCTTTGACATTTTTTTAGACTTTTTATTTTTGTCCAAAACACGTGTGTTATACCTCGTCAAAATTACCAATTTTTTTAAACTAACCATTTTTTTCACACCGTCCACTATATATAATATTGGCAAGTGAGACGGGTGCCTAAAACGGCATGAAAATTCCCAAAATACGTCTTTTATAGCCTATCAAAATTGCCAATTTTTGAAAATTTCTTACTATCTATTTGTTTCACAATGTTCACAAGATATTATGTTTGCAAGTTAAACGGGTACAAAAAATGCACAAAAACGGCCAACATAGGTGTGTTGTTTAGACTTTTTTAAAGCAAAATGTGTGTTATAGCGCATCAAAATTGTCATTTTTTGAAAATTTCTTACTATCTAATTTTTTCAAACCGTTCGCTAGATATCGTGTCGGCAAGCAAGACGGATGCAAAAGACGGCATGAAAACAGCCAATTTAGACACGTTTTATAGACTTTTATTTTTGTCCGAAATGTGTATGTTATAGCCCATCAAAATTGCCAATTTTTTAAAACTTCCAAAACTAGAATCATGAGATGGTCACATGTCATCATTTAACGGTTTTTTTAACGGATTAGTCACAAGTGACTCAATATTGGCATTTTTTAAATGTAGGGGGCCACTTTGTCTCGGTTTAAATATAAGAGACCAAACAAATTATTTTATAAAATGTGAAGAACTTTTGCGATCGTTGTCCCTTAATAGTATATAATTTTAGGTTTTCGGAGAATGTTGTCATTTTCAAAAACAAATTATATAGGCATGTTTTTAACAATTCATTTTTTTAACTTAATGAAAAATATATAAAATGGTACATTGTTGGAAAAAAATAAAAATTTTCAAGCATCCTCAATTTTGCAAGAAATTCAAGAATTTCTAGGGGTTCATAGGCTATTTTTAAAAAATACATATTAGCATGCTTTAACTGTCTAATTTTTTTTGCTATTCAATCGAAAACATGTAAACTATTACATTATAGAAAAAAAATAAAATTTTAAAAAATCTCAATATTTGAAGTTTAGGATTGGGTTTTCATCAGGGGCGGAACCAGAACAAAATTGTGAGGGGGCTGACTTTAAAATAAAATAATTTTCTTGCGATTAAATAAATAAATAAATTTAAAAATTAAAATTTTAAATTCATAAATACAAAAACTATAAAAATATATGAATAGATACAACTATACTATTGGTTGACATTTGATATGAACTATTAGTTTTCGTCGTACTTGTACGACAAATAAGAGATAATTGTATGCTAGGTGTCTGCTAGGTGTCTGCTAGGTGTCTGCTAGGTGTCTGCATGTATTGAAAACGTTGCAAGATTTGCTTATTTTCAATTGTCAAAAAATAAGTTCATATTCAAAAACCCTAATCTAAATTCAAAATCACTAAATATTTAATCCATAAAATTTTTAATAAAATTACTCAAATTAACTTAGTAATTAGAATTAACTTACAATTAACAACATTTAAATAACAAAACTCTAAATAAAAAAAGAAGAAGTAAAACTACCTTTCTTGAATATTGAAAATAAAAAATGGAGATAAAGAAAAAGAGATAATGAGGGAAGAAAAAAAAAGTTTCTTTACTAGTGGTTTGGAAATTGAGTTTGGAAATTTGGGAGATAGCCAAATTGGAAGGGTTTAGATTTGGAAATAGGATTTGGGAATTTGGGGGAGATGAGAAGGGTTTGGAATTTGGAGAGGAAATTTTAGAAGTTGAATTTGCTGTTTTGAGTTCTATCCTGATCCAAGAATCTTGCAGTTTTTTTTTCCAAATCACTGACAAAAACGACGTCGTTTTGGTCAGTTTTGCAGTTTTTTTTGCAAATCACTTAACAAAACGACGTCGTTTTGTTAAGTGATTTTTTTTTTGAACAAAACATGAATTAAACGTCTTCTTCAACAGTTCAACTTCTTCAAACTTCAGCGGGGCTCTATCGTGGCGTCAAGCAGGAGGCAGCCCAGCAGCAGCGGCAACAAACTCACTTCTCCATAGTTTCTGGCGATCATGGCGGGGGCTTCAGCCTCCTCCAACCCCCGCCTAGATCCGCCGCTGGTTTTCATATCAACAATTTCATGGACAAAATGTCAAAAAGTAGAAAACATTGGAAAAAAATTGGTTTACCACACATCAAAAGAACACTCCTACATTTGCATTCTCCTCAAGTGTATTATGCATCAAAGGTACAAGATTGCTTAAAATTGGCCAATGGTTGCTGAAGTTTGGCCATTTTGCCAAAACTGAAATCTGCATAGATACATTTGCAAGTTATGAAAAATTGTTATATCTAAAACTAACATCTTTAGTTGCAAAAAGACCACTTGCTATTGTTGTTAGGGAAGTTTGTCCATATGTTAGCAAACATGCGGCTTATCAAAGGGATTGAGGTCTTTTCTCTTTGCGGAGATAAGGCCCAAATGTTTTCAAATCTGAAACGCATCAAAATGACCGTAGACATTGTAACGTTGAAGCTTGCTGTTGTAATGTTCAAACCATTAAGGATCACTTGCTTCTGATGCTAGGCAAGTCTTGTCCAATGCTTACCTTTGATTCATTACATTGCACTCATTTACTTGCTGCATATGAATTCTATTGTTCATCTCTTGTCAAAATCACTCCCGGTGAACCAATGTCTAATCATAGGGAGTTTTTTTGCTAAGGAAATATCCGTCTTTTGTGGTTGCTATCGGTTAAAATTACACAAAGGTTATTAGTCCATGAATGGCCTTTATATAATCTCAATCGTATCACAACTTGTAAAGGAGGAAGTGCTCCTTATTTCAATGCTAAAACTTTATTTAAGTACTATAATGTAAGGCAGGAATCCTTCTTTTTTATTGTCTGTACTAATGGTGTGATTATATCCGTCATTACTTCTGTAACTTAATTTTCAATTAATAAAATCGGGAGTGTCGCCCCCGCACCAGGGATGATAAGCCAACTAAAGAAAAAAAGTATTGGGTTTTCAGAAAAATAACAATTTGCTTAAAAGTTTTGTATTTATGATTTTAATCATCTATTTTTTGTTCTCGTAAATATATAAACGGGTAGATTTGTATCTATGCTTTAATAATCTATTTTTTGTTCCTTTAACTATACATAGTCTTATTGAGGTGGATCAAGATCAGAGGTATTGGGTGCTAGCAACGTTTGTGGAGATTGGATCATGCATTGTTGAAATGGTTTAATATGGTTTGGTACACCAAGATCTTAAGGGAGTGAGTGAGATGTACATGGTATTTTTGTGGTTCTTAGTGTCAGTAATTAGGAAGTGGTCTTCTGCTAATGATTTAAAGGGTCGATAATTTCTTGCACATTAGAACAGAAACTGAACTAACTCACGATTCTTAGCATTATTTTGTCAAAGGACTTAGAAACCCTACTTTGGGCAATGTATTCCAAAGTAGAGGTTTTCTTAATCCAAAAATATTACTTTTACTTTTGTAACGATGTGTTTAGGTATATCCAATACCGTGTTTTGTCCAATATTAATATATTTCAGCTTGTTTGAAAAGAGAATTCACCTAAACAACTTTGTGTTCAATCTTTTAACTTTCTAATTTTTGTTCTTGACTCAATTTAAACCATATAAATTAGTGCATTAGGGCAAAAAAATTTAAAAAAGTAATTTTTTTGTAAGTCTCAATTTTCATCTCCTATAGCTAGTCATTAACCAAACCGGCGATTTTAGTTCCAGAACCAAAATCATGGTCCCCATGGTTTGAAACTATAATTAGACTAGTCCTTTGCAATTTGATTTTGGTTTCTGAAAAAATAGAACCAGAACTCGAACTGTCAGTTCTATTTCGATTTCGAAATCGAACGAAATTTTTTATTTATTATTTTTCATTTTTATGAATTTATAAATATTTTTATATCTCTTATTTTCATCACATAATTCTTCTTGTAATATTAATTCTTACTTTTCTAATCTTTATAGAGTTAATTGTTAACCAAACTGACTGGTTACCTACATATGTTTATAAATATGCAATTTATCCCCCTATATTTTGAGTTTTTTTGCAAAACTAACGAGTTTTGCAAAATTAACAGTTATGGAAAAAAAAATACAATAATTAAATGCATATTTTATTATTAATACATCTCTAATACATAAAAAAAGACTAAAATATCCTCACCATGTTCTTCCATCATTTTCTCCATCAATAATTCCAACAAATAAATAGGTAATATATATATCATATCAAAGTTGTTCACAAAATCTTCATAAAACTCAGCTCCAATACAAATTAGATCAAATTGCTAACCGTCCAAGAAATTGTTAATGTCAAACCCCCAATAACCCAAAACGAAATCAGAACCAGATCCGGTGGTTTCGAAAACATTGTTATGTCTACCTATAGCTTTTGGTTTTAGAAGAAAATGATTTGTGCATGCTTTTCGTTTTGCATGTATTGTTCCCGATTTAATGGCAAAAATGTATACTGCCAGATTATAGTAAGAAGAAAATAAAAAATTAAAAACTATGTATAGATGTTTTTAACTTATTGTTTTTTAATTCTTAATTTAATGGAAATATGTAAAATAACCTTAAATTTTTTTAGAGAAATCTTAATTTTCTAAAGCACTACATATCCATGCTTGTATTAATCTAATTTGTGTTCTTAGCCCAATCCGAAAATATAAAATTAGGAAATAAAATATTACACCGGCATCTTGAACAAATTATGAAATAAAAAACACAATGTTGTAGTTGGATATTTCAACATAATACTTTAATTTCTTATTTAATATTTTTTTTATAGTTACTAAAATATTTTCATAGTTGATATCCTATTACCAAAACTAATGATAAACTAAACTTAAAATATAATTTTGGTTGCACTTGTGCACAAATCAATTGGCATGCCAAGCCAACAAACAAAATTATTGACAGCGAGGTCCCACATGGATTGTCTTCAACGCTACGTTTTCATCCTTTTTAATCCAAAAAGTTACTGGTCACACCTCACTTTATTAATAAAAGCGTGCGATGCAGCTCCAATTTGGATCCTCACACGTTGTAATGTTTTAGTGCATCTCAACCTCTGTGAACCCCGTGGTCCTTTGATTCAAAACAACAATTTGGCCGTTGGATTGGACACGATTGCAAACTGGTCTATTCTATACAATACTTTTATTAAAACAAAAACTTTTTGCGGGTTTTTTTTTTTTTTTTTTTTTTTTTTGCCTCTTGTAGAAGTTATCTTGATTAAACTTGGAAATAAATTTTTATAAAAGTGGTCAATTTTTTTTTTTTAAAAATAACCTTCTGTTTTGTTTATGTTTTCGTTATCTCCTACAAATTTAACCCTATGCATCAAGATGTGTGTTAAATTTCTTTAGCAAAAACAATTTATTAGTAATAGACATTTCTAACACAAAAAATTTTGAATACCAGATAAACTTTATCAAAAATGTTTTTTTCTCCAATCTTGTCAATTATAACTTGGATATAGTGCTTCCAATCCCATTAAATTTTAGCTAGATATAATTCATCCTACTGCAATTAGGGAATGCTAATTTATAATCTTTTAATTTCTAAAGAAAAATAAATAACAAATTACAGAAGCCATCAATCCCATTTCGTTTATGTGTTTGGCTTCGATTGAGAATTCTTATTGGTGGCTCATTTTTTCCATTTTCGGTAATTTATTTGCATTTGTTTTTGTGTTTGAAAATTATTACAACTACATAGTTCCAGATAACTAGAAATATATATATATATATATATATATATATATAACTAATGATTAGATGATGAGCTGTTATTCATGTAATTAAAAAACTAAATCCCTAATTCCATGGATGTGGGGATGACTATGTAATTTGCTAGTATATGTGAGTTCAGAATAAAGGAATGAGAATGAAATGGAAAAAAGATGTTTGATAAGGTATAATCATTTCCTTCAAATTATTTCTATATCTCATATTTGAGTAATACTCCATACCTCTATAGTTTGAGAGGAATTGATATAATTATCATTATCATTACACACTATTGTCATTCCGCCCTATGAACTAAGCATACCTTAAATTTTCTTTAAATTATGGATAAATACCCTAAGAGCGCTCATGTGCAAGAAATAGTCCGAACATGCCTACATAAAACAGAAAATTAAATAACAACAGTTAGTGCATGGAATATTATAGATTGAAGATTATGTACATGTATTCTCACAAAGTAAACCCTAAAATTAAGCACAAAAGAAGTCAAAGATTATGAATCTTTTTAATAGCAGAAAAGGTTGAAATTAATTAACAAATTCTTGTCTTTATAGAATGTAACACATGTATGCAATGCAAAGCTGTCCTACTGTTCTTTTTTTCAAAAAAAGAGCCAAAATTTTCAAACACCAAATACACAAAGATCCTTTTAAGACAACATACTTTAAAAAAGAACCTCATCTTTAGGGCACCAACCAAGAAAAGAGCTTTTGATCCTAACCAAAAACAAAAAATGCAAATGCCACCCAAAGAAAACATCCCACATCTCTTTCTTCCTCCCCCTTTCACTGTCTTGTGGAAAAGTAACTTGCACTGCACCTTAAAGGGCTGTAGTTCTGCATGCGGGAATATAAGAAAGATATATATATATCTACAGTATGCGTGCTCTGCAATTTTACTAGTGCCCTAGACTTCAATACTTATATGGCTAGCTTCCAATCCATGTTAACCCCACAAGCCCACAATTCCTTATAAATATACAGCCTTAGCTTGTTTGTACATCTGCCAAAAAAAGTTTCCAACTAATTCAGATAAGTATTGGCCTCCATCTCCATCATTCATTAAATTTCATGACAATGATGATATTCATCATGAGTAGTTCCTGCAGCTTCGAAATCCAGCATATTCAGAAGGGTTATATCGACGAATTTGGCCGATTTTGTAGCCATCTTTTGATGGATCCAAGCTAAGAAGAAGCATGATACTATGAGTTAATTACTTGAATTGGGGAATTAAGCGCTCCTGGTCCGACCACAATTTTATCATAGAAGTAGTACTGTTTGTATTTAGCTCTATTTTTTTCCCCATTTTCTTTTTATTAGGGACATATTATATATAGCTATGGAATCTGTATCTGTTGGATTAATAGTTTACTTTCTTAATTTGCTTGCTGTTTGTCTGTTTGTTCTATATTCAGCATTTAATTATTGCCTAGATTAGTTGACATTTTTTGAGATTTTGTAACTTTAAAAAGTTGTATTTGAGTTTGATATATGCAAATAAAGAGTGTACGTAGTTTTAAAATTAATGGAGTTCGATGAACAACGCAAGCTGAATAGATGCCTGAGAAATGCAGAGGGCTCGTAGAACTGCCAAGGCTGCTATGGAGAGGATCTATATAATCATGTGTTCATGAACTTAATTGAATGATACCTTCACCTATAGTTTATAGAGCTTGTAATCGATCGATCCTTGTTGTTTTCTTGATCTTCCTTTGCAAATTTTCTTGCCATACAAGCACATTTTTACTTTATTTGGATTTTGTAAACTCTTGATTTCTGCTGTTCTTTTCTTTTTTTTGGTTTTTTTTTTCCAGTTACATTCCAAACATTGCAAGCAAGAAATACATTTATGTATCTAGATTAGAGGATTTCCTGTTTCTTTTTTTCTTTTCTATAAAGATTTCTTGTTATATATTAATTCTTGCATGAATATGGGAAGTGGGGATTTACAGATGATTGACAATCCATATATGAACAAGAATTTGTTGACTTATAGTTCAATTAATTCAGTGATTCAATATGGAGATATATATATACTCTTGACTTATAGATATTCGGATAGGCCAGCATTTTTTTGTGGCCCTTTTGAGTATAGAATGAAATGCTTGATTATTGCTTTAGCATTTGAGTTTGACCATTAGAAACAATTTTGTTTTGAGTTCAAACAGCATGATTTGGAATAGACGATCGAGCATTGTCTAAAAAGAGGACAGAGTATTAGCATGACCGAAAATCTCAAGAAAATCTCAAGAATTCAAACCTAATGCATAATTATATAGATTTAAATAATATTTGAAAATTTCATATTTAAAACTCTAATACTCCTTTGTGCATTCAAAGCAATTAAATTTACGATATTATTTCTAACACTTACAATGCCATATGTATAAAGCCACATATTAGAAAAAGAAAGAAGCTTAGTAACTATTAGAATTCACATAAAATTTGTAACTTTACTTTGTATTGTGCTGACAAAAGTTAATGATTTTAGGAATTCTGGAAGTGACATTGCAATACTACACCAAAGGATTTCTTATTAATTTGTAACTCCACTAGACAACGGACTTGCACTAGCATATAACAAACAAAATATTTATAAAATGACAATTTTGTGAAACCAAGGTTTGGATTGTTAGTTGCCATCATAAGTATCCCACATCTTGAATATCTTATACACGTTAGAGGTAAAGAAAAAAAAAGGGCTCATCAAAACATGTTCAAATGCACGACGGGCATTATCAAAAATCATTCTTCACATTTGTTTAAAAAAAAAATTCATAACTGATATTTAAAATGATACAATTTCGTCATTTACAATAAAAAATTATATCAAATTTTATCTTTTCATCCAATTATCTCTTTGATTTTTTGAAAGTATGTATGTGTACATCCGTTGATGATGATGATCACACATGTATTTTTTTCTTAAAAAATTTATTTAATTAGATAAAAAACTAATCGAATGTATATTAATTATTAGTATGGGCGACAAAATTGTATTAATTTATCTATAAGTCATAAAAAAAAAAGATTTTCTAAAGATATGTGATGTACGTTATTTTGCAATTTCCCCAATGTTTCCATGAAAACTTTTTCGTCCATGATGAATGATTAAAATTAATCATACACTCAACTACATTATTATTACAAATCTTATTTTACAAACATATTTATGCATGATGTATAGTACTGTAAAGATCATTTCTTTTACTATAACAATTCATACGGAATTAAACAAACTTTAGATGTATGTTCATATTAAATAGTGATTGCTCTTGTGGTAAGCATGTGTTTTGGTTTTAGTTTCCCTTTCCATTCTATTTATGCTTTAGTCAATCTCAAAATAAACCAAACCAGATCCAATCCAAAACTTTAATGCTTATATTTAGCTGTGATTGATTCCTTTGTTCACATTACCCTTTTTGCTTTTATGTTCTTCGTGTTCAAAAAGTCAGTTGACAAAAGTATTATTTTGCCTACAAAAATTTAAGCAGCTTCAAAGCTCAACCCTGCTGGATATGCTATTGTAGCCACAAACTTAGCAACCTTTTGCTGATTGCAATCATACTTTATCCTCTTAATCAATTGTTTCAAACGTACTTAAATAATTATCCACATTAATTTACTAATAAAGGGATTGTTTGACTTTATATTTTGAAGAGTTTGTTTAGTACTCTTATGCCATTGTTTCCCCACCAACATTATTCAATTTCTAGTGTGAAAAAAGTAATACGGTTCCTTCATGTTTTCGAGCATCATAATGGCAAAACCCCACATGGAGGATGATCCATTGGTTCTTCAAAAATGACATTATCGATTCCAAAATTTATCAGTTCGGATATAATATATGAGGGATGATTTATTCACTTTAGTTTTAGAATTTCTTTTTACCTTGCATTTGGCATTTTCTTGTTGAGAAATCCCACAAATAATCACATTGTTCAATTTTATTTTTTATTTGTGATGTTGCAACAACCTATAAGGACACCAAATATGAAGTTTTTGTAAAAGACATAAAAGAAGAGAAAGAAGATTAGTCTTTAGAGTATTTTTTTTTTTTTTGTCCCCTAAAAAGCTAATTAGGGCAGTTAAATTAATAAAAAAAAATTAATTTTTAAAATATAATGTGCAACTGACTACCACATTAACAAAATTTAAAACATAATTCAGCTAAATAAGCATTACATTGATAAATGTGAATTCGATGTACAAACATGTTTTACCGTGTTAATATCTAGGGATAATTACCAATTACCTCCATGTGGTCGGCCGAACTTCTTAAAAACCCCCATGTGCTGAAAAAACCTACCACTAACCCCCATGTAGTCCTGATTTAAGTAGAAAGGAAACGGTAACTGGACACACTAACGGCACAGTGAAAAATACCATGAATACCCTCATATATTAATGTTGTTTTCCCTTTTTCCTTTCAGACAATTATTGTTTTCCTTTGAAGACAAAATTAGGATTGAAATAAAGAAAGTAGGAAACCTAATTTTGCATCTGAAATTTACGTTTGAAAATCAAACACGAATTTGAAGGAGATTCAAGGAGGTTAAAGACAGCAAAGGACCTGATAGAGGACATTTGAAGTCCCGATTGAAGATCTTGCGACTGTTCATCCACTCTTCATAGCTGCAGATTTGAGGTCTCAACCGAGCTATCTTAAAAGGGAGCTTCAAATCGAACGGAATCTCCATGACTCTCAAGGCTGAAACCCTCCTTTCAGCTGACAGATCTTCATCACCTTCAAGGCTGAAACCCTCCAAATGGGAGTTTCAGTCAACATCCTTGAGCTTCAAAGATGAGATCTTCCAGGACCTAAGATTCAAGATGAGAGTTGCTTCTTCTCGGATTTTCCTTCGTTTAGTTCCCGCCGTTCTACTGTAGCTCGATCTCCACTCTTCAGTTCCAGTCGCTGAAAGTGGAAAAGGCAACTTCCTCGACCGCTACTGTTCATCACCGCCCAGCTGCTGCTTAGAGTAACTCAGTTGTCACTATTCTCTAGCTAAATCCGAACACTGAGGCAGTAGATTTGTGCTCAACTACGACTGAGTACTTGAACCCCAGCTGAAAACGGGACAACTTGGAGCCGTGGTCTTCTCGAGCAATTCTTCAAACTGAGCATATTATCCAAATGTGAGTTTTTATAAACAATTTGAAGTTTTGATTGAAGGGTTGTGTGTTGGGTATTCAGTTATTGATGTCAGATACTAAAATTTTTCTTTTTTAGTCCGTCAATTTTTCTCTATGAATAATGAACAACAGACACTATCCTGCTCTGATCTGAGATGATTTTCAGTCATTGGATGTTGGATTGTGAAACTTGTTTGATGATAGATGGTTAGATTGCTTAAGATTTTTGGAAACAAATGATTGAGGTCTGTTAAGGATATTTATAGTTGGTGTGGCTGGTTGATGTTGGAGATTGTTTATGTATAGTGCTCCACTGAGTCTTAGTTCCTATTATATTGTTTAATTATAAAAAGTTGAGCGTATGGAATAAATATTTTGTCTATTGCATGGAAATTGCCAAAGTAATAATATTATGTGGAATCTCAGGTTCTTGAATTATGGAAACTTTTGGCAACATCGATGTTTTCATGCATTTTGGTGGACACTTTAAAGAGAAACCACGTATTGTGTATACCGGTGATAAAATTGCCATATTCAAGAATATTTCAATGGAAAAATTGTCTATACATGTGTTGACAAGTATGTATGCAAGTGTTGATGCATATGCACCTAATATCAAACTTTACTATCATTCTATTGTAGCAATTCAACATGAAAAGAAAGAAGTTGAAGGGTTTGTTGATCCATGTTACAATAGAGAGCTGTATTTTCATGCATACAGTTATCTTATTGTTCCATTACCTTCAATGGACTATTGGGAAGACATTAATGGAGAGCCAATCAACCCTCATGTTGTAAAGAAACAGCCCGGCAGACCAAAAAAATTGAGAACGAGAGATTCTGATGAACCAAGAGTTAGAGTGTCATCGACAAGAAAAGGGTTGACTATTCACTGTAAAAGATGCTTCAAGGCAGGTCATAATTCCAGATTTTGCAGCAACCCTATCCATCCAAAGTCCAAATTTTACAAGGTAATCAACTAAAATGTTTTAGTATGTCAATTTATTCAGTCAATTGATTTTCCAGATATTGCAGCAACCATCATATTGATTTTATCATGCTATGTTATGTCTAGGAACCTGAGAAGAAGGATGCTACTAATGTTTCAGCCAACTCTACAACTATACCACATGAAAATGTAATTAACTGTAGTACGGCTGGGAGAAAGAGGCCCCTTGGTGGTACATCTAATTCATTACAACCTCTACCAAAGAAAACTAAATAGGATGCTAGTGGTTTTAGTTCACAGCCTCCACTTCTATCTCATTCCAGTTCACAGCCTTCTCCTCCACCTCATTCCAAAGTCTGTGAAGTACCAAATCCAACTTCAAATGAGGCTGCAACTTCAACTTCAGTGCACTTACCATGTCATCGTGGGACATCAACAATAACTGCACCCACAATTTCCTCTGTCCTAAAAAGCGATTAGAACTAGAAGAAAGTAAAAGTATTTAGCATGTACTAAATGCTAACTCTTTGGGAACTTTTGCATATTATTAAGGTTGTATTATGGTGACAATAGTATTTGACTTGTAGCTTAGCATTTTGTAGATTGGTACTGGTTTGTGCTAGTAAATGCAATCCCTTATTTTGATGAATTTTTTCCCAGATGATTCTGCTACTTCTTCTACAAGTTGTTTTACTATTATCAGATATTTGATGGTGTGCACCATGTATTCTGTGCATTGGTACGTGGTGAAGTCTATTAGTGGCCCATAGGACACAGTTTATTTAGGAGTTGTGCAGTTATTCATGCCTGTTGGAGTCCACATTTTTTCATGTTAGTTCTTGCTTGGAAAAGCACTCTAGTTCATACAATAAGGTAGGAATGAAGAAACTACAGATTCTGTGGAGTAAGAATACAGATTTGGAGAACACTGATCACGGTTGCTGGTTCAGTATTGAGTTTAGCTGGCATCCAAAAATTTTCATTGTTGCTCATGTGAGTGCTGTCTTTCTAGTTGATGCTTGGCTGTGAGAGTGCAATATGAGCTGTTTACTGTAAATTGAGATGTTTTCTTCTATAAAAAATTAGAGATTTATTGCTCGTGATGCGTTCAATTTTATTGTAGCTTCTAGAATATTATTGGTGCTTTGTGATGCGAGGCAACCATTAGGTTGCTGTTGAAATGGGTGCAAAATCAGGCTCTTGCATTGTATTGGGATCATTTTTCCCTTGGTTCAGCCAATGATGGTACATTGATACCCTTGGTTCAGGTTTTTCTTTTGTATTATGCACAAAGAAACCACTCTAACTGCAATCACAAAATGAAACGAACCTCCCTTGCAAAAATTATCACCACAACTAGGACATCAAATGAGTCTTCAAATTTTCCTTCTCCATACAGAATAAAAGCATGTCCTCTATCCTTTTGATTGATTGATATTTTCCTCTAAAATCAATATTTTGCAACTTAAAAGCATATGGAGAACAACCATACAAATGAACAGAGTTGTTGAAGTAGGTAGAAAATACTAGAGCTTCTAGGCTATTATTTAACACATAAAGCAATATTGCATTGAGAATAAGCCTCAGAAGCTGGAGATATATCAACACCATCTCCTGATCCATGACTAAAGCACGCACCCATTCTTTTCCTTCTGATAACTCAATTCTCACAGCAGAAAGAGGTTCAACAGAGCCAATCTTCATATTTGTTCAAGTACAATCTTTGATAGGAATTGAATAAGCTATTAAAATTTGTTCAACTTTCTTCACATTTGGTTCAAAATATATAACTGAATCAAATAACAACTTTTTCATTGAAATAAAGAACACATTAGCATTATAACTCTGAAACATTACAACTTCTCACAACTTCAGCACATTAGCATTGTAACTGTAAAACGTTACAACTTGGCACAACTTCTTCACTTCAAAAAGTGAATAAATAGTGAGAGAAAAGATACAATAACAGAAAAGGTCATTAAAATTGTCATCATCTTTAAGCTTTTCTTCATTTGTTGCATCGTTGATGATGTATCAGTATTTTGCAACAATTGCCATTTGGTACTTGAATCTCTATTAATTGCCCCTGCTCCAACACTGTTTATGGTCCTCTTGCAATTTTGCATTTCCATGTCATTCAATATCGGCTTACACCATGTCCAGAAAGAACATTCCTTTTTTTCACATACAAAATAGAGCATACCTTTAGATGGTTTGTCAGAATCAACAATCTTCACAGCAGCCTTCCTTCCACATTCACAGTATTTGTACTGGTACCTTGCTCCATCACCATAGCTTGAACTTGACATGCTAAAATGATTGACTATAAACAGATTTGAAAAATACGAATCCCTCCAACTTGAAATAAATATTAGGGCATCTAGTAATTTGCTCTAATATTTCGGAATCAATAAGTTGTTTATCGGATTCAGTCGAAGAAGAATAAGAGATGAAACTGGAGGCGGAGGAGAAGATATGGAAAGGAAAGAGATGAAGTCGAAAGGGTAGTTTTGGAATATTGTTTATATCTTTTTGATGCAAAAACAATACGCGCAAGAAATGACGCGTGTGCAACACTTTTCGTTAGTGTGTCCAATTACCGTTCACTTTCTACTTAAATCAGGACTACATGGGAGTTAATGGTAGGTTTTTTCAGCACATGGGGTTTTTAAAAAGTTCGGCCGACCACATGGAGGTAATTGGTAATTATCCCTAATATCTATTACCTTATAACTTTTAAATATACAACATTTATAAAACTCTTGACAAAAAATTCTAAGACAACAATAAGAAACACACAAATTTGAACAAAATAATTAAAGATGTGATTTAGTAATTCAAAAGTTTGAGCATAATTTATGCACTGTTTATTCTTTCAATTGAAGATATAAGTGAATGAAACCAAAGTGAAGCGGATTTATCACAAAAGCCTAATATATTTGGGCACTCTATTCCTTAGAAATGTAGATATATATTATACGTTAGTAATTAAGGAAAATGAAATTCCAAATAAATTTATTTGCTTTTAAAAAATTTAATGAAATTGCATATAATACTTTATACATTATTGTAGAGGTTAGTTTTTACGTTATTATTAAAATTAAGAAGTTATGTTTTATCTGCTAGTTTAATTGTATTTTCACTATCAAGGCGATCGAGCTTAATTTGTAGTTAATGTTAAATTAATTCATTTAATTAATGACAATATAAGAGTTATAGTTATCAAGAGTTTAATTAAGTTAATTGAGCTGTTTAATTAGTTACAATGACCCTTTTATTTTTAACCAAAATTAAACTTTTTACTTTAGAAAAAAAGGGATATGAAGATGACAACAGATCGAACACTTAATTTACACCTCAAGTTTTTTTGTCCCACTGCATCATATTCAAAGCTCAATTAGTTAACAATAATCACACTATATCGTTTTCTTCTTCAGCCTTTCAAAAAAAATGCTAAATGTATAGCATTGTACAGAAACGAAAGGAGACTTTACTAAGGTCAGAAAGTTGAGCAACAAGGAATTGTTAATTGTATTTTGCTTATCTTTAATCAAATGCAAATTTTCTATTACAAATGAGATCTAAATGAAATGAAGTCTTTTCAGAGATGAATTCACTTCCCTATGTTTAAATTAGTGCAGTAACCTTTTTAAGTACCACTATTATTATTATTATTATTATTATTATTATTATTATTATTATTATTATTAAAGTAACAATAGGAAGTATCAAATTTTCTATGGGAAAATAGAATTTGACTCGCGTGAGTTCTCTTATTACTTGGTAAATAAGCAATTAGCTTATGGGGTGGATAGATAAGTAACTGAGTAATAATAAGACTTCACATGAATGAACAAATAATCACTATCACGAATAAATAAATGAATGAGTGATAATAAAACCTCACTTGAATAAAATTATAATCTCATGAGAAAAATCTCACACTCCCTTATTATTATTGTCATTGTATTTGTATGAAAGTATCATTATTATTACTAGTATGATAATAAGTACTTTATGAAGTACATTAATTAAATACATATGGAATACGAGGTAGCATACGAGGTAGGAACAGTTTGTGCAATGTGCCGTATAAGTGTGCATGTACTTTGCAATCTTATTAACGTATTAGTCTATAATTATTCTTATATTATAAAATTAAGAGGGTTAAATATTGTAATTAAGACAACAAGGGACGAGTATGAAACGAAACAATAGTACGGGAGAATTTTGTGTATTTTGCCTTAAAAACTACAAATGTCCTTCCTAAATCAACTTTTGTACCATCAACTCAGTATGTGTTTCTCTAATTTTCTTCTAGAAGAATTAATAAGTACTCCATCTCAAATTAATAGTGATCATCATTACCAGGGCATCCCAATATCTAAAGAATCTTTATAAGAGCATTTAACTAGAACCCTTTAGCTGCAAGAATCGATGATCATTGATGAACAGAAATCTTTCCGTACGTTGATTGTGAGGACTTGGGAGCACTTTTTTTTTTTTTTTTTGGCCAAAGATCGAGTTCTCGCTGATCACCTCTTTACGAGTGATCCAAAATGCCTCCATAGAGAACCAAAACCAATCTCTGGAACATTTCTGTCTTTGGGATTGATTTATCATTTCACTATCCAAGGTTCGTGTCACACTTTTAGTAGGCTCCTATGGTCACTTACTATATTTTTCTTTCGTATTTGCTCATTCATGCATGGTTTTTTAAGCCATTGAAGATTAACCAAGTTTTTATCTAAGTAATTCTCGAATGTAATTAATTAATGATAATCCAAGTTGGGCTAATGTTGATTTTTTACAATATATATCTCTAGCAAGATTAGAGGTATGGCTAAATTTTGATCACGTGAGTTTTAAGCAATGAAAAATCAGATTTTATCTACATAATTTTCCATCTAAACCTATATATCAAAGTTGGACTGACCATTGTTTGTATATTCATGTAAAACTTACACTGCCTATGATGAGTGGTTATGTTTTCTCTTCTTTTTACTTCATGAAAATCATTTGCTGCACTTGCAACTTGTTTTCTTTTCTTAATGATTACTATTGCAACAAATTTATAATATATCACTTTGATTCACAAATTGTAAAAAAAAAAAACATCCCTTTAATTCACAACATTGATGTCACAACAATTAATATTGAGTGCTTAATGAATTTTATATAGTCAATACCTTATATTGAATTTAAGGTGTGCGTTCATGATAGATTGTGTTTTTTTTAATTGGCAAACTCTGTAAGTGAGGAGATGCCAGTTTCAAATTTTATTTATAGTAAAAGTTTAAAGTGATATGCAATTTATATATGAATTATTCAAAATACACGAGAATACCACGAGATATTGGTATTATTTCAAAATATACAAACATTGTCATCTTACTTATTTATGCAGTAATTCTATTAAATAAGTCTAATTTGAAGTGAAACTATAATTAGATATGAAATACATGATATAGTACAATATTAAATTAGACATTTTCTTACACTTCATATAAAATTTTTGTTCAATTAATTATCTCATCCATTACAAATATGCATGGATAGTTGCTTGAAGGTTAAGATGATACAAGTATAGCCCACATGCAACTTGCCAACATCATTTTTTTTAGGTAGAAAAAGAGACGCATTAAAACAAAAAACTAATTCATTATTGATGGGACTATGTAATGGGACAACATTTGATTATTATTGGTGGGAATGGGACTATCCTCTCAACCTTATTATTGGTATTTTAGTATAGTGTTTTCAAATGGTTAATGGTTTACTACTTTAGTTCCTCTGTCACTTTTATGTTTTTTTAATTATTTATCAACTTAAACAAAAACAATTATTTTAAACAATTTAATCACCAAATTTTTGCATTCAAACATTATGCTAATCACTTTTTGAGTCTTCCTAAATTTTGTTAAATAGAAGAACATTTTTCGGAATCACGTTCAGACCTTCAATCGCAATATGTTTCACCCTTTTTTGGTAATTATGTTTTCTTTGACTTTCTTTTTTGTTGCATTTAATTTGAACAAAATGGGATGAACTTTCTTAAAAATAAAACACAAATTTCCATAAACAAAATTTTTGCATCACAAAATTACAAGGAAGAACTGGAAATACATGAAAAAGAAGAGGAACACAAAATACGAAGAGGTGGGAATTAATTTAAATCCCTAATCTCCAACTTAGAAAAGACACTAAAAGATCATGAGTTTGGCTCAATGGTCATCACCTGCATTAGGTGAGTTGGAGGTCAGGAATTCAACTCTTGACTCCAACAAAAATCCCCTCTTATTTATAGATAAATAGGATGGAGGAATATTTGTGGAAAATAAAGTCCTCCGGGCATACTTCCTAGTAAAGAAAGACTTATAGTATTTACGCGCAGGAG
The DNA here is from genome assembly GCA_016586305.1 of Ophiorrhiza pumila. Lineage (NCBI taxonomy): Eukaryota > Viridiplantae > Streptophyta > Magnoliopsida > Gentianales > Rubiaceae > Ophiorrhiza > Ophiorrhiza pumila. The sequence goes on from BLIW01000004.1 coordinate 9,912,741, forward strand.
TGATGCCGTGATGAAATCTGGGTCATAAAAAAAAAGACACTAAAACCTTCACATCAACACTATATATTATAACTGTTTTTACTAGGAAATTGACAAGAGACTATAAAAAATTAATGCCCCTTTACTCATCTTAGCTTATTATATTCTTTGTCTTCTTCATTCCACCGGCATTAGTCATAATCCAATTTTAAATAATACTGATTTTTGTCACCATCCTTGATAGTAAAGCAACATTTTTTTTTATCAACATATATGCTCTCAATGTTGATGTCATTGTTAGGTTTCCCATTTTAATATCAATATATGACTTCTTTTGATGAATTGTTTAGGTACATTTTAATCTTTAAGGGCCAATCAAAATCTTTTAACTCATTTTATTTTTTCATATGTGATGCCATATCATAGCTTTAAAACAACTTGCCACATCTGCATCCCCTCATACTTTCAATATTTAATTGATATAGGAATGTACCTAATAACATAATTTCAAGTTCTTAGAATCCTTGATTTTGACTCATATAGTTATTATAGGTTAAATTATTCTAGAGACCATAGACTATTCGAATAATATATTTTTTGTTTTTATTCTTTTTTTTTTTTGGTTTCAATTCGATCGCTAATCTATATAAAGTACGTAGTATTTAGTAGCATTCATTTTAATTCAAACATTATCTTTGAAATGTTTTCCGTAAATTAAAATTTTAACCGAAAAATTCAAAGCTAACGGATGAGTTAGATGGAATGATTACTAATATAACACTTTTCATAAAATAATGACCAAATCAAAATAAAATACTAATAGTGGAAAATATATATATATATATATATATATATATATATCGTTTGAATAATTTAGTGATTTTCATCTTTATGTTCTTCGGTTCAATTACTTTTACCAAACCATTGCGAAACAAATTGAGAAAAAAAGAACTAATGAAATGCAACAAAGAATGGAAGAAAAATTAGAGGCAATTAAACTCTAATTTATCCTCATTTTCATTGTTGGTCACTAATTTGGTTGTTTCTTCATTGTTTTTTTAATTTTTTTTCAACCATTCAATCTTTTGCTAGTTCTTTGCTTCATCCTCCCAATACTTAAAATCTTTTGTATATTTTGGTTTTTTATCAATGCTTTTCTGGAGTTCAAAAGCTTCAAATTTGAGTTTCGTGGATAATCAATTGAAACTATAATTAATATAAAAGAAAACTGTATATGGAGTTATAGTATTATACCAATTACTTTCAAAAGGAAAAAAAAATATAACTAATTTGGAATTAGTTTTATTTAATTTAACCCAAAAAAAAAGTTATTGTGACAAAAACGTGCCACTGTCGCACCAAATTTGTGGGCACAAAAATTAGCCTTAATGGTTGTCCCAAGCTATGCATGCCCAAAAAAGGGAGTTGGGATATTTTTGTGTATAAAATATTTAAAGAAAAAAAAAGACTGCTCACAAACTATCTTGAAATATCCCACCAGCAAATATGACATATCATTGAATATTTGAATCTAATCTTCCCCCTTGTTAAAAAAATAAATAAATTAAGCATTTAAAAAAAATTAGAATTTCTCTTTTGAAAAAAAAAATTAAAAATTATTTTTAAAACTAGTTAATATGTCCATAAATGAGGATACTTTGTTCAAGATGAAAATAAATTTATGAAGTAATGATAAAACTCTAGGAAAAACAAATATGAGAAGAATTTTATATTATTATTAATTAAAGATTCTTGAAGTTGCCAATGTAGAACATTCATCAAATTCACAATTCAGAAGATGTGTCTTAATACAGACATTTTTTTATAACTAATGCTTAACAGAAATGACATGATTTAGATTCCCTTCTTGAGAAAGAAAATGAAGGAAACAGAAATGCAAAATTGAACTCAAATTGTGGACAATGAAATGGAAAATATTACTGAATTGAACAGTTGCATGGAATGGAATGCATAGTGTTACCAGTACTTCTATTGGTAGGCAAGAAAAGATGAAAAGAAAAAGAAATTAAACATAAATATAGAAGAAGATGGGACAGCATTTGCCACTTGTCAAGAATCTATAAACTAGCTTTTGTGTGTTAGAAAAGCTTTCAACAATGTCAGACTTAGATCCCTTCTCATATATAAGCATTCATCACTCATCAGAAGAATCCAAGTGAGTCCAACACAACATCCCATCATTCAGCACATGAGCAGCCAAAAAAGCAGCAGCCACTCTTCTTTTTCTTTGCATCTTAGTACTGCTTATCTTTCATCATAGATAGTCTTTTTAAGTCAATCTAAACTTTGTTTTTGTTGGGATTTCTCAGTTTTCAGTGAATCCACTGACAACAGTATAATTTATTGAGAAAAGTTGGAGGAAGGATGGATGTGGATTTCTGGGCTGCAAGAGTTCAGTCTTCAAAACATCTTTCTACTGTCCAACCTGCTAGGCTCAACAATTCTGGTGAATTTTTTCATTTCAAGAGATACTTTTTGATGTTTCTTCTAGTGCTTTTCTATCTTGTTGTTGCTTTTTTAGCTGTGTTTACTATTTATGGTTTTGAATTCTGTATATTACATGGTTTTACAATTGTTTGTTGATTTCTTTGTGCTTGATTTTGCCCAGCAAGATAATGAGCAGTTCTTCATGTCCTGTTCCTTGTTCTGTGTCTTTGACTTACCTTTGGGTAGTTATGTTTCCTCTGAAGATTGATTTGCTATTGATATTACTTAAATTAGTCAACTATTTTACTACGGTTAATTTCAATTATTTGGTTAACAATTGAGCCTAAGCATCAAGTGAAGTTCTTGAACTTGCTATCTTGCTGAATGGACTACTTGCTGTTCTTTGCATTCACCCTCGCTTGTTTGTTTTGGCCAACATGATTATAAATATTTATAAGGTTGCTGAAGATCACATCTGAATTGCACAGATGCTCATTTGACCACAGATGATGGAGGAGAAGATGACATTCAACATTGGTTTCCCTGCCCTTTCTGTTATGTGGAAATTGAGGTCCCAGTATTGTGTAGCCATTTGCAAGAAGAGCACTGCTTTGACTGGAAAAATGCGGTATAATAATACTGCAATGCTTATGTTACAACTTTATTCCAATTAGTTTGGCTTTCGTATATTGAGTAATAGCATATCACAATAGTGTGACTTCCTTGCTAATTAATAAGCATAAGAACAACATTCAAGTATGATGATTGCACACTTACACTTCTACTGTGCTTATCAGATTACTAGAATGAGAAGCACTATTAATCATCAGACAATTAGGCAAAAGTTCTTATCTTTTCTTTGTCTCATCTGGATTGGGAACATTTTGAAGGTTTTTGGCTTGATTATTGTTTTGATTTCCGGCAGCAAATTTTCAGTTCTTGATTAGAATTATGTTGCAGGTATGTCCAATATGTGCAGCAACTCTAGGAAAAGATGCAATTGGGCATTTCACTATGCAGCATGCTCATTCAGTGAAGGTGTGTTTATCTTTGCATTTGAAGTTATGAATTATTGACAGAACTAAACAAAGAAGAATGAATTGTTTCAGCGGAGGAGAAAATCTCAAAGATCAGGCACATGGAGCAATGCCTCAGCAACAGTAGGCAAGGATTTGCGAGAGTTAACTTCATTCCTCGGTTCAAATTCATTGAATTGTCGGTCTGACAGGCATGAACCTGCTCCTGATCCAATCTTTTCACCATTTCTTTGTTCAACGCCTTTTCGAGAACTTAAAGACTATAAACAAGATGCATCTTCTGGTTATGCTGACTCAACGGCTAATGCAGAGAGGTACTTCCTTTTCCAATTCAGAAATTTCATCTACTATAGTTAACTTTTGTAAAATTTTCATCTCCTTGGAAGTCATATGGAAGAGCTTTGAAGCTCACAGTACAACTGGTGTCAGTTACGTGAATCTGTCGAATGGAATGACACGTTTATTTAGCTGTATATATCTGAACTTCCCATTTTGTGTAGTAGCTGAAGTTTTCATTATTTTGCATTCAATAGTTTAAGTATCCCAACTGATTGCCAAAGTGAAACTAATAACTGGATGCTAATTTCAATCTGGTCAGTAATTGTCCACATAGATCTCGCAGGATTCATAACCTTGGAATGTCATCATTCGATGAATGCCTAATATGTTCAGAATTTGCCTGCTAATGTTTCAATAACATGAGATGGAGAGGAAGTATCTACTTATATGGGAGTAAACATAACAAAGTAGAATTTCTGTTCGTAGTTGATGCCTTTCTAAACAGTAGATATCATGATGTGTTGTGGCAACCAGTTCACATGGTTTGACCTAAATTAACTTTTTCCAGTTCCATCAATAGAATAATAAATCTTCCGAACACTTGGCATTTTTTTTTTCCAATTGCTGGAAATGGCAGCTGAGAGAACGGTAGCTTTGCCACTCTGAGCTAATCCCTTGCTTTTTATCACTTATCAATTACAAATCATGTTGTAGAGCACAATCCGTAGATTGGATAGATTTATAATTTGTAAAGTGATGATGAAGAATATGCATGACATGGGGAGCATATACATAAATGAAGTTGATGAAATCAATATTTTCAATTTGGAAATGTTTGGATAATCATATTATTGTTTCAAAAGTCTAAGGCATCATTCTGAGCATTTTTTACTCTGCCATAAGTCATTTGGAACAACTTCTTGTGACAAAGCAATCGAACATGATCCTTTCACATGTACGTGATAGTATGTTTCTTTCAGTATCGTTTATAACTGTAATCGACTGAATTTCTCTTCTAGAGTTAATAACAGTCGTCTTGGGGATAATATTAAAGAGTTATTACTTTTTTGGACGTGCTTAATCGAAGCATTGTAGTCGAATCTTAAAACATTTGAATCGGTACCTTGTAATTATGCTTAAGTAGAAAAACTCAGCAACTTAAGATCGATCAAAGAAATAAGTTGTCAAGCTTGTGCCTATTCTTACTTTTTGATTGTTGTAGCTATGGTTCCTCTTTCGATTCGAGAAAAAAGGAAATGTTATTGTCTCTTGATACACAATGTATATAAACTAGCACATCCATAGTCTTGAAGCATGGCAGTTGGGATCTTTTATCTCATTGGAAGTGAGAGTTTTGAGATGCTTTCTGGTTCTACTAATGTCTTTTATGATTTGGTGTGTTGGATGAGGCGCATAAACGATTGTTGAAGAGCATTTAATTGGAGTAACTTGCGGAAAAAAGTTCAGAGAAAATGCTACTCATGTGACTTATTTTGCAGAAGAGAGTTTTCTGATTGACTCTTTTTTCTAGCTTAAAAACCTATTTCCTGTCACATATGATATTTGCATGTCTCATTTTTCGGAAACATTGTTGATATTCTTTGAGGAAAACCGAAAATCACTTTATCATTTCTAAGTTAATGCTCAAACTTTCTAAATATTTGTGTTATCATAGATTGATGGTGGATTCTTTTCAATGGTAACACCATTAAGAATGAGAGAAATGGAATCACCTCTGAGATGAAAAGTTCTGAATGATGTATCATTAATGGCCCTATGGATTTACTGGAATCTCTTCTGCTCTTCTGTTTATCGTAATTTTTATGCTACATTTCTGTCTTTCTCTTATACAATTGTGATTACAGTGATGCAGATGGTTCAACTCTAAAGACTAATATTCCTGAGATATTTCTCATACTAAAGTTCATTCATCTTCTGGATGAAGTTTGAGTTTCATGTCTGACATATATGAGGGTATACATCTTGTTTTGATAACCCTATCTCACCCCTGCTCCTTCCTTCCTCCTAATCAAAGAAAAGGAAAAGTGAAAATGGCAAAGCCATCTGCAGCTAAATCACAAATAAGTGAATGATGCTTGTCAATCCTTGGTCTTATTCGATAAGCTGCTCCATATTCCACTGTTTATACAACATATACTATTATAAGTGTGTTCTTCTTTGCTCTATTGCAAAGTTAGTCATTAGTATTTATGCAATGCCCTTGCAAGCACTCCTGCATTGGTGTTTGTCATAAAGTATTTGGGACCAAATATGAAAGAGGAGTGTTTTACGCTTGCGAAAATAACCTGCTAATGTACAGTAGCCAGTAAGAGGAATGAATAAAGGAATAATAGACAATACTCTCTTTGAATTGAAAAGTACACACTTCATGACCTCAGTTATCTAAATGGGATGATCTAGTTTATGTTCATTTTGCAGCAAGCAATCTTTATCACATGTTGTTCAAGAACAAGATTATGAGGAGAGGATCCAACGAGCTGCGTTTTTCCAAGAGTTGATCGTATCAACCATTTTCTAGCTTTGTCTGCACTTTTTATCTGCTACAGAAGAGATACATCATTGCTACTTGAAGCAATGATGCAAACTATTGCATTGTGGTGCAAGATAATTGCACAAGTGACATGACACAATTACATTATATGCTTGTAATGCATCAATATATAGTATGCAATGATCAAATAGTTGCTTTATAGTTTTTGCCTAAGGTGCTAGCCATCTTCATTGTATTTTTTTTTTTTTTTTTTTGAGTTGAACTTTGATGTATGCAAAGGCAAAATCCTGGAAATTGATTGTGTGATTGCACTTGGATCAGTATTTAACTATCTTGCAAGAAGGAGAAAATGTCTGCAAGGGAAAGCTATGTTTATGTATCTTTCCATGTTTGAACATTTTGAGTGAGAATCAACATAGAAAAGAGCAATTCATTTTAAACATTTTGAGTGAAAAGTGTGAACTGTTTGCATTTGCCTTCATTCAATAAAATATATTTTAAGAAAAAACTATATTATATTGGTTTGAACAATGTACTAAGAGGACTCTAATGTTTACACAAAACAAACTCTAACATTTAAATAGGGGTAAATTTTAAAAGACTATAACTGAACTATAGTTGGTTATAACATACCCCTTAAACTTTCAATTTTGGTACTTTGTCTCCTTAAACTATTAATTTTTTGAATGTTAGTTCAATTTAATAACTTTATGTAAAAATTAAAATAAAAAATTACATAAATATCATTTTCTATTGTACATCTACTAATCTTTTCAATATATTTCCAAGAAAGTAGCCATATGCGTTCTTTTATTCGCTTTAGTTTTACTAAATTTTCGTAAATGAAATCTTTTCTAATTTTTCTGGTTGATTAAGTTTAAGTAATAGAATGGTAGGAAGAAGTAGTGGCTTTATAACATATGTAAATGCCTTATATGTAGCCTCTTGTAGAGTATTTTAGAAAACACAAAATGAATAATAAAGGTAGAATGAACTAAAATATTTATTTTTCACCCGCGGTATAAAAATAAATAAAACACACACACTAACTTTTAATCTTTGGCTCACACAAGCACAAACGACACAGCTTTCTCATGTACACCAAATGTTTGATATTTTGCATTGAGAATTTTGGTCATTAAGTTTAGTACTAGACACGTGTCTTCACCTCAGCTTTGATTAATATTTGCAGACACGTGTCGGCATCTCCTCAAAGGAAGAAAAGTTCCAGGAACTTTACTCATCCGAGCCATCGAGGTTAAAGTATAAAAAGGAAGATCTGAAAAATGGAGAAAACGAGAGAGAGCGGCGACAGAAGACACACATTACTTTTTCAGCCCAAAAGCTTTATCCAAACACCCTTTCTGAATTTGGGATGGAAATCCAGGTGAAAATGAATAACCAAACATATACAAAAAATGATATGGGCTTCATTTTTTTCACCCCAAGTTCTTTCTCCAAACATTTTCTTTTCAATTGGCTTGAAAATGGACAACCAAACAAAGCTTAAAAGGCTTAATGAGCTTGCCATTGAAAACAATCCACCAGCAATGGACGATAATTTTTAACACAATAATGATCAAGGTGAATGTAGTTTGAGACTTATCTTAGAAATGATATTTTCATTTTGTCTATTTAAAAAAAATGAAAATAAAACAGGTTCTGGATATAAAAAAAAATCACAAAAATCCTCTCTCCAAGAAATGGCTTCATCCTTTTCAACCCAAAAACTCTCTATTTGGGTTGAAAATACATAATGAAAATGGATTATCAAACAAAGTAAATAGGCTTAATGGGCTTCCCAGTTAATTACATATTATCCCTATAAAAGATGACACGGGATCTTCTGTACAAGATTTTGTCTGTCTTATTCTACTATGTTCACTAATATTTTGGGTAGGGTCTAATAATTGTAAAGTAATTTTAGTGATATTTATGTATTTAGTCCCTACTTTTAATGAAACTGTGTCGTTTTGAACGTTAGATAGGGTAAGACAGAATAAATATTAGACAGAGAATCTGGTATCATGAAAGATTACCTTTTAAGCCATTGTTCCCGTAAAGCATTTTTTATTAATATTTTGCACTATTGATTCTCAGTAAAACTATGCTAATTAATAATACCATTAGTGTAGTATTTTAAATGACCATTTTGTCCATCAATAAGAGATAAACTAAATTAAATTCGCTTCCCATCTACTCAAACATTAGTTTCAATTTACACACTTTGAAATTTTATATTAATAGTTAAATAATTGGATTGAGTAATAACATATTTGGACAAAATTTTTAACTAAAGTAAAAACTTGTTGATTTTTCCCTATCTTCTTTTTCTTTTCTTTTACTTCTTGGTCTTCTTTTATTAAATCCAACATTTACATCATTTTTGTTACAAATTTTAAATAAATTTTTTTCTCTTAGTTAGCTTTTTGTCTCTTTGTATGTAATTTTTATTTTATTTGTATTATTGGTAACATGAACAACCATTTTATTATCTTAAAATTTCTTTTACATTTATATATATTGTACTATCTAATCCATAGAATGAAAATGTATAATGATTAAAACATCTAAATAAATCAAGTAAATATATTCATCTACTATTTAATATAAGATAAAAATACTGTAATAAAGTGTCTATGAATACAAATAAATAAAAAAGAAATTAAAGTGATTATAGTGACAAGATCAAAGGAGGGTTAAGAATCTAAAAAACTCTAAAAGATGAAATAAAAAAGATGAGTTTTTTAAGGAAAAAATCTAAATATTTTCGAGTTAAACATACCAATGAGATATTCTTCCCGGTGTAAAGTACTAATAAAAATATGTTAAAAAGTAATATTTTATCTGAGTAAAATTTAATTAACCTTTCAAAATATACCCAAGTAAGGCTGGTAATCAAACATTAGTTATGGATTTAAAATATAATTTCTACTAGTATTATAATTTCACCCATCAAAGCATGATTTTTGGATCCGCCACTGATTACATTCGTGGGTTCTTTAATTCAATTAGATGATCTTATAGTATAATTTAGGAAATTTCTAGTGATATTCCATACTCTACTTACTTTATAATACTTGATTCGGCCGTGTGCATTTGCACTATATGAGAATTAACACAATTAATTTTTAGCCTTAACCTAGATGATTTGTTTATTTTAGCTATTTAAAAAAAATGAAAACAAAAATGATTGTGCAAATAGAAAAGGAAAAAAGAAAAAAAAAACACCCAGGCTTTTAAAAATGGGTCTAACTTTTTTTCAATCCAAAAACTTTGTTCAAACAACTTTTTTCTATTTGGGATAAAAGTCCATGGATTACAAAACAAAGCTCAAAACTTAATGGGCTTAGCCTGGTGATTAATGTTTTAGCACTTTGTCCCTGTAAAACAATTTACACCATTGACTCTTAATCAAAGATAATAATAAATAATAGAATATTTTTTAAAAATGTTAAGTATGTAATATCCAATTTTAAAATGATTTATATGTAATATCTTTTTCAGTGTTTTTTGCTTATGTATTTTTCCGATGTTACATAAATTGTGCATAAAATAATAATTAATATTGTACTTGTGTTGCATTTGAATGTTAAATATTCAATTTTAAAATGATTTATGGATTTGAAGAAAAAAGAATTGTAGATTTCATAATAAAAAGCACTGTTACGTTAAAAGATTTCATATGATGATTAATTTTTTTATTGCCTCTATTCAAGGTCAAAATCTATTTCAACCTTGAAACCCCAAGTTAATACAAAAGGTTTAAATTTCTAAACCCCAAGTTAATCAAAAGTTTTATGTACAATTTTAATGGAGATTTTTTTTTTTATGTACAATTTTAATGGAGATTTTCTTGTTCCATATGTAGGTTTAAAAAGTGAATGAAAAAACAAATTGAGAAAGAAGAAGTTATTTACTTTTTGGAATTATCAACAAACATATTATTTATTTTTGTAGAATTAGTTAATTAACTATTGCTTTGAAAATGCAAGGCAAGAAATGTATATAAACCTTATAAAATAATTGGAGTATATGTCTTGTTCGTATCTTGTGTTTAGCAAAGACACATGGGTATATATATGTCTCAAATCTCAATACAATGCATGCCAAAAGCTATATATACATACATCGACTTTTTTGTTTAGGAATTGTTTTTTAATTAAAGTGTTTTTGGGTTATGTGATTAGTTTTGCTTAAGTTGAATTTTTGTTTCTAGTCATTTTCTTGTATTTTTGTGTTATTTTTAGGTACTTGATTTGGAAGAATGAACCCTCAATTCTTTTGAGTTTTGACTATGCTTAAGTGAACTTTACGAGAAAAAACGAATTTTCTACCAAAAGTAATGCCCAGAAATCAATTCAAGAATTGTTTGATCACTAGCTACTTGAAAGAAAAGAGTTTCAAATTTAGATTTAGGTAATGTAATGGTCGTCATTTTGTAAATGGGATGTATCCTACACTAGTTTGTTTGTGTGTGTGTGTGTGTGTGTGTGTGTGTGTGTGTGTGTGTGTGTGACATTAGAATCATTATAGCGAGGATTGCACATTCGGCAATTCTTCCTTTCAAGCTTATTTGGAACCCAATAATTACAATTTAAATTTGCCAAAAAGTACTATTCGATTAGTTCGAACCATAATTCAAATATTAACACAAATCAAAAGGAAAAATATATTAAAACTGTAACTAAAGCAAGTCATGAACCTTAACATTATCCAATTTAAATAAACTCAGTTGCAATGACATATATAAATATAAATATACGGATCGAAAAACGTGAATTCAATAACAATAATCCGCTTATATATGTCTGAAAAAAAGAGCAACAACAACATCTAATTAATTAATTAATTAATTGCCTCCACATATTAATAACTTAAGAAAACAAGAAAAATACTAATAATTAATACTCTTTCGTATACTTTCATAATAATCATGGACTGTTTCACTTACTTACAAACTAATTAATTTAGTATTTTATTTTCCTTAAACGTACAAGTACATGGATACTTGAAATGTGACGTAATACGTAATTATACTTGATACGTTAATTTTTTTTATGCTTATAATACGCAAATTTTTTTTTATAGTTTAGTTCTATTTTGAAACTAGTTGTAGTTATGTGTCTAGTTTGAGTTGTGGTTTTAAGTGTCTTGTTTAAGTTGCTTAATGTTTCTTTTGAAGTGTTTCTCGCCTTTTTGTAAGTATTTTGTACTCTTGTGCTTTGATTGTGATTTTAGAAGCTTATTGAGTGTTTTGCATCGTTTTTGTATTTAGTATCAGAGTGCCTTGTTTTTTATGTTTTAGGAATTATTTTGGAAAGTGTTTTTGGGTTGTGTGATTAGTTTTGCTTAAGTTGAATTTTTGTTTCTAGTTATATTCTTGTGATTTTGTGTTATTTTTTGGTATTTTATTTGGAAGACTGACCTTTATGGCAAAAAAAAAACATAAAAAAAAAAAAAATTTCTACCAAAAGTAATGCGAAAAAATGTTTGACGAATAGTTGAAAGACTATGAGTTTGAAATTTCGGTGTAATGGCCATCATTGTACAATCACAATCCAATTTCACCAAAAGTCTAAGTTTGCATCCCAAGTAATTAATTCTAACCAAAATTAGTACACTTAAGTTTGTGCTTAAAAGGATAAATGTCTATTTTTATTAATTAGAAAAAGGGTGAACGTACAAATGAAATATAGAAAACCTAAAGGAGGATTGTTTATTAATTATGGACTAAAACTAAATTAATATGTGTATATAAAATATACTTATATTTGAGTATGGCCTTTTTGAATTCGACTTCTTTGAAATCAAGTAAAGTTGACTATTACTTCAATGAGTAGCAATATTTACCCTTTAACTCTTATGCCAATTTATTCCAATTGTATAATCTTCAATTATATTATATAGGCATAAAAAAAAAATGTTAAATAGAACAGTAAGAATTACAAGATTCCAACTGCAACTATAAATATTCAAATATAAAATTTTTCAAAAATCTAAACAGATTGAAAAAGATATATATTAAACTTATAAACTAATCTAGTTGCATTTAGCCATTGGGGCTAGCCCAGTGGTTAGGGAGTTAGCTTCCCGACCTACAGGTCTAGATTTCGATTCCTGTAGGATGCATGTGAGGGTGTGTGTGTTATAAAAAAAAAATAATAATAATAATCTAGTTGCATTTTGTCAGAATTCTTTGGATCAGTTGGCTGCTTTGTATATTTTTTCTCATTCATATGAATGAAAGTTATATCGCTTTTAGACAAAAAAAAAAAAAAAAAAAAAAAGCAAGTCATGAACCTTATAATCATAATCCAAATTAAACAAACTTATTAGTTGCAATAATAAATATAAATATATGGATTCAATAACAATAAGATTCCTATAAATGTCTGGAAAAAAAGAGCAACAACAACATCTAATTAATTTATTTATTTATTAATTGCCTCCAAAAATAAATTAGAGACATGGGTTTTATTTATTTATTTAATTAATTGTAATAAGGATTTTGATTATGGCATATCATCACCAAATACTGTAATTATGTCAGCCTTTCTCTTTAATAACTGCAGCTTCTGATCTTCCAACTGGGAAATGCGGTCATTCAGATATTTCACAGCGCTTGGTAGTTCTTGAGGATTGAGAAGAGGCGGTACTGTGGGATCTTGCAACCTCACTCGCAGTATTTGCAACTCATCATTTTTGCTTTTTATTTGCCCATCAATTTTCGCAAGCGTTCCAACAATGTCCATGGCCTATCCAAACCAAATATTAAAGCAATCTTTATTTTATTAACAAAATATTAAACTTTTTTTTTATATTATCATCATATATAAATTAAAGGAGATGAAAATATATATATATATAAATGAATCATCCATTGATTATTTAACTAGGACACATGATAAATTAAAAGATATATAATTAAAATTGTTTATGCATGCATTGCCAACTATAACTAACTTAAATTTTGCGTGAATTTTTTCATACAACATTTTAAAAAACTAATTAAATTAAAACAAAATTAACACATATTAATTCAAAACTAAAAAACGAAATAATAATAATAGAAAAACAGAATTAACTAATACTACAACACACCTGTATAGTAGTAGTATGTAGTATTGGAAATGGAAATTAAAGTAGGGTTTTTGTTCGTTTGTTTGTTTGTTTGGGTGTGGCTTTAAGCATTGCTAATAGGGCATGCTATTTATAATTTAATGATTTCCTAAAAGTTTTCAATGCATTAATTAACTTTACATACATAGATTCAAATCTTAATCAACGATTTATGAAAGCTTATTAATAGCTTTCTATAATTATTGATGTCGAGGAATAATACTCCTAATTTAGGAATATGATGAAACTCGTGTGATTTGGAAAGATATATATATATATATATTTGATATATACAAAGGAAAGTGTTATATACACTTTTTATATTAATACTTTTTTTTCTATTACGTCAACGAAATAATGAAGTCCGGCATTGTATTAGTATAAATTTGGCTTGTTAACAAATTCGAACTTTATATTATTTGTTATTAATAATTTATACAATTTTGAAGTAATAAAAATCAAATTTGATTAGAAAATATATAAAACAAGAAATAATTAATTAAGGAAACAAGAAAGTAGTAATATATAATATTACTTTTTCGCACATATATTTCCATAATAATCATGGAAAGAATTTTATTTTCCCAAAACAATTACATGACCAATTGATCAAATTTAACGTTGATAGAACAAAATTTCGGAAAACTCTTTAGAAATTCCCATTTATCGCCTCAATTACTCCAAGTTTCCATTTTCGAAATATACCTTTTTTTTTTGTTCCAAATTAACGTGCAAGTATATATGTTTGGTAATTTTTAAATTTTGTCACTTCATCCCTTCACGAAATTAATTATTGTTACCTCTTTTTAATTATGAGAGAAATTTACATTGACTAGTGTCTAATTTCAAATTACCTTCCAAATTCCAATAAATCTAAACTTTATTTTAATTTAAAAAGTGTCATATACATTACATTAAATATAATACTATTTGTTGCTTTGTTCTGTTCATTGTATAACATAGTTTGGTTCAAGTTAAAGTTCAATTTATTTTTTCTTTTTAACAGAACCTCTATTTCGAGGTGGGGCGCCATAGGGGGCGCCACTAGGGCCATCAATATGAACCCGTAACCCGGGTTTTTGACCCAACCCGCCCATTAAATTAACTAGTTGGATTGGGTCAAACGGGTCACGGATTATAAAATAATTGATCTTTAACGGCTTGGGTCGGGTTGGATTATGGCAAACCCGCGGGTCATCAATTTTGTTTGCTTTTTTTCTTCCTCAATCAGATTTTCACTTCGGTGTTGCTCTTCCCCTCTTGCCTACTAACTTGGCGCACACCTGCAGCAGCAACACCTCCTCCTTATCTTTGTGAAGATCTTTGTGGGCATTCTCTATGTATTTCTTATCTTGAATTGCTTCAGTATTGAGATCCTTGGCACAATTATTGCCTGAAGAGAAAGGTACATGATTTTCCTCCATAAACTTCATCCCTTTTATTGTTAAAGATTAGTTCTTTTGATTCTTGTTCATGTCTTGAAGTATCTTATGCTTAATCTTCCATTTTGATATTTTTCTTTCTCCATTTTTTGGTGGGGTGGGAACAGGGATTGTTTAAGTTTTACAGATCAGTAGTTGTATTCAAATCTCTTTTGATTATTATTACTTGTACTTTTCTTTTTCTTATCTTTGCTAATATGATGATTCTTCTTCATTAACATTATCTCTATTATATATAACCAAAGGGACAGAAGCATTCCTCTTCAACCGTTAGAAAATAGCAAGAAATTTGAAGGAGGAATTGAGGGAACATCTTTCTTTTTTTTGTTTCTTGTTGAGTTGGGAATTTTTTTTTAAAAATGTACGTTGCAAGGCATCTTTCTGAGTACATAAGGAATCCAGATGCTCTTGCATTCTCTTTGTCATTAAAATCATCAAATTCTTTTTCTTTTTTATTCGCAAGCACAACAAATTCATTTACATCTTCACAAACGTGAAGCTTCATTGTATCACTGTCTTTCTTGTATTTGCTCAATTCAACATTAATCCCTTCAACAAAATCACACAAATATTATTCACCAATATTGTCAATTTCTTTTTACTCCACATACTCATCAACATGAATTTCTTGTTCTTGCTCTACCGAATAAATAATATCTCCATCTTCTTCAATTGAATCAACACTTCTTTTATCCACCACTTCCATAACATGATCATAACCACAATCTCCTTCCTTGAGATTTTCAATTTCTAAAGTGGATTCAATACTTGAAGATGAAGGATCAACAGTTGGATGTTGAACTTGCTCACTTTGGTGATCATTTTTTTCTTCCTCAATATAGAAAGACACTTTTGTTTGCCCAATTGATACCATTGGCTCTTTAGAAGACCAATTCGAAGCTCTTTGTTCATTAAAGATAAAATTTCTGATCACAACATAAAAGGTAAGTCACGCGTGTACTCCTTAACTCGAGGATAAGTATCTTTTGGTCCATAATTTTAAGAAAATACATTTTGAATCAATTTATCACACTAATAGTTTTTTTAATTCATTTTTCATTTATGTGACAAAGTAATATTGTTAGTCATATGATAGGATCATTATTCAAAAAAACGTCGATTTACTTTATCATTCAAATTGTATCACATGACTAATGATATTACACGTCAAATGGATGAAAAAATGAATTAGAGATTATTTATGCAACAAATTCAAGTTTTGATAGGATCGTCGGTTGCAGAGACTCGATCTCACTGATCGAGATTCGGCAGCCATGGAACCATTGGCGGCTGACCGTCGCAATACTCCGGATGCTCCACCGCCTGCAACAGCCTTCTCTTACAGGGATGCTCTCAGTGGCCCCCAGCCAAAAACCCCCATTTCTGCCATTGCTAACACGCCGGCAATGAAGGTCCCCAAACTATCAGATCCACCATTAGTATCTACACTCTTCTCGGATCAAATACGCGCTCAAGCTAGCCCGTTGAGATCTCACAAAGGTGAACCGGCCATCTTCATCTCCAACACTGAAGAAGCAGCCATCGCCGATCCGTTCAAGTATACTTTAATCGGTAAATTCTCTTGGAGGAGACCGGCAATGGTAATTATCCGGAGAGTAGTCCAAGCTGCCGGTTTCTTTGGCCCTTGTTTCGTTGGATTAATCGATTCGCAGCATATAGTGTTTAGGTTTGAATTAGAAATTGATTTCCAAAGAATGTGGCTCAAACAATCTTGGTCTTTCCGGGGCTTTACTGCCCAAATGTTCAAATGGGATACAAGCTTTAATCCTGAAATTGAGTCTCCTATAGCCCCAATTTGGATTAATCTCCCACTGCTGCAGTTGCATTGTTTCAATAAGAAGATCTTATTCTCCCTAGCAAGTGCGGTAGGCAAACCTCTGAAGAAGGACATGGCCACTGCCGCTGCATTACAAACTATCCGGCCAAGCATAGCAAGGGTATGTGTAGAAGCTGATCTTACAAAGGCTCTTCCCAATTGTATTTGGATTGGTAAGGAGACACAGGTTTTTGGCAAGCTATTCAGATAGAGGACAAGCCAAAGTATTGTACAAAATGTTACAAAATCGGTCACCTGAATGGAGATTGTGAGAATTCTGAGCAACTGGAAAAGGTGAATAGGCCGAAGCAAGTTTGGTTGCAGAAAGGAAGTAAGACAAATGATCAAGAGATGAACAAACCTCCTACCCCCACTCTGAACTGCCTTGATAAAGGAAAGGCAGTCATGCCCTCTGCGAATGTAGTGTCTCCATCACTGCAATTGCCAAACTTGGAATCAAGTGCTCTGAATGTGGAAAAGGCGTCATCCAGTAAGCATACCTCCATCCCAAGGGCAGTGAATAGTCCTTTGATTACTCAGGTAGCAGATTCCCAACCTCATACACCAAACAAGGAGAAGCAAAACCTGAAAGATTTAACAAATGGTGAACAGGAGAAACCGAATGAGGAATTGATTTACAGAATTCCAAGCAATGCTCAAATGCTCTTGCCTCCTGAAGAAAACAATCTTTATAATTTTCTTCAACTCATTGAAGAGATTGAAGTAAATCTGGCAGACATTATCTTAGGAATCCAGCAGAAAAATCAGGAACGTCAGGAAACAGAAATTGTTGCTGTGGATCAGGCCCCGATGGAAAAGAGGAATGAAGAATATGATCATTTGTCTACGGATGGAAATAACCTTGGACAACTCCTTGTGCTGGTTGATGATAGTGAAGCTGTCAGAACGCCAAGAGCACAACAGAATGAAGAAGCTGAAGGACCTCAGGAAGTTCCACAAAGGGTACTTTTTACGAGTGATTTTCAGAATGAGCAGGAGTTGTGCGCGGAAGGAAGGATTTCTATCGTCCTCGAGATTCAGAATGAACAAAAGGCAAGGTTAGGACTGGATGCTCCACCTATTGGTAGAGAAGTTCTACAATTGTCCAAGGCCCCTTCAACATCTGAGCATCAACGACTCCAGCTAGTCACCACTGAATCTGAAACGGATAATCAGCAATATGGTGGAAGCTCTGAGTGGGAGGAGGAAGCTGATAGTACAGCATACATGAAAACTTTGATCAAGAGCAAATACAAACCGAGAAAACACAAAACCAAGAAGCCGCCATTTCCAACATTGAACCGGAAGCTTAGAAGCTATAAGCAAGTGAGTGCGTCTGGCTACGAAAGTAGGTAAGTACGGCTCGATTGGTAGGCCCCTGATTGCTGATGTTAATATCAGATTGGCCATTTTGAATTTTGTGTTGATATCTTGGGTTTGCTGTGATGAGACTGGTTTGGATAGACTGCTATGATACGGAGGATTGGATTGTGAGACAAAAACCGGATGGAAGTTCTGGAATTTTGTTGGTTTCCCTGTGTAGATTTGTTGATGGAATTTATGAATTTAATTCGATTTCTAGAATTCGGGTGGGTTCCTGTTCAAACCTTTTGGATCAGAAATTTTGCATATGTTGATGATATTGTTTTAAGAGGTGTAGTTGGTTAGTGCTTAACTGGCCGCCATTGCTTTGTTTGGAAAGGATTACACTTGATTGGATTTCACTATTTTGATTTTTGCTGACCACTGTGAGATGCTGAGTGCTGGCTGTTTGTGCATAGAGATGCTTGCTGGTTGTGCGTAGCGAATAGAGAGATGCGGGCTGTTTGTGCATACGTTTATCTAAACTACAGTAGTAGGCTATAGCTTCTACCATTGGCTTGCCTCATGAGTATGTTGCGTGCCACTTGTTGTAGTGGGGCAATCACTGTTTGACTTGGACTATGTGAATACAATTGACTCTTGTGTTACGAGTGCTGAAGAAATACTGAATTCGTCACCATTTACCCCACAAGCTGCCTTAACCTTTTGCTCATGTTATTGACATTTTTTGGAAGCTCTCTGATCAGATAGGGTAGTCATTTGATCTAACTAGCTGTTGTTTTAAATTGAAAATGTAACTTACATGTAATAGAATAGGCATATGACCTTTCGCTGCGAATTTCTATGTAAATGGAGGAAGTACTCCACATATCTTCCTTTGTGTTTTAGAATGTTACCTAGGAAGATAGAAAGGCATTATTTTGATCTTCACGAAAATAATGCTTTTCTATCTTCTCTTACATAGATTTGTAGGTCTTCATGTATTGGAGTCTCACTCCATTTTCTCATGTATTTTGTAACGGATTACATGGGTATGCCCAGCGTCGTCTTTTGCATTATATATACTAAGGCCTGTTTTTTAAAAAAAAAAATTGGAAAAGGTCTAAATTTATTTACAATGAGTTGAATTTCGGTACAAGAAATAAATATCATTGGTACAATAAAGAGTTGGCACTTATACTTTACTCTTGTACAAATTGGAATATAGGATGGTAAAAGGATGATAATTACATGGTACCTAGTTTATGGATAGGTGAAGTCGATCAATTGACTTTTCCTAACTCTTGGGTGGTCATGATGTCTTGGCTAGAGGTCGCTCTTGATCTATAAACATAAATGAATTAATTATTGAATTAATGATAAATTAAAGTTGTTTAATTTATTCTATCTTAGAAGCTCCGCGACTAAATTGTCTTTAGTCTAAGTGGGAGTTTGTTGGTTTTGTACAAAAGCCAATTTAATTCTAAGATTATTATTTATATTTATTGCCAAGTGATTAGGAACCTAAAGGGTCACACACAATAGAATTAATTCTTGGGTTAAAATGATTTATATAATTATATGATAATTATGGCATCTATTATACTCTTATATTCACTTTTGGAAAGTGAATTGAGTTTGGTAATAATTCGTTTCTTGTTAGACAAGAATACTTTTTTGGAAGGTTATATTATTATAAATAAATGTTTAATGTTAGGTCAAGACAACACAACTCTTTCAATATGAAATCACGTAAATAAGAAAAAGGGTTTTTCTTATCTAGCTTATTAACCTAACGTTAAAATCAATCCTTTGTGGATCTCGAAAGTAGTTCGTGTGGATTACCGTTAGAGGCCGGACACTTGTGCGGCTTGTTGGTCGATTAAACCTCGCTCAAGGATTTCGCTAGCATCTCTTGAGCTATATTTTATATAGATTATCAATAAAGATTCTTGCGAAATCAATCATAATATAATTGTTATATTTTCCGCCGTTGCTACTATGTTGCTTACCTTACACTAACTAAACTCTGTTATTAGTTATAAGTTTTCAGCCATGCCTTTGAGGGATAGTATATATAGTGTTATAATTTTCTTAATCTTGATACTGTGGGAGATTGTGACATATCTAACTATTTATCTTCACCAAAACATCAATGTGCATATGCAGAGATACCCCAAGTGATTGTGATAATAAACTAATTAATGAGAAAGCAAAGCAAGGGAAGTGGGACGTTTGGATGATTAACATCTTGATTGACTTTAGCACACATGCATGCATATTAGCTCAGAAATTTGGTGATTGTGACTTAGTTTTTCACCTAGCCAGTGCCATTTGGTAGAATGTTTGTAACAAAATGTTGCATGTCTTGCACGAAGTAGTACTGATAAGAGTATTGAGTTGTTTAAACTGCCATCTTCTATATATGAATGAAACCAATTAACTTCATTTTCTCAATTTTATCAATGCTTAGTAAGTGACATTTTATTTGAAATTTAATGAGTTTGAATGTGAAAATTAATGTAGGAGAAGTTTGAGGAAAAGAAATAAAGAATTGGTGGATCAAAAGCAAAAGACTAAAAAGCTTGCATTCATGTGGTTTAGAATTAAGTTTTTTGAACTTGGCTTTTCTAGCCAACTTCTTTTGTCATATTCTAACAAAAACTTCTTTAATTTTCTTGGCATCTTCAAAAGTTTTTGTAAGTGATCTTAGTTGTCTACGTTTTGGAGAGGATATAAAAACAATAATAAAAAAAAATTATCTGCAATTTTTTTCTTATAAAGATTTTCTCTATATTTTCAGCTTGCTGCATAAGTGTCTGTGGTTCCCCCTTCGCAATTAACGGCTCTAACTGATCAGGCTTTGAAGTGGCAACAATATCACGGTTAGATGTCGAAGTTATATGACTTATTGTACCTGTGAATACTCTGTTATTATGTCAATCCTGGTTGTAATTGTTTCTTGTGTATTGGTTGACTCTTGTTTCTGCCCTTTTCTTTTTTACGACAAAAAAAAAAAAAAGAAAGTATATTCATATAGGGAAATGGAAATTGGCTATTAACCCAATATTCTGATGGAATATTCTCATTAGGTTTTCAGTTCTTTATTGAGGTGGCTTACTTGAAATTTGAGACCACATCATTTTCTATGAAATTTGGTGGCTAAGACATATATATTTCAATCTCAACGGTGATTGTTTTAGGCCTAAAGATGTCAGCACTGTGATCCAATGTGTGTTGGAATCATAATAAGAGTAAGTATTCTCGACCAAAGTGAAACACGCTACGACATCTTCTTGGGACATTGAGGTTAGGGTGCATTATGGAAAAAGAGCAATAGGGGGAGGAGGAGAATGGAGGGTTAGGTTTTGCCGGCTTTTCTAGTCTTTTTCAATTCCAAGTGGGGGCTTGTGTTCAGGACTGTACAAGAATTTTACAAATGATTTTTCTGGTTTGGTCTAAATATGTTTTCTCTCCTATTTTTCAGTGACTGAATTGGGTGTAAAAATAACTTTCTGTGCTAACAATTAGAATCAACAAAGGAATAGAATTGAATGATGCAAAGCTTGTTCCCCAAGGTGAGAAAATTGAACATTTTTTTGAGGGATTTAGTTGACTATTAAGATAAGTGATGGGAGGTACCACAAAAAACAACCGAACAACTAGCTATTCAACCTTAGTCAATTTAGCTAGTTTATGCACAGCGGAAACAACTTATAACCTCCCCAATTTGCTAAATATCAATAGGAGCATAATATACCAACACTCAAAATAAAACCAACCAGTAAATGGATCAACAACAACAAAAACAACACAAGAACACCAAGAATTACGTGGAAAACCCCCTTCAACGTGAAGAGGTAAAAACCACGAGACCCAAAAGGTCTACAATCCACTAATCACCAAAATCAGAGCTGGAGATTCACAATACAACATGTGCCAAATGATATCTAGCCCTTAACAACACAACAAAGGCACTAGAATCACAATACAACATCAAATCTGGAAATTCGACATCAAAAACAGCTGCGAATTCAAAAATTCATAACTCACAATCTAACCGTTAACTTTCAAAACCCCTTCGTGCAGAATGTAGCTTGATGAGTCTAGTAACTCCAGTTAAAATTTCAGAACGATCAGACAACGTTTGAACCCTCTGATCGTGACGAATCCCACAGCTGCTGCTAGTAGCACCCTTGCCCAAAAAAACTTCTCCCCTCTCTGTTTTGTTCTGATTTTCACAACTGGTTCAACCATACCAAAGCAGAAAAATTCTGCTTCTTATTCACTCAAATGGACTCCACAAATGGGCTAATAATTGGACTAAAAATATTTATTTTCTTGGGCTAAAAAAATACACATAGGAGGGAGCCCAAAAAACCCAATAATAAGTTACATGATGATTGCAACAGCTTGTAGTTGTATTTTCTGAGATTGCTTTCCTGACAAATAGATGAACAAAACCTCATTGGATTGGAATATTGATTTTAGACAATGGTTGCTTTAAATGATTCTCTGTTTTGGTGCAGAAATTTCATTGGTGCAGACTGCAGAGTAGAAATGGATGAAGTCAGTAACGCTTCAAGGGCAGCAAATTAATTGAAGCTCAGTGGATTCCTCGGCCACTTGTCATATTTATGTTGTATTTCGCTGCTACTAGTGTTGTTCCATCATTGTCATATTCCCAGCCACTTGCTCTCCATAGCTCCGCCTCCGCACATCGTCTTGGCTGCTGGTTTGGGGTTGATATTCATCCACCAAAAACACAGACGTGCATCTCAACTGTTGATGGAGGCCATGCTTTTCTTTAGCTTCACAGTAATGACAGTGGCATTTGCATTCAAGCTGGAGCCTCCATTTCAGCAGCTCATGATGATTGTAATCACCTTGCGGAGGAACAAAATAAGAATTTTTTGTTATATATAGAGAATATAAGAACAAGAAGATTTAATCGGAAATATCAACAAATTCTTGCAGAGTCAATTGGGATGAAAATGAAAAACCAAACAAAGCTTGCTTAATGTGCTTCTTTGGAATTGTAATCCAACTGTTTCTTGACGGTTGAATACCGATTATTGAAAAATATAATTGAAACAGGAACAAATAATAGGCGGGAAGGAAAAAACTCTTTGTTTTATATTGTTAAGAATTTCTAAATATTTTTATATATTTTTATTTTAATCACATAATTATTTTCTAATCTTTATTATTTTAGATATACTATAGCATTTGAATTTCAACTAATAGTTCAATTCATTTGTTTACATCTTTAATTATTTTTTTATATATTTATTTCTCACTTTCCTGGCCACTAATTATATTTTTAATAGTAGTTCAATTTCATCTATTATTCAAATTACATTAGGGTAAAATACATTGAACCCCCTTATACTATTGCTTTGTTCTACCTTTATTCCCTATAGTTTTAATTACAACAATTAACTCCCTTAACTTTTCAAGTTAAAGAAAATCAATAACAACATTAAATATTGTCAATGAAAAGATAATTTTAATCCAACTAAAACTCTTTAATACATATGACAACCAATTAATTTATGAAAAAAATGAATAGAGTCAATGTAAATATAATTTTAACCTTATTAATTAGAATTGTTCAATACCTACAACACTAATTGTATTCCTATCTGAATTGTTCAATATTTAAAACAACCAATTAAACTTTAAAAAATATAAAATAAAATAAATTGACATGAAACTAACTTGCAATGAAAGAGATTTTTCAATATATATCCAACAATATTTGTCATGATTTCTTCCTTAGAAAAGCATAAAAGGATTCCTTCTTATTCTTTTGCTAGAATTTTAGATTTTCACTTATTGATTACTTTTATTAAATAATTCGTTGTTTTGATATTAATCTTGTCATTTTATTATCTTATAATAAAGCCATGTGTTCAATTTCATTTAATTATTTAAATACAATTAATATATTAGACTAATTATTCTAAAATTAGAAAATTAAGGGGGTTAAATATTTCAATTAAAACTATAAAAGGTAATTGTGGAATGAAGCAATAGTATAAGCCAAGTAATTATATTATTATATTATACTATTTGAAATCCATATTAATTCAATCAAATCAATTGATAATAAGCCAAGAGATTCAAAGATCTTATTAGAATGAACTTTTTGAATTGGACTTGAGCGCTATTCGATTAGTTTGAACTGGATTTGAAGTAAAGTTTACCATTACTGCAATGGAATGAGTGGCATTTACCCTTAACTCCTTATGTCAATTTATTTAAATTGGTTACTCTTCAACTATATAGACATAAAAGATGCTATAGTTAGTTTCTTGGAAAACGAATTCATCTATGAAATGAGAGTTAATCGCGATTTCAACTTATAATAAAAATAATAAAAAATTAAAATCACGATTTCAACGATCATTAATTAATCATTTTATGTATAAAATGCGTTTTATATATGAATTCATTTCATAGAAGATATTTCATGAAGATTGTTAAATAAAACAGTAAAAATTACAAGATTCCAACTGCAACAATAATTCAAATATAAAATTTTTCAAAAATCTAAAACAATCCAAAAATATACTAAAACTGTAAAACTAATGCAAGTCATGAACCTCAGTCGCAATGATATATATATATATATGAAAAAAACATGAATTCAATAACAATAACCCGCCTATAAATGTCTTGAAAAAAAAAAGAAAGAGTAACAACACCATCTAATTAATTAATAGCCTCAACTAATTAATTAGACATGGTTTTATTTATTTATTTATTGTAATAAGGAATTTGATTATTACCAATTATTATTAATTTTTATATTGATCTCAGCACTAGTGTTTAATAACTGGTCCTTTTTATTTTCCAACTGGGAAATACTGTCACGCAGATGATATGCAGCTAGGGCTGAGAACGAACACGAACGTTCACGAACGAGCTCGGGCTCGACTCGATAAAAGCTCGGCTCGAGCTCGTTCATTTAATAAATGAACAAACACGAACAAGATTTTAGGCTCGATTAATAAATGAACAATAAATGAACACATGTGTTGAAGAGCTCCGTTTACCGTCTGTGAAAGCCGTCTTACGTTCATGAACAGCTTGTTAAAAAGCTCGTTTATAACTCGGTTAAGCTCGTTAAAAGCTCGGTTAAAATATTGTAATTATATAATATATATTGACTTATACACGAAATAAAACTATTAAACAATAGAAATATATAATTGGGTTTTTATATATATATTTATTGACACACAAATCACACTATACGGTGGTGAAACGAACATAAACCTTTATGAACAAGACCGAGATCGGCTCGGTTAAAGTTCCATTGAATCTCGTCTACTTAATAAACAAGTGAACACAAACAAAACTTAACGTTAGGTTAAATTATACAATATAAATAATATATACCCTAAGTAAAACTCTTAAATAATAGAAAAAATCGATTTTTTATACATATAAGCACACAAATCATTATATATGAGTTTGAATTAAATTTGGACATTTATGTAAAGAGACAAAATATATTAATTTAACTAAATTATACATTTTTATTCAAGTCGGGAAGTGTTCACGAACAAAGCTCGGGCTCGTCTCGGTTCGCGTAAAGCTCGGCTCGAGCTCGTTCATTTAATAAATAAACGAACACGAACAGATTTTTAGACTCGATTAATAAACGAGCCGGGCCTGAACACCCTAAAGCTCGGGCTCAGCTCGGCTCGATATCACCCCTATATGCAGCCCACGGATATTCGTCCATCTCTCTCCGCAGTCTTCGCAACTCCTTAGTCACGCTTTCTATTTTACAACCAAGTCCACTCGACTGTCCATTGCCTTGTTCAAACCAAAATTAAATCAATCTTTATTTTCTTAACAAATATTAAACTTTTTTTTTTATATTATGATCATATATAAATTAAAGGAGATGAAAATAGATAAAATAATAATAATAATTGAATCATTCATTGAATATTTAACTAGGACACATGATAAAAAGCAATATAATTTAAAAAATTTTATGCATGCCAACTATAGCTAACTTAAATTTTGAGTGAATTTTTTCATACAACATTTTAAAAAACTAATTCAAGTAACAAATTAAATTAAAACAAACTTAAAAAATATTAAATCAATCTTTATTTTCTTAACAAATATTAAACTTATTTTTTTGATATTATGATCATATATAAATTAAAGGAGATGAAAATATAAAAAAAAAATAATATTTGAATCATTCATTGATTATTTAACTAGGAGTCTAGGACACATGATAAAAATCTATATAATTTAAATTGTTTATGCTTGCCAACTTTAACTAACTTAAATTTTGAGTGAATTTTTTCATACAACATTTTAAAAAACCAATTCAAAGAACTAATTAAATTAAATAAAATTAACACATATTAATTCAAAACTAAAAAAGAAATAATAATAATAATAATAGAAAAACAGAATTAATAACTACAACATACCTGTATAGAGTAGTATGTATTGGCAATGGAAATTAAAGTAGGGTTTTTGTTTGTTTGCGTGTGGCTTTAAGCATTGGTAATAGGGTATGCTATTTATAATTTAATAATTTCCTAAAAATTTTCAATGCATTAATTAATTTTGCATCCATAGATTGAAATCTTAATCAACGATTTAACGTTGATAAAACAAAATTTTGGAATACTCTTTAGAAATTCCCATTTATCACCTCAATTCCCGGTAATATTTATAAGGTAACTTCCAAGATTAATTTTATGTTTATGTTTCAATTACTCCAAGTTCCAATTTTTCGAAATATACCTTCTTCTTTTTTTTCAAATTAAAGTGCTTGATTTTATGTATATGTTTGGTAATTTTAAATTTTGTCCCTTCATCCTTTAACGAAATTATTGTTACCTCTTTTTATAAGAGAAATGTACATTGATTAGTGTCTAATTGCAAACTACCTTCCAAATTCCAATAAATCTAAAAGTTTAATTTAAAATTGTCATATACATTACATTAAATATAATACTATTTGTTCTGTTTATTGTATAACATAGCTCGTTGGAGTGTTCAACAAAATTTAAAAACAACCACACCAACTGAATCACACTGCACCACACCGTATTATGTATAAATCGTAATTTTAATTTTTTAACAGTTAATTTTGATTTCAATATTTTAAAACCGCATAGTGCGGTGCGGTTTTATCTTGTAAAACTAAAACCGCAAAAAATCGCACAACAAGAATATAATAATAATAATAATAATATAATTGTATATATAGTTTTACATGACAAGTATTGACAATTTGACTTAATTGCTTGCATTTAAAGACTTATTTTATCATTAATATTATTATTTAGTAATTTCTGTCATAATTACATCCCTTTTCTTTTTTAAAAAAAATATTTTTCTAATTTGAACCTTGGCCCTTGAATTTTGGTAAAGATAAACAAAAATCTAAATTCAATTATGCAATTAAATCCTTGCAATTTTATAAAATTTATAATTAAAGCTATAAAATTAACAATTAGCTCAAGAGCTTAATCGTGTGATTTTTATTTTTGCAACAATGCCTACTAAAATATGGCATTTCAACTAAATTAAAATGACTTACGTATATATAATATTAATGATATTATTAACATGCTAAAAATTTTGGAGCCTCACAGATTACTTCAAACTCGATTCCTAATTAGTCGCATTAAGATATGGTATAACTCTATAAATCATATTTAGTTCCTTTATTGTTAAATTTTGAATCCCCTAATATAGTTCAATTTACTCACCTTTGGAAACAAGCTTTGCATAATTTATCTTAAAAATAGACTCAATATCACAACTTTGCGCACTTTTTCTTTTAAACAATTTATCACATAGATGGCGGCAAACATAATATTACTAATTAATATTTCGTAATTTTTTTCTATTTTATGATAATCTTGTACCAAATGCAATAAATAACAATAATCAAATGAAAATATTTAATTTACTCTTGAGAGATGTACCACAAGTGATCGCTGAAACATTGTTTAAAGTTTAAGTTTTATGATTTAAAGTTTAATGTAAAAGAGTAAGAATCAAAGTGAATTTATTGGTGGTGAATATGAGAGATGTTAGTTTTTCATCATTGCAAATAATGATTTATTTGGCAAAAAAAAATTAATTAGAAAATTTAATTTGAAAGTGCGTTAAATTAGAAATATTTTTTAAAATCTAATATGTTTTACAAAAAAAAAAAAAAAAAAAGTCGATGTATGTATATATAGCTTTTGGCATGCATTGTATTGAGACATATATACCCATGTATCTTTGCTAGTAGATATGAACAAGACATATACTCCAATTATTTTATAAGGTTTATATAAATTTCTTGCCTTGCATTTCCAAAGCAATAGTTAATTAAATAATTCTACAAAAATAAATAATATGTTTGTTGATAATTCCAAAAAGTAAATAACTTCTTCTTTCTCATTAACTTTTTAAACCCACATTTGAAACAAGAAAATCTCCATTAAAATTGTACATAAAACTTTTGATTAACTTGGGGTTTAGGAATTTAAACATTTTGTATCAACTGGGGTTTCAAGGTTGAAATAGATTTTTGACCTTGGAATAGAGGCAATAAAAAAATGTATTATCATATGAAATCTTTTAACAGTGCTTTTTATTATGAAATCGACAATTCTTTTTTCTTCAAATCCATAAATCATTTTAAAATTGAATAGTTGGCATTCAAACGCAACACAAGTGCAATATTAATTATTAGTTTATGCACAATTTATGTAACTTCTGAAAAATACGTAAGCAAAAAAAACTGAAAAATGTTACATATAAATCATTTTAAAATTGGATATTACATGCTTAATATTTTTAAAAAAAATACTCTATTATTAATTATTATCTTTGATTAAGAGTCAATGGTGTAAAATGTTTTATAGGGACAAAGTGTTAAAATATTTATTACTAGGCCAAGCCCATTAAGTTTTGAGCTTTGTTTGGTTATCCATGGACAGATGGACTTCATCCCAAAAAAAAAATGGTGTTTGAACAAAGTTTTTGGATTGAAAAAAGTTAGACCCATTTTTAAAAGTGTGGTGTTTTTTTCTTTTTTCCTTTTCTATCTGCACAATCATTTTTTTAAATAGCTAAAATAAACAAATCATCTAGGTTAAGGATAAAAATTAATTGTGTTAATTCTGATACATTGATTGTTGATTGTTGTGAATGTCAAGTTTATTAAGCACATTTCTATTTTTATGTGGATTGTTTGATAAAGTTTTTGGGTTTAAAAAATGAGGCCCATTTCTCAAAGCTCAGAGATGGCCTGTTTTTTTTTTTTCCATTTACACAATCTTTTTTTTTTTGTTTTCACTTTTCTAAATAGCTATGAACATATTATTTCTTAAAAAAGTCCCAAACTTTAATAAAATATGAGATGGCTTGTTTTGCAGGGAAAATTTTTTATTAAGGGCGTGCTTACACTCATTATTATTAAACGAGACATAACTTTGACTTAATTATTATTAAGGGTGTATAGATAATTTAACTATTAAATGTATCTAACAAAATACTTAACTACCCTTTAATCTTATCTTTTAACACATATCAAACAAAGTTCAATATCTCAATCATTCAAAAACTCCACGTAGTTTTACTATAGAAAAATAAAATATCTAATTCAAACAAAAATTTTGTATGACAAATTGATATACATAAAATTAAGAAGGAGAAATAAATTTATCATCAAAACGTCACCATGTTAAAACTAAAAATGGATATTAAAATTAACATTTTGATTATAAGACTTAAATAGATATTTAATCCCTTTGTTAATACTAATCCTCGTATTTGGTTGGTTTAAAAAATAATGAATTCTAGATCTAATTAGAAATTATCAAATTAATTTATAAACTATATTATTTTTATAAGGGGCAATGAAAGCTTATAGTAAGTGTATCAAAATAATTAGGTTTATTTCTACAACACTAAAACATCAATATGGCTTCAATTAATCGCATATAATATTATTTAATTAATCGTGTATAATATTATATTTTAATTCTGATTGGATTTGTATATTTTATATACTAATAATTAATTAATTAAGAATAGTTTTAATAGTATTTAAAGATCAAAACATTAAAACGTTAAAACATTGACATGCTTTTAATTGATCGTGTATAATATTATATTCTAATTCTTATTAAATTTTATATACCAATAATTAATTAATTAACAAGAAGTTTAATAGGATTTAAAGACTAAAACACTAAAACACTAAAACATCTACAATCTTTTAATTAAATTAAATTAAAATGAAATAATCTTGTATAATATTATATTCTACTTATTATTGGATTTGTATATTTTATATACAAATAATTAATAAATTAAGAAGAATTTTAATTGGATTTAAAGACTAAAACTCTAAACCATCAACATGTTTTTAATTAAATTATATAATTGTTTATAATATTATATTCTAATTTTGATTAGATTTGTATATTTTATATACCAATAATTAATCAATTAATTATATTAATTCTGATTAGATTTGTAATGAAATTTCTCTTTTGATTAAAAAATATACCAATAATTAATTAATTAATAAGAGTTTTAGTAGGACTTAAAAACTAAAACCCTCCAACATAAAATGCTTTTATATATAGTGTATAATATTATTCTAATTTTGATTGGATTTGTATATTTTATATACTAAGAATTAATTATTATTTTCTTAAATATCTTGTTAAACCAAATAAATACCAAAATTAGTTGTAACAAAGGGATTGAATATATACTAAAATACTAGGATAAAAATCTTAATTTTAATAATCAATTTTTAGTTTTATCAAGCGGCCTTTTGATGATAAATTTATTTTTCTCCCTAGTTTTATGTATTTTCAAATTGATATACAATTTTTTTTTGTTTAATTTAGATATTTTGTTTTTGGTAAAATTGTTTTGAGTTTTTGAATGTTTGAGATATTGAACTTTATTTGATAGATATTAATAAGAGATAAGATTAAAGTGTAATTAAATATTTTGTTAAATGTATTTAATAGTTACATTGTTTATACGCCCTTAATAATAATTAGCTTAAAGTTATGCCCGTTTAATAATAATTTTAAGTCGAACCTTAATAGGAATTTTCCCTAAAAAAAACTCGAACTTTATTTTTATAAATAATTTTTCTGATGGATTGTTTTGAATGGCAAACCAATTAAACTCATTACCTTTGTTTGGTTTTCATCTGGATTTTTAGCTCAATTGGATTGTGAGTGTTTTACCCACTTGGAAAGCGACCATTGGGCAAAACTTTTAGTTTTAATACTCCACTATGTTACTATGTTATAGTGTCAATTGATTGTAAATCTCTCAAATCCTTCTAATTTGACTATTTTTTTCTAAATGAAAAAGTATAAATAACCTTTTAAAATTTGTGTTCTCTAAAATCAAAAAATAAAAACAAAGAGAATTAAATTTTTTTGGAGTCTTTATAGTTGATTTCTTTCAAAATAATTGACTAAATTAGAATACTTAAAGTTATTTGAGAAAAATGATAATTTGACATAGTAAATTGCTGCAATGCAATTGAGAGTTTTGAGTGTAAACTACAAATCAATAGTAATAGTTGAGGGGCTTTTTGTATTTAACCCTATGCATCTAGATTTCATCTGCACTGCTAAAAACTCCTTTGAAATTTTCTTTTACATTCACAGTTTCATCACATTTTGTATTTAACCATATTGCATCTAGATTTCATCTACACTTCTAAAAATCATTTCGAATCTTTTGTTACATCCAATATTGCATCCCGAGTTTCATCACATAGATACACACGGAATGCATTTAACTAAAACTCTAACAAGTGACTAGTGAATTTAAAAAAAACAAAAATTAAAAGATACATATCGATTGTATGAAGCGATAGAATAAAATATATAATAAAACACTAAATATAAAGTAACAGAAGATGTATTGAGCTAAAAAAATGAAATCACATTGGCACATTTTGACCCAATTTTTCCTTTGAAAAATCAATTCAATACTATAATTGTATCATT
The DNA here is from genome assembly GCA_016586305.1 of Ophiorrhiza pumila. NCBI lineage: Eukaryota > Viridiplantae > Streptophyta > Magnoliopsida > Gentianales > Rubiaceae > Ophiorrhiza > Ophiorrhiza pumila. The sequence continues at coordinate 9,944,741 of BLIW01000004.1, forward strand.
TACAACCTCTTATTACATCAACCCAAACCCTAATTGAAATCAATTTTAACCTATCATCACACGTGTCGCCCAACAATAGCAATGACACAAACATCCCATACTACCTCAAAAAATAGAGGTGGAAATGGATATAGAAACCCATCTGAATGTCCCCAAATTTTTCTTGGCAGAGATAGCTCCATAATCAATATCCCTTCCTTCCCCCAAATTCAACTTCTCCCACTCTCCCAACCCTCCATTTCCAAACCTCAAAATCTCCCTAAATCTCTATATCCAGCATATCCATGGCTTCCATGACAGCAACAGCAACAGCAGCTACGGCATCCACCAAGTTCATTTGCCCATATACTCTTTCTTCATTGAACCCCACACTTTCTTCTTCCTCAATTTCATACTCCACAGTTTCTCCTTCAAAACCCACAAAAGTTATCTTATCCTCATCCTTTATTTCATCTCCATCAACCCTTTTCATCCACACTCCGTCCAAGGTCTGCCGCCATGGCCAGCGCTTTACAATCAGGGCAGCTCGTGGCAAATTTGAAAGAAAGAAACCCCATGTAAACATTGGCACAATAGGGCATGTTGACCATGGGAAAACCACACTTACTGCAGCACTCACCATGGCCTTAGCTGGGGTGGGAAACTCGGCCCCCAAAAAGTATGATGAGATTGATGCAGCTCCTGAAGAAAGGGCTCGTGGGATTACTATTAATACTGCCACTGTGGAGTATGAAACTGAGAACCGCCATTATGCCCATGTGGATTGTCCTGGCCATGCTGATTATGTCAAGAATATGATTACTGGGGCTGCCCAAATGGATGGGGCGATTCTTGTTGTGTCTGGGGCTGACGGGCCTATGCCACAGACTAAAGAGCACATTTTGTTGGCTAAGCAAGTGGGTGTGCCTAATATGGTTGTTTTCATGAATAAACAGGATCAGGTTGATGATGAGGAGTTGCTTCAGCTTGTTGAAATGGAGGTAAGGGAGCTTTTATCTTCTTATGAATTTCCTGGTGATGAGATTCCTATTATTTCGGGTTCTGCTTTATTGGCTTTAGAAGCTTTGATGGCTAATCCTGCTATTAAAAGGGGTGATGATCAATGGGTTGATAAAATTTATGAATTGATGGATGCTGTTGATAATTATATTCCTATCCCTCAAAGGCAGATTGATTTACCATTTTTATTGGCTGTGGAAGACGTGTTTTCGATTACGGGTAGAGGGACAGTGGCCACTGGGAGAGTGGAGAGAGGGACTATTAAGGTTGGGGAGACTGTTGATCTAGTGGGGTTGAGGGATACCAGGAATACTACTGTGACTGGAGTTGAGATGTTCCAGAAGATTTTGGATGAGGCAATGGCCGGAGATAATGTGGGGTTGTTGTTGAGAGGTATTCAGAAGGTGGATATTCAGAGAGGAATGGTATTGGCAAAGCCGGGTACTATTACGCCTCATACCAAGTTTGAAGCTATTGTTTATGTGTTGAAGAAGGAGGAAGGAGGAAGACATTCTCCATTTTTCGCTGGCTACAGGCCTCAGTTCTATATGAGGACTACTGATGTTACGGGCAAGGTGACAAAGATTATGAATGATAAGGATGAGGAGTCAAAGATGGTGATGCCCGGTGATCGTGTGAAGATGGTGGTTGAGCTCATTATGCCTGTTGCTTGTGAGCAAGGAATGAGGTTTGCGATTAGGGAAGGAGGGAAGACTGTTGGAGCTGGTGTTATTCAATCTATTATTGAGTGATATTGGGGCTAGTTATGTTACAATGTACTTCACGTGTTCTGCCTTTAAGCAAAAGTTCAGATCCAGTGTCATATATGATGAACATTTTGTTTACTTCTTTAAGTGTTACTGTCTTAGTGTAGTTTGAAAAATTGCTGCTATTATCAATGCAAGTGAACTTCTTATGGCCTCAGGTGCTTTCACTTTTGATTTACATTTTTTCCCCTAGTTTCTCAGCTGTTATTTAGCTTTTTCTTAACTTTTACTTGCTTGTTAATGAGAAGATTCTGGTGCAATCTGTGAATTTTTTCTCCATGAAATTAATTATTGCCTAATATTGTGTCAAGTTCTTTGTTTACATGTGAACAAAAAAATTATTTGAGTTGAATGCTATTGACAAAGGAGTGCTTTTGATACATATCTGTGGTTGAATGCCTTGGAACTTCAGTGTTGACATATTCGGTTAGAACCTATATAAACTCAAATATTGAAATTGGTATTTTCAACCACTGAGAAGGTATTGAGTGAAGCTGCCAAGGATATGTTTTGGCATTTGATGCAGGGGCTTTGTCTTTATGGCCAAGATTCTTTCTATTTGGGCTAGATGGGATGATAGATGATCCCCCTGGGGTTCCTTGATGTCTTGTTTTTGTTGCTTGCTGCTATCTGAGATTTCTAATCTACTCTGCAATTCTTGACCAATTTGTTATGAGAAGTAAATTTGTCTCCTTTTTAACTGCTTGTTCGGCTTCTCTGCTTAGATATGCTGGAGTTCTATTGACTTTGCAAGTTGATTAGTGTTGTTTTTCTGAATTACTTTTAAGTTCTTCTTGGTCGAATGCGGTGGTGGAGTTGATGCACAAAGGGACATCCTTTGGTTTCTGTAGTGGCTGATTTGAAACATTCCTCTGCCTCAACTTCAAATGATCGCACATTGTATCCCTTTCTCTTAGATTTACTTGCAATGGGGTCCTTGTGTTCTTCAGACACTGTTGTTTATCTTTGCCATTTTCCGTTTTAACTTTTCTTTGGTTGGGGGGGAAGGGGTAGCAGGTTAATCAAAAGAAGAGATGTAACTCAGATGAATATAGCCATATAGGCCTTGTGATCTTGATCTTTGGCCACATCTCTACTTTGGATTGTACAAACTTGCATTCTGAAAATGAATATGCACTTCCATAGTTCAATATATGATGGCCATCTTATGAATATTTAGTCTTAGTGATGAACAATTTATTCCAAAGCAATTTCAGTTGTAGAAGAAAAATTTTTTTTGTACCATTATTAAAAAAAAATCATGCAAAATAGAATAGAAGAGCCGAAGAGATTCCAGTAAATTCTTAGGATCCCTTAATGAATACTTGGAACTTTTCATGTCATATCACATTGGTATGTGTTTAGTTAATTTTTTTTTGTTTGAAAATAGCACAAAAAATAGTAAGAAGCTATGAGTTTGATGGGATTGCCATTCAAAACAATCCAACACTAACACAATTATATATTTAGGTGAATGATAACCAAACAAAGATTAATTCAAAATAATCAAGCAGCAATGTATGATAATTTAACACAAATTTAGGTATATGAAGTTTGAGCCTTAACTTAGAAATGATATATTTCTTTTAGCCATTTAGAAAAATTAAAAAAAAAAAAAAAAAAAAAAAAACAGATTGTGTAAATGAGAGGGGGCTTTGTTCAAACATCTAATTTTCCATTTGGGTTGGAATCCACTAGATAATAACCAAACAAAATAATGGCTTAATGGGCTTGCTATTTGATTACATTTTTAATTTTTTTCTATATGAAAAATTAACATGTTTTAACATTTTGCTTCTATAAAACATTTTTATTAACATTTTGCACCATTAACTCTCATAGATACTAATTAATTGTACTGTTAGTGTGGTGCTTAGATAAAACTAAATTACACTTGCTTCCCTTCTACTTAAACATTAATTTCAATTTATCCCCTATATAATTTTGTATTAACACTTAAATATATTAATTTGAGTTATTTGGATAAAACTTTTAACAAAAGTAAGCACTTGCTTATTTTTCGTATCTTTTTTTATTCTTTTCTTTTACTTTTTCATCTTCTTTTATATAAATATGTTTACATCATTTTTCATACAAGCTTAGTTTAGGTTTTTGTCCCTTTTTATGTGATTGCTTGCTTTATTTTTTATTATTCATAAAATAAAGAGCTTATTTATTTATCATAAATTTTCTATTACATTTTTATATATGTATTGAAACTGAGGAAACAACAAAAACGAGCTAGTAAGCAAAATGCAGTACAAAGTCAAACATAAGCACAAGATAGTAACAAAGGGTTATGTTCCTATAGTTTGATACACAGTATCTTCTGTTTAATATTTTATTTTTTTATTTTATCTTAATTAAAATTATTTCGTGAGATTTACTAATCTGTTGATTAGATTCTAATAATTTTGGAAAAAGAAAGATAAACTAAAAATTTACAACATATTCCCTGCATTATTTGTAGCCCGTATAAATTCCAACATTTAAAGATAATATTTCCATGCGCTACCCATCAATTATAAACAAAACGAACACAATTAACTGAACATAGCAATTCAAGTTCAATCATCAATTTTCTTCATAAGAAGACTCAAATATAAATGAGGTCCGAGTGGTTCACAAAAACTAAGAAAATAGGTTCCGCTTGAATATGATATTTTTTGGTTTAAAAAAATAAACAGTTTTTTTTTTTGTTGAGATTTGAGGTGTTTAAATTGATGAATTTGTTTTAGTGAGAATTTGTGTAGAGAATTTTTTTATTAATGAAATTTTAAAATTTAAATTTGAAATTAATATTTTCTGAATTTATTTTAACGAGGATTTATGTATGGAGAATTTTTTATTACAAAAAAAAAAAAAAACTAAAGTTTAAATTTTATATTTTATTAATAAATAACAATTAAATATATATATAAAAATATTGTAACAAAATAACTAGCGTAGCATTGTTTTTGGTTTTGAAAATTCCTGTACACTAAATTGGTTCTTTATGACTATTTTGACTAAATATATGTAATGTAGTAAGTATAAATATATGTGGCATCTGTAAATATATGTATTGTATGAAAATATGTGTAGTATGTTTAATTAATGTAAAAATAAAAATAATTAAATCGTGTTAATTATGTCGTATTAAAAATATTTTAAAACTCTACATTTGACCATATTCTTAAATTAAACAAGTTAAACTAAATTCTATCGTTTAAAATTCTATCACTATTTTGTCTAGGTTCTCAAATCCTTTTAATCCATTAAAAATTGCTATGTGTTTTTATCAAACAAACTTAACTGGTTCAAGTATGAATAAATTAATTTTCATGCTCGAATAGTTATCAAACGAAAACCGTAGTTTGATTGGTTGGATATTCATTTCAACCCAACTGACACACATATTGTATTCATGAATCGCGATTTTGATAACATACAACATGGACAAAATCGGTTCTTTTGTTTTCATTTGGCAGATTCTGTACTCGAGGAGGGGATGCCATCTCCAAATTTTTTTATATATCGAAAGATTAAAATAACCCGTAATCCAGATATTAATTAATTGTTTAAATACATGAGAATACCATGAGATAATAGTACTCTATCAAAATATAAATTCATCCTCATCTAACTTCATTTATATTTTGTGAGATTGGGAAACTCTAATCTATTTACTCTTATAGCACCATTTACCCTAGTAGATAATTATGTTTCTACATTAAAGCATTTAGAGGTTTCTATTTGTATACCATGATTTGGCAAGAATATCTGTTGGAATGTTTGCCCTTTACCCTAGTTGATCTAATTTTGTTTCTACATTAAAGCATTTAGAGGTTTCTATTTGTATGCAATGATTGGCAAGAATATCGATCTGTTGGAATGTTTACTTCCTCAAGCACGGATTGAATTTTAAATTTGGCAGCACTTGTGGAATCGTTTCAAGATCTCTTGTAATATTTCAATATCTCTGTATTTAAAATAAGGGAGTCGGTTTGGACATAAAAATAATTTATACCTTTAGATAAGTAGAGATCTCTTGTAATATTTCAAGAGTACTTAATTTTTTCCTACAATATCTGTATTAAAATAAGAGAGTCGGTTTGAACATAAAAATAATTCATACCTTTAGATAAGTAGAGATTGATTCCATGCATATAGTAACGTGCTTGTTTCTACCTGCAAACTTGTGCAAAAATCAAAATTACAACCAAAAGCAAAAATTAAATCTCTCTTTTCACATTGTAGCAAAAGCGAAAAATCAAATTCATGTATCATGAGTTTGTCACCATACTTAAAATTGTACGCTAAATTGGTTAATCTCTCTAACATTAGATGTATTTCTTGTTCTCTAAGTTAATGAGAAGCACAAACTAAATGCAATTTTTCTCGTATTTTCTTTGCTTTTAGATTGAGTTTTCTTTGTAGTACTGGTTAAGATTGTGGGATACTTAAACTTGGTAATTGCGTCTAAGAAATGTATATCTTGCTAAATCGTCCAATAAACAGCTAAGCAAAAGGATAATATTTTGTAATTAGCTTGGCAATATTTGAAATAAACGCAGGGTTCTTAAGATGTTGAAATGAACTATTTCCATGGCACGGCATTGGCAGTAAACAAAGCGACCACATAAATGGTGATGAAGATTTAATTTGTTCATTATTATCTAAGCACAAATGTTCAATCAGATCAACCCCAACAGCCCTGGATCTCGAATTCAACTATACATATTCATCCTGAATATGGACAGGAATATCTTTACAAAATCATGCATCCATTAATGAACAGCTGAACCAATGGATTTTGTATGTATATTAGGGTAATGGATCTTCTCTATAACTTTTGTGTATCAATTCATATATCACTTTATAAGTTTTTACACATGTGCGTACAATTACTTATCTTTTAGAATTCATTAATTGATCACTTGATAGGATTAATTTTATCTAAAGAGACACTTATCACATTTATAAATAGTAATATACAGAGTGATACACCAAATAATACAGAAGATTCAAAACTTCTGTATCATTTGGAGTGATACACCAAATAATACAGAAGATTTAAAACTTTTGTATCATTTGGTGTATCATTCTGTGTATCACTCTTTATAAATGTGATATATATATTTTTAAATAATACTAAAATTATATATAGTGAATAGTGAACCCTAATAGATACAAAAGTGATATAGAAGACCCATTACTTATTAGGCCCTGAGATAAACAATTTTCATGACTCAGAAGTTTTAGTAAACCAATTAATTTGTCATGTGTTTTTCCAAAAAGAAAAAATTCAACTCATTTAAAACAAACTATGAATCCTTCCTTTTACTTTTGAGAGATCTAAAATTCTGACTAAACTGTTTCTTTATTGCTTTTTTTTTTTTTTCTGTATAATGAAAGACATCGTTTCCCCGTCAAAGCATTATATACGTATTCAAAGTAATTTGGCAATTTTTTTGCATAGAAAACCAAAATGCATGGAAACTGGCTGCCTCATCTATAGCTGGTAGTTGCATGTGTTCATTTATTTATTATATAAGCACAACTGATAAATCAAATCAATCCCAACTCCCTTGGCTTCTGAATGAATGCTCAGTTTTGCCTTAGGATCTGAACTGGTCCAAGGAAGAAGGCAAAAATGGCAGTGTGATCTACGACCATTACTATAGTTTTGGTAGAGAAAATTAACCAGAATGAATTTGAACTCTCTCATAGGTTTCCTTCTCACATCATTACTAATCTTTTCTCCTTTTTACTATTTAAATGGGAATAATAGCAGCAAAACAATGCGATTTGATCGTCAAACTAAGAGTACAAAGAGCTCTTCATTTCCACGCTGCAATTTGTTTTCAGGCAAATGGGCATACGATGAAACTTCTTATTACCCCTTGTATAAAGAGGGACAATGTACTTTCATGGATGGTTACTATGCTTGTGAGAAATTCGGCAGAAAAGAGTTCAAATATCAGCATTGGAGATGGCAACCTCATGATTGTGACCTCCCAAGGTCATTTTCCATTTCTTCGTGTATGCATATACAGTTTTCTCTGAATTGTTAAACTGATAATATTAATATTTATTTGTTTTGAAGGTTTAACGCCACAGCATTGCTGGAGAAGTTGAGGGGAAAGAGACTCGTTTATGTTGGTGATTCGCTGAACAGAAATCAATGGATGTCTATGGTTTGCCTTCTTGAGTCATCAATTCCACCAGCTTTAAAATCACACAACACGAAAGGCTCATTGATCAGCTTTGAAGCCTCTGTGAGTAAAACTAATGATTCATGATTCTCCATCTCAGTTCCAGAAACCGTTCTGTTTGCATCAATCTAAAAATCATCAAATTTTTCGCTACTTTCTCTGGTTAATCTGGTGATTTACAGTCTCTCCTGAATGACTGAATTCGGATTCGCTTCTTTGGTTTTTGTAATCTAATGAAGGAATATAATGCCAAGATTGAATTTTACTGGGAACCCTTGTTGGTGGAATCAAACTGTGATGATCCATTAAGAGTCAACCACCATATTCTTAATCGAACTGTCAGAATCATGGCCATTGAGCAGCATGGTAGACACTGGAGTGATGCAGATATACTTGTCTTTGACTCCTTTCTGTGGTGGATGCAACCTCACATAAATCTCTTGTAAGTGTACTTTTAACAAATACTAATACATGCACACTCTTTTATGAGCCATTCTCCCGAGAAACCGTATTATATATGAGATTTGCGTATCAATTTCAATTTAGTGTATAAATTAAAAAAAAATTAGCGTATAAAATATAAAAAATTAACATATAAAGTATAAAAAATTAGCATATTAGCTTATAAAGTATAAAGTATCAAATATTAACGTATAACGTATAAAAAAAATTAACGTATTAGCATATAACGTATCAAATATAAATGTATAACGTATACAAATTAATTTATTAATATAGAAAGTATAATTCACATATCACGTCTCATAAGAGTTTTTGAGCTCTTTTATAAATTGTTCGAGGAGTGTTGATATATATATATATATATATATATATGTTTCTAATGGCATTCATTTTTGAATGTTTGATTAGGTGGGGATCGTTTGGCGACCCTGATGGAATTTACAAGACGTTATGGGATTGGAACACTCGGCCTGCTTACGAGATGGCTTTAAGAACATGGTCAGATTGGTTGTTGATGCATATCAACCGAACAAAGACGAAATTGTTCTTCATGAGTTTGTCACCTTACCACAGTGTGTAAGATGAACAGCTTCACTTGGACTAATTAATTTCTGTTTTCTTGTTTTCTTTTTGTTTTTTAATTTGAGCAAAGTTAAATTTTCTTTATAGGATAGAGGGAATTAGAGTACACAAAGTTTGAGTTACATAAAAAAAATACAAAAAACTAACTATCAACATAATTCTTCCTAGTTGAAAAACACACTAGCAATTCCCCAAGTTTAGTTATATCTGCTTTAAAAATAATTTTTTGATCAAATTCCCACGTAATGCTGAATTCACAATTCTCCTAGCTATATATTGCTTATGTTTCTTCATGAAGTAATACATTTTTTAGTCTCAATCACCGTAAGGTATTGTCGTAGCTATATATTGTTTATGTTTCTTCATGAAGTAATACATTTTTTAGTCTCTATCACTATAAGGTAAACTGTGATCTCAAATGGGCAGAATATTAAAGAAAGAACTATATTTTCTTTGAATCCTTTATCCTTTAAATGGTAGGACGACCGCAGTAATTCAGTAGACCATACTTGAATGAGGTCATCGATGCATTAAACTTGCTCTCAATACAATCATATATGTTAAAAAATATATGTGCATCTAATTCCAAACTAATTGATAATGGGTGGAGTGACTCATACATCTTATTAATGAGTTCAAGAGCTCTTATTTAATCGATGTGAGATATATATACTTTTTAACACCCCTCTTAAACATGACTAGGACGAATAGATCTAAACTATACCGAATACTAAACTAAAACCTGAGCTAACCCAAATACTGATAATTTAAACTAAACCGAATGCTAGCCCAAACACTGCTCTAACCTGATAAATTTAAATTGAACCGAATGCTAACCCAAAACACCATGGGCTAATCCAAATATTAAAATAAGATAGATGGGAGAAACTCTAGTCATATATGGAAAGCCCAAACTTAAATCTCGCACTCTGATACAATGTTAAAGCTAAAGAAAAATAAGGTTTGTGTTTATTACTAAAAACTTGAAAAAAATAAAGGTACATAACAAGGGTATTTATAAAGATAACTAAATAATTCTAAAATAGCTAAAAAAGAAAACTGTTAAAATAATAATAAGACAACTTAACAACTCTCCATTTTGGGGAGTTTCTCCATTTTAGTAGTTTTGAGCTATTTTAGGATTATTTAGTTATCTCTGTAAATACCCTTGTTATGTACTTTTATTCTTCTTAAGCTTTCAGTACTAAAAGCAAACCTTATTTTTCTTTTAACTTTATCAATACCGAGGAACAGTTGTATGATTCCAAATTAATTTTGCCCAACAGACATTTGGTAATCTAGAAAGTGAACTCTCATGTGCAGATTTGACAGAGAACAAACCCGTATTGAAAGCTTTCCAAATTATACAATCATCCTGACTTCTTGATTTCTTCTGCTTCTTGTAGGCCAATCCTATTTATTATTATTTATATTTATAACGGAGCTTCCTGAAACTTGGAAGTGACTATCAAAATCTTTCACCAAATTAAGAGAACTTTTCCATAAACACCCTAATAGGATGTCATTGATGTATTTAAGCCATCTCCAATGCCATTCGAGATTAGAGATCTAGCATCATTCCTTAAAGCAAGAATTTTCTCCCAACTCCAAGAGCAATCAACAGGAGAGTATACGGATCAAAAGAATTTACCTTTTAATAGGAAAACATAGATAAAGTTAATCTACAAAGTGTTCTTCTTGCAGCAAATGTATCGCAAATGTTCCGCAAATGTTCCACAAATGTTTTAAGATCATGCATTTGTTCCAAATTTCCAAACATCTTGTTTTGATCAGATGTGACCAAAGTGACCATTTGTTTGAACTTGACAGTTCCAAGGATTGGGAATCACCTGAGGGCGAACAATGCATAAATGAAACAGAGCCCATTTTAGACCAAGGATACTGGGGAAGTAAATCGGATCGAGAGATGATGCATACTGCTGAAGCCTCACTCCATGATTTGGAAAGAAGGGGTTTGAAAGTAGAATATCTTAACATTACACAATTGTCTGATTATAGAAAAGATGCTCACCCATCCATCTATAGAATGCATTCGGATCCTCCAACAAAGGAACAGATAGCAAACCCCAAGAGCTATGCAGATTGTGTACATTGGTGTCTTCCAGGAGTTCCAGATGTTTGGAACGAGATTCTTTATGCCTACATTATGTTTCATTGATATGAAGAATGAGATGAAAATTTAACAAGAGCCCAATGCTTGCATTGTTTAGGAACTAAGACACATATTTTATCTTGATTAGGCATTGTAAAAAAAAAATACTTAGGAGATAATGCAAGAAAGATGATAATATTCTTATCTCATAAACCAGTTTACAAGACAATATATATACTAAATAACACTAACAACTCTTCCTACAAATCAGGGGAGAGGTACCAACTAAATACTTAAGATAATAACAAACTTTCTAACTAATCCCACGTAACTTATGGGCTTAAAACAAGCAACTTTGAAGTCTTTAACTCTGACACTCCCCCTCAAGCTGGACTGTACATATCGTACATTCCGAGCTTGTTACACAGATCTTCAAAGTTTCTGCCTATAACTGGTTTAGTTAACACATCAGCCAGTTGTTCTTGGGTTGGTGTATAGATGAGGCTCATTTCAGCATTCTTCACTTTCTTAGAGATGAAATGACGATCGATTTCAACATGTTTGGTCCGGTCGTGATGGACAGGGTCTTTGGCGGATTTTATTGCAGCTTGGTTGTCACATCTGATCTTGATCACACTGTTCCCATTCATCCCAAGTTCAGTAAGAACCCTGCGAATCCAAATGCCCCCACATATAGTAATGGCCATAGCTCTGAACTCTGCTTCTGCACTACTCCTAGCTACCACTGGTTGATTTTTACTTCTCCATGTCACAAGATTTCCCCACACATAAGAACAGTAACCACTCGTGGATCATCTGTCGGTATTATCTCCAGCCCAATCGGAGTCAGAATATAACACAATGTCTCGGCTATTGTACTTTCTGAATAATACACCTTTTCCTGGAGTTTTCTTCAGATACCTCAGGATTCGATATATTGCTGCCATATGTTGTTTTGTTGGTTTGCTCATGAACTGACTAACATAACTCACTGCAAACCCAATGTCAAGTCGTGTGTGAGCTAGGTAAATTAGCCTCCCCACCAGACGTTGATATCGGCCCTTATCATGAATGACTTCTCCTTCAGTTTCAATCATCTTTTTGAATTCCATGGGAGTATTGATTGGCTTGCATCCTAGCATACCTATTTCATGGAGTAAATCAAGTGTGTGTTTGCGCTGAGATACAAATATCCCATGCTTTGATCGAGCTATCTCCATACCTAGGAAGAACTTTAGCAATCCTAAGTCCTTGACCTCGAATGACTCAGACAATGATCTCTTCATAGTTAATAATTCTGCTTCATCATTTCCAGTGAGAATGATGTCATCAACATACACAATCAACACGGCAATTCAGTCGTTCCTGGATCGCTTAATGAATAAGGTGTGATCAGCTTGGCATTGTACAAACCCATGAGATTTCCCTGATTCTGAAAACCGACCAAACCACACTCTAGGAGACTGTTTGAGTTCATAGAGAGACTTGTGAAGTTTACACACCTTTAGCCTGTCATACCTTTCATTAAGCCCTGCCGGTATCTCCATGTATACGTCTTCTTCCAACATACCATTGAGGAATGCATTTTTTATATCTAGTTGATACAATGGCCAATCCAAGTTAGCAGCTAGACTCAACAGTATTATGATGGTATTGAGTTTAGCTACTGGAGCAAACATGTCCTAATAGTCAATCCCATACGATTATGTGAAACCCTGAGCGACCAACCGAGCTTTCAATCTTTCCACACTCCCATATGCATTGTGCTTCACATTGAATAACCACTTGCAACTTACTGTTCTTTTCCCTGGTGGCAGATTGGTGATAGACCATGTCTCGTTCTTTTCTAGAGCTTTAAGTTAATCTTGAACAGCTTGATTCCATCCTGGATGAGTTAGTGCCTCATGGATGTTTGTTGGAACTTTAACCTGATCTACTCTGGAGATAAATGTTTGATATGCAGATGAAACATTAGAGTCGTTTACAAAATCTGCAATAGGGTACCTCGTACATGTCCTCCGAGGCTCTCTCCGCCAGGCAATAGGAAGGTCCAACACCCACTGATCTTGATTCTGAGTTGGATTGGCATCCTGTACATCCTCACCATTTTGTTCAGAATTCTCAAGAGTTGGTTGTGGAGGAGAGATTGGCTGCTGAGTGTTGACTTGGTGTGGTGAAGTGATGCATAGCTGAGGAGACTGTGGTGACTCAGGTATAGATGACTCGGGTACAACTGTTGGTTGAACATTTTTGGACGACTTAGGAGACTCGGGTGACAGTAAAGAGTTTAATTGCCAAACTTGAAATTCTATTATTATCTCCCCCTGAATTGCAGGTTTGGAAAAATAGGAATTGTGTTCGAAAAATGTAACATCTCGAGTTTCGTAGACCCTATTTGTGGTTGGACAATAACACTTATAACCCTTTTTATTTGATGAGTACCCAATGAACACACATTTAAGGGACTTAGGATCAAAGTTGCTACGATGTTGTTCATAAATGTGCACAAATGCAACACAACCAAAGATTTTAGGTGTAAGGTATGAGGATATGACCTTTGTGTGTGGAAAGATGTTTGAAAAAATTTGGTATGGAGTTTGAAACTTAAGAATAGGTGATGGCATTCGATTAATGAGATAAGTAGCTGTCAAAACTGCCTCTCCCCAAAATCGTTTTGGAACACTAGTGGAGAACATCAATGAGCGGGCAACCTCAAGTAAATGTCGTTTTTTTCTTTCAGCTATCCCATTTTGTTGAGGGGTATCTACACATGAGCTAAACTGAATGATTCCTTTGTTTTGGCAATATTTTCCAAGTGTGAGATTAAAATATTCCCGAGCATTTTTAAGAACGAGAATTTTTTCTTGAAATTGTGTATTGATCATGTTGTTAAAGGTTTCAAATATTTGGAATAGCTCGGATTTTGCCTTCATTAAGAATACCCAAGTTAGCCTAGTATGGTCATCAATAAAAGTGACAAACCACCTAGCGCCATTAATGTTTGCAATACGTGATGCCTCCCAAATATCGCTATGAACTAAAGCAAAAGGTTTTGAGGGTGAGTATGGAAGGCTTGCATAAACAGTGCGGGTGTGCTTGGCCAGTTGACATATTTCGCAATTGTAATTTTTGAAACTTTTAGTAATGAAAAATTACGGAAAGAGTTTCTCAAGATAAGCAAAGCTAGGATGGCCAAGTCGAAAGTGCCAGTCCATAATTTCATTATCAAGTTTATTTGCAGAAAGACATACAGACTCAAGAACAAAGAAACAAGATGACAGACTAGATACTTGACTTGTTGGCTTGGTATTGATGACGTAAAGTTCAGACCATAGCTCAGCACTGCCAATCTTCCTCTTCAATTCCAGCTCCTGAAATATGCAAATATTTGGAAGAAACGTAGTGAGGCACTGTAGGTCTTGAGTAAGTTTACTGATGGAAAGCAAATTGCAATTAAGGTTTGGCACATGTAACACAGACGTGAGAGTAATGTTAGGGGATATGACTGCATCTCCAATTCCAACAACTGTAGATCGAGTCCCATCTGCAACATGCATTTGCATAGCATATGTAATGGGACTATACTTGCTGAATACAGACCTATCACCAGTCATGTGGTCTGATGCCCCAGGAACAATAATCCATTTACACTTGAACTGTTTCCAGGATGATAGAAGAGCTGAGCTTATGTTACCTCGCATAGCATGCATACTGTTTGAGGACTTCTGGGATTGACTAGAGGCTTCGACAATAGACCCATCAGTAGCCAAACCATGTTTCACCATAATGACTGGATTAAGAGAGCCTGGCTCTGATACCATGTAAAAAAAATACTTAGGAGATAATGTAAGAAAGATGATAATATTCTTATCTCATAAACCAGTTTACAAGACAATATATATACTAAATGACACTAACAACTCTTCCTACAAATCAGGAGAGAGGTACCAACTAAATTCTTAAGATAAGAACAAACTTTCTAACTAATCCCACGTAACTTATGGGCTTAAAACAAGCAACTTTGAAGTCTTCAACTCCGACAGACATCTTTGAACCCCAACCCATACCACTCTAATTGAGAATTTGAAACATATGGGAGCAATTTAATTGGGATTTCAGTTGGGTATGGTTTAGCACTTCTGATCTTCTGTTCCATTCTTTGTTTCAATCCCTGTGTCACTTTGTAAATATATGCATTAACTAAAACCCTATCAATTGATTAGTGAATGCTAAAAAATAAATATTAAATATGTGCCGTGAATTTATAAGAGTGAAATAGAGATTGAAACAGGTTATGGAACAAAAGATCCTCTTAGGTTGTTTAGTTCCAATAGATCTTCTATGGGCGAATTCCACTTTACCTCCTTGTGGTTTGAGCGTTTTCCCTTTAGCTCTCATGTGTTTTCATAATATCCACTTAACCTCTTTATGTTTTGGATTCAAGTGGAATTTAGACGAAATCTGTTTAAACTGATGGAATCATGTGGTTTGAGGTCAATTTGAAAAATTTTGAAAATTCTCAAAACTTTTCTTCTTCTCATACGTTAGACACTATATATTTCTTAAAATAATTTTCTTCTTCTTCGTTAACCCTGAGTTGTGCGGCGGTTAGTGGTGGCTAGGGCGGAACTGGGTCGAGTGGTTGACTGCTTGGCTGGACAACACAATGGAGGGTGATGATGACATGG
Source organism: Ophiorrhiza pumila (assembly GCA_016586305.1). Lineage (NCBI taxonomy): Eukaryota > Viridiplantae > Streptophyta > Magnoliopsida > Gentianales > Rubiaceae > Ophiorrhiza > Ophiorrhiza pumila. The sequence goes on from BLIW01000004.1 coordinate 9,960,549, forward strand.
TGAGGGCCAGAGGCCTCTGCGGCTTCTAGTGGTGGTCGCTTGATGGTTAATGGCTTGGGTGGCGGAACAAGGTTTGGTGGTTGACCGCTTGAAGAGTCTGTCGCACTGTTGAATTTTCAGATGCCCAATTGAAAATTTTGATTCTACACCGCCCTGAAAAATAACAACGTCAAAGAACCACGCCGCCCATAACCAGTTTAGCAAGGCACAATCGAACGACATCAAGAAACCGAAAAAGCACCACCACACCTTCATCATAGGATTAATTCAAAGTTTTTGAGAAATCAGAGGTGTGCAAGGAAGCAGACAGGAAAATAGAGCCTTTAGCCATTAGTTTTTTACCCTAATTTTTTTTAAAGTTGAATTAGTGTTATTTGAATTTTTTTTTATTTTGGGATGCTTATTATTAGTGATCTGAAATCGAAAATGGAACATTTTCTTTCATATAATGTTGACATGTTGTATGAGTTGAACATCCTAATTGTCCGTTGGATTATTTGACTTCTTTTATTGAGTACTTTTATTGAGTAAGTTGAATGATCAATTACATTATCCGCGGTGGTGGAAGTGGTAGCGGCGCTGGTGGTGCTTCTGTTAATGGGAGGAGAAAGCCTTCATGGAAGAGAGAGAATAACAGGAGGAGAGAGAGAGGAGGACAAAGGATATTGCACCTAAAATTTATTCAGAGTTGAGAGATTAGGGGAGAAGAAGATGATGTTGGTCAGTTATCTAAAGATTAGGGATTAGGATTGGATTGATGAAGAAGACGATACACTTGAATAATGGCTTAGGGTAAAAGGCTGTTGTTGTGAAGGGTAATCTGGGAACAAAAGGTTGTTTTTACTCATAATAATTAATTTTTTATTTCTCACGCGCATAGTTTAGTGCGTGTCATCACTTTCCGTCAATTTAGACAGATTCCGTCTAAATTCCACTTGAGTCCAAAACATAAGGGGGTTAAGTGGATATTATGAAAACACATGAGGGTTAAAGGGAAAATAGTCAAATCACAAGGGGGTAAAGTGGAATTTGCCCATCTTCTATTACATTTCCTGTTTCAATATATAAATACATGCAACGTATATTTAACACTTATCTATTGGGTTCACTAATCACAACTATTATGTTCACTAATCACTTGATAGGATTTTATTTAAATATACGTGTCGTGTACAAAATCCTGAGTACGGTTTAGTTTAAGATTATTACTAGTTTAGGTTAATTATACTTTGCCATCCTATCCTTTGTGGGTAGCTACATTTTGACACACTATACTTTAAAAATATATACTTTACCACCCTCAAACTAACGGTTTTAGTCAACTTAACCATGCAAAATGACCCCACATTAATGTCACTTATATTTGGACAAAAATACCCTTGTCTTTAGGCATTTCGATTTTTAAAATCTTATTTAGCATTTCTTTTCGAAAAAATTTGTAAAAACAAAATGGACATAGTTTTATTGAATTTTTAATAAAGAGTGTAGGACCCATTTATAATAATATTAATTTAAAATTTTGAAATATTAACAATAAAATATTATTTTGCATAATAAAATTGAATTTAAAATTGTAATAGTAAAATATTCTACCACATAAATTCTACTAATCAATCCAAACAAATATAAAATATTCATCTGTTATAACAAAAATGATTCATATACAAAACAAAAAAAATACTCAAACCAAATAGAGACTTATGTTGATTTTTAATCCAATTTTTCATTTGTATTTGATTTATTTTGTTGGGATTCAAATGTCACTTATCAAATTCGAATATAGAAACTCATTGAAGGAGAAATTTTAAACATGTAGGAAATATTAATCATACATTTTTATCAAATAATTTGGGTTAATATTAATATATACAGTTATTTTTTAGTTTTTATTATTTAATTTTATTTTAAAGTCCCCAAAAAATATAGATCAGAGGTGGCAACATTATAGACATATAATCATGTTTTATAATAAAACAACTATATCACTATTTAAAAATATGCTAAAAATGAATAAAAATGTTGAATGTCTCATTCACAAAACAAACTAGTAGAAAAGAGATCTTTAGTGATAATGTATATTTTTTACAATTTTAAATTTTTAATTAATTGTTATCAAATATTATAGCTTAATTTAATGAATATAAAAATTTTAGATAATAGTATAATTTGAAAAAAAATAGATTTAATCATATTTTGGTCTCCTAAGTTTGTGAAAAATGTTTATTATAAGGGATATTTATGTCATTTCATAGATATATTTGGATGGTGTTACTTTTCGAACTTGTTGATTATTCAATGGGGTACTAAATTATATATTTTGGAAGCATAAGGTGGTAAAGTGTAGCTACCCACAAGGCATAGGGTGGCAAAGTGTAATTAACCAATTTTTTTATTATTCAAAACAAAATTGAATTAGGTAACTAAAGGGATTTCCAAATAAGTACCATAAATTTGTACATGTTTCTAGAGATTTAAATGCTAACCGTAAAATTAATTCAATCTCCCGCATTGGAATTTTTATACTAAGGCATAGATTTTTCTATAAATTAAATATTAACTTAGGATTACTTCAATCTCTTTTATTGATTTTTTTTTGGCAGAACCTCTATTGCGAGGTGGGTCGCCACTCCCTATTTTATATATGCTTTTTGGGTGATGGATTTACCCTAAAATCACCCCTACAAAATGATCACAGTTGATCATTAAGCCATTTACAAGCCAAGGCCTAATGGCATTATGATCAAGTGTTTTGAACAAAGTTAAACGTGGAGTACTACTCCATTTACATATATCCTATACTGAGCAACAGTCCTACTCCATTCTCACGTTTAAGAGAATTTGATCAAGGATTTTGGGAGCAGCATTTTATAACACTCTTGATCATTTACAAGCAAAAGGCTTCTATTCACAAGGAGTGACAAAAGGTACCCTGTTGGGATTAAGAGTACAGCATCATTTGGATCTTGTATGTTCTTCCCTATTGCATCTATGGAACTAGAGTTATCAACTGAATGTGTCTGAGCTTATGTTTGGGCCTGAATTGCTTTAACAGTGCTACCTTTGGTATCAGATTTCTAGCTCTTCAATAGTCGTACCTGCAGCTTTTCCAGTACTAGGCAATCTGCTCTAACTTCAGCAAGCAGGGCCTTCAATAATTACGAACTTGGCAACCTGTCCTAACTTAAGCAGACAGGGGCCACTTACCCTATACCTGTACGAGCATAATAGAAGCTGCCAAGCTTGTCCTTATAGATGAGTCTTCTCAGCTCCTGGTTCATAGAATTTTGAGGTTGTCTTGTGGCCAGCCACCTCGCAGGTAGATTGTTTTTTTGATTTTCACTGATTCTTTAAGTTGTTGCATTTGTTCACCCAGCTGAATGGATCTCCAGTTCTGATGGCTGGGTCTTTCCACTAGATTTTTTAAGTCTTCAGATTCTATTTCTACTTCTATCAGGTTGAAGCATCTTTCTTTGCAAATCTGTAGCCCTTTGTATGTCGTGCAAATAAGGATCTGTGATTTGGACACCAAGTTAGTGGGAAAATCATTAAGGGAATACCAAAGAATTACCTCCCCCTTATGGCTTCTCACTATTCCACCTCCTTATCTCTGTTGAAGCTGGGTGCATATGGCCACATTAATTTTCACCTTTCCTACCGGAAGAGCATCCACTTGCTGATCTGAACCTGTCCTTGTGCTCTTATTCTCAGTACTTCTGTCCAGAAGCTGTCCCATTGATCAGATAGCCTGTGACTTGTCTTAATTTCTATAAGACAGATAAGCTCTTTAAAAATATTCAGAATAGAAGCATAAGCATCAGGGGGGATATCCTCAAAAATTGCCCTGTTTCTAGCTTTCCAAACTTCCCAGCATATCAAGGAGGGGATAATTTTTACAATAAAGTGAACAGTCGAATTCTTGGTTTGAGTGGACCACCAAGTAGTAGGAAAATATGGGTTGATCAGAATGCCTACTTCTGTAGCAAAAATCCACCAAATAGATCTAGAAAACTTACAATTTGAGAAGATATGGCCTTGGTTCTCTCCTACTTGATAACACAATGGACAGAAGGAGGGCCCCTGAATACCAAATTTATGCAAATTGACCCCCATTGGCAGTCCATAGAGATATTTTCTGAGCATAAAAAAAAGAAATCTTGATAGGTAAGCAAGCATCCCAAATGAAGTCACATTCAATAATAGGAGGATTTTTTTTTCTCTAAAGAATTTAAAAGCAGATGAGATTGAAAATTCTTCTTTCTCACTAAGTGTCCAATGCACTCTATCCATGCTAGATAGATAGTGGATTTGGGTCTTTATTACAGTCTGGACCCAGTTACATGGTAAGACTCTTTCTAGGGCTGTGACATTCCATTCTCCCATGTGGATGAATTCCTTGACCTTTTCAGTTTCATTTCTATTAGTCAAAGAATTCAGGAAACCAAAACCCAGCCAATTGTCCTGCCAGAAATGACATTGTCCCTCATTCAAAGTGAAGGCAATGAACATTTCAACAGATTTTGATATGCTCAACATCCTACACTAAGTAGGTGAATCACCTCTGTATATTACAGCTTCACATGGATGAAAGAGATGGCAGTACTTTGCATAAAGTAATTTTGCCCAAAGTGTATCTTGCTATCTAAACCTCCACCACAATTTTATAGTTTGAGCTGTAATAATATCCTTTAACTATTTAAACCCCAAGCCTCCTTCATCTCTGGGGTAGCATAATTGGCTCCATTTAATCCAATGGTATTTATACGTCCTATCAGCTTTACTCCATAAAAAGTTAGCTAATGTAGACTCAATTTGGTTCAGAACTTTCTTAGGGGGGGTTAATGGCCATAGTCGTGTATATGGGAATCGATGACAGTACACTCTGAATAAAGATTATCTTCCCACCAACTGCCAACATGTTAGCCTTCCATGTACACACTTTTGTAGTAATTTTTTCTATCACCCCTTCAAAATGTTTTGCTTGAATTCTTTTGTAGTGGAGGGGAAGACCTAGATACTGAATGGCTGTTCCTCCTGTCCAAACTGTAGTATCTTTTTGATTTTATGTTTCACACCTCTATTATTCCCTTATGTACAGTGAAGCTGCTTTTTTGCTGATTTACTTTTTGACCAGAAATTTGTTCATAGTGATTTAGGGCTTTCAAAATGGCCTTCACAGCAGTTGGGTGAGCAGCACAAAACGAGATAATATCATCTGCGTATGCTAGGTGATTTATAGGAGGGCATCTCCTAGGGAGACAAAATTTAGGCACACTAGGCATTTCTAATATGCTGTTGAGGTCTTTTGACTGGTACTCTGTTCCTAGGATGAATAGAAATGGGGAAATTGGGTCGCCTTGTCTAAGACCCCGAGTGGATTTAAAGAAACCCTTCGGAGACCCATTAATAAGAATAGAGAACCACACATTTGAAATCAATCTCCAAATCATGTCTATCCAAATTTCCCCAAATCCCATAAGTCTCAGAACTTGTAATAGAAAAGGCCAATGAACTCTATCATAGGCCTTCTCCATGTCAAGTTTGATAAGCATGTTTCTGGTTTTATTCTTATGAGGCAAGGTAGTCACTAATTCTTGGGCCAGCAGATAGTTGTCTGTAATTAATCTACCCTTAATGAATTCACTTTGGTTTACACTAATTAACTTATGTAATAATGGGGCCAGTCTATTTGCTAATAGCTTCGAGATGATTTTATTAGCAAAATTACAAAGACTAATGGGTCTAAATTGTGCAAAGGAGGCTGGGTTTCTGTTTTTGGGAATTAATAAGAAAGAAGTGGCTGTTATAGACCTAGGTAAGTCTCCCCCTGAAAAGAAAAACTTAATAGCATCCAGCAAGTCCACTTTAATAATCTCTCAAGAGGTTTGGAAAAATACCTCATTAAAGCCATCAGGGCCTAGGGCACTTTCCTTGCTCATCATAAAGACTATTTCCTGCAGTTCCTTCATTGTTAGGTAAGCTGTCAGAAGTTCTCTGTCTGTTTCATTGAGGGTTGTGAGAATTAGGTGATTTTTTATGTTATTCTCTGTTGGACAAGCAGAAAAGAGATTTTCATAAAAGGATACAGCCTCATTTGCTATCTCATTTTCATCCTCTACCCACTCCCCTTCTCTACTTCTGATTTTGTGGATGTGGTTCAAAGCATGTTTTTGTTTGACACAGGCGTGAAAGTAGGCTGTGTTTCTTTCCCCTTCTCTCATCCATTTTGTTTGAAATTTTTGACCCCAAAACTGTTCCTCCAAACTTAAAGCATACTTGAGATTAGTCTCTACCTTTTGTAGCTCCATTCTTGCAACTACACTATTAATCTCTATTGTTTCAAGCATCTTAACCTTGTTTTCAGCTAGCTGGACCTTAGAAAATATGTTACCAAACTGGTTCTTGTTCCAGATTTTCAAAGCATTCCTGGTCCTTTTCAATTTCTCTGTCAGGATTCTTAAGGGATTTCCTGTCACTGGGGGTTCCCATGCTGACCTAACCACTAACAAGAAGTTTTCATGCACAGCCCAGAAATTCTGGAATCTAAAGCACTTAACTCTACCCCTTTTGGCCTTTAACTCCAACAGCATTGGGGCATGGTCAGAAGGGGATCTGCTCATTAACATAATTTTTGACTCCCATTCTGAGTTCAACCAGAGATTATTACAAAAACCCCTGTCTAGTTTTTTCCATATTCTGGCCTTACCTAATCTATTATTACACCAGGTAAAGTGCCCACCTAGGGTGCTAATTTCTGAGAGGTTTTCACTACTTACAAAATCCAATAGTTCCTGGCTGTCTCTCATCTGGCAAGGCTTTCCCCCTTTTTTTTCCTCCCTATGGAGGATGCAGTTCCAATCCCCATCAAGCCACCCATGGCAGATTTAAGGCATTTATTCTAGACAACTCATCCCATAGTTCTTGCCTTTCCATCTTGGTACATTTGGCATATACATTGGACATTATGAAGGCTTCACTAGTTTGTGTGTGCATTATCTTGATGGTAATGTGTTGTGTAGAACAGAGCATTAACTCTCCTTCTAATGGAGCCCTTAGAAATACCCAGATAGAATTGCATTCATTCACCCAACATTTTTCAAAATTCAGTTTATGCATAACTTTGAAAATCTGAGATTTATGTGCTAAAGGTTCAGAAATTGCCAAAAAATTAATCTGGTTGGTTTTAATTGTACGTTTTAGTTTTCTAAAGTTTGGTTTTTTAGACACACTGCGAATATTCCAATAAAGGAATCTGATCATAAATCAAGTTTTGTGGGGGGATTACATGCCTTCTTGCTTCGCAATAACCTATCAGACGTACCTTGTGGTCTAGTTCTGTTACTAGCCTCTTTGATTTTCCTTGGGATCTTACCTTTCCCTTTACACTTCTCTGTTGCTTGTTGTAGCTCTTTGGCCAAGGGGGAATCTGTGACATCATTTTGTTGTGCTTGATCAATCAGTGGAAGCCTATCCTCTTCCTTATCTGAGTCAGATTCAGATCGTATTTCCTGACAAGATACCAAAGACTTATTTCCAGAGATTTTATTATCAGAGTGGGATTTAAAATTGGAGTGAATCACCTGAATCGATACTTGGGATTCAGCTGCTTCCTCTATTGGTTCAGACTGGGCATTGATCTCCATATCGAAATCGACCTCTTTTTCTATTTGACTGTTCCCTCCTTGATTCATCTGGCCATCCTCTTGGACGGGTTGGGGCAGTGGGTTGCATAATATCTTAGGAATGCTCTCATCAGTGCTTAGCACACCTTTCCCTTTGTCCTTCTTAATCTTTCGGATTTCCAGTTCATTTTGGTCCTTCTCATCAGCATCAGTATTCCTTTTTTTGGTTTCAGCTGCTTTCTCTATTGGTTCAAACTGGGCATTAATCTCCAGCTCGGAATTGACCTCTTTTACCATTTGACTATTCCCTTCTTGGTTCAGCTGTCCATCCTCTTGGATGGGTTGGGCCAGTGAGTTGCATAATGTCTCAGGAATGCTCTTATTCGGCACAATCTCCACAGTGCTTAGCACACCTTTCCCTTTGTCCTTCTTCATCCTTTGGATTTCCAGCTCATTTTGGTCCTTCTCAGCAGTATCAGTGATAAGGTTCTCGTTGATTTGATCCACCTTTGGGCGGATTTGACAACCTTATTGATCTACAGGACAGGTCTAGCTTGGAAAATTCCACCAATAAGAATGAATAAACACACACAAGAAGATCAAAGGTTAGAATAACAAAGAAAGAACAAGAAACAAAGAACACAAAGAAAGATATGGAGCGTGATTCAATGGAAACTTGTCCAAAGCCCCAACGCTATTACAAAACCAACTTGACTTAGGCGGCACCTAAATCAAATCAGATGTGGCTGTTCTCAAACTTAGAACAAAAGCAAGACTATTGGCTTAATCTCACTTTAGGGTTTAGAAAACAAAAGCTCAAACTTAGCTTAAGGTCTCTAAGGGTTTGGGGTCAAATTTTGCTCTGCAAAATTATGAACTTTCAATATCAAAAATCAATTACTTGGCTCCCCAAATTCGTGGCTTTACAAGCCTTTAAATAGGCACAAAAGCTGCCAAACAATGGAAACCCTAATTTGAACCTAAAAAGAAGTTTCCCAAAATGAGTCAACTTCTACTTATTTCCTAAAATAAAACTAACACATGCATTGAACCATGCAAGGTTCTTAGCCATGTGAATTAATGCTAAACAACACACTAATGTTCATGCAAGAACATTTAGTCATGTCTTTATTAAAAATATTAACAAAAAACGAACTAAAAATAAAAAACTATAAAAACTGTCGAATTGCCCAAAGTCGCGACGTTGGTGAATGAACGTCGCGACGTTAGTGGACGTCGCGAAGTGGAAGATCGCGCGTCGCGACGTGTGGCAAACACGTTCCAATTTTCGAACATCTGAAATTCCAGTACGCCACGTCATCTTCACGTGCTGATTTCACCATGATGCGTTCCGAATATGGAAAAGTGTAAAACATCAAAGTTGTAGATAATTCTCTTAGGTTTCTACAGACACTTTAATCAGCATATTTGAAGATCATATGAGAGATATATGGCCATAAAACCGAACTGTGGCAGAAGTCCTCAGCAATGTAATTTCCATGGTGGCAACACTTTAAATGTCGTGAAGCGCCAAACCTCCATGAAACCTTTAGATACTGTGATTTCAACATGATTCCAGGCTTCCAAATATATGATTCATCACAAATTAATGGAATGAATATCACGAACCACTCGCTTATTGACCACCCAAATAATAGACTTTCTAAGTTCGTATCAATCAGTATTCCTTTTTTCAGTTCTGGTAACCAGGGTCCATTCCTGCTGGTTTCTCTGATGAGGTGGTGAGGCCTTGGTAGCTTGGGTAATCGGGGTTGCTTTTGGTTTTGCAGGGGCACACTGATCTACAGAGTGTCCCATTTTGCAGCAGCCGGAGCAATACTGTGGTCTGTTCTCTATTTCGATATCTTGCCAAAATCCACAGTCTTTACTGCCAATCCAGATTCTCTTGGGAGGGTCCTTCACTACGTCCATTTCAATGTAGAGACGAGCTTCACTTGGCCTGAGAAGAACCTCCGCCGAAGCTGTTGCTAGGTCCATCTTCAGGGGCCGACCAACACATGAGGCCATGGAAAAAAGTTTGTCTTTTGCAAATAGATGCAGTGGTAGGAACGGAAACCTAATTCAGACAGGAGCTATAGACGGTTCCTTAGCCAGACTGAAGTCCTTAGTCCATCGGAAAACTCGTGCCTGAAAGCCGGCGAAGGTCCAGATCTTGCGCAACCACATTCTTTGGAAGTCGTGTTCCTCTTGAATTTGATCAAGACATGTCGCTGGTCCAACAAACTAGTGTGGACCGCTCCACTGAAGTTTGCACTGAGGATTTCTTTCTTCAGGACCATCATCTGGGGTCTTCCCCACGAAAATTTAGCCACTAAAGTGAATTTGAACTTGTCAGCTAGGGCATCCTCTTCCTCTTGAGATATTAACAGAGCTGGTTCGCCCTTGAATGAGGATAATGGGGTTGCCGTTTTAGCTACTGAGGCAAAAGATACATTGATGGTTTTCACAGGGTTTTGTAGATCCATGGCCTCCTTGTAGTTCTTCTTTGACTGATCTGGAGGTTTAGCTGGAAGCTCCGCCATTGAGACCCCCCTTGCAGACCACCTAGAGACGGTGGATGCGGTTGTGAGGTCTTGGGTAACCGTTACAAGGTTTTGAATCAAGGGCTATGATTAGATCTTCTGTGATCTAACGGTCCTTTTGTTTTATTGGTTGGTGACTATAATCAGAATACCGAGAGGAATTCTAGAGAGGGGAGAGAGCATTTATTCTAGAGGGTGGGATCTATTGAATCATTGATCTTATCGTTTCTTTTATTGATTTTGTTACTTAACTAATAGTGTTACTTGTCAAATAAATGGAAAATTAGTTGAAAATCATTTGTGCAGCAAAATTTAAGTCGATGGATCAAAATATAACGTTTTTAAAATTCAGAATCGAAGCGATACTTACTCCTAAGGGACTTGGAGTCATTTACCGTAAATATTAATTGTATGAATAGAAAAGTACAAATTTTCTTCCAAAACCATCATCCTGCCTTAGTAATACCAGTGATGAATCCGTGGCATCAACATCAACTCAATTTAACACTTATAAGAATGGCAACGGGAGCATAAGGATTTAAAATAACAATGCTTGACATCAAAATTAGAAGTTGCAGAGCTGCAATTGCCCCCCGATGATGATGAATAAGTCCAACCAATAGATGTATTGAGCTTGAATAAATTTTTTACTAATCATAATTCACGGAAATTTTTTTAGTTCTTTCCTTTTAAGCAATTTTATTACTACAGTGGTGCAGAAAATTCAGATAGATTTTGTTTATACTCTAAGAGAGAGTATGCCATTAAGCATATATGGATAAATATATTACGCAATGAGTTAATATTAAAGCATTAACTTAGTTTCTATTTTTTGCTATCCCATGCCATATAACATCTTGATATTTATATTCCTTTTTTACTTGCAAAATACATACTTAGAGCATGTTGCATAAAGTAATTCAGATTTGAACTAATTTAATTTATTTTATAAACACACATTATACATCTTAATGGGTTAAAGAAGATTTGAAAATATAGACAAAATTTTAAGAGATAAAATGTACTTTAATTTACTTAATTTGCAACCAATTTTAAAATATTTTTAATATTACATAATTAATTAACAAGGTTTAAATTTATTTTCACGCGTAATTATACAAACTACACATATTTTTCAATATGTGCCAATTTCTTCAACAAAAGGCACTAACAGCATCCAAACTAGTGACCATCTCAAATAAAGATGACTATTGATTATTTAAAAGCTATCTTTTAATAAGTTACAAATTGATTGCTTCTCCACTAGAAAGGGCCATAGAAAATTATGTAAAGATTGTAAGGCAATACCTTGAGAAAGTTTTACAACCTAATATGGATTACTAGTTTTTTATATAAAGCAAAGTGCATAAACTTGTCACCCAACTACTTTTCAATCCGCCTTTTGGTCATCAAAATTTTAAAATGGCCAAAACCGTTACTGAACTTCTTTAACTTACGTCTTCTAGTCATTCTGTCCATGTTATTTGTGAGTACAAATGGAAACTAATTTTTCACCCACCTCAATTATGAACATGCATACTTATGAACAATGTAAAAAATAATGAAATTTAGATTTTTTACTAAATTTCTAATTTTCAAGCCTTATAACACACGTATTTAGCACCAAATAGCCAAAATCCAAAAATGCGTTGATTTTGACTTTTTAACTGTTTTTTTGTACCCGCACCCATTGTGAAAATGCATTATGGTGAGTATTATAAAAAATAGGTAAAATTAAATTTTTCACCAAACCTTCATTTTTCACAGGGTATAACACATGTAGTTTTGTTAAAATGACAAAGTCAAAAATGAATTAATTTTGAATTTTTTCCTACTATTTTTATTCACCCATCTCAATTGTGTACCTGAATAATTGTGAATAGCGTGAAAAAAGTGAAATTTAGATTTCTTACCAATTTTTCATTTTTCATGGGTTATAACATACACATTTTAGCTAAAAATGGCAAAATCTAAAAACGCATTGATTTTGACTTTTTTTTATAGCATTTTTTGCACCCACCCTGATTGTGAACATGCCTTCTAGTGAATATTATAAAAAAAAGTGAAAATTAAAATTTTCACAAAACCTACATTTTTCATGGGTTATACCATATGTATTTTGGTAAAAAAATGGCAAAGTAAAAAAACACGTTGATTTTGACTTTTCTCCTACTGTTTTTAAATACACCTCAATTGTGAACATGCAGTTTATTGAACAGTGTCAAAAAAAGTGAAATTTTATTTTTCACCAAATTTTTATTTTTCGTGGGTTAACACATGTATTTTAGCAAAAAATAGAAAAATATAAAAACATGTTGATTTCGATTTTTCTGTGATGTTTTTTACACTTGCCTCGATTGTAAACATGCATCTAGTAAATATTTCAAAAAAAAGTAAAAATTAAAATTTTCACCAAAATTTCATTTTTCATTGGTTATATATAACACATGTATTTTGGTAAAAAAATAACAAAGTAAAAAAAATGTGTTGATTTTGGCTTTTTTTCCTACTATTTTTTGCATACACCTCAATTATGAACATGAATTCTAATGAATGGGGTAAAAAAAGTGAAATTTAGTTTTTTTTCTTTAAATTTACAATTTTCATTGGTTATACACATGTATTTTAGTCAAAATGACAAAATCCAAAAAACGTTGATTTTGACTTTTTGTTGATGTGTTTTACACCTACCTCGATTGTAAACATGCATTAGAGTGAATATTGTGTGAAAAAGTAAAATTTGAGAGTTTGTTTGGATATGTGTTTTGTTTTGAGAATTGCGAAAAATGAAGAATCGGGTTGCGTTTTACAAATGGAATATTTTTGTTTTGAAAATTGAGTGTTTGGATTGATAAGTTTTATTTTTATTGATTTCGGTGTAGAACAATTATTTTATTAAATAAAATTAAAATAAGATTTTTTTATTAAATATTTGGGTAACCGGCAACAATCAACCTTTGACCACCAGTGATCAGTTCAAACAAATAAAAGACTGACGAAATTTAAAATATATTGAAAAGACTAAAATGCCTCATTTTGTGGTTAGAGAAGTTGAAAAGACTAAAATGAGATTACATGGTTTATACAACTATTTAATATAATATATATTTCTTTATATACAAATCACAAAATACGGGATTAGAACGAACATGAATGTTCATGAACAAAATCAAAAGCGTCTTAGCTAAAACTCCACTCGACTCGTTTATTTAATAAATAAACAAACACGAATAGAATTTTAATCTCGATTAATAAATGAGCAATAAAGCAACAAGTGAGTGAAAACTCGTTAAACATTTAGTTAAAATATAAATGATATAAATAATATATATACACTAATTAAAACTATTAAATAATAGGAAAAATAGATTTTTTTTTCATATATTTAGACATACAAATCATAAAATATTAGTTTGAACATTTATATAAATTGAAAAAATATTTTATTTTAACTAAATTATATCATTTTATGCTAATGATGAAGTGTTCACGAACAAAACTCGAGCTCACCTCGATTCGTGTAAAGTTTGGCTCGATCTCATTCATTTAATAAATAAAAGAACACAAACAAAATTTTGGACTCGATTAATAAATGAACAGAGGCTGAACACACCAAAACTCGACTCGATCTCGGCTTGATCTCACCCCTAGATAGGAATCATCAGCATAGTAAATACTGATTTTTAGCTCTTTGAAACTGATTTTTTAGCTATTTCAATCATGTTATGTGATTTCTCATAAATGTGTATTATAGGATGGCTAACTTGATTGACGAGGTTTTAAAGGTTAACTAGCTTCAAAGGACTACTCTGGTTATTAGGAAATATGCTTTGAACTATATGATGCATGGTGCTATGTCTATAAAGAATGGTATTTTTAATTTTCGGGTGTTAGTGATAGTTTTTTTTTCACTTTTCGAATTATCCATCTACGAACACTTATAAAGAGATATTTTATGTTTTTAGGATACTGTAAATTTTTCATACTGCATATTTTAATTTATATAATTTTATAGAAGAACATACTAAATATTAAGGAACAATATGGTTTTTATAATGCTCAAGATGAGTTGCGAGATAACACCAAGTTCAAGAAGAAGGTAAAGTGGGGAGATTAGGCAAAATTGATTTATCAAGCTAAGGTTTAATGTAGAAGATCCCTAATGGATGAGGTCAGGGAGAGGCATCTCCAACTCATTAATGGTTACACTTTCAACCGGTCTCCTTTGAGAACAAAGGGATGGTTTTTTCCAACCATAGGGTAGATTATTATATTTCAAAATTTATTTATGTGCACATACTTATATTTATTCAGGTGAAAAAGTTAAACACAGATGCTTCCATAGTGAAGTTAAAAGTCGGTTTAATAACCTATTTAAGCATGCTCACAATTGACCAGAACGAACAACTTGTTGATTGGAAGGCATTAAAGTACACATTTTTTCTTGAGGCCATGGATGCTAAGATCCTAGCAATGTTTCATGGCATAAGACTATTACATGACCTTGGCATTCATCAAGCTATTTTGGAGTCTGATTCTAAAGCGATAGAACACTTCCGTCGTGGGAAATTTGCAAGTGTTAATCGATTTGTGTATTATTCTTCGAACAGGTTTGTATTTCTTCACTTTTTTCCATTGCATTAATTATTAGTCAAGTATTAGAACTACACACAAAAAAATTGGTATAATTATTTTGCAGGGCTTTGAAAAAGAAATTCGCCAATAGTTGCCATTGGTTTCGGCATATCTCGAGGCTGCAATTACATTTCGAGTGTTGGAATTCCTCGAGAGGAATAGATCAAATGGAGTGAAAATAATCGTTTAGTTTTTTTCTAATATTAAGCTCATTGTAGGTTTGTATTTCTTTACTTTTTTTCCATTGCCTGAATTATTAGTCAAGTATTAGAACTACACCCAAAAAAATTGGTATAATTATTTTGCTGGGCTTTGAAAAAGAGATTCGACAATAGTCGCCATTGGTTTCGGCATATCTTGAGGGACGAAAATGTAATTGCCGTTAAATTTGTACGAAAACCAAACATGATGTGGTTGACGCTGCAATTGCATTTCGAGTATTGGAATTCCTCGAGAGGAATAGATCAAATGGAGTGAAAATAATCGTTTAGTTTTTTTTTAATATTATGCTCATTATAGGTTTGTATTTCTTCACTTTTTTCCGTTGCATAAATTATTACTCAAGTATTAAAACTACACAAAAAAAATTGGTACAATTATTTTGCTGGGCTTTGAAAAAGAGTTTCTACAATAGTCGCCATTGGTTTCGACATATCTCGAGGGACGAAAATGTAATTGTCGATAAAATTTCTATGAATACCAAATATGGTGTGGTTGACGCTACAATTACATTTCAAGTGTTGGAATTCCTAGAAAGGAATAGATCAAATGGGTAAAAATAATCGTTTAGTTTTTTTTCTAATATTGAGCTCATTGTAGGTTTGTATTTCTTCACTTTTTTCCATTGCCTGAATTATTAGTTTAGAACTACACCAAAAAAAATTGGTATAATTATATTGCTGGGCTTTGAAAAAGAGATTCGACAATAGTCGCCATTGGTTTCGGCATATCTTGAGGGACGAAAATGTAATTGCCGATAAATTTGTACGAAAACCAAACATGGTGTGGTTGACGCTGCAATTACATTTCGAGTATTGGAATTCCTCGAGAGGAATAGATCAAATGGAGTGAAAATAATCGTTTAGTTTTTTTTCTAATATTATGCTCATTGTAGGTTTGTATTTCTTCACTTTTTTCCGTTGCATAAATTATTACTCAAGTATTAAAACTACACAAAAAAATTGGTACAATTATTTTGCTCGGCTTTGAAAAAGATATTCGACAATAGTCGCCATTGGTTTCGGCATATCTCGAGGGACGAAAATGTAATTGCCGATAAATTTGTATGAAAACCAAACATGGTGTGGTTGACGCTGCAATTACATTTCGAGTATTGGAATTCCTCGAGAGGAATAGATCAAATGGAGTGAAAATAATCGTTTAGTTTTTTTTCTAATATTATGCTCATTGTAGGTTTGTATTTCTTCACTTTTTTCCGTTGCATAAATTATTAGTCAAGTATTAGAACTACACACACAAAAAATTGGCATAACTATTTTGCAGTGCTTTGAAAAAGAGATTCGACAATAGTCGCCGTTGGTTTCGGCATATCTCGAGGGACGAAAATGTAATTACTGATAAAAATTGTACGAAAACAAAATATGGTGTGGTTAACGCTGCAATTACATTTCGAGTATTGGAATTCCTCGAGAGGAGTAGATCAAATAGAGTGAAAATAATCGTTTAGTTTTTTTCTAATATTGAGCTCATTGTATGAGCTTGAATAGATACTTTTGCGTGGAACTTATTATGCTTTTGTAGTTTAAGGAACAACGCTAAATTCTTCACGTTTCTTGCTTGCTGGAATTTGATCTTCTTTAGAATACATTTGGTTTATTTGGTATATTTAGTGCTATAGTTTCTTCCTATTTTACATAAACTCTTAATTTCTTGGTACTCTTTATTTATTTATTTATTGAACCCCCTACTAAGTTCCTCTAGTAGTGAAGTATTGACAAAATAGTTGCCTAATGACGCATGTCAATCTATTTTATTCAAGCTTATCATTTTAAGGAGACAATGTGCTTTTGGTGGAGCAAACTAATTTTTGGACTATTACCGAGCTACCTGTTAAAAACTTGGTGATAGTGTTTCTCATCCTTTTTCTTGTCGCTTATTCAGCCAATATATATTGCTTCTTAGCTACCTCTCTAGTACTGTCTACTTGATCTTGGTATTCCTACAAAAATTCTGCAGTTCTTATAATTGAATAATAAAGAGGTAACATAAAAGATTGTTAAACCACATGGAGGTTTTTTTTGTAATTAACCCATATTTATTCTATCCAATCTTAGTATGTCCACATACCCATCTTAGCATTTTCATTTATGCTACCTCACTTTTTGTTCATACCATACTTATTTTTTTATCTTAAAAAAGTTTCATTTTAATATTTCAATTTAAAATTTATCACATAGTACTAATTTCGTTTTTCATCTATTTAACATTTAAAAATAATCCTTTTTAAAGAATCAAAATGAAATATTGTCAAAATTTGAGATCAATCCAATACTTATCCTAACTTGAGGGACCATTACTAATGATTCTTTAAGATTCAAACCATAAAAAAATGCGCGTAACCCGCACCGCACCTGATTCAAATTTCCAATTTTTTTGGAAGAACATTTCCCTCTTCTTCTTCTTCAATTAGGGTTCTGTAATGGTGACTTCCCAACATTCTTCTGCTTTTTCTCCATCATTGTCAACTTCCACAACATCTCCATCTTCCCATTTAGCTTTCTCCGCCATGCTCAATGCCTCGAATGGGTGGCAATCCTTTAGGTAACTCTTCGAAAAATAAGTCCTCATATTTCTGCAAAAGAGACAAAACAACACTAGGCAAACAAGAAAGGTAATCAATATTCACGATATAAATGTCCTTTCGGATCATTAATCAACTATTATTTTTCTAATATCTTTCTTTGAAGCAAATACAACAAGCTTATTTTTTTTTACTGTTGGACCTAAACTAGGTACAGTATCAGTTTTCTTCTCAAACTATTCATTTTTCTTTGCTTTATTTTGCAATTGTTGCTTGTTCTTCAGGCACTTGGCATGGTTTAAGAGCTGCGAGATTTACCTTCTTTCCATTATAGTCAAAACTATAATAGTTCTTCTTGGCATGATATGTAATATCTCGGTTATATTGCTAAGGTTTTCCCAACAACAAGTGAGCTGCCTCCATTGGTACCACATTAAATAAAACCTTATCTTCATATTTACCAATAGAGAATGGAATATTTACTTGTTTGTTAACCCTAATCTCACAAGATTGATTAAGCCATTGTAATCGGTAGGGTTTGGGATGCTTTATGCAAGATAACTCCAATTTCTTCACAATAAGGATACTGGCCACATTGGTGCAACTTCCACTATCAATAATCATGTTACAAACCTTGCCATAAACCTTACACCGATTGTGAAAGATAACTTAAAGTTGTTGCTCAAAGTCTTCTACTCGGGGTTGTGCATTGAGAATTCTCCTTAAAACCAAAGTAAGCATTTTGGATTCCTCAACCATGTCCTCAAATTCTTCCTCAAGATCTCTCATTTTCTTATCACTAGAATGCTCACTAATGACATCACTATTGTCAAGAACATACATGAGCTTCTTTGTTGGACACGTTAAGAAAATGCCTAATCAATGGTGAAAAAGTATATAGATATATTTATATAAAAATAACCAAGTTATATAAAACTGTGCAAATTGTAAGTATAAAACTAATCAGTCATACTATGAAACTATGGGGAAAATAATAGAACAAAGTTGAGAAAATAGACTAATATACTAGATAACCAATTTGGTTTTTCACTAGCAACGTTTATAAGGTAAGCTATATTTAATAACAAAATTATTTGAGTACTACAATGAGATAAAACAAAATTTACATATGATATTTATTGACCTTGAAAAGACTTACGATGGACTTAATTGAGATATATTGTTATGGGTATTAGAAACAAGAGATATGAGAGTAGCCTATATTAGAGTTAAAAAATATTTGTATAAAGATATAACAATATGTGTAAAAACGCTAATACAAATATTGGGTGAATTTTTGAATGCTATAGGATTACATTAAGGATTATTTTTAAATCCGTACAATATTTATTATTAATTGACGAGATTATTAGACATTTGCATAAAGTCATTCATGAATACATGTTATTGTAGATGATATATCTTGATTGATAAGACGAAATAGGGTATAACACATTAGAATTAAAAAGTTTTACTATAAGTTGAGGTAAAACTGAATAAATGAAGTGGCATTTTAGTAGCCTTAGAAATAGCAAGAAAATAAATGTGAAAATTAGCAAAGGGGAATTGCATCCAAAAGTTTTAAATATTTACGATCTACCATTAAAAAAATGAAGAAACTAATAAAGATGTTATATATAAAATTCAAGCATGTTAAAACAAATGGAAAAGTGTATCATTTATACTTTGTGATCGTAAAATACCGTTGAAATTAAATAGAAAACTTATAAAATAATTATAAAACCAGCGATGCTAGCTTTATGGTCCAGAATGTTGGTCAATTAGATACGAATATAAACAAAAACTGAGGCCAGTCAAAATAAGAATGTTGAAATAGATGTATGAATACATTAAACTAGATAGAATAAGCAATGCGTGCATTAAAAAGAAAGTAAAAGTAACTTTAATAGATGAGAAAAATAAGAAAAACACGCTTAATATAATTTGGACATTTATAGAGGGAAATTTTTACATGCACCAATGAAACGCATAAAAAATAGAGAATTATTAGTTCAAATTAAAAAGGAAAAAGCAAGATAAACAAGAATCATAAAAAAAATTATAAAAAAACTATATGTGATATTTCAATATAAATGAGCAAATAGAGTTAAATTAAGAGCGATAACAAAATGTGATCTATAGGATAGAGTTTCACGTATATATACATGATAAATGGTTTATTGGAGTTGAATATTTGTGTGGAGAAATGAGCATTGAAGAACAAAATTGTAATACGAGGATCCTTGAAAGATTAGATATTCAAGGACCTTGCCCATTTGGTCCAAGAGATGTATATATTGCTAAATCATCCAATAAACAGCTAAGCAAAAGGATATCGTATATCTTGGCAATATTTGAAATAAATGGAGTGTGCTTAAGTTGTTGTAATAAACAATTTCCATGGCACGACATTCGTAGTAATTAACAAAGCTACATCATTAATTGTGATGCAGATTTAATTTGTTGATTATTATTTAATCACAAATGATGAATCAGATCAACCCCAACAGCCCTGGATCTTGAATGAAAGCTCAGATTTGCCTTACGATTTCAACTTTAATCCTGAGTATGGATAGGAATATCTTTACAAAATCATGCATCCAATGAACAGCTGAACCAACGGATCTTGTATGTCCAGGCAAACATTAAACAATTTTCACGACTTAGAAGTTTTAGTAAACCAAAGATGCAATTTGTTTTTCCCAACTAAAATTCAACTCCATTAATTATTCTGATTTAAAACAAACTATGAATCCTTCTTTTGACTTCTAAGAGAGATCTAAAATTCTGACTAATCAGTTTTATTTATTGTTTTTTATTTTTCTGTTGAATGAAAGCACTACTACAAAATTAGCCTGTTACACCGGTTATTCTAAAGGCTATTTACACCGGTTATTTGAAAATTGTACCGGTGTATATATAGGCGCGGTAAAATGTGCATTATTTTTACACCGGTTAATAAAACCGGTGTAAAATATCTTTTTTACACCGGTTAATAAAACCGGTGTAAAATATCTTTTTTACACCGATTTTCATATAACCGGTGTAAAAAGTTTTTAAAAAAAAAACCTTTTTTAAATTCTCTTCATCCAAACGATTTCACCCAAAAGAATTCAAATTTTAAAATAAAAATTCAAACTTGTTCACTGATCCCTTCATTATCTCCCAATCAAACATCACTTATAATAAAAAATATACAAACTTTATAATTTATAATTCATAAACAGATACAATAACACATTAAGAAGAAGAACAGAGAATCAGCTAACCTGAAAGATAACCGAGCTTTGAAAAATCCAATCCAGAAAACAAATTAAAGATTTGAGCTAGCTAGCTGAAGACATAAGAGTTTGCGGAGATGATTTCGAGCATTTTTCAAAATTTCAGCAGCAATTGTGGTGAGTTTTGCTAGAAGACGTCAAACGAATTCGTCCAGGGATTTGAGGGTTTGTTTCAACTGAAGAAGTCCTCAAAGGTAGAAAGCCAATAATGAAGAATTATGCGAAGCCCTCCTTAAAACAAAAAACCAAGAATCATGCACATTAATTACTACAATAACAACACAAGTAAACTCAAAAATCATTTGCTAAGTTAGTAGAAACTAAGATAATATGAATTTTGTCGAAACCTTAAAATCCCAGTACAAAATTGACCTACCAGATAGATGACGTGTTCTCTCTCAAGATTATTGTTTGTGGTGACTCGAATTTGCATCTGCCATGGATAGTCAAATCATCTCCAGTTTTGGTGGGAGCGGTAGATGATGGCGGCGGCGGTGGAGGCTGAAGAGTTTTGGTGGGAGACGGTGGAGGCTGAAGAGAGTTTTGGTGGAGAGAAAGAGTTTTGGTGGCCAGGGCTTTTTGTTTAAAACTTCTACCAGGTGTAGAATGATCTTTTTATTTGTTTAAAAAAAAATTTCTTTTACACCGGTTAAAAGAATAACCGGTGTAAAAAGATGTTTTTACATCGGTTATTCTTTAACCGGTGTAAAAAAAAAATTCTTTTGTTAAAAAAAATTCTTTTACACCGGTTAAATGAATAACCGGTGTAAAAACATCTTTCTACACCAGTTATTCTTTAACCGGTGTAAAAAAAAAATTCTTTTGTTAAAAAAAAAATTCTTTTTCAAATATGAATTTTGCTGCATAACAACTTGCACTGATTTCGTAGAAAATCTTTTTTTTTTAAGAAATAAAGTTTTTAATCTTATCTTAATCTTTATTGAGATTATTTCGATTCTGATTACATCCCCATACTCTTTTTCGGCGTTAAGATCCTTTACAAATCATGAACATGTTATAGATAAATACAATCCTTTAAAATTATAGATAATATAAATCCATCAACTTAGTTGAATAATCTAGAATTAGGATATACAAAAATTCGATATTATGAACTGAACAAATTGAATAAAAAAAGAGTGAATTTGTATTAACATTCAATAAAATTATGATATGGGTTCTTTATTTTTGCTTGTTTGTAAAAAATTCTTTTACACCGGTTAAAAGAATAACCGGTGTAAAACACAAAAATTCTTTTGTAAAAAAAAAATTTCTTTTACATCGGTTAAAAGAATAACCGGTGTAGAAAGATGTTTTTACACCGGTTATTCTTTAACCGGTGTAAAAAAAAAATTCTTTTGTTAAAAAAAAATTCTTTTACACCGGTTAAAAGAATAACCGGTGTAAAAACAACTTTCTACACCGGTTATTCTTTAACCGGTGTAAAAAAAAAACTTTCTACACCGGTTAAAAAGAATAACCGGTGTAAAAAGTTTAAATTCTTGTTTAATATTACGATAATGCCACCGCGTTTTTATAAATTACAGCGGATTATGTTTAACCGCTTTAAAAATGGCGGTTTAAAAAGGCTATTTTGTTTTTCCCAACTAAAATTCAACTCCATTAATTATTCTGATTTAAAACAAACTATGAATCCTTCTTTTGACTTCTAAGAGAGATCTAAAATTCTGACTAATCAGTTTTATTTATTGTTTTTTATTTTTCTGTTGAATGAAACGCGTCAATCCACAGCCCATTTCCCTGTCAATTGTCAAACGTATTAATTAGTATTCAAATTAACTAAATTGGCATTTTGTTTTTGCTTAGAAAACCAAAATGGTATATAACCATAAATCAGAAAACCAAATCACTACTCACAAAAAATAAAATTAAAAAAATAAAACAAAATGCTGTAGCCATAATTACTTCCTAGTTAGTTGGAGTCAGTCACCATTGTGCTACCAAGAGATAGCACGCTCTATCCAACATTATTCTTTCTTATCATGTTTAATATTCAGAATGGCGTCGTTTTTACTAAAATTAAATTTATAATTATTATATTCTAATTCGAATATGAGTGAATCCTATTTATGTTTTTAGTCCCCGTTATTAGTGTAACGACGTCATTTTAAACATTATACGTTATAAGATAGAATAATTGTAGATAGAGAATCTCTATCAGGTCCCACCAAGCCTTAAAGTTTTGACGACGTTTCTGCATTGTGCCTGATTCACCGAGAAAGTATATTGCCAATAGTAAAGAGCATGTGGCTTATAATGTTATTATAGCTTTCATTCAGTATACCAGACCATATAATATAGGGATATTATAGTACAAACGTGTTTTTACCATAAATAATTAACTACCAACTCAACTAATGAATTAGTAATTATGATTATTTTCAATTTACCTCCATGAAAGGTGATATTTAATCACTTTGCCCCTATCAAAGATTTTTACTAGCACTTTGCACTGATAAGGATATTCTATTACTATATTTAAATGAAAAGTTTAAATTTTGCCTTAAAAAATTATTATTTTTATATTTTAGACTATTTTACCCTTAAATTTAATTCTCAAAAATCTTGTCATACTTTATCATCATTTTATTTTCTTTTTGCTTCATATATACTTTAACAAATTAAATTTCTTATTATTGTTTTAAATAATATAATAATATATATAATCTTACTAAAAAAATTAGATTTTGGATACGGTTTACTATTTTTTATAATTTGTTAACTATTTTTAATGTACTTGGTCAATAAAAACCTCATATGAATTATTTCATTTTTTGGAATGTAATAAAATAATACATACTTTGTCTAATTTTTTTAATTCTTTAATAAAAAATTAATGAAACATTTTATTTTACCAGTCTGATATCTATGAATTTTTAATTTAGAGTGAATGAATTTTTTATTAAATTTATTAAGTATAAAAAATATCTCTATTAGAAATATATATATTTATAATAAATATACACCTTACAACTAATAAGAAAATAATTATTTTATTTATTTATTTTGTCATTATATAATTTTATTATGTTGATTAGATTACTTTAATATATATAATAATATAATAAAAAAAATTTAAGATATTAAATCAATTCTTTAAATTGTCAATAATACAAATAAGATAAACAATCATATTATAAAGACACAACAAACTAAAATGAGTAAAAAAAATAAAAAATTACAAGAAACTTGACATATTTATTTTTATAAAAGAAGATGAAATAAAAGGAAAAGAAAAAAGATGAAAAAATAAACAAGTATCTTGATTTGTTAAAAAAATTGATCAAATATTTTATGCCTCAAACTAATAATATTTAAGTATTAATACAAAATTATGGAGTAGATAAATTGAAATTAATGTTTAAATATAAGAGGGACAAATATAATTTAATTTTTTTCTTATCGATATAAAACTATCATTTAAAATTAATAACTACTGATGTTATCAATTAGAATCTTTAATTGATAGTGCAAAGTGTTAATAAAAATATTTTATGGGGGTAAAGTGATTAAATGTCATCTTTCGTAGGAGTAAATTTAAGATAACCCTTTAATTTATTTTTTATTAGTGGATAAAATTGTCATTTAAAATTAATAAATAATGATGTTATCAATTAGCATCTTTAATTGATAGTCAACGGTGCAAAATGTTAATAAAAATATTTTATAGGGGCAAAGTGATTAAAGATCATCTTTCATGGGGATAAATTGAAGATAACCCTATTAATTATAAACCAAATAAAATTTTCTCATTATTCACCCACTATTATTAACTATCATATAATCTATTCAATATTTTTGTTTTATTTTGTACAACACATAAAAAATACATCGTTTCACTAAAATCATGACTAAACAATCGACATCGTGCGGTTCATCGAAATTTACGTTAGATCTTAGTAATTGTGAATTTAATTTTGGTGATATTTATACTTTCAATTATGATTTTAACAAAACAATGTGTTGGATAGAATAAAACTTGATAATCTTAGAGATAGATTTGCAATTTACTACTACCTTTTTTTTTCATCTTGCAGAAACAGGATATTATTCCTAACCACCAATGACCACATTGGTGCATGATGCAAGAATGGCTTAATTTGGTGTTTTCCATATCAACAACCATGATAATTTTTTGTGCAATTCTTTCTCTTCGTTTTTCTTTTCTCTATTACTTTTCGGCTATGGGAGTTCCATTCATTATTTGAATCCATATTGTGTTTTTATATGTCAAAGAATTAGTCAAACACACACACACACACACATACACACAATTGTTAAGTGTGCAAGTGGAAACTGGCTGTGCCTCACTCATGTATAGCTGGTAGTTTCATGTGCTGTTAACTAAATTATAACAAGCTAGCTATTGATTTGTTTATTATACAAGTTCAACTGATAAATCAAATCCATCCCAACTCCCTTGGCTAGCTTCTGAATGAATGCTCCAATTTGCCTTAGGGTCTCAACTGATCCAAGCTTGGAAGGCAAATGGCAGGATGGTCTACCACCATTACTATAGTTTTAGCAGAGAAAACCAGATTGAATTTCAACTACTCGCTCATAGGTTTACTTCTCGCATCCTTACTACTCATTTCTCCTTTTTACTATCTAAATGGGAATAGTAGCAGCAGAACAATGCGATTTGATGATCAATCTAAGAGTACAAGGAGCTCGTCGTTTCCGCGCTGCAATCTGTTTTCAGGCAAATGGGCTTACGATAAAACTTCTTATTATCCATTGTATAAAGAGGGACAATGTACTTACATGCTTGATGACTATGCTTGTGAGAAATTCGGAAGAAAAGAGTTCAAATATCAGCAGTGGAGATGGCAACCTCATGATTGTGACCTCCCAAGGTGATTTTCTTCTACTTCTTACATGCATTCGCCGTTTTCTCTGAATTTTTAGTCTGAGATTAATAATTATATTTGTTTTGAAGGTTCAATGCGACGGCATTGTTGGAGAAGCTGAGGGGAAAGAGACTCGTTTATGTTGGTGATTCGCTGAACAAGAATCAATGGATGTCTATGGTGTGCCTGCTTGAGTCATCAATTCCACCAGCTTCAAAATCATACACCTCGGAAGGCTCATTGTTCACTTTTGAAGCCTTTGTGAGTAAAAGTACCAATGATTGATTCTCCTTCAATTTAAGTTCGTGAACCATTCTGCTTTGCATCATCTAAAAATCATCAAATTTCACTGTTTTCTCTGGCTAATTTTATGACATACAATTTCTCCTCACGTTTCTTTACTTTTTTTGTAATCGAGTGAAGGAATACAATGCCACGATTAATTTTTACTGGGAGCCATTGCTAGTGGAATCAAACTGTGATGATCCATTAAGAGTCAACCATCATATTCTTAATCGAACTGTGAGAATCATGGCCATTGAGAAGCATGCTAGGCACTGGAGTGATGCAGACATACTTATCTTTGACTCCTTTATGTGGTGGTTGGAACCTCACATAAATCTCTTGTAAGTGCATTTTTTTTAACAAATACTAATATGCTTCAAGCCTTCAACTGTGTTTCTAGTGTCATTCTTTGATAAATGGTTGATTAGATGGGGATCGTTTGGCGACCCTGATGGAATTTACAAGACATTATGGGAGAGGGAGACTCTGCGTGCCTACGAGATGGCCTTGAAAACATGGTCAGATTGGTTGCTGATGCATATCAACCGAACAAAGACGAAATTGTTCTTCATGAGTTTTTCACCGTTCCACAAAGTGTACGAATAAACAGATTCACTTGGACTAATTGTTTTCTGTTTTCTTGTTTTGATCAAATGTGACCAATGTGATCATTTGTTTGAACTTTTGACACAGTCCCAGGGAATGGGGATCACCAGCGGGTGAAATATGCATAAATGAAACAGAGCCCATTTTCGACCAAAGATACCGAGGAAGTACAACGAATGGAGAGATGATGAATTTAGCCGAAGCCTCACTCCATGATATGGAAAAGAGGGGTTTGAAAGTAGAATATCTTAATATTACTCAGTTGTCTGAATACAGAAAAGATGCTCATCCATCCATCTACAGGAGGCATTGGGTGCCTCCAACAAAGGAGCAGTTAGCAAACCCCAAGAGCTATGCAGATTGTGTACATTGGTGTCTTCCTGGAGTTCCAGATGTTTGGAATGAGATTCTTTATGCTTACATTATGTACCATTGATATGAAGAATGAGATGAAAATTTAAGGAAGAGTTGGATGCTATAAATGTTTTGCATCCTTTAAAAAAAAAACAAAAAAAGAGGTACATTTTCTTACAAGAATACTCAAGAAATAATAATATTGAATTAGCCAACCCATGCATGTTGGGTGGGTTGGTTAGGGAGGGATCATTTACTCACAACCCTTAGGTCTAGAGTTTAAAATTTGAAGTATGCATGTCATGTGAATGTGAGTGTAGAAAAGAAAAAAAAAAGAAAAATCTTGAGTTAGTCATATTTGAACTCCAACTTGACATAAAAACCAAACATCAATACATGATTAACATATGAAACCGACAATTAATATTACGTTTTACGATTGAATAGGAAGCAAAAAGAATGTGAATAGATTAGGTAGTCTATAAATTAAAAGTATCATTAGGATAATTAAAAGTATTACTTGCATTTTAGAATGATGAAATTACTAAGTTGGTATTGTGTAAATTGGAAAGGTGTTATAGTGAACTTTGAAATTAGTACTATCCATTTGAAATGTATCATTATTAACTTTAAAAGTAACCCTCTACACTTCATAGGTATCATGATTAAATTTAGAAGTATGAAACTTTTTAATTCGATAGTGATAATTTTCATTCTAATATGGATATTTTTAAACCTCGTGGTATTCTTACGATGAAACCCATTGTTTTATTTTTTATTTTTTATTTTTATTTTTTAATATTATCAATTTGATACTAATAGTTATACATATTTGTTTTATGAGAAAAAAAAATTAGTGTACAATTGAACTGCTCAAAAAATTGTTCTCATTCCGCACTAAATCAAAGGTCAGATTTGCCATAAGATCTCAACTATTCATACTGAGTATGGACAGAAAAATCTTAACTAAATCATGTATCCAATGATCACCTGAACCAAGGGATCTTGTATGTCTAGGCAATATTAAAAGAATGCAGTGTGATTTAAGTTGTTGAAATAAACAATTTTCACCACTCAGAATTCTTAATGCAGTTCGTGTGTTCTTTAAAAAAAATTCAACTCTATTATTCTGATCGATTTAAAACAAACTACGATTAATCCTTTCTTTGATTTTTGAGAGGGATAAAAAAATTCCAGTTTTTCTTTATAGTTTTTTTTTTTTTTGTGTAAAATGAAAGACATCACTGATCACTCCACAGCAGTTTACCTGTCAAACGCATTATGTATTCAGTTTCAAACTAAAATGGCAATTTTTTGCATAGAAAACCAAAATACATGGAAACTGGCTGCCTCATCTATAGATGATAAATCAAATCAATCCCAACTCCCATGGCTTCTGAATGAATGCTGATCAATTTTGGCTCAGGGTCTAAACTGGTCCAAGAAATGCAAATGGCAGCGCGGTCTACCACCATTACCATAGTTTTAGCAGAGAAAACCAGAATGAATTTCAACTATCTTATTGGTTTTCTTCTCACATCATTACTAATAATTTCTCCTTTTTACTATCTAAATGGGAATAATCGCAGCAGAACGATGCGATTTGATGATCAAACTAAGAGTACAAGGGGCGGCTCATCATCATTTCCACGCTGCAATCTGTTTTCAGGCAAATGGGCTTACGATAAAACTTCTTATTATCCATTGTATAAAGAGGGACAATGTACTTACATGCTTGATGACTATGCTTGTGAGAAATTCGGCAGAAAGGAGTTTAAATATCAGCATTGGAGATGGCAGCCTCATGATTGTGACCTCCCAAGGTCATTTTCTTCTACTTCTTCTTACATGCGCTCATATGCGGTTCTCTGAATTTTGAAACTCGTGAGATTAATAATTAGTTGTTTTGAAGGTTCAACGCCACGGCTTTGCTGGAGAAGTTGAGGGGAAAGAGGCTCGTTTATGTTGGTGATTCGCTGAACAGGAATCAATGGATGTCTATGGTTTGCCTTCTTGAGTCAGCAATTCCACCAGCTTTAAAGTCATACAACTCGGAAGGCTCATTCGTCTCTTTTGAAGCCTTTGTGAGTAAAAGTAGTACTAATGATTGATTCTCCATCTCAATTCCAGAACCCCATTCAGTTTGCTTCATATAAAAATCATCAATTTTTTCTGCTTTCTCTGGTTAATTTTGTGATATTAATGTTTCTCCTGATCAATGACTGAATTTGGATTCTTCCTTTTTCCCCTTTATTTGCTTTTTGTAATCCAATGAAGGAATACAATGCAACGATTCAGTTTTACTGGGAACCCTTGCTGGTGGAATCAAACTGTGATGATCCATTAAGAGTGAACCACCATATTCATAATCGAACTGTCAGAATCATGTCCATTGAGAAGCATGCTAGGCAATGGAGTGATGCAGACATACTTGTCTTTGACTCTTTTTTGTGGTGGGTGCAGCCTCACATAAATCTCTTGTAAGTCCATTTTTTAACAAATACTAATATGCAAACTCTTTTATAAATTGTTCCAGGAGTTGCTGATGTATATATGTTTCTAATAGCATTCATTTTGGAATGTTTGATTAGGTGGGGATCGTTTGGCGACCCTGATGGAATTTACAAGACGTTATGGGATTGGAATACTCTGCCTGCTTACGAAATGGCTTTAAAAACATGGTCAGATTGGTTGGAGATGCATATCAACCGAACAAAAACGAAATTGTTCTTCATGAGTTTGCCACCTTACCACAGTGTGTAAGATGAACAGCTTCACTTGGAGAACTAATCAATTTCTGTTTTCTTCATGTTTTGATCAAATGTGACCAAATCGATCATTTGTTTGAACTTGACAGTTCCAAGGATTGGGGATCACCTGTGGACGAACTATGTATAAATGAAATAGAGCCTATTTTGGACCAAGGATACTGGGGAAGTACAACGGATCGAGAGATGATGCATGCAGCTGAAGCCTCACTACATGATCTGGAAAGGAGGGGTTTGAAAGTAGAATATCTTAATATCACACAATTGTCTGAATATAGAAAAGATGCTCATCCATCCATCTACAAGAGGCATTGGGTGCCTCCAACAAAGGAACAGTTAGCAAACCCCAAGAGCTATGCAGATTGTGTACATTGGTGTCTTCCTGGAGTTCCAGATGTTTGGAATGAGATTCTTTATGCCTACATCATGTATCATTGATATGAAGATCAATGAGATGAAAACTTAACAAAGAGCTTGCATGCCATAAATGTTTTGAATTTTTTAGGAACTAATGTACATTTTCTTACAAGAATGCTATAGAAATAATAATCTTGAGTTAGTCATCTTTCAACTCCAACCTAAACCCACTCTAATTGGGAATGTGAAATGTGTGATAGCAATTTAATTGGAAATTTGAGTTAGGTAAGGGACTGTTTAGTTTAAGATTATAACTAATTTAATCATATTTTTAATTATTCAAAACAATAATCAATTAGGCAACTAAGTGGATTTTCAAATACTACAACAACAACTAAGGCTCTGTTTGGTTGTTACTATATTACTGTTTTAATAAATTGTTTGTTTTGTCTGTTTTTTTAACCAAAATTTCTAAAAATAAAAACAAAGCTACAATAATTATTTTTGCTACAGTAATTTTTATATTATTAATAAATAAAATATCAAATTTAAATTTAAATTTAAAAGTTTTAATAATAAACAATTATACCTAACACAATCTTCCACCAAAACAAACTTATAAAATATTACTTCAAATTTGAATTTCAAAAATTTTATTAATAAAAAATTCTCCACTACAAATTTCCTCCAAAACAAATTTATTAATCCAAACACCTTCAAAATATTCCTTTCTTATAACAAATCTCAAGAAAAAAGATTCCAATATAAAATTAAAAAAGGAAAAATTTGTATTAAGGGTGCACTTCAAAGCCTTATTATTAAATAAGACGTAACTTTAGTCTATTTATTGTTAAGGGCATAAAAATAATTTAATTTGTTTATATAATTAGTAAAATACTTTATTATTCATGGATAAACTCAAATAACAAATAACAATTGTCCAATTAATTTACTTTTAATAATTTTCAATCACTCATTCAAACCACCTCATTTATTCATTCAATCAATTCAATTTTAATTTTTTTCAATCATTTTTTCTTTTAAACTCACCCAATCTTTTCCTTCTCTAAAACTGTCTAATTTTCTTTTTCAATAACTGATTCAATTTTAATTATATTAACTATTAATTTAATCATATCATTCATTAAAATTATTAAAAGAATTATGTTAGTATAAGAAAATAAAAAAGATTTTTATATTTGAATATAATAGGTAGAAATAATTAATTCGATTTTCACTTTGAAGGAAAAATAAATAAGAATATTATGCATTCACTTCTAATACTTTTACCCTTTGTGAAAAAAAATAAAAAAAAGTTAAAGAAAATAAACTTGAACTAAAGGATTTGAGTTGCCTGTCATTTGCAATAATATGATTTAATTTGAAATATAATACACATTTTGTTTCTAAATTAGTTATAATTTATTTTTTTATTTGTTGTATTTTGTTTGTTTTAGATTGAATAAAATTCTACCAATCATATGATTTCAATCTGAGACATAATTTTCCTTTCATTTATTTTTTTTTTCTAAATTTCAATTTTAATTATTTTCCTTTTTTCTTGTCCAAATTTCACATTTTTTGTTTTAGATTGAATGAATAATTATGTCAGTAATATGATTTCAAATTGAGACGTAATTCATTTTTATTCTATTTATGACGTTGAATTGATTGAATGACGTTGTTTGGATAAGTGATTGAAAATGATCAGAACTGAATTGATTGGATAATTGTTGTTTGTTGTTTTAGTTTAATTCACTACATATATTTTGCACATAGTACACGCATTTTCACACACTACACATGTTTTACACATACTACACACATTTTCACATACTACACATATTTCACACACTACACACATTTTCACACACTACATATATTTTTCACATAGTACACACATTTACACACACTACATATATTTTTTTTATATATTACATATATTTTACAAACACTACACATATTTTACACATAGTACACACATTTTCACACACTACACATATTTTATACATAGTACATGCATTTTCACACACTACACATATTTTACACATAGTACACGCATTTTCACACACTACACATATTTTACATATACTACACACATTTTCACACACTACATATGTTTTACACATACTACACACATTTTCACACACTACATATAGTTTTCACATAGTACGCACATTTTCACACACTACATATATTTTTTATATACTACATATATTTTACAAACACTACACATATTTTACGCATAGTACACACATTTTCACACACTACACATATTTTACACGTAGTACACGCATTTTCACACACAACACATATTTTACGCATAGTACACGCATTTTCACACACTACACATATTTTACACATACTACACACATTTTCACACACCACATATTTTACACATATTGCACATATTTTAATCATACTACACACATTTTCACACAATACACGCATTGGTAAATGACCAAATTCCAATTGAAATGAAATCTTTAGGATAAATCAATGCAATTTAGGAGGAATCAATGAAAGGACATCAATTCAAATCCTGGATTTTCGAATTGAGGGAGATATTGAGAGAGATCAAGAATTCTCACTATTTCTTAGATTCATGGACCCAATTCAATTCAGTGGGATCTTTCATTCACATTTTTTTCCACCAAGAACGTTTTCTAAAACTCTTTGACCCCCGAATTTGGAGTATCCTATTTTCACGCAATTCACAGGGTTCAATAAGTAATCGATATTTCACGATCACACACTACACATATGTTACACACACTACACACATTTTCACACACTACACATATTTTACACATAGTACATGCATTTTCACACACTACACATATTTTACACACACTACATGCATTTTCACACACTACACATATTTTACACATAGTACACATATTTTCACATACTACACATATTTTTCACACAATATATATATATATATATATATATATATATATTTGTGATGGTGTTCGTATTAGCTAATAAATGATGGGATTGGCAACCCCAACCCGCTGAGAGGGATATTTGCCTAAAAAAATATATATATATATATATATATATATATATATATATTATACACACTACACATTTTAACATAATACACACAATTTACACATATTAACACAACCCATATACTAAGGCCCAGGAATCAATCGGCTTTAAGAGTTCACTATTTCCCATTTATCACTCTATCCATACACTTGCCTTTATCCTCATCTTATCATTGATTTTCTCTTTTAGACCCAATTGATTTTCTCTCATTCTCCTTTCGTTTGAGTTCTAAACATCTCTCTCAAGTTATTTTATCTAATTTTGTGTCTTTTACGATTATTTGGGACACGTATTTAATTTTTTCTAGAGCGGGATCGGGGAAGAATCCGCACGAATCTGGATTCCGGACGTAATCCTGGGCGTGAAGAATAAAAAGGGTGAAACTTTGTCTTTACAATTTTTTTAATTATTCATTTATTTTTTCTCGAATAGTTTATTAATAAGTGAAATTCCGCCTATTTATAAGTTGTTTGTCGATCTATAACTAGTTTGTCCTAAACTCATAAAAATGATGAGAGTTGCATTAGGTTGGTAATCAGTATAAAACTTTGTTGTTCAAATGATATAAATCATATTAAAAGTCATATGAAGGATAAAAATATTTTCAGTTTATGGAGTGTGTTACATGTTCCAACTGTAGCGTTTAAATAAGGAACACTACATCTTCACAAAGTTTGGGTGCAATTGATGGATTTGTCCAAACCCTCATAAATTAATCTAGTTTCTCCACTAAATTACAATTAAATTTGCTATGATAGTAGAACTTTCACGAATCTCAAGGGATCTAATAAGCTATGTTTGGTTGTTATGGTTTTTTTTATTTATTTCACAAATATAAAATAATTTGTTTGTTTTTTTAAATTTTTTTACAGAACTTTTTAAAACTAAAAGTAATGCTACAATAATTATTTTTGCTAAAGTGAATTATAATAATAAACAATTCTTCATAACATAATTTTTCACCAAAATAAACTTATAAAATATTAATTCAAATTTGAATTTTAAATTTTATTAATAAAAAATTCTCTAATACAAATTCCAACAAAACAAACTTTATTAATCCAAATACATCCAAAATATTTATTTTTTATAATAAATCCAAAAAAAAGATTCTGTCATAAAAAAAAATACCCCATCTAAAGGTAACTTTAACATCTTAGATTTAACAGTTAGACAAGTGGATTTTTGAATTCTAACTAATGAAAAATTAAATTCAACAGTAAATCAAATGTAATAGGAATTAATACCATCTCTCGACTTACTGTATACTATCAAAGTGTTGAAGGATATATTAAGGGTGTGTTTGGATAGGGATTTTTAACCCATTTTTCATTTCATTCCAAATAAAAATGTTTGTTTATATCCAATTTCAGAATAAAAATTTTCAACTTTTCGAACCACAAAATGAAGGCATTTTAGTCTTCTCAACATCTTTTAATTTTTTCTTTTAGTTTATTATTTTTTTTTTTGAGTTGATCGCTAACAGTCAAAGATTGACTGTCGTCGGTTAACCCAAACAATTTAATAAAAAAATTATTTAAAATTTATTTAATAAAATAATTGTTCTACACAAAAACCAATTAAAATAAATTTTCAATCCAAACACTCAATTCTCAAAAAAAAATCTTTTTGTAAAATGCAATCCAAAACCTTGTTTTTTTCGCAATTATCAAAACAAAACACATATCCAAAAATACTCTCAAATTTCACTTTTTCTAATAATATTCACTCGAATCCATATCCACAATCGAGGGCGGGCATAAAAAAACATCACAAAAAAGTCAAAATCAATTCTTTTTAGATTTTAAAATACATGTGTTATAACCAATAAAAAATGTAAATTTGGTGAAAAAAACTAAATTTCACTTTTTTTTTATACCGTTCATTAGAATGTATGTTCACAATTGAAGTGTGTATAAAAAATAGTAGAAAAAAAGTCAAAATCAACATGTTTTTTTACTTTGTTATTTTTGACCAAAATACGTGTGATAACCCATGAAAAATGGAGGTTTGGTGAAAATTTTAATTTTTACTTTTTTGACAATATTCACTAGAATGCATTCTCACAATCGAGATGGGTGCAAAAAACAATATAAAAAAGTCAAAATCAACGTGTTTTTGGATTTTGCCATTTTTCGCTAAAATATGTGTGCTATACCTATGAAAAATAAAAATTTAGTAAAAAAAATCTAAATTTCATTTTTTACACCTGTTCACAAGTAAACATATTAACAATTGAAGTAGGTGAAAAAAATAGTAGGAAAAAAATCAAAATTAATACGTTTTTTGACTTTTTCATTTTTGACAAAAATACGTGTGTTTCTAACCGATGAAAAATGTAAATTGGGTAAAAAAAATCTAAATTTCACTTTTTTTGACACCGTTCACAAGTATGCATGTTTACAATTGAGTTGGGTAAAAAAACAGTTGGGAAATTTACAAAATCAACACGTATTTTGACTTTGTCATTTTTTACCAAAACACATGTGTTATAACCCATGAAAAATAAAGGTTTGGTGAAAAATTTTATTTTCACTTTTTTGACAATATTTACTAGAATGCATGTTCACAATGGGAATAGGTGCAAAAAATGGTACAAAAAAAGTAAAGTCAACTTATTTTTGGACTTTGCCATTTTTTGCTTAAAATTACGTGTGTTATAACCAATGAAAAATGAAATTTTAGTAAAAATTTAAATTTCACTTTTTATTTTCACCGTTCACGAGGATGGATATTCACAATTGAGGTACATATGTGAAAAAACAATAGGGGAAAGGCCAAAATCAACATTTTTTTTGCTTTTCCATTTTTGACAAAAATACGTGTGTTATAACCCGTGAAAAATAGAGGTTGGTGCAAATTTTAAAATTTTACTTTTTCCTGACAATATTCACTCGAAAGCAAGTTCACAATCAAAACAGGTGTAGAAAACATCACCAAAAAGTTAAAATCAACGCGTTATTTAATTTTGCTATATTTTACAAAAATACGTGTCTTATTATCCATGAAAAATGTAAATTTTGTGAAAAAACTAAATTTAACTTTTTTTGACGTCGTTCATTAAAATGCATGTTCACAATTGAGGTGTGTGTAAAAAACATTAGGAAAAAAGTAAAAATCAACACGTTTTTTTACTTTGCCATTTTTACCAAAATACGTGTGTTACCCATGAAAAATGGAGGTATGATAAAAATTTTAATTTTCACTTATTTTGAAAATATTCACTAGAGTGCATATTCACAATCGGGATAAGTGAAAAAAATGGAACAAAAAATATCAAAATCAAAGTATTTTTAGATTTTGCCATTTTTGGCTAAAGTGCTTGTGTTATGACTCATGAAAAATGTAAATTCGGTAAAAAAAAATCTAAATTTCACTTTTTTTACAGTGTTCACAAGCATGCATGTTCACAATTGAGGTGAGTGAAAAAAAAGTAGGGAAAAGACCAAAATCAACACTTTTTTTACTTTGCCATTTTTGACAAAAATATGTGTGTTATACCACGTGAAAAATGGAGATTTGGTAAAAACAAATTTAAATTTCACTTTTTCCTGACAATACTCATTCGAATGATTGTTCACAATCGAGACAGGTGTAAAAAAATATCACAAAAAAGTCAAAATCAATTCTTTTTAGAATTTACAATTTTCAACTAAAATACGTGTATTATAAGTCAAGAAAAATGTAAATTTAGTGAAAAAAAAACTAAATTTTACTTTTTTGATACCGTTTATTAAAATGTATTTTCACAATTGAAGTGCATGTAAAAACAGTAGGGAAAAAGCCAAAATGAACACGTTTTTTTTTTACTTTTTCATTTTTGACCAATATATGTCTGTTATAACCCATGAAAAATGGAGGTTTGATGAAAATTTTCATTTTCATTTTTTTTGACAATATTCACTAGAAAGCATATTCACAATCAT
Organism: Ophiorrhiza pumila; assembly: GCA_016586305.1. NCBI lineage: Eukaryota > Viridiplantae > Streptophyta > Magnoliopsida > Gentianales > Rubiaceae > Ophiorrhiza > Ophiorrhiza pumila. The sequence goes on from BLIW01000004.1 coordinate 9,997,612, forward strand.
GGTGGATGAAAAAAAAAAGGTACAAAAAAAGTTAAAATCAACGCGTTTTTAGATTTTGCTATTTTTCTCTAAAATACGTGTGTTATAACCTGTGAAAAATGAAAATTTAGTAAGAAATCTAAATTCACTTTTTTGACACCGTTCAAAAGTATGTTTGTTCACAATTGCTGTGGATGAACAAATAGTTGGGAAAAGACAAAAATCAACATGTTTTTTACTTTGCTATTTTTGACAAAAATACGTGTGCTATAAACGTGTAAAAGCATCACAAAAACTCAAAATTAACGATGTTTAGATTTTGCCATTTTCTGCTAAAATACATGTGTTATTATCCAACAAAAATGTAAATTTGGTGAAAAAAACTAAATTTTACTTTTTGTTACACTATTCATTAGAATGCATATTCACAATTGAGGTGTGTATAAAAATTAGTAGGGGAAAATGCAAAACCAATACATTTTTTTTACTTTGTTATTTTTATCAAAACATGCGTGTGATAACCCATGAAAAATGGAGGTTTGGTGAAAATTTTAATTTTTACTTTTTTGACAATATTCACTAGAATACATGTTCACAATTGAGGTGGGTGCAAAAAACAGGACAAAAAAAGTCAAAATCAACGTACTTTTGAATTTTGCCATTTTTCGCTAAAATATGTGTGCTATGACCTCTGAAAAATGGAAATTTAGTAAAAAAAATCTAAATTTCACATTTTTTTAAAATCTGTTCACAAGTAAGCATGTTCATATATGAGGTGGATAAAAAAGTATGAAAAATGCCAAAATTAACACGTTAAACCTATGTCATTTTTGACAAAATTACGCGTGTTATAACCCATGAAAAATAGGAATTTGGTAAAAAAAATCTAAATTTCACTTTTTCTGACTTGCATATTCATAATTGAGATGGGTGACAAAATAGTAGGGATAATACCATAATCAACACATGTTTTAACCTTGTCATTTTTGACAAAAATACTCTTATTATAACCCATGAAAAAAATAGGTTTGGTAAAAAAATTTATTTTCACTTTTTTTGACAATATTAACTAGAATGCATGTTTACAATGGGCATGGATGCAAAAAATGGTACAAAAAAAGTAAAAATAAACTTATTTTTAGATTTTGCTATTTTTTGCTAAAAATACGTGTGTTATAACCCAAGAAAAATAGAAATTTTGTAAAAAAATCTAAATTTTACTTTTTATTTTCACCTTTCACAAAGATGCAATATTCATTATAACCCATGAAAAATTGAAGTTTGGTGAAAATTTTTATTTTCACTTTTTTTTTGACAATATTAACTAAAATGCAGGTTCACAATAGGGGTGGGAGCAAAAAATGCTACAAAAAAGTAAAAATTAACGTATTTTTGTATTTTGCTATTTTTTGCTAAAAATATATGTGTATAACCTATGAAAGACGGAAATTAGTACAAAACATCTAAATTTTATTTTTTTTTACACCGTTCACAAGGATACATATTCACATTTGAGGTGGATGAAAAAACAGTAGGGAAAAGGCCAAAATCAACAAGTTTTTTTTACTTTGCCATTTTTACAAAAATACGTGTGTTATAACCCATGAAAAATAGAGGTTTTGTGAAAATTTTTAAATTTTACTTTTTCTTGAAAATATTCACTCGAATGCATGTTCACAATTGAGACATGTGTAAAAATATCACAAAAAATCATAATCAACAAGTTTTTGAATTTTGTCATTTTTTGCTAAAATATGTGTGTCAAATGAAAAATGTAAATGTGGTGAAAAAACTAAATTTCTCTTTTTTTTTACACTGTTCATTAAAATGCATTATCACAATTGAGGTGTGTGTGAAAAATGGAGGCTTGATGAAAATTTTTATTTTCACTTTTTTTTTACAATATCCACTAAAATGCATGTTCAAAATCGGGGTGAGTACAAAAAAAAATAGTACAAAAAAGTCAAAGTCAATGCATTTTTGGATTTTGCTTTTTTTTTTTTTTTGCTAAAATTCGTGTGTTATAGCCCATGAAAAAAAAGAAAATTTGGTAAAAAAAAATCTAATTTTCACTTTTTTTTACACCATTCATATGTATGCATATTCACAATTGAGGTAGGTGAAAAAATAGCGGGGAAAACTCAACATCAACAAGCTTTTTAACTTTGCCATTTTTTTTTACCAAAAAACACATGTTATAACTCGTGAAAATATATGTTTTTTTTTTGAATATTTTGTGAAAATGGAGGTTTTGTAAACTCACAAATCAAAACATAACATGTCATTATAGCTATAACCTTTTTCATATTTCAAATCTCCACCGCAAATAATCATTAAATTCACACAAAAAACAAAGGGTCTATAATGGTTATTGTGGGGTTTGGAAAAAAGAAGGATAAAAAGGAATTTTACATGTGATAAGTCAAAATATAATTGAATTCTTTGCATGACAATCTTCAAAATCACTTCACTTCATTCATTTGAAATTCATTTCCATTTTCTTTGTTTTGCAACTACTTCAAGCATTTTGAAAGAATTGAACTTCTTCCATTTCACACTTCATATAGTGGTGGCCACGGTTCCGGAACCGCCGGTTCCGGTTCCGGTTCCGGTTTTTTCGATTTTTAGTTTCGAATTTCGATTTTTATCCCACTATTATTTCAAACTCAAATAATACAACATAATAATATAATTATAATAATAATAGTTACAATTAAACTTAATTAATATATAGTTTTTAGATAATAGAACTAGGAAGAATTAAATTAGATAAATTCAAGGATATAAAAATAATATGAATATTTGAATTGTTAATTAGAATTCAACTAGTATAATATTATAATATAATAACATAATTAGAATAGTAGTTAAAATAACAGTAATATATGAATTTTTTAAAATAATAGAATTATGAATATTAGATAAGTGAGAAAGAAAAATATAGAAAGAATAAGAGTATTTTATAAAAATTTTCAAGTTAAAAAATTTAAATCATAAATTTACAAGTTAAAAATTAATAAATGAAGAAATTACTAAATTTTATTCATTGGATAGAAAAATTTACAAGTTAAGATTTTTAAATCATAAATTTACAAGTTAGAAATTAATAAATGAAGAAACTACTAAAATTTATTCATTGGATAGAAAAATTCACAAGTTAAGATTTTTAAATAATAAATTTACAAGTTAGAAATTAATAAATGAATAAACTACTAAATTTTATTCATTTGATAAAAAAATTTACAAGTTAACATTTTTAATCATAAATTTACAAGTTAGAAATTAATAAATGAATAAACTACTAAATTTTATTCATTTGATAGAAAAATTTACAAGTTAAGATTTTAATTCATAAATTTACAAGTTAGAAATTAATAAATGAAGAAACTACTAAATTTTATTCATTTGATGGTTTAAACTTTAAATTTGAATACTAGAATAATACAATTGCAAAATATGGAAAATTATAATATTTGATAAACATAATAAATTATTTCAAATTTTCAATAATGTAAAAATGTACAATATGATATTTTTCTTCATTTTAATAAACTAATAGTCGTCGTCGTCGTCGTCGTCGTCATTATTGGCTCTATCGGCATCGGTGACCGGTGAATTAGTTCTAGTTGTACAAGTAGAGCTACCATCGGTGGTAGTACCGTCTAAATCTAAATCAAAATTTTCTTCTATGTCTTGTTCTTGTTCTCTATATGCGGCTTTAGTCCAATCATCTACTAAAGCTTGAATCTCCAAGGACATGGGACTCATACGCGATCGGGTCTCGTCCAAAATGTTGCCACCTTGACTAAAAGCTTGTTCCACGGCTACGGTTGATGTCGGGGCCGCCAAAATCTCTTTGGCTATCGAAGCAATAATGGGAAACATCGTTGTCTTGGATTTCCACCATTCCAATATTTGGAAGTTCTCAACATTATCACATTCATACTTGTTATCACTAAAATCAAAAGAAGTGGTTAAATATATCTCAAGTTCCGTACTAGTAGTACCCTTGTGTTTTTTTAACGATTGAAACATTTCTAAACCAGGAAGGATAAAGGAAGACGAAGATGAAGATCCAGTTGAAAAACTATGGTGAGTAGTGTGAGTGGTACTACTAGAAGGAACTTGAGATTGAAAATTAGAAGAATATTCTTCATATAATGCATTTAACATATCTTTAGTCTCACTTATGTATCTACTTACATTTAATTGTAATTGAATAATATTTGGATCTAATGGAAAACATTCTTGTAACGAATTATAATAATACTTCAAATATTGGTCTAAACCTTGAAATTTAAAACGAGGGTCAAGAACAATAGCAACTAAATATAAAATTGGAATTTCTCTATAATAATTAAGCCATTTTTCTAACATGTGAATAATACTTTGCGTCAAAGTTCCATCATTTATGTGAATTTTTAACACACCAATTATATTACATGCTTCAACTAAAAATAAATGAGAAGTTGGAAAATACACACGTGAAAACAAACAAGTAGCATCCTTAAAAACTTTTAAAACTTCTAACAATTTTAAACAACAAGTCCAATGATTAGGATATAATACAATTCCAAGACAAGAGTTATCAATGAAAAAGTTACATAACAATGAACTATATTTAGAAGAATCACAAAGTAAATCATAAGTAGAATTCCAACGATTTGGAACATCCTTTTTAAATCTTTTAGGTTTTTGTCCATGTTGTATACAATATTTTCCCCATGTTTTCATTAAACTTGGATGTCCACTCAAATATTTAATTGCATCTTTAATTGGTTTAATATGAATTTCTAATGCACTTAAACCATTTTGAACGGATAAATTTAAAATATGGCATACACATCTAATATGAAAAAATTTCCCACCTAAAATTGGTGCACAAATATCTTTTAATTCTACAATAGATGCATTATTAGCCGATGCATTATCAAAACCAATTGAAAAAATTTTATCATTCAAATTATATTCTTCTAAAATAATACTAATTAATCTAGATATATTTATGGGCCGTATGAGAATCATTAAAAATTCTAATGCAATTACTCTTTTTGTAAAAACCAATTTGAATCTACCCAATGACAAGTTATACCCATATAACTATTCATTTGCCAATGATCACTCCAAATATCGGAACATATTGAAACACGAGAATCTAATTTTAAAAAAATATTCCGATAAGCTATTTTTTTTCTTTTTATGAATTTTTTAATATCACGTGTTAAAGTTGTTCTAGGAACACGTTTAACTTGTGGATTGTGCATTTTCTTGTACTAATCTCACAAAATTTGGTTTTTCACAAATGAAAATGGTAAATGTTGTACACAAACAAATCTAGCCTACACCATCTCTCCATTTTGAATCACTAAATTTAAATAAATTTAAATTACTAGAAGAAGAAGAACTTGTGAGCAAAACCGGTTTAATTGCGCTTGTGACTTTTTGAAGGCCGATTTCTTGAGGATCGTTTTCTCCAAATGCTTGTTTAGTGTACCATATCCACTCCCAATTTTGAAGGGCGTATTGATTTCTCGCAAAAATTGCATTGTGCTTAATAAGAACTCCATCGGCATCAAAAATTTTTGTGAAATATTTCACAAACATTTCGATTTTGGATTCGTTGGTGGACGACGATTTGATTGTGATTCATTACCAATATTAATTGGTTGGGATGAAGAACCAAAACTATCCATTTTATAAAAAAAATTCAACGGATTAAAAAAGAATAAGAAATTGAAATAATAATATATTAAAAACAAAATTAATAATTTAACTAATAATTATAATAGAAACAATAATTGAATTGAATTTTATAAAATTTTGGATGTTTGAGAAAATTGAGCATGAAGAGAATTAGAATGAGAAATTTAATAATAATATATTAAAAACAATATGAATAATTAACTAATAATTATAATAGAAACAATAAAATATAATTGAATTTTATAGAATTTTGAATGCTTGAGAAAATTGAGATGAAGAGATTAGAATATTGAGAAAGAAGAGTAGAAATTGTGTGAGAAAAATGAAAAAAAATAAGGGGTATTTATAGATAATAGATTAGAAAAAATTAAAAAAAAAAAAAAAGAATTGAGAGGAACGGTCAAATAATTGACCGTTCCTCACCCATTTCTTTTGGACCGTTGCCACCATGGCAACGGTCAGCAACGGTCAAATAATTGACCGTTGCTTTTTTTTTTTTTCTTTTTTTGTTACAGGCGCGTGTGAAACACGCGCCTGTATATTTTTTTTTTTTTTAACAGGCGCGTGCTATGCACGCGCCACATGCTTGCCAGTCAGCCACTGCTGACGTGGCAATTTTTTTTTTTTTTTTTTTTTTTAACGGTTTGGAACCGGAACCGGAACCCGGCGGTTCCGGTTCCAAACATAAAAAATTGGAACCGTAACCGAACCGCCTATAGGCGGTTCGGTTACGGTTCCGGTTGAGTGGGGCCACGGTTCCGGTTCCGGAACCGGAACCGGCGGTTCCGAACCGGCGGTTCCGGAACCGGAACCGTGAAAATGGCCATGTCTAACTTCATAGATGAATCACATTCTTGCATCCATTTTCTCCTTTTCGCTTTCTTTTTTCTTCTCTTTCTATTTTTTTCAGCACACTTTTCTTTTTTTTTTCTGCTTCATTTTTTTTTCACAATTCATCTTGCCATAAAATTCATTCTATTCTCGACCAAGGGTTCAACAAGATAGATAAAATAAATGGTTAAAGTTAAACATTTAACTGGCTGGAACAAAGATAGGTTAAGCCTTAAAAAATGGCTATCTAAGGACGGAAAAGACATAAAAGTTGGGTATTTTACGAAAGTCTAAAATAGCTAAACCTAAGTGTCCTTAAAGAAAATTAGAGCAAAAGATAGGTATCAAATCTTGCACACTCTTAAATTAATAATGCATTCCACACTTGTCTCTTTCATGCATACCAACTCAAACTAATAATGTATACTGATATAACAATATTCATACATTTTTAAATTGACAGAATCAGTCAAATATATGCCTATAACAAATTACCGAACAGTCAGGAGCAAAGGGAACAAGCAACAGTAATATTATTTTTAACTTTATATATTCATATGTTTATGGAATAAAGAGATATACAACTTTTATTGACTTTGGCATCGGAGTAGACTTCCGGGGATCACTTCGGGACTTTGCTCTAACGTCATTCTATTTTGCAGATAGCATAAAAATATTGTTTGGAACTTGATTGTCGCAGCTCGGTTAGATAATTTCCCGAGGTGAGAATTTGAGCTCTAACATACACTAATTTAAAAATTATTTTAGACAAATATCAAGAATAGATAAATAAAAGTTATAAAAATGGATAGAAATTAGATATATGCATATCAAGTGGTCATTGAGTTAGATTTTTCTTACATAAAAAGTGAATAAATGAACATTAAATATCAAATTTACAATGTAAGGGATCCTTAAAAAATTAAATATTCAAGGACGTGCCCATTGCATCAATAAATAGCAAAGCAAAAGCCAAAAGGATATTGTGTATCTTGGCAAATATTTGAAATAAATGCAGTGTGCTTAAGTTGTTGAAATAAACAATTTCCAAAGCAATAAGGCAGTCGTAGTAAACAAAGCTACCACATTAATTAATGGCGGTGCAGATTTAATTCGTTGATTATTATCTAAACACAAAATGATCAATCAGAGATCAACCCCAACAGCCATGGATCTCGAATATTCAAAGCTCAAATTTGCCTTTACTATTTCAACGTTAGTCCTGAGTATGGACAAGAATATCTTTACTAAATCATGCATCCATTAATGAACAGCTGAACCAATGGATCTTGTATTTCCAGGCAATATTAAAATAAAGCAGTGTGATTCGGTAGTTGAAATAAACAATTTTCACTATTCAGCATTCTTAATTAGTAAACCAATTCAGCAGTCATGTGATTTCTCAAAACAATAAAATAAAATAAAATAAAAAATCAACTATGAATCCTTCCTTTGACTTTTGAGAGATCTACAATTCTGAACAGCCAGTTTCTTTATAGGTTTTTTTTTCCTGTAAAATGAAAGACATCACTCCACACAGCCCATTTTCTCTGTCAAACGCATTATATATGTATTCAAACTAATTTGGCAATTTTTTGCCAAGAAAAACAAAATGCATGGAAACTGCAGGCTGCCTCATCTATAGCTGGTAGTTGCATGTGTTGTAAGTTAATCTTAACAAGCTGTTGATTGTTTATTATATAAGCACAACTGTTCTCAAATCGATCCCAACTCCCATGGCTTCTGAATGAATGCTGAATTTTGCATTAGGGTCTCAACTGGCCTGTCCAAGAGAGGCAAATGGCAGCGCGGTCTAGCACCATTACCATAGTTGTAGCAGAGAAAGCAAGATTGAATTTCGACTACTATCTCATTGGTTTCCTTGTTGCATCATTACTACTCATTTCTCCTTTTTACTATCTAAATGGGAATAGTAGCAGCAGAACAATGCGATTTGGTGATCAAACCAAGAGTACAAGGAGCTCATCGTTTCGACGATGCAATCTGTTTTCAGGTAAATGGGCTTACGATAACACTTCTCGCTACCCCTTGTACAAAGAGGGGCAATGTACTTACATGCTTGATGACCATGCTTGTGAGAAATTCGGCAGAAAGGAGTTTAAATATCAGCATTGGAGATGGCAGCCTCATGATTGTGACCTCCCAAGGTCATTTTCTACTTCTTCTCACTTGCACATATGCGGTTTTCTCTGAATTTTAGTCTGAGATTAATAATTATTTGTTTTGAAGGTTCAATGCGACGGCATTGTTGGAGAAGCTGAGGGGAAAGAGACTCGTTTATGTTGGTGATTCGCTGAACAAGAATCAATGGATGTCTATGGTGTGCCTGCTTGAGTCATCAATTCCACCAGCTGCAAAATCATACACCTCGGAAGGCTCATTGTTCACTTTTGAAGCCTTTGTGAGTAAAAGTACCAATGATTGATTCTCCTTCAATTTAAGTTCGTGAACCATTCTGCTTTGCATCATCTAAAAATCATCAAATTTCACTGTTTTCTCTGGCTAATTTTATGACATACAATTTCTCCTCACGTTTCTTTGCTTTTTTTGTAATCGAGTGAAGGAATACAATGCAACGATTAATTTTTACTGGGAGCCATTGCTAGTGGAATCAAACTGTGATGATCCATTAAGAGTCAACCACCATATTCTTAATCGAACTGTGAGAATCATGGCCATTGAGAAGCATGCTAGGCACTGGAGTGATGCAGACATACTTATCTTTGACTCCTTTATGTGGTGGTTGGACACACACATAAATCTCTTGTAAGTCCATTTTTTAACAAATACTAAATGCTATCTCTTGGACACACACACACACACACACACACACTCACATACTATTTTATAAATTTGTTCCAGGAGGTGATGATATATATGTTTCATCTAGTGTAATCATTCATTGATAAATGGCTAATTAGGTGGGGATCGTTTGGTGACCCTGATGGAATTTACAAGACGTTATGGGGAAGAGAGACTCTGCGTGCCTTGGAGATGGGTTTAAGAACATGGTCAGATTGGTTGGAGATGCATATCAACCGAAAAAAGACGAAATTGTTCTTCATGAGTTTGTCACCTTACCACGTATAGTACGATGAACAGCTTCACCTGGACTACTAATCAATTTCTATTTTCTTCATGTTTTGATCAAATGTGACCAAAGTGATTATATATACATTTGTTTGAACTTGACAGTCCCAAGGATTGGGGATCACCTGAGGACGAAAAGTGCATAAATGAAACAGAGCCCATTTTAGACCAAGGATACTGGGGAAGCACAACCGATCGAGAGATGATGCATATAGTTGAAGCCTCACTCCATGATCTGGAAAGGAGGGGTTTGAGAGTAGAATATCTTAATATCACACAATTGTCTGATTATAGAAAAGATGCTCATCTATCCATCTACAGGATGCAAACCCCAACAAAGGAGCAGTTGGCAAATCCCAAGAGCTATGCAGATTGTTTACATTGGTGTCTTCCTGGAGTTCCAGATATTTGGAATGAGATTCTTTATGCCTACATTATGTATCATTAATATGAAGATCAATGAGATGAAAACTTAACAAAGAGCTTGCATGCCATAAATGTTTTGAATTTTTTAGGAACTAATGTACATTTTCTTAAAAGAATGCTATAGAAATAATAATCTTGACTTAGTCATCTTTGAACTCCAACCTAAACCAACTCTGATTGGGAATGTGAAATCTGTGATAGCAATTTAATTGGAAATTTGAGTTAGGTAAGGGACTGTTTAGTTTAAGATTATAACTAATTTAATCATATTTTTAATTATTCAAAACAATAATCAATTAGGTAACTAAATAATTTCCAAATACATCATCAACAACAACAACAACTAAGCTTTTATTACTATATGTGGGATTGGCTATATGGATCATATTTTGTCATCTTATTATATCATTACACATGTTTTTATTTATATTTAAATATATCATTTATGCAATTTTTAGTATAGTCAATATCATTTTAGTAGCAAAGTTTTTATGCGGGTTGACAACCTAACGCAATCTCCTTTTTTTCCAAATTTGGGACCAGCTACTATAAGTAGGCGAAGTTAGTGAAACGCAACCCGATACCTCGTTTTTTACAATTTCAAAATAAAACACATATCACAACATACTCTCAAATTTCACTTTTTCTGATAATATTCACTCGAATATATGTTCACAATCATGGTAAGTGTAAAAAATATCACAAAAAAAGTCAAACTCAACGATTTTTAAATTTTGTCAATTTTAGCTAAAATACATGGGTTTTAACCAATGAAAAATATAAATTTTGTTCAAAACTAAATTTTACTTTTTTTGACTCCGTTCATGAGAATGGATGTTCACAATTGAGGTGTATGTAAAAAAATTAGGGAAAAAGCTAAAATCAACACATTTCTTTGTTATTTTTTATATAAATACGTGTGTTATAACCCATGAAAAGTGGAGGTTTGGCGAAAATTTTAATTTTCACTTTTTTTGCAATATTCGCTAGAATGCATATTCACAATCGGGGTGAATGCAAAAAATAGTACAAAAAAATCAAAATCAACGTGTTTTTGGATTTTGTCATTTTTCGCTAAAATATGTGTTATGAAACATGAAAAATGGAAATTTATGGTATGTTTGATAAACTAACTTAAGTCTGAAAATTAATTGATTCAAACCCTGACCAATTAAGTTTGTTTGAAAACTAAAAGTTGGATGTCTTAATGAATTAAGAGTATCTGAATACTCGACTTTTTATTTTGGGAAGTATATATATGTATGCTCCAACTTCTCTCTAAGAAAACCTTATCTTCTCCACTCTACCTAAAAAGACCCTAGCTGCCAACAACAATCTCACGTCTCTCGGTACCGAACACTAAAAAAGTTCGGCTCTGGCCTTTGGCCGGAGCCAGATCTGCCATCTTATCCTTTACATTAAGTTTAACCACAAGGTACAACAACCTTTGCAGCCCATTAGACCGACTTACTCCCGCCGCCGGAATCAGTGGGTCACGGTGGTATATCGCCGCCGGAATCAGTGGATCTGGTCATGACGGCAGCCTTCTCTTATCGGGATGCACTGAACGGTCATAAGGCCACCATGGTAGAACCTAGTTGCACTCCAAAAGGATCACCTCCTTCCTCAACAGAGACGACCCCCAATAGTGCCGTATCTATCTCTACCCTTTTCTCAGAACAAGTACAAGCTTTGGCGTCTCCTCTCGGAACTCACAAAGGTGAACTTGCATTTATCTTATCAGAGCATGAAGAGGCTACCATTGCTGAGCCTTTCAAATACACATTAATAGGAAAATTTTCATGGGGGCGACCAGCGATGATCACAATTCGGAAAGAAATTCAGGTAGCTGGCTTCAAGGGATCTTGTTTTGCTGGATTAATCGACTCGCAACATGTACGTTGTTTTTCGGTTTGAGTTGGAGGTTGATTTTCAAAGGATGTGGCTGAAGAAGGCATGGTCTTTCAGGGGATTCACAGCGCGAATGTTTAAATGGTCCACTGACTTCAGTCCCGACGTGGAATCTCCGATCGTGCCTTTTTGGATCAATTTTCCATTGTTGCCGCTTCATTGTTTTAACAAGAAGGTGTTGTTCTCTATTGCCAGTGCTGTTGGGAAGCCGTTGAAAACGGACATGGCAACCGCCGCCGCCTTGCAGACCATCTGTCCGGGTGTAGCAAGAGTGTGCGTGAAAGCGGATATCACTAAAGAAATTCCTGCCCGAATATGGATTGGCAAAGGTGATAAAGGCAGATGGCAAGAAATTCAGGTGGAGGACAAGCCACGTTACTGCACTCTCTGTTATAAGCTTGGACACTCACCAGGTAATTGCACGAATGACTCTGAACATTTGGAAGAAAGGACTAGACAAAAGCAGGTGTGGACTCAAAAGGAAAGTAGGCCTTCTGGTCAAGGTCCTCAAAAGCTTTCTAACTGTAATGTTATTATGAATAACCGGGGTAAAGGAAAAGCTGTCATGACTTCTGATAATGCAATCCCGTCTTCATCCCTGCAACAGCTCACTATTGAAGCAACCCCACAAGTTGCAGTGAACGAAATGCCGAATGCTAATTTGACTGATCCCAAGTGCTCCAAAGTGCGTCAGGATACAATCACGGTTGCTGAGAAGCAGGCCACGGTGGAAAAGAGGAAGGAAGAAAAAGGTGAAGGAGAGGAAAAGAGGTCTGATCCGAGAGATGAGGGCCATTTAAGCCAGTCCAATGATGAAAGTAATCTTGCGCAATTCCTCGCGATTGTTGGTGAGAGTCAAACAGCAGCTGACCTTAGACCAAGTACTCAACATAATGAGGATGGTGAAGGAATCCAGGTAACCAACAAACTCATGGAAACACCTAATCGGGAGGTGGAGCACTCTAGGCCCACTCCAACAAATGATGATAATAATTATGCCCATCTCCTTCAACCTGTTGTTGGACACAAAGGTTGCCCAGCTGCTCTATCGCCAATTGTTCCACATCTGGATGCTGCTATCCTTCTTCAAACTGAGGAATACAGGATACCTTTCCACATTGAACTGCAGATTGAACAGGATCCAGGGGAAGGACAGGATGCTCCTTCAGTAGGTGATGAATGTGGAGGGGGTGTCCCCAATCTACTCCCAATGCCCAAGATCCCTTCAGTTTCTGCTCTCCATAGGATGCAACTCGTCACCACGGAGTCTGAAATGGACCATCAACAATACGGTGGCAGCTCGGAATGGGAGGAGGATACTGACAGTGTTACTTATATGGAAATCTTGCCTAAAAGTAATCACAAGCCAAGGAAGTCCAAAATTAAGAAGCTGCCAGCCCCAGCATCGAGCCGGAAGCTTAGGAGTAATAAATCTGTCAATGCAGTTGGATACAAAAGTAGGTAAGAATGGCAGGTAGTAGGCCCCTGATTGCTGGTATTAGTATCAGTTTGGCCAAACTGAAAACTTGATATGGTGATGTTTCTGGTCTTACTGTGATGATTTCCACTAGTCTCATATGTTGGTAACATGGCCCTTTTGAAAGTCTGGGAGTGCTAGGGTGAATGATGAACAAATATATAGGATTGGATTGTTTGTAGATAATTTCACTAGTGTGAAGGATGTATCTGAAATTTGGCATACAGGTTTGGTTTGGATTTGGTTCGCGTGGCTTGCTATGATAAGGTGGCTCGGGTAGGCAATTCAATTGATCCTTCTGATTGATTGAGTGGAAGTACAAGGGCAGCTCTGGGTCTTCCTGTGTGATACGAAACCCAGATCGATTCGCTCCAAACCCCGGCTTGTATGTCACGGAAGCAATTACAAGACCTTCGAATAAAACCAATGAACAAGAACAATCTAACAAGTAGATTGGAATTTACACGCCAATTGATAAAGCCGCTTCGCGCAAACTAATCAATTCTCAAGATTTGTTAGCTTGAAAACCCTTCGCAGGAAATCAAATTCACAAAGATAAAACAATCACTGTTTTATTTCTCAAATCAAAATTCTTCTCTCATCTCTAAAAACGCAACTAAGATGCCTATTTATAAGCTACAAGCTTACCCTAACTTGCTAAACAAGTAGTCTAATTGGAAAGGAAACTAACACTTAATTAATCCAAATTGGGAAACTTTTCCTATTTGGAAACAACTTATTAACCTAAATTCCTAAAAACTACCCTTAATGAATTAAAGATCCATTAAGCCCATTACATGCCATTATAATGCAAGATAATTTGGGCCATATAATTAACTAATTAATCACGAAATTAATAAGCCCATAATTAACGTTTGGACTTAATCTTATTATAACACAAATTAAAGAAAATCTAAAAATCCCGAAATTGTCCGCATCAGGACGTGACGTGCAACTTCACGGCGTTTTTTCACCTTGATCCCGTCAGAATCTGGAAAACTGCAAAACATAAATGTTTTAGCTCTGGATCTTAGCTTTCTAATGCCGCTGGAATCAACCCATTCCGAGTTACGGTGAGAGAGATATGGCCCAATTACTAAAACGTGGCAGAATTTCTCAGCAAACAATATTTGACGCCTCTTGTCATGATTTCCTTTGTTATCCCATTTTAGAGTCTCGGATCTCCTTGAGACCAACATGAGGCTTATTCTCCATCCTATTCCAGGCCTCCATACACGAGATTCATCTTTAACAATTGGAACAAGTACCTTGGATTTTCTGAGACATGTGATCACACATGATTTCGTATCACTGTGTTTGGGTATGTTATTAAGCCCCTGCCTACCGATGTTAGGGCAGGTTAGCTTACTTGATATCTTGCTTATTTTGGTGTCGTTTTCAGTTGTTTCTGGTGAGAGTTTCTGCGAGTGGCATATGGTCACTGTACTCAGGATGGATGATCAATTAGTCTCTGATGATGGATTTTGAACATATAAAAGGCTAACACTTTTTGTACAATGTACTAACTATTAATAGCCCAGGTGAACATCTGATTAGGTTTGTAAACTGTTGACTACAGCCTAGATTTTATGCTCTTGACAAGAAACTGGATGTAAATGGAGGAGTCCTCCATCGAATCTCTCCTTGATCCTCCTTCCATTAGGCTTTATGCATGTAAATGGGATCGGGATCAAGAAGATCTTTTGTTGTAAGAGTGGTTCTTTTACCACGTATGGTATTTTGAATAAAATGGGAGTGGCGCCCCACCTCGTCGGAGGTTCTGCCAAAAAAAAAAAAGAGTATCTGAAAAGGCAGGCAAAATTCTTTTATGATTTTAAGCGATAAAATTTAGTTTATCGCTTAATTTAACAATACGCTCACACATAATCTTTCAAATAAAATCTAATTTACTATAAATATCTATAATATCTCTTTAATATCTTTTACCATCTCAATTTCTTTTTTACTTCTACATTTAATATTTTTATTTATTATTCTTTCTTTCTTTCTTTTATATGCTAATATTTTTATTCAATGGTATTCTTTCTATTTTTTAATATTTTTATTTAATATGCCTGATTTGATAAAAAAAATTATATTTTTACAATTTGATTAACCTTTTTTACCTTATCTTTTTTATTTAAGTCAAGTTTTGATTAAATAAAAATTATATTTTGAAAAAATAACATCCAATATAATAGAATACATTTTATTCAATATACCTTTTTCTATATTTTAATATTTTTATTTAATATATTTGATTTGATAAAAAAAAATTCATGTTTTATAGTTTGATTAATCTTTCTTAATCTTTTTTTTATTTCAATCAAGTTTTAGTTAATTAAAAATTATATTTTTAAAAGTTTTAAAGATAACATCCAGTACACTAGAAAATCATTAAAATGTAGAGTTCATAAATATATACATTTTTATGATATTATTTTATATTCAAAATTACTAATTTTTAAATTTTTATTTTTTTACAAAATTATACTATATATTTTTTTAATAATTTTGATTTGTTGTTTGAAAAGTAATATATTGCACATTAATTGAAAAATAATTAATTAAAAAAATAAAATCGTTCTATTTATCATTCAGTTATCAGATCAATATGTTTATGAAACAAAATTTAATTATTTCACTATTCAGACACTTATTATTTCAGATTTCATATTTCAGTTTTATCAAACACACCCTTAGTAAAAAATCTAAACTTCACTTTTTTGACACCTATTCACAAGTATGTGTGTTCACAATTGAGGTGGGTGAAAATAGTAGGAAAAATGCCAAATCAACACGTTTTTTACTTTGTTATTTTTGACAAAAATACATGTGTTATAACCCATGAGAAATGGAAATTTGGTGAAAAAAAATCTAAATTTCACTTTTTTTTGTACCGTTTATAAGTATTTATATTCACAATTTAGATGGGTGAAAAAAATAATAGAAAAAATGTTAAAATCAACACGTGTTTTGACTTTGTTATTTTCGACCAAAATACGTGTGTTATAACCATGAAAAATTGAAGTTTAGTGAAAATTTTTATTTTCACTTTTTTGACAATATTAACTAAAATGCAGGTGGTGGGAGGAAAAAATGCTACAAAAATGTAAAAATCAACGTATTTTTGCATTTTTCCATTTTGTTTGCTAAAATTATGTGTGTTATAACCCATGAAAAATAGAAATTTAATTAAAAATCTAAATTTCACTTTTTATACACCATTCACAACTATGCATGTTCACGATTGAAGTGGGTGAAAAAACAGTAGGAAAAATAGACTAAAATTAACACGTGTTTTTTTTGTCATTTTTGACAAAAATATGTGTGTTATGACCTGTGAAAAATGGAGGTTTGGTGAAAATTTTTAAATTTCACTTTTTCATGAAAATATTCACTCGAATGTAGGTTCACAATCGGGGCAAGTGTAAAACATCACAAAAAAGTCTTAATCAATGCGTTTTTCAATTTTTTGCCATTTTTTTGCTAAAATACGTGTGTTATAGCCCATAAAAAATGTAAATTTGGTGAAAAAAAACTAAATTTCCCTTTTTTTTGACACCGTTCATTAAAATGCATTTTCATAATTGAGGTGTGTGTATAAAACATTAGAGAAAAAGCAAAAATCAACACGTTTTTTTATTTTGTCATTTTTTACCAAAATACGTGTATTATAACCAATGACATATGGAGGTTTGACGAAAATTTTAATTTTCACTTTTTTGCCAATATTCACTAAAATGCATGTTCACAATTTGGGTGGGTACAAAAAACAGTACAAAAAAAAGTCAAAGTCAACGTGTTTTTGAATTTTGCTATTTTTAGCTAAAACTCGTGTGTTATAGCCCATGAAAAATAAAAATTAGGTAAAAAAAATCTAAATTTTACTTTTTTTTGCACTATTCACAAATATGCATGTTCACAATTGTGGTGGGTGAAAAAATCGTAGGGAAAAAGTCAAAATCAATAAGCTTTTGACTTTGCTATTTTTTACAAAAATACACATGTTATAACCCCGTGAAAAATGAAAGTTTTGTGAATATTTTGTGAAAATGGAGGTTTTGTAAACTCTCAAATCAAAACATAACATGTCATTACAGCTATAACGTTGCTCATATATCAGATCTCCACCACAAATAATCATTAAATTCACACAAAATCAAGGGTCTATAATGGTTATTGTGGGGTTTGGATAAAAAGGAAATTTTAGATGTGATAAGTCAAAATATAATTGAATTCTTTGCATGACAATCATCCAAATCACCTCACTTCATTCATTTGAAATTCATTTCCATTTTCTTTGTTTTACAACTACTTGAGGCATTTTGATTAATTGAACTTCTTCCATTACACACTTCATAGATGAATCACATTCTTGCATCATTTTTTTCCTTTTCATCTTCTTTTTTCTTCTCTTTCTATTTTTTTAGCACACTTTTCTTCTTTTTTTTTCTGCTTCATTTTTTTCACAATTCATCTTGCCATAAAATTCATTCTCACATATTAATTCTTGACCAAGGGTTCAACAAGATAGATAAAATAAAGGGTTAAAGTTAAACATTTAATTGGTTGGAACAAAGATAGGTTAAGCCTTAAAAAATGGCTATCTAAGGACGGAAAAGACATAAAAGTTGGGTATTTTACGAAAGTCTAAAATAGCTAAACCTAAGTGTCCTTAAAGAAAATTAGAGCAAAAGATAGTGAATTGCTCTTTGCCTTAAGAACTCACTTTAATGTTTAAATCAGGTATCAAATCTTGCACACCCTTATTCAATTCAAACATACTACTCACACTTGTCTCTTTCATGCATTCCAACTTAAACTAATAATGTATACTAACTTAAAAATTATTTCAGACAAATATCAAGAACAGAGAAATAAAAAGTTATAAGAATTGATAGAAATTGAATATATGCATATCAAGTGGTCATTGAGTTAAATTTTTCTTACATAAAAAGTGAATAAATGAGCACTGAATATCAAATTTACAATGTAAGGGATCCTTAAAAGATTAAATATTCAAGGACTTGCCCATTGCATCAATAAATAGCAAAGCAAAAGCCAAAAGGATATTGTGTATCTTGGCAAATATTTGAAATAAATGCAGTGTGCTTAAGTTGTTGAAATAAACAATTTCCAAAGCAATAAGGCATTCCTAGTAAACAAAGCTACCACATTAATGGCGGTGCAGATTTAATTTGTTGATTATAATCTAAACACAAAATGATCAATCATATCAACCCCAAGAGCCATGGATCTCGAATATTCAAACCTCAAATTTGCCTTACTATTTCAACGGTTAATCCTGAGTATGGACAGGAATATCTTTACTAAATCATGCATCCATTAATGAACAGCTGAACCAATGGATCTTGTATTTCCAGGCAATATTAAAATAAGCAGTGTGATTAGGTTGTTGAAATAAACAATTTTCACTATTCAGCATTTTTAATTAGTAAACCAATTCAGCAGTCATGTGATTTCTCAAAAAAAAAAAAAAAAATTCAACTATGAATCCTTCCTTTGACTTTTGAGAGATCTAAAATTCTGAAACAGCCAGTTTCTTTATAGGTTTTTTTTTTCTGTAAAATGAAAGGCATCACTCCACCGCCCGTTTCCCTGTCAAACGCATTATTATGTATTCAAACTAATTTGGCAATTTTTTGCCAAGAAAACCAAAATGCATGGAAACTGCAGGCTGCCTCATCTATAGCTGGTAGTTGCATGTGTTCTGAGTTAATTTTAAAAAAGCTGTTGATTTCTTTTATTATATAAGAAGAAAGATAAATCAAATCAATCCCAACTGGCCCAAAAAAGGCATGCAAATGGTTATGGCAGCACGGTCTAGCACCGTTACCATAGTTTTAGCAGAGAAGAAGACTAGATTGAATTTCAACTACTCTCTCATAGGTTTCCTTCTCGCATCATTACTACTCATTTCTCCTTTTTACTATCTAAATGGGAATAGTAGTAGCAGCAGAACAATGCGATTTGATGATCAAACTAAGAGTACAAGGAGGTCATCGTTTCCGCGCTGCAATCTGTTTTCAGGCAAATGGGCTTACGATAACACTTCTCGCTACCCCTTGTATAAAATGGGACAATGTACTTACATGGATGACTACTATCTTTGTGAGAAATTCGGCAGAAAGGAGTTCAAATATCAGCACTGGAGATGGCAGCCTCATGATTGTGACCTTCCAAGGTCATTTTCTACTTCTCTTCTTACATGCATATATGCAGTTTTCCCTGAATTGTTAAACTGGTCGAGATCGATTAATAATTCTTATTTGTTTTGAAGGTTCAACGCCACGGCATTGCTGGAGAAGTTGAGGGGAAAGAGACTTGTTTATGTCGGTGATTCGCTGAACAGGAATCAATGGATGTCTATGGTGTGCCTTATTGAGTCAGCAATTCCACCAGCTTTAAAGTCATACACCTGTGAAGGCTCATTCGTCTCTTTTCGAGCCTTTGTGAGTAAAATTAGTACTAATGATTGATTCTCCATCTCAATTCCAGAACCACCCCATTCAGTTTGCTTTAATTTTTTTCTGCTTTCTCTGGTTAATTTTGTGATAATGTTTCTCCTGATCAATGACTGAATTTGGATTCTTCCTTTTTGCCCTTTATTTGCTTTTTGTAATCCAATGAAGGAATACAATGCAACGATTCAGTTTTACTGGGAACCCTTGCTGGTGGAATCAAACTGTGATGATCCATTAAGACTCAACCACCGTATTTCTAATCGAACTGTCAGAATCATGTCCATTGAGAAGCATGCTAGGCATTGGAGTGACGCAGACATACTTATCTTTGACTCCTTTATGTGGTGGTTGGACACACACATAAATCTCTTGTAAGTCCATTTTTTAACAAATACTAATATGCTATCTCTTGGACACACACACACACACACACACACTCACATACTATTTTATAAATTTGTTCCAGGAGGTGTTGATATATATGTTTCATCTAGTGTAATCATTCATTGATAAATGGCAAATTAGGTGGGGATCGTTTGGTGACCCTGATGGAATTTACAAGACGTTATGGGGAAGAGAGACTCTGCGTGCCTTGGAGATGGGTTTAAGAACATGGTCAGATTGGTTGGAGATGCATATCAACCGAAAAAAGACGAAATTGTTCTTCATGAGTTTGTCACCTTACCACGTATAGTACGATGAACAGCTTCACCAGGACTACTAATCAATTTCTATTTTCTTCATGTTTTGATCAAATGTGACCAAAGTGATTATATATACATTTGTTTGAACTTGACAGTCCCAAGGATTGGGGATCACCTGAGGACGAAAAGTGCATAAATGAAACAGAGCCCATTTTCGACCAAGGATACTGGGGAAGCACAACCGATCGAGAGATGATGCATATAGTTGAAGCCTCACTCCATGATCTGGAAAGGAGGGGTTTGAGAGTAGAATATCTTAATATCACACAATTGTCTGATTATAGAAAAGATGCTCATCTATCCATCTACAGGATGCAAACCCCAACAAAGGAGCAGTTGGCAAATCCCAAGAGCTATGCAGATTGTTTACATTGGTGTCTTCCAGGAGTTCCAGATGTTTGGAACGAGATTCTTTATGCCTACATTATGTTCCATTGATATGAAGAATGAGATGAAATTTTAAACGTTTTGCTTTTTTTCGGATCTAAGTCACATTTTCTTTCAAGAATACTCAAGAAATTATTATCTTGCGATAGTGTTATAGTGTGTCTTGTATCTTGCAGTTTAAGAAATCTTCTTTTTAAGGAAGCAACCTTTTTGGTATTTTAGTTGTGCATAAGGTTCTTTGTCACCCGTGGTGGTACCAAGGGGGGTGAGCCGGCCGCCCCCTTGTTTTTGGAAGAGAGAGGAGTAGTACTCCTCTCTCCCACTTCCGCCCCTCTTCGTCACCGCGTGGTGGCGCTCGATGCAAATCCTTTAGACGCAACTAATTTGAATGAAAGTTTCTTTTATTTTCCTCCTCATCTAATTTGAGGAAGATGAGACGTAAAATATATATAAAACAAGGGTTATCTTCAATTTACCCCTATGAAAGATGATCTTCAATTACTTTGCCCCTATCAAAGATTTTTACTAGCACTTGATATTCTGTTACTATATTTAAATGAAAAGTTTAAATTTTGCCTTTAAAAAATTATTATTTTTATATTTTATACTATTTTACCCTTAAATTTAATTCTCAAAGTCTTGTCATACTTTATCATCATTTTATTTTCTTTTTGCTTCATATATACTTTAACAAATCAAATTTCTTATTATTATTTTAAATAATATAATAATATATATAATCTTACTAAAAAAATTAGATTTCGGTTACGGTTTACTATTTTTTATAATTTGTTAACTATTTTTAATGTACTTAATCAATAAAAACCTCATATGAATTATTAATTTTTTGGAATGCAATAAAATAATACATACTTTGTCCAATTTTTTTAATTCTTTAATAAAAAATTAATGAAACATTTTATTTTACCAGTCTGATATATGAATTTTTAATTTAGAGTGAATGAATTTTTTATTAAATTTATTAAGTATAAAAGATATCTCTATTAGGAAAATATATATTTATAATAAATATGCACCTTACAACTAATAAGCAAATAATTATTTTATTTATTTATTTTATCATTATATAATTTTATTATGTTGATTAGATTACTTTAATATATATATAATAATATAATTAAAAAAATTTAAGATATTAAATCAATTCTTTAAATTGTCAATAATACAAATAAGATAAACAATCATATTATAAAGACACAACAAACTAAAATGAGTAAAAAAATAAAAAATTACAAGAAACTTGACATATTTATTTATATAAAAGAAGATGAAATAAAAGGAAAAGAACAAAAAGATGAAAAAATAAACAAGTATCATGATTTTTTTTAAAAATTGATCAAATATTTTATGCCTCAAACTAATAATATTTAAGTATTAATACAAAATTATGAAGTAGATAAATTGAAATTAATGTTTAAATATAAAAGGGACAAATATAATTTAATTTATTTCTTATCGATGGATAAAATTATCACTTAAAATTAATAATTAATGATGTTATCAATTAGCATCTTTAATTGATAGTGCAAAATGTTAATAAAAATATTTTATGGGGGTAAAGTGATCAAATGCCATCTTTTATGGGGGTAAATTTAAGATAACCCTTTAATTTATTTTTTATTGATGGATAAAATTGTCATTTAAAATTAATAATTAATGATGTTATCAATTAGCATCTTTAATTGATAGTCAACGGTGCAAAGTGTTAATAAAATTCTTTTATGGGGGCAAAGTGATTAAAGGCCATTTTCATGAGGGTAAATTGAAGATAACCCTAAAAAAAGGAGAAGGAAAGAAAAACAGAAAAAGGGGTTTGTTGGCGTATTTTTTAACACGCCTTTTGGATTAAAAAAAAGAATTTGTTTCATTATTTATGTTTTAATCCCACAAGTTTGATTCTTATTCAAATCTGTTGGCTTTGCAATTTTAAAATTTATATTTTAACCCACAAAAGTTTCAAATTGTTCAATTAAATTATTTCTAATATAATTAAAAATAATATACACATAGATTTATGATAGAAAAACTATACATTCATTTAATGTGATTATTTGAATACACCATAATTCTTAAACTATAAACGTAAATTTCACTCTCTTATTTCCACCCTAATATCTGCAGTCTACTCCTCTCCGCGACCTCACCTCCCTCTCGACTTGTTCCTTCACTACTATTTAGAATTTTAGATGAATTAGTCTAGTTCAGTAGATGTTATTTCGCCGTCACTAACCTCGTCTCTTATTGTAAAGTTTTTTTTTAGTTTTTTTTTAATATTAGTAATGTTTAAATTTTTTATGTGTTTTCTAATATTGTCAATTTGATATTTTAGTAATTATATATATATATATATATATTTGTTTTATAAGAAAAAAAAATTTGTACAATTGAGCCCCTTAAAAAAATCTTCTGGTTCCGCCACTGTTTGTCACACATTGGTTTTGTTATTGAGTTGTTACTCCTCTTGATGTTATAAATAGAACCATTACCATTGATCAAGATATCAATATCTGAATTTTGAGCCTTCAATCTAATGTAGATCACCTTAAGTTAGTAATTGTAGCCTTCGTTAGTCTTCTGTGGGTTATTGAGTTTGTCTCTTTTTATTCTCTTTTGCGATACCCTGTCTAATTCTACTTTTAGCCTTAGTTGTAATAATTTTTTTATGTAAATAACACTAATAATTCCTCAAATTGGGGAGTATCGTTTTACTTTTCAATCTTAAAAGAAATTGTATTGTTATCCCTCAACTTGAGTATTGTTACACAAATGGTCCTAAACTCAATTTTCATTTGTTTGACAATTAATATCGTTAATCATGTGATACAAAATGACGACGTTTGATTGGGATAGGCTGTAAACAAGGAGAATTCTATATCATGGATCAATTGAAAGTACCAAGTCTTGCGGCTTCTAATGTGTAATTGTCATTATTTTGTTTGAATCATTCATCTTCCGATTTTCATTTATGACATTCTTGTTTAGGTCATCTCTCAGTTTCTCGTTTACAATTTTTAACTTCTATTGGAGCATTAGAAACTTTGAAATCTCATAATATCTCTTATTGTACTGGTTGTAAACAAGTAAAAAAATTTTCTTTACCTTTTTATAAAAGTTTTTCTTTTTCTCTTATTATTTAATCAAGTACATTTTGATGTGTGTAATAATTCTTGGTGAATCAGTCAACTTTGAACTCCAACTAGAAATTTGAGTTGAGTTATGGGATTTTGTTTAGTTTAATTAAGATTATAATTATAACTATTCAAAACAAAACTCAATTTAGGAAACAAATAGGGTTTCCAAATTTTAGTACAATCAAATCTTGTCCTAATAGAATTAGAAAGTGTAAAAAGTTTCATAATCTTAACCGAAATATGCCTCTATAAATCTTATATAAATATACACCATTGATCATTAATGAATGACTATTCCATAAACGTTTTTGCAAGTTTGATTGATTTTTGAAGAGTTAAGGTTCGTTTAATTTCTTAGCAGAATATCCAAGAAACAACAGTAATCTTGATTTAGTCCATTGATGATCAAGAAGCACGACGACAATATCTTGCACAATACAAGGGTGAAATACAGGAATAATCATCCTGGAATTGTTGTACCAAAAACAACATAGAAGCTTGACGTGTTGGTTTCTTGCGCAAGAGAAGAAAAACTCAAGCTTAAATTTGGAGAAGCAGAATGATCAACATCAAATAAGATTAGTCACGATGGGAATGGGAATGGCAATGGCCAACAAGTTGGATAATGGAGAATTCATCGATAGAGGATGTAAACGTAAGAGGACTGAAATAGCGACTCTTGATGCTGTAAGAACAATAACAACAACAACAACAACGAAGAAGAAAATGCCGGTACTTTAGGTTCGAGGTTACTCTATATCACTGTTGAGTAGGTACTTTATTGTTACACAAATGGGCCATGAGAGTGGCTGGATGATTTTTCGGTTCGAGGATGTGACTGACTTGGATATGATTTTGATGGAGGGACCCTACGACTCCTTTGGCACGCCCTGGCTATTGAAGAAAATGCCGCCTTTTTTCAACTTTGATGACAGTTGCTTTGCATCTATCCCTACGTGGATCCGACTTCCGGGTTTACCACTTGACTGTTGGAGTGAGAGTGCACTGGGAAAGTTTGCTTCGATGGTGGGGGAGCCTATCGCAGCCGATGAATGTACTGCCACAATGGCAAGGACCGCATATGCACGACTTCTAGTGGAGGTGGATGTAACAAAACCGCTTGTCAGGGAAATTGAGTATGACCTACCAAATGGTGACACTCGCATGCAAAAGGTTCTCTATGAGAGGGAGCCCAAATTGTGCACTTTATGCCGACATGTGGGGCGTGATGCGGATCACTGCAGTCTTAAGGTGGGGAAATCGAGAGCCAGGTCTCAATCAAGACCGAAAAAGGAAGTCCTTCATGCCCCGCCGCAACCAAAAGGGGAGACCACCCCCTTGCCCATGGAGACTGCTCCTACGACAAGGAGGAGCAAATCCAGAGGCCGATCAAAGTCCAAGGCTCCCACCACAAGGATAGATGGCCCGATGATTGAGAAGGAGGTAGCCCTGGAGAGGTTACGGGTGCCTACGGCCGAAGATGATCCCATGTTGCCCATGGACAAGGGCAAGACGATTGTGGACGAGGTGATCGTGCATGACTCACAGGATTTGGACCACCCCCCACCCCCCTCCTTTGCCACGGATTGAGATCGCTTTGCTATGGACTGTGGAGGCCACCACTGAGGAGCCGGCCAGCTCTGCCTCCTCCTTCTATGCGGATATGGCCACGAATGAGGAGAAGCAATGGATCCAAGTCCAAACAGCAAAGAAGAAACTGAATGAAAAGAAGCCAAAAGGGAAGGTGAAGGGTAAGGGAGGTAGTCGGCATCATTCTTGATGCGGATCGGCTTTTAGAATATTAAGGGTTTCAACCTCGCCCTAAAACAAAAAGAGGTTGCTACTGTCCTAGGCAAGCAATGCCTAGATGTGTTTGGGGTTCTCGAATGCAAGATGGATGAGAGTAAGCTGGATTCATTGATGAGGCTAAGGTTCCCAGGTTGGCGCCAATGTAACAACTTCGGTCTATACCAACCGGGCCGGATTTTGGTACTGTGGAACCCACTAAAAGTGGATATCTCCCCCTTGGTGGTCCATGTACAATTTATTCACTTGGTGGTCACATGTAAGGTAACTCAATTAACCTTTCATGTTTCTTTCATCTACGGTCTTAATACTATTAAGGCTAGACGGATTTTATGGAGTGGTTTGGAGACTTTGGCACCGGTGGACACCCTATGGATGATTCTTGGGGATTTTAACAATGTCCTCTTCGAAAATGAGAGGATTGGGTCCCCGGTCACAGCATATCAGACACAGGACTTTTTGGAGTTTACGTTATCGTTTGGGTTTTCTGACGTCCCTTCTATGGGGAGTCACCTCACATGGACCAATGGCACTGTTTGGTCTAAGCTTGACAGGGTAATGGTCAACAACCATTGGTACCACTCTGATATATATGCACATGTCACATTTCATACTCTGACGCATTTCACAGATCATTCCTTATGTGTGGCTTCGGTGGGTGATCAGTTAGACCGGGGCAAGGGTATGTTCCATTATTTCGACATGTGGGGAAAACATGACTCCTTTCTTGATGTGGTTTATCGAGCTTGGTCTCAGCCGTGCTATGGGAGGGAGCAATACATGGTAGTCAGAAGATTGAAGAGATTGAAGGAACCCCTACGAGAGCTCAATCGACTACACTTCCACCACATATCTTCTAGGGTGATCAGTGTTAGAGAAGAACTGGAACTTCACTTCTCGGCCCTTCATGAATCACCTGAGGACCTGGATTTACAAAGGAGGGTAAAGGAGATTAAGAAGGAGGCCTGGAGATTGGGGGAGGCGGAGAGGAGTTTTCTGGCCCAGAAAGCTAAGTGTCGATACCTACTCAACAGTGACCGGAACACTAAGCTTTTCTACGACGCAGTGAAGAGGAATGGTAGGAAGAATTTCATACCGGCGGTAATCACAGCTGACGGTACTACTACCACTTCCCAAGGAGCCATGGTTAGGGAATTCATCACATATTACCACGATCTACTTGGCTCCTCACACACCATGCCAACACTTGATCCTGGAGTGTACCGGCAGGGTAGCTTGGTTTCTCGGAAGGAAGCGGACCACCTCACCCTTCCAGTGGGGGAAGAGGAAGTCAAAAGAGCCATATTTGACATTGGCAATGATAAGGCGCTGGCCCGGACGGGTTTTCTTCGGGTTTCTTTAAGGCCTCTTGGAACATTGTGGGTCAAGATGTTTGTAATGCGGTCAAAGAATTCTTCCAGGAGGGGAGGATCCTCAGGCAGCTCAACCACACGATCATTGCCTTAGTCCCTAAATTCACCCACTCGAGTTCGGTTGGGGACTATCGGCCCATCTCTTGCTGCAATGTTATATATAAGGCCATCTCTAAAATACTGGCTAATAGGATCGTCGGTCTTCTTCCGAAGCTCATTGATGATGCACAGTCAGCCTTTGTGGAGGGGAGAAGTATGTTAGAGAACATTCATCTGGCGCAGGAACTGATCAGAGGATATGGCCGAACACGGAATTCACCTAGGTGTCTTATCAAGGTGGATCTCCGGAAAGCTTATGATATGGTTGATTGGGGTTTCTTGAGGCAAGCTATGGAGTCTATGGGTTTCCCCGCGCGGTATATGCACTGGGTGATGGAGTGTATCACCACTGTTTCATACTCGATACGTATCAATGGTGAGGTACATGGCCACTTCCAGGGACGGCGAGGACTTCGACAGGGGGATCCTATCTCTCCGTATCTTTTCATCATATGTATGGAGTACCTCTCACGGCTGCTATCTTTGAGGACGAGGCGCCTACCCTTTACCATGCATCCTTAGTGCCATGAGCACAAAATATCGCACTTGATATATGCAGATGATCTTATGCTCTTCAGTAGAGGGGACGTGCCTTCAGTACGGGTACTCTGGGACTGTCTACAGCTTTTTGGTGATGTCTCGGGATTAAGGGCAAACGCCCTGAAATCACAGATTTTCTTTGGAGGCAAGACCCCGGTGGAGGTCCAGACGGATATCATCAACCTCACTGGGATACAACGTGGGACCTTCCCTATCAGGTATTTAGGCGTCCCATTAGCGGCGCAGGGTTTGAGGGTTATACAGTTTGCCCCACTTCTGGAGAAGATTACAACGCAGATAGGCCTATGGACTGCTTCCTCTCTTTCTTATGCAGGACGCCTGGAGCTTATTCGATCAGTAGTGCAGGGCATCCAATGCTTCTGGCTCTCTGCATTACCGGTCCCTGCCACGGTCATCACCAGGATTATCCAGCGATCCAGGAACTTTCTGTGGGATGGGAGCCAGACGAAGGTTGCCTGGAAGGATCTGGCTATGCCAAAGGAGGATTGGGAGTCATGGAACCGATGGCATGGAACCTAGCTCTCTTACTGAAACCTCTCTGGAACATACACCACAAGAAAGACTCCTTGTGGGTGCGATGGGTTCACCACTATTACCTGAAGACCCGGTCTATCTGGATTATTCCTCCACATAGAGAGCAGTCCACGCTCATGAGGAGTATCCTATCTATCAGAGACCTGATCCTAGAGCGGGAGGGATCGGTGGAACAGGCAGAAGCACTCATGGATAGGTGGAAACAACCGGGCCTTGTTGGGACTGCATACCACTATTTCAGGAGAACAGCCCAGAAGGTGTCTTGGGCGTCGACGATATGGAATTCTTATATCCCGCCCAAATACTCCTTTACACTATGGCTGGGGATCAGAGGCAAGCTTCTCACACGGGATAGATTGGGTTTTCTTGGTATTGACACCAAATGTGGATTCTGCGGGGAGCTTGTGGAGACCATCCAGCACCTTTTCTTTTCCTGTCCCTTTGCCAAGGCGATATGGGATGATGTGCGGAGCTGGTGTAGATTGAGGCGAGATATGACGACGTTGAAGGTGGGCTTAAAGTGGCTTAAGAAGGAGAGCAAAGGGACTTCCTGGAGGAGTCGCAAGAGAAGGCTAGCTTTCGCATGCACGGTCTACCACATCTGGCTCACGAGGAACAGGTTGTATTTTGATACTAGAGATCCTATTCATCAGGACATTGTGAGTAGGATAAAGACACACGTGTACAAGGTGGGCTCATCATTGTACCCTAGTGTCTCTATCCTAGACTAAGATATGATCTATGTATTTTTGTGTATTTGGCCTTTTGTGATGTAATTTCCCCGTGTATGCCCTGTGTGCAGTGTACATTTATATATGAAAACTGATCAATAAAATTTTTATCTTTGATCAAAAAAAAGAAGAATGGACATTCTTTGTCCACCCATGAGGAAATTTTGAGAAGAGAGAAATTATTGAAGAGGCCTATGAAGATTGATCAAAATTAATGATGAATATTCTGATGAAGGGAATAATATCAGAAGATTAGGCAAAAAGAATCAGAACAAGAACAAGATCAAGGCTAATCATAATGATCATCATGGCATGATGATCATCAAGGAGAAAAAGATTAAGAATAACAAGAAAGATGATGATGATGGTCCAAATCCATCTCCAGAATTGCCATTGGAAGTCAGAAAACAAATTCCTAAAAAACCCCAGAATGAAAAAGGTGCCATTGATAATGAAGCGGTAATTTTGGTGATTCAAAACCGACTCACAGTGAGTGATATTAAGAGGCAACAAAATCGGCTTTTCATTCCAATTAAAGAGTTGAGCAATAATATTCTGACTGAGGAAGAAGAAAAATAGATTGATCTTAAATAAGAGGATAAGCATTACAATTACATGGAGATTGATATTCTCCAGCCATCAAAATAAGTATACAAAGTGCCCTTAAAAAAATGGGTTTCAAAAAAAAGGAAACTTTGCCAAGCCCAGTCAAATTTTCTTACTGAATGGAGATTGTAAACTTATGGTGATTGAAAATAAGCTTCAAGCAGGCATTGTAGTGCAGCTTTGGGCAGAATTAATGGGAAGTTAAATTTTGCTTTTATTAAACTTCCCAAAGATCAAAAAGATCAACCGGATCAAGAGGATGAAGAAGAAGGAAATAATGCTAATGGTGCAGAAGATGATCATAAACCTCAAAAGGATGCAGATAATGCAACATCAATATCAGAAGCTGCAACAACTACTCCAAGTGATGATCAAGAAGATCAAGAAAATAGTGCTAATTTTGCAGAAGATGAACATACACCTCAAAGGGATGATATTAATGCAGATAAAGAAGAATCAAAATCATCAGAATCTACAACTCCAAGTGAAAATTCAACTGCTCCAAGTGAAGATTATGATAGTGACAATAGTACTGATACCAGTGATTATTACAACTCCAATGATGATCAACCCACATAGGATTGAAAAACCCACAACAAGGGAGCTATAGCATAATTAAGGATTCAAGCTGCAATTGGATTTTGATGGTGAATAATTAAAGTTCGAACCATGAATGTTTTCGAGTTTGAAATTTCTATTTTTCTTTTCTTTTTTCTTTTGTTAATCCATGCTATGCATATTTGATATTTCTTGCAAAAATATAAATTTGGTGTTATATATATAAAAGTTAATATTCAATTTAATTAATTCTTTAGCTAAAATCAAGAAAGAATATCGAAAAAGTTTCTGAGTTCCTTTTTAAATATATTATGCCATGGATTTGTCTTCTAATTTATCATACGTCTCAATGATTGGCTATTTATTTTTTTTAAATGAAAATCAACATGCTAAATTACTGGCAGACAATCCCAAAATTGTAAGTTTCTAAAATAAAAATAAAATTTTTTATTAGTTTTTAGAAAAATTTAAAAATTTCTTTTCCAAAAATAAAAAATAATCTCTGTCAATAATATCATACAATTTGAGACACCCAAGCATAAAAAATTCTCTCTTTTTCATCTTTTGTGAACCATTAATATGTACTTCTCGGCATGATAAATTGAATTGTAAAATTTACACTTAATAAATGCATTACGAGTATATGATAAGTAAATTATCTTCGATCTTTAATAGCTTTGAAAAAATATTTTGTCGTTTATTTGCTTGACTATTTAAAGAAGATAAAAAAAAACTTGTATTAATGCTTATTAAAAATTATGTAATTGTGGTATATAAATAATATGATCTTTTTAAATTGATTAATTAACGAAAATTGAATGAAATAGAGATTACTAATTTGTAAAATTTAGACCACTTATACCAAAAGAAGAAAACAAGAAAGCAATGAAAAAATTAAAAAGAATAAGAAATAACATTTGTTTTTAATACTTTTTCTTGTTATTGTTATGTTGTCAAATTTTAATCTTCATTAAATTTTGAGTTTATAAATGAATGAGAAAGATAAATTCAAGAATTCTTTTCTATTCTCAATTTTTGAGATGGCAAACATTCTTTTTATTTTTTATAACATATTCTTTTAAATTAGCTATTCATATTTTATTAAAGTTTAGACAA
This sequence comes from Ophiorrhiza pumila, assembly GCA_016586305.1. Classification (NCBI taxonomy): domain Eukaryota; kingdom Viridiplantae; phylum Streptophyta; class Magnoliopsida; order Gentianales; family Rubiaceae; genus Ophiorrhiza; species Ophiorrhiza pumila. The sequence goes on from BLIW01000004.1 coordinate 10,029,165, forward strand.
TTAAACTAATATTACTAATATATACATTGTCAAAATTTATAACTAAACAACTAAAATTCGTGTTTTAATATGATTTAGTTAAAACCCTTAAAGATGATATATGCATTTACTAAGTATTTACTTTTAAACAAAAAATATAAATTAGATGAAGTTTATGAGGCAAAATGAAAGTATTATGTTAGACTTTCATTTAAAGGGACATAGGGCATTTAAAATGAGGTTAGGGAGACAAAGTGTAATTATTTAAGAGTTATTTACGTCAATTGAACCTATTTTTGGATGGTGTTAAAACTTTAACGGTTGTGGACGAATACATAAAGAGGCAAAATGTATATAAACAAAATATAGTGGGTAAAGTATCATTCAGGCTCAATGATCTTAATAGTCCTTTAATTTGGTTAAATATTATTTTTATTTTTAATTTTAGAAAAGTTACATTTTGTTTCTTTAACTTGATTTTTCTGTATAAATAATCTCAAATTATTTTCCGTTTATTTAACAAGTACTTGCGTTAGTTAGTCATGTGATACTAACTATCATTTAGAACCACGTTATTTTGTACCATATAACTTGTTAAATGAATAAAAAATGAGTTTAGTAGTATTCGTACAACAAAATTTAAATTATAAAATTAAAATATCACTTTTTTTTCAAAATTAGAAATTAATAAAATGATACTTATCTTGAAAAATTATTGATGTCATTTAATTTACTCTATCATTTATCTCTAATAAGTTCACAAAGTGTAATTAATCCTTAATAAATGCAACCAAAAGAAAGAAAACCGTGACAGAAGAAATTGATATAGAGAGGTTCCATTGAAGTTATCGAATGCTACAAGACAACATTTTTTCATGCAAATCTCTACTCTCAATTCTCAAACATGTGTCACCGCCCTTATTCCACGTGTCTATACTCCCTTCTCTTTAAATTCAACACCTCAGCCCCATTCTTCATCACTTCACCATCTCTTCCTCAAGAAAAACACACACTTACACAGTGACACACAGAGTATAAGCCACCGTCCACCGCCCTTCATGGCTGAGCAACAATACCAGCAGCAGCAGCAACGTCCCGCAGATGTTGTCATGGCCAAGAGCGTCCTCCCTCAAAAGGGTCCATCAACTTCACAAGTTTTAGCTGTGGTCACACTCCTCCCTGTCGGTGGAGTCCTCCTTGGCCTTGCCGGGCTGACCCTCGTCGGGACGCTTATCGGGCTGGCCGTTACGACTCCGCTGTTCGTGATATTCAGCCCTGTTTTGGTCCCTGCAGTCATTGCCATCGGATTGGCCGTGGCCGGGTTTTTGACCTCTGGAGCTCTTGGGATCACTGCACTTTCTTCACTGTCGTGGATTGTCAACTACATGCGAAGAATGAGAGGGACATTGCCGGAGCAGTGGGATCAAGCTAAGCGACGCGTGCAGGACACCGCTAGTCAAGTTGGCCAGAGGACTAGAGAAATGGGCCAGAGAGGTCAAGAGACCGTTAGATCATGAGCTCGTTAAGTGGCTTATTATCATGGGCCTCGGCCCAACTTGGATTTTGGTGTTGTTAATGGCTTAATGCGCTGCTTTTTAATATTATCATCTAATTAAGGGGAAAAAAATGTTGTGGAATAAAAGGTTGATGTGGTTAATAGTTTTTGTAGTTTTTCAATAATCAGAGACATCCATGTTAGTTTTCTTTATATTTGATGTTGTTTTCTTTCTTACATTTTCTCTGTCTTCTGTTTTATGTTTAAATTAATGTTAAGTTTTATTTTTACTTTTATTTTTTTTTTAAACTTCCTTGTACACTAGTTTGGGATGTCAAGTCCAAATTTTATTAAACAAAATCAAAGTCCAAATTTTATTAAACAAAATCATAGCCAAAGGGTTGGATGTCAATTCAAATTTAATTAAGCAAAATCAGAGCTAGGTGCACTTGTTTGGTTTGGGATGCCGGTCTTAATTTACTAAATTTACTAAATTAACGGGATCAAGGGTATCAAGGGTACACGGTTGAATGCCACGCTTAATCTACCTCATTCATCTTAATTAATCTACCTCATTCATCTTAATTAATCTACCTCATTCATGGTTTAAATATTAGGATGCAAGTGTGACAGGGGTGAGGTTGGGATGTTAACTCAATATCGGTCTTAATTTATCTTAATTTACCTTATTCACAAGTTATAGTTATGATGTATCTTAATTTACCTTATTCACAAGTTATAGTTATGATGCAAGTCCGACTGGTGAGATTACAAGGTATCGGTCTTAAGTTACATTAAGTTACATTATTCACAAGTTATGATGCAAGTGAGATTACAAGGTATCGGTCTTAAGTTATGATGCAAGTCCGACTGGTTATAAGTGAGATTACAAGATATCTTATTCACAAGATATCTTATTCACGTTACTATGTGTAGTCGGGGTTACAAGGTACTTTATTCATGGGCTGGTTATAAGTGAGATTACAAGGTATCTTATTCACGGACTACACATAGGTTACTATGTGTAGTCGGGTTACAAGGTACTTTATTCATGGGTTACCAGTCCTCAAGTCCCTGATCTTGTGAGGGTTACAAGTACCAGCAAGTTTGACCGGCACATGTTGTGAGGGTTACAAGTTAGGATGCAAGTCTGACCGGTCTGACCGGTTATTGATTATAGGTTGTTGTTGTGAGGGTTACAAGTTAGGATGAAAGTTTGATCGGTTACCGGTTATAGGTTGTGAAGGTTACAAGTACATGAGGGTTACAAGTTAGGATGCAAGTCTGACCGGTTACTGGTTATAGGTTGTGAGGGTTACAAGTACATGATCGGTTACAGTTGTGAGGGTTAGAAGTACATGGTAGGCTGTGGGTTTTAATATATTCTAAGAAATACATATCCGTCTTACTGTCAATCTTAATTTACCTTTCCGACATCTCAATTTTAATTTACCTTCTCAATTAGGATGTCAGTCCTAATTATCTATGGTTGGGACATTCCAATTTGTCAACTATTGAGATGGTCCTAATTTATCAAAGGAGTATCGGTTGGGACATCCCATTTCATCTACTGATTGAGATGTCAGTTCTAATTTTCCTACAAAAATGGGATGTTATTCTTAATTTATTTAAATCACAAAAATTTATGTGGAACGAGTTTATATAAAAACGTGTTTAATATGTGAAACAGAAAATTACTTACCGTCAAAATTTGTTTTATATATGAAACAGACGATTAATCACCGTTAAAATCGTTGAAATCTCAATTAATTCACCGTTGCATATATGAATTCATTTAAGAGGAAATTAGCTACTACCAAAAAGGGAAGAGGAAATTAGCTCCTACAAAGAAGGGTATATGGAATGTTGGTCTAAATTTTATTAAGAAAAATTAGAGCCAAGAAGGGGAAAAAGCCAAAATCTCCCACAAGAAATTAATGTTCAAATGCTTACAAAAATATGGTTTTGCACTTGGCAACAGTTACGGTTGCATGGCATTTGTCTACTCGTCAATTGTCATTGCCTTCACGTTACATAGAGTCATAGACAATCAAAGCACTCGAAAAGATAAGAAAAGGGTCAATTAGGTATGAGTAGGGGTGGCCACAGTTTCGAAACTGGCGGTTCCCGGTTCCACCCGAACCGAATTGTCCGTCGGCGGTTCCGATTCCAATTTCGGAACTGGCGGTTCCAGATCTGGTTCCGGTTTCGGTTCCGGTTCCAGTTCCGTCCTAGTTTCGATTTCGGTTCCGATTTTGTTCCAATTCCGATTTTTTTTCGATTTTAGTTTCGAATTTCGATTGTAATCCCACTTTTAAATTTGATTTCTATTGAAATAATGATTAAACTATTAATTGAAACTCAAATAATACAACATAATAACATAATTAGAATAATAATAGTTACAATTGAACTTAATTAATATATAGTTTTTAGATAATAGAACTAGGAAGAATTAGATAAATGAGATTCAAGGATATAAAAATAAGAAGAATAATTGAATTATTAATTAGAATTCAACTAGTATAATATAATAACATAATTAGAATAGTAGTTAAAATTAAACTAATATATGAATTTTTTAGAATAATAGAATTATGAATATTAGATAAGTGAGAAAGAAAGATATAGAAAGAATAAAAGTATTGAGAGAATGATCGAACTATTAATTGGAATTTAAATAGTATATTAGAATAATAGAATTAGGATAATATAAATTAGAAAATTAAGTTGACACATAATATAATTAGATTAATAGTTGAAATTCAACTAATATATGGAGGTTTTAGAAAAATATAATTATGAAGGATTAGATAAGTGAGAAAGAAAAATATATAAATGATAAGAGTATTGAAAGAATGATTAAACAATATAATAATAATAATTAGAAAAATTAATTAAAAAAATTGATACCATAAACCCTAAACTATAAGCGTTAAAACTTACAATATAAAGATTAAAAAACTAAAAAATTATGTAATGAAAATGAAGTGGTATAGAAATATTTATATATATATTTTTTTGGCCAGTTCCGGCGGTTCCAAAACCGCCGGTTCCAGTTCCGGTTCCACAAATCAGGAACCGGAGACGGTTCGGTTCCCGTTCCGATTTTGTGGGCCCACGATTCCGGTTCCAGAAATGGAACCGGAAGTTTGGCCATCTCTGAGTATGAGATTGCTTTCGCAAGTTACAATACGGAATTGGAAATGGATTTAACCATTTATGTATGCACTAGAAAGTTTGTTTAACAACTTTGTTCACAAATTTTGGTGTATTCTCCTAAAACAAGAGTTGAGTTGTTCTGTCTTTGTTTGTAGTTTTTTGTTCAAGAATTTGATTTATTCTCCTAAATCTATGAGTTGAATAATCATGGGAATAGGCCTAATCTTAAAACAAGAGATTACAACAAGATTATTCAAGGGTTCCAAACAAGAGTTTTGAATGTATTATTGTTCCTTTCTAGAAATGAATTTATAAGTTAATAATTAACTAGTGGCAAAAAGAAAATGTTATTATTGTTAATGCATTACACATTGATGCATTGCTTTAGTAAAACATCATTTTAGAATAATAAAAAAAAGTAGAATAGTAGATGAAGTTTGTTGTGTTTTGAAATCCTATTGTCACTAATTTATTTACTTATAATAAATATTAATTTATTAAGTAATAATAGGATTGCAAATATTGAAAATTACAATGTCAGATAAAAAAAACTTCGCATTTTGTATATTTACATACTTATCATCAATAATTTATTTATTTACAATAAATATTTATTAAGTAATAATAGGATTACAAATAATTGAAATTACAATGTCAAATAAAAAACTTCTTATTCTATATCATTTCTCAGACTAAATGTTAGAGATTTGTAGATTATCTGTTGCACATAAAAGGATATATTAACCAAGTAATAAATATGTTCAATGAGACCAAGTCATGGACAAATGGTACTTTTCCATTGTAATGCTTTAAAATATTATTATTATTAACATTTTTACATATATAACTAAAAAAAAGTCTTTTGTATGCTTTTTTTTGTTAGTATTAATTGCGGTTTCCACATCAGTTTAGTATATTTTGAGAGAGTGATGGACAATTTTGAATCATTTTAAATGAAAGCGATTTTATAAATTTTCATATAGTTTCTATGAAGCTGACTCATATATACAATTTCATATCAAATATTAGCATATAACTATGTATTAAATATTAGCGTATAATTCACGTATTACGTTCTAGATATGACACTGTCTTATAAAGAGTTTTTTCCATTTTGTTATGACTTGTAAAAGATGAGTTTTGTAATTTTTAAAGGAAAAATGACAAATTACATAAATGTTAGATGCCAAATTGGAAATATGAAAGCATGCTTATTTTCTACAGTCAATTTTATTAAAAAAAATCCAAATTAGAAACAGTTTAAATGTTCCACCAAATTTGCAAGGAAGAACATAACAGCATCCTAATACTTCTTACATTACAAGGAAAAATCCCAAACAAATAACGTTAGAAAAGATCAAAGATCTCGTATTCAACTACCATTACATCTCTAGTACAGATGGGAAGTCATTGATCTGTTCATCTATTGACTATTAATGGTACTGCATTTTAATTCTTTTAAATAAAGAGAAACACAGATATTTAATCAAAGATTGAATTTTTATTGGCTTTTTTGCAGTGGGGTTGTTGGTTTAATGAGCAATGGCGGGTGCTACCTCGGCGTTGTTTATTTTGGATATCAAAGGTCGATGCTTGATCAGCAGGGATTATCGTGGGGACATCTCTTCTGTTCAAGCTGAAAAGTTTTTCTCTAAGCTCCTCGAGAAAGAGGTATTTTTCTTGTGTGTGAATTGTATGCATGTGGGAATTCAATGTAGTGAAAGGTGAAATGGGTTGGTTTGAAATGTAGTGGGATCATTGAATTGTGAGGTGGGTTCTAATTAGATATATAAAAGGGTGATCGTTTGTGCTGGGATTTGCTGATTTAAATTGTCGGCATTTTCTTTGTCATTTTTTTTTTTTGGAAGTTATTAAGCTAGCTGCATGTTTTTTTTTAAGGTTTCATTGGGATGGCCTTTATGTAAGCTTGAATTGGGTTAAATGAGAAGAGATGGTAGAAAGTCTCAGTACCTTGCTGGAAAAATAGGAAAATTGTTGTAATAAACACTTCTGTGAATGGTAAACAATGCACGATCTCAGTGTTTCAATGTGTTCTAGTTTTGGATGGTGGGAAAATGATGGACTTGAAGAGGAAAGAAAATGGCGAGGGATTTAGACAAAAAGAATGAGCAAAGAGGGATAGGGTATGAGGAAGAGGATTGGGGTTAAGAGCTCATATTGAGAGGACAGTATTGTGGACAATCTTGAATTAGCAACCTGGGTGACAGATGACTTGCATGTCATTTTTCAGTTGTGGTTTCTAGACATTGCCTTCAGTGGATGCAAATTGGCATTTTGAAGTTTGCCTTCTGAAGCCCCAGCTAAATGATTTTGGTGGAGCCTACTTTACTGCACAATATGAACAGTATATAGTTATAAGAATGGGGAAAAAATTAGTTAGTCATTATCTTATTTCTAATTCTGTAAGTTTCTTGCATATGAAAGTGTTAGTCCTACTTTTCATGCTAACGAGTTGAAATTCAACAGAATCAAACAAATTTATATGTGGGATGAGTTTGCTCTTCATTTTTTTTTTCCTGGAAAGTAAAAGAGTAAAACTTTTATTGATGGATAATGGTGAGTGTTCACCAGGATTTCATCCGCACAACTCCCAAAACATAGGAGAAGCAACATAACAACACAACATTAGTTCAGCAAATGCTTAAGAAAAGTAGAGCAACTATACACAAAAGGAAGCCTAGACTGAACAAAGATTTTCTGTTCACAATTCCACATTATACTGAGTTCCCAGTTTCACCCCAATTCTGCATTTTATTCCAGCTAACTACAGAAGCAGTCTTTGTTGTTCATTTATTCTCATAGGCTGCCTGATTCATGTTGTTTACATAATTTGACTGTATTCTCAATAGCTACTGAATCAGGAATCAATTCCTTCTAATATTAGATTATTACTTGGATTTCTCTAGCAATTATGGTGTTTGGTTTGTTACATATATGATGCGAAGTGGGATCCATATAGCTGAACCCACATAGTGGGATACAGACTTAGGGGGTGCCTAGTTGGTGGGTTTAGGGGAAAGGAAAGGGAATGAAATGAAAGAGTGGTGCTTGGAAAGATATAATCATTTCCCTAAAATTATTTCTATAAATCAGTTTTGGGTAATACTACATATCCTTATATTTTGGGAGGAATGGATGTGATTATCATATCCATTAATCACTATTATCATTGCTATTACCATTCCTCTCCATGAACCAAGCATACCCTTAGTGTTGTTGTTGTATATGGTGTTTGGTTTGTTACAGGGTGATATAGAGTCTCATGGTCCAGTCTGTTACGATGATGGCGTAACCTACATGTTCATACAACACAACAACGTTTTCCTGATGACAGCATCAAGGCAAAATTCCAACGCTGCCAGTCTTCTTCTTTTTCTACATCGTGTGGTTGATGTAAGCGGTCTAGTGTATTGTAGTTCCTTCCCTTTATTACCAATTTTAGTAGACTAGTTGATTATTTTCCGTTTTACCATTGTAGTTATTCTTTTTCAGGTTTTCAAACATTATTTTGAGGAGCTGGAGGAGGAGTCATTGAGAGATAATTTTGTTGTTGTTGTAAGTTTGTAGAATTATTCCATCCTTCTCCTGAGATTAAAATGCATGATGCGTTAGGAATGTCTCACATGATTATTCTCAATCTGATGGCAGTACGAATTACTTGATGAAATGATGGACTTCGGTCACCCTCAATATACAGAAGCTAGGATTCTAAGTGAGTTTATCAAGACTGATGCATATAAGATGGAGGTTGCACAGCGGCCACCTATGGCTGTGACAAATGCAGTTTCGTGGCGCAGTGAAGGAATAGTGTATAAGAAAAATGAAGTATGCCCACTCCATTGATACTTTTTTATTAGCTTGAACCAAATTAATTAGTGATTCCTTCTAAACTTATCAGAAAAAGAACGTAGGAAAAGCTATGACATCTTTGTTTTAAAATGTTATATCAGGTTTTCCTGGATGTGGTGGAAAGTGTTAACATACTGGTAAACAGCAATGGCCAAATAATTCGTTCAGAAGTGATTGGGGCATTGAAAATGAGAACATATTTAAGGTGCTTGGCTTAACATTTGTTTATTTCTTATTGATGAGTTATAGTCTAGATAGTTTTTTTCCAAATCTGTTTCTTTATGGTAAAAACTGCTGGAGTTTAATGACTTTGAAATCTTCTCAATCTAAGTGAAAAAAAGGAGGTGAAATGTGTCATGATTTTACCTTCTCCTTGTAGCCCCATTACTGCAAAATTGTTAAAAGCTAAAGTTGTTTACTGTACATGGAACAGCAGAAATTAAAATATGGCATAATCATCAACTTTCTTACATAATAGATGCAGAATGAAATCAAGACAAAGGCTGGCTGAAATGAGATTGAAGAAGGTATCCACAGTTTGAAAAGTATGATTAACTTTAACTTGATGAAGAAAAGATTTCATAGTTGGCCATGTTGAAATAATTAGAGATTTTGGTACATAAAGCTTTAGCAAAGTTACTAACGAAAGAATGATACTTTAATGATTGATGAGATACATCTTTTTATGTCTTTCGTAGTTCCTTTGTCAGAAATAATTTCTGTAATCAGGCTTCTTCTAGTTCGTCAATCTGAGCAAGAAATTTTGGTTTAGTTGGAATCATGCTGTTGTGCTGGAAATCAAAATATCTATGGTAACAAAGTCATTAATCCAAAGTCAAATAAAACAGTAAATCATGCAGCAAAATGCTGGCAAAATAAATTAAAAAATTCGTAATTGGCTTTCAAGATGTGAAGATCTACAAACTTCACACCATAATAGTCCTAAATGAAGATGGATCATAGGACGGTGTCAGTTGAGTTATGTTGAGATAACACAGTCTTATGGAACATGTTATGTTTAGATACCACTGTTTCAGGGACAATTTTCAGAAATCATATTTGGCATAGATTTCTCTGGAAGCCTGCAAGTTTCTTATCCTTTGGGACATTGTTTACCTTGATCTCTTTATCGCTGTTATCTGGGTGCATTAACTCTTGCTTGACTATAATGATTGGTCCATTTTAAGCAAGATGCATTCATTTACCGTCTCTTGGTGTATGTTCCTGATTTATCAGTCTAGGTGTGGCTAGAACAATTAAAAGGTATCAGAGTTAGAGAGGGCAATGTAGATGTTATTATTAAAAATGCTGAATTCGTATTTTGTTTGCTTCAGCATGAATTATGGTGGTTGAATGAATGAATATAATTACTATGCCTTTACTTATCCAGAATAAGGTGCTATGAAAACTTAAATTTTCTCTGGGGAGCTATCCAGTTCAATATCTGACACTCCTGCTTCTTCAAGGTTTACTGTCAGAACTGCAAATTTTGCATATATAAGGACTTTACCCAAAAGAAAATATTTTTGATGTGCTTATATTGTTGCAGGTGGTAGGCGGGAAAAGACTAATGATTCTTGCATCTAATGTTAGCTAAGATGTGTAAACGAAACTAGTTTATGGTAACTTCCCCTTGACCTTCAATACTGTATTAAACATGGAAGGGAAAAAAATAGTTAGCAATGTTTGAAGTTGCTTTTTTTAAGGGTAGTGCAACATCACTTGAGCTTAATTACTTAGTGAAGAATTTGAATTAGAATAGTGTTCTTAATCTAAGACTTTGTGGTCTACTTGCATTAAGTTCTTTCTTATGTAGCAAGTTCTATATCTGATAGTTCTATTGGTTTTCCCCTGCAAATCTGAGCCTCAACAGGGATTGAATATTAAAATTATAAACCCATTCTCTTGGTATTTTCCCTGTGTCTTCAAGGATAAAGACATTCGATGTGTCCGTAGACCTGTAAAAGTATACTCATTGGTCACCTTTTCCTTTTCTAATCTATGTCTTCTGTTAGAATTCCTTTATCGGAAGTCACAAATGCTGTCATGATAGGTGTTTGTTAGAATTATGCTTTACTCATTATCATTTTCCTTCAATCAATTTCTTCACTGTTAGATTCAAACGTGCTTTTTCACTTGCAGTGGCATGCCTGAGTGTAAGCTTGGCCTTAATGATAGAGTTTTATTGGAAGCTCAAGGTCGATCAACAAAAGGAAAAGCCATTGATTTGGATGACATCAAATTTCACCAGTAAACTTCTGTCTAGTTTTCCTTCTTTTTTTTGGTTAATTTTTTGAGTGATTGCTCTGGAAAACTGGAGATATGCATTGATTTGCTATTCTCAACTATGTTTTTCTCTCCAAATCTTGTATTTGAGCCTTGCATATTTACTGCTAGGTGTGTACGTTTGGCCCGGTTTGAAAATGACCGGACAATATCTTTCATACCACCTGATGGTACATTTGATCTTATGACTTATAGACTTAGTACCCAGGTTTGATTCATATCCTCAGCAAGTTTTGTTTTGCCTCCAATATATTGCTAGAGTAATTTCTTGGGGTTTTGAGTTGCCTTTGTGTATGATTTTTTCTTTACTCATAAAATGCAGGTTGTATCTTCTAGTACTTTGATTTTATATTGAGTACCTGATGTTGCACTGTTCAAAAATTTTCAGGTGAAACCACTCATTTGGGTGGAAGCTCAAGTTGAAAGGCACTCAAAAAGTAGGGTTGAGATAACAGTAAAAGCCCGGAGCCAGTTCAAAGAGCGCAGGTGAACTTTCCTTTTGCTTTTAAATTATAGTGGTTTTTTTTTTTTTTTAACAACATCTAAGCCTTTATCCCGCTATGTGTAGTTGACTACATGGATCATACTTTGTCATCGCATTCTATCTATATACATGTTTTCATTTATATTTAATTATATCATATCTTTTTTTATCGTTTCTTTCCAATTCTTTTTAGATCTCCCCCTTCCCTTTTCAATTTGAGTTAATTAAAAAAAATATATTCATGTTTCAAAGATTAACCACTTTCATGATATTAGATTAATACTGGTATGGTTTACCTCTTGTGGCACTTGATAAGTATCACAAGTGAGTATCCTTTTGTATTCTTTATTAAAACTCCTCATATGGTTCAAGCATATGCCTCATAAATTCGTGACCTTTCCCCAGAGTAATAATGGGACGCAATCAAATTTCTTTTCTGAATTGGTTGATATTGAGTGAATGAAGTATGATGAGGGCCTAGATGTCATGAGAAACTACATCATATACTGGCTCATTGATATCATTTGGTAGGGCAGAAGGGCAAAACCGGGCAGTCTATCACCCTTATGTGGTGTCAGGGTCTATGCATATTCTGGCGCACCTTGCATGCACATATAGAGAGGTGGTTTTCATCACATAATCGGATTAATGGTTCCAAACTTAGCAATCTTTGCATTTACGTGCCGTTTGAGAAAGATAAGTGAAGTATCTAATGCTACTGTTATATATCCATTGCGGTTCAGCACTGCAACAAATGTGGAAATTGAGTTGCCAGTACCCTCTGATGCCACAAATCCGAACGTACGAACATCAATGGGATCTTCTAAATATGCACCAGAAAGGGATGCATTAATTTGGAAAATTAAATCTTTTCCTGGTAATAAGGTATAATTTACAGAAGTTTTAATCTGTAATGCAGACATTCATAGTCAAACAAGTTTTTTACCTTCGCTTTTAACATGCATAGGAGTATTTACTGAGGGCAGAGTTCAGACTTCCTAGTGTAACTTCTGAAGATGGAGTTCCTGACCGGAAAGCTCCTATTCGTGTGAAGTTTGAGATTCCGTATTTCACTGTTTCGGGTATTCAGGTATGCATAGCAAGTATATTTGTAATGTTTCATCATTTGGTACATAAAATGAGAATTTAATGCTTGTAGGTTAATTTTTCTGCTGTGAATCTCATATTGACTATATCTAACTGTAAATGACCCTGTTATTAGAAAAGATAAGACTAAATGTCTAGTGCTAAGTCATAGTAGGATAATTGATGAATTATAAAATGCTTTCTTTCCATAATTTACTTAATTTACAAAAAGAAAAAAGCATAAACAATTAAATCACATGCTCCTTTTCCATTTTTAGTCCACAATTATGAAACAACAACAACAATTATGAAAGCCTTTATCCCAGTAAGTGGAGTCGACTACAGTCCACAATTATGAAAGGCATTTAGAAGTATCCGTGGCACGTTTTGGTGGAACACAGTTAATTTTCCCGAACTAGCTGCAAGATTTTAGTATTTGAAATTTACTTGTTATCATATGGTGGTCTATCTGCATTTTTCATACATCTACATATATATTGCACGCACGAACAAGTAAACACATATTTATATATAGAAAGATTCATGTGGTTAAAAAACTAGTCAAGTTTGGTTTTCAAACTATTTGTTGTGGAGGACTGCAAGGAAGGGGCAGGAAGGTGAGGTTGTGGGGAGGTATTTGTCTTAGCATCTTTGTGGCGTAGGGAGGGGACAGGGGAAGACTTGGTCTGGGAACTCAAAACTATAGTTATGCACGTTTTCCTGATATAACATTCTCTTCCTGGAAATGCTGTATATTCTGCTTTCCTTGTTGGTTTAAAGTTGAAAATGTTTCTGTTCCTCTTTTTCAGGTTCGATATCTTAAGATTATTGAAAAAAGTGGATATCAAGCACTTCCATGGGTAAGATACATAACAATGGCAGGCGAGTACGAACTGAGGCTTATTTGAAAGAAACTGAGGCTGTTTCCGATCTTCTTACTTTAAGCTTTCAGTTGCTTCATGAGAGGGCTGTCAAGCATTTTGCCATTATCGTCGAGTTACTTTCTTATGGAAACATCAGCTCTGTTTCTGGACCAGCCTAATACGCTTGTGCATGTCCATACCAAGATCTCTTAGTCCGATGTTCAAGCTTATGAGGTCTTGATTTACAATTTTACATGCTTGTTCATTTTCAATTTTGACAAATTTTGCTATGCATAATGCCAATAATTTTTACTTTCAAATAGAGATTTTCGCAGGTTACCTGTATATTGCTTGACAGTGGTTAATAACTGCCTAATACCATCCTGTTTCTGTTTTTTTCCCTTCTCTGCTTCCACTTGAACTCTTACTGCTAGATTTTGCATAATCATTGAAGAGTTGATATTTTTGTGTATTTCTTTTCACTTGGATTGGGATGTAATATAGATCCCCATGATCAAGAATCTCTATTGGATGATCAAATCAATTCATTAGCTAAGAACATATAAAGTGAGGTAACCTCTAATGAAGCATAAGAACAACCAAGGGTTATATGCCATCCATTTGCCTCTTTGACAGTGTCTTCGAATCGATAACACCGAAACTTTCATACTTGATTTCTGATACAAATTAATTCAAAGAAATACACCATAAGCCTGCATACATGTACACATTGACCTAAAAGGGATCCTCCAAAATTCCAAATGCCTAAATGAAAAGCTTTATGATATATAGAATAGAGAGAAAATGACTAAGATTCTTATCATTTTTAGTTCTTTACAAAAACATGTATGTCTAAAACCCTATATCTCTTTCCCTCCTATGTCAAAATCACTCTTAGTTATGATAGTTAAGAGTTAATTATGGTCAATCTTTCTGTGAACTGATCGAATACATGATCTCGCTCCATCATGCTGATCCTCACATATTCTGGACCGACTCCAAAATGCTTACCCCCTCTTGTCAAAATCTTGTGGCTGCGTAGGAAACTCTCGCAATCCTCAATCTCTTCTTCACATTTTAACCATGCAAAAGCTACAAGAGGGGAAAAAAGAATTGTTGGAACAGCAAAAGGATTGCTAATGAGAAAATAAACAGAGAAATCCAATGTGGCTATTCTTAGTACTTTTAAGATTTTACCTGGTTGTGGCTCAAACCTATGACCACTGAAGCTGCAAGTTCCAGAGGGAAAGCTGGGTAAGTTGAACAGATTACTTCTATTCACTGCAGCTCTAAGCTGTGTCCATCTCTTTCCCATGATATTATAGCCAAACTCAAAGAAATCATCGCCTTGTTTAAATTCAGGTCCATGGTCAATGCTTTCAGCTACATGATTTAAGATCTTGGCTGCACGGATTTGTGAATCCTTTGACACGCCAATGGTGTTTAACTCAATAAACTTTGTCATCCTTCTAGCAATTTCTTGATCCTTAACCAGAGCCCAACTGAAATATAATTTGGAAAATTGTTAAAATATGATAACGAAATAAGTTTCTTTGGCATACATCTAAGGCTAACCAGCACAACAAACTGATTATTGTTCAGTCATGAAGAAAGGTAAAGAACTACCAAATGTAATGAACAATCCGACGTTTCATGTAATCAGAAAAAAATGAGCAGTTTCGAAGTAACAATGTTTAGATGGGAAAATTAGTATAGCATAGCATATGCTTACAAAATAACAGGGAGGGGTTGGTGGCAGCCGGGGAACGAAAATTGTATCACAGTGGAAAGCAATTTACCCGAGTCGTGTCCCAGCATGACCAGTGCTTTTAGAAACCGTAAACAGCATGATATCATGGTCTGCAGGGAAAGAAATGGGAGTGTATTGTGGCCAGTAGTAAGCCAGGTCATGAACCAGTATCCCTTCATTGCGATTGACCACAGCTTCTCTAGATGATCCATCAGGATTGTTAGGAGATGTCACGAGCTCAATATATGGTTTATCTTTGCTAAACTTGTAAGCATCACCAGCCCATTTATAGAGTCCAGACTTCAAAAAATCAGTCATCAACGGGTATGACTGTCACTCAGTTACAAAATAACCGTTAAAATGAGATGAACAGAAAATCTATCACGAAATGCAATTGAACACTGAATTTCCTCCAGTCTATCATTATAGTTTAAGAAGCATCATAGGTAAGATTAAATAGTAGAACCATGAGAATAACCAAATTTGCAGTATACAAAAAGTTAAATTTGCAGCCAGCAGAACAGTTGCTTTGTTTTGGCTTAAGTGATAAGTTGATCATTTTCTTGCTAAGTATGTTCATAATGTATACTTTTCCAAAGTCAATATGTTGCATTATAAAGAACAGACTAATACAAAAACAGACTAAAAGAATTTTGTTCATCATATAGATAGAATTTTTAGCTGACCCCACTTAATGGGATAGAATTTTGAGCCAAAATATTGAGAATCTCAAAACTGATGGTCACGGGGCAGGAGAAGATAAGTCCTCAAGCCACGATGCTTAAGCGCAAATTGAGAGTAATGTCATCAGAACAGGAGTCGGAAATATGAGAAGGAATGTAAACAAAGAAAATACTTCTATATGCTATGAGTGTGGTTTTAGATCTCGGGAGGAGTTTAATGACAACGAACCGTACTACCATAGTTTGCATCGAGACAAAAGGACGAGAAAATATGAAGGCCAAAGGAGCTCAATGGTCCAAGGGCTAGCAATAAATCCAGAGGTTTTGAGATCAATCCCCTATGTCTCACCTGGAGCTAAGGTTCCGACTTCCCAACAATAGAAAGAACTAGCAAAAGAATAAACTTGAAAGCAAAATGGTAGTGGAGCACCAAGTATACAGGAATTGCAAGCTAATTGGTTTGTAGTTCTTCAAGAGCTGATATTCTTTGGATATAATGTATGTAATTAACAGCAATGTTAAAGCATTTGCAGTAAACATTATTAGCACCAAAACAACTGTCAGACAGGTATAAAAACAACACCTAAGCCTTTATCCCACTGTATGGGGTTAGCTATATGGATCATACTTTGCCATCATATTCTATCAAAACACATGTTTTCATTTATATTAAATATATCATATCTTTTTTAAATTGTTTCTTTCCAATGCATTTTAGGTCTCCCCCTTCCCCTTTTAATTCAAGTTAATATTTCTTTATTTTATACACGCCGCATTGGGCCATTTAAAAGTTTCTTGTGCACATGGTCCAAATCATCTTAAGCTGTGCTTCTCTCATTTTCTCATCTATTGGAGTTACTCTATCTTTCTTTCTAATGCATTCATTATATTCTACCTAAAGGTTTTCTGATAAAATCTACCAAAGCATAATACCATAATAAGCAACCACTGTAGTTTAAGATCATGATTAACTTTTTAGTGTGATTTGGATTTACTAATGATAATGCCAGTTATTGTCAATCATGGGATTATTCCTTGTCAGGCTTTATAAAACAAGAAACTAAATCAAATGTTCCAAGGTGTCGTATGTGTTACTCACTGAATAAAATGGGGCAGCTGACACCACACTCATGGGTTCTGAAGCATTGTCTGGACATAGAGCATATAATACAGCTTGAAAGAGTTGTGTAGAACCTGTCCCAACCACAATATGACGCCCTTCAGTCCGAGCATTTCCAACTCGTTTGTGCAACCTAACCACGGCATTGGCAAATTCAGACTCCAGAAACCAGCAAATGTTTCGGATATCAGAAAAATAACTGATTAGTTGCCAGCCCGAAATAACAATTGAGGTTCTGTCCCCCATCTGCTGCCAATACCTCTCATACATTGTCGGATCGCCACTACATGGAGATGTAAATAGAGTTAAACAACTCAATATATAATGTCCTCTACAGTTTTGTTAGATTGATACATGAATTCTTAATATTCAAATTCAACTGGTATTCTAGTTCCCCGCGCTGTCCTGGGCAGACCCAGACAAGAGATGGTCCACCACTTCAATGGTGACCATATTTAAGTATTGTGCCATAGAATCATGTGCAATCATCTAGGAAAATCAAAAGGCAGGCATTGGCTGGGATTTCAACATTTCAGTGGCCAAAGTGAATGAAGGGATGTGTTTTTACAATCTCAAGTGCAAGCTAAACATCACAAACTCCAATAACTCATCATCCTCAAAAATCAAACACTTGCCCCCTCCCCCACTAAAAATAAAAATTAAAAAGCAAAAGAATAGAGAAAGAGAAAATTTTCGAGCTCAGAAAAGGTAAAAATGTTCTAAAAATGGTCCCAAGAAATGCAAAGATTCAATAGAGAATGGAGAGTAGGTATGGAAGCCATCACTTGTGGGTCCAAGAACCATTAAAGGATCAAATGATTGAATGGATGACTGGTTACAATCAGGACCAAAATTCATTCTCCATAATTGCATGCTTAAGGACCTAAATAGTGGTCCATCGTTTGCAAGCCTAACACAACCATGCTTCATGTCACCCGCACAGCACAGT
Organism: Ophiorrhiza pumila; assembly: GCA_016586305.1. Taxonomy (NCBI): domain Eukaryota; kingdom Viridiplantae; phylum Streptophyta; class Magnoliopsida; order Gentianales; family Rubiaceae; genus Ophiorrhiza; species Ophiorrhiza pumila. Next base: position 10,046,892 of record BLIW01000004.1, read on the forward strand.
TCTCACACAAGCAGCGCACGTGAGGTTGAACCTTGAACTTTATCATGGTCATATAATAACACTAGCAAGGGACCTAATTTGGATGAAAACAATACATAAATGCCTTAAGAACACGACCCACAAAACATTTTAGATCCCATCTTTGCTGTGGTGTAAAGGGATTGTTAAAAAGTGTAGTTCACAATGTTCAGGGCCCCAACTTCAGTCTTTCAGATCTTCTCAAAGGACCAAAAAGGGCACTTTGCATGTTGCAAATGCACAAAGCAAGAAAAGACACACAAAGCCACAACCAATGCATCTCCAATTGTTTGTAGCACAAAAAGGTGACTTTATGCTTAACATGGTGGCATTGGAATCCAAATTAACCAAAAATAAACACTAAATAAACAGCTTCTGAGTAGTGTGTGTGAGGGTCCGCAAACAAGTAAGTACATAACACAAAGAATGATATTGATGGTCCATTTGAGAATCAAAGCACCACCATCCATGGTGGCATGCTTGTATCCAAAGGGTAGAAAGTAGAACCCAACTTCTTTGGGAACAGAAACCATGAGGAGAGGAAGCAAGAAAAACTGTCAAAAGTATAAAGAGAGGCAAGCCTACACATTTCACAGCCATCAAAGACTTGTCTTTGTCTCTCTAAACTGACAAAACGTGAACCACTGACTCAGGCACTCAGCATGTTAGGGAATCCTAGCAAATATCAATATTGTACCATCACTATGCCACTAATTAATGGAGTTAAAAAAGAAAAGGATAATAATACAATTACATCAATCCCAATTTAGTTTCCTGTAAAAGAAACTTGATTCTTAGACTACTGAAGACATCAAAACAAAACAAAACAAGAATTAAAAAAAGGTGGGGAATCAGCTCTTCCATCCATATTAATAACTTCAATAAAAAGCAGAATCACAAACATAATGGCGTATCTTTATCTTCCTATAAAAGTAAGAACCGAAAAAAAATAAACTATCTGAGAAGAATATGATAAACAAACAGTAGCAATTAATTTATCTTAGAAAAAGAACAGCAAAAGATTGTTACAATAGTTTATCTGTTCCACTGACCATCCAAGATTTTTCTAATACCCAACTTTTTAACCTTTTTTGCCCCAGTAGAGAAGAAAAAGTAGAAAATGAATAGTAAAGACTGAAGAAAGACCAGAGACAGCACATTGAGTCATTGACCGACCAAACTAAAAAGGCAAACACAGTTACCTGGGGTCAGTCAAAATTCTTTCTTTTCTCTACTCCTTCGTTCCCCTTCTCCCCCACCAAAACACGCCCAACAAAAACAAAAAAACAAAAGGAAAACGAGGAGAAGAGAAGTTAAAACTTGAAATCCAAATCAAATATTAAGTCTATTTTAGAAGGATAAGATACTTAAATTTGCACAGACAATGCACAAAGGAATACAGATTGATGAATAAGTCTTGTGCAAAAAGGAAAAGGATTTGAACTTGGGACAACAAAAACTAGTAACACTCACTGATCAAGATTGATTATTCTTCCATCATCTTGATGAGCTGCAGTGGTGGTTGGTAAAAATGAATATGATGTCGTTTTCAACTGCGCATCCTTCGTCTGTACATGCTCTTCCTCCTCCCTTGGAACCTCCAAAAGAGGAGCTTCTTTATTTTCAAAACAGTAAAATTCTTCAACCCTTTTGTCCCCAATAAACAGAACCCTTGAAATCAAACCAACATTTAAAGCCAAAGACATCACCAACAAATGCTTTATTGACATCATTCTCAACATATCCTGATGACCCTTCATTTTGTTCAACAAAGACTGCACTTCTTCTGTAGAGGACTCTTAAAGATGGGATTTTGATTACTGAAAAATGAAAAAAGACTGGAACTTCAAAGCAGGTTCCGAACAAGATTCATTAGCAAGCGTGTGATTGAAAACAAAAATCCCATTTTGCAGCTGCAGAGCTTTACTTTTTCCTTTATTCGCTTCAGTAGTGCAGTAATGCTGGAGAGAAATCCTTGTCAAAGTACAGCCTGCAAAAGAAACAAAAGAGGAAAATGCAGAAGATTCAGGCTGGGAATATTCTGATTTTTTGTTCCATACCTCATCAGTGAAAACAACAATGCTTTCCAAAAATTTGAACTTTGGATAAAAACAGCAAAACAAGAAATAAACAAAACTCATATCAAAAAATTATTTGAAAAATGTTTAGTTTGTTTGTGTTTATATGAGTATGAAAAACTATATCACAGGTACAAACCTGATCAACTGAAAACCATGAGCTAGAAGGGTACATGAAATTTGTTGGAGTTCAATAATTACTTGAACATATTTGGACTTTTTGATGGGATAATCTTCTTGGGTTCAGGGATATTTTCTGCAAGAAACAAAGAAATTTTACCAAGAATAAATTCCCTGAAAATCCGTTTTATAGGATTAGATACTAAAGATTCTCTTTCCCTCCCCTCAACGGCTCAAATAAATAAAGAAAGGTAAATAAAGAAAGAAGATATAAAGTTGAATTGCTCCTCCACTTTAGTATACAACACAGAAGTAGAGATAAAAAAAAAGGTTGGGTTTGCTTTGGATTTGCTGATTCTGTGCTGTGTAGTTGTGTTTTTTATGGCAAAAAGAAAAGCTTTCTCTTTATTCTCACTCCCACTCTCCTAAAGTTGTAAATTCTGGACACCCAAACCGGGCACGCTAGCCCTGCCCTGGTACTGCACTTGACAGGTAAATCTCGGTATGTGCTCTAATTGGCAGACTGTAAGGATATCCAACGGGACCCGAGATCCAGTTGCCCTCACTCCCACTCCCACTCTCACTTCGTGCAATGTTGCATTTACAGTTTTACACCGTCCACTTTCCTGCTGTTATTATTATTATTACTATTATTGCACAAAGAATCTTGTTAAAAGGGTTCATATATGCATGATAAGCTAATTTTATTAAAATTGATACGTTAATATTTGACACCTAATATTAATATGCTTATATCATATATCATATTTGATATGCTAATTTTTGTATTTGTAATACTCTAATATTATATTTAATATGTTAAATTTTTGTATACTTGACATGTTAATTTTTAGTATTGAATAGACAAGTTTGATGGAAAATTTATTTGCTAACGTGAAAATTTGTATTTCTAATACTGTAATATTATATTTAATACGTTAAATTTTTGTATACTTGATATGTTAATTTTTTGTATTGGATTGACAAGTTTGCCTCAAATACGTGAAAATTTTAAATGTTAAATTGAAATTTGCTAATTTTATATGCTAAAGTAAAAATTCGTTAAGTTATAGTGAAAATTTGTTACATTAAAGTGAAAATTTAATAAGATAATCTTTATACATTATACATAATTTTTAGATTGATACAATTGATACTTGATACGCTAATTTTTTAATTGATACTCAAGTTTCATATACCAACCCATTTCATAGGAGTATGCCCCTTCTTTTTATTATTATTATTATTTCTTCTAAGCAACTCTATCTGTTCTATCTTACAATAAATTATTTATGCTAAGAGAATATTCAACCTAAGATGAGAAAATTGAAATTATATAATGATAATGAGACTACAACAATAACAATTAGACCCATTTGGATAGGTAATTTTAATTTTAGAAAAGATTTTTTTTTTTGGAATTTATTATGAAAAAGAAGTAGTTTGAGGGAATTTGGATTAATGAATTTGTTTTGATGGAATTTTGTATTAAAAAATTTTTTAATAATGAAATGATAAATTCGAATACAAATTTAATATTTTATGGATTTGTTTTAATAAAAAAATTGTGTTTGAAGAATGATTTATTATTAAAAAATTAAAATTTATCTTTGAAATTAATATTTTATTAATAAACAGAAATAACAAAATAGTAACAGCACTATCGTAAAAATAATTGTTATAGACTTTTTTTATTTTAAAAATTATTGTGAAATAAATAGACATCAAATTATATTTATTAAAAAAACATTGAGTAACGGTCTAATTAGACACCATAACTCTATATCCCACCTTATGAATCGATTATATTTTGCCCATATGTGACAATGAGACTAAAAAGAAAAATCCCAAACTAAAAAGTGTGCACGAATTCACCTAAATGGATAAGTAAATCTTAAAAAGATTAATTACTATATTAAAATTTTAAAATAATAATAATAATAATAATAATAATGAAAAATTAATGATGGGCTATGTTGATTAATCATAAAATTCTAATAGATAATTAGAGTTAATTATTAGATTTGACCATTCAATATCTAATGGTGCTATTTTATGCAGAAGATATGAATATGAAGAATACAAAATGGAAATTGCAGTGCATACGAGTGCTTGAGCAGTCCTCAATGGTATGGTCAGTTTATATGTTTGTGAATTTTGGATTTCACCAAAGAATGATTAAAGTTTAGCATCTTTCCCTAGTTAATTAATTAATATTTGCATATTGTGAGGTAAACTTGCATGCATTTCTATTGTTGCACTTAAGTTTAATGACTTTATATATAGTAGTGATATTCAGAACAAACAAATAATGGATCTCAAAATCCAAATGTAACACTTTGCAAAGCAAACAAAACAAAAAATTATTGTTAATTATTTGTCCAAAGCTTATGTGGAATCGGCTGCAAACGATATTGAGTTGCACACGATCAGTTAGAAAGAGGGAGAAAAGGAGAAATTGTATAATTAATTTCAAACAAGGTATAATTTTCTGTTTCGAAGTACTATGACCAAATGTTTTAAAGATAATGACGAGATGTATAAAACTTATATGGGTATAGTCCCATGACTTGCACCATTTTAAACTCATATTTCTTTATTTTGACCATTTTCGTATACACTTTTTTTTTCATCGTTAGTGTGTGATGAGTGTAAGGTAGCGAGGGATATTCGACCCCACCAACTTATGCAATAATTTTCAGATCTAGCACAAATTTTCAAACAAACAAACCGAAACAAACTCAAAGATATGGAACGTGAGTTTTGAATATATACCAATCCAACCCCCCACGCTATTACAAGGAATAATTTAATCCAAGTACTCTTGAATCAAACCTATCCACTTGGCTTTCTCTTAACGAAGAGCAGTAAACAAACTTCTAAAGTTCACTCTCTAAGAAGGTTGGGTTTTCAAATTAGCTTCACTCCCTAAATTGAAGAAAATAAGCAAAGCTTAATAAATTCCTTATTAGAAAATTCTTATTCTTCATTCATTCATAATAAAAACGTTGAGAGTAATGCCTTTAAATAGGCTACAAAAAGTGTCAACGTTTGGTATTTTCCCGATGTGAGATAATTGCCAATCATGTTTCCTATTTTGAATTGGAATCGAATCCCACTTGTTTCTTAAAACCTACCATTATTGAAGTTTCATAAAATTAATCCATCACATGCCTTTATCATGCAAGGTAACTTGGACCATGTGATTATTAACTTAAAAACGAAATTAATAATTAAACAAGCCTAATAAAATATTTTTGGACTTTAACCAAATAATCTAAAACCCTAAAGACTTAATTAAAACGTGATCCAAAATTAAGACAAAAAGCACGTCATCTTTAAGTCTTCACGTGTGATTGATCGTCTCTTGGATATTTCTTCAATTCTAAAGCTCCTTAAATTCCAAAATTCTAGGAACCATTGAATTATCTTCGATCAACGCCAATGAAGAAATATTCTATAACACTCCTTGCGTAAACATTAGAGTGATGATCTCATCGAATCCTTCAATAGCCTTGCTAAGCAACCCATTAAAGTAAGCTTTCATTCGCTTGGTCTTGGATCTTGTCATCGGGCTGCTAATGTAATTTAAAAGGTTATCTTTCTTGGTCGGATTCGTTTCATTCCACTCTTTCTCGAAAGGATTCATCCTGGAATCACTTAGATCAAACAAAGAAAGATCAGCAACATTAAAAGTAGAAGGAATATTGCCAAAATCACTAGGTAACTCAATGCGATAAGCATTATCATTGATCCTTTCTAAGACTCGGAATGGTCCATCTCCACGAGAATATAACTTAGATTTCTTCTTTTTTGGAAACCTTTCTTTCCTTAAATGTACCCAAACCCAATCACCAGGTTCAAACACAACACGTCGTCGACCTCTATTGACTTAATTTGCAATTTGCTCATTGCGTCTCTCAATATTGTTTCGCACCTTCTCACGCAATGCTTTCACAAAATCTGCTTTTCTTTTTCCTTCTTCATGAACAAACTCATTAATAGGAAAAGGTAAAATATCTAAAAGTGTAGAAGGATTAAAAACATAAGCAATCTCAAATGGTGAGCAATTAGTATAACTATGAACAGTCCTATTATACGCAAACTCAATATGAGGTAAACATGACTCCCAATTCTTCAAATTCTTTTGAATTATAACAGTAAAGTAGACAAAGTCCTATTAACTACTTCAGTTTGACCATCAGTTTAAGGATGTGCAACAGTAGAAAACAAAAGTTTTGTGCCCAACTTATTCCATAAAGTACGCCAAAAGTGACTTAAAAATTTAACATCTCGATCATTCATAATACTATGTGGAATTCCATGCAATCTTACTATTTCCTTGAAGAATAAATCAGCAATATGTTGTGCATCATTAGTTTTAGAACATGCAATAAAATGTGACATCTTACTAAACCTATCAACAACAAAAAAAATGTTATATTTCTATGGATTTTGTGCTTGATTTGCCTAGATTGCATTATGGTAAAGATAGCATTTTTGTTGTTGTTGATAGGTTTAGTAAGATGTCACATTTTATTGCATGTTCTAAAACCAATGATGCACAACATATTGCTGATTTATTCTTCAAGGAAATAGTAAGATTGCATGGAATTCCACATAGTATTGTGAGTGATCGAGATGTTAAATTCTTAAGTCACTTTTGGCGTACTTTATGGAATAAGTTGGGTACAAAACTTTTATTTTCTACTGTTGCACATCCTCAAACTAAAGTAGTTAATAGGACTTTGTATAGTTTACTTCATGCTATCGTTCAAAAGAATTTGATGAATTGGGAGTCATGTTTACCTCATATTGAGTTTGCATATAATAGGACTGCTCATAGTTCTACTAATTGCTCACCATTGAGATTGTTTAAGGTTTTAATCCTTATACACCTTTAGATATTTTACCTTTTCCTACTAATGAGTTTGTTCATCAAGAAGGAAAAAGAAAAGCAGATTTTGTGAAAGCATTGAATGAGAATGTGCGAAACAATATTGAGAGATACAATGAGCAAATTGCAAATCAAGTCAATAGAGGTCGACGACGAGTTGTGTTTGAACCTGTTGATTGGGTTTGAGTATACTTAAGGAAATAGAGGTTTCCAAAAAAGAGAAAATCTAAGTTACATCCTCGTGGAGATGGACCATTTTGAGTCTTAGAAAGGATCAATGATAATGCTTATCGCATTGAGTTACCTAGTGATTTTGGCAATGTTTTTTCTACTTTTAATTTTGCTGATCTTTCTTTCTTTGATCTAGGTGATTCGATGACGAATCCTTTCGAGGAACAAGGGAATGATACGAATCTGGCCAAGGAAGATAATCCTTTAAATGACATTAGAGGCCCGATGACAAGATCCAAAATCAAGCGAATGATAGCTTACTTGAATGGGTTGCTTAGCAAGGCTAATGAAGGATTCAATGAGATCATCACTCCAACGTCTACGCAATGAGTGTTATGGGATATTTCTTCATTAGCGCTCATAAAAGATAATTCAATGGTTCCTAGAATTTTGGAATTTAAGGAGATTTCAAATTGAAGAATATCCAAGAGGCGATCAATCGCACGTGAATACCTAAAGATGACGTGCTTTTTGTTTTAATTTTGGACCACGCTTTTAATTAATTCTTTAGGGTTTTAGATTATTTGGTTAAAGTTAAAAAACATTTTATTGGGCTTATTTAATTATTAATTTTATTTTTAAGTTAATAATCACATGGTCCAAGTTATCTTGAATGATAAAGGCATGTGATGGATTAATTTTAAGAAACTTCAATAATAGTTGGTTTTAGGAAACAAGTGGCATTCGATTACAATTCAAATTAAGAAACATGATTGGCAATTATCCCATATTGGAAAAATACCAACCATTGACACTTTTTTGTAGCCTATTTAAAGGCATTACTCTCAACGTTTTTATTATGAATGAATGAAGAATAAGAATTTTTCAATAAGGAATTTATTAACTTTTGCTTATTTTCTTTAATTTAGGTCGTGAACCTAATTTAAAACCCAACCTTCTTAGGGAGTGAACCTTAGAAGTTTGTTTGCTACTCTTTGTTGAGAGCAAGCTTAATGGATAGGTTTGATTCAAGAGTATTTAGATTAAATTTATTTCTTGTAATAGCGTGAGGGGTTGGATTGATATATATCCAAAACTCACGTTCCATATCTTTGAGTTTGTTTCCACTTGTTTGTTTGAAAATTTGTGCTAGGTATGAAAATTATTGCATAAGTTGGTAGGGTTGAAATATCCCTCACTATCTTACACGCATCAAAGTTATAGGCAAGCCTATAGAGCAAATCCTGAGAAGACAAATGAGATTCAAAGTCAAGTGGATGAACTCCTTACCAAAGGTATTGTACGCGAATCTCTAAGTCCTTGTTTTGTTCCTACAATTTTGGTTCATAAGAAAGATGAGTCTTAGCGTATGTGTGTTGATTGTAGAGCTATTAACAAAATCACAATTAAGTATAGACATCTTATCCCTAGGTTAGATGATATGCTTGATGAATTACATGATTCTAAAATATTTACTAAGATTGATCTTAAAAGTTGATACTACAAAATTCGTATGAAAGAATGGGATGAATGGAAAACTGCATTTAAAACCAAGTTTGGATTGTATGAATGGTTGGTTATGCCTTTTGGATTAACTAATGCACCTAGTACTTTCATGAGGTTAATGAATCATGTTTTTCGTCATTTTATTGGAAATTTTGTGGTAGTTTATTTTGATGATATTCTTATTTACAGTAAATCATTAGATGAGCATGTTTTACATCTTAAGAGTGTGTTTGCTGTTTTGCGTGAGAATCAATTGTATGCTAACCTTAAAAAGTATTCTTTTTGTTTAGAATCAATTGTCTTTTTAGGATATGTTGTTACATCTAATGACATAAAAGTTGATGAGTCAAAAGTCAAGGCAATTAGTGAATGGCCTAGACCTCAAAATGTTAGTGATGTTAGGAATTTTCATGGTCTTGCAAGTTTTTATAGAAGGTTTGTTAAGGATTTTAGTTCTATTGCTGCACCTTTGAATGAACTTGTTAAGAAAAATATATCTTTTGTTTGGAAAGATGAACATGAAATGGCCTTTAACACGCTAAATGATAAATTGATTCATGCTCCAGTGCTTGCTTTACCTGATTTTAATAAAGCTTTTGAAATTTAATGTGATGCCTCCGGGATTGGTATTGGTGTTGTATTGATGCAGAAAAATAGACCCATGACATATTTTAGTGAAAGCTTAATGGAGCAGTTTTGAAGTATGCAACTTATGATAAGGAGTTGTATGCTTTGGTGAGGTCATTACAAGTTTGGCAGCACTACTTGTGGACGAAAGAGTTTATCATCCATTCGGACCATGAGAGTCCTAAATTTCTGAAATCTCAAGGGAAATTGAACAAACGTCATGCTAAATGAGTTGAGTTTATTGAAACCTTCCCATATGTTATCAAATACAAGACAGGTAAAGATAACATAGTGACGGCTGCATTATCAAGGAGGTACTCGTTACTTACTTATTTGCATACTAAACTTCTTGGTTTTGATTTAATTAAGGGTTTGTATGTTGATTTCAGAATTGTGTATGACCATTGTTTGCATAAGCCGTATGGTGACTACTTTTTGCATGATGAATTCTTGTTTAAAAAGAATAAGCTATGCATTCCACTTTGTTCTATAAGTGAATTACTTGTTAATGAAACCCATAGTGGAAGGTTAATGGGACATTTTGGCATTACTAAGACATATGACATATGTAACATCCCGCTTTACCCCTTTAACGGCATCTTGACGGGAGTGTTAGATTACGTCCGACTCACGTCTGGGCTCAATACAATTTAATAATATTTCTAGTTATTCATAACCATAATTCAAACCTGTAAATCACGCTTATTCAACTGTTACTTATTTATTACATCCCGAAAGTAAATCACACTATTCAACATCCCAAAAGTGTTTTTATCAATAACAAGAACCATAATCTTTCAACCACAAATTATCCAGGTCTTATATATAAGTACTACATTCCCAAAAGAAAAGCACTTATAAAAATATTAAAATAGTCTAACATAACAAAAGACTAATCCAAACGACTTTTATACCTTAACCTCCTTATCTTCTATCACATAAAGCGCCGCTAATCTTCAAACTCAAACCAGCTCCTAGTTTGTCACGAATTGCTCTGAAAAAAAATAATTTGAAAAGGGGGTGAGCTCAAAATAGCTCAATGAGGGGGCAAAGAACCATTTTGAGAAAATGTAATTTTAAAGACAAGTACCATTTTCATAAATACATTGCTTTATCAAGCCCAAATAAATCACATTCCACAATATGTTACAGCATATATCACATATCATTTTTACATATCGAAGTCACATGTCATTTGCACAAATATGTATACCTGTCGATCGGTTCTACCGACCTTTACCAACCTTATCTCTCCAAAAATTTGTTGACGCTTGCACGACTTGTGAAGCTACCTTATCCTTCCTTGTGGTCAGTGACCACTACGGCTCCGCAGGCCTAACATGGCATCCGGATTTGCCACTCCGACTCCAGTCGAACAAGATTAAAATCTTCTTAATCTTGTGACGGGGCTCACTGGTGTAGTTTTGGCGTAATCGCCGGCCCGATGCCGTCCCGATTATTTTCCAAAACAACACCTACTAGGGCCCATACAGTTTAATGCAATACACGTATAACAATCACGTATAAACCACGACTTCCCTAGCTTTAACAAGAGATAAGGCACATTCACGTATCAAGGAATCTATCATCAACCATTTTTCATGTTTGCATACTTGCTCCCTTCCTAGGCATATGCTCCACATTAAATATGCAAAAGAAGTCTTATTGGGTACATGTCAACATTTATGCATACATATATATATATCAAAATAATGAGATGATTCAATGATGTTGAAACAATAAAATATTAAGGATTCAGTGATTTAATCAAATATTGATGTAATTCATAATAATTATGACCACGATTCCACTTCAAATAATAAGATGATTCATGTATATATATATACATATATATATATATATATATATATATCAAAGTAAAGTGATGATTTGATGATGTTAAAACAATAAAATCTTAAGGATTTAGTTTACAAAGTGATGTGAAAATTGTTCAAACTTGTTGTATTGACTGGAATCTTGAAACGAATTCCAAATAAGAACAATTTTTCTTCATGATCGTGTCTACCTATTTTGAGGAAGATTCCTGCAGACCCCACTTACATTTTATAAAATACATGACTTAAAAACTGCATAATGATCACCAATTTTTCTACAGAATCAATTTTTTTCTTTCTTCACCAAGAAGCTGCAGTTTTGTTCTTTCAAAAAAAAAAATCATTAGTCAATCATTTTTCCTCACCATGTCAATCATTAGTTGTCTAATGTACAACTACGTACATATCTTTTTTAACACCAATCAGTTCACAAACTGCAAAAATTAAACTCTTACAAGCAGGAAACATTAAAGGAAAATTTATTATCCAAAAAAACTTTAAATGGATGCAGGTCATTTTATTTCTTGTCTTAATCAAACAGCGGTCATCATTTTTTTAAAAGTTTACGATCCTCTTGATTAGTTTTGCCTTGGTTTGGCTTCTCTTAGTGATTAGCAAAGTTCTGTGATTAGAAAACAAGACTTTTAATGGTCGTAGTTAAAAGGGGTCTATTACTTCAACTAGACTTTTATATAATTCAAGGAAGAAGAAATCTACTACTGGGAACCATTGGGGCAATTTGACAAGCAGATGACATGAAAAATCAAAATACGAAAGCTTCAAAACATTTAGTCCAAAGAGCTAAAACACCTCTATACTCAAAGAACATCATGTTTTCACAGCAGCACTTCATGATAATCATATATATGCACACGGTTTACAATTAAGCTTAATTTAAAGTATTCATCCAAAACTTTCAACAACTGTTCCCCTTTTTTTTCTTTTCCAAAGAGTTTCACACAGACAGAATACTTCATAGAGGAAAGAAACTAAAAAAAACCTTTAAAATTCAACCCAAACCAGGGAGAGGTGTTTGAGTTTCCATTTTACTCACCCTTCAACCCTGTGGTGCTTTTTCTTTCCCTGCACTTTTTCCTTCGTTGTGTTCTAATTGACGCCCTAAACCTATAAGAGGAGGCAACAAGGATTGTTTAACAAGCTTGGCGGTAATTATCCTTCTTTACTTTTTTTTTAAAATTGCCTTATTATCCTTAGAATTTAAAAGGGATCAAATAGACTCCACTAATTTTCAATAATTCTACACAATATAATCCCTAAAACTTAAACGTTTACGTTGCCAAATAAAATTGTTTAGTATTGACTTAGGGCTAGATAACTAATAACTAACACATGTTTTTAACTTAATAATCCTATATCATAGATATATTTATTTTTTTCCCATCCATTGATAAATTGAGATAAAAGTCGTTTCTAAATCAAGCACTAAACTAAAATTTGTATAACAGAAAAATAAATTTAACATTTTAAACAATTATGTATGACAAATGTATTTATATAAAACTGTGGGGTTTCACAACATATTACATGAGCACTTTTATTAGCATAACATATTAAAAAATGTTAAAAGTGTTTGTGATAAGTGCATTACATGTAAGCAAGCAAAATCGAAAATCATGCCTCATGGTTTGTATACTCTCTTACTCGTGCTTAGTCATCCTTGGATTGATATTTCTATAGATTTTGTGCTTGGTTTGCCTAGATCTCGTTATGGTAAAGATAGCATTTTTGTTGTTATTGATAGGTTTAGTAAGATGTCACATTTTATTGCATGTTCTAAAACTAATGATGCACAACATATTGCTGATTTATTCTTCAAGGAAATAGTAAGATTGCATGGAATTCCACATAGTATTGTGAATGATCGAGATGTTAAATTTTTAAGTCACTTTTGGCGTACTTTATGGAATAAGTTGGACACAAAACTTTTGTTTTCTACTGTTGCACATCCTTAAACTGATGGTCAAACTGAAGTAGTTAATAGGACTTTGTCTATTTTACTTCGTGCTATCATTCAAAAGAGATAGGACAACACTAGGAAAATCTTTAAGGTGATCACTATCAATGATGTACACATCCTTTTGGAGCATTAAATACAATGATTCCTATTGTCTAATGCTTTCTTAATCTCACTTTTTGAAGCAAAAACAGCAAGTTTCTTTGGAACTAACTCTAGGCCTACACTAGATTTTTGACCTGTGCTAGTTACATCTTTTTGTTTCTCATACTCCTGTTTTGTATCGGACTCCTTCATCTCAGCCCAAGCTTTTGCAACTATAATTTGATCTTCAATGATCTGTCACGGCTTTAATGATGATAAAGTCATATTCAAACCATTATAATCAAACTTATAACAGTTTTTCTTGGCATAATAAACCATATCTTTGTTGTATTGCCAATATCTTCCTAATAACAAGTGAGTTGCCTCCATTGGATCCTTACAGTTGTATGAAGTGTTTCTTCTATATCCAACGTATGCTGTAAATCAACCTTATGAGCCAATCCTGAATTCAAACCTCCAACAAATCGATCCATGGTGGTTCTTCATCCTCCTCTATATTGGCCTTAATTATTAATAACTCCATTTCTTTGTAGTACTCCTCAACAGTCATACTTCCTTGGACCAAAGTTCGCAAAATCCTTTTTAGATCCTTTTGATATTGAGTAGGTACGTATCTTTTTCTCATTAATGACCTCATCTCACGCCATGTTCAGATTGGTGGTTCGTCATTCATTCTCCTATTTGGAACCAATTGCTTCCACCAAAATCCTATATAATTTTTAAGATGCATCCCAACCATACAGATTTTCTTCTCATCATCCAATCCACTGCCCTCGAACATTGAATCCACTGTTCCGATCCATTTCAAGAACAACTCTGGATAAGATTTTCCATCAAATGTGGGAAAATCAACCCTAAATGTTTGTATATAAATTTCAGATTTCTTTGTTGTTTTGTGCTGGTGTGGTGTTTCTGCAACCTCATCAAAGTCAAGATGTCTTGGAACCGAATTTTGCGCATTATGTGGTCTGTTGTGCTCCATAGTTGTCATGCGAATGGACAACTCCTTGACCATATCCACAAGAGATGCCATTTGAGATTGTATATCCGTTTGTGTTTTATAACTATCTTCCATCATGGTCCCTGCAATGTTAGTGAAAACCCAAGAAATAACAATAAAAAGTTATTTAGATTCCTTCCGGGTTCTCATGTTTTAGGCTGTAGGTACACTCCCCTCTTTGTTGATAGTTTCTCTCTTTATCCCTAACTACTCTCAAAATATATATATACTAATCTAAAGTCAGTCACCGTCCCAAATTGAGAAACAAGTAGTAAACAAGCCCAATTCAAAACCACTAGAACCAAATTTCAAATTAGAAGCAAATATAAAAACTAGAGTAATTTATGAACACGTGAGGGGATAATATGGATTAGCTATAAGAATCAACAATAATTAGAAAGTACACAATAGAAGAAGAAGAACATAAAAAGAATTACTCAAATTGGGTGTAAAATGAAAAAGTTATGTCTGAGAGAAATTTTTCCGAGAACTTCAGGAACCCGTAAGGTGATGAAAACAAACGATATAATTTGGAAATTTTAGGGTCAACGTCACCAAGAAAAGACTAGTGAAAATTGTAGATCTCATCAAGATCTTCAAAACGGTATATTATGGGCGAAAAACGAAGTTCGTATAACAAAGTTATGTCCGTTTTACTGAAAACATGTAAAAAAATCGTTTTTTTTATTGTGCTTTTTTTTTGGTTGCTATTTTCCTTTTTTTGCGATTTTTTTTCTTTCTTTAATTTTCTTTTGCTCAAAAAAAATTTATTCTTGTAATGAAATTTACACCTAAATAATTAGATGTAAATAGGAACCAAACAAAACACAAAAATCACTTAAAAAAAATAGAATTAAAAAAGAATGAAATTGTGAGAATAACCTGAAAATTGTGCAACCAAAGCTCTGATACCACTTTGATGCTTGTAAGGTAGCGAGGGACGTTTCGACCCCACTAACTTATGCAATAATTTTCAAACCTAACACAAATTTTTAAACAAACAAGCGGAAACAAAGTCAAAGATATGGAACGTGAGTTTTAGATATATACCAATCCAACCCCCTACGCTATTACAAGGAATAAATTTAATCCAAATACTGTTGAATCAAACCTATCCACTTGACTTGCTCTCAACAAAGAGCAGTTGCAGTAAACAAATTTCTAAGGTTCACTCCCTAAGAATGTTGGGTTTTCAATTCACTCCCTAAATTGAAGAAAATAAGCAAAGCTTAATATTGGAAAATTCTTATTTTTCATTCATTCATAATGAAAACGTAGAGAGTAATGCCTTTAAATAGGCTACAAAAAGTGTAAATGGTTGAAATTTTCCGGATGTGGAATAATTGCCAATCATGTTTCCTAATTTGAATTGGAATCGAATCCCACTTGTTTCCTAAAACCTACTATTATTGAAGTTTTCTAAAATTAATCTATCACATGCCTTTATCATGCAAGATAACTTGGACCGTGTGATTATTAACTTAAAAACGAAATTAATAATTAAAAAAGCCCAATAAAATATTTTTGGACTTTAACCAAATAATCTAAAACCCTAAATAGTTAATTAAAAGCGTGATCCAAAGACAAAAAGCACGCCATCTTTAGATCTTCACGTGTGATTGATCGTCTCTTGGATATTTTTCAATTCGAAATCTCCTTAAATTTCAAAATTCTAGGAACCATTGAATTATCTTCGATGAGCACCAATGAATAAATATTCATAACACTCCTTCCGTAGACGTTGGAGTAATGATCTCATCGAATCCTTCAATAGTCTTACTAAGTAACCCATTCAAGGAGGCTTTCATTCACTTAGTCTTGGATCTTGTCATCGGGCCGCTAATGTCATTTAAAAGATTATCTTTCTTGGCCGGATTTGCATCAGTTTGACTTCTTTTCTGATTTAATTTTAGATTTGCTAAAACTATATAAATATTTATAAGGTTTTATTTTTAATCATTCGACATTATTATTTTCTAATAGACTCTTTCAAATTTCTCAAAATTTGTGTCTTTGTGAAAATTATTTATTTTCCATCAAGTTGTTCCATATTAAAATAACTTCATTTTGAAGAGATTACACTTAGTTTAACCAATTGAGAGTTACAACTAGGCAATTTGGCTTTACAATTTCTTTTGCCATTTGTTACAACCAATATAAAAGTAAGAGTTTCATATATAAATATACTTGTTATTACAAGTTGAATAGATAAATGGAAGAGTAACTCTAACAAAAGTAGAACACAAAAAATTATGGAGTATTTTTCCAAAATAGCTTAATTTCTAAAACTAATTCCCAAACTAACACACTTTCAAAATTAATTCTCACACTAACATCTTTTTTGCCTGGCATATCATTATTTGCTATGTAACACAAATTTTCTCTTTCCTACTACTTCGTAGTTAACTTACTTTTTATTCTTATTTTCACAGTACACGTACTTTTCCTTTTTATTTTTTTATTTGACAAATCTGCTCTCTTTTCTTTTTTTTTTTGGAAATATTTGAAAGTTGTACGTCGTTTTCTCCTTTATCTTCGTCAATAACTTATTGGGATTTTGCTAGACTTCTTTTTTGCCGATTAAAACAACAATGAACAACTTCAATACAGTAAAAGGATACAATGAAACTCCAACTTTAACATCAATAACTTATTGGAGTTTTACTAATTTTTTTTTTGCCGATTAAAACTTCAATGAGCAACCTCAATACAGTAAAAGGATACAAGAAAACTACAACTTTAACATCAACAAGTGATTGGGGTTTTACAAGAATTTTTTTTGCTAATTTAAACCTCAATGAGCAACCTCCATACGGTAAAAAGATACAAGGAAACTCCAACTTTAACAGACACATAATTAGTCCACTTCTATAAAGAAATTCAAATCTAATGATGATGATACATGAACTAAAAACATTGCACATAACATTGCCTAGCCCTCGATGGCATCTTTTTCATCCATTTACACCATCAAACTGAATGCAAAGCTAATTAATCTGCCAACATAAGATGAAGTAATTGCTTGTTCATATTTTGTATATTTTTCCGTTAAACACAAAGGCGTAAAACACTCATTTTACCTTTGTTAGATGTTTAGATACTCAGCCATCTAGTTTGATGTACTCAATCCATCCATCCACAAACAACATTCCTGATCTAGTAACTCGATTAAATTTTGACAATAAGAATATATGAATTTTGACAATAAGAGGATATGAGGGAGATTATATCGGATCTTCGCCAAAGAGCTGACCTAAAAATTCAAAATTGAAAACGATCTCAATCCACCACAAACCTTTGGCAACCATCTCAATTCACATTGGTTAAGAAAAACAACAAATTTTTTGGTGTATTAATTTCATAGCAGAAAACTTGATTGGATATGCCAATTCTTCAATGGTTTGACGAAAAAAATAAGAAAGAAAATAATGATTGCCTAGTGTTTTTTTTTTTTTTTTTGTTGTAATTCGTTCCTATGTTTAACCTAAAAGAATAGGAATAAAATATTGGTTTCTTGTGACTAGGAGAGAGAAAATAAATTTTTTTGTTATGTGACAAATAATGATCTACATTGCAAAAATGATTCTAGTTAAGGAATTAATATTAAAAGTGTGTTAGTTTGGGAATTAGTTTTAGAAATTAAGCTATTTTGAAAAAGCACTCAAAATTATGTGTGATCCTTTCACATACAAAACAGATAATTTTATCGTTAAAATTGTTATTCTAATTTTTTGTCACTTTTATCACTAGTTGAAATCGTGATTAATTAACTTGTCGTTGCATATAGTAACCCGCTTCATAAGAACCACAACCGAAAATAAAAATAAAAATCGAAAAGTTGACTGAGATCATTCAAACTAATACAATTGAAACTGGAGTATTTTAATCATCCCTAATTTCTCCCATATCACTATAATAACAAAATAAAGAAAACATCTAATACTAAAGCATTTAACAGGAAGTCCCCAAATTCCTTTGTTGATAACTTGAGTTTTTGCAATATTCTTAAAAATCTTTTTGGCTATTAGTGAAGAAAACAACAACAATCTCTTTCAATCTTGAAACCAAAACCTGACAAAACGATAGAGTTGCTTCTCATGGATTGACCTGGATTTGTCTTTCTCCAGTGATTGAAAATGTCACGCCCGAACCCAAGAGCACAGTGGACCCGTGGGTAGTACTAATAGGCAGCATAGGGGAAGAAGCACTACACGACTAGAGTCTGACGCACCCAAGCTCAACTCCGTTTGGCTCGTCCTCGCTATGCCAAAATGGATATCATGAAGTTTAACTTGGAAGCTAGGTTCACACATATATACATAGCATCAATCATACTCCCAATCGATGTGGGATTTGGGGTATTACAGAAAAGCTGATCATAAGCTTCATAATAACCTTGCTCATAAACTTGTGATTGTAATTTCTAAGTCAACCACGTTCATCACTGCTCTTTTTATCACCAATGTCCTAAAGCCCACCATTTTTTTTAACTAAAAACTCTTTCCAACTTCATCTGATTTGCCACAAAAAACTTGTAGAAAACCAGCAGAATTCAAAACCTTTAATTTTCCATATGAAACTCAATGACTGTTTTTTGTTTGTCAATGTTAAACATTTCAGGCTTTGGAAACTTATATTTAATTAGTAAGAGAATGTTTAATTAACTAAATCTTTTTAAGTGCAGAATTTTTGTAACAAAAGAACATTAAATTAATATTTTTCAAATTCTTCAACCCAATTTCAAGAAAGCAGCAGGTCTAATTCTAGTTACAGTTTTTTATAATTGGTACCCTATTGAATTCTTTTCTGGAGTTGTTTAATTGAATTATTACCAATGGGCCAACAAACTAGAACTGAAAGGGATTATACATAACACTTTGTTCTTGTCCATATATTTCACAGAGATCCAAACTGACATAGGGTCCACAAAATCAGCAACCAAGAAATGTTAAAATTTTGGGAAATCACATTCTCTTTGTTCTTTAGGGTTTTATTTTCTCAAGATAAAAGTATATTAAGTCAAGTGGGAAAGCATTTTTCAAGAAAAGCATGATAAAAAAAATGTGAAAATGTGATGTGGAAAGGGACGAGGATGCATGTTAGGTTGAGCTCGATGAGTATAAGAAGGGAAAAAAAAATTAAAATGTGTCGTTAATTTTAAATGGGCATAACTTTCTCGTTTGAATTTAGAGCCGTCTTTTACAATATACAGTTTCGAAGCCCAATAATGTGTGTCTCGTTTTTTCATAAAATTCATTTATTTACGTCAATTTCGAACTATTTAAGTTTTCTAATTGATTTTGAATTCTTTTTTGATTTAGATTAGGGTTTTCTACAACTCTACAAATGCATGTAGGCTTTATTTTCATTATTATGTATATTATTCAATATAGCTTTCAAATTATCTGAAATTGTATTTCTTTAAAGATTGTTATCTTCCCTTCTATCTGTCCCGTATTAAAATGTTTCTATCGATTTTGTCCATTTATAGTAAGAAGTGAATTTAGTTAGATATATTTTTCTATCCAAGAAAAGAAAAAGGAAATTAATTTTGATAGTAAAAAAATGAATACAAAGTAAAATATGAAATAAACATTTTTATGTTCACATAAATAAATTTAACATAGTAACAACAACTAAATCTTTATCCCACTAAAATAGTTGGCAGTATTCAGTCTAACCTGATTCTCTTTCATATAAATTTAACACATAAAAGGAAAATTCTTTACCATTTTCTTGTTATCCAATGAATAAGTAAGATTCATGATAGCTAAGTCACGTAAATCTATGGCACAGTATATAAGAAGAAATATATATTACTGATAATTGTTTACATCAGAAATCTTGAATGAATTGAAGACTTAAATTTTGTCCATTAAGACTGGTCACCATCCCTGGCCAATACATAAGCCTAAAATCAACGTGGTCCAAATTTGAGAAACAACAAAAGTAAAGACTCTTCTAGCTAAGTCTTAAATTCTCTCCATGTGTTGATCCCATAGCATTAAAAGGATATATATGGTCCTTCTCTATTTGTCCACAATTTCGCTATTGATTAATTAATTCTCACCTCAATATTTGACTAGGCTTGGTCCCTGTCAAATTGACAGGCTTTCCCCCTAAATGTAATTTAATTAATTGAAAATTATGAAGTTAACAATTAGTGGATTGTGAATCGAGTTCATATATGCGATAGTGATTTAATTGCGATAGTAACGTACGATAAAAGTGATAAAAATTATAATTATAATTTCAATAGTAATTAATTATCCATTTTATATATCGTATATGAATCACGTTTCATATATAAATCGATTTTATAATAATTTTTGTGAGAAGTTAAGCTGTTGAAAAAAATAATCCAATCCGTCTGTTCAAGTCAAAAATAATTGGAGAAACTCTAATACGCACGAGCATCACAACCATTGAACTTTTATCCTTTTGGGTCAGGAAATTGTCTCTAATGCAGTCAAATGCTTTAGAAAACATAAACTCTTGCACCAAAAGACTATTATATCATATTAATTGGTTGTATTTAATATTTACGTATTCTCAACGCGATTAGAGCAGCGAGCAACATATATTGATTGATTCCTTTAGATTAATTTGAGGGATTTCTCAATTAAAATATTTACTATTCAAATTAACAATTTAGCTGAAGTTTTAATATGAGATAGATTGATAGAATACAAACTATCTTCACAATGAACACAAATTCTAAAAATTTGAAAAGGGTTTATAATTAATACAGTTTTAACAAATTTGAAATTTATTAAGAAAAAAAAAAGTGGTTTCAAAAGTGGTCAAAATAAAGGAAATTTGGATTGGAAAAATAAACTAAAACCATATGAGATTGAAGAGGAAAACCTGATAAGATCTATCCCATGCAAGGTCATGCATGGAACTTGTAAATTAATCTCCTTGTTTAGTTCAAACTGCCATAATAGGTATTCTGAATTTTAAGTCTAAGGTTAATTATATCCGTTTTGAGTCTTAACAAGGCGATTTTACATTTTTCATCTCCATGTTCGGAATGATCTTATACAACTCAATACTCATCTCCAACAGTTGCACTTGCACATCAAGTTTATTCATTTTTAAGAGTCAAACTTATAAACTACTCATCAAGAATGCAATCAACGTAACTATCAAGTATCAAATCTGCAACCTATACTAAATAAATACTACCATCAATGTATATATATATATATATATAGATAGATTACCATGAAAACTACTCCATAGACATGCAGTGGCCGCCAAATCCAGGTTAGTTACCTGTAACTTACTAATAAAGTATCCATATATGGACAATGACTAATTCACCGGCTCAGTTTTCTGTCGTTTAGTGATCAGAATACGATCAGCACTTGGATTTGAAGCTTACCCTGCATTTTTATGTTGATCAAAACATCTATATATACGGTCTTCAAAACTTTTGTACCTCGTTCTGCATTCATTTTTTTTGTAGAGGTAAATTGCATAAAGAATCAAGGTTGAAGAAGTTGGGGATCGTTGAAGAGGATATATATACGTACTTGTGTTTTTTTTTTTTTTTTTTTTTTGTAAAGATGAAATTAATTAGAACATTGATCATTAATTTGCTCTTTTCATGTCTTTTCTCTTTTGAAATCTTTGAGTCAAATCATGGTTGGGAACTTGATTTATAGAGGGAGTTATCCATAGTTTGTGAAGCTTTTAAGGTGGTGCCATCATTATGATTCAAAGGGATTCAACATATATATTTTCGTAAAACCATAGCTGCGAGTGCTTAGGTTTTGGGGTTTACTTTTTATTTTGTTCTATTTCTTGTGATGGATGGTTTTTACTTGGATTCTAGTATCTTTAATTTTAATAATAATAATTAATTAGTCCTTGAATTTTTTATTACAATAACAATTAATCACGTGAGTTGGGTATATGGATCACATTTTGTTATCAAAAAAAATTTGCCCATTGATCAACAAATTTGCTCGAGAAAAGCCAAACGTGTAGTGATTTTATTGCTAACAAGAAAAATATCGATTCTAATACTAATTATAAGAATACTAATGCTGCATGTCAAAGAAACCAGGCAGCTTTGATATGCTATTAATTCTCAACTGTTAGATTTCCGAAGATGAATAATTAAAGGTTTGATGCAGGCTTAAAGATGTAAAATTGTTATTTGGTAACTCTTTATATTTAATTAGAACATATATTTTATAGAAAAATTCCTGTGGGACGGTTTCATGTATGAGAAGGAAGTTAATCACAATTTCAATGCACCATAAAAATGGTAGAAAATTAGAATCGCGATTTTAACGACCATTAATTACATCTCAAGTATGAGACCGTCTCACTGGAATTTTTCTCTATATTTTATTATGGTTTCCTTTTTTCTCTTTTAATTTGAATCATTAATTTTTTATTTTGTACGTGTTTCACTAAGGCATCTAAAATCTCCTTTACACATGTCCAAACTATTTTAAATATATTTTTGCTTATTTTTTCATTTATTGGAGCCATGTGCATTTCTTTTTCTAATGTATTAATTACTTATTACACAATTTTTTTGTCAAAATTGATAAATTCATTAATATGAACAAAATATATCATACAGTACAATCAATTTGACTAGAATTGCTCAATGCATCTATACTAGGTTGAAGACCTAGAGATATATATACAAAGAGAGATTTCACCTATAAAATCTAACAAAAGATTATTAGATTAGTCATCAAGCACAAAGAAATTTTATTAAATTATTGAATTCTATTTATAAATTTTTTATTAGACAATTGGTGTATCACTCTATATTATACTTTTTTTTATTAGACTATATTATCAAGTCATTTAATACTATAACTACTCACTTAACTTAATTTGTTTTACTTGATAATTTGACCCACTTAAATTAATTTATTTCATTTGATGATTTAGTGTAACAAAAAGTGATGAATTAATTGTGCAATAAAAAATTCAAAACTAATTAATTCTCAAACTAAAGAAAAGAAATTTAAAGTATGATATATATTTTTTAGATGTTGTTGAACATTACCAATAATAAAGAAATCAGAGCTAAATCAGTATGGGCCGAACAATCTGACAATAGGTCAAGTGGATGAATTTTCTGATATTAGAGCCCAATTTGTCACACCTAAACCAGGAAACTAACCCATCCAACAAACCGGTTGGTTGATTAGTACCCGGTTCAACCATCCGAGTTAATTGGTTTACATAAAAAAACAAAAAGAATTTAATTTTAAGTCATATAAAAGTTCAACCACACAACAGGTGTTTAAATAAAAAAGAATTTTAATAACTAGTACAGTTAGGTCAATTTGTTTAACAAAATCTAAACGAATTTAATAATAAATCCACCTAGTTTGAAGGTGGAGTTCTTTTTATACAACGTTTTTAGTTGACTCGAGTGATCGTTTTAAAATAAATTAGAGTAGAATAAATTAAAAATTAAATTAGTTGTTATTCCTAATCTATAAAAACATTTGTATTCTAGGTCAACCATATTCATATTATGTAACTTTAAGGGAGTTAGAAGAAACCATCACTACTTCAATCAAAACTTATAATAATTAAGATAGCAAATCAGTAAGTGACAAAAACTTGCAATTTTGAAAATGAAACCATGAAAACAAAACGTATTTTACAATACACATAAACCCAATGACTGATCTAGAAATTATGATTAGGGGAGGGAAGGATGAAATTACATAGTATTATTAGTAAAAGTTGTATTTTAATATTTTTAGAGGGCAAAAGTTTAATTTTTAAAGACTCAATTAAAAAAATTTAATTTTTTTATAGGACATTAGCACAATTTTCAAAATTTAAGAGGGCAAGGGTGTTAGATCCGCCAGTGCTCAGCTTCAACGTCTTTATACATCATCACAAGAATGCTTGAAAACATCTTTATACATCATCCAATTCAATCTTATAAACCATCCAATCCATTCTAAACTAATTGTTGATATGGACAAAGAAACATATTTGAAATGATTTTTTTAAGTTGTAGTTATTAAACGGAATAGATGAGTTTTTTTTTTTTTTGGAATATTTTTAGTCATTAATTATTATTTTCTTTTTATATTATGCTATAAATTTTTAAAATATGTGCATAGATAGAAAGAACAAAATGACAAAGTACTATTCATATAATTGACTTCACATACTAGAAATAAAGGGTTAAGTTATTATTGTTATTGTTGTCATATATCATGTTATAATCTACAAAATTGTTTATTGAATATTGTTGTTAGAATATATTTTGTAATTCAGCCGAACTTTATGGGAAGTAAATGTAATTAACCATTCTTGCCAACCTACATCAAATTTGAAATGTTTTTTTTTTTTTTTAATTCTTTTCTTTTTCTTTTAGGTAAATGTCAATTGCAAATCTTGGATACTTACTTCAACAAATTGCTTTTGTTTACTGCCTTAAGGCTGCTAAAGAAAACCATTTTCTTTTTTACTTGTTTAAGGTGTGGCGGCCTAATGAAACCATTAGTCAAAGTTGACTCTTAGACATTTCAATGTCACCCACAAAGTGAAAATTTTTTAGTTGTTGTATAGAAAAAAATGACCGAAAACAAAACAAATAAAAAAAAAGTGTAAAAAACAAAAAGAAATTGTCAAGCTTTTAGCTAGAACTAGAAATAATGGATATAATAAAAGCATGAGAAAATCATTAGAAACAGTTGAACACAAATATTCAATTGCTATTTTAATTATATCTCTTCTTTTTGTCACTATTTCTGTTGGGGAAACTGGAAATTAATGATGGTATAGATTATTCATCCAAGAAATCAGCAACTTTTTTGCAGGGTAGTTGGGGAAATAGAAGTTCAAATTGAAGACAGAAGAGGACTTAAAAAAAAAACAAAAATTGCACAAGTTTTAGATATTTTGTAAGACAAAATGATGTTAGAAAGTGTGATGGGTGAATAATAGTTTTTAGGAATAAATTGAGTTAATATACAAAATTAAATTGACAATTCAATGACAAAGTATAAATAATAACAAATAATAAAACGAATACCAAATATTAACGTGGTGAAAAGGGAAAAAATAATTTAAATTAATTTTACTATTTTAAAAGAGGAAGAATAAAAAAAATAGCAATATTTTACAATCTACTATATATAAGAAACTCAAATTAAGAAGATGTTTCTTGAGTAAGGAATTCTTAGCTCATATGCTCTTTACAAAAAAGAAGAATAAAAAGTAGAAATGTTTCACAAAACAACAAGAAATTCAAACTAAATAAAGAATTCATGATATCCCAAATTAACAAAATAGTACCAAATGTTTGTTAACCCTAAATTCCTTACATAAAAGAGAGTATAAACACCTTAGAAAAATAGAGCAAAATTTAGGTTTCTTATTAACAGCATCTTCGAAAGAATGCAACAAAAGAGAAATTTATCTTCTTAATAATAAAGATAAACAACAGGAAGGGAAATAAGAGAGACCTAGACAAATAGTGGTGCCGAATGATAAAACAATCAATTCCAATTTTAATTCTAACGAGAAAAACAAAGTGGAAGTTAGGATTTTTTTTTATTCTCAATGGATTTGCATCCCGTATTTAATTTTTTGTTTTATTTTATGGATATACACTTTCACATTTCACTACTAATTTTGATAGAATTTTAGTTAAATACACGTAATGTTGATCTATATAATGAAATAGGGAATGAAATATTGAATGTAATAGAAACTTCGAAGTATTTTTTATTTAACGGCATTTTAAAAAAGAATATAGCAAAAGAGAAATTTATACACACTAATAAAAGAAGACTAAAAATAGTAATCTACCTTTCTTAATAATAAAAATAAAAACTAATTACATTTAACACAAGTCATTGTTGAATTAAAATGAGTCTAATTTATGTCCACACAAGGGTTAGGTTTAGAATCTTGATTTGTGTCGAAATAAGTATCAATCAACCTGATCAAATATTCATAAATGATCAATAATAAAAAAAATAAATATGGATACAATATAAAGAAACAATGTTTTTTTAGGTGTATGTCTATATAATTCATGTGATCATTTATGAATTGTACAATTTATCATACTCCTCAGTGCTCATCTATTTTATTTTAGTCGATTTTATCGGATGACCAATTGAATCAAGGGTGTAAAAGGGACACAACCTGCATCTAGACGAAAGATGTCTATTCGTAACTAATCGTATTTTAATTTATAGGATCCAAGTACATCTCTTTCCCCAAACTACATGTAAGGAAGTGATATACGAAGAGAAATGATAATGAAAATGAGAATAATAATAGTGAAAAAAAATAGAATATGGTAATTATGTTGGATCGATTACCATTACTATTCATGGTAGTTAGTTGGAAAAACGGTCAAAATAGTCTGGTAATTATGTTGGATCGATTACCATTACTATTCATGGTAGTTAGTTGGAAAAACTGTCAAAATAGTCAATCATATTGTACAAAAAAAACTTATTTTGTCACTTATATTAAAAATGATGCATTTTAGTTATTGACATTTAAAAAATGCATCAAATTAGCAACTCAACAAAACTCTGTTAACTTTTTTAACAGAGAAAATACACGTTTACATCACGGATCACTTAATAAAAGGGTAAAAATTAAAAATCGTTATATTCTTCACACAAAAAACTTTATTACAATCGATTTATTGATTATCCTCTGCTTTTTACTAGTAGACACTTCCTCCATTAATAGTGGACTGTGAATAAATTATGAAGAGTTTTGTTTGAAAAATAAATCGATTTTTCACTTTTATCTATTTATTAAGTGATACATGATGTGAACTTGCGTTTTTCATGTTAACAAAGTGTGTTTTTTTCGTTAAAAAAGTTGATAAATTTTGGTTAGTGACTAATTTGGTGCATTTTTTAAATGTGAGTGAGTAAAATGCATAATTTTTAATGTGGGTAACAAAATACAATTTTTTGTACGATGTAAGTGACTATTTTGACAATTCTCCCTAGTTAGTATGCTGAATTTTTTAAGAATGAAATTTTTTAAACTTTTTTTTTTTGCACTAAATTTATGATCAAAAGAGTTTAATTTTTGTTTTTTTTAATATAGTTTTAAATTTTTTTTAGTCAAAATCAATAATTTCATTAAAAATAAAAATAAATACATATACAACTAAAAAGAGTTTTTTAGTTTTTTTTTCTTCAACGGAATCATGACCGTTGTCCCAAAATAGAGGAATATAGAATATTCCCCAAATTATTAGAAAAATACTATTTAAGAAATAATTATAAATTACCAAAAACCACTTTTTTATTCTATTCTTCTTGTTTTGTGCCAATTCACTAACCAAACTCATTCTTAAATATCAAACTAGGTTATTTTTTTTAATACACTTTCATCGCTTATATGCCCTAAGTTTTAAACTCTAAACTTGTATCAAATTAGATGTTAAGAGAATGATAACTTCTTATCCAGTGTTGAAGGTGTATTATACTTAGAGTTGATTAGAATTGTGATTCCTTGTGTTACCCTTGTTAAATGATAATATCCCACATCGGTTAAATAAAAACCCTTGAACTAATATATAAGGTATATGGGCCACTCCACTCCTTGCCAATTGGTTTTGAGTTGGATGTACATGTATTCTTTAACATGGTATCAGAGCATCATGTTTGAATTTGTGGGACTTTCAAACATGACTAGGGTTTGGGTTAACATTTGGTTTGGTATTTGGACTAGGCCCATTGTTGGGCTAGCATTTGGTTTAGTATTTGGGCTAGGCCCAACACTTTGGGTTAACATTTGGTTTGGTATTTGGGCTAGGCCCATTGTTGGGCTAGCATTTGGTTTAGTATTTGGGCTAGGCCCAGTGTTGGACTAGCATTTGGTTTCGCTTAGATCTGGTCGTCCTAGTCATGTTTGAAAGGTAGTGTTAAATGATAATATCCCACATCGGTTAAATAAGAACCCTTGAACTAATATATAAGGTATATGGGCCACTCCACTCCTTGCCAATTGGTTTTGAGTTAGATGCACATGTATTCTTTAACAACCCTAATACCCCAAACAACTGATCATGAATTAAAACAACTGATCCTCCACATTATTCAATGGCCGAACTTTGACTATAGCTCCAAAAAAATTTATACTATTCTTTAATTAAAAATTAATTTTTTTAAAAAAAATTAAAATATAACTTTGACTAATTAATATTATATAATTTCGCCAACCAAATCTTATTTCTCATAATGAAAAGTCATTGAGCATGACATATTTTAGAAAGAGAAATGATAGGGAGAGTGATATTCTGGAGTGAAATGGCAGTGATAAAAAGACAAATTAATACCCTAACCAAATGATATTAATTTATCATTTTGTGCCTTACCCATTAGGGTTCACTCATCATTTGGTTTGGGTATTAATTTATCCTTTTATCACTGCCACGTCATTCACTATGGGATTTCAATTTCACTCCCCCTGTCATTGCTCTTTTAGAAATTAGAATATGAATGAAAGGGAAACAAACTTGAGAAAGATAAGAACCACGTGTGAGACATCCTATCATCCTATGTGTATTTATAGAACATTTTCGTTCTTCCTTTGAATCCTAAATCTAAAGACTATTAAAACCCATACATCGTATTTGAAGTCACTTCAATCAATAACTTTCCATACTCAAAACCAACAAAAAAAAAAAAAAACAATGACTTCGTCGCCGCCACCGCCACAATCACCACTGCCAATAGATATATCAAAGATAGATTTTCTTGATCCTCCTCTTCGTGCTTTCGGGCTCAGTATCGAATTAATATCGCCACAAAAAGTTACTGGACGCTTCCTAGTGACTTCCCGGTGTTGTCAGGTTAGTTTTAATTAATTATTTGCATAATCTGTAATGAACCCATGTTTTTAAATGCTTTCGTGGTTATATTTGATGAGTTTGTGATCCTTTTTAAGGGTAAATTATGTTCAAAAATGGGATTTTGAGTTATTGACTTGAACAGTATTGATTTTGATATGAACACACAGCCATTCAATGTATTGCATGGAGGGGTGTCGGCATTGATCGCTGAAGGGCTTGCGAGTATAGGAGCCTGCGTCGCCTCCGGGACGAGAGCTGCCGGAATACAGCTCAGTATTAACCATGTCAAGAGTGCCGAGATCGGCGATGTTGTTGTTGCAGAGGCCACCCCTGTTAGTGCTGGCAAAACTATTCAGGTATAATTTTATTGATATTAAAATAAATTTTTTTTTTTTGTTCGTTTTGAATTTAGTGATAAGATATTCTAAGAAACTTCTAAATTAAATATAGGATTTATCTAAATAAATTCTTGACTGCTTTGCTATATTAATCTAATTTGTAATTTATATTATTGAAAATTTTCATTCCAAATTAATTAATTGACATCAATCTCAATAAAATTTCAGGATCTCTAGAGCCAACAAACCCTCTTAGAGATGTGTACCATCATTACTAAAAATTTAATCCTAAAAGAAGTTTTAACTTTTAATTGAATTTCATATGTTGTGTGGAGTGGACACTTTATTTGTAATACTGCATGTTAATTTCTAGTTTAATTATGCTAAATTATATACCAAATTAGAAATATTTTTACTACATTGTGCAATTTATTATAATAATTAATGTAGATGCACTTGAAAGTTAGAAACTTGAAAACATAGAGTTTGAAAAAGTCAGAGTTTAATTTGGTTATTCATATTGTATTTGATTAGTGGCAGACAGTGACACAATAAGTCAATAACCAATAAGAAAGAGGCATATGAACAATGAGGAACTATAGAAAATATTGGATTGGAATTATCAGGCATTAATCTAAACTTCCCATCATTTACATATTTTGTTTGTTTCAAAGAATTACTAATCTTATTAATTTCTTATGCAAGTTCTCTATATTAATGTGTAAGTTAAAGTTTCCATAGCACATGAATGAATAAGTTACATGTTTTATCAATACTACTGCAGCTGCCCTTTATCTGACTAATTGAGTCGATTATATGATCAAATTTCAATTTCGTTTGCCACTATACTTTATCGAAACACTTACATGATTTCAATATTTATACAATTTTTAATGTAATTTATATCATAAAATATAAAATATGAGAATATGTTAGAAAAATTCAGTGAAATCTTTACTTTCAATCCATACATTTCATCCCAATTTTTAATGTAACTTAAAAAGGGCATACACTCATGCATGTGTTGATACCACTACACTAATCACAAAATGATATTGTTATGGTGTTTCTTGGCAGGTATGGGAAGTGCAGTTTTGGAAGACTAATTCTCTAAACAGGGAAAGGGAGAATAGAAGTTTAATTGCATCATCAAAAGTTACAATTGTATGCAACATTCGAGAAAGTAAACGAAATTCTCAGCATGCAAAGTTATGAATCTTTGTAGAAATCATGAGTATTATAAGATGAAAAAATCATTACAATAACTAGTTGTTGATCATATAAATATTGTTGAAATATATATATATATATATATATATATATATTAATTTGTTTCTATTGTTTTATATCATATTATCTTTTCTCTCTTCTCTCATTCTTTTTCTCTTCTCTACAATCACAATTCATTGCTCTTGCACAACCAACAATACCAACGAATATAATTACAAATTATTTAACTTTTTTAAAAATTAATATAAAAATTTCCTTTTTTTTATAATATAAACAATTGAACAAAGAAATAATAATTTCACAATCTAATGTGGTGCAAAAAACATATGACGACATTCAGGTTATGATTTGACTTTTTGTTTAATATTCCATAAAATCAAATCAACTTATGTGCATCTTCATGAAAGATCATTTTATAATTGGTGGTAATTTTTTTTTTCTTTAACTATTAACAATTTTTGAAACAAATTATAACTTTAAATTCCTACTTATATACTAATTTACATTTCTTTTTGTTGTTAGCGACATATTATAGTTTACTCCTAACTTTAAATTTCTCAGTTCTGTTATGTCCAACATAATAAAATCCTCTTCCAATATTTTTCACTCCTATTATGTCTAGCATATCAAGACAATGTCATTTCATTGAATTTATAATCTTTTTTTAAAAAAAAAAAAATTGACAGAATAAGATATAATAGTTTTAAATGGGGATCCGATCTGCTGCTTATGTGGTGTTTGATGTGAAAAATAGATTTGAAAAAGTAAGTGCACTTTACTGGATTTAATTTAGCAATTTCTTTGCTTTCAATTTAAACACTTAATAATGGCTCCATATGAATTCTCAATCAACGCGGGTCTATCTCTATTATGTCCTTTCAATACATTCGGCCATAATTCGTTGTTGTTGTTGTTTTTTTTTTTTTTTTTTGCGGTTTAGAAGTCTTGACATTCGGATCTCTCATTAATAGTTATATTTCCAAAAGTCTTTTTCATTTATGGTCCCTTTAAAAAATTGAAAATAGATCTTCATGTGCAAGTCTTTAATCTACCTTCTCCATTTCTTTTTGACAAAAACTTCTGCGATGATAATCTATTATATTTGATACGCGATTTTTAATATACTTGATACACGAATATTTTTTTTTATACGCTAATATTGGTATACTTGATATGATAATTTTTTATACATTATACGCTAATATTTTATATGTTATAAGCTAATACGCTAATTTTTTATACGTTATATGCAGTGGCGGAACTAGCACCGGCTCGCCCCTCTTCATTTTGGAGAAGAAGGTAGAGGTATATAATTTTGCTTTCATCGCCCACCCTATGGTGGCTCTGTTAGGGCGGCGCTTGGAGGCTGGAGCTCTTGGTTGTTGCTGTTGTTTTGACTTCTGAAGTCTGAAGACGAAGCAAAGAAGAACTGAAGAAGAAGATGTGATTTGAAGTAACTGAAGAAGAGTTAAAAAAAAAAAACAAAAACGCGTTACAAATGTGATGGTCCAATACTCTCAACTAACCAGATCCAATACTTCTCTCCAAAACTAATCCAATACTCCTCCAAAACTACCCACCACTGGCGCAGCCCCTCTCCCCCTTTGGCCCCTGCTGAGTGCTGATTGTTGTAGTATTGTTGGCATTGTTGCTCACTTGCTCTTGCTTCCAATTTGCTGCAACTTACCGTTCATTGTACATTATCCATTAGTTTTTCTTGAGGTAAGTTTTTATGTTTTAATATATATTTTCAATATTTAAGAATAAAGTATTTAGTCATATTTTTTTTAATGTAAGTTTTTAGTAATACTTGAAGTAAGTTTTTTATATAGCGTTTATTTTTCTAATATTTTAATTTTTTATGTAAGCTTTTAGTAATATCGTTATGTAAGTTTTTTTATGTTTTTAATTTTTAGTAATAGTTAAATTTTTGTGTGTATATTTTTGTGAATTGTAATTGATTATTATGATTAAATATTTATTAATAGTTTATTTGTGAATTTTGATTAATTAATTTGAAATTTATAAATTATAATAATTTAATTAAGAAAAACAAGAGACTTATTATAACATTTATTAACTCACTAATAGAACATTCTTTATCAGTTTTTACTAAGAAAAGTAGAGTGTTTTAAATACTTGATTTTTTATGATTATCAAAATTTGCAATGAGATGTTCTAAATCTTATCATCAAAGATGTTCCAAAACTTATCATCAATCCAGGATAATTTTCAATTAATAATATATGGAAGTTTAGTATATTTTACTCTTTATTTATTTATTTTTTTGTGTATTTTATAATATTATCAATTTGATACTTTAGTTAATACATATACTTGTGGTATGAGAAAAAAAGATTCTTGTACAATTGAGCCCCGGTAAAAAAACGTTCTGGTTCCACCACTGGTTATATGTTAATGTTTAATACTTTATATGCTAATTTTTTATACCTTTTGCCCTAATTTTTTATACTTTATACGCTAAAGTGAAAATTGATACGCTAATTCGTTAATTTTTTATACTTTATACGTCAATTTTTTATACTTTACATACTTATTTTTTATACTTTATATGCTAAAGTGAAAATTAATACACTAATTTTTTTGATATGCTAATTTTTTAAATTTCATACGCCAGTCGCATATATGCGACGGTAACACCTTTTTTTATTATTTAATTTGAAAAAAATTATTAGTATTACAAAAAGATATAAGTGTCCAATTAATGCAAGTATACAATATTGAACAAGTGTTTTAAATGAATAATTTTGCCTAACCAAATGGCCACTCGAAAATGTCACTTTAATAATAATAAAAGTAGCAATAGAATAAATATGCAAATTAGTGACATAAATTAAATTTATTTAAAAGGTTTAGATATTTAAAATTTATCATTATAGAAAATTTGTGAATCGATAAAGATGTTACATATAAGATTCAATCAGATTGGAACACTGGAAAGTGCGTCCTCTATATTTTGTAATCATAAAGTACCACTAAAATTAAAAGAAAAATTTTATAAAACGTAACAAGACCTGTGATAATTTATAGCTCAGAATGTTGGACAACTAAATATGAGTATAAATAAAATATAAAGTTAGTAGAAATGAGAACGTTGAGATGAA
Source organism: Ophiorrhiza pumila (assembly GCA_016586305.1). Classification (NCBI taxonomy): domain Eukaryota; kingdom Viridiplantae; phylum Streptophyta; class Magnoliopsida; order Gentianales; family Rubiaceae; genus Ophiorrhiza; species Ophiorrhiza pumila. Next base: position 10,080,759 of record BLIW01000004.1, read on the forward strand.
CATTTAAACAAACTAAATTAGATTGAATAATTAATAAAAGTATTAGAAAGAAAATAAGAGTGACCCAATAGATGAGATGATACGAAATCATATGTGATCGCATGTTCCAGAAAATCCAAGGTACTTGTTCCAATTGTTAAAGATGAATCTCATGTATGGAGACCTGAAATAGGATGAAGAATAAGCCTCATGTTGGTCCCAAGGAGGTCCGAGGCTTCAAAATGGGATAACAAAGGAAATCATGACAAGAGGTGTCAAATATTGTTTGCTGAGAGATTCTGCCACGTTTTAGTAATCTGTCCATATCTCTCTCAATTTAACTCGGAATGGGTTGATACCAGATTTTGAATGGATCAAGGTGAAAACACACTGTGAAACCGCAAGTCATGTCATGACGGGTCAAATTTCGAGATTTTCAGTTTTTTCGTTTTTTTGTGTTTTTTTTCGTGTTTGTTATTTTGGGCTATTTCCTAAAGTGTTCCTAAGATGTTAAGGCCCAAAAAAATATCTTCCAATTATTGTTTAGTAGAAGTTTAAGTTGATTTTTAATTTTGGGCTTTTATTTAGTCCATCTTTTTAGAAAGATAGAGTTTTATCTTTTTAGAAAGTTAGGGTTTTATTTTGTAAGCCTATAAAAAGGCTATTATGTTACGTATTATGGAGAGACATGAAATTTGAGAAATAAAGAACACTGAGTTGTTTTTTTAAGGAGTAAAATCTAATGAGAGTTTTATATTCTTGTTGTGAAGATTGTTCCTGAGGAGGGAGTTTTCTTTACGTGACTGTCTTTTTATTTGTTGGTAAGGAGCCATCATATAACCGTGCAAATTGTCATCCTAAAAAATAGGGTGATTCGAATTAATCAAGTTGATTTACGAAAAGATCGTGGACACTTTTTCGCAACAACTATCAATCTAAGTGAGGAGCGTGGTGAGATCGTTATCAAGTGGTATCAGAGCTCAAGGGATTTTTGAAATCAGGTTTTTCAGTTTTGTCCTTAAAATTGAAACCCTAAATTGTTGTTATATGCAGCCTTGCATGATTTGATTATTATGAGAAGGTTACAACAATTATATCTTTTAAATTTTGTGTTGAGAACATTAACGAAAAAAAATACAAAAAAATTGGTTCTTATTGGTAGATGGCAAGTGGTATATTTGGATATTGTGACATGGATGTTGCTTTAACTTGGAATGATTTGAGTTGGGAACAACAACATATAGAAGTGAAGAGGTATTTGTCATATTCCTTACCTCCTAAAACAAATAATCAACTTGAGAAAGAATTTAGGAATAGTTTACATGCTTTGAAAAATTCCAAACCAAAAATACCTAGATGTGGTACATGTCTTGGCTATAGACATATTGAGATTGATTGTACGAATCTTTTTGCTGTGATTATGGTGGATGGTATTGCCCAATTTGAGGATCCCAATGGACTAATGATATAATGTGACTGATGATCTTATTGATGTGGCAAACACAATTAAAGATATCATTATTGAGCCCGAATGTGAAGGCAAATTTCTTTCGGATATGCCTTGGCCAAAGGTTATTTTGAAGGGCATTGAGCCTACCAAGGAGGAGAATGAATCCAAGGAAGATGAAGCTTCTTTGCAGGAAATTCACTCACCAATATTGGAGGAAGCTTTGTCATCAAAAAAGACAAATCAAAAGGAAGAGGTTGATCAAATTACTACTCTTGAAGAACCTTCTTGTGATGTAAATTCTTTTATTGTTTTAAGTGATTGTGCATTAATTGATAATTTTTTTTGTATATCATGATAAGCAAGAAAAAGAATTGAGTAATGATTTGAATGACAAAAGCCTTAAGGTGAGGGTTGTAGAAAAAGGCAAAGAGGGGAAAAATAATGAGTATGAATTTCCATATATTTTGTTATTTTGTCTTGACAATCTTCCAGGTTTTGTGTTGGATTCCCTTGTTACGAATCAACAAGATTTGAGGACAAATCTTTTTCAAGTGGAAGGGAATGATACGAAATCATATGTGATCGCATGTTCTAGAAAATCCAAGGTACTTATTCCAATTATTAAAAATGAATCTCATGTATGGAGGTCTGGAATAGGATGAAGAATAAGCCTCGTGTTGGTCCCAAGGAGGTCCGAGACTCCAAAATGGGATAACAAAGGAAATCATGACAAGAGGCGTCAAATATTGTTTGCTAAAAGATTCTGCCATGTTTTTGTAATCTGTCCATATCTCTCTCAATTTAACTTGGAATGGGTTGATTCTAGTGGCATTAGAAAGATAAGATCCAGAGCTAAATTTTTTATGTTTTATGTTTATCCAGATTCAGAAGGGATCAAGGTAAAAACACGCCGTGAATCTGCACGTCAAGTCATGATGCAGTCAAATTTCGAGATTTTCAGTTTTTTTCATTTTTTTGTGTTTTTTCGTGTTTGTTATTTTGGGCTATTTCCTAAAGTGTTTCCAAGATGTTAGGGCCCAAAAACATGTCTTCTAATTATTGTTTAGTAGAAGTTTAAGTTGATTTTTAATTTTGGACTTTTATTTAGTCCATCTTTTTAGAAAGCTAGGATTTTATTTTTTTAGAAAGTTAGGGTTTTATTTTGTAAGCCTATAAAAAAGCTATTATGTTACGTATTATGGAGAGACGTGAAATTTGAGAAATAAAGAACATTGAGTTATTTTTTTTAAGGAGTAAAATTTGAGGAGGGTTTTATATTCTTGTTGTGAAGATTGCTCCTGAGGAGGGAGTTTTCTTTACGTGACTGTCTTGTTATTTGTTGGTAAGGAGCCATCATATAACCGTGCAAATTGTCATCCTACAGAGATAGGGTGATTTGAATTAATCAAGTTGATTTACGAAAAGATCGTGGACACTTTTCCGCAATAACTATCAATCTACGTGAGGAGCATGGTGAGATCGTTATCATGAGAAAATGAGAGAATACAATTGAAATAGTCTGGACATATATGTAGGAAATATTTAAATGCCTTAATGTAGCGTGATGAAAATAAACAAACATTAAATGAATTAAAAGAAAAAGGAGGAGACCTAAAAATAAAAAGGAAGAAGTGATAAAAAACAGGTTAATTACACTTTGTCACTCTATACTTTATGGGTAGCTACACTTTGCCATCCTATACTTCCAAAATATACACTTTACCCTCTTATTGACTAATCAATAAGTTAGAAAAGTAACATCAAATATATGTATGAATTGACATAAATATCCCTCATAATAAACATTCTCCACAAACTTATAGGGGACCAAAATGTGATTATATTTAAATTTTATTTTTTCTTTTTAAATTATATTATTTCCTAAATTATTTATAGTTCATTAAATTAAGCTACAATATTTGATAATAATTAATAAAAAATTTGAAATTTCAAAAAATATACATTATCACTAAAGATATCTTTTCTACTTTTTTTTGTCAATGAGAAATTCAACATTTTCATTCATTTTTTAACATATTTTTAAGTAGTGATATAGTTATTTTATTATAAAACATGATTATATGTCTATAACGTTGCCACCTCCAGTCTATATTTTTTTGGATTTTAAAATAAAATAAAATAAAATAATAAAATTGAAAAAAATAACTATATATATTAATGTTATCCCAAATTATTTGATAAAAATATATGATTAATATTTTCTACACATTTAGAATTTCTCTTACAACGAGGTTCTATATTTGAATTTGATAAGTGATTTTTGAATCTAAAAAAAAAATCAAATACAAACGAAAAATAGGCTTAAAAATCAACATAAGTCTCTATTTGGATTGAGTTTTTTGTTTGTTTTGCAAATGAATCTTTTTTGTTATAACAAATGAATATTTTATGTGTTTGGATTGATTAATTTATTTTGATGGAATTTATGTAGTAGAATATTTTACTATTACAATTTTAAATTCAATTTAGTTATGCAAAATAAAATTTTATTGTTAATATTTCAAAATTTAAAATTTAAAATTAATATTATTATAAATGTGTCCTACACTCTTCATTAAAAATTAAATAAAACTATATCCATTTTGTTTTTAAAAAATTTTTGGAAAAAAAATGCTAAATAAGATTTTGGGGAAAAAATGCCTAAAGATAAATATATTTTTGTCCAAATATGAGTGACATTAATGTGGGGTCATTTTGCAGAGTTAAATTGACTAACACCGTTACTTTAAGGTGGTAAAGTGTATATTTTAGAAATATAGGATGGTAAAGTGTATATTTTGGAAGTATAGGGTAATAAAGTGTAGTTATCTACAAAGCATAAGGTGTCAAAGGAATTGACGGGGGCCCGCACAAGCAGTGGAGCATGTGGTTTAATTCGATGCAAAGCAAAGAACCTTACCAGGGCTTGACATGCCGCGAACCCTCTTGAAAGAGAGGGGTGCCTTCGGGAACGCGGACACAGGTGGTGCATGGCTGTCGTCAGCTTGTGCCATAAGGTATTGGATTAAGTCCTGCAACGAGCGCAACCCTTGTGTTTAGTTGTCATCGTTGAGTTTGGAAACCTGAACAGACTGCCAGTGATAAGTCGGAGGAAGGTGAGGATGACATCAAGTCATCATTCTAGCCAATTTTGAGACACATCAGTAGAGTCCATTTCGAGCTGCAATTGTCCTAGTCTTGAGCAATGCACTCCAGCAAAAATTCCAAGAAAGGTATCAAGTTGGAGCAATTAAAATTGTAATACAATAGATATTAAAACTATTTTGTATAATAGAATCAAAATTATATATATATATATATATATATATATATAAGAATAATTAATTTTGCAAATGGACATATTAGTTCATAAAAAAAATTCATAATGCATATTAAAATTGTTTCCAACAGAAATTAGCATTCTATCATTCTATGTTTATTTTATAGAATGTGAGTATTACCTTTTGTCGGATGAAAGAAGATGAGTTTATCGATTTAATCAGTGTCAATGTTAGTGAGAGGAAGACAGGAAAAATACTATTAATGTTACAAAATAATTTTAATTAATGTTCAAACTGCTATATAATTAATTCAAAGTGTCAACAAGGCAAGCAAAATTATTAGAAAATATGCAATCTATTATGCATAAGTGATATATGTTGCTAAGATTAGGAAAGCATAGTGACTAATTTACTTTGGAATTTGTTTGGTTTCATTTTAGGTTTTTTTTGTCTATTTCTTTTACAGGAATTTTTAAAATAAAAAAGAATGTCGTAATAATTATTTTTCTAAAATATATATTTTTTATAATTTACACTTTTTTATTAATAAAATATTGAATTTTAATGTTTTAATAATGAAAAACTCTCCTAACACAAATTTCAACTAAAATTTTTCAAATTTGAATCTTAAAACTTCATTAATAAAAAAAAAAATTCAATACAAAGTTCGTTAAAACAAATTCATCAATGTATATCATCTCAAAATATTAGAAATTGAAAATTTATAGTGTTTCAATAATAAAAAGTTCTGCTTGTATTTGTTTGTCCCATCCATGACTGACTTCTAGACCTTTCCCTGTCTTGGAGTTGTTTTGCTGATCACCAATGGTAACCATTGGTAATATCACTTTTTTTCTTTTGACCCAAACATCAACAGTCGAACTAATGCCTGATTCCCAAATTCGTGCACTACCAGCCAACAATTGAACATTGAATACGAAATTCCTGAACATTTTTGGATAGTTGGTTTAAGGAAAATTCCTTGGAATCTAAATCAGCCACCAACTTTGACGTCTCCTGGAGTGTATTGCAGCTTGTCAACTATGGCTGCACATTAGAAAAATATATTTCAATTATAATTCAGGCAATATTCACCCCTGTTTTCTCAAAACTTGTATAGTGATGGACTAATGCTGAAAGAATCAGGGCTGGTATTACGAGAGCAATGATAGAAAATACTAACGTTTTTATGCGAGATTATAATTTTATTTGCGTGAAATTTTATTATTATTTGACAAATGAACATTCATAGTAAATAGATAAACAAACGAATGATGATTATTGAACGTTACTGAAATTACAAAGTGGCGCAAAAATACCATACTTTCTGTCATTACTTTTTCAATAAGATAAAAAAAAGTTGGCTACCGAACTCTCTCATTACTTTTTTAATAATATGAAAATAATTAGTCTTTTATAAAGTGAGTTTATATATGAAATGATAGTTAATCGTAAATTTAATGCACAATAAAAATAGTAGGAAATTAAAATCAGAATATCAAATGTTATTAATTGGTTGTTATATATATATATATATATATATTAAAAGGGGTTTCATAGGAGTTCAGCTTTCTTGAAATGCAGACATTCCTTCAACGTTTCAACCACCTGGAAATAATATATAATTGCATTGCAGCCGTCTAGGACTACGACTCAAGCAATTTTTCCAAATAATTAAAACGAGAAAAAGACAACATGTGCATGCTCCTAGATCTATATTTATGGGTTCTAGCACTGCACTTGATTCCATTATTTTGATTAAAAAAAAAAAAAAGGAGAGGAAACACAGGCCGGATAGTTTTGCCAACTCGAGCACTGCCGGCCGGAGTCACGTTTCGGCGTCAGGACCATCGATCAAAAGATGGCTTCTTCTTCAGATGATCCTCTTGGAGTATTTGGGTTTGAGATTGATGAAATATCGCCTGAAAAAGTTAGTGGCCACCTTCAAGTTACATCCAAGTGTTGCCAGGTAATTTTTTTTTTTTGGTTTCCAAGCCCAAGTCAACACATTAAACACCCTGTTTCCTAAATATTTCCAAAGGGGTATGATCAGTTTTTGAAAAGAATTGTGAGAAAATGGTGAGTTTTACTAAATATATATATTTTGTTTTTTTCCAATCAAGCCATTCATGGTATTGCATGGAGGGGTGTCTGCAATGATAGCTGAGGAATTGGCTAGCGCTGGAGCCTACATAGCCTCCGGCAGGCGAAGGGCTGCCGGAATACAACTCAGCATTAACCATCTTAAGAGTGCTCAAGTTGGTGATCTTGTTCTTGCTGAGGCTACTCCTCTCAGTGCTGGCAAAACTATTCAGGTATTTATATAACTTTTATTGCCATGAGTTTTTCTATTTTAATATCAGTTTAAAATGGTAATTTTTTTGTCCAAGTCGATAACTTTCATTCATATGAGAAAAATATGTATAAAGCAGCCAACTGGTTAGTTATCATTCATATGAGAAAAAATATATAAAGCAGCCAATTGGTTGGAAGAGTTTAAGAACAGAAGAATTTTCAGTTCTGACAAAATGCAATTAGATTAGGAGAATTAGAAGAATTTCTATCTCCACAAAAATTAGACATACAAACGGATTTTTAACTATAAAATCATCAATCTAACAAAAAATTCCTATAATTTGTTGTTGTGGTTGTTAGATAGATGGATCATCTAGCCTACGGAAACTGATGGAGGATATATGGTCTTCTAATCTTACCTGCCAACTTGATGAATCTATGTAATATCAATCAGGCTAATGGACCAAATTGATTCCATTAATAACAAGTTTACTCTGAGGACTTGATGGAACTTCAAACAATAGTTATGAATCAGTGAAAAGACAAATGCTTTACAGTTCTTCAGTAATTAAGACTTTCTTGTTTGATTTTTATGCAAAATTAGTATTTTAGGAAGAGAAATGATCATTTGGGGTTGGAATATTTTGAAACTTTGATCTTGACTAGACCTCATGAGTGTTTTGAGTTAAATGTGGAAGCCATTGCTTAATATAATTGTGCCAACAACAACAAAAAACTTTAGGGATGTTTTTTCCAATGGGTGCAGTCAATTTTATATATGGATCATACTTCAACGAGCTATAATGTCTAACAAAATTAGGGGAAGATAACACCCTTAAACACTCCAACGATTTTAGGAATTTGATAATGTTTTTCTTTATTTTGAGTATATTTTAGTTTATTCATCACCAAGATTGATTTTGGAATTATGGAATCTTGTGTTAATATATGTTGCAAAATGCCAGATTTTCTATGTTTAATTTCATATTTGTTAATTGCCTCTAGGCAAATTTCACACTGGATTCTTGCTGGATATATGTTCAACTTGTGATGAGATTTGGTTTTGGTAAAACGTTAGGCATTTTTTGGTGCTTAATTTAAAGTTTAATTTGAATAACAATTTAAGACACATATACGAAATAGTAGTACATAAAAATTAACGAATTTGGGCATATCTGTATGTCAAACCGTCATCAGAATTGGATATTTATTAAATGAAATATAACAAAAGACCGTTTAAATTTTAAATTATAACACGAGAGACTAAAATAAAACACTTTTTAAAAAGTAATAATCAAATCAAATTAAATTATATTATATTTCCAAATTGCAGAAATGATTGAAGTTTAACCTTTTGCATTCCAATGGCTAAGTTGATACAAGTTTACTTTGAATTGGGATACATGATTACTTTGAAGAGTTATGACATATTTATGTTATTTTGGTTCCAAGACTTCTACTTCTCAACATGAATTCTCACTAGTTTATACAACTATAGGTAAAGGACCTTTGCATACAATACAAATATGTGATTTATTTTGTGATATTAATTCTTGGCAGGTATGGGAAGTAAAGCTATGGAAGATTGATTCAAAAAATTCTGAGAGCATGACTTTAATAGCTTCATCAAGAGTAACAATTATGTGCATTTCAGATGCTCCCAAGGATTTCCAAAAAAATGTCAAGTATGCAAAGTTATAACTTATAAGTCTTTGTGGTTGTTTTTTTTTCTTTTTCTTTTATAGCCAGTTTAATACTTCCAATAATTTTGTTTCTAATACTAAAAGCTGTTGGTTTCTACACCAATTGGAGCTACTCCAAAAAAAAAAAATGTTGTTTAATTTCTTTGCCCATTTCTCTAGAGTTTGATTTGGAATCAATTTGAACAATTAAGTGCACCACATTGGTGGATTTTGGATGTTTGAAACAATCATATTTGGATCACTTTAACTCACTTTTTTTTATAAAAAATTTTAATTTGAGTGAGAAGATTCATTAGTGCTAGTATACGAGAGGTATGTCTTTCTTGATTCTCTCGTACTAAGAAAAAATTCTCTTAATGCTTTAACGTCTACACTGATATGGAGTGAATTGTTATACGATACTCTCAACTCAACTCATGTATTGTTTTAATGGTCGACCAATCCAACCCAACAAGAAAAAACTAGCAAATATTATGCCCAATTTCTATATGGAGCAAGTCTCCTATGAGTTTTTTTTTCCTTTTTTTTAGTGATTTGTAACACTTTTACATCATTGAAATGTAAAACATGAATTGGAAGGAAAAAAAAAAACATCTTCAAATGAATTTCATTTTTTGATAAAACATGTTCTCAATTGATAAAAAAGAAAATAGCTACTGGTGCTCAAATTATAATTGCAAATTTAGCGATTTTAATATATATGATAGAGATATAACAAACAAACAGAGAGAATAATAGTGAAGTTAAAAAAAAGAAATCCAAAGCTTCTTACACCAATTGAGATTACTTCTTCAATATCAAATATGCACAACACAGCCAGATGATATATAACAAGAAAACAATATTTTTTACACTGCCTTGGGTAATTTGAAGGAGTACAACTGTTATTAACAAGAACTTTCTTTGCCTCCAAGATTGATTAAGAATCATTTCTAATAACTAAATTTCAAAAATAACTTGTTTGTTTTGCTCATCTTTTCTACCAAAATTTTAGAATAAGAAACAATGCTATAGTAATGATTTTTGCTACAGTATTTTTAATAAATAAAATATTAATTTTAAATTTGAATTCAAAAGTTTTTAATAATAAATAATTCTTTTTAACACAATTTCCAATCAACACAAATTAATTAAATATTAATTAAAATTTGAATCTCAAACTTTTTTAATGAAAAATTCTTAAATATAAATCTCAACAAAACAACCTCATCAGTCCAAACACTTCAAAAATATTTCATTCTTATACAAAATTACAAAACAAATTCCATCATAATACTAAAAAATACCCTATTCAAACGGAGTATTATGATTTTTAAATGGTTAATTACCAAGAACCCCCATGTGTTTGGCCGAATTTCCCAATGTTTTATAAAAATATACAGTTATCCCCACGTGTTTTAGTGTGAAGTGGAATTTGGATGGACAAAATGTCCACTAACGGAAATTGAGTCACACACGGATTATGCAAGTATGATATACTAAAACTCATTTAATGATCGTAAATTTCTTAAATTACCCTTTTCTGACATTAGATAGTAGACTTATTGAATTAAATTTATCTTTTCCTCAAAACCCTACTATTCTAAAGCTAAATCCATCCCTTCTCTCCTATATTATTTTCTTTTTTCCTTTTTTTTTCTTTCTTTCCTATTTTATTTTATTTTTTTTTCTTTTTTCTCTTTCCTATTTTTTTTCCCCTTAATTTTTTTATTTCCTTTTTTCGAGTTTTTCTTTTTTCTTTTATTTCCCTTTCCTTTCTTCCATTTTTTTTCTTTTTCCATTCACCATTTTCTTGTTTATTTTTTTTCCCTAGTTTTTCTTCTCACTTTTATTTCTCTTTCCTCTGTTCTTATTTTTTTTACTTTTTTTGTCATTTCTTCCTTATTTTCTTTCTTTTTTTATTTCAATTATTGAAATTTTTAAACATTATCATTTCATATCTTGAAATGTTAGATATATAAGGCAAATAAAACTCTTTTCTAAATTATTCTTTCTTAATTATTCAAAAGTCTACAACATCACAAATCAAATATTTTTAAACATATTTTTTTCAATTTTTTACCAACTGCAACAAAAACAAACGAAAACCGAGTTCATAATTCTAATTAAATTCCTTTTTGATTGCACAACCCAATTGAATCATCATGTTATATTTTGTTTCAAAATCTCCAAACGGTTGAATATTCCCCCCAACGCACAAAAGCCACTGTAGCAACTGCTTTCAATGTCTCAGTCACATTAAATTCTTCTTCAAGTTCAGTAATCCATTCTCATGTCTTGAGAAATATACTACTGTGCATAAAATAAAGGAAACAAATTAGATCAAGATAAAAACTTTTTTTCAATGTTCAGATTTGCATTCTTTCCACAAAAATTTACTAATTTATCAAATAACTCAAATACCATGAATATAAGAACAAAAAATCTACAAAAATGAAATATACAAAAAATCGATCTCAAATCTATATGAACAACAAAACCCAAAAAAATCAATCACATGTAAAACCCACAAAAAATCAGTTCCAAATCTGTATGACCAGCAAACACCCTATGACCAGCAAACACCCACAAAAATTTAATCACATATATGAAAAACAAAACCCACAAAAAATAATCTAAGATTTGTATGAACAAAACCCACAAAAAACAATCAAAAACCATATTGGTTTTCAATGTAAAAGATAAAATTGGAAGAAGAAGAAAGACACTAAAAACGTAAGGAGAAGAAAGAGGGGAGAAACGAAAGAAGAAGAAAGAGTAGAAAAGGAAAGAAGAAGAAAGAGAAAGATAAGGAAAGCTGTAAGAAGAAAGAGAAGAGAGAAAGAAATAGAATAAAGTAAGGGGCAATAGAAACCAAGAAAGAAGAGAGAGAGAGAAAGATATGGAAGCTGTAAGAAGAAAGATAAGAGAGAAAGAAATAGAATAAAGTAAGGGGCAATAGAAACCAAGAAAGAAGAGAGAGAGAGGAATGGAAAACAAATAGAACAAGGGAATATTATATTAAGAATTATGTTGTTATTGCCAGATCAACTATTAGATTTTAGATCAATAAATTAGACATATTCCAAATTTATCCTTAATCAATCAACTCTTTATTTTTTTCTCCATTTATCAGTATAACTCATCTTTATCTTTCTTTTTACCTTATCATTACAACTAATCAATTCTTTGTAACATCTTTCCATAACTTCTATTTTCTTCTCCTTTACACTGATTTTTCTCCAAAATTTTTATTAATATAATATTTAATTTCACCCTCAAATAATAAGAAAAAAATTACATAAAAATATATATGGCATTTATTGCTATTAACAGCTTTTATTGTTCTCTCAATTAAATTATAAAATATTTATCAATATATACTTCAAAAAATTTAGACTTCATTTGTTTACCGTTATTTTAATGTTTTACTTCATAAATTCAGTTTTTTGTCTATTTTTTTATCAAAATTTGTAAAATAAAAAAATAATGTTACAATAATTATTTTTGCTGCAACATATTTTTTTATATTTTCATAAATAAATTATTAAATTTAAATTTGACTTTTAAATTTTTAACAATAAAAAATTTCTTCCTAAAATATTTTTTTACCAAAATAAACTCACAAAATATTAATTCAAATTTAAATTTTAAATTTTTTACCATAATAAATTCTTCTTGCCTTACTTATATTATGAGCAAATTAACATTTCAAAATGATAATAGATCACAAGGAAAAAAATCGCTGAGAATAAAAATAGAAGTGAATAAATGCATCCACATTCTAAAATAAAATTTTTTGCCGTTTTATTATTTAAAATTTATGAATTAAATTGTAGCATAAAAAAAATACATGAAATCAAGATTTTTATTATATATATATATATATATATTGGTGGTGTCTTCTTTTTAAGTTTTAACTTATGCGGATTATTTTGATAAAATATTAGTATAAGAAGCATTACTAGAAATAAAAATAATAATTTATAGTTACCATATGTTTATGTTTAGTATTTTAACAAAAAAATATAACTCACCTTGATTAGAGTATTTTTTTAGTTTTATAGTAGGACTTTTTTTTTTTTTTGAGAATTATAATAGGAAATAAATATTTTGGAGATGTATGAATTTATGAGTTTGTTTTGGTGAACATTACAATTCGAGAATTTTATATTAATAAAATTTAAATTTCAAATTTAAATTAATATTTTATGAGTTTATTTGGTAAAAAAGTCTTAGGAAGAATTTTTTATTATTAAAAATTTCAAAGTCAAATTTAAATGTAATAATTTATTTATAAAAATATAAAAAATGTTGTATTAAAATAATTCTGGAACATTATTTCTTTTGTTTAAAAATTTTGATAAAAAATGGACAAAATAAATAAATCAAATTGAATTTATGAAATAAAATACTAAAACAATAGTAAAAAATGGAGCCTAAATTTTTTGAAATATAATAATTTATTTATAAAAATATAAAAATGTTGTATTAAAAATAATTATTGTAACATTATTTCTGTTGTTTAAAAATACTGATAAAAAATGGACAATATAGATAAATCAAATTTATGAAATAAAACACTAAAACAAGAATTATTTATTTATAAAAATATAAACAAAATTGTATTAAAAATAATTATTGTAACATTATTTCTTTTGTTTAAAAATTTTGATAAAAAAAATCGACAAAAAAGGCAAATCAAATTAAATTTATGAAATAAAACACTAAAAAAATGGTAAACAAATGGAGCCTAAATTTTTTGATGTATATATTGTTAAATATTTTATAATTTAATTGAGAAAATAATAAAAACTATTAATAGAAATAAGTGTTATATTATTTTTATATAATCTTTTTCTTATAATCTGATGGTGAAAATAAATATTATACTAATAAAAATTTGTGAGAAAAATTAAAGGAGAAGAAAGAAGAAGTTACGAGAAGATGTTATAAAGAATTGAAAAACTTGTAATGATAAGGTAGAAAGAAGATAAGTATGAGTTGTCTTGATAAATAGAGAAAATATAGAAAGAATTGATTGATTAAGGGTAAATTTGAAAGATGCATGATTTATTGCTCTAGAAGCTAATAGTTGCTCTGGCAATAACAGTAGCCTATTAAGAAGGGTAATTATGGAAATTTAAATATGAACGTTACAGAATCAGATTTCCGTCAAATTCCACTTTACACAAAAACACGTGGGGAATAACGGTATATTTTTATAAAACATGGGGGGTGATAAGGAAATTTGGCAAAGTACATGAGGGTTCTTAGTAATTAACTCTTCTTTAAAAGATCTCCATTTGTTTTGAGTTATAATACACATATTTTGACAAAAAATAACAAGATTTAAAACTAGCCAAAGGAAGCTCTTTTCCCGAAGGTTTTTTCTACCCTTCCAAATTTAGAACTTGAAATCTAGTGAATGTGTAAAAAATTTTTAAAAAATTGACATTTTTTTACCTATATAATACACGCATTTTCGCAAAAAATGCCAAGACTCAAAGACTAGATTATTATTACTCATTTCGAGCCATTTTTTGTACCCATCCTAGTTCAGATTGTGCAATTTAATAAATCATATTGAAAAAAATAAAAATTTAGATTTTTGAAAAAAATCTCCCTTTTTGGTGTGTAATAAATACACTTTTTTTGTCAAAATCAGCAAGATTAAAACATTAGCCGATGGGAGCTCTTTTCTCCAGTTTTTTTCTTCTCCAATATAGAAAGTGAAATCTAGTGAATGTGTGAAAAAAAAATTTAAATTTTAGAAAATTGACATTTTTTGAGCTGTAATGCAAGCATTTTGGCCAAAAATGGCGAGAATAAAAAAACTATTTGATTGGAACTCTTTTGAGCCTCTTTTTATGCTCATCCTAATTGAGAATGTTCAATCTATTAAATATATAATGTGGGAAAAATAGAAATTTAGATTTTTGAAAATATCTCCATTTTTGTGAGCTATATTACAAGTTTTTTTGCCAAAAATGACAAGACTAAAAAACTAGCCAATTCATGCTCTTTTCCCGCTATTTTTTTATTCTTCCCAATTGACAACGTCAAATCTAGTGAATGTATGAAAAAAAATTAAAAGCTTTTAAAAAAATTGATTTTTTAAGCTATAATACACGCATTTTGGCCAAAAACGGCGAGATTCAAAACATAGTTGATTGGAACTCTTTTCGAACTGTTTTTTGTACCCATCTTAGTTTAGAATGCGCAATATAGAGAATAGTGTGGAAAAAAATTAATTTTTTTGAAAAATTCCTATTTTTTGTGAGCTTAATACATGTTGTTTGGCCAAAAATGGGAAGACTCAAAAACTAGCCAAATTGAGCTCTTTTCCTACCCTTTTTTTATTCTTCACAATTTAGAGCATCAAATCTAGTGATTTTGTGAAAAAAAAAAAGTTTTAATTTTTTTAAAAAATTGACATTTTTTTAGCTATAATACATGCATTTTGGCAAAAAACGTGATTTTCAAAATATTGTTGATCGGAACTCTTTTCGAATCGCATTTTGTACCCATCTTAGTTGAGAATCGGCAATCCAGTGAATAGTGTGGAAAAAGAAAATTTTAGATTTTTTTGAAAAATGTCCAAATTTTTTAGTTATAATACATGTTTTTTTTTGCCAAAAACAACAAGAATAAAAAACTCGCCGATGTGAGCTCTTTTCCTGCTGATTTTTTATTCTTCACAATTTAGAAAATGAAATCTTGTGAATGTGTGAAAACAAAATTTTTTAAAAAATAGCATGACTCAAAAACTAGTTGTATGGAACTCTTTTCGATCCATTTTTTGTGTTAATCCAAGTTGAGAATATGCAATCTATCGAATAATGTGGAAAAAATAGAAATTCTCTTTTGAATGCATGTGTTTTAGTGATTTATTTCACAAATCCTAAATAACTTGTTTGTTTTACTCATTTTTTCTAACAAAATTTTTAAAACAAAAAAATGCTACAGTAATAATTTTTGCTAAAGTATTTTTTATAAATAAAATATTAATTTTGAATTTGAATTCAAAAATTTGTAATAAAAAAAATTCTTTCTGACACAATTTCCAATCAACACAAATTCATAAAATATTAATTCGAATTTGAATTTCAAACTTTTATTAGTAAAAATTTCTTCAATATGAATCCCAACAAACCAAACTCATCAATGCAAACGCTTCGAAAATATTCCTTTCTTATAAAAAAATTACAAAAAAACAATTTCATCATTAAAAATACCCTATCCAAACATAGTCTTATATTTTTGGAAAAGATCTCTATTTTTTGTGAGTTGTAATACATGTTTTTTTTTACAAAAAATGGCAAGATTCAAAAACTAGCCTACGGAACCTCTTTTCTCGAAGTTTTTTTCTACCTTTCCCAATTTAGAACGTCAAATCTAGGGAATGTGTGAAAAAAATTGACATTTTCTTTAGTTATATAATACACGCATTTTCGTAAAAAACGTCAAGACTCAAAAACTAGTTGATTATACTCTTTTCGAGTCATTTTTGTAACCATCCTAATTTAGAATGTGCAATCTAGTGAATAGTATGGAAAAAAAATTAAAATATAGATTTTCAGAAAAAAAATCATTTTTGGTGGTGCAATAATACACTTTTTTAGCCAAAAACGGCAAAGACTCAAAAACTAGCAGATGGGAGTTCTTTTTCTACTGTTTTTTTATTCTTTCCAATATAGAACGTGAAATCTAATGAATGTGTGAAAAAAATAAAATTTTAAATTTTTTAAAAAATTGACATTTTTTGAGCTATAATGCACGCATTTTGGCCAAAAATGGTGAAACTGAAAAACTAGTTAGTTGAAACTCTTTCCGAGCCTCTATTTATACTCATTCTAATTGAAAATGTGCAATCTAATGAATAGTGTGGAAAAATGGAAATTTAGATTTTTGGAAATATCTCCATTTTTGGTGAGTTATAATACACGTTTTTTTGCCAAAAACGACAAGACTCAAAAACTAGCCGATTTGAGCTCTTTTCCTGCTGTTTTTTTATTCTTTGCAATTTAGAATGTGAAATCTAGTAAATGTGTGAAAAAAATAAAATTTTAAATTTTTTAAAAAATCGACATTTTATTGAGATATAATGCACGTATTTTGGCCAAAGACGACGAGATTCAAAACATAGTTGATCGAAACTCTTTTCGAGCTATTTTTCTACCCATCTTAGTTTAGAATGTGCAATCTAGTGAATAGTGTGGAAAAAAGAAAATTTTGGATTTTTTTGAAAAATTTCCATTTTTTGTGAGTTATAATACTTTTTTTTGGCAAAAAATGGCAAGACTCAAAAACTAGCCGATGTGAGCTCTTGTCCTCTGTTTTTTTATTCTTCACAATTTAGAACGTGAAATCTAGTAAATGTGTGAAAAAAAGAAAATTTTAAATTTATAAAACTTGACATTTTTTGAGCTATAATACACGCATTTTGGCCAAAATTGACGAGATTCAAAACATAGTTGATCGGAACTCTTTTTGAGCTTTTTTCTACCCATCTTAGTTGAAAATGTGCAATCTAGCGAATAGTATGGAAAAAAGAAAAATTTAGATTTTTTTGAAAAATCTCCATTTTTTGTGAGTTATAATACTTTTTTTTGGCAAAAAACGGCAAGACTAAAAAACTAGCCGATGTGAGCTCTTGTCCTGCTATTTTTTTATTCTTCATAATTTAGAACGTGAAATCTAGTAAATGTGTGAAAAAAAAGAAAATTTTAAATTTTATAAAACTTGACATTTTTTGAGCTATAATACACGCATTTTGACCAAAAATGCGAGATTCAAAACATTGTTGATCGGAACTCTTTTCAAGCTATTTTTGTACCCATCTTTAATTGAGAATGTTCAATCTAGTGAATAGTATGGAAAAAGAAAATTTTAGATTTTTTGAAAAATCTCCATATTTGTGAGAAAATATACATCTTTTTTTTTGCCAAAAATGACAAGACTCAAAAACTAGTCAATGTGAGCTCTTTTCCCACCGTTTTTTTATTCTTCGTAATTTAGAATGAAAAATTTTGTGAATGTGTGACAAAAAAAAAGAAGAAAGTTTTAAATTTTTAAAAAATTAACATTTTTTTGAGCTGTAATACATGCATTTTGGTAAAAAACGGTGAGATTCAAAACATAGTTGATTAGAACTCTTTTTGAGCCAGTTTTTGTACCCATCTTAGTTGAGAATATGCAGTCTAGTGAATAGTGTGGGAAAAAAGAAAATTTTAGATTTTTTGAAAAATCTCTATTTTTTGTGAGCTATAATACATTTTTTTTTGCCAAAAATAATAAAAATAAAAAACTAGCTTATGGGAGCTCTTTTCCCGCTGTTTGTTATTCTTCCCAATTTAGAAGGTGAAATCTAGTAAATTTGTGAAAAGAATTAATATTTTTAAGAAATTGACATTTTTTTAGCTATAATACATGCATTTTGGCCAAAAACGGCAAAACTCAAAAACTAGTTGTACGAAACTCTTTTCGACCTGTTTTTTTGTATTAATCCTAGATGAGAATGTGCAATCCAGTAAATAATATGAAAAAAAATAAAAATTCTCTGTATGAATGCATGTGTTTTCGTGATTTATTTCACATATCTAAAATAACTTATTTCTTTTTCTCATTTTTTCTACCGAAATTTTTAAAACAAAAAAAAATGCTACAGTAATATTTTTACTACAGTATTTTTTATAAATAAAATATTAATTTTGAATTTGAATTCAAATTTTTTTTAATAATAAACAATTTTTCCTAACACAATTTCCAATCAACAAAAATTCATAAAATGTTAATTCAAATTTGAATTTCAAACTTTTATTAATAAAAAATTCTTCAATATTTATCCTAACAAAATAACCTCACCAGTCCAAACACTTCGAAAATATCCCTTTATTATAACAAATTACAACAAAACAAATTCCATCATAATACTAAAAAATACCCTATCTAAACAGAGCTTATATTTTTGAAAAGATCTTCAGTTTTTTGTGAGTTATAATACACATTTTTTTGACAAAAAAAGGCATTAATCTTGTGAGATATAATTTCAAACATGCATTAATCTTCACATATTTGTTATGTGTGTAAGATTTGTTTGGATGATTATGTCTTCTTTTTCTAAGCATATTCAAATTTATTGTTATTTTTCATATTCTTTTTTTCATAATTTCAAACTGCATAGGTGGATGATTATGTCTTCTTTTTCTAAGCATATTCAAATTTATTGTTATTTTTCATATTCTTTTTCTCATAATTTCTAATCGCAAAGATCATACTATACCGCACTAAAATATATATACACAACAATTCATTATTTTTAAAATTTAATAATGGATTATAATTTGCATTTTTCATAAATAGCAAGTCAATCGTGCGATTAAAAATACTATGTGAAATCGCCAAATCGTACTATGTTGAGCCTTAATCATAATGAATGCGACAAAATCTATAATTAATTACTATTCTATCTGTAATCAATGGTTTGCATGTTAGAACTGTAATGAGGGAATATTATCTCTTGGAGATAAGTATTGCCTTGGTTTTTTAAAATATTATATTTTTATGCTTTAACTTGGATTTTATCATAAAAATAATTTTTTAAGTTCATTTTTTATTTATCTAACAAGCTAAGTTATGCAATTTGTTGGGTGATATTGTTCAACATTTAAAATAATATTATTTTGTGTCATATTATTAACTATGTTACTTATCAAATTGATGAAAAAATGAGTTGAAAAACATGCGACAAAATTCAAGTTAAGAAATAAAAATATAATTTCTTCAATATTTAGAAGATAAGACCAATGGCTGTGGATGTTTAGGCCATTTTGCCACTCAAAACTTTTGTGAAAATGTAGTTAATAGTTGCTACTCAGTCTACAGTCCTTCTATTTTCACATCCTCACCTAGCACATTTTGCCTTTGCCGATATTTTGTTATGTTTCACTAGGTTTAAATCTACTGGTCTCGGTTTAGATCAGAAAATGAATGCACACTCTTGTTGGCTAAGTTTTGGCATTGTATCAGAATATCATTCTGTTTATTGTGTTTCATGCTAGGATACTAGCTCGCTTCGTTTGTTCAATATCGTTTATGCGATCAACATCACTCCTAATGAAGCTTCAATCATAGGGAGTTTTTTTTTTGTAGGAGAAACCTTAATTGGTTGAATGATTGAGGTTGTGATTATATAAAGACACCAGATCATCTGTCCAACATTTTGTCTCTGTTATTCTGTCTTAATTAAAACTACGTCGTAGGGTTCACTAATATCTTGGTTAGGTCTAAAAATTGTAAATTAATTTTAGTGATATTTATCTATTTAGTCCCTATCTTTAATGAAACTACGTCGTTTTGAACGACAGACAGAATAAAATTGGATAAATATTGGACAGAGGATCTGGTCCCTTATATAAAGGTTATTAATTTTCGGGCGGCCTTTATATAATTCTCAACATTTTACCATCATCACATTTGTAAATGAGAAAGTACTCCTTATTTAAATTTCTCAAACTTTGATAAGTACTAAACTGTAAGGGAGGGTTCATTCTTTTTTATTGCTTTAAATTGTACTAATGGTGAGGATATTTTTGCCATTACTTTTGTAACTTAATTTTTTATCAATAAAATTGAGAATGGTGCCACCGAGTTTGGAATGATTAGCTAACTATAAAAAATTAAAAAAAAAAGAGCAAAAGGCCAAAATGGTCACTCAACTATTACTAAATCCGCCTTTTGATCACTCAACTATTAAGTTGGCCAAAAAGGTCATCAAACTCTATAAACGTATGACTTTTAGTCATTCCGTCGGTCAACTCTGTTATCTTTATTAAAACCGTTAAATAAATGGGGTTTTATGTCTTTTACAAGTAAATTTAGAGGGTATATGTGTAAATGACACAAGTCATGTTATCTTCAACCTCGTCTTGATGCTAACGAATTTGGCATAGCACAGCGACCACAAATCCACGTCCTTCCAAAATCAGTTACCCGGAAGTCAATGGAAATCCGGTTATAAGAAAGAGCTCCCCATACGAAATCCCCAACATCACTTTCCCTTTGTTTTTCCCGTTTCTTCTTGGCACCTGGCTTGGCAGCACTCTCTCTTACTTTTCCTAACCAATAGTTGGGGATACCGAAGTCAACTTATACAGCAGCCCCTTTATTAACAATAGAACATTGTGATTCAGCAAAGCCTCTGTTTCTGCATCACTGTCACTGTTCAGATTTGAAGAACTTGACACCACCAAGTTATATTGTTGACACCACCAATATGATTCTTCGCCAGAGGATTATTTTCTTGGGTTCTCAGATTTCTTACTTTCACTCATCTGATTGAGTAAAGATTTGGGCTTTCGAGATGGGTTTTCGAATTTTACAATTATGATAAAAGTTTTCAGTTTCGTTTGTTGTTTTTTTTTCTTTTTGGGTTGGGAGGAAGGGGGTTATGACGATGATATGATATGAAGATGATGTATAATGACGATGATGATGATGATGACGATGATGATAAGATGACGATGATGATCGATGGTGGCGATGGTGATGGGTGACGGTGGAGATGGCAGTGGTGGTGGCGGCGCCGGCGCAGTGTAGATGGCGGTGGCGGCAAAAGAGACTGAAGGCATTTTTTGTACGATTTTGTGTGTGTTTTTAGTGTGTTAGTATGTGTTGATTTTTTTTAAATATATATAACGTTTAGATTTGTAAGATATAAATTATTAAATAGTTTTAATATGTAAATGACATAAATATCCTCTCATTTAACAGTTTTGAAAAAGATAACGGACTCAATGGACGGAATGACCAAAAGTCATACGTTTAGAGAGTTGGATGACCGTTTTGGCCAACTTAATAGTTGAATGACCATTTTGGCCTTTCGGTCAAAAAAAAAACATAACAAACGTTTGCTCGCCATTGGAGTTTATAGCATTTTCTCCATACTATTGGGTTTAATCCGTAGTTTAAACAACAATAAGGGTTCGTGAATGTAATTAACCCAGAAAATAGTGCGGCACGTGTCCTCACGTGAGCTACATACTCAATATATTCTTGAGCAGTTGGCAGTTAGCTCTGTTACGGGAAGAACTGCGGAAAAGCAATCCATCCAGAAACGGTCAATGGCGGGAACGAACGAACTCTACGCTCAACAAAATCAAGATTCCAAAACAGATTGCATCTTTGAATGGGATGAGAATTCTCAGCTTTATTACCATTCCAGGTTCCTTTTTCTTAGCCCTTTAAAAAGTTTAATCTATTAATCAATCAATGAGTGTTTGCAGGGACAATTCACCATCATCCCTCCTGGATGCTCGCCTTAATTTTCCCTCTTTGTTGTTGGTTTTTTTTTTCTTGCATATTTCTGAGTGTTTAATCAATAAAAATAATGGAACCCAGTTTTTATTTTGTGCTCTTAGGGATTAAAAAATTTTGTTTTATTTTTTTGGTCTTATGAGTTTTTGCTGTTGTTAATTTGATGCAGCACTGGTTTTTATTTTAATCCAAATGAAGGTTGGTATTATAGCAGCATAGATGGTTTGTATTACAACTTTGAAAATGGGAATTATGTTCTTCTTGGTTCGAATTCTGATCAGGTTCATTTATTCCACCATTTGTGTGATTATTTATTAATTTGTTTAATTTTCGGTTTCGTTGACATTGAAGCTAGTTTTGATTGTGTCTTTATCTGTTTTGCGTTTCCTTAGGTTGACCAGTTTGAAACTTCCAATGATGGTGAAAGGGTTGGTTCAGATAACTTTGTTGAGTGTGAGCAATGTACCGGTGATAGTCCTAAAGAAGATTGTGAAAGTTTAGCCAAAAGGGTTAGAACAGTTTCTGATGAATGTGGAAATGGTGAATCATTAAGCTTGTATATTCTGAAATGTTTTAATACTTTCAAAGATGACTAGATTACGGAATGGTGATTCTGCTGTTATCGGGTTTATGATGATCGTTTGGGAATAATTCAACAATGTTTATTCATTCTATTTTGATGCTTGGAAAGAGTTTAAAATTTTTTATATAGAAGCTTATGAATGAGTGGTAAGATGTACAAATAAGGATTGAGCTTATGGAGAATAACTTTTGATTGTCAAAAGTTACTGCAGATCATGACTTTAGAAAACCACAGTAAACAAGAAAAAATACGGATTCTAATTTGTGAATTGAGGGAATTGTGATCTTTTTGTTTCAGAATAGTACTCGTCCTTGACTAGATACATAATTCATTAGATTTAGAAGGAAAATGAATCACATTGATGGCTTCAACATAGGTTCATAAGATCCATTTCTTACTAACATTTTATAGCAAACAACTTTTCCTACTGATTTCTTGCAATGTCATAACTTTTCCAAGTTACTGCTGCATCTATAACTCCACTTTATTTCATATGGTTTCTCTTTTGGTTTCTCAAATTAATTTTTAGTGCATTGGCCTAAAAAAAATCATGAAAACAACCTAATTTTGTATCTGTGTGACATAATGCTCCAGACCGGTGGAACGTTCTGCAGTCTGCATTCCATTTGCAACTCACTGGCTTGTTTGCTGCTGAAAAAAATTGAGAAAGTTGCAATTAATCCAATGCATGCAGATCTAAGTATGGGCTCTACTTGTTGGTCACAAATTAAATGCTCATCATCACTTATCTTCGAGCTCTGATAATCATTGTTAAACCACATGGAAGTTTTACATGTCAATGCATTGTGAAAAATCGACGACTACTTTATTGATTCATAATTATATGAACAGATGACCTGGAATACATCAACAATCAAATAACAGAAGGTCCACCTCCACCATCAGAATGGTAAAACATTTCAGCCATTCTTTTTTGTCTCAGATCTTGTTATGTTTTTATGAGCCTAAGTACTGTAATGTGTTCTCATCAGGCTTGAAGATACACTGATTGATCTTTATTTGTCGGGGTATCCCAGTCAAGCTGCTACCGCTTCTCCTGAAATCATTACACCTGAAGTAACTATTGGTATAGATAGCTTACATGTTATATCAGATGGTTTGTAAAATTCATGTAGTTATTTAAAGAGGGACGGATATAAATGCCTCAGAACTTAAACGAGTCTGCTTTGTCAGGAGCCGGAGAAAATGATCCTTATGAACTAGAAGAAGGTGAATGGATTCCTGATGACCATCTTGGCTCAACTGATTCAAGCCAAAACATTGCCGATGAAGGTTCATATACAATAAACTTTAGAACAAGTGTCTCTAGTTTTGGTTGCGTACCTACTCATGACCCTACTAGGCAAAAGGAAAAAAAAAATGAAAGAACTTTATGTTTTTTTTTTACCTCCAAAGAGCACATTGTGAGAGTCAGAGAAAATATACTCACTTTATTGTGGACAAAGTTCCTTTGAATTTTTTTTTCACCTCTAATCAGTAAAACAAGGAAACTCTAGTGTCTATCATATCAATACCAGCTTCCTTCTATTTTTGAAAACTCTGTGTTTTCTAGTGAAACTTTCTTTTTCAATTGAATTTCATTTATGCCTTCTCCTTTCGATTTTGTTTTAATTTTTTGCATCCTTTTGGCTGGGGTGGGGGGTAAAGGGAGGGAATCTACAATCAGAAGAGTTTGAACACAGAAATAAAAGGCTCTATTGAACAGTTAAAATGTATCCTGATGACTATATGCTTGTGGGCAGCTCAAAACAATCTCAATTACTTTCAAAACTGTGAAGAGATGTATTTGTTTTGTAAGCCATATGTTGTTGCATAGGTACCTCATGGGAAGAAGAGAGCTGGTTGGCACAGTATGGTCAGGTCACTGAGCCAAACGAAGAGTTGAGTCTGGGTGTTCAAATATTGGATTTATGGGATTGGGAAATGATCAAAGCAACCAGAAAAGATGGAAAAAGTAAGGTGGCCCGGTTGGTTGGACGACTGGTGAAACACTCAACCAAGCTTCATCCATCAGTACCATCGGGCAGGGTTCGACTAAAAACTGCTCCAATTCGTGAAGTTCATCTTGATCTCATTCTAGTTACGACAGGTTTGCCTCCGATCTCATTCTAGTTACGACAAGTGTAAGTGATGAACGTTCTGCTTCGTGAAAGTTACTTAAACAGAGTGATTCCTGAAAACGTTGATTAAAGAGTTGAACGGGAGGTCTGTGGTGATTATTCTAAGGAAATGAAATCCATCAGATGGTTCCACAAAGTAAGAACCTTGGTAGATTTTCAGCAAATGTGAAGTCTGGAAAATGGAAGTGATATGTCTAATAGTATAATATTTTTTTCAGCCCATGAGCTGCTTAACATGAACTGATTTAAAGCTTTTGTTTAGCTGAAAGCTGTTTTGAGTTGTTCTTCTTTGTCTATGACATGCTTTTAGGTTATTTTAGGCTGCAAGATGCTGATTCTAAGAAGCATCACTTGAGGTGCTTCTTAACATAGCTTTTGGCTTTTCAAACTTTTAAAACAAACCATAATTTCAACTCTTCAAACATCATTTTAAATAATCATTTTCCTCAATCAGCTTTAAAAAAGTAAGGAAACAAAAACATGCCCTTGGGTTTCTACTTGGTCTAACTATCATTTTAAGGAATCCGCAGCTCTGATTTAAATTTTTAGGTTTTCTAATTTGTATTGAGAAATCTGTATTTTGCTTAACTTTTTCCTTTACTCAGGTCAGATATATAGAGTGAAGAGACCTAGCTTGCAATATTTGGCATCTGTATTGACATATGATTCTTCAAATCCAACAAAAGATTGGGGCTTTCCACAACTATCAATTAATAGACAGATCCAACAACTTCCAAAATCTGATGGACATGTTACTTCTTTGGAAGCATCTACGTCATCAGAGCATCCCCATGCATTAAAGAAGGTAAATTCAGTACATATAAGCTTCTTGTAAGTTTTGATGTTCTCTTCTAATGGGAAATCCTATACTTCTATATCTACACAAGTGAAAGTTGTTGACTTGCATATTAACTTAGTTTGGTATCACTTCCTTTGTTAGAGTGTTTTTTTCTTTTTATCACCCTTCCCACCCACCTTTACATCACATCCAGACCCCAAGTTTTGAACACCAGACTTGGGGTTCATGAGCAACCTAAGTGATCCCTGGTCAACCCACCCAACATGGGTTGGTTACCTTTGTTAGGGTATTATTAAAGGGTTAGGTAGTTAACAATATTTGCCATTGGTGCTCACTTGATTGCTCTCTTTGTTCTCCTAGGTCAGAAACCCTGACCACATGTGACCTCCTAAACTTTACATGAATACTGATTACTTTCTTTCTTAATTTTTTGTGGTTGTCTCCTAAAATAAGAAGTGGTAAATGAACTAAATTCTGCTGGGGTTCATGCTTTGTCTGTATTCAGTAAGAATCTAGTGGTGTGGTTGATGCTCATGGAAAGTGACACTACTTTTATTTGGAATTCTCACATTTTGTTACTAACATATGCTTGGCTTTGCCGGAATTGTAAGGCTAAATGAGCTGAACTTCAATTGGTGTTTATGTTTAAGTGAGCGTGCTTTTAATTTTCTTTGCACTTTACACTCCAAAATCGTCACAAAAATGAACTGGATTATTGATTTAGTATCATTTTGTTTTTCTTTTTTTTTCTAGCTAGGATAATTGAACTTAGATGCCCCATGAGGCGGGTAGAATTAGAGCCTTATCAATTCATATTAAAAGGGGAAGAGGAAGAACAAAAAAGAATTAGAAAGAAACTATAAGAAAAGATATATTTAAATGTAAATGAGGAAATAAGCTTAGACGAGCACCATGGAGAAGTGTGATCTATATAGCCAACCCCACTTAGTGTGAAAAAGGATGCTGTTGTTGTTGTTGTAGGATACTTGTCCTTAGCTGAACCTCTATTCATGTTTACCACCTACCAGCGAAAACGTTCTTTTTTTTTTTGGATTTTAGCCCATTTTAAAACTCTTGTTTGTCTGTAAGAGTTCAATTTAGCATAATCAATCATAGTAAACAGTGAGAGGTTTTGTAGTATGTCCTTTTATTGTGAACTCTTTGAGGAATGTATCTTTCAATTGATTTAAATAGAAGTCTTCAGACATTTTGATACTACTCATTATATGATTTGGCATTTCGATGTAGAGCTATACATCTGCAGTATCTTCCCTTAGTTTGAAAAGAACATGTACATGTTCTTGTACATTATTTCTCTCACCTTGTTCGTAATTGCTTTTCGATTTTTGTCTCTCTCGTAAAGGAAAAGCGGCAATATCCATACAGGGATAGGGCTGCTGAGAGAAGAACTTTTCATGGTGGTTTTGGTGTTGGTCCTGGACAGAAGGTGTCAAATGCTGCTGAGTCATCTCCATCATCTCCCACTTCAGCTTGTCCGGAGGAAGCTGCAGCCGAGTCCCTGAGCATTTCCTTTGGATCAGGCAGTTATGCCAGAAGACTTCTTGAAAACATGGGCTGGAAAGAGGTAAATTTTCGTAGTTATATATGTGGTTATCATTGATTTTATTCTAGACATACAAGCTAACTAGATTAGCTGAATTAGCTGCACCCCCACCCTCCTTCCGTTTTTTTCCTTAAGGAGACGACCGTGCAACTTGAGTTTAGTTTCCCCATCAGGTATGCAGTTGTTTTTTACTTTTACGTCTAATAGTGCCGCAACGTTGTTTACAGGGAGAAGCACTTGGCAGCAGCACAAAGGGTTTGGTTGAGCCACTGAAAGCAGTTGGTAACAAAGGAAATGCAGGATTGGGTTGGAATGATAGCAGAAAAAAGCAATCCTTGTACAATGGACGATGAGATAAAGAACATAATACAAAACCTTGTTGTATTATATATTCTGAGGCCCTTTTCTTGTGTCTTAAAACTGTTAGAGTCCATTTAGAGTTATGCCAAATTAGCACTTTGGAATAGCATTGATGTTCTGCTGTTCTTCCTTTTTGTATAAAGGCTTTGATTTTTTTTTTCTTATTTTCTTGCATTGTGCAGATGTAGCTCTTACCTTGCGGCATTTCTGCCGTTCTTCCTTTGAGCCCTTTTGAATAGGATTTTTACCTTATCAAATTGTTTGGGAAAATTATTACTTTTTGACCTAATTTAAAAAGAGGGTAACTTGGGGATAAATGTGATAATTTACGGCAAAGTGTGAAATTTGACAGAAAATGTTATACTTTGTACCTTAAGGGGAGTTGAATGAATGAAGATTTTCATTCATGAGAGAGTTTTATGGGTTGGTTAGCATTCTCAGTACCCTAAGAAGATTGAACGGTAAAAAAACATACAACACTAAACTAATGTACAAAGTACATACAAGGAAAGAATAACAGTAACACGAAATGAATGCACAAAGTTCATACAAGTAAAGAACCAAATTCCAAACAGAAATGCACAGACTATTTTTACGTCTGTGCTTGGGCTGAAGGTATTATTTCCTCGTTACTCGGATTCAGATTCTCATCGACAGCTAATTCAGAACTCTCTCCATCCATCATGCTTCTCTGATGCAATTCCTCCTTTAGCCTCGAAATCTCAGAATCTCTCTCTTCCAACTTCTCTTGCAACACAATTACCTGTAATAAGATATTGCTTATTAGTCAGATTCAAATTATACTTTTGCTTCATCGAATCCGCAGGTACAGTAGCCAAACCAACTTGATGATAACTGGAATCTATAAAGGGGACCCAGAATGATTTGGTGCTATTACTCATGTCTGCCTGCGGACTATAGTTTTAACTGTTGAGAGTACACAAACTAGAGTAATCTTCTCGTTAATCATTTAATATCAAACATCAAAACCATGCAGGCATGCAACAATAATGAAGAAAATGTTGAGCACCATGATTTTTTCGGTGGTGATTTTGACATATAAATTAAGCCATACATGGAACTCCAATGCTAAAAAAGTTATGGTGAACCTCTACAAAATCTGGATCGGAAAAAGGAGGGGATTCTAAGCATTTTCATAGGTGTGGATCTAGACGGCAGAGAGAGGAGGTGGATGTCAAGAAATTAGAGCAGGGATTATTGTTATACACCACTAATAATTCATGAAGAATATAAAAACTGCAGCAATATATACATACCATTTCATTTGATCTGTCTACATCATTTGCAAGTACTTCCATTTGCTTGCATAATCCTGCATGTGCCAACACAAGTCAAATGTGAACAATCATGTTTACATCAAACTACACCTTAGGCAGAAGGTTATACAAATCAAGTTGAGCTAATATGTTGATGCCATTGATTCTGAGATGCTTCTATAAAGATGAAAAAGAAAGAGATAATTAAACATTTACAGCATTATCTCATATGACTACTGTAATCAATCATGAATAACATGAATAACAACACTAATTGAACCTTTTTTTTTTTTTTTTGTGATAAACAAATTGTATCAATAAAACCAGCTGAACCAAACTAATACAAGGCCAAGTGGAAGAGTAGAGCTCTTTTCAACAAAAAAAGGACTGGCACTCAAACAAACCAACACAATGGACATTGAGCACGTACAAGTGCAAGAAACCATTTGGCTCCGTTCTAAATGTAAGAGAAAAATAGCCAAATTCAAATCTTCTAAAGGAGGAGAGATGCCAAAGAAAAGAATATCAATGGGAACATCTGGGTCAAAATGAGGCAAGATTATATTTTCTGAACCAGAAGATAACAATGCACATAACATTATAAATGAAATCTATTTGTCTGAGGATGATTTTCTAGCAAGTTAAAGTAAATTTGTTCTTGATTACCTTCTTTCACATGATATTTGGATTTAGAAGCCTAAGCACCTAGACTTTAATGGTAGTTAATATGTATGATTGATTAATTCTGCTTCAGTTACATATTAAGCTAATCTTGCTTGAATATCCTCCACCAGTAACCAAGGGTTAGATGTGATTCTAAGAAAAGGTACAAAGACCCTCTAACCATTCCCACCATATTCTTACATGAACATTTCTCCTTCTCTTAACATCATTGATCACCAATATCCCACTAATGATAAAGTAGCCTCAATATGATAAACTCGGGACTCTGTACATCAAGACAACAAATTATACATGAAAACAACGTTTCGTAAAGCCGAGTACTATAGCAAAAGAGCAAATTGCGATTATACCAAAACCACTTTAAAGTAACAGCAAAAGAAAGATATAAACATCGATTCAAGACACCATAATTTAAAATCAATTGAATATTGCAAGTTAAGAGTATGGACCTTCAAATTGACTTCTGAGTTCTGAATTCTGAGACTTCTGCAGAGCAAGCTTCATTCCTAATTCATGAATCTGTCAGACAAACATAGTAACCATTAAGAAGATATGAGATCTTATTTGCCATCTGACAAAGCAACGACAATGAAACTCATGGAGAAAAATATGCAGTGGCATCCATATATCAGAAATTATGCAGGTTAAATATTCTATAATTAGTTCAACACATAAATATCATCTAGTACAAATTCCAAATCTGGTTCGACAGGTACACCATGGCTCTGATAAATATATCCCAAGTACCTTTCCTTCATTAGCTTGGTTTCCAATCTCCTCATTTTCCTCCTGCAAGGTCCGGCACTTGGCCATCAACATCTTTCCCATCTTGCTTTGTGGGGTAA
This sequence comes from Ophiorrhiza pumila, assembly GCA_016586305.1. Lineage (NCBI taxonomy): Eukaryota > Viridiplantae > Streptophyta > Magnoliopsida > Gentianales > Rubiaceae > Ophiorrhiza > Ophiorrhiza pumila. Next base: position 10,111,016 of record BLIW01000004.1, read on the forward strand.
AATTAACTGCAGCTACATTATCTTGCAACTCCTTCACCTTTTTATCCTTCTCCTCTACCAAATTCTGTGATTAAAGTGGTCAAAGTTAAGAGAATAAATATCAATAGACACACACAATGAGCAAAAGATATCAATGTGCACGTATGGTTACTATCGAAATTTAAGCAGCCTAGAAAATGAACCTTCAACCGTGTGAACTCTTCATGTATTGCTGGATCTAATAATAACCTCCTTGCCTGTCATGAATATCAAACATGATAAGAAACCATGGGCATAAGCTGCAAAGATAGAAGAGAAACATCACAGACACAACCGAGCCCCAAGGTGCATCATTCTGAAGACTATACCCCCCTCCCCCTCTCCCTATTTTGTTCCGCCACAATTTCCCTTCTTTGCTTTCAGCACAACTGTCACTGATTGTTTACTTAGTCATCTTTTTCCGCTCCTCTTTGCTCCAGAGCCAGAGGAAACGGCTGTTTAGAGTGAGTTGGTAGAGAAAAAAATCAATGATAAACCAAAAAGTCCAAACTCTAACAGTGGTAGCAAGCAATATTTGATATAACTTACAGATTTAAAGGGACCCAAAATCAAGATAAAATTTAACAGAAAAAGTAAATCCAAACTGCACATATGGGGATGAAAAAAATGCAAATGACAAGCAAAACAACAACTTTCCATGCAGGAAAGATCAGTAGATTTACAAATAACTTGAACCAAAAATATTTAGCGTAAATACAAGTATGCTTTAGAAATTGATTTAAATGCAACGGATGGTAATACAGAAGCAGGGTATGAACATGAGAAACTTTAAAACTGGGCAGGAAAAGGAAAAGCGTCGTAGTAAAATGTCGCAACAGCTTATTTTCCCTTTCTGACTGTTGGAATCAAAACCTCAGGTAACATTTCAGGGAAAAAATTTCAGAGCCTTTGCAGGTTTACCTGCATGGACGGAGGTTTTTGTTGAGCTCTCAAATCCCTAACTGCTGACTGCACATTCATTTCAAAAGAAGAGAACATAAGAAAAGACTAAACATAAGAGTAGGAAAGTTGGTCTACAAAATAAGTAAAAAACAGTCCTAGCATCACATAAAGCAGAAAAAAGAATACTCGGACTAATCTGTTAATAACATTAAGAAACATAAATCCAATTGAATCACACATCAAAAACATGTTTTTGAGGTGGTCTTTTACAATAGATTTTGCAAGTTTTAAAAGCCAGAACTCATTTTAACTTGGAGAAGCTTTGGCAATTGGATCTAAGACAACTTTGAATACACTTTTAGTTGGTTACTAGATTTCCCAAAATTTGTTCTCAAGTTTTAGAGCGAACTTCTAAGAGAAGCTGCTGCACAGGCTTTTAGGAATTTTCAGTTCTGAAAGAAGCAGACTGTGCTAAAAAATGTAATCCAATTGGAGCAGGTATAAAGTGTATCTCATCATTTCAGTTCAAAGATAAAAAATTCCGAACTGCATATATGGAGACTCAAGTAGAAAACCAGACTAATGTAGGCAATTGGTCATATGGTCTGCATCTTTATGAGAACTTTTCTATGAACAACAATGACGAGAAAAGAAAACTCAGAAAATTAGCATTAAGACATTAACTTGTTCCAGACTTTACAAATTGACAGGAACCAGCAGCCAAAACTGAAAGGGGTAAAAAGCAACTTGATTTCTCTTCATCTTGTTTCCTCTCAACTATTAAAAATTCCACACCTCACTTTTCTTCATATATAAATTCCCGAGACATGGTTTGGATGCAAATTCTGAAAGCCAGAATCAGATCAATTTTTTAGATCAAAGGGAGAATGTAGAGAGAGAATAAGCATTTTCTTGTCAGTCATGATTACGAGTAAGAGCTGATTTTCTGGTATCTAACTTATGCTCCATATATATTATCTTGTGTACCCAGATGAGCTCACATCAAGCTATCTTAACCAGAGACCTAAAATTTTATACTTACTATTTCTTCATTTTCATGGAGGAAATTATTTTTGGTCTTCTGAACCTATTAGAAGAACTTTTCTCCAGTTATCCTGCATAACCTGACTACCCAAATTATGAGTTTCAAACATGATCCTTCAATATTTTCCAGCCCAAAAAGCAATGAAGCAACATATAGAATAAGCTCACATGGCAAAAACAATTAATAGTAATGAGCAAACAGTGTAAAAATTTCCACCTTCAACTCTGCTATCTCCTGCTCACGTTTTGCAAATGTTACAATAAATGCAGCTTCTTTCTTCTTTGCTTTTTCCAGCTGATGAGATTGGAAATAAGCATTTGGTAAGTGCAATCAAATTACTAATATGTTATAAAACTAGAGAGAATAATGTTTGGTAAAAACCTGCTCTCGCAGTGACTCCTCAGAGTACCTAAGATTCTGAAGATAACTGACTACTAATTTTGGCTCTGTGGAGAAGACAGGAAAATCAATGAGAGAGAGAGAGAGAGCAACGGCAAAGTAAAGATATTGATGATATGTTAACCAGGTTTCGTTCTCCAAGAAAATAAAGTGTTCTGCCAAGATAACACAGCCGATACATATGATATGTAATCTATATTTTAAATGAACATATATCTCATATATACATAAGGTAAAGCATTAATTAACCCAAAAAAAAGAACAAAAAGAATACAATCACGGAACTAACTCTCCTTTGGGGCCCATTTCATGTAGTACTTTTCCAATTTTTGGAGGTTCTAAAACGTTGACATTTTTCATGAAACAAAATATTCACAACACATTGCAAAAGTGGTGGTGTCCACCAAGCACCATATAAACAGATATATTTATTTCTTTACTGAACCATATAAAAAGCTTGTATCTTTATGTTGCATATAAAATTATATCATGGCCCGCCCACATGTTTTCCAATTTGCATTTGACCATAAGCCATTTCATGTTTTGGCACTAAACGCACCATTCCGAGTCAGGTGCTGTCACAAAAGATTTGACCAGAGGGGTGCTAATAAAGCCGCTCAAAAGCAAACAAACCTGGGGTTGTGCCTGATGGTACAAAGGACTCATTATGGAATGCAGAATGCCACTTCTGAATCTCAGACTTGGCAGCTTCAAGATCTGTCTGAAGCAGAATGCAAGAGAAAGTAAACACTCAATCATTATTTGACGCGAGAAAACAGGCATATCAAGTTGTAAAATGTAATTCTTATTTGCATATCCCAGAAGATATGCAGAACTGAGTCAATTTCATTTTCAATGCACAAGGTTCGCACTAAATGGCATCCTACAATGAATAAAAATACAAGTATATCAAAACCCTTTACACTCATTTTGACAATATTTTAATACCAAATACAAGGAAAGTGAGTATGCTCCCCACACAGTGTGACTGTATTCACTCATGTACTAAATCTTAAGAGCAAACTCTTTCAAAACGAAAAGTATGATGCCCACTAAATTGAAATATATTAGCCGTAGAAAGACAACAAAAAATAACCAAACAAAAACAGAATACTAAGAGAAACATAATAAGTACCTGGCATGTTGCAAGGGCATCCTTACAGTTCTGCAGACTGAAAAATCAAATTGTAAAGAAAGTAAAATAAAGTGCAGATGACCAAGCACCAACTGACAACTCAAACTTTAGAACAGAAAAGAAGAAACAACTAAACACTCATTTCTGAAAGTATAAATGTCAAAGATACCTCTCACGAAGAGACAAAATCATCCCAGTTGCCACACCAGGTGCAGTTTCATCAACTTTCAACTTGCCCTAAGTTATGGAGAAAAGTTATAAGGTTTGTCAACAAGCACATCTTCAAAAATGTATCACATTTAGCCTTTATATAGCAGTGCACCAGATAAACTAAGCTAAAACTTCCATGCTCAAATATATTTGAGTGATGTATCAAGCTAAGCTAAAAATCAACTTCACCAGATTTATTTGGAATAGGAAAGCAATATAACAAAGAGGATTAAAAAAGAGGATCACATTAAGGACACCCCAAGTACGGGGCCACGAAGAAGTTAACTATTTACCAAAAGTAGTACTAGTGTATTTAGTGAGGGTAACTTAAAAGAAGAAAAATCTAACAAATAAATGTCAAACATATGCCTCAGACGTTAATCAGATTTTTCAGTTCAATAACAGCATAAAAAAAATAACCATAAGGAAACTTTGCACAGATTATGACAAAAATGAAGCAAAGAGGACATATTTAATTCCAAGAGCATTAAGCTAACAAGAATGGAGAATATGTACCCAGTAGACTAGATATGCAGAACTAACCAAGTGAGTATTGTGTGGTTAGAGTGGAAAGCAGTTCCCCCTTGCCGGATACTCATGATTAGCATTTAAACCTTTACAGTTTCTCAATTCTGATGCATATGCTCTGATGACCATTCACAGACAAATAAGTGGAACCCAATCCAGCAAATAACTTCAACTATGACATTATTGTTTTGTTAAGAATTCGGATGAATCCTCAATTAATTTACTCTACAATAGGCTGATTTCACTGAGTCCGACAAGAATAACAATCCCCTAAAAAGTTAGGCAGCAAAAACTCTATAGTGAAATTCACACTTTAACAAGTCCCAACACATCTTCACAACAATCTGTCAACATGAGTGAATAAGCCTTCCACAACATTTTGACTTGCAATTTGCAAAGGGGTAGCGAACGCAAAAACTGTTTATTACCCGAAACTATAAAATTGTCTTTAGTTAGAATATATCAGAGAAGCCAATGCCAGTGTTCCAAAACAACCTTAACTAGACTCGGATGCATGAGGTTTTTGCAAACAGAACTTGGCTAGTATTTAATAAAGTACAACTCCTGAAACAACTACAGTAATGTACTATTCCGATTCTGTAAGAAATCCCCATGCAGATCTGTTACTTGTTTAGAACTACTGAAATTAGAAACAACTGTCACTATTATGGTCAGAAAAATTATAAGGTACAATTCCTTCAAAGTTCCAAAAAATAACCAAAACATCAGAAGATTAGGTACATTTCCTTCAAAGTTCCAAAATTAACCAAATCATCAGAAGATGATGACTGTTTCAGACAACATAAGATCACATTTCCTGCAAAGTTCCAACTTTTACTAAAACATTAGAACATAACCTAGGCAACGTAACACCAGAATCACATAAGAATCCTACATTTGTAACATTAACTCAATTTATTCTCTAATTAGCATTCTGTACAAGTTACGAGTTCTTCAAAATCCACAATTTTTCAGCATAATGACAATAAAACGCTTACGCCCCATAATTAATTGAAAATTTAACAAATGGAAAAATAAATAATTAATTAAATATAATTAAGCAACAGCATACCTTCTTCTTTGAGCCAAAGATATCGTCTTCATCATCGTCAATTTCAGTGAAACTTCTCTTATTACCTGCAAATGCAAAATAAAAAATTTCTCTAAAAATTATTAAATTTAAAAAATCTGAAGATAATTAATTAAATAAAACAATAATAAATCAGTACCTGGAGGTTTCGAGGAGTCGTTAGCAGAAAAATCACCACCAAAATCATCATCCTAACAAAATTCACAAAAAGAATTAACAAAAAAAAAATTGAATCGGAAAATAATAAAAGAAAAAATAGTTACGTCATCAAGGTGGTTGTTGGACGCCATTGTTAATTGGAGGTGAAGCAAATTTGAAACCCTAGGAAGAGCGGTTCTGTCACTGTGACCCGGATTCGATTACAGTGGGGAGCGTTTCACTGTATCGCAGCTCCCGTTATGTTGCTGAGGGATGATCGAATGTGTCGACGATTTTTGGGATGTGTTACACAATGATGATGTGGAACGACGTTAGCGAATTGAGGTTTTTGGGCTTTGAGATAAACCATCTTATTGTCCAACACTATACTGGGTTGATTCGGCCTCTAGAGTAGGAGATATTTGGGCCTCATATTTGGGCTTACACAAAAGGATAATTCGTTTTATTAGGCGTTTTGGTTTAAAAATTAAGGAAAAGTAAATCTCCGATTGAGTTCAAAAGTATTAGTGATTGGATTAATAAAATTTATTTTTATAAATTTTTGTGTGAGAGAATTTTATTGAATAAAATATTAAATTTTTAAATTAAAAATTATTATTTCTTGTTTAAAGTTGACTAGGGTTCAATAGTTGACAACAAATGTAAAAATAAAAACTAAAAGATATCAAATTACCATTATTTTCAATTTTGAGAAAAGTTTTAAAATATATATATATATATTGAAAAAAAATCTAACAAAATAGCCCATTTTGTTTTAAGATGAGAGTGAGTTTGAAAATGAACAAATCAAACACATAGTATCTTATAACTAAATAAAAAATAATTTCATGTTCTCATACTAAATAATAAACCTAAAGGGATATAAAGTTAAACCCGAATCCAATCTCCGAAAAACCTAAGGGTTCCTCTGCAAGATTCGTCCAAGGAATATTACCATTTAGAACTTCCACCAATGTTATACAAAATAATTTTTTTTAGGTAACGGTTTCCCAAAAGATAAAATTACAAAAACAAAATTGAGGAATTTCAACAAGGATTCTTGTATGAAAAATCAGAACAATATTGATGAATTCAAAATTATATGCCATTCATTTATCGATGACATGACATGCATCTATCTTATTATGAGTTTGAGAAACCAAAAATGTTACTAAATCATGTGGTTAAATAATTATAGACTTTGTTGATACTTTAGGACACAATCATGTTATTTTGGTTATGTGATGTTTGTCTACCTATACTTAGACATGACTACGGTTCGCGAACCGCCGGTTACGGTTCTACAAAGGGTGGAACCTGAATCGGCCCTTGACCTCACGGTTATGGTTACGGTTCGTGAACCGCCGGTTCACAGTTCCGTCACGGTTCTGGTTCCGGTTTGTTCACGGTTTTTTACGGTTCGAATTTTTTAACATTAAATTTGAAAAAAATAAATAAAATATATACAAATTTGATATAATTGAAAAGTAACTGAAATTACCACGTAAATGTAATTATGTATCATGTATATACAAAATATAATAAAATGAAAAATACTCTATATTTGTTAGTAATTAAATATTCATTACCATTAACATATTACTAATGGTTGTACCATAATGAATATGGATAATAATTGATGTTATTTGAATATTAAACTAAGAGTTTAATCATGTGTTAATATGAATTTATTCATTCATTATACAAGAACACGTGATAATTCAAGTTAATATGATTAATCATAAGTAATATTTTATTTTAATATACTTATAGTTTAATAACCAACCATTAATACTATTAGATAATGAGAAAATTTAATAATTCAATATATTAGTTAATCACCTTTTTCATTCACAAAAAAATCAATATACATGATTCAATGTAAAACACACCATAAGTAATTAAATTTAAGAATCTTACTTCTAAACTAACAATAATAATTAACAAAAATAAACAAATAACAATGAGAATTAGAAAACAAAGTGAATGAAATGAAATATATTTAAGTAAATAATTGAATAAAATGGAACAATTTTAAAAGTAATAGGAGATTATGAGAGAATATGTGAGAAAATTCAAGAAATTTGTGTGAAATAATGAAATATAATATATTTGTAAAAGCAAAATAAAAAAATAAAAAAAATATTTTTTGGGAACCGCCGGCTCCACGGTTCGGGAAATGGAACCGGAATCGGCCCAGGCGGGTTGGACCCGACATGGGCCGGTTCCGGTTACGGGCCCAGCTCGCCGGGCCGATTACAGGCCGGTTCCGGTTTTAACCGGAACCGGGGTCCTGACTACCTATACTTTAATAATTCAAATATTAAGTGTTCATTACAACTCTAAGAAGCTTTTTATAGGAGACATTGTATGTTGAGTTGTCAAAAAAAATTATTGCAAAAAGAAAAAAAATTGAAGCTAGTAAGCAATTTTGATACTATGAATAATTAGTTTCATGATATATACTACTAACTTATAATTAGGCAATATGGACCTATTTAATAATGGAAGATTAATGCAATGGAATATAAAGGAAGGGAGTCTGCTTATTCTAAAAAATAAACTGAAGCCTAATAGATCTCCCCTTAAATATTTAACACTTGTTTATTAATATTCACTAATCATTTAATAGAATTTTAGTAAAATACAGGTGGCATAAATCCATATAATAACATGAAAAATAAAATACCAAATGTAACATAAGGGCCGAAGTGCAACTGAAGTCTCTTTATTGAATGGAAAATCTCAAGGTGATTGTGAAATCATATTAAGGACAAATTACCACAAAAAAAAAAAGAAAACTGTGATTTAATTTTTTTAAAAAAATGACCTCCCTATAACTTAAAATTTACAAATTAGTTCATTATGGTAAATGATCTTTAAGGCAATTTTGTCGGTTTCGTATTCTATTCGTTATTTTATAAATCTAGTCATAAACCCTAAGGGGGGCCGCCACCTTCCCCACCATCCCTCGTCCCTTAAATCCAAATTTTTCCCTCATTTTTCTCTTTCCCTCATGGGAGTTATGTGTCTCCCAATTTGGGAGTTTTCTTCTCTCATTTAAGAAAATTAGAATCCTTTTTTGGAGTTTTTTTCAATAAGAAAAAAAATAAAATAAACAATGGACATCTACAATTTCAATAGAGATATGTATCTTTAATAGAGTGCGGAACTGTTGGATTTGTAGAAATCGAGAGCTTGGTCTTGTGCAGCTACTAGAGAGGATGAATTTTCTGTTCTAATCTGTTACTAGGGAGGTAAATCAATTCAGTTTTAACTATATTAGAATTGAGATCTTATTCCAGTTTTAACTTTAGATCAAGTTTTTAGTAATGTTAGATTTGGTTTTGTAAAAATCAACCAAGATATGACCAAGATTTGGTTTTGGGTTATTTGTATTGCATTGAGTTTTTACTCATTGCACGTAAATTATTTTCAATGTTAACGAAGATATTGCTTTTGGTTAAAAAAATATGGTTATGGTCTAAATTTTTAAATGAAAATATATACAAACATTCTACAAACATATATATTTAAAATAATTAGTTTTTGAAAATCTATTTGGTCTAATCCACGTGTATAGTTTTTTTTTTTTTTAAGATAAACAAAACAAACTATAATTTTTAAAACATAGGAAGTCAATTTAAAAATCACAAATTACAGGGGATTTTTGTAATTTTCCACAATATTAATATACTCATTTTCCCTTTCTTCATATCTAACTCAAACAAACCATTTAAAAAAATAAAAAACTGTTTCCTTTTCAAACTTTGATGGCTTTCCCTATTGATTTGACTAAAAGACTGCAGAAAGTGCAGAAAACATCAGAGGAAAAAAATTATATATTCAGCAAATCTGATTTGCTCTACACAGAAAGTCAAAAAAGACAGTACATCCTAGTAGTTGAGTTGTTTCATGTTTGTTAGGAACCATTCATGGTTAGGCCACATCAAGATTGTTCCCCCTACTCTCTCTAGGTACCAATTCTATAAACTATGAATATTAACCATTGTTTTTGCTCCATACTAAAAACCCTTTTCTTAATTTGTCCAAATTCAGACAGACAGGCATGAATCATGCAATTCTACAGACACCAATGGTTGTGATTTTGTAAGAATTTTCATACATTACAATATTGATAGTGTTACCAATTTAGCAAATATTCAAACTCCACTAGGGGTTGTAATCTTTTTCTTTCTTTCTTTATCACATGTTAGAATAGTTCTTTTCTGTTTTAAACTATTGCTTGCCATAAGGTGGTATGTCCTCAATAGATGAGGCCTAGCTATTTGCACATCAAATTCCACTAGTATATATAATAATCTCTTTATTCCCTTAAACTTTTTTTTTTTAAAACTTAGCTTTGGATTTTAAAACTATGCTTGCTTATAATCAGTTTGTTTGACTATAAATAGTCAGTGTTAAGTTTGCCAAAAAAAAGATTTACGTTATGTTGACAATCAATATAAAATTTCATCGTTTTAATAAATCATAGTCGAAGACGTACAAAATATAATACGATGACGAAATATGATTTATATAGACGACTTCACATAATGAGATAAATGATTAGTTGTTGTTTTTTAGTGTTTTTTATTTTAAATTTTGAAATCACTCTCCTTTTGGCTACTAGATAAGATAGAACATGAAGATAAGAAAACTTTACTACCATTCTTGCATGATGCATAAACATTTTGCAAAGAATGACAGGACCACATAAACATTGTCAAGAGTTTGTTAGCAAATTAAGGACCGTCTAAGCTTTTTTAAGTGTTTCCCTTTCTGGGATTTATCCAATTTGTTAGAGGAAGTGGATTTCAAGTCATATTAAATATTGAATTAGTATAACTTTTGAGCTCTATAATTCATCTGGTCCAACATGACTAGAGCTAAGTTGGGGAAAAAGTAATGGAGAAAAAGCAATAAACTCGAGGGTAAACCGGCTCGATTACTCTTTTTTTTTTTTTGTTCTTTAAATATATTTTAGGAGATTTTGACTAGTATTTTATTTGATATATTTTAGACCCTTAGCTCAAATTATTGAACATGGAAATGGTTAAGAAGTTAAATTTTGGTTGGTTTATTTTATACTATGGTTTTGTTTGATAAAACAATTCAAATTTAAAAAGTAATTGATTCGAATGTGAATCAATTAAACTTGTTTGATGAATACATGTAGTGTACATCATTATGGATTAAGAGAATATGAAAATATAGGTAAAATCATGATAGACTTTTAAGCTATAAAATTTGACTTAATGTTTAATTGAAGCAGGGTTAATTGTAGAGCTTTAAAATAGTTTTTAACATGATATAATTAACTCAACTTAAATATTTTCTTGTCACTAATTACACCCTCCTCATATCTCCGCTTACTACACATATTTTCACACATGGAATATATTATATATGCTACACACATGTTCACACACTACACATTTACCTATACTATACATATTTACAAATATTTATACATACTACATACATTTTCATACACTATACATATTTATACATAATATATACATTCTCGCACATTTTATATATATTATATTTGCACACACACACACACACACACACACATATATATATATATATTTACATATACTACATATATTGTCATACGCTACACTTATTTATATGTACTATGCACATTTTTACAAATACTATACATATTTTTAGGTATAATATATTTTTACACATACTACACATGTTTTCACACACACACACACACACACACATATTCACATATTACACACATTTTTACATATAAAATATTTACACATAATACACACATTTCCATATACAATATATTTGAACATTCTATCTAAAATTTCACATAATACATTTCATATGTGAAAATTAATTAGATTATCACACACTTATATACTTAGTCAGATTTTAATTTTATCAAAGGGGCCCTAAGCTCTGCTTGAAAAAATGTTTTTTAGCCTTTTTTTTAATTTAAAATTCTATTTGTACTATTTGTTTTGTCTTGATTTTCTCTAATAATTTTTAAAATAAAAATAATATTATAATAATTATTTTTTCACATTTTCTTATATTTTTCCATTTTTATTAATTAAAAAAACTTGCATTTGTCACATCAAATGTTTTATAATTAATAATAAAATATTAGTTTTAGATTTAAAATTTTAAAAATAAAAAAATCCTTTAACACAATAAAATATTAATTTTAAAATCAACAATAAAAAATTCTCCAACAAATTTTCCATCAAAATAAATTCATCAATCCAAACATCAAAACATAAATTAAAAAATATTTGTTGTGCACTTTTGCATGCATTAAAAAGTAAAAATAATTAGTCATGAACATCCCACAATTTTGGCGTAATTGAATTCCAAAACAGGTCCAATATGAGACAAATGTCATGGACTCATTGGTACATAGCACGTGAGGCTACTAGTTATAATGGCAATAATTTAGGCTTTTTGTGAGTAAATTTAAAAAAAAAAAATCTTGATCTTCATAGATTGCTAATTATAGGTGCATTTGATTGATACAAAAGAACTTTTTCACTTTTTGTCGACAATTGTGGGTTTAAACTTTGTTGGATTCATCAATTCAGGTTGTAATATCAACTTATAGAGGGAGACATGGTTGTACAATTTTGGGCCATAATGCTTTCTTGGTCCCTCTTTGGTAGTTAGTTATAATAGCTTTTGAAGTTTGATTTTTCATTAATTTGATCATTAATTTTTAACAAGTTGAGTAGTAGTTTGGTTTATTTATTTGTTCTTTAACTATAAGTATTAATCATAATATTATTTCTATTGATCTAAAAGTTTATTGAGATGACTTTTTTTTTTTATATGTATAACTTGCATTGATGGATTCGAATTGAATCCTTTTGTAATAATTAACATTCTTATCGATTTTACTAAAATCGTTGAACAAAATCAATTGATGACTTGAATTCGAGTTTCTTTCTTTATTGGAATGATGAATGTGAAATAGTTTGGATAAATAATCTCAATCTTCCTTCAATTTAGGTGTAAGTATCTATCATTTTAATATTTGATGTTGAAAAGTTTAATTTTATCTCAAAATTGGGGTTATGAGGGAGTTAAATGATTGGCATTAGATCCTATGTATTAGTGATTGTATCACACCCTATATCAAATAACACAAAATCAACTTCTATTTAATATTGATAGATATTGACTTAATTTAATTTAATTAGCCACCTGTACTTTTGGGTATTATTTGATACAAGAAATTCAGTGTCTAAATTATCTATCTCTAGCCAGCCGACTTAACATGATTTGGCTAGAATTTTATCACATTAACAATTTTCAAATTATTTTCTATTTATTTGATAAGTAATATTGTTTATGATGTGATGAGATTGTTTATAATTCAATATAATATCATTTAATGTCACATGACAAATAGTGTTACTTTTGTCTAATAAATTGAAAATAAATTAAAAACTCTATATATAACAATATCTACGTTAAGGGACTATGCAAAACAAACCTTTTCAAAATTAAAAATCAAAACGATACTTACCTTAAAGTTGAGATACTATTCAAGTTGAGAAACTTCAACTTAGTTAATTGGAAGTTCATTTAGAGTATATTTTTAGTATCAAGTTATAAAAAGTTTTGGGCGGTTACAGAAGTTTTAGGTAACTTTATCACAATTTGTTTTTGAGCAAGTAGTGAGCCGAGTTTTTACATCTGCTTTACCTTTACACATTTTTTGTCCATTGTCCATACCTATAAATCATGTAAATATGTATTAACAAACAAGGATTCTTAGACATTAATGATTTAAAACAATCATACAAATTACAAGAGAATTATATATAGACAATTACTCAAATTCAAGGTAATTATACACTCAAAAAAAAAAAATTAAACCAAGTTGAAAAAAAATCCTTAAACCTAAAGAACAACCAAACTAGAATTAACCATCGATCTTTTGCAAATTAAAAATATGCATTGATTTCATTTATTATGTGAACACTAATCATTTTAAAGACCTTTTGTACCTTCATGTTTAATATATCCTTCTAATTTGGTATATATGTTTTGTCGGCAAATGAGTGCAACATAATTACAACTTAATTAATATATGGCAAATCAATTGTCAAAGATGATGGAGAGAAAGACAAGAAGAAAAATGTTTGGCTTATGATTTTTGAGACATTTTAGCTAATAATACCTAATCCTCGATTTTCAATGTGAATGTTTTCCACTGTCTTTCAAATTGGCATACAAAATTTGTCCATTTCATCCAAAACAACCAAAAAAGTGACCCAACGTATACTTAAGTATTCTACAAGTTGTTTGATAAAATCTTCTTCCTAGTCATTATTTTAAATGTGTTCACTTATACTTCTTAATTCCTTATATTTTACCAAAGATATTAACTTGACTTTGATCAACCATTTGAACATGTTGAAGGGTTCTTCTTCATTATACAATCCAACTTGAAAATTTTGTACATTTTTTAAGAGAGATGTATGTGCATGACTAAGAGAGTTAGACTAGAAGATATATTATTGGCAAAACAAAAAGAAAAACTCATGAAACATGTAGGAAAAATTGACCAAGTTTTTCAGAGTTAATTTAGCCAATTGTGAAGTCAAATTTGTGTGTTCAACTCATCAACAATAGTACAAATATATACGGCCAATTGAGCTGTTGAGAATTGATTAGGTTTACATTTAGGAAGAAAAAGGGAAAAAAGTGCTAGAACACTCAAGAACAAGAGACAATTTATGTACTTTTTCATGATGATAAGAACTTGCAATTATAAACAACCGGAACTAGGTCGGCATTGACAGTTTCGTCTTCCATCAAGTTCACCGAATGAATATTGTAACAGTCACCAGAATTAGAGGCAAATACGTAAAATACAATTGTATTCTCTTCGTTGCATGAGCACGATGAAAACTAACTGATTTGAAAAAACAATAAAAAAATATTTTAAATCAGTTCCCGTAAATTTTTTTTCCTAATTCTGTCATTGACTATAACTAGTGTTTAAATGTGCATGCATAAATTTACCCTATACGTGCAAATATGTCACCTCAACACATATCACACCAAATAATTAATCTATAAACCTACAAAAGCAGTACAAAAAAATGCTTTCTAATCAATTGGAACTTTTGTTTCGATCCCAAATGCTAAGGGGCATGCAAGCAAAAAGAAACAATATATGAAGAAAAACAAGAAGAAGAAGAAGAAGATCACACATGTGAAATCACAAGATCTAGATAGATAGGAAGTGGTTGTAAAAATTAGAGCAGGTTAATGAAAGTTTGTTTACCAATTAGGGAACCAATGGGTCCAATTTGCATAGCCAGTTCACAACTCCATTGTTGAGGAGTCAACCTCAATGTTCCTTTCTAGTCCTTCAAACCTCCAACAATGGCCATCATTTTTCAATGTAAAAAGGGTGTGAAAAAATGGGATGGAATGGACCTCATCAAAGAAGAAGAAGAAAGAATAACAACAACAACAACACTTGAATTACACGGTCGCACGCAACAAAAGCATGCAATCAAAAGCACTTTTCTGTCTACAAAAAAGCAATATTACTATTAGCCCATCTTGTAATTTTCTTGTTAGAAAAATGTTTTATATTCACATTAGTCAAAATTTTCTCTCTTTTTTTTTCAAGAAAAAAGAAAACTTTTGTTGAAGATTTTGACAGTCGAACTTTTATTATTATGATCACTTGTCCAGATACTCACGTGTGAGAGGTACTTGAATTCCCATTTCTATTGAGTGCCAAGCACTCTTGCTCTCCTTACTTTTACTCATTAAAGGGACAACTAAAAAAGTTTTGCAATTTTTCTTGGCGAAATGG
The DNA here is from genome assembly GCA_016586305.1 of Ophiorrhiza pumila. Classification (NCBI taxonomy): domain Eukaryota; kingdom Viridiplantae; phylum Streptophyta; class Magnoliopsida; order Gentianales; family Rubiaceae; genus Ophiorrhiza; species Ophiorrhiza pumila. The sequence goes on from BLIW01000004.1 coordinate 10,126,326, forward strand.
ACACAATTTAGTTCGATTTGAGCAAGTATAGAATTGTATAGTAAATGGATGCATGCATGAATGGTTTTTTTGCTGTCCCTTTTGAACACTTTTGCTTTGGTGTGTTGATGTTTAGCTTTCATCCCTTTTGAGCTTTTCGGCTTAGTTTGAGGTTAAGAACAAATTACAACGATTGAAAAACGAAAAAAGAAAAAAGAAACTAAAAACAAATACTGAGAAATGATGCTCCTAACCTCTGCAGATGAAATTTTTCAAAGGGTAAGGAAAAAATGCAAACAATATTGATACAAAAGCTTGATCGAAGTGTCCAACTAGCTAGACTTGCAGGGCCGCAGACGCTGATTGACTGTGAATCCACAGCAATTTATGTATCCCAATAATTGTTTAGGAACAGTAAATTATGTCAGATTTGTCTGACATATTGTGCCTAGAAGTGGACTAACTTGCAGGCAAAAATTGTACTAGAAAAGCCTTGATTTCACAAGCCATGTGCATAAATTTATCTTTTCTTGAAGGAAATGCGAAGTTGTTATGAAGATTTGACATGTTTTGAGGGATTTTGGAGCCACAAACTTCTAAAGAAAAATGGTGAATGTCAAAGAATATTCACATGAGTACTGTGTTGGAACACCCCTTGGAAAAATTCACATTTTAACAGTTTCACTATGAATAGTTATTAAGGAATTATCATAATTGTTGTTGTTCTTTTTCTTTATTAGTAATAAGCTATATATATATCTTTGTGCGCACCCTTACTATTAAGCATTGATTTTGTATCACTAGTTTGCTTAATGTTGTAGTATCAATTTGCTTGCTTTTTAATAAATAATAACAAGAAAGCAACCAATATGTCACACAAGAAATTAAGTTTAATGTAATTTAGAAAAGGAATTTCTTTTAATTATTTCAAATAATAGTGTAGGTTTTTTTTAGGGAGAAATCTAATTGGATTAAGATTCAATAATCTTGTTGGATTTTAATTATAAATTCGAGAAATCAAATTTCCAACTTCACATACAGTTAACATCACCTTAGGAGGTGACTGCTAGTGGTCTAATTGTCGAAAACACCTTTATCAAGTGATAGTACACGGTGACTTGATGCAACATGTAGGTGGCTAGATGGCTGCATAGGTTATGCATGGGAGGAGTAGGGTGGCTGGGGATTGGGGTTAACTTAAGAGGATTAAAGGAGTAAATAAATATCAAAGTAAATTAAATCAACCGTCCATCAATTTGGAGGTATGTTTTTCGTTATCCATTTTTTAAAAAGTTTTATCTTAGTACCTCATGTTACAATTTAAATTTTAAATCATTGTTAGTCCATTTTTTTTTCTTAAATTCAAAGTTAAACAATTATTTAACTTACGTATATATGATAAGTAGAAGTGCATAAAATGTATAGAGTTAGACATATGTGCATCAAATAGTCATTAGATTTGAATTTTTCTTACATAAAAAGTGTAAAATGAGAGAAGAAAATATAACATTTTAAAGAATAGGAATAAAAGTGAAATAATCTCAAATTTAGAGATGATTGAAGTAATTTATCTGTATATAATACATCAATTTCTTAAGCTCATTGGACCATTCTTTTTAGAACATAGTCTCTAAACCATTTATATATTTCCCTACCAACATTTTCCATTTTTATTCCTTTCAAACTTTTTTTTTTTACACTTATTTAATTCATCCTCTCTTCTGTCACTTCCTCAAGAAGGGGAGATTAACATGTTTAGATGAGAACATTACACGGGAAAATGACAATGATACATATGGATAAGGAAACATATTGGCCATGGTATCTTATTCAAAACTAACCACAAAACTCAAATAGAAATTAACCATGCCAAATACCATCATCACCTTTAGAAGTTCCTTTCCTTTTATCCATTAGGGGCTATATTAATATCCAAAATGTGTGAAGGTTTACCAACAACTTTTATGAATTCACTCCAATATTGTCCAATGCATGCAAGATGCTGATTAATTTGTTTTTGCATACCAAAAAGGAAAATCAATGAACACGTTGTAATGCATTAAAACTCATCAATTTAGTGCTACAATCCAAAGTTTGTTATTCATTACACAAATCACTTTGTATGTGCCTAATTGATCAATAAACAAAATAGAACCCAACAATTAATAAATTCAGTTTGATACATATAAGAAAATGTAGCCCAAAAAAGAAAACAAAAACACCATTTTTCTTCAGCATACAAAAAGCAAAAAGACACTTAATGAGGGCAGACAATAATAATTAGCAAAAAGAAAACAAACCATTATTATTATTGTTGGTATTATTATTATTAGTGGACTTCTTTCACAATTACATGCTCAAAAACAAAGCCAATAGAGTCAATATTGGACCACTAAAATTTTATCTCTTGGAAGTAGTACTGATTGATGATGATGAGAAGAAAATGTCTGACTTTCTGACAATTGAACCAATTGGATGATCTTATATTACTAAATATTATTTGCTTTATTAATCCATTTATTCATTCACTCACTTCCTTAAGACTCTTTCTAGTGTGTGACTGTGTGTGAAGTTGTGCAGTTTGTGCATGGAGTACCACAAAGTTCACGAGTCTATTATATATACGTGGTTTTCCACCATATCTGCAGTCTTACAGTTTAAGGTTCTAAGTTGTGCTCTTATGAAGGCAACAATAAAGTATTTGGCAGGTCTTGCTGGCCCAAGTGGCTATGGATCAAAATCTACAGCTGAGCAAGTCACTCAAGATTCTACTTCTTCTTCTTCTTCATCATCTTCATCTTTTTTCCTGCCTTCTTCTCCTCCTCTTACTGCAATCATCACTGGTAATTAGTCTCTATATTTGTATGAATTAAGCAGCATTCATTCATTTAACTTATTCACATTGGCATGCAGATTGGTGGAAGGTAAGATTGTTTTTGGGCTATAATTTCTTTAATGTTTCTCAAGAACTTTTTGAGAACTAAAGTTTTCAAAATCTTTGGGAAAAATGAATCATTCAAGAGTAGTATATGTTTCTTGACTTGATGATTTTGTTTTCTTTCTCTTTCGGTGCTGGGCATGGGCTGAAAGATTCTTGTGGCCTTTCTTCTTGCCTTTAAGAATCATTTTAATGGTACTTCTGTACTTGAATATTCATTTCTCTTCTCTTTTTTCTTTAGCTCTCCTCTCCTTCTCTTATTCTTTTTTCTTTCTTGGGATTATTTTGCTTACTAGGTGTACATTAATCCCACTGAATTATGTGTACGAGGTTGTGCGAAAGTGGTTCTTGATCAGCATTAACAGGAAATCTGAACCTTCTCAAAAAGACAAACATTCCATGAAAAGCCTTCCAGTGTTAATCTTTCATCAGTTGAATATAAGTACTCTTGTAAATTTTGTTTTTATAGTTCTCTTGATAGCCCATGTCAGGAAATTTGATGCCTTTTCTGAAACAACAAAATCTCTAACTAAATTCTCCATCCAAACCAAGATGTGAGAGATACAAAACTTGCAGCTTTTGAGCCAAATTATGCATCTTCATGCTGGTGCTGCAGTTAATTAATCTGCTCTCTCTTTTCCTGTTCCACAAGTCAATTTTGATGTACTAAATCAAGCCAACATTGACAAACACACACCATGTATGTTTGGTTGATGAAACCTATGTATACTATTCTTCCCTGCTGCTCAGAAAAGTATGCATTATTCTATTAGCTGCTCTCTCTTTTTGTTTTGGTGCAAGATTTTGTTTTGTCTCTTCTAATTTTTGAATGAATAGTTCTTCCTCATCACATGTGCATACTAGATTGATATATATCAAAACTTTCTTGACAGTGCTGAATACTAATCATTCATCCTTTACTTAATATATTAAAAGTTCCATTAAATTATTCAATATTGGTAGTAGTCCACTATATTAGGACACTAAATCATTGTTTATTAGTACTTTTTTTTGTTCATATCTTTCACTTTGGAACATATATTAGTACTCTTAATTCTTTGCAAATTAAGCACATCATTGTTCTTGTTTTATGCACACAATTACTATAGGAGCAACATCAGGGATTGGTGCTGAAACCGCAAGAGTGTTGGCAAAGAGAGGTGTAAGGATAATCATCCCAGCAAGGAGTTTAAAGAAGGCTGCTTTGGTAAAGGAAAATATACAAAAAGAGAATCCAGAGGCTGATATAACTTTGTTGGAGATTGATCTTAGTTCACTTGCATCAGTCAAGAGATTTTGTACTGAGTTTTTGTCTCTTGGATTACCCCTTCATATCCTAATGTATGTAGGAATGAATGTTTCGTTTCCTAAACATGTTTACTTTTTCTGTTTCTGTCTTGCTTAAGTATTTTCACAAAATAATTTTGCAGAAACAATGCTGGGAAATTTTCACAAAAGTTGGAGTTTTCTGAAGACAAGATTGAGATGACTTTTGCCACAAATTACTTGGGTAATAATCTCATTAATTAATTTATCTAAGATAATCCTATTTCATCATAGTCAATTTTGTCTATCTTCTACTGATATACATGCACAATTAATTGATCATCAATCTCTTAATCCTTTTCCTTGAATGGTTTTCCTTTTTAGCAGGCCATTTTCTACTGACTGAAATGTTGCTAGAGAAAATGGTAGAGACAGCTGCAGAAACAGGCATTGAAGGAAGAATTGTGAATGTTTCTTCTGTGATTCATAATTGGGTGAAAAGGGATCATTTCTCCTTCTGCCAAATGCTCAATCCAAACAAGTAATCATCATTTTCTTTGTCTATGCAAAATATCCCATTCCAAATAATATATATATATATATATATATATATATATATTTCAGAATCTTCAAACTTCATGACAAAGTTCATAATTAGCCTTTCCAATCTTCTTTTGTTGCACTTTTTGGCATGACCCTATTGGTTTTGTTCAACTAAACACTAAGGAAAGTGCATAATTCTCCAAATTTTCCTTCAATTAAGAAAAATGTTATTGCATGATTAATTCGCTTTTGAAGAAGATATGAATTGGGATTCTTCTTATTTAGTTAGGGATCTTGATACACCACAAAAGTAATCCATGATTAATGCAATTGACAAGACTACAACCATTCATAATCATGTTAGAAACAATCCAAACTTTAGGAAATTTCTGAACATGATTGATACACCAGTGGTAGTGGTAGTTAGTAATCCAGTATCATTATTTTAAATTATCATTTCAATCTTTAAATATGACTAGGTTCATCTTACTAAGTAGATTTATTTAGATTAAACATGACATGACTACTACTAAGTATTAATTATGAGTTAACCAACATAACAACCCTTGAAAAATCCATTGATGGATTGATTAATTCTCCCTTTTCCTTTTCCTTTTCCTTTTTCTTTTCTGGAGTTGTTGAATTAATGAAGAGATGATGGCAAAAATGGTTGATCTTTCTCTGCTGATTACTACTACTCCAAAACATGCATGGCCCTTTTCTTGTCATCTTTCTAAAACTATGTAAAAACACACACATATCTATATGTTTATTATGTGATATTTTTGCATGAATGAGCATGCATGTACACATACACATGCATTATGTTTACATGTATTTTTAGTACTTTGGTGCAGAAGGGGAAAAATTATAGCATGATATTCTTAATAAAGTTTTTTTTTTAATTTTTTTTATGCGGCGAAATTCTCATTTTCTTCAAGAACATCATAGCAAATTTATATTTTTTTAAAAGAGAATATTTTTTATAAAAAAAACCATTTAAAAATATTGTATGCTTGTCAATCCTGCCTGCTATAGGTCCACCAATGGTTGCATGTGTGTGCATTGATAGACTCCTACAAAAAAAGTGATGTGCATGCTGTGTGTTTGTGTGTGTGAATTTCCATGGATATGCATTTGTATAAAGTGTGTGTACATACACATAGCCAAACACAAGCAAGTATACTCTCTCAGCGTGATCTCTTTTTTTCTGCTTTGTGCAGCTATAATGGTACCCGTGCATATGCACAATCAAAGTTGACCAATATATTGCATGCTAAGGAATTGGCGCGACAGCTAAAGGTAAAAAAGAGTTATGCTTCTTCCTTATGAAGTTTGTCAATTTTATAACAAGTTTGTAGTTAAACCCGTTTATATATAAAACGTGATTCGTATATGAAACGGATAATTAACACTCATTAAAATTGCGATTTTAATTTTATATCGTTTTTATTATGTGTTCAAATCGCAATTAATTCATATTTCATATATGAATCCGCATAAAAAAAACCAACTGTTTTGTTATTCTTGACACAAAAATGATGACAAAAAACCCAAATGAAATCATTATCATGAGGGCAAAGAAACGAAAACGAAATAACAATAGATTGACAGTTAAAAAGGAAAGTGACAATACAAAAGGGTAGAGCTTCATTGATTCAGAAGTTTTATCTTCTTTGTACGGGTCAATTCATGAGGAATAATCCTTATTCTATATCTTAATGTTGTGTTTCTTGGAATTTAGCAGGAAAGAAAAGCAAATGTAACTATCAATGCAGTACATCCAGGGATTGTCAAGACTGGAATTATCAGGGATCACAAAGGCTTTATCACAGGCATGCATCATCAGTACCATTCATCAATTGCAGACTCATTTCCTTTTGCATCACTTCAATATATTTTTTTCTGAATTCAAACACTCAAATTGTACTTTTTTTTTTTGGTTTCTGCAACTTCCAGAATCTCTATTTTTTGTGGCATCAAAGTTGCTAAAATCAACATCACAGGTTTGTCTATGCATGAATGTCTCTTTACTTAAAAGAAACATATTCTTCTTCCATGGCAAATTCAGTCATTCATTTACACAGATTATTAGTTTCTTGTTTTTGCATTAACTTCTCCAGGGAGCAGCTACAACATGTTATGTGGCACTTAGTACACAAACAGAAGGGATGAGTGGGAAATACTTTTCAGACTGCAATGAAAGTCACAGCTCAAGCCTGGCAAATGATGAAACTGAAGCACTTAAGTTACGGAAACTGACTAGATCCTTAATTCGCATGCGCTTACAGCATCCAATAGCCTAAGTTGGATTCTTCTTCAGGGGAAAATAAGCATATCTTAGTCATGTAAATTAGTAGATTTACAGTGTATATCCACAGCATATGCAATGTCGTCGCAACGCCCTCAGCTAGTTTATTAACCTCTAATAATCACAATTTGCACTACTATTAACAGATCATTAACTTAGTTTTGCCATAGATCATTACTCACCTAAAAGATCAATAAAAGTATATGTACATTACAACATCAATAATAGCCCACAAGAAATGCCATGATAAAGTTCTTGAAAAGAATAAACAAGTCAAGAGAGAACCAGATTTCTGGCAAGGTTAATGAATCAGTTCAAGGAATTGGAAACTTAATGGTTTGCCATGATAAAATCAGATCCACTTTGAGAAGAATACCAGGTCAAGTGGAATGCTGATAGGGAAGTGGTCCCTGAGTGTTATGTGCCACTGAAAGTTGGCTATAGAAAGACTCAAAAACAAACATATTTCAACATATATTACCTTTCAGCCTCTTATTGTATACTGGAAATAAGCATCCAGAAGAAGATATGAAATGTTATAGTTACTTCCAAAGATGCTTTCTATACCAACCTGTTTTGTGTTTGTTTATACATCATACTCCTAATTATTTATTGCATGGCCCTACGGATTTTGAATCTGTTATGGAAGATTGAAACTTGGACAGCCAAGAAATATCCATTTTCCATGTCTAAAATTTTCTAAGTGTCTGAAATCTGCTTGATTACACCTTTCGACAGGCCTTAGGTTTGATATCAGGTTCAATACATAAATAGCTGATGCAGATGTTACATCTACCTTATCCTTGTGGTCTAGCTAGTGTGTCAACATACAGAATAAGAATTTTCTTGACAATACGCGACAGAATAATCCCATAGATTGTACACATTCAATTCCATATCACAGAACCCAAGTGAGCAATAGTAGTCTGCAAATACAAGAAATTATTTTGGACATTTTGTAACAAAGAAGAAAGGCGAAAAAAACGGTGAAACTTTACAGTTGGTCATTTAGTTATTATGGGACTTGCATGCAGGGTAAATTGTCAGTTGTCAGTAATCAGTATAGAGGCACAAAACAAAAAAGATATCTGAATAAGCAAATATAATCTGGAATTCCCATGTCCACATATTGATGGCATCAAGCATTACAAGGAACAGATTTGAACTGCTTGTACTGTGAAGAAAAGCGAAGCGAAAATCATGCAGGAACTATATAAGTCCATTGCTTTAGCCAATGTAGTTAAACAGTTTAGTCAAGACAATTAGTGCACTGGACTTCACATCATGTAAATATAATACAGGTCATACATTATAGTCAATGGACAGAAGATGAGATTCCACTTTTAAGTGCAGTGAATGATGGGGATTCACTATAAAACAGGGGATGCATAAAGCAAACAAGCCTTTTTCTTTCTAGTTTATGCTTACTGAGGGATATTTTTTACAGAAAAACAAGCTGGTGATAGTAATAAGATACAAAAGTGATCTCTTGAGCTGAAAAATAGCCTGCTAAATCTATTGGTCTTCATTTCTTTACCTGCCAAGAGTACAAATTGCCTCAAATGAGAAAATGTTTGCAGTCCAGATACTTCAAAAAGAAAAATGGAAATAAAACTTCATAGGATCCCATTAAATAACTTCTGATCCCCATATGATTCTATTAGGCTTAAACCTGTATTCATCCAATACAATATGCTGCGATTTGACATTGCCAAAAATGTGATTTAAGTAGATTAGGATGGCAATTTCTTTTTCCTTCTCCCTCCCTTCTTTGACTACAAAGGGATGTGTTACTCGGGGTTCCATAAGATGCAATTTCACCTTGGACGTACAGCTCATTTTGGAAGAATGAACTTACACTTCTGAAACTCAAGTACTCATATACGTTTGGAGCACTTCTGAACATGTCTAGAATTTTATTAAAATAACTACTTTTTTATTTTCTTTAACAACAAGTTAACTTTCCAAACGTAAATTTCTCCAATAACACAAAAGAATTATAGAGACACATTTCCTTCTCCAATCACATACTATTAGCATTTGGATGCGAGATTTCCACGAAGTAAACACAAACAAGAAAAATTTCATTACCAATCAATGCCACTGCCCCATTTTTCTTCTTAGGGAGGGAGGGAAGAATAGAAATCAGAGCAGATGAAACAAACACCTTGAGGCCCCAAAAAGTGCATGCTTAGAGTTGTTTAGAAAGCACACCAATAGCTCAATTATAGTTCATGTTTCATGTGAAGTACCTTAAATCGTGGTGAGCGACGAAGAGATGAAGCAGATCCAGGAGACAGAATTGCTTGTCTACCTCCTTTGCTATTGTTAACCTTCCTGGAGTGTCTGTTAAAGTCTACAGGTTGAAGCTCCTTTCTCTTGGCTGGAGATTCACTTCCACAGTCAGTTGAAACTGAAGAAACCGGAGCAGACAAACAGATGGTGGAAGTGTCTTGCTCATTCGATGAAACTTGAGGCAAATATCCTGTGAAGTCATTGTACCGATTCTTAGAAACAATTTAACCTGTCTATAATAAAATGAAAAGCAGATGGAATAGTGAAACCGTCCACCTTCTGTAATTGAGTAGTAGCCTAAGATATAATCCAGTTCTGGACACCTCATTTGTTACATTGATAAATCTATGGCATATGCATACATTAATTATGAAGGCAGGCTCAACAATTTCTGCACATTTCAAGATAAGATAGCATATTGGGATATCAAGATCAAAGACCATACCGCATGTCACAGCTTCTTGAAACTTCTCTCTCATAGTTCTCACAAACTTGAATAATCCATTGCTTTGATTTAACTCGTTAAGTAGCTCTTTTGTGTCATTCAGTTGCGGATCACAATCAAGTACTGTAGATGAAAAATTGAAAAAGAAAAAAGTATGCCAGTCCTTTCTATCAGAAAACAATTACCAAATAAAATAATTTACCAGCAAACCCAGAAAAAAGAAGAAAAAAACAAACAAAGCATTTGAGAAAATGCATATTACTTCAACTGTATAAATCAGTTCCATGACAGATTGAGCTGGAGTAGACAGAGTACTTAACCCAAAAATTAACATATAAACAAACTAGAGAAAAGAATGCCACTTACAGCTGTATAAATCAGATTCATAACGGATTGTGAAGGAGTACTGCTGGTTAGGATTCTTGAAATCAATGTTGGTGAATATGAATTTCACTCCTGGGGAAAAAGTTGGAAAAGCAAAGGTTTGCAGAACTTTGAGTGAGAAGACCCAATCCCACCACACATTCAGTTAAAAGACTAAGAAAAAGATGAATTATAACAATCTTTCAGACAAGGGACATACACCTAAGTGCTGGAGTAGTGTACATACCATGTCCACATTCAATCCGAAAACCAAGGACTCTATTATACCAAGAGATAGCCTCTTCAATTTCTTCTCTCTGATCACTGCTTTGATTACGCATTTCCTCAAGCTCCTTGAGAGCTTTTTCCAAAATAAAAGTAAAAGAAATTGAGCATCAGTGAAGCCGAAAATAGATTTTCACTTGTTTAAGGAGATTAAAAGCCAGTTCCCCGGTAACTTTCATACCCAAGACAAAGCAACATTTTTCTCAGTTGCAAGCAGAAGACAAAATGCCCATGTGCCTTATTGAGATTCAGCAAAATATAAGTCCTAAAAGAGACCCTTACTTCTTAGAACTAGGATTTGATTCTCGCCATTTATTCCCAACCCTCCACATCCAAAGAAATTTTCAAAGAAAAAAAGGGAGTGCAGAGAGATTCACCAAATGCCTCCTTGTGAGACCACTTTTTCTTCCCTTCACCTTAGTCTTTTTACTTTTCTTTGCTAAACCATATCAGGGAGTAACTATAAACAGCCACACAAACAGGCGAACAATACGTGCCTATCAAGCAACTGAGTTAAGTAAAAAGACACGCAATCAGAGAAGCAGAGTAGCTCACATATGAAATTACAATTAAAAAGCAATTTCTAGAAACTTCCATCAACCCTTAGATATTTTGAGAAAAATACCACTATTCTCTTATTCTTATTAATTTACATTATAAGGAAGAAGACCTTTGAGGACAAAAGTACTTTGTTCAACACGACCCCAAAGAAGAAATGATGCCACATTTCCCAATTTCTGAAGAAATGAACTAAATGGTTGTTCTTTAAGAAAAGAATTACCATCAGATTGTTGAGTTATTATTGCCGCATATTCATTTTTCCTAGTCCTCTGATCTTCAACGACACCCTTTAGTTCTTCAATTCTATCTTCTGTTGCAGATATTGCATCCATGGTGGCCATCCGCTTTGCCTCTTTTCGGGTCTTTACTGCAAATGAACAAAACTAAAGGAATTATTAACCAGTTCAATCTCCGGCATAGGAAAAATCAACAGTTAAAAGTTCATCAATTGAAATGAACAACAGGGTATGACTTATAACCTTGGAATTGGTGAGTGACTAATGCATTTGGAAGTGACTGAAAGTTTTTTAGCCATTTGAGTGCAGTAGGGTGTATTACAGGCAATAAGCTCTCTACTGACACAGGCTTCTAAGCCTCTCAATCTTTCTAAACTTCAAATTGCACAGCATGCCACTTATCACGAAAGCAGTAAGCATATTTTGCTCATTATACATAATTGAAAAAAAGGCAGGCTCTTTTTCATTGAAGAATCATAGTTTGCTACTAATACACATATATCCTTGTATACTTGCAACAATTTGTTTCAAGTTTTATACTTTCAGCGTAAGTAGACATAAGCAGTAGGCAACAAGCCTCTCTCTAAACCTCGGAGGGATAGCTATCAAAATATAAAGTTTAGAGGTCAAGGAAATGTTTTTCATAGTACTAAAGAGTATGGCACTGCATTTGGAGATGAGGCAACATTGGTGTAGCCTTCAAATCCTTGGATTAAAAGTGACTAATTGAAATCCACTGTATTAGAAATGCAAACTGTATTATATCCCACCTGCAATGCATTTTTCACAACAATCATTTATTAACACAAAAGTGCTAATAATGCCACTAAAACATGCTAAGGAAGTAATGTGTTATAATAAAGGATAGCTTAGTTCAAAACCTATAAGTCCAACTCAACTCAAAGCCATCTTGAAGTAAGCAATCACTATTTTTTCAAAATAGTACGTAAAATTTGTTGTTACAAATTGTTAAAATTTTTCAAATGCTAAAAAATAGAACATGATATTAAAAATAGAAGTGTGTTAATAATGCCACTACAACATGCTAAGGAAGTAATGTGTTATAATAAAGGATAGCTTAGTTCATAAGTCCAACTCAACTCAAAGCCATCTTGCAGTAAGCAATCACTATTTTTTCAAATTAGTACGTAAAATTTGTTGTTACAAATTGTTAAAAATTTTCAAATGCTAAAAAATAGAAAATGATATTATAAGCTTATGATGTTCCGCAAGCGAAGACTCACTCTATCGGCATCACAAACTATAATTATTCAGAAAGGTTTTCAGTGTACAAATAACTGTAATGGAAGTTTCATATAAGACATTTCTTGCGATAAATTTTTAGTATTTCAAACCGTAGGATTATACTGGGTCTACAAAGCCAAACCAAGAGGATAATGATGATTATCTATTGTCATTTCAAACAACCCAAAAACAAGCAATTGTATTATTTGAAATGTGTTGGATGCTGGTTGCTGCATGCGCAAATTCATTGATCCTTCATGCAAAACAATGTGATGTGGGAAACAAAAAATAAAAGTACAAAAAAAACTCAGAGATTCACATCTAGGTAAGCACAATATTGATGAAACAAGAGTCCCCAAGATTTATTCATGAATTTGCTACAAGTTGAATTCTCAAATTTGAAAATCTCCAATTTGAGACTAAGTTAATTTATCAATAACCTCTAATGTGAGTGAAATCCGCAGGCGTCCCCAAGATTTATTCATGAATTTGATACAAGTTGAATTCTCAAATTTGAAAATCTCCAATTTGAGACTAAGTTAATTTATCAATAACCTCTAATGTGAGTGAAATCCGCAGGCCCAAACAGGGATTGGAATATACGAGATTGAAGTAAGAGGCATTTGCCATACAGCATAAAAAATTAAACAGAGTCTGAAAACTGTCATTTTTTAATGGAAAAAATCAATAAATAAAAATTAGTATACACATACACTTTTTCATAAGATAGGCAATACCATTCAGGAGGCTCTAGCAACTGTAGTTCAGGGAATCATTAGGCACATTCTGACATTCAGAAACTCGATCTTCCCCGGGTAGTATTGAAAAGATGAAAAGATGAGAGCTTTTAGATGTTATTAACATTTTGTACTCTTGCAGAGAACCAGCTCGGGTTCATAAGACACCATTTAGAGTTCCCAATAAGGCAATCTGATCAGTCATGCCTTTCTTCCTCAAACAGCAATCTAATACTATGATTTAAGTTTAACATCTTTATTAAGCTATCATCACAAAAAAATTAAAGTCTTTATCTAATTTCACATTTAGTTCTTATTGATAAATCAAACTAAAAGTAACTACAAATGGCAATTTGATCATAACATCCGCTCTCAAAGACTTCTTTTTTCGAACTGAACAAGATGATTCCATGACGTTTTCTTTTTTCCCTCCACCTAATTAAAACTTTTATCCACAGTTCGACTTTTAAATAAGACAACATCCATATACACAAATATATGACGCATTTACATTTCAATACCTGCAAGAGTTTTCACTAATCCATCTTCTACTGCTCTTAACTCAGCTTTTAGCGTCCGTATCTTTGCTGCAACAAGAAAAGAAATTTCTCAAGCCCCAGAGTAGCAATATAACACTAATTTTCAACACGCAGAAATAAAAGATCTAAACTTTAAGCAAATCCCTCATTTAATTTCAAGAAACTGCAAATGGGATTTCAAAAAAAAAAAAAACTCAAATTTTACATTAAAAATGGGAGGAAAAAAATCTGAACCTTGAATTTCAAGGGTTTCTTGAGCTTTGGACTTGGCAGAGTGGAGGGATTTTTGGAAGGCCAACTGGGCTGAGTCCATTCGTTGTTGCTGAATCGGGATTTCTCTGTCGCAAATTAGTCTCAATTCCCCCATTTTCGTCCGCACACTGTCCTCTCCTCTGCTTTGCATCTCTCAGATTTTTCAATTATGGCGGTTTTATCAAATAAATACAAGTAGTATTCTATTGGAAGAGTAAGTGCGTGAGTGTGTGTGAGTAAAAAAGTAGAATCTGGGATGTGGGTTGTCGAGATTTCAGAGGAATGAAGCGAAGGAAGAAGATGGGATTTTGCTTAGCCCGCCATTTTTATTAGCTTTTGAAAAGGGAAAGTCATGTGAAGAGGTTTTGGACAACTTGTTTCAATCAAAAATGGGGTTTTCAAAAACTTAAAAAAAAAAAAAAAAAAAGAGGGCAGGGAAATAAGGATAACAATATTGGCATGATGGCATCTTCATAAAATATTTATTGTGGATGTTTACTATCTATTAATGTAGTTCATGTATATTTCGAGGTGGAATTTATATCTAAGATTATCTTTGTCTTGTCTAAGATTAAACTAGGTCGATTTTATCAGTCTTATTCTGTCTTAATTAAAACTACATAGGGTTCACTAATTTATTAGTTAGGGTATAATAATTGTAAAGTAATTTTAATGATATTTATACATTTAGTCCCTAGTTTTAATGAAACTACGTCGTTTTGAACGTTAGACAGAAGAAGACATGATAAATATTGGACAGAGGATCTGGTCTCGTAATTTTAGTGATATTTATACGGGAGAACGAGAGTCCAGATCTTCTGTCCAATATTTATCCAGTCCTATTATGTCTAACGTTTAAAACTACGTAGTTTCATTAAAAGTAGGGACTAAATGTATAAATATCATTAAAATTACTTTACAATTATTAGACCCTAACTAAGAGATTAGTGAACCCTACGACGTAGTTTTAATTAGGACAGAATAAGACAGACAAAATCTTAGACAGAAGATCCCGTGTCGGAGAACTACCCTAGAAGTCCCCACATTTCACCAAATAATTTGTTTGGTCCCTCACTTTTAAAACGAGACAAAATGGTCCCTCACATTGCAAAAGTGTAATTTTTTAGTCCTTTCTGACGGATCTGTTAGAAAATCAGTTAAGTGATGACACGAGCTCGTCAGATGACCCATTTTTCAGGGGTAAAAAAGTCAGCGCAACTTTTAACCCTATCTTCTCCCTCTTTCTCACACCTTCTCCTCCACCTCCCCATCTTCCCCAACCTCCTTCTCCTCCGCAACATAAATGGAAGAATTTATGGGTTTTGGAAAGTTAAGCTGGTCATTAGCCCACGACACTTGTTGGAGATTTTGTCACAAGAGGGTCAAACCCATGAGTTGATTGAGAACGTTAGAAAAGTGGCTAAATGCATAAATGGCCACTCTTCTGTGGTTTTTTCCGATCAATGGAGTCTCTCAGATGGCAACAGCAGCAGCAATAGCAAAAAATAAATAATGCCACTTTCAAACAAAGATGGCTTATGATCATGTAATAGATCTTTATCCTCTGTGAGAATTAATTAGTTGACGACAAGCATATTCATTTCCATTCATTAAAATCACATGAATGCATGACTGGGATAGGATGGACAGATGAGATGATCTTGATCCATGCATTCACTACTTGTAACTACGTTGATGGATCAAAATTTTTGTTGTTTCTTTAATTCGGTGTAGTCCCAATTTTGGTTATTTTTTAAATTTGCATCTTAATCTAAGCCTTAATGGCTGGTTATAAAAGAATTATGAGGTCCTGCAAATTCCAGCATTCCCTCACTTTGGATGGTGATTTGTTTGCGGGCATGGTGATTTATTCTAATCATGCGATTACTTAAAATTTACTAAAATATGGAACATTAGTCCGGTCTTAGTTAAAATAGAATCCCACTTTGAGATGGGACCGGACCAACATCCAAATTCCAAGGCGCCATTACAAAGATTAAAGATTAAACATTAAAGAGGAAAAATTAAAGCTTTGCAAGATATTTTTATTGCATAATAAAGATAATGATGGCCTTCTTTAATTTCTAAATCAAAAGTAAAGTGGAACTGATAATAATGGCCATTGAAATTCTTCAATTTATGTAGCGGATGAGAAGGAGGTTGGGGAAGATGGAGAGGTGGAGGAGAAGGTGGGAGGAAGAGGGAGAAGATAGGGTTAAGTGTTGTGCTGACTTTTTTACCCCTGAAAAATAGGTCATCTGACGAGCTCGTGTCATCACTTAACAGATTTTCTAACAGATCCATTAAAAATGACTAAAAATGTACACTTTTGCAATATGAGGGACCACTTTATCTTGTTTTAAAAGTGAGGGACCAAACAAATTATTTGGTGAATTGTGGGGGACTTCTAGGGTCGTTCTCCCTATTTATGCTTTTAATCTATAGTTTAGTTAAACTACGTTGTTTTGGATATTAAACAGAATAGAATAGAGATAATATTGGATAGAGGATCTGATCTCATATTTCCCCTCATTCACTCCCTTATTAGTTATTAGAGTAAATTCTAAAAAAATCCCTATAAATTTTACAAATCTCATATTAGACTTAACTCGATTCTTTTTTATTTCTTAAACAAGGCCAATGGGATCTTCTGTTCAAAATTATCCTGTCTTAGATTAAAACTACGTCGTAGGCTTTACTTATTTCTTGGTTAGGGTCTAATAATTGTAAAGTGATTTTAGTGCTATTTATGCTTTTAGTCTCTAGTTTTAGTGAAACTACGTCGTTTTGGATATTAGACAGTATAAGGCAAAATAATATTGGATAGAGAATCCGGTTTCAACAAGACCTTGGTCCATTTATTTAGAGATGGAATCCTCTATCCAATATTATCATGTCTTTTTCATATTTAAAATTAAAATTACATAGTAGGTTCACTCATATCTTGGTTAGGGTCTAATAATGGTAAATTTGATTTTAGTTATTTATACTTTTAGTTCATAATTTTAGTAAAACTACTTCGTTTTAAACATTGGACAAAATAATACAGAAAAATATTGAACAGAGTATCTGATCTCATTTATTTAGAGGAGGGAATCAAACCAAACCTCTGGTTTACACCACATAAGTAATAAGATCATATCATCTTTCCAAGATTATCATGTCCTATTATGTCTAATGTTCAAATAACGTAGTTTAATTAAAAATAGAGACTAAAAGCATAAATATCACTAAAATTACTTTACGATTATTAGACTCTAACTATGGGTGAAATCTACGATATAATTTTAATTTTCAATATGATAAAATAGGATAATATTGGACATGAGATCCCATCTCATAATTAATTGAACAATAAGTACTATCCCCTTATATGATTTTCAATAAAATTAGAAATATGAGTTCCAATAAACTTAAAACCTGCAAGCAGAAGATAGGAACATCATTCATTCTTTATAACCCAATTCTATTATACTACTTGCTTCCATTTTTTTCATTCCTGTCTATCTTTTTCTTCGAGTGCAAATTCTTTTTCGATTCACATAGTGTGTATTATCACTTACGTTAAATTATTTTTTCATAGTAATGATATTGTAATTTAATTTAATTTCAGAAAATACAAGTGAAATATAATAAAAATGGGAAACTTATCCTTAATAGGAAGGATATAAGGGTTATACATGAATTGAATTATGCCAGCATATTCTACCAGCATTTTTTTTCTGTTTTTTTTAACAAGCAACACTGGAGATGCATAACGGTTATGGATGGATTGAATTTTGACTACATATTTTTACTAGGTTTTCAATTTCAATTTTTATGATTACATATTCTTTATAGGTTTTCAATTTCATTTTTTGAACATGCAATATAACTTCACAAGATATAACTTATGCATTGTTTATATTAGGGTAAATTGTTATAAACCTTAAGGTTTGTAAAATGGATTTGTTACTTTTTTATGGTTTGAAAACCTACCATTTATGGTGGTTTGGTGCTTTCTGCAAACTTATTGTAATCAAATTTAACTGATATGCATCTAAACCTAAATCTCAAAACCATGAACAAATCTATAGCTAATATACATGGACACCACTTGCTATTGCTCTCTCCATATCTAGTAAGGATGTTATTTTCATGCTTTTCACTAAATGGCTTTTACAACTACTACTATGAGATATGTCCATTTTGATATGTGTTTATTTTAAAATTTGAGAAAAAAAATAAGTGTTTGGATTGCTAATTTTTATTTTTATTAGTTTTCATATAAAAGAATTATTTTATTAAATAAAATTTAAAATAAAAATATTTTTTTATTTTTTAATTGTTCAGATTGACCGTCGATAATTCAGATTCCGGTCACATTTCAACTTGCCAGCAGTCAATTGTTGATTGCCGCCAATCAACCCAAATATTAAGTTTTAATAAAAATAGTAAAAGAAGTTAAAAAGACCACAATTCCCTTAATGCCTATTTTGAGAAAGTTAAAAATTTTTGTTATGCAAAATTAATACTAAACAAACAAGCCAGTCGAAGATGACACCAGAATTTGGCCAAAAGAAGGGAAAAATGCATTTTAGTCCCCAATATTTGCATACTCGATATTTTTAGTGTCTAATATTTAAGCTCAATACTTTTAATTTTCAAACTTACAAAAATGTTACACTTTTAGTGTCTAACATTTTAACGTCAATACTTTTAGTTCCCAAACTTACAAAAAAATATTGCAATTAGAATTATAACAACTACAAACAAAACATGGCAATTAAACTTAGGTTAGATCACAATTTCTCATAAGTCTAATGCCCGATAATTAATTTCTTAAATTTTTACCTCAAATAAAATTAAAAAATAATTGAAGGCTTGTTATAAAATATAAACAGAGGATATCTCTTGGATGAAAAAATACATTTCAAGTGTAGGTTTGTAAAATTCTTTAGATTTTTACTTCATGAGTAAGTGGGTGAATATTTTTTTTATTTGACGCAAAAGTTGAAGAAATTAATTATCAAATATTAGACTTATAAGAAATTATGATCTGACCTTAAGCTTAATTGCCACCAGGGAATTCCGTTTGTAGTTATTCTAATTTTGTTAAGTGCATTAAAAGTGAAACATTTTTATAAGTTTGAAAACTAAAAGTGTTGAGGTTAAACTATTAGGAACTAAAAGTGCAATATTTTTGTAAATTTAGGGACTAAAAGTGTTGAATAGGCAAATATTAAAAACTAAAAATGCTTTTTTCAAAAGGTGAAGAAATTAATTATCAAATATTAGACTTATGAGAAATTGTGATTTGACCTTAAGCTTAAGTGCCACGTGGGAATTCCGTTTGTAGTTGTTCTAATTTTGTTAAGTGCATTAAAAGTGAAACATATTTATAAGTTTGCAAATTAAAAGTGTTGAGGTTAAACTATTAGGAACTAAAAGTGTAATATTTTTATAAATTTGGAAACTAAAAATGTTAAATAGGCAAACATTGAGAACTAAAAATACCTTTTTCTAGAAAAACAAAAGTATTCAAATAAGATTAACTACCCAAAAGAGTATACTCCATATAATAGAGATACTCAAGATATAAGTTGTCATCCCCAATCTCAACTCAATCCAACGTCCGCCATTTGCTATCCCAAAAACATACGAGTAAAATAATGTTACAATTTTTCCATCTATTCTATAAATAAATTCACAAACAACACTGTGATAAGTCCTCAGCCTTGATGGTTTGGGATAAGGTGAAATTTCTATGTTGGATGTGAAGTAATGTGCTTGGTATGAATTGGTGTTTTGTACTGCTTGGATATTTTTTTTGTGTAATATGTGAAGCATGATATAACTACTATGTTACGGTGATAAACTTTGCTATGACATGTGAAGCGTGATGTAGAGCCCTATTGTGGCATGCTACTATAATGGTGAGGATTAAGAGTGTATGATGACTGCATTTAGAACTGCATTTAGAAGTGTATGATGTTGAGTCCTGTTTTGTGGTATGTTGTGGAATGATGTGCTATAATGGTGACTGCATTTAGATCATTTTGTTTTGACTCTTGTGTGGTGGAATTGCTTGCTACGTTGGGTGCTGAAGGGAGTGATGGAGTTTGATGGCTAGGCTTACTGTTTGAAATAGAATGAATCTCATGGTCTGCTTTGAATTGGTCAGAACTGAGATGAAGTTTTGACTTTGGTTTGTTGATTATTTTTGAGCTGTTGTGAATTGCTAAGTTATGACAGGATGTGTCTGAAGAATGGGAGTCCTAACTTCACTGGTAGGTTGCATGGTTGAGGTTGTGGGTGTTGGTAAAACATGGTGGGTGGTCTTTTGGCAGGATGTGTATAAGGGTAAATACTGAGGCTATTGCTACGGTGAATTGAGACTTTACAGTAGACTATTATTTGGGTTGCTACCATTTGCTTACAAGAGGTAAAGCTGCTAAAACAGATGGCTAAAAAATGGTACCATGGTAATTAATTGCATTTGCAACCCCTTATAAAGGGGGACTAAATGTGGCAAATGTAATATCTTCTTACTTTTGGAAAAATTAAAACTTGTACTTAAGGAAGATCACTCTTGTACTTGTTATTGGATTTTTGATTGGAAATAAAAATGTGCTACTTTAGATCTTTTGGCCTAAAGTAGGCACTTCTTATTCCCCACGTATATATTTAACTAGGAAATCATGTAATGGAGTAGTACTCCAAGTTTATTGCTTTTACTTTTGTAGTGGTGGGTTTGGGTATATCCAGCATCATATTTTGTCTAATACATATATATATATATATATATATAAGGCCAATTTTATAAAAAAAATAAAAATAAAAATTAAAAAATTCACAAATAACACACTTTGAATTATTATCTTAAATGATGTATGCTTTCAATTGATTTGCACGATAGCTTATGCATCTCCTGATTAATTGATTCCTGAAGTAGTTTGCATTTGTGTAGAGGACATTATTCAATATATTCTATTATAATCCATGTCCGAAGATTATTGATGCCCTTGCTTTGGGAATAAAGGGATGGAGGAAGGGAAGGGAGAAGATAACATAAAAGTAAAAATCAAATAATGTTGGGGCACTACTAATGTTTTGTTCATATTTGTAAATTTACATAAGTATGTAGCTATATAGGTTTATAAATGATAAATAAGTATCCAACCTATTTCCCAACCTTTCAAGGTGGGAAAAAGGACACGGGATCTTCTGTCCAAGATTTTGTCTGTCTTATTCTGTCCTAATTAAAATTACGTCGTAGGATTCACCAATCTCTTGGTTAGGGTCTAATAATTTTAAAGTAATATTAATGATATTTATGCATTTAGTCCCTACTTTTAATGAAACTACGTAGTTTTAAACGTTAGACAGAATAGGACTGGATAAATATTGGACAGAGGATCTGGACTCGGGAAAAAGGGTCAGGATGTTAATTTCATGCTTTCAAACGTTCCATTAAATGGATGTAGTTGATTATCCGTATAAAATAATCATTACAAAATATAAGCATCATGACAATATTTAGAAACATTTTCTAAGATAACATAATTAAACTATTAATAAATAATTCCATCCATGATCATAATAACAAATCTAATAATTTCTTATTGAAATATTTCATTTCAAATCATTGATACTTTAATTTTATGATTTGTGGTTCTCTGTTAGCTTTCAAATGTGAGTCATTGGAGTGCAATACAAATCATAAAATTAAAGTATCAATGATTTGAAATGAAATATTTCAATAAGAAATTATTAGATTTGTTACAATGATCATGGATGGAATTATTTATTAATAGTTTAATTATGTTATCTTAGAAAATGTTTCTAAATATTGTCATGATGCTTATATTTTGTAATGATTATTAGAAAAAAATTTATTAATAAAATTTTGAAATTCAAATTTAAATTAATATTTTATAAGTTTGTTTTGGTAAAAAATTGTGTTAGTAAGAATTATTTATTATTAAAAGTTACTGTAGCAAAATAATTACTATATCATTGTTTTTTTTAAAAAAAATTGTAGAAAAAAGAAACAAAGAAACAAATTATTTTAGATTTATAAAATAAATCAAAAAAATCATACAACCAAACAGAGCCTTACTTATTATCAAATTAACCCTAGATATATTTTGTTGCATATTCTCTCAAATGGATCTATATTTATTTATAGTAATAAGAGCCAGGAGGTAAGGTAATTGAACCGAAATGCTAGGCTCATCAATTGAATACATGGGCTTAAAGGTCAATGAATAGACATGCTAGGCTAGCCATTGGGGCTAGCCCAGTGGTTAGGGAGTTAGCTTCCCGACCTACAGGTCTAGAGTTCGATTCCTGTAGGATGCATGTGAGGGTGTGTGTGTTTAAAAAAAAAAATAAAAAAAAAAGAATAGACATGCTAGGCTATTGAATACATGGGATTCAGGTGAAGTTTGAACCGTTCAAAAATCCATCTAATACTTCGTAAATACAGGGGTAACCAGTTTTGATCAATAATATTTTATAGGGTTAAATGTAGTTTACCCCTCAACTTGTATATGAGATCCGATTTGCCCCCTCAATGAAATAAATAAGTAGTTTACCCATTCGATTTAAATTAATTAAATATAAAATTAATATAATACATATTTTTAGTATAATGCCATAAATACATTTTTAGCAGTAGTTAATTTTTTTTGTTATTATTTATAATTCCATTAAATATTTGTATAATTATAAATATTTTGAGAATTTTCTTTTATTAAGTTCTTTAAAAGATTCTAGACATAGTTATAGATTTTTTTTGGAATATTTACCAATATGAGATATTTGACAATGATGAAAAAATTTGACTAAGAGAATATGGAGATTTTGCTCTCGTTTATATTTCATAATAATTAATTGTAAGTTTTTTCAATTATTATTGAGAGAACAAGGTGTTTTCAAATCTATAAATTCTAAAATATATAAACGAAAAATATCCTTTTACTAAATGATTTATATGGTGAAATAGTTTGTTAAAAAAAATTCTACACATAATCAACATAATTTATGTAGAATATAGAAAGCATATGTTTGTAAAATTCGTGAATGTATAAATAGAAGTTAAATAACTACAATTCCAATTATAGCAAAAATATTTATCACAATTGTTTTTTCATAAATAAAAGATGAAATTTCAAAAATACCAAAAGAACTCATCACACTATTTTATATTTTTTATACATAAAATATTAAAATAATAACATGTTTAGAATCTTTTAAAGAAGTTGCTAAAAAAAATTCTTATAAGATTTAAAATTATATCAATATTTAATGAAATTCTAAATGATAACAAAGAAAATCAACTATTGCTAAAATGGGTATGTATGACACCACACTAAAGAATTATACTATATTAATTTTATAGTTAGTTAATTTAAATCAAATGGGGTAATCTGCTTATTTATTTTAATGATGGGGTAAATTGCACGTCATACACAAGTTGAGGATGGTAAACTACATTTAACCCTATTTTATATTTCACTTAAATTACCACTCAAAATCTTCCGTTCTATCATAAGCTCTTATGATAGAGGTAACTTATATTTATACATTGAAATAGGAATTGAAACACAAAATATAATCGCATCTATTGAACTTCAATTACATAACACTGGATCTTCAATTAATCACCAGTTGTCATTTGATCACTAGGCTTCGTTAGCATGGAGTATTTTTTTTTTATTTTATAATAGAATCTTTTTTATTGGGATTTGTTATAATAAAGAAATATTTTGAAAGTGTTTGGATTGAAAAGTTTTTTTTATCGGGATTTGTATTAGAAAAATTTTTATTAATAAAATTTGAAATTCAAATTTGAATTAATATTTTTTAAGTTTGTTTTGGTGGAAAATTGTGTTAGAAAAAATTATTTATTATTAAAATTTACTGTAGCAAAAATAATTACTGTATTATGATTTTTATTTTAAAAAATTTTGAAGAAAAAAGAAACAAAATAAACAAATTATTTTAGATTTATAAAATAAATCAAAGAAATCATACAACCAAACAGAGCCTAAAATTTTGTATTGCACTCCAATGACTCACATTTGAAAGCTAACAGAGACCCACAAATCATAAAATTAAAGTATCAATGATTTGAAATGAAATATTTCAATAAGAAATTATTAGATTTGTTACAATGATCATGGATGGAATTATTTATTAATAGTTTAATTATGTTATCTTAGAAAATGTTTCTAAATATTGTCATGATGCTTATATTTTGTAATGATTATTAAAAAAATTTTATTAATAAAATTTTGAAATTCAAATTTAAATTAATATTTTATAAGTTTGTTTTGATGGAAAAATGTGTTAAGAAGAATTATTTATTATTTAAATTTACTGTAGAAAAAATAATTACTGTATCATTATTTTTTGTTATAAAAAAATTTGTAAAAAAAAGAAACAAAATAAACAAATTATTTTAGATTTATAAAATAAATCAAAGAAATCATAAACAGAGCCTAAAATTTTGTATTGCAGTCCAATGACTCACATTTGAAAGCTAACAGAGACCCACAAATCATAAAATTAAAGTATCAATGATTTGAAATGAAATATTTCAATAAGAAATTATTAGATTTGTTACAATGATCATGGATGGAATTATTTATTAATAGTTTAATTATGTTATCTTAGAAAATGTTTCTAAATATTGTCATGATGCTTATATTTTGTAATGATTATTAGAAAAAAAATTATTAATAAAATTTTGAAATTCAAATTTAAATTAATATTTTATAAGTTTGTTTTGGTAAAAAATTGTGTTAGTAAGAATTATTTATTATTAAAAGTTACTATAGAAAAAATAATTACTGTATCATTATTTTTTTTAAAAAAAAATTGTAGAAAAAAGAAACAAATAAACAAATTATTTTAGATTTATAAAATAAATCAAAAAAATCATACAACCAAACAGAGCCTTAAGTTTAGTTGGGTCATAGTTACTCTTTTAACTTCTTTTGAAGTCATAAAATCTGCTAGCAGTATGATTTGATACGAAGAGTATTTTTTCTAGTTCAAATTTGATAAATCGTGTGCTACTCTATAAGAAATTAGTAATGTTCGAATTCGATAAATCATGTAAAATAAAGTACGATCATAAGATATGATTCATATAGCCCATCTCATTTAGTGAGATAAAAACTTAATTATTGTTATTATTGTTAATAATGTTCGAATTTGAGCAAGTTTAATATGGTTTGAACATATCGGAAAAGATAGTTTGGGCATATAATTATTAATTCAAATTTTTTTTTAAAAAAATGACAAACCTACAAAGAATTCGAAACAAACTATTAAAAGAAAGACATGATGATATTTTTGAACATAAATAAGAACATGTATCCAAGTAGAACAATGCTGAACATAATCCATATAACTGATCCCATTTAACAAATTAACTTTGCTTATGGAGAGACAAAAGGGACAACTGTTCTTCAATGGAGCAATCAACATGACAAGATGTCCTACAAGAAAAAGGAATGAGAATCAAACCAAGACCTCGCTGTTCCATTGGGGAAGGAGAATTGCGTCTAGTGCTACGATATTCAACTGCATCTTGAAGAATAATGTTTCCTTGTTTATCCATGCAGTAGAATGATCCTAAGAAGAATCGTCCATCTTTAATCCCCACCAAAATTTTACGGGACAAAAGCTTCATGACCCTGCTGATAGAATTTAAATTTTCTGACTCCTTCCCATCTGCGTTCCTTATCTGATGATCTGCGGATGCCTCTGCTGCTTCTTGCTCAATGTCCATTTGCTGTAAACGATGATAACTTCAAGCACTCCAGATTAATTAATCTGTCAATGATATAATTATAAACAGAGGCGTAATTTAGACAAACCAAAAGTTTATTCTACGAAAACACAGTAAAAGTTCTTTCAAGGATAAAGATTGTCTTCTGAACTGCAGAGTCAAAACAAAAGTTTTTTTCGTAAAAATCATGAAGAGTTTAGAGCCAAATACATTCACAGCAAACAAATTTAGGGTAGGAACCAGCTCAAAGATTCAATAAATTCTCACAAATCAACAAAAAAAACTTTTTTTGGTTCTTTCAATGAGGCATTTTATCGAACATCTTCTATTCACAAGAAATTCACTATGTTATCCAACAAAAACAAATCAAAAGCTTTCAATCTGACGGATTCTTTCGACCCAATTGCAGATTAAATTCAACACAGAAGAGACGAGGAACCAATCAAAACTAAATAAAAATGTTCAAAATTGAATGAAAATTCACATAATATGCAGAAAATGATTAAATTAATTAAAAAATATTCTTACGGGAAAATTCGCAAGATATAATCGCGATCCAAACTCAGGTGACCTTGATGGGATTTCTCATTGGTTTGCGATTTAAGGATTTTAGGTTGCCAATCGGAGTGAGTTTGTGTTTTTCTGCAGGCAAGATGATGATGTTTTAACTGGCGTGGCAAGATTTCACTGAGCTTCCTGTTGTTTATCACAATTACAAGAACCTCCCCTTAATTATACAAAATAATTCCTGTTCTCAAATATGATTATTAATGTATGTTAATAATGTTATATCTTGTATTCTTTGTATTATAATAATAATAATAATAATAATAATATACATTAAGCTAAAGAAATTTTAAAAGACATTTTGAATATGCACCAAAAAGTGTTATAGTATTCTAAAAACATAAAAACTATTGTAAATAAAGTAAAAATGATTAGGAAACAAATTGTAAGGATGTAATTTCATCCCTACATATGTTCGATTGAAATATGGATATAATAAATTATCCTACACAAGAATTACTATAAAATATAAGAATTATGACATTATTTAGAAACAAATTTTTAGATAACATGGTTAAACTCTCAATAAATAATCCCATCCCATTTTATCCTATACTATCATACCTATAGAAAATTAACTCAAAATATATTTCTTATTAAAATTTTCTTTTCAAATTATTAATACTTTAATTTTTATAATTTGAGTATATCTAATTAGCTTTTAAATTTTTATAATTTGAGTATATCTAATTAGCTTTTAAATGTTGGTGATTCGGGTGGAATACAAAATTTAGGGATAAAAATAACATTGTTTGGAGTTTTGTATTATTCAAACTTCACGTCAAACTATCTAATCAATTAATAAATATAGTTCAATTTTCCAATTATTTTATCCCATAATCTTGTAAACATCTTTTTAATTAGATCTTGTCGTTTTACACTTTTCTTCTTTGATTAAATTCCTCCAAAAAATTAGATGTAAATAACTTTAAAAAACTACTGTAGATAGGATAGGATTTGAAAGTAAATAAAACATATAGGAACCTAATATAAATCTTCTTTTTTTTTTAATATTATTGTTACCCTTTCTAACTCCTTTTCAAATCATATAATCTAATAGCCAATATGACTTGATACGTGTTATATAACATATATAATGTATAAAATAAGAGACTATGAAATTTTTTTTTTCAATTTAATTTATCAATATTTTTGTTTTTTTATTTAATTTACTTTTATAAATAATTCCTTTTATTAATTGTCTTTGTTTATTTTTTTTAAAATAACAACTATTAAGAGTAAATAACTATACATCCATTTACTAAATAAATATGTAAATAATTTAATAGTTTTCTTTTACAATGAAAAAAATTGAGTTCTCAAACAAATTTAAAATTTTTAAAGGTAATATTTAGAATTGGTCGTGAGTATGTAAAATTAACACTTTTATCAATTGCACGTAAATTACAATGTATACAAGTTACAACCTCGTATTCTATAAAGCTGCATATTATAATAACTAGTTGAATTTAACCCTGCCATGTTCGGTGTTGATACCTTTATAATTTGATACCTTTATAATAATCTAAATTGTTATAATTGTTGATACCTTTCTCTCGGATGTACGAATGATCACCAACATACAATAAAAGGAAAAAAATAAAACAAACCAACTTCATTATTCAATTTCTTTCCAAACCAAAAAAAAAAAAATTATTTATCTAAAAAAATCTAAACCATAAACTAAAACCTCAACCCAATCAATGCAATTAGATCAATCCACCAAATAACAAAAATTATAAAAATTACAAAGAGAAAATCAAAGTTAGAATAGAAAAGAATTAATATTTACCATTTTTCAAAATCACCAATATGAATCATAACTGAACAATTATATAACGTTTTCTTCTAATTCACATTGATTTGTTAAGAGAATAGAGATTAATCATTATTCACTTATTTTCTTTCCTAAAAGATTTTTTTATAACACAACATATATTTTTTCACTATATCATTAGATGTATTTTCTACCCTAAAATATCACCTTGTAAATAAAGATCAAACATTGACTAATAAATAGTCAAATACAATAATAGAAATTTATAAACCCACCTTAATTATCTGCCCAAAAATATTACCTTTTATATAAAGAGATTAACACATACAATAACAGAAATTTATAAACCCACCTATTATCAAAAACAAAAATAAAATGCACATAATAATCATTTAGATTTTGTCCACAGGATACATAGTCTACTGGCATTGAGAACAGTTATCGGAACGAAGATCTCACTGGAATTTCATTGTGTTAAACATGATAGAAATTGGAGAAACACGAGTTTTACCGAATAAAATTTAAAAGGGAGAGTTAGAGAATGCCTCAATTACTTCCAAGGATTTTTTTCTTTTCCCATAATATGAATATTCATGTGTAGATTACATTAAATACCTTGAATTTTGACAAACTCTTAATTATACGTTTCATAGAGACTCTTTATGAGAAATCATCAATTAACTCTTAATTATACATTACTTTCTAATTGAACCAAATCATTAATTAACTGAAAAGAATTTTCGTCACTGTTGTTCAAAGAAAAGAAAAAAAGGAAAAAAAGAATTTTCAACCGTATTTGAAGTTTTATTGTTTTAGAATATTAGACATGATAAGAATTAGAGTTTTAGGCATGATAAGAAACGCTCATGGATTATTAAAGTTGAAATTGGAATGGTGTTGAAATTAAGGCAATTAAGAAATTTAGGAAATATTTAGGAAATTAAATTAACCAAAGAGAAAAAAAAGTGTAATCATAGCACATTTTAACGAGTATTAATAACAAAAGAAAATATAAAACATGTGAGTCGTGGAGGACCATGAAGTAGGACCTGAACAAGTCTCAATCATATGCTTATTGTACAAGTAATTATTTTTCTCTACAACAAAATAATAAAGTTTATAAAAAAATCTTCATTCTGTTCTTCATGCGTTCAAAGAAAAATTTTCAAAATTATTTTAAAAAGTATGTGGTTTATTCCTAAAGTATTGAAGAACTCATTTTCTTTTGAAAATCATAAATGAATACCCAAATAAATAAAAGTGTGATAATTTTGAAAGAAAATTTCTTTTTTTTTTAATTTTCATTTTTTGAAAGAAATTTTTGGAGATTGTATTAATTCATGTGTGTGTTTGTTTTGATTCTCAAAGCATTGAAGAATAATTATTATTTTTTATATTTTTATATTCTTTTGTAAAAAGTAATTAAATACCTAACCAAATAAATGATATAAGCTACTTGTTAGCCTTTTTGCTAAAACAACAACAATAATTTATCCTTCATCAATGCTAAAAAGATACACTTTAGAATTTAGAAATTTATTTTTCATTAAGTTTTATTTAATATTGTGGAGATAATTATCATATTTTCTATTAAATATTTAACCATTAGACTGTAGTAAAAAGTGTACATAAAAGAATTATATGCATTAAAATACATCAACTATTCAGAATAGTAATTAAGAAAGAAGTCTTATAAGTTTTAAATACATCACTATCATTCAATCATTTAAAAATTTATGTTTCATTACGGCTCACAAAGTTTTAATAATCCCAGAGTTAATACGAAGAATTGAGAATTTAAATGGACGTGGAACTAGTTTGTTGAGTATTTGACTTATGCACGTTTTGATCCAAATTTCTTTATTTTGACAATTTTTTGTGCATTTTTCTTTTTCAAACAATTTAGATTTATTTTCTGTTTTGATTTCAAATTTCTTAAAACTATATAAATGCTAGTAGGGTTTTTATTTTTCATCAAATACAACTTTATTATATCATTCAGTACGTCTTTCGAATTTTCTAGAATTTATATCCATTGATAAAATTGTTGTCATCCATAAATCTGTGCCGTATTACAAATGCTTTGAATTCGTATAGAGAAAAGGTAAATTTAATTGCATTGAATCACCCTTAGGTTGAGTTACAAGTTTTTCCAATAATTGTTGATAAATCATAAATCACATGAAAAATTTAAACTTTGCTATTTATGGCCCAATTTAATTAAGTTGTCTCACAGATATTTACACAATGTACACTAAAAGCATAGATGTTAGGTTCCATTGGGCTTGAATTTGTTGATCATAGTAATTGAACTCCAAGAAAGCTGAAACAAACAATATTTTGGTTTAGGAAAATGCTTGAATAAAACACAAACACAGAATACAATTTTAAAAGAATTCTTTTATAAACTTTTATTATTACAAATTACAATTGAATTTTTATATTATGTTGGAGTTTCATTGTTGTTTGAGAATTTTTATTGAGAATTGTGAGATGTTATGACTTCTTATATATCTTGAATGCGTAAGATTTTTCAGAAAAATTATACTTTGATATTGTAAAAATCCCATCAACATACAAAATTTTAATTTATAAACTAGATATTTGTTGTTTTCATAAATAAAGTAATTATTATAATCTTTAGTCTTTAGTGCCGAAAGAAGAAAAGCAAATGACTATTTAATTATCTTGAAAGAAGGGAAGAACATTCTAAGTAACGAAGACAAAGCAACTTCAATTAGTTTTTGGCCTATCTTTAACATAGTCCACGTGAAACTAAAGCAAAAAAACATACACAATTAACTATATAAATATTTAAAGAGATACCTAATCAACTAGAAAAGAATAGCTAATTTTATTTATGCTTTTTAGGTGAAAAAGAAAATTAAAGAAAATATATTAATTTATTATGTCAACTTGATTAGGTACTTAGTATTGATATTATTCTTATTTAGAATTTATTTATTTTAGTATGACATCAATTAGATCATTAATACTAATATTTTGCTATGTTTTTTAGTGCTTTATTTTATTTAAATAATGTTTTTTTATCCCAAGAAATATTGGGATTAACCTTTATGATTATTAATAATTGGGAAAGTAGGTTTGATTTCATAGTTATCAAAATTAACTTGGCATATTTAGCAAAAGAAAGGGGAAAAAAAATTTGTCCAATCACTTCATTCTACCAAAAAAGCATTGCAATGGTACATCCCCCATTATCAACTCATCAAGTTGTTGTCGCATACGACAAACTTAGAAAAGTTTATATTCAATCCAAATGATACAAAAATTGACCTAAATAATGATTGGTTTTTAGAAACCTTTTGCATGCATGGGGATTGATTTGTATATAGCACTTGCAAAAATAACTAATCAAAAGTATAAATATCACTAAAATTACTTTACAATTATTACACTTTAACTATGAGTAAAATCTACAATATAATTTTAATTTTCGAAATAATAAAATAGGATAATATTGAACACGAAATCCATCTCATAATTAATTGAATAATGAGTACTATCCCCTTATATGATTTTCCATAAAATTAGAAATATGAGTTCCAAATTTCCAATAAACTTAAAACATGCAAGCAGAAGATAGGAACATCATTCATTCTTTATAACCCAATTCTATTGTACTACTTGCTTCCATTTTTTCATTCCTGTCTATCTTTTTCTTCGAGTGCAAATTCTTTTTCGATTCACATAGTGTGTATTATCACTTACGTTATTTTTTCATAGTAATGATATTTTAATTTAATTTAATTTCAGAAAATACAAGTGAAATATAATAAAAATGGGAAACTTATCCTTAATAGGAAGGATATAAGGGTTATACATGAATTGAATTATGCCAGCATATTCTACCAGCATTTTTTTTCTGTTTTTTTTAACAAGCAACACTGGAGATGCATAACGGTTATGGATGGATTGAATTTTGACTACATATTCTTTACTAGGTTTTCAATTTCAATTTTTATGATTACATGTTCTTTATAGGTTTTCAATTTCATTTTTTGAACATGCAATATAACTTCACAAGACATAACTTATGCATTGTTTATTAGGGTAAATTGTTATAAACCTTAAGGTTTGTAAAATGGATTTGTTACTTTTTTTATGGTTTGAAAACCTACCATTTATGGTGGTTTGGTGTTTTCTGCAAAATTATTGTAATCAAATTTTACTGATATGCATCTAAATCTAAATTTCAAAACCATGAACAAATCTATAGCTAATATACATGGACACCACTTGCTATTGCTATCTCCATATCTAGTAAGGATGTTGTTTTCATGCTTTTCACTAAATGGGTTTTACAACTACTACTATGAGATATGTCCATTTTGATATGTGTTTTATTTTAAAATTTGAGAAAAAATAAGTGTTTGAATTGCTAATTTTTATTTTTATTAGTTTTCATATAAAAGAATTATTTTATTAAATAAAATTTAAAATAAAAATATTTTTTTTATTTTTTAATTGTTCAGATTGACCGCGGATAAGTCAGATTCCGGTCACATTTCAACTTGCCAACAGTCAATTGTTGATTGCCTCCAATCAACCCAAATATTAAGTTTTAATAAAAATAGTAAAAGAAGTTAAAAAGACCACAATTCCCTTAATGCCTATTTTGAGAAAGTTAAAAATTTTTGTTATGGAAATTAATACTAAACAAACAAGCCAGTCGAAGATGACACCAGAATTTGGCCAAAAGAAGGGAAAAATGCATTTTAGTCCTCAATATTTACCTACTCGATATTTTTAGTGTCTAATATTTTAAGCTCAATACTTTTAATTTTTAAACTTACAAAAATGTTGCACTTTTAGTCTCTAACATTTTAACGTCAATACTTTTAGTTCCCAAACTTACAAAAAAATATTGCAATTAGAATTAGAACAACTACAAACAAAACATGGCAATTAAACTTAGGTTAGATCACAATTTCTCATAAGTCTAATGCCCGATAATTAATATCTTAAATTTTTACCTCAAATAAAATTAAAAAACACTTGAAGGCTTGTTATAAAATATAAACAGAGGATATCTCTTGGATGAAAAAATACATTTCAAGTGTAGGTTTGTGAAATTCTTTAGATTTTTACTTCATGAGTAAGCGGGTGAATAATTTTTTTTTATTTGACGCAAAAGTTGAAGAAATTAATTATCAAATATTAGACTTATAAGAAATTATGATCTGACCTTAAGCTTAATTGCCACGTGGGAATTCCGTTTGTAGTTATTCTAATTTTGTTAAGTGCATTAAAAGTGAAACATTTTTATAAATTTGAAAACTAAAAGTGTAACTAAAAGTGTTGAGGTTAAACTATTAGGAACTAAAAGTGCAATATTTTTGTAAATTTAGGGACTAAAAGTGTTGAATAGGCAAATATTAAAAACTAAAAATGCTTTTTTCAAAAGGTGAAGAAATTAATTATCAAATATTAGACTTATGAGAAATTGTGATCTGACCTTAAGCTTAATTGCCACGTGGGAATTCCGTTTGTAGTTGTTCTAATTTTGTTAAGTGCATTAAAAGTGAAACATATTTATAAGTTTGCAAATTAAAAGTGTTGAGGTTAAACTATTAGGTAAAAGTGTAATATTTTTATAAATTTGGAAACTAAAAATGTTAAATAGGCAAACATTGAGAACTAAAAATACCTTTTTCTAGAAAAAACAAAAGTATTCAAATAAGATTAACTACCCAAAAGAGTATAATCCATATAATAGAGATACTCAAGATATTAGTTGTCATCCCCAATCCCAACTCAATCCAACGTCCGCCATTTGCCATCCCAAAAACATACGAGTAAAATAATGTTACAATTTTTCCATCTATTCTATAAATAAATTCACAAACAACACTGTGATAAGTCCTCAGCCTTGATGGTTTGGGATAAGGTGACATTTCTATGTTGGATGTGAAGTAATGTGCTTGGTATGAATTGGTGTTTTGAACTGCTTGGATATTGGTTTTGTGTAATATGTGAAGCATGATATAAATACTATGTTACGGTGATAAACTTTGCTATGATATGTGAAGCGTGATGTAGAGCCCTATTGTGGCATGCTACTATAATGGTGAGGATTAAGAGTGTATGATGACTGCATTTAGACCTGCATTTAGAAGTGTATGATGTTGAGTCCTGTTTTGTGGTATGTTGTGGCATGATGTGCTATGATGGTGACTGCATTTAGATCATTTTGTTTTGACTCTTGTGTGGTAAAATTGCTTGCTATGTTGGGTGCTGAAGGGAGTGATGGAGTTTGATGGTAGGCTTACTGTTTGAAATAGAATGAATCTCATGGTCTGTTTTGAATTGGTCAGAACTGAGATGAAGTTTTGATTTTCTTTTGTTGATTATTTTTGAGCTGTTGTGAATTGCTAAGTTATGGCAGGATGTGTATGAAGAATGGGAGTCCTAACTTCACTGGTAGGTTGCATGGTTGATGTTGTGGGTGTTGGTAAAACATGGTGGGTGGTCTTTTTGGCCAGGATGTGTATAAGGGTAAATACTGAGGCTATTGCTACGGTGAATTGAGACTTTACAGTAGACTATTATATGGGTTGCTACCATTTGCTTACAAGAGGTAAAGCTGCTAAAACAGATGACTGAAAAGTGGTACCATGGTAATTAATTGCATTTGCAACCCCTTATAAAGGGGGACTAAATGTGGCAAATGTAATATCTTCTTACTTTTGGAAAAATTAAAACTGGTAGTTAAGGAATATCACTGTTGTACTAGTTATTGGATTTTTTATTGGAAATAAAAATGTGCTACTTTAGATCTTTTGGCCTAAAGTAGGCACTTCTTATTCCCCACGTATATATTTAACTAGGAAATCATGTAATGGAGTAGTACTCCAAGTTTATCGCTTTTTACTTTTGTAGTGGTGGGTTTGGGTATATCCAGCATCATATTTTGTCTAATACATATATATATAAGGCCGGTTTTATAAAAAAAAAAAAAAAAAAAAAAAAATTACAAACAACACACTTTGAATTATTATCTTAAATGATGTATGCTTTCAATTGATTTGCACGATAGTGCGATAGCTTATGCATGATTAATTGATTCCTGAAGTAGTTTGCATTTGTGTAGAGGACATTATTCAATATATTCTATTATAATCCATGTCCGAAGATTATTGATGCCCTTGCTTTGGGAATAAAGGGAGGGAGGAAGGGAATGGAGAAGATAACATAAAAGTAAAAATTGGGGCACTACTAATGTTTTGTTCATATTTGTAAATTTACATCAGTATGTAGCTATATAGGTTTATAACTGATAAATAAGTATCCAACCTATTTTCCAACCTTTCAAAGTGGGAAAAAGGGTCAGGATGTTAATTTCATGCTTTCAAACGTTCCATTAAATGGATGTAGTCGATTATCCGTATAAAATAATCATTACAAAATATAAGCATCAAGACAATATTTAAAAACATTTTCTAAGATAACATAATTAAACTATTAATAAATAACTCCATCCATAATCATTGTAACAAATCTAATAATTTCTTATTGAAATATTTCATTTCAAATCATTGATAATTTAATTTTATGATTTGAGGGTCTCTATTACCTTTCAAATGTGAGTAATTAGAGTGCAATACAAAATTACATTTGAAAGCTAACAGAGACCCACAAATCATAAAATTAAAGAATCAATGATTTGAAATGAAATATTTCAATAAGAAATTATTAGATTTGTTACAATGATCATGGATGGAATTATTTTTTAATAGTTTAATTATGTCATCTTAGAAAATGTTTCTAAATATTGTCATGATGCTTATATTTTGTAATGATTATTAGAAAAGATTTTATTAATAAAATTTTGAAATTAAAATTGAAATTAATATTTTATAAGTTTATTTTGGTAAAAAATTGTGTTAAGAAGAATTATTTATTATTAAAAGTTACTATAGCAAAAATAATTACTGTATTATTATTTTTTTAAAAAAAATTGTAGAAAAAAGAAACAAATAAACAAATTATTTTAGATTTATAAAATAAATCAAAAAAAATCATACAACAAAACAGAGCCTAAAGTATCAATGATTTGAAATGAAATATTTCAATAAGAAATTATTAGATTTGTTACAATGATCATGGATGGAATTATTTATTAATAGTTTAATTATGTTATCTTAGAAAATGTTTCTAAATATTGTCATGATGCTTATATTTTGTAATGATTATTAGAAAAAATTTTATTAATAAAATTTTAAAATTCAAATTTAAATTAATATTTTATAAGTTTGTTTTGGTAAAAAATTGTGTTAAGAAGAATTATTTATTATTAAAAGTTACTATAGCAAAAATAATTACTGTATTATTATTTTTTTAAAATAAATTGTAGAAAAAAGAAACAAATAAACAAATTATTTTAGATTTATAAAATAAATCAAAAAAATCATACAACAAAACAGAGCCTAAAGTATCAATGATTTGAAATGAAATATTTCAATAAGAAATTATTAGATTTGTTACAATGATCATGGATGGAATTATTTATTAATAGTTTAATTATGTTATCTTAGAAAATGTTTCTAAATATTGTCATGATGCTTATATTTTGTAATGATTATTAGAAAAAATTTTATTTTAATAAACTTGTAAATATTAATTTAAATTAATATTTTATAAGTTTATTTTGGTGAAAAATTGTGTTAGGAAGAATTTTTTATTATTAAAATTTACTGTAGCAAAAATAATTACTGTATCATTATTTTTTGTTTTAAAAATTTTTGTGGAAAAAAGAAACAAAACAAACAAATTATTTTAGATTTATAAAATAAATAAAAAAAATCATACAACCAAACAGAGCCTAAAAGTTTGTATTGCACTCCAATTACTCACATTTGAAAGCTAATAAAGGCCCTCAAATCTTAAAATTAAAGTATCAATGATTTGAAATGAAATATTTCAATAAGAAATTATTAGATTTGTTACAATGATCATGGATGCAATTATTTATTAATAGTTTAATTATGTTATCTTAGAAAATGTTTCTAAATATTGTCATGATGCTTATATTTTGTAATGATTATTATAAAATTTTTATTAATAAAATTTTGAAATTCAAATTTAAATTAATATTTTATAAGTTTGTTTTGGTGAAAAATTGTGTTAGGAAGAATTATTTATTATTAAAATTTACTGTAACAAAAATAATTACTGTATCATTGTTTTTTGTTTTAAAAATTTTGTAAAAAAAAGAAACAAAATAAATAAATTATTTTAGATTTATAAAATAAATCAAAAAAATCATACAACCAAACAGATCCTTAATTTTTTGATTTGAGGGTCTCTGTTAGCTTTCAAATGTGAGTCATTGGAGTGCAATACAAAATTTTAGGCTTTGTTTGGTTGTATGATTTTTTTGATTTATTTTATAAATATGAAATAATTTGTTTATTTTGTTTCTTTTTTCTACAAAATTTTTTAAAATAAAAAACAATAATACAGTAATTATTTTTGCTACCGTAAATTTTAATAATAAATAATTCTTTCTAACACAATTTTCCACCAAAACAAACTTAAAAAATATTAATTCAAATTTAATTAATAAAAATTTTTCTAATACAAATCCCGATAAAACAAACTTTTCAATCCAAACACTTTTAAAATATTCTTTTATTATAACAAATCCCAATAAAAAAAATCTATTATAAAATAAAAAAAATACTCCATGCTAACGGAGCCTAGTGATCAAAATGACAACTGGTGATTAATTGAAGATCCAGTGTTGAGTAATTGAAGTCCAATAGATCTTTGATTATATTTTGTGTTTCAATTCCTATTTTAATGTATAAATATAAGTTACCTCTATCATAAGAGCTTATGATAGAGCGGAAGATTTTGAGTGGTAATTTAAGTGAAATATAAAATAGGGTTAAATGTAGTTTACCACCCTCAACTTGTGTATGAGGTGCAATTTAGTCCCTCAATGAAATAAATAAGCAGATTACCCCATTTGATTTAAATTAACTAACTATAAAATTAATATAATATAATTCTTTAGTGTGGTGTCATACATATCCATTTTAGCAACAGTTGATTTTCTTTGTTATCATTTAGAATTTCATTAAATATTGATATAATTTTAAATCTTATAAGAATTTTCTTTTAGCAACTTCTTTAAAAGATTCTAAACATGTTATTATTTTAATATTTTATGTATAAAAAATATAAAATAGTGTAATGAGTTCTTTTGGTATTTTTGAAATTTCATCTTTTATTTATGAAAAAACAATTGTGATAAATATTTTTGCTATATTTGGAATTGTAGTTATTTAACTTCTATTTATACATTCACGAATTTTACAAACATATGCTTTCTATATTCTATATAAATTATGTTGATCATGTGTAGAATTTTTTTTAACAAACTATTTCACCATATAAATCATTTAGTAAAAGGATATTTTTCGTTTCTATATTTTAGAATTTATAGATTTGAAAACACCTTGTTCTCTCAATAATAATTGAAAAAACTTACAATTAATTATTATGAAATATAAACGAGAGCAAAATCTCCACATTCTCTTAGTCAAATTTTTTCATCATTGTCAAATATCTCATATTAGTAAATATTACAAAAAAAAATCTATAACTATGTTTAGAATCTTTTAAAGAACTTAATAAAAGAAAATTCTCAAAATATTTATAATTATACAAATATTTAATGAAATTATAAATAATAACAAAAAAAATTAACTACTGCTAAAAATGTATTTATGACATTATATTAAAAAAATATATTATATTAATTTTATATTTAATTAATTTAAATCAAATAGGGAAACTGCTTATTTATTTCATTGAAGGGGCAAATCGGACCACATATACAAGTTGAGGGGTAAACTGGATTTAACCCTATAAAATATTATTGATCAAAACTGGTTACCCCTGTATTTACGAAGCATTAGATTGATTTTTGAACGGTTCAAACTTCACTTGAATCCCATGTATTCAATAGACTAGCACGTCTATTCATTGACCTTTAAGCCCATGTATGCATTTCGGTTCAAATGTTCAATTACCTTACCTCCGGGCTCTTATTACTATAAATAAACAATTTTCTAATTCTAGATCTCAGTCAATTTTTAAAAATTTTCGTTCATGCTAAATATAGATCCATTTAACAGGATATGCAACAAAATATATCTAGGGTTAATTTGATAATAAGTAAGTTTAGTTGGGTCATAGTTACTCTTTTAACTTCTTTTGAAGTCATAAAATCTGCTAGCAATATGATTTGATAAGAAGAGTATTTTTTCTAGTAATGTTCAAATTTGATAAATCGTGTGCTACTCTATAAGAAATTAGTAATGTTCGAATTCGATAAATCATGTAAAATAAAGTACGGTCATAAGATATGATTCATATAGGCCACCTCATTTAGTGAGATAAAAACTTAGACTCCATTTGGACGAGCTATTTTTGGATTATATCATGAAATTGTTTTTCTTGGGATTTGTTATGAGAAAATAATATTTTGGGAGTGTTTGGAATGAATGATTTTATTTTGTTGGGATTTACATTGAAGATTTTTTTTATTAATAAAAGTTTGAAATTTAAATTTGAATTAGTATTTTATTAGTTTATTTTGGTGAGAATTGTGTTAGGAAGAATTGTTTATTATTAAAATTTAAAATTCAAATTCATTATTTTATTTATAAAAATTACTGTAGCAAAAATAATTACTGTAGCATTGTTTTGTGTTTTAAAAATTTTGAAGAAAAAGTTGAACAAAACAAACTCCTCATTTTGCAATTGTGAAATAAATCACAAAATTAAGCTTTTAGTGGGAATTGTGTTATTGTTATTATTGTTAATAATGTTCGAATTTGAGCACGTTTAACATATCGCAAAAGATAGTTTGGGCATATAATTATGGGAGAACGACCCTAGAAGTCCCTCACATATCACCCAATAATTTGTTTGGTCCCTCACATTTAAAACGGGATAAAATAGTCCCTCACAATTCAAAAGTGTACTTTTTCAGTCCTTTTTACGGGATCTGTTAAAAAATCTGTTAAATATAGTCACGTGACCCTTTTTAAGGGCAAGAAATGAAGTACAATCCTTAACCGTTTCTTCCATCATTTTTCGTCCAATTCTCTTTTGATATTTTGAGGCGTTTTGTCCAGTCCAACACCTCAAGAGTCCCCGCTTCTGTTTCTTAGCCAAAGAACAAAGCTGCCATTGATCATATACTCATAGATGAGCACTTTTTCCTCACCATAAGAACAGTAACCAAGTAAAGGAACAAGATTCCGATGTTTCACCTTTCCCAAAGTCTTCATCTCAGCAAAAAATTCCCGGTGACCCTGTGTTTTATCTTGATTTAGCTTCTTAACGGCCACTGTCTTCCCACAAGGCAATGTGGCTCGGTAAACAGTTCCAAACCCTCCATCACCAATTATGTTGGTCTTGCAAAAGTTGTTGGTGGCTTCAAGAATATCAACTACTGTTAGTTTGAGGAGAGGCTGCTCAAATGTAGCTATATTGATGCTTAGAGGTTCTTTTGATCGGCTGCTACTCAAGAAATAATATAGGTGCGGATCCGTGGAATTGTTCAATTTGCTGTCCTCAATGAAATCTGCTAATTCTATTAATGCATATCCATCGCACAACAACCACAGTGAGAGCAATGAGCATAGTTGCGCCAAAAACTGACACCAGGACCCCAAATATTTATCTGCTTCGGAATGGCAGATAAACAAAAATGATATGTGGTCATTTCTTGACTTTGTTGTCACCTTTATATTCCTTAGTTTCACTCTTTTCTAATCATTGAATAAAATGCTTATGTTGTGAAATGAAGCAACTCACCTTCTGATAGAAATGCAGAGTTACTCCTCTATCTCTCTCTCTCTCTCTCTATATATATATATATATATATACTGTGGAGGGAGGGAGGGGTTATTTGGAGACATGGAGTGCTTATTTATTTTCTATGGTGACTTGTTCTGCTGTATAATGAATCCAAAACTCTTGGTCTTGATTTGTGAATTTTTTGATCCCTGCTTTGCTTTGTTTTTCAATTTTTTGTTGTAGTTTCTCTATCTTCCCTCACCCCTCTCGCTTCATCTTCTTTTTCTTCTTCTTTCCTTTTGTACTCTATTCTGCACTTCTATTCTTGCTCTTTTCAAGTGCTAAAATTTGCGACTCCATGATGATTTTTTTGCTCTCAGGACTATGAGTATGCAAGTTACAACCCCATTGCATTTGATATAGCAAATCACTTATGTGAAATGGCTGCTGACTACCAGTCAAGTTTAGCTTAACCAGGCCACTCAACTGACCAAGGCTTTCTGGAATTTCCCTGGTAAGCTGGTTATAACCGAGATATAAGCCTTGTAACTTCTGTGAATCACAAAATTCATTAGGAATATTACCTGCAAGTGAATTCCCAGATAAATCTAAAGTCGTGAGATTCTTTAAACCAGTAAGGGATCCAGGAATTTCCCCAGAAAGCATGTTGTTGCTTAATAAAAGATCCACCAAAACCATACAACTTCCCAGTTCTGGGGGTATTGAGCCAGACAACCTAGTTTCCGAGTTCCAGGGATTTAGAGCCACTTAGTTCAGCGTACATCAAATTGAGTATTGTCAAATTCAGAAGCTTCCCTATTGATGTTGGAATGGAGCACTTCAAAGGGTTGTAGGAAATGTCGAGCTTACTCAAAGACGCGAGCTTTGACACTTCAAAGGGTTGTGATACGAGATCAAGGTCATACGTCAAGTTCGATGAATTCAAAGTGCTCATTCCAGTTGTAGAAGACGAGTCTTTCATTTAGAAACCTGGGATTGAAGAAAACGACATGGACAGAAATATACATCGCGAAGTGGAGAGGCTCCGACGTCGCGACGTCCACCCATGTCGCGACGTCCATCGTCGCGCGTCGCGACGTCTAACAAGTTTGAGTTTTTATTTTTCGCGTCTGTTTCCCGACGTCCAACAAGTTTGAATTTTAGGCGTTAATTATTTTTCTGTTTTTAGAAACTAGGGTTTTAAGTTATTTAATGTTTCCTTTTATGGTTTAGGTCGTCTAGGGTTAATGTTAGGCCTATAAATAGGCATTTTTATCAGTTGTAATAGAGGGAGAAGAATTTTGAGAATTGAAAACACAGAGTTGTTTTTACGTGAGTTGTTTTCCTGAGGAGGGAAATTCAATTTACTTTGTGAAGATTATTCCTGAGGAGGGAGTTCTTTTCACACGACTGTCTTGTTATTTGTTGGTAAGGAGCCATCAAATAATCGTGCTTACTGTCAGTCTACGGAGATAGATTGATTCGAGTTTATTCACATTGATTCTCGAAAAGATCGTGACCAATATTCCGCAGCAACTATCAATCTACGTGAGGAGCGTGGTGAGATCGTTTATCAAGTGGTATCAGAGCTCAAGGGATTTTCGAAATCAGGTTTTTCAGTTTTCCTAAAAATTGAAATCCAAAATTGTTGTTATTCGCAGCCTTGCATGATTTGGTTATTGTGATAAGGTTACAACAATTATATCTTTTGTTTTTGATTTGTTGGTATTGTGAGAATTTGATCCGGTTGAATTGGTGATTGATTGTTGGTTTGATTATTTTGGATATTTGTGGGTAATTGTTGCTGAAGTAATTTTGTGGATATTCAGTTGAAATTTGGTTAATTGTCAACATGAGTAAACAGGCAGAAGGTACTAGTGTTAACCAAAATTTAGAAGGTATACTTGTTACTATCAGTGAACAGTTACGACAGTTATCAGCTGATAATCAACAGCATAGGCAACGGATTGAACAGTTAGAGTCGAGATCTAGATCAGGTATTCCAAAGAGAACTCTATCTAAGAATCC
This sequence comes from Ophiorrhiza pumila, assembly GCA_016586305.1. Taxonomy (NCBI): domain Eukaryota; kingdom Viridiplantae; phylum Streptophyta; class Magnoliopsida; order Gentianales; family Rubiaceae; genus Ophiorrhiza; species Ophiorrhiza pumila. The sequence goes on from BLIW01000004.1 coordinate 10,169,318, forward strand.
TTGGGTTGAGGGTTTGAAAGAGTCTACGCCAAAACCAATCCGATGTGCTATATGTATGGCTATAGGTCATAATTCTGTTAGTTGTCCAAGAGGGTATGATTTGTATATTGAACCTCCAAAGGAAGACCCAGCTGTCAATGTTGTTACTGTACCATTGTTGGAATGTGTTGAAAATCATGGGGATATTGAATTACGTCCATTGGAGATGGGGCAAGCTCATGAAATTAATGAAGCAATTGTGGAGCCATTACTGAAGATCCTTTGTTGGAGGAAGCTTTGTCATCAACAAAAATAAATCCAAAGGAAGATGAAGCTTCTTTGCAGGAAGTTCAATCACCCATAGTGGAGGTTTCACATGATGTTCTTGAAGAACAATCTTGTGAAGATTTAATTCCTTTTATTGCTTTAAATGATTGTAATCTAATTGTTCTTAATGATGTTTATCATGATAAGCATGAAAGTGAATTGATTCATGATTTGAATGGAAAAAGGCTTGCGGTGAGGTTTGTAGAAAAAGGCAAAGAGAGGAAAAATAATGAGTGCGAATTTCCATATATTTTGTCTTTTTGTCTTGATGGTTTTACAGATTTTGTGCCGGATTTCCTTATTACCAATCAACAAGATTTGAGGACAAATCTTTTTCAAATGGAAGGGAATGATCAAGGTCATACGTCAAGTTCGATGAATTCAAAGTGCTCATTCCAGTTGTAGAAGATGAGTCTTTCATTTGGAAACCTGGGATTGAAGAAAACGACGTGGACAGAAATCTACGTCGCGAAGTGGAGAGGTTCTGACGTCGCGACGTCCACCCACGTCGCGATGTCCATCGTCGCGCGTCGCGACATCCAACAAGTTTGAGTTTTTATTTTTCGCGTCTGTTTCCCGACGTCGCGACGTCGGGCTCCCTCACGTCGCGACGTGCGGGAATTTTAGGCGTTAATTATTTTTCTGTTTTTAGAAACTAGGGTTTTAAGTTATTTAATGTTTCCTTTTATGGTTTAGGTCGTCTAGGGTTAATGTTAGGCCTATAAATAGGCATTTTTATCAGTTGTAATAGAGGAAGAAGAATTTTGAGAATTGAAAACACAGAGTTGTTTTTACGTGAGTTGTTTTCCTGAGGAGGGAAATTCAATTTACTTTGTGAAGATTATTCCTGAGGAGGGAGTTCTTTTCACACGACTGTCTTGTTATTTGTTGGTGAGGAGCCATCAAATAATCGTGCTTACTATCAGTCTACGGAGATAGATTGATTCGAGTTTATTCACATTGATTCTCGAAAAGATCGTGACCAATATTCCGTAACAATTATCAATTTACGTGAGGAGCGTGGTGAGATCGTTTATCAGGTTGTACTTTCTTTTTTGCCCTTGAAAAATGGTCACGTGATACGCACATGACTATTTTTAACAGATCCCTTCAAAATAACTGAAAAAGTACACTTTTGAATTGTGAGGGACTATTTTATCCCGTTTTAAATGTGAGGGACCAAACAAATTATTGGGTGATATGTGAGGGACTTCTAGGATCGTTCTCCCTATAATTATTAACTCAAATGTTTTTTAAAAAAATGACAAACCTACAAAGAATTCGAAACAAACTATTAAAAGAAAGACATGACGATATTTTTTAACATAAATAAGAACATGTATCCAAGTAGAACAATGCCGAACATAATCCATATAACTAATCCCATTTAACAAATTAACTTTGCTTATGGAGAGACAAAAGGGACAACTGTTCTTCAATGGAGCAATCAACATGACAAGACGTCCTACAAGAAAAAGGAATGAGAATCAAACCAAGACCTCGTTGTTCCATTGGGGAAGGAGAATTGCGTCTAGTGCTACGATATTCAACTGCATCTTGAAGAATAATGTTTCCTTGTTTATCCATGCAGTAGAATGATCCTAAGAAGAATTGTCCATCTTTAATCCCCACCAAAATTCTACGGGACAAAAGTTTCATGACCCTGCTGATAGAATTTAAGTTTTCTGACTCCTTCCCATCTGCGTTTCTAATCTGATGATCTACGGATGCCTCTGTTTTTTGCTCATTGTCCATTTGTTGTAAACGATGATAACTTCAAGCACACCAGATTAATTAACCTGTCAATGATATATTTATAAACAGAGGCGGAATTTAAACAAACCAAAGTTATACTGCGAAAGCACAGTCAAAAACACAAGATTTTTCGTAAACCGTGAAGAGTTTAGAGCCAAATACACTCGCAGCAAACAAATTTAGGGTGGAAACGAGCAACCATATTCAATCAATTCTCACAAATTAACGAGAAAAAAGTATGAATTTTTTTTTTGTTCTTTCATTGAGGCATTTTATCGAACATCTTCTATGCACAAGAAAAATCACTATGTCATCCAACAAAAAGACATCAAAAACTTCGAATCTATTGCATGATTTTGACCCAATTTCAGATTAAAGTCAACCAAACAGGGACGACGAAACCAATCAAAACTAAATGAAAATTCACACAATAATCAGAAAATGATTAAAATCAATTTTTTTTAAAAAAAAGAAAAATCTTACAGGAAAATTTCCCAATATAGAATCGTGATTCCAAATCAGGTGAGCTTGATGGGATTTCTCATCAATTCCAACTCGTTTCCAATTGGTTGGCGATTTTAAGGCTTTTTAGGTTGCCAATCGGAGTTTGTTTGTGTTGATTTCGCACGATTTCAGACTCCCCTGATGGTTTATCATAATTAAAAGAACCTCCCTTAAAGTATATTAAATAATACTTGCTACCTAAAATGATTATTATGTCATACCTTGTACAATAATAATATACATATAAAGTAAAGAAATTGTAAATGGCTTTTACAAAAAGTGTGATAGTATTCTAAAAATATAAAAACAATTGTAAATTAGGTAAAAATTATCATACATATTGGAAAACAAATTGTAAGGATGTAATTTCATTCCTATATATGTTCAATTGAAATGTGGATGTAACAAATTATCTTTAAAGAAGAATTACTATAAGAATTATGACATTATTTAGAAATGGTTTTTCACATAACATGATTAAATTATCAATAAATAATCTCATTCTAACCCATTGTAGTATGACTATTGAAAAATTAACTCAAAAAATATTTGTTATTGAAATTTTCTTTTCAAATTATTGATACTTTAATTTTTATGATTTGAGCTATCTAGTTAGCTTTTAGATGTTGGGTAATTCAACTGAAATACAAAATTTAGTGATCAATATAGTCTACGTTTTTTAGTAATATATAGATTTTTGTACCGTTCAAACTTCATATTAAACCTATCTATAGGATGTAGGAATATGGTTAAGTTTTGCAACTATTTATCCTATACTCTACTAAATAATGTCATGATCGCTGTGCTTTTAATTTTTTTTTCTTAGATATAAATCCCTTGAAAAAGAATATATAGGGCTCATTTGAAAGTAATAAAACAGGTAGATATGACATGGGATCTTCTGTCCAACATTTTGTCTGTCTTATTCTGTCCTAATTAAAACTACGTCGTAGGGTTCACTAATCTTTTGGTTAGGGTCTAATAATTTTAAAGTAATTTTAATGATATTTATGCATTTAGTCCATACTTTTAATGAAACTACATAGTTTTAAACGTTAGACAGAATAGGATTGGATAAATATTGGACAGAGGATCTGGACTCAGTAGATATACAATATATCTTTTTGGAAATTGTTACCCTTATAACTCCTTTTGAACTTATAAAATCTTTTTTGTATCACAACAGAACGTCTAAATCCTACATAGGTAAATTAACTAATCTTATGTACACTTGTTTACTAATAGCTTCCAATTCAATTTGCAACTATGACGTGGAAGTTAGAATCGATCCGTTTTTTTTTTGGTTCATTCCATTCAATTTTTATTTTTTTTTCATCTTGAAAATTTTGAATTGAATTTAATATTGTAAAATGGTATTTAGTTTTCAGTTTTTTGGTTCGGTTTCTTGATCTTTTTTTTAATGTTTTATTTTTAAGAGTCTGGTTTGTACTATTTAATATATTATATCAACAAAACTAGACTAAATTCAAACTAATTCTTCTTATTTTTAAGTAACAGTTATCAAATATTATATATAATTCATTTTACTTATTCAATCGTAGATGAGACAAAAATAATAATTTTAGCACAAGAAATTTAAGATTATTACAAAAGTTATGTATGAAAATTGGTACTTATTCACATCTTCAATGCTACTCTCTTTCTTCCCAGTGGCAACTCCCTGTAATAAATATAAATCCAAATCATCTCCTGTAGCTATATTAGCTTTGAGCTCAAAACAGAGACTCAAAATAGAAACTCAACAAAAATCTAGGAGGAATAAAAGCAAAATCAAATAGCAAGAGAAATAAAAGCAAAATCAAATAGCAAATATAACATGATGGAACTCATGAGACAAATTTCTTTTAGAATGATGGAACTTCACAGGTCTCTTTAATGGACACGGGATCTTCTGTCCAAGATTTTATCTGTCTTATTCTGTCTTAATTAAAACTACGTCGTAGGATTCACTAATATCTTGGTTAGGATCTAATAATTGTAAAGTAATTTTAGTGATATTTATGCATTTAATCCTTAGCTTTAATAAAACTACGTCGTTTTGAACGTTAGACAGAATAAGACATAATAAATATTGGACAGAGGATCTGGTCTCTCTTTAATGACATAAACTCCCAAGTCTCTTTAATGAGATAGATTTGTAGTAGCTTTTTACCCCCATTAAACACATCCAGAAGTATGAACAAGCTTAAATCAACTACACAAATCTAACTGTAGAAATATTGTCATAATGTCTATACACTTACTAAAAAGAAAAATACAAATACACTAGTCTTTTTAATGAGACAAATTTCTTTACAAATACGCTGATTTCTTTAATGATACAAATTTCTTTTAAAACATAATGCAATACATTCAAAAATATGAACCAACTTAGTTAACCGGAACTTAAATAAAGTAGAAGGAGGTATGAGTCATAATATTCTCTGTTCTATTGCTCAATTGCTATATAATTGCATGCATCTATTCTATTGCTCAATTGTGATTTAATTGCATACTTCTGTTGCATAAAGTGTTTCCTGTGGCATCATGCACACAGTAAAGGTAAAAGTGATATAAAGTGATATAACTTTTTACCATAACTATACGGGAAATCTTTGACTTAAATGGGATTTAACTTCTTGCCATAACCATAAGAGAAATGTTTTGACTTAAAAGGGATGTAACTTTTACAATAACCATTTCAGAAAGTTTTGACATAAAACAATTATGACAGTATGTATTTCTCTTTAAATAATGGTACTAAAACATTGTTTATGTGGTAATCTACAGTTTATTTGAGGAGGTGATTTAAGCTGGTTAACTAAGTTTCAAGTTCTATTGGAATTGTTTACATTTAGTTTGTGGATTTTTTAGGGCAATTTCAGTTTAGCTTAGAAGTCAAGGAAGCTACTGCATTCTGTATTCTTGTACTGATGCATTCTGTATTCTTGCACTGATTTACAACACAATTTGTGATTTATTTTCTATTAATTACGGCACTGGTTAACTAAGTTCCGGTTAACTAAGTTGGTTCATACTTTTGAATGCACTGCATTATGTTTTAAAAGAAATTTGAGTCATTAAAGAGACCAGCGTATTTGTAAAGAAATTTGTCTCATTAAAGAGACCAGTGTATTTTTATTTTTTCTTTTTAGTGAGTATATGGACATTATGACAATATTTCCATAATTAGATTTGTGCAGTTGATTTAAGCTTGTTCATACTTCTGGATGTGTTTACTGGGGGTAAAAAGCTACTGCAAATTTGTCTCAAGAGATCTGAGAATTTGTGTCATTAAAGAGACATGTGAAGTTCCATCATTCTAAAAGAAATTTGTCTCATGAGTTCCATCACGTTATATTTGCTATTTGATTTTGCTTTTATTCCTCTTGCTATTTGATTTTGCTTTTATTCCTCCTAAATTTTTGTTGAGTTTCTATTTTGAGTCTCTGTTTTGAGCTCAAAGCTAATACAACTACAGGAGATGATTTGGATTTATATTTATTGTAGGGAGTTGCCACTGGGAAGAAATAGAGTAGCATTGAAGATGTGAAGAAAGAAAAGAAGAAGAATGAATGACAACTTGAGGAAGAGGATAGAAGAAATAGAGATAACAGAAAAGGGACGAAAATGGAGAAAAAAGAGGCAGAATATCAAAAAAAGAGAAGAATGAGAGGAAGAAGAAAAAGAAAGAAAAAGAAAAGGAGGTAGAATATGAAGAAGAAGAGGAGAATGAGAAGAAGAAGAATGAAGGACAACTTGAGAAAGAGGATAAGAGAAATAGAATTAAGAGAAATAGAATTAAGAGAAAAGGTAAGAAAATGAAGGCAGAATATCAAGAAGAAGAGGAGAAGGAGAAGAAAAAGAAGAAGAAAGAAAAAGAAAGGGGAAAAAGGATGCACAATATCAAGAAAAAGAGGAGAATGAGAAAAAGGGGGCAGAATATCAAGGAAAAGAAAATAAAAAAATAATAAACTAAAGCTGAAGAAGGTTTGTTTTTATGATTATTAATGATAGGTGTCCTTATCTTTATTGGTTGGATGTCCCTCCCTATTTTTTTTGATGAATTTTCTTATCTTCTTGATAAGTTGAACTTATCTCTATCTATTTCAGTTTAGCCTGATTTGATTTGTGATTTATTTTTCTAATCAGTTATCTTCCCAAGAAGTTGGGAAGAGGTTGACTAGAGATGAAGGGACATCATACAGGAAAGAAATGGAGAAAGAAAAGAAAAAAGGAAAAACATGGAGTTCTTACTGGTGGTGGGGGATTTCTCACAGTTGGAGAGGTAGAGAGGGAGAAAAAGTACAATCAGGTCGTGTCGTGTTATGAGTTTTCCTAACCTATATTCTGTGTTGTATTATGTGTTATCTCTATTCTGTTATCTCTAGTGTTATCTTTTTATCTATAGTGTACAGATATTACTGCTTCTGTTATGTCTAGGATGATTGACTAATGGATGGGACTAGGGGTGTTCAATATTCGGTTTAAACCGAATTAGAATTTCGGTTTTCGATTCGATTTTCAAATTGGGCTTCCAATTCGAAAACCGAACTTAAAACCGAATTCAATATATAGATATATAAAATATAATTTTTATAAATATAAAATATATAATAATAGTACAACTTAAACTTAAAAGACATAATTAGGTCATTCTTTTATGTATTATTTGATTTAATTGAATATTTGTAAATTTTGATATAATTTATGTAATTTAATGATTTAATTAGGATTTAAACAAATTCGAATTCGGTTTATTCGAATAAAATCGAATTCAAACCGAAAACCGAATTTCGAATTCGGTTCGGTTTGTTCGAATTATATTCGAATTCGGTTCGATTTTCGAATTCGAGTTCAGAAATGTCCAAACCGAATAAACTGAAAACCGACTCGATGAACACCCCTAGATGGGACTAAAGCTCTGTCCCCGTTAGTTTGCTTTACTTTATAAAGTAGCCTTAGCTACCACTGTGAAGGTCCACAAAATATTTCACTGAGTTTTTAAAGCCTTGTTTCCTAATTTGTTCACAAGGAAGCTAGTGGATTGTGCTTTATTCTGTTTTGTTTTAAGTCTGTAGCATGTTATATAGTTCTCTGCAGTTGATTTTGCAGGCATCGCACGACAAAGAAATTGCCATTGCAGGGCATGGGGCTGAAGGTTTGATTCTCCATGAGGAAGGAAAGAAGAAAATGAAAAAACAGAGTGCAGAGGCAGACTATAGGCAATGGAGGCAATGAGGAAGAAGAGACGGAGAAAAAGGAGAAAAATAAAGAAAAGAAGAAAAAGGAAAATCAAAACATGCAGTTATTAGAGTTAACTATGTCCTTATCTTTAATGCTTTAAGATATCTTTTCCGTGAAGGTATGGAAGATGGAGAGGAAGCAAGGGACAGAGAAGAAAGGAAGAAAAAGAAAGAGAACAGGAAGAGATGGAGGAAGAAGGGAAAGGGAAAGCAAGAGATGAATTAGTCATAAAGACAACAGAACTGCAAGTATAGAACCTCAAGTATAGCATGAGGATGACACATCATTTTCAAATTCAAAGATTTTGTTAATAGATATGAATTTTTTAATGCAGTAGAGTAGAAGACAATGCCACATCCTTAACGTGCACATAGGCTTGGATACTTCGATAGAGTTGGCATAAGTCTTTGCATAGCTAGTCAAATACTAGGGAATTTGGAGCAGAATTCAAATAAATATGTTAATATGTCTTATAATTTTGTGACACAATTTAACTTGCATTCCAACTTTTAACAAGTTTTCATGAATTTTTAAGAGTAACAAAATTTTGAAAAAGTAAATAACAGAGAACGTAGTCTAGAAATTTTTTCTGGTGTTCAAACATAAATGTCCATATATAGCAAAAGAAACATTGAGCATCGTTAGTGTTTACGGTTATAAGATGGTGAAATATGAGAAAAAAGGGTTCTTGTTAGGAGACATGTATAGGATAACAAATTCAGGGTAGATTTTAAAAGGGTCTGTTTGGATGGACCAAATTTTGTGATTTATTTCACAATTACAAAATGAGAAGTTTGTTTTGTTCAACTTTTTCATCAAAATTTTTAAAACACAAAACAATGCTACAGTAATTATTTTTGCTACAGTAATTTTTATAAATAAAATATTGAATTTGAATTTGAATTTTAAATTTCAATAATAAACAATTCTTCCTAACACAATTCTCACCAAAATAAACTAATAAAATACTAATTCAAATTTAAATTTCAAACTTTTATTAATAAAAAATCCTTCAATACAAATCCCAACAAAATAAAATCATTTATTCCAAACACTCCCAAAATATTATTTTCTCATAACAAATCTCAAGGGAAAAAATTTCATGATATAATTCAAAAATAGTTCATCTAAACAGAGCAAGTGATTAAGTACAGTGGCAAGTTCTTCACCACCAACAAAAGGAATGAAAAGTCTAACCCAACTTCAAATTCGATTGCCCTCTTTTCATGCTTACCTCAAGAGTTTGAAGAAAGTTGATATAAAGTTGGTTGGTATGCTCATTGTATTTGAACTTTTCGACCATAACAAATGAAACACAAAAAAACATTAGCTCCTTGGCTCAAAAATCAAATGGTCGTTGCTCTAGTCTAGGCTAGTATGTATGCTTATGTTTGTTAGTCAAACATTTTATTAAAAAATTGGTCATTATTCGCAAGTTTAATTGAATTCATTTATCATAATCATTATAGTATAGCAACCTTTATTTATCATGAATAGCTATTTTGCTTTATATGAAAATAAATATTTATATTGATAATATAACAAGGAAACAGCTCCAAAAATCCTGAATCCTAGAGGGCATCATTCATCCATAACAATATGCAAATACATGTTGATTTGAAACTAAATTATAATCAATTCAGCAGCAGGCGGTAAATTTGGTTTTAGCTGTTTGACACGTTCTTGTGCAATTGCAATCCTCTCAAAACCAACAATTCCACGGCCAGGCTTAATAATTATCTTCTCAAGCGACTTATTAGCAATTTGAAGCAAGTACAATGCAAACCTAAATTCAGTCCTATAAAAAGCCATATTGATCAACTTCACTACTTTAAGATGTTCATGCATGTGAAGTTTAAGAACCTCCTGGGCATGTTTGCTTCTTCTATAACTTCTTAGACCAGCGACTTTCATCTGAGAGAGAATTAGAATAAAAACTACTAAACAATTTTGAAAATCTCATGCTAATACCAAGATGCAAGATAGGAGTTACAGTACCTCTTCGTTGTATTCACGTGCCGCATAAATGAACTGCCATGTACAAGGAATACCAACAATAGTCACACTTAGACCAAATAAGTAATTAACAAAGCAAGCAACTAAAACCAAACTTGTTTACTCAAAATAAGGAGAATCAAGCAAATCTCCACAACAATCTCCATAGGGTGAGCTCTGACAGGAGAGGGGCGTTCTCAAATTCAGCATGCGATCTATGATCAACAGAACCGCCATACTCAAAAGAAATAAGATTTGGAGCAGAAATCATTAGGTTTTCCAGTGGAAAGCAATAGTATATAATTAAAGACTTTAGCGAAGAACCGACATTAATATTCAGATTTGTTAGACCATGGAGACCTCTTAGATACAAATGTTGAAGATATGGACAATTAGACAAGAGAAACTCTATCATCTCATCCTTGATATTAAGTTTGTTCAATGTGAAGGATTTTAATGAGGTAAACATATTAATATCCTTAAGCTTCAACGCTCTTGAAATAGAAAAAAATTTGTTCAGGTCAGGGAAATTATCATGAAAACGTAATGTTAATTCAAAAACTCTGACATCGTTTTACATCGCAAATTAGTAACACAATCAGAATGAGCCAGCATAGGGCAGTGAACAATAAACTTATCTACAGACGGAGACTGATGCAATTTCAGAATTCTATTCACCAAGGTATCAAACCAATCAGCTGGTTTTTGTTCGTCTATCTGAATACCATTGGACTTTTTAGACCTCAAAAAGTTGTCAAAGTCGAGATTGCCAGAGGTAAACCGCCATAAGTATCTCCACCTATGAGAAAGGACACTGGTCCTTGCTTCTTCCTTGAGAGTCAAATATGACAGAATAACAATTAGGATCTCATCAAGCAATCTCTCTATCCCATACTCCCATCCACTCCCCAAGTCCAGGAAAACCCTCCCTAATCCTCTGCCCCTTCAATTTTGTGAAACGATTGTCAGGCTACAGGCTACCATTTTTTATTTTTAAATTTGGAGAAAGTTTGTTAAAGAATTTTTCATTCTTTAAAAGGTTGGAACTTGGAAGTTCACAACTATGGTGAGTTAGGTGAATGCATAAAAACCAAAAGAACAGTCAATATAATGCTCACCTGTGGGTTCATTCTCTTTACAGTGCAGTTGAAAAACACATTAACAACAACAACAACAGCAATTGTTATTAATAACAATAATAATGAGCAAACAATGGAAGAAAAGGATCAAGGAAAGGTTTTGGCATTCACCCGTGATCATAATCCCGATGGCTGAAAACAAAAAATGAATGGAAGCCTAATTCTGTTTTGTTAAAGAATACATCCAACGCAAGATTCAATCTGTACCATCGGAACAAATTAATTATTCATTTTTTCTAGTTCATAACCCAAAATCCAACGCCCTGCAAATAACCTTGAACGATAGGAGCGGTATATAGCCAAAAAAATCATTTTGGGATTCCTAAACTAGCAATACTTTAATTTTTGGGAAAAAAACAAAAATCGAATTGGTACAAGATGGATGGATTTCAGATTGTTAAAGGATAATATCCAACATTGGTTAAATAAAAGAACTTGAACTAATTAATAAGATTCTTGGGCTACTCCACTCATTGCCAATTGGCAATGATCGGTTAAATAAAAGAACTTGAACTAATTAATTACTCCACTCATTGCCAATTGGTTTTGAGTTGGATGCACAAGGCTTATTTAACACCATGGCTGCCGTAGGCATTGAGCCTCGTTCTTTTAAAGAAGCTGTGCAAGATGAAGGTTGGCATGAGGCTATGCAGAAAGAAATTGCTGCTTTAGAAGCTAATGGCACATGGGAAATGGCAGTCTTACCTCCTCACAAAAAGGTCCCAGGTATTAGAGCCCTAGCAGCCTAGTAAACTCTTACCTGTTTGAATTTGGGCATTTCAAACATGACTTTGGATTTAAGTTATGTTTGAGGTGGGATGTTAAGGGATAATATCCCACATCGGTTAAATAAAAGAACTTGAACTAATTAATAAGATCATTGGGCTACTCCACTCATTTCCAATTGGTTTTGAATTAGATGCACAAGACTTCTTTAACATGTTAAGGGATAATATCCCACATCGGTTAAATAAAAAAATTTGAACTAATTAATAAGATTCTTGGGCTATTCCATCCATAGCCAATTACCCGTTGTAGAAATCTCAGGGTTGTTGCATTTAGAGAGAGGGGGGACTTCTTCATTGTTGATCCTCTACACTGTAACTGGAGGTGGTTGCAGGCGGAGGCCGGAGCCAGCTGAAGCAATTCGATTAAGCTTGGAAGCAAGAAAGCGGGGAATAAATTTACTAGATACTGTTTAAAAATAAAGTATACGCAAAGAAACTGTTATTTATAAAAGGGAGAATCAAACATAAATGTCTTTTACATATTGTTGTTTAAAATTTTTTGTCCTTAATATTTAAAAAGTAAAAATATTATCCCTCACAAGTGTTGTTTGTATAATTTTAGTCTATCGTCCAACTTCTGTTAAACTTTCAGTTAAAATAGGTCACGTGAATAACACCTGACTTTTTTTAAGAGTAAAAAGAGAGATAACACATTTTTTTAGGGCTTTCATCTCCACCTCATTCATTGTGTTGCCTCTTCTTCTCCAACCTCTACTTCCGCATAAGAAAATCTTACTTAAACACATATTTATTTCCAAAACACAACTCATCACCATTTGTGAAATCATGATACTAATCAAAATGAAATTGCTAAAAGATTTTTTTGTCAGAACTATAAAAGGCAAACATCTAAATTAGTAGAATGAGATTGAGATTTTTTTGGACCCTTAATGTTGCTGTAATTGAGCCCTGTGCTAGATTGAGATTCTGATCCAATTGCATTTTTGTCATAAGCATTGATCAAGTCCCGCACAAAGCTCACCATTTCCTGGCCATTGATGATTGTACCGTCATTCAAAAGTGCAGTTCAATCCCTCCCTGGCTTAGTAATTCTATCCTCCAAACTTCATCATCTTCTTGCTCTCTTCTAGTGAGAAGTGACCAACAGTCCAAATTCAAGAATTCGTTCGGTCATCCAAGGCATCACCAACTATTTAGATTAATTTTGGTTGTGAGTTTGAGCCATTTTGCCAACGATTTGGAATTGAGATTGGTTTTAGTTGTGGGTTTAAGCCATTACAGCGAATGTGGGGATATAAGAGTTTTTTTCGCTTTGAGAAATTGGAATTTTTGAGGAGTGATTGAAATTGTGTTGATGGTTACATAGGAGGTGGAGATAAAGGGGGAGGAGGAGATGGAGTAGAAGGTGGAGGTGGAACTGGTGGTGGTGACAAAATTAGTAGGAGGGGAGGAGAAAAAGGTAAAAACCATTAAAATACGTATTTTTATCCAAAAAAAATGTCATGTGCTTCTCACGTGATAAGTTTTAACGGAAAACTTAACAGAAATTGAACGAGGGACACAAATTATGCAAATATTAATTGTAGGGGACTACTTATTTACTTTTCAAATGTGATGGGCAAAAATGCTTAAAAGGCAATATGTGATGGACATTTCTATTCATTATCCCTTTATAAAAACATCCCACACATTTATTGAAAAACTTTTTTCGAACGTGGTATTTTAAATAACCTAAATTCATCCATGACACACTATAATAATGTGCCAAATTGGTCAATTCATCTATTTTCGTTTGTATTTTAGAATCAAAATAAAATTAAATTAGGTAATAGTTTCATCATTAATAAAAAATTAGAAGAATAAACTTTTATTTCAATTTTACCCCTGAAAATTTTATCATATAAATAATTTTTTATTCCCCTAAAACAATTATCACATGACGATCAGGTGACTTATTTCAGTTAAAAAAATAGGCTGAGATGGATGAAGAACCAATTGGTAAATTATTTTACTGTGAGTGACAAATTTGCATTATTAAAAATGTTAAGGACAAAAAACAATTTCGAGTAAGTGATAATTTTCACAATTTTACCTTTTATAATTAGGAAAAACTCCGAAAAGCGGCAATTTTGATATTGGCCCTTCAAAAAGAGATCAGATATTTACAATTATTAGACCCTAAGTAAAGAATAAGTGAATCCTACGACGTAGTTTAATTTTGGACATGATAAGACAAAGATAATATTTGACAGAAGATCCCAACTCAAAAAATAATTATAAAGTAATTTTAGTGATATTTATGCATTTAGTCCATATTTTTAATAAAACTATATCATTTTTAAATGTTAAACAAAATAAGACAAGATAAATATTATAGAGAGGATTTGGTCTTTATATTTACTATAAATGAGGTTTGACAAAAGTAATGAACAAACTTTGTGATTTCAAAACAATACCATTACTCCTAAAGTGATGACATTTAAAATTGACTAATGGATTCAATGAAAATACTAAAACCCCATTTCTTATTTTAACTAAATTCGTTTGGTAGTTTGTTGAAACCTCAACATAAGTAAATATAATGAACCCAAATTATTAAAACTTAGACAAGCAAGAAATATTGAAAGCCAAGTACAAGATCATACATCAACACAATTACACAAATGGCTTTTTGCTGTTGTTGCATGAGCTGGTGGTAAACTCAAATCTCCAAATAACATACAGATTGAGGATGGCTTGAAAGATCGCTGGGAATTTCTTTTCTTGTGAAGACACCATTTACCAAATCTATTGCATAAGCAGCAGAAAGGCAGCCGGAAGATCTTGATAAACTAATCATCAACAGTTTTCCTGACCATGTCGTCAAGCACAGAACATTACACAGTTGGTCATCATTAGGGAGTTCAGCCACCAACAGTAGCGGAACTAGAATAATATTTTGAAGGGGCTCAATTGTATTAGATTTTTTTTTTCATAAAATAAGTATTATGTAATTACTAAAGCATTAAAATGATAATATCAAAAAATACACGAAAAATGCATTAGATTAATAATATTAAAAAATAAAAAAAATTAAACATTACTAAAAATAAAATTCACGATCAAAGACAATAACTTCGCGTTTAGAATTTAGGAATTAGGGCGGGGGAGAGAAATTTACGTTTAGTGTTTAGGAATTAGGGTAGGGATGAGATTTTAGTAATTAGAATTTAAAAATTCACGTTTAGAATTTTGTTTTTACTCTTGTTTAAAACGACATTTTAAGAGTTATTTTTACTCAGAGTCAAACAAGGTTGTTTTACTATCTAGTAAAATAAAAATAATAAAATAAGGCAATGAATCGTCTTCATCTTCATCACTGGAATGTTTTTGTCATCTATTGGGTAGTGTCATGCGCCACGACGGAGTCACAGAAAGGAGGTGCTGAAGCGATAAAAGAGGAGTACTACTCCTCTCACGTCCAAGAACAGGTGCGGCCGCCCCCTTTTGGTTCCGCCCATGGCCGCCAACATTTCCCATTTGCTTTCCTTTAGTTCAAATAAAAGAGAGAATACAACAACAATTAAACATTTATTCTGATAAGTGTCTATATAAATCAAATTATGTCACTACCAAATTTGGTATAAACTCATTTTCTTATTTATATTTAAATATAACTATAAAAGACATTTATTCTGATAAGTGTCTATATAAATCAAATTATGTCACTACCAAATCTGGTTTAAACTCATCTTCTTATTTATATTTAAATATAACTATAAAAGAGAAAATAATAAGCTTAAATTTTGGGACAAAATACTTGTTATAATTTTTTTTTCTCTTATTGGAACATTTTTAAATCTCTTTTATTGTAAATGATAGTGGAGAAAACATATGTGCATCCCATTTCATTCCTTTGCTTAGCAAAACATGGTGTACAATGTGCGAACAAAAGTAAATTTTTCATGTATTTTGGTTTTTGGTGGAAAGGTTTGTCATACTTAATTTGATAATTATAGGGTGTAAAATGTCCAAATTCAATACAAATTTAAGATGCAAACTAGTATTCATGAAAATATAAGTATTGCTTGCAAATTGATAATAATTCAAAAGTTAATATGAAGAATTGGGAATTCAAATTGACGTGGAACGAATTTGTTGAGTATTAGGATACGTGGGAAAAAAATTGTTATTAGATCCAAATTCTTTTATTTTGACTACTCTTGGGTCCTTTTTCTTTTCTCAAATAATCAGATTTCCTTTATGTTTTAGTTTCGAGTTTTTTAAAATTTTATAAATGCTAGTAGGGTTTATTTTTCATCATATGTGGCTTTATTACCATTCAATATGTTTTTTAAATTCTTTAAAAATTGTATTTCTTTTGAAAAAAATTGTTGTTTTCCATAAATCTGTGCTGCATGACCAATGCTTTGAATTCGTATAGGGAAAAGGTACACTTAATTGCATTGAATCATCCTTAGGTTGAGTTACAAAGTTTTTTTTTTTTTTTATTGTTGATAAATCACATGAAAAATTTAAACTTTGTTATTTATGGCCCAATATAATTAAGTTGTCTCAATGGACACTGAAAGCAAAGATTTTGAGTTCCATTGGGCTTGAATTGGTTGATCAAAGAAATTGAACTCCAAGAAAGCTGAAACAAACAATATTTTTGTTTAGGAAAATGCTTGAATAAAACACAACCACAGAATACAAGTTTACAAGAATTCTTTTATAAACTTTTATTATTACAATTGAATTTTTATATTATGTTGGATATTCATTGTTGTTTGAGAATTTTTATCGAGAATCGCATGATGTTATGATTTCTTATATATCCTTAATGCGTAAAATTTTTCACAAAAATTATACTTGGCTCTTGTAGAAATCCCATCAACATAAAAAATTACTTTATAAACTAGATATTTGTTGTTTTCATAAATAAAGTAATTGTTGTAGTCATTAGTCTTTAGTGCCGAAAGAAGAAAAGCAAATGACTATTTAATTATCTTGAAAGAAGGGAAGAAGATTCTAAGTAACCAAGACAGAGCTACTTCATTAGTTTTTGGTTTATCTTTAACTTATTCCATGTGAAACTAAAGCAAAAAAACTGTAGACAATTAATTATATAAATATTTAAAGAGATACCTAACCAACTAGAAAAGAATAGCTAATTTTATTTATGCTTTTATGTGAACAAGGAAATTTAAGAAAATGTATTAATTTATTATGTCAAGTTGATTAGGTACTTATTATTGATATTATTGTTATTTAGAATTTATTTATTTTAGTATGACATCAATTAGCTCATTAATACTAATATTTTGCTATGTTTTTTAGTGCTTTATTTTATTTAAACAATGTTTTCTGATCCCAAGAAATATTGGGATTAACCTTTATGATTATTAATATTTGGGAAAGTAGGTTTGATTTTCATAGTTATCAAAATTAACTTCACATATTTAGCAAAAGAAAGGAAAAAGAAAACAAAAATGGTCCAATCACTTCATTCTACCAAAAAAGCATAGCAATGGTACATCCCCCATTATCAACTTATCAAGTTGTTGTGACATAGGACAACCTTAGAAAAGTTTATTCAATTCCAAATGATACAAAAATTGACCTAGATAATGATTTGATTTTTAGAA
Source organism: Ophiorrhiza pumila (assembly GCA_016586305.1). Classification (NCBI taxonomy): domain Eukaryota; kingdom Viridiplantae; phylum Streptophyta; class Magnoliopsida; order Gentianales; family Rubiaceae; genus Ophiorrhiza; species Ophiorrhiza pumila. Next base: position 10,186,640 of record BLIW01000004.1, read on the forward strand.
ACCTTTTGCATGCATGGGGATTGATTTGTATATAGTACTTGCCAAACGAACTACTCAAAAGCATTGTTGAACAAATATTTTTCTTACACAATCCATGCAATGATTCACCAATTAATTATTTTCCCAAAACAAGTAAAGCTATGAGGTTGTGATCTTCTAACTTTTTAGCAATTTATAAGTTTGAGATAAAATAGTATTTCAATAATTGACATAAATGAAAACATTTATAAAAAGGAGCAGTGTGACTGTGGACCTATTGAGAAAAATTTTTGCAATGGAAGATTTTGTGTTATTTAAACTAATACCAATCCAAATCAGTTCATGAATAGAATGTGAACAACTAATTAATAAAACCATTTTTGACAATTAACTTGCATAAAAAAACATAAAAATGTTTGATTAATTTGGTTAACATTGAACTTGGTAAAATGAAACAGAATATATTTAGGAGCAAAATTAGGTACATTTAACTTTTGATTCTTCAAACAAAAAAAGGTGAATATATATCTGTCAAACACATTGAGCCATTGCATCTTCAACATCAAATTCCTTATCAATCAAGGATTAATTAGTTATGAATTCCTCACGTACTCCTATGTTTTGTATTTCATTTATTAATGTATTAATTATATGTCTTGTTTTTTTTCTTCCAAACCGATAACTTTATTAAAATGAAAAAAAAAAACATGTCATACAATACAGTCAACTGGCAGAAATTGCTCAAAGCAACTACACCCGATATGAATATTATGGTTGCTGGTGATGAAGAGGAAAAAAGACACGAGTACATAGAAAAATAAAATTCTTATTTATTTATCTATAGATATTAACGATACATTCTAATTTACTCCTAACTTATTTACTTATATACTATTTAGGGGAAATTTCAAACTCGATCAGAAAGATTGAAAGGAAGAACTCTACCCCAAAGACAAGAAGGGTGATTGATTTTTTGACAAAATAAAGAATAATAAGGAGAAACCTTTTTGCCATTTGGATCAAAGATTCTTACATGAAACACATAGTAACATGGATCATCACCCACAATTACTATATTTATTTTTTGCATGGCACTTCAAGAACAAACTTTGTTGATCTTCCTTTTTCTCTTTTCTTGTTTCTCTTTTGACTCTTCATATGGTGCAACATGAAGAATGCCAATACGATGCAATCAATATTCATAAATAAATTTCTCTTTGTTTCTTTTTGACTCCCTCATATATATTAGTGCTAAATGAAGAGTGCCAATAAGATGCAATATGCATCCTTAACTAAATTTATTTTGCTTTAGTTTGGGGAAAAAGCATTGAATAGTCAATTGTTGAAACTCACATTGAATAATATAAAGAAATACTTCCACTAAGAATCATGCACATCACTGAATTCAAACTTGGAACCAAATCTTGTAGTATGCAATGCAGCTGCTTTCTTAATGGTTTGAATGCATCTTCACATATCAACCATTTCATTATTATTATTATTATTATTATTATTATTATTATTATTATTTGACATGCATTTAAGTGTCTCTTATAGTGTGTTTGATGATAAAAAATGATAATGCATTACTGCATAGACACTTTATATTTCTAAGATTTAAAAAAAATCTTAAATTTCATTTCTCATATTTGAATGGAAGTGTAGACTATTTTCCATTTTTATGTTTATTTGGGCAGTTTGCCAAGAAATGGTATATTGATATTCCCATTTTTGGTTAGCATTTCTCTTTTTCTATATTACCTATAAAGGATAAAATTAATCATATCCCTGTTATATGGCTATAATTTTTGCTACTTTTAATTACAATTTCAGAATTATAAAGTGTTTTTAGCTGGCTTAAATTTAAAATTAAAGAATTGTAAGAGAGGTAGAGTAGAGAAATCAAATAAGAATAATTCTTATGTCGAAACACAAGAATTCATTTTCTTAATTTTGTTTCTAATCAGTTCATATTGGCTTTTGTTGTCCTTAAAAATTAAAGAAAACAAAGTTGAAATTCTTGAAATCTTCTCTACCTCACTAAATTCCAAGTTCCAAACAGCTCCCAAGTTGATTAGTGGAACTTAAAACTTAAAAGGGGAGAATTAATTTAAGAAATATATGTTCCAATTCATCTAAACATCAATATCCACTATTAATTAATTGAACAAATTAATTAACAATACACAAATTTCAAAATCTTAAAGCAAAAGTACTGGAAGTTGTTCAGTCTAAAAGTATGCATTATGCTCCTTTCATACTAATACAAAGATTATTCAAAACCATAGTGTTGTCGTACTTTTCCCCAACCTCTAAAGTTGATCATCCACACACAACATTTATAAAAGTATTGTGATAAGTGTCATCAAAGCACCCATGCAATATTATATATATTCAACTAAAAAATTTAGATGATCAAATTAATAATAGAATTCTACTCTTTCATAATTTCCAAGATTCCTTAATTATTAAATTGTTAATTACTCTTAGTTTAATTTCTTGTTTAAAAAACCCAATTAGCAGACCTAAACTTTTGAAAAAATTAAACATTGAATGGACTGGATCTTGGATTTGAGACACGTAGTGAATCTTTTGATGCCATGCATAATTCTATTTAATTGTGTTATTTATTTATTTATTGGCCTTTTTTTTTTTTTTGAGGAAAAGACTTTATTCTAGATTATTAGAATCTGCTGGAAACTTACCCTAAATTAATTTTGTCCACCACCTGCATGTGCTGTCTCTTCAACTAATTCCAAATAAATGATCATATGATTTCGATAACCAATCCATGTTCGTTAGGTTATCATGGAGAGATTACTTAAATTCTTTCTAACCATCAAATTTAGTGTTTAAAACTGACACGGGATCTTCTGTCCAACATTTTGTATGTCTTATCCTGTCCTAATTAAAACTACGTAGTTCACTAATCTCTTAGTTAGGGTGTAATAATTGTAAAATAATTTTAATGATATTTATGCATTTAGTCCCTACTTTTAATGAAACTACTTAGTTTTAAACGTTAGACAAAATAGGACTGGATAAATATTGGACAGAGGATCTGGACTCTTTAAAACTTGGGTCTCTATGCAATGTAATGCCTAAGGATGGATGAGTATTAAAAAAAAAAAGCATATGTGTTATGATCTTAGCTAAAGTACCAGTTGATTAGTAATCATAAATTTATAATTTGAATTAGTATAGTGATTAATTACTAGTATCAGAATATTATATTTAACATACTTTTTTATTAAATGTATAAACTCACATAGTAATAGGAATTGGAACATACCTTTTTATTCAATGTATAAAGTCACATAATAATGGGGCATGCAGGACATACCATGGGTATAATACAAAAATAACTAAATTTTTATTTTGCTAAATCAAATCAATTATATAAATCACTTTTTGCCAACATGTTCCAAGCAAAATATATGATCGTTTATTAATAATTAATTACTAACTCATAAGATGAATTAGTAATTATTAACTACTTAATATTTACTCGTAATTTATGAATAATAACCTAGTAGTATTAGTACTATCATGCTTGAATAGTATAAGGTCAAGTAGGATATACTATATGTTCTAACATCAATTCTTAATCTACATAGGTAACCCTTTTTTTTTCTTCTTGTTTTTGGTTGCACATAAGTAGAAAGATATATAAGAGTGTAATACTATTTAGTTATCTTATAAGTATATTTATGAAGATTAATTAAAATGCAAGAATATTTTTGTAATTTTTGTTAGTTACATCTAAAATTGAGATTGAAACTTAGATCCTTTTCATGACCATTTACCCATGGAATTAAGTTAATAAACCTTCCATTTGTCACCAAATTACTCACTATTCATGAGGTAAAATGTTTTAATTGTCCTTCAATGTGCAAAACTTCTCAACTTCAATTTAATTTTCAGTGCACTCTATGCACCATTTCAGTCTCAAATTGGCAAAGGTTGTGTTATATCAATCCATTTGTAGTCATATCATGTTGTTGGAAATGTTTGGAAGCAAAAATCAAATCCAAACTCAAAAAAGGATGAAATATATAGATCCACTTGATATGTTTACATATGTGATGAAGCCAATATTTACACATCATATATAGCTAAATATAATTAAACTTCACGAAGGAACTGTTTCTGCTATATCATTTAATGAAAACATTATTTCAAGTTCCAATAGGGGAAAGTCATTCACGTATATCTTCTTGGGAAGATCCAATTTATTTATGATCATAAAAGCCTTTGGGTAGCAAGTATTTATAAGTAGACCACAGTTTGTAAATTTATGTGCATTGATATTTGGTCATAATTCACCTCCATGAAAGTATGAGACTTACTATATTCGATAATGGATCCCCAGTATCAGAATTAGTATCAGAATTAATATCAGTATGATTGGATCATATCATCAAATTATTTAATATTAATATCTGATAATCTAATCAAACTTGTTTTTTTTTTTTTTTATGATGTGGCTCAATCATGCAGGTGTAACAAGGAGTTATACACCAATTCTGATATAGAAGATCTCCGCCCTATATTCTAGAAAATATGCATGTTTGAATTATAAGCATATTTAGGAGAAAAGATTTAATTATACACAATAATTCACTTAAGAATTTTGTCTCATCTCCCTCTAATCCAATATAAATGTCGATTTAGTCATTTGCACACTTATTAAGAAATAATTAAAATCTCTATAATTAATATTGTTAAAATCCAAGACTGTAATTAATGCTAGGGATTAAAATACATGTAATTCATGCTGATAAATATTTGAAGAAGGGAAAAATTGTATTCTCATGCTAAAACGACACTTAATTTGTACTCCATCTGATCGTTTATAAATGACGTCTTAGATTTTATTGATTTTACAAATTAAATGACGTTTTAACATGAGAATACAATTGTACCCTTCTTTAAATATTTATGAGCATAACAATTTTCATCACATGCATTAATTACAGGTTTATCAGTATTAATTAGAGGGATTTTAGTCATTTCACCTATTTCTTAATAAGTGAGCAAATGTTTATAATAACACTTAAAAAACAAATGAGTAAAGGAATGAAAATCTAAAATGTCAATTATAATGGATAAGAGGAAGTACAATATAAAGTAAGGTTACTTGTTTAAGTAGTTCTTACTTAACTAATTTGGTTAAATTAGATGTTTTGTCCAATATTTCTTTGTCATATTCTATCCAATACATCAAAATGAGTTCATTTCACTAAAATCATGAATAAAACAACGTCATAAGGTTAATTCAAATATAGATTAGGTCTTAATAATGTGGATTTGATTTTGATGATTTTTATACTTTTAAATAGTTTTAGTAAAGCGATATAGTTTTGATTTTTGCACAGAATAAGCTAAGATAATTTTAGACAGTAGGATACGATACCAATTTTGGCACATATAATAGTTCTAATTAGACAATGAGAGGGAAATAACTAGCTCATTCTTAACTAATCCCGACATACATTATGGTACTAACTAAACATTAACTCATGACCTTTAATTTTCTTCCATAACCTCAATCATAGTAATCTTTTTTTTCCTAAACCAAAGCCTTCTGATTTGGGCATTTGGCTAAAGGCACCAAACTAAAGCCAGCCTTACGCCAGCAGGGACAGTGAGTAAACTATCTTTGTAGATATTACTGTCAAAAACATGAATGGGGAGGTTGGGGGTGTTCAAGAACATAAGGGGTTGGTGACAAATATGGATTCAAGCCAATGCAACTTTTTGTAATAGTATGGCCAATGTCAAGTTTGAAGCTCATATGTCAGAACTCAGGAATCAATAAATGGTTTTCAAATTGGCCACTTTTCTGCTTCTCTTTAGTGTCTACTTGTCTCATCCACTTATACCATAGACAATAAAAAGTTTTAAGTGACATCATACAAAACATTGAAATCATTCATAATGTTTATAAAGCTACCTTCCCATTGCCAGCTGTACACTTGTTGAAAACACCCCTTAAAAGTATTAAAAATTAATGATAATAACAACAACTAAAACTTTTAAGTAGAGTTGGATATATGGATCAAATTTCACTTACTTGATTTACGTTAATTTGTTCATTTTTATACAATTTCTAATGTGATTCATGTAATAGACTTTGATAAAGTTTTTATGTCGCCTACCAATTTATCCTAATTTTTCTCTTTTTTCTAAATTTAAAGCCAGTAACTTATAGACAAACATGTTGTCTATAACTAGTCTTAATTAAAACATAATGATAACAAAAGAATAGGGGGCGTTTGGTAAGGGGGAATAGAAGGGGTCAATGGTAATCAACAAAAGTTATTGCCATTGTTAATGTTTGGGAAGTGATAATGGGAATGACTGTTCATCAATGATTACCCAATACAGGGTAATGGATGATTAATGGGGGAGACTAGGGAATCATCCATTACCCTGTATTGGGTAATCGATTTTACTCAACTCTACCAAATAACTCCCTACTCTAATATGTACTTTAATAATAATAATAATAATATTATTATTATTATTAATTAAAATAATAATAGTAATATTATTATTATATTAATAATTAATAATAATAGTAATATTATTATTATATTAATAATTAATAATAATATTAATATTAATTATATTAATATTAAATAAATAATATTAATAATATTAATAATTAATAATGATAATAATATTAATAAATAATAATAATATTATTATTAATTAATAATAGTAATAATAATAATAAATTAATAATAATAATAATAATAATAATAATAATAATAATAATAAAAATTGCGAACTCGATAAGGGTAAAATAGAAATTTTGAATGATTCCTATTACTATTGTTGATTTGAACCAAACAACATCAATCACAATAATACCCATTATAAGATTTGAACCAAACATTAACAATGCAATCATATTCCCATTGCCATTGACCCCTCAATCAAACCCATTGTGATTGACATTGAAGAATTTGAACCAAACGCCCCCTAAAAAATAACAAAAAAGAAAGAAAACCTTCTTCCAATTTCTTTCTCTTTCATCATGTGCAACCCTCCTTTGCTTGTGGGGGTGTGTTTAGATTCTTAAATAGACATCTTTGAAAGATAATTTAACTAAACAATAATATGATTGCATGCCATAGTCACGAGGAGAGCAACATATAGATTAAACATATCATTGAGGAAATCCCAATGATACTCTCAACCATGGTCTGTTGTCACGAGACACCACGTGATAACTTGATGTGGAAATAGAGAAAAACCCTCAAAATATTTTCTGATTTTGTGAAGGTTTTATACCTATATGTCAATTATAAGTTGGACAAATACCAAATCACTTAAATTTATTAAAAAAACTGACCAAGACCCCTTGCGCATTGAATTTATTAAATGTCTTTCAACCAATAAGGCCCCCCACAAGTTATCATCTATGATCTGACAATGTTATTGTTGTTCCATTGAAGCTAAGTAGTGCTATTTTTCAATGGATTTTGTCATTAGAATTGTGTCATAGATCTGGTCGTTTGCCATGGATCAAGTTTGGAACTTACTGCAGTACTGATTTAGATCTAGATCCAAGTTAATTATCTCCACATATTGACATTGTATTCCTAGTAAGAAAGACAAAATTAATCCTGGGATGGGATTTATTTGCTGCGTCTTGGTTCAAAGTGTGGTGTTATGGACAGAAAAGTTAAAAGATAAAACAACCAAAGACTCATGAAATTTTGGATTCATTTACTCCTCTTTGTGGTTGCACTTTGTATGTAGCTAGATTTACAAATTCAAAAACAATCATCCCATCAAAATTTTGGAACCTTTTGTATTTTATCCTATGTCAATATTCTTAGTTTATAGAGTACAATTTAAGTGCTCGTAATGAGGAACAGATATTTGGAAGACTCGTGTTTTTGTAAAGAGAGAAAATACAATTTTCACAAAATTTGAAAAGAGTTTATTGATTGATAATAATATTGTAATAATGAAAATAAAGATTTACAAGTGTTTGTATAGTTTTAGAAGACAAAATGGCCGTGAGAGTGGTTAAAAACAAATGAATTTTGTTGAAAATTGGCAAACATTATAGGGTTTTGCCCTATATATCATGTAGAGCTGTCAAGAGATTCGAAACCGTATATAATCAAAACAATTTTGAATTTAAACGAGAAAATTATCATTTAAAGATAAACAATTCAAATTCATCTTTTCTCATCATTATTCCAAACTTGTAAAACTCAAAAATTATTCCACACCTGCTCATTTTGGCGAACTTTGATTACATTGATTTTCGTTAATTACCTCACTTGAAGAAACACAAGTACAACATTTGAACAATCTTAATCAACAGTGGACAAAGTTAAAGAAGTTTAATTAATTGGCTGAAAATGATGGAACTGTCAAATTCAATGTTTATATGCTTATGTATGCTATGGAATAAATCCAAGATAAAAGATGAAACTGACCAAAAACAACGGCAGGAAACAAATTACAAAAGTTTTGCATGTGAGGAGATAAAAGTTTAATAAACAATTCATATGGCATAGTCACTGGTCACTACTACTGATACTGAGCATTAATCTTTCCACAAACTTAACCATTTTTAATTTAACATTATATTAAAAAGAACAAAAGAACCACCTCCATCCCCACTCACAATCTCATCTCCACCATAAACAAATCAAAAAACAACCATCTAAAAATTCCATTTTCTCTTTCTCTGCACAAACATAATGGCCTAGCTGTTCTTGGATCCGGAGATTCTGGGTTCTTTTTTTTTAGAGTAATTACACACTATATAAGAACTATTTAAAAACAAAGCCTACCAAGAAATGATTTGGTTGTTCTTGTTCTTGTTCTTGTTCCAATATTGTTCCTCCCTAGGTTCAAGTACAAACCCTTTCTTTCTTTGCTTGACATTGGACTTTGTAGCATAGTTGTAATGCCTGTTAATCTATGGACTCTCTTTTTCTTACCCTTATTAACTATCCCTTTTTCCCTTTTAATCCCAGCTTCTTCGGCTGTCAACCAACAAGGTGAGGCTCTTCTGTCATGGAAAAGAAGCTTAAATGGATCCCTTCAAGCTTTAAGTAATTGGGATCCAACTGATGAAACTCCATGTGGATGGTTTGGCATTTCTTGTAACTTCAACAGGGAAGTAGCAGTGCTTAACTTGACGTACATGGATTTATTTGGAAATGTTCCGAAGAATGCTTTCATTTCGTTATTGTCCCTAAACAGGCTTGTTTTATCAGGGACAAACCTGAGCGGATCAATTCCAGAAGAAATTGGTTATCTTCAAGAATTGAAGTTCTTGGATTTGAGTGATAATGCATTGACAGGGGAAATCCCAAGTGTGATTTGCAATCTGCCTAAGTTAGAGGAACTTCATCTCAATTCTAACAGATTTGAAGGTTCCATTCCTCATGAAATTGGGAATCTTGCAAGTTTGATTAAGCTGATTCTCTACGATAATCAGCTCAGTGGGACAATTCCAAGCAGCATAGGCAACTTGAAAAATATTGAAATGATTAGAGCTGGTGGCAACAAAAATCTTCAAGGCTCAATCCCACAAGAAATTGGAAATTGTACAAATTTGGTCACTCTTGGCTTGGCTGAAACATCCATTTCTGGATTGCTCCCTCCTTCCCTCGGTCTCTTGAAAAATCTTCAAACCATTGCCATTTATACCGCTCTTTTGTCCGGCCAAATCCTACCAGAACTCGGTGATTGTACCTCCCTTGAAAACATTTACCTCTACGAAAACTCCTTAACCGGTTCCATCCCATCCAAACTCGGAAATCTCCAAAATCTACAGAACCTTTTGTTGTGGGAAAACAATTTAGTCGGTACAATTCCTCCTGAACTTGGAAACTGCAAAAAATTACTTGTCATCGACGCTTCTTTAAATTCCATAACCGGCAGCATTCCCAAGACTTTCGGAAACTTGTCGTTGTTGCAAGAATTGCAAATGAGTGTCAATCAAATTTCTGGCTGGATTCCATCAGAAATCGGAAATTGTACTGCTTTAACTCACATCGAGCTTGATAACAATCAAATTACAGGTACAATCCCATTTGAATTTGGAAAATTGACGAATCTAACTTTGTTATTCCTTTGGGCTAATCATCTCAATGGGGATATTCCGTCCTCATTGTCCTTGTGTCATAACCTGGAGGCTGTTGACTTGTCACAAAATGCGTTGACGGGTTCAATCCCAAAGGGAATCTTTGAATTGCAGAATCTCAATAAGTTGTTACTCTTATCCAACAATCTCTCCGGGGTAATCCCACCAGAAATCGGGAAATGCTCGTCGTTGGTTCGGTTCCGGGCCAGCGATAATTCGATCACCGGCTCAATCCCGCCGGATATTGGGAACTTGAAGAATTTGAATTTTTTGGACCTGGGTTCAAACAGGCTCACCGGAGCGACCCCATCGGAGATTTCTGGCTGCCAGAATCTTACATTTCTGGATTTACATTCAAATTCAATTGGCGGGAACTTGCCGGAGAATTTAACCCGGCTTGTTTCCCTCCAATTCCTGGATGTTTCGGATAATCTCATGGAGGGGTTACTGAGCCCGAGTTTAAGTTCATTGAGTTCTCTCACTAAACTGGTTCTGGGAAAGAATAAATTTTCCGGGCCCATTCCGACTCAATTGGGTTCCTGCTTGAAGATTCAATTACTTGATTTAAGCAGTAATGGTTTTTCCGGGCAGATTCCGGCGAGTTTAGGTAAGATTCCAGCTTTGGAGATTGCTCTGAATTTAAGCTGGAATAGTCTTTCCGGCAATATCCCGTCGGAGTTTTCAGAGTTGAATAAGCTTGGGGTGCTGGATATTTCTCATAATCAGCTAACCGGCGATCTTCATTTTCTTGCCAACCTTCAAAATCTTGTGGTTCTCAATATCTCAAACAACAATTTCTCCGGCCATGTACCGAATACAGCCTTTTTCTCAAAGTTACCGCTCAGTGTATTATCCGGTAACCCCGAATTATGCTTCACCGGGAATGAATGCTCCGCCGAAAAGGGCGGCTCCGCCAGACGGAGTAAAGCTGCAAGGGTGGCAATGGTGGTGCTACTTTGTACTGCATGTATGCTTCTCTTGGCTGCACTTTACATTATCCTGGGAAACAAAAAGCGGGGCCATGGGGCCCACGAATCCGACGTTCACAGTGATGACATGGAAATGGGCCCACCGTGGGAGGTCACCGTATACCAAAAACTGGACTTGTCCATTGGTGACATTGCTAAGTTCTTGACTCCTAGCAATGTCATCGGCCGTGGTCATTCTGGTGTTGTTTATCGAGCAATTCTTCTATCAGGGTTATCAATGGCAGTTAAAAGATTCCGGGCATCGGATAAGTTCTCGGCATCGGCATTTTCCTCGGAGATTGCGACGTTGGCACGCATTCGACACAGGAACATTGTTAGATTGTTGGGATGGGCTACAAATAGGAAGTCCAAGCTTTTGTTCTATGATTATTTGCCTAATGGTACATTAGGCTCATTGTTACACGAAGGTCGCGGAGGAGGAGTAATCGGATTATTAATCGAGTGGGAAACTCGTTTCAAGATCGCGTTAGGAGTGGCGGAGGGATTAGCTTACTTGCATCATGATTGCCGGCCACCCATCCTCCACCGCGATGTGAAGTTGGACAACATCTTGTTAGGCGAAAGATACGAGCCATGTTTAGCTGATTTTGGTCTTGCCAGGATTGTTGAGGATGAAAATAAGTCATTTTCAGCTCACCCTCAATTTGCTGGATCCTATGGTTACTTTGCTCCAGGTAACAAATTTCATCTTTTAGTACCTTAAATTTGACCCTTTATAATGTTATCGAGAATAATGTCATTAGTACCATGAAATGCTCAGAATGATTGCCGTTTCATATGCAACTTGTTTGTTTATAATTAATCAGTACTAAACTTTAAAAAAAAAATAATAATTGTGATAGTTTGATAGTTAACATAAAATTTTACTAGATCGAATCATTTTAAACCTATTAGATCTAAAAATGTGATTCATGTAATAAACCTTACTTAGTGAAAAAATGCTTAATTGTTGTATTCCAATCAAAGGTTAAAACTTTTAAAGTAACGAGTCCATAGAGCTTTTTGGTTAAAATAATAAACAATGATAGAGACACAAAAAAAAGGAATAGGTGTGAAGCAATGAATTCAAGCATTAGGGACACAACTTTAATGTTGGAAACGTGAGAGGAGCAATCAACAGTCTTGTTGGGAACCTCAAACAATGTTTTTGTTTGTTTCTTTTATATTGATTTTTATCATTAGTTGGGATGATTAAAAAAAAATGGTTGTTGCAATCTGAGCATGTGAAGTCATGTGATGGCTTGAAGGCATGTGGGATTGATCAGTTTTTGTCCACATATGTTTGGCAGCAAGAAGAGTAGATTGCCATTGCCATTGCCATTGCCATTGCCATTGCCAAACCAACTTATGTTGCCTTCAAAGCATGACAATAACTTCTAAAACATTACGAATGATTGATGTATATGCCCAAAATAAAACAATTAAGCAATTAGTAGTGTTGTGGTGGTGGTCAGTAGTGGTGGTCACCATTACATATAGCAGAAGTATGGCCACACTGCACAAAAACCACAACTCGCTGGGCTTTTCTTATGTCAGAGATTGTGATATAGATAGATTTTGAGAAAATTAATAAGTAAAAGAAATGACCTTGTTTGTATTGACTGCCCTTTTTAGCTTTCAAGATAAAAACTCCTTTTGTGTGGAGAAATTCAATCATGTTAAATATCCATGACATTATCACAAACAATCATGCTTTGACATAGCTACCTGATCTTTTTTACCTTGTAAGAAATTGAGATGGAAAGGTTTGCTTATTGGGCTGTTTAGGATCAGTACAAAATGGGGAAAAATGTTAAATTTAAATTGACTCAGTTAGCTTTGAACATGTGTAACTTTCTCGTACGGATTCATAATCACTTTTATAATATGCATTTCGAAACTCTTAATAATATTTACAGAACTTATTGGATTTTGCCTTATGATGTATGCAGTTTTTCATCAAAATTCATTTGTTTAGACCTATTTCGTTTCTGTTTGATTCAAGGTTTCTATAACTATATAAACGTTTGTATACCATTATTTTTATTACGAATGGTTTCATGATTATTCAATGCCACTTTAAAATTCTCTGAAATTTGTGTCTTTTATGTTTTTTTTTTTTTTTTAAGAAGAAGAAGAACGTGTATCTTGCATTATCTGTCCGAGAAAGAAATTTTCACCTAGATGGTGAAATCTTGAAATTTAATATTATGATAACTTTATTCCATTATTTTCCTCATAATGAACCTTAATTTGTTTAACGCAGAGTATGGTTGCATGCTGAAGATCACAGAAAAAAGCGATGTATTCAGCTATGGAGTAGTCTTGCTAGAAATCATCACAGGAAAAAAGCCAGTCGACCCATCATTCCCAGAAAATCAACATCTCATTCAATGGGTTCGTGATCATCTCAAATCCAAAAAAGATCCCGTAGACATCATTGATCCAAAGCTTCAAGGCCACCCTGATACACAGATTCAAGAAATGTTACAAGCCCTTGGTATATCTCTACTTTGCACAAGTAACAGAGCTGAAGATAGGCCGACAATGAAAGATGTTGTTGCATTATTGAAAGAAATTAGACATGATAATGATCCATCGACCGCAACAAGCGCTAATGAGGTCCACAAATCGACTGCTTATAAATCAAGAACATCCCAAGAAGTTTCAACGTATTTGTCGTCCTCGTCTTCATCGGTGACACCAGCACAGTTGATGATTCTACAAGGCTCATCGAATTGTTCTTTTGGTTATTCATCTTCATCAGCTAGTTTTAATTCAAGGAAACAATAATAATAATAATAATTAGTGTTCATTAATTTTGACAAATTTATGTAGGTTGTAGAATAGATTAATACTTGCTAGTGTTTTATCTAATGTGTTTAACTGTAAAGTTAAAGTATAGATTTTGTTTTTGGATCATTATTGAATTTCATAACAAAAATCCACAGAGATGACTGATGATCAACAGTGTATAGCATTTAATTACCTACCTATTGTTCCTTGTGGATGGATGCTTGACTGAAGTAGTTTACCAATCCAACCATCTTTATTTTTGGACAAATTGTTTGCCTAATCAACTAAATTAGACTGTTAAATTGAGAAGAAAGTATATATGCACGTGTACATTATCTGATGATGCATCTATGTATTTTTCGTTCAAAAAGTAGATGGATGAAATTAGACAAAATAGTCAACCTAATGCGAATTCATAATATGCGTGTGATGAAATTGTATTATTTTAAATGCTAATGAGGAAAAATATATTTTTTTCAATTTTCCTTACATTTTTTTTGGACCTTACCTTATGGGAAGGATGACATGCATGCATGCTAGCTATTCCATGGTTATTTGCTACTTGCTAGTGATAGATATCTTTTTCTGTCCAAATTTAGTCCAAAATTAGCAAAACACTATAAATTTATACTTAATTTTTATGATTGGAACTTGGAAATGACTATATATATAATAGATTAATTATTTGAGACTTCAAATAATTGGAAGATCAAAAGTTAATTTACTATTGAAATAGTTTGAGGATGAACTAAGGGGTTGTGTATATAAGTTGTCTGCCCTTTCCTTTTCTTTTGTTCTTTGGGTGGTTAACAAACATCCTATTGGAGCAACTTCTATTATTGAAACAACAACATTGCAATTATTAAACATATTTCTCTTTCAGTTGGGGAATATGTCATTGTTGTCTTTATAAATTATTTGATCTTCAATCTCAACTTCTCAATTTAAATGATTAGACACCAATAGTTACAAATGTTTGGACTGAATTGACAGTTTCATATTGGCTGTTTCACTTGTTTTGATAATTTACTAAACGATTAATAATTGACAAAATTAAAGTAAACTTTTAAATCAATATACACATTAAGTATTTAAGAAAGCTCAAAAATTAACTCAACTATAACTTAACAAATTAAAATGTTAAAATATTGATTCATTGATTTCATGATACAAATTTCAATATCATTTTCATTTGTAACTTAAATTCATAGAAATGAGATTGATTAGTGTAATAATCTCAATTCAGAAGAATTACGGAACAATAATAACAACTAATTAAGCATTTATATCACTATTTGGGATGGAATTTTGGAAATCTTAATGGAATGTCTAGCTATCTCAATAATAGAGTTTGTAACAATAAAGTACCATATTTAAATCATTCCACCCTTAATTGCCAAAAAAAAAAAAAAGAGTTTTCATACTGAGCCAACATCAATAAATTGCAGGAGCAATTAAACGTAAAACTAACACAAATCATATCCCACAAAGAATTTGCAATTGTTTTTCTTTTAAAACTAAATCCATATTTGAATCTTTTAGATTATGCATGTGAACCTTCTTAGCTAGCCAATAAATATTATATTTTTTTGACAAAAAGTAAAAAATGAAAATTTAAAATTCATTATCAAAGACAAGGAAACAAATAGTTATGATAAAAATGAAACTCGTTTTATTTTTCAATCAAACGTGATAAGATTAATAATATAGACCTAAAGTGTGATAATGGAGTTTATCGATCTCATTCCCATTCGATTATAATGCGAACCAAACGACTAGTTAAAATCTAATGACACAAATTCCACAAAGAATTTGCAAATCTTTTACTCTAATCCATACTTAATCTTTAAGATTATGCATGTGAACCTTCTTAACTAGCCAATAAATATTATATTTACTGACAAAAAAGTGGAAAAGCTTCATGTGTGAATGTCTAGTAGGGTTCAAATATTTTTTTGTTTGCTTGCTTAGGTTTGAAGTCATTTTCTATCATTTCAAAGAAAAAGAAGCATAAGGATGTTTGGATTGACATATTGCAATATCTTTGTTGTCATACACACAAAATGTTAAAAAGGGTTTTCGAGGATGATTTTTCTCTCTCACCATTTGAAAAGAAAAAGAAAGAAATATAATTTTGTGGTGCCCCTATGATCACCCCACAGAACAGAAAAGAAACAAACAAAAAATAAATAAAAATCGACCTCAGAAAACCTGAATCTCTGTTACCATCATGAACCCCGATAATATCCAAATATTATTGTCTTTGTTCCTCAAAAATTTTGTCTTTTTTTTTTTTTGTTTAGTATGTCAATGTTAATGAATTTAATTTTGACAATTTAATTACTCGTATTACATCTCCGTTTATCGTTTTCTTCCACTTTTTCAAATTTTGACTTTTAGGACAAATTTTTTAATTAAAATTTTAAGTGTAGAGGAAATAAATAAAAAAATTTCAATGAAAAAACAAAAAATATATATTATTGAATGTAATAAAAATAATATAGAGCCATTTATATATGGATATTTTCAAATGGATTTTTTTTGTGCTCCAATAATAGGTATAATCTAGCTACATCTTGGATGGGGGACTTGCGTAAGACGCATTAATTGGTTTTATTTTTCAAGAAACAATAACAATGCATTCTATAAATAGGAAGATGATGATATAGTAATTAATTAAGCTTGTTCATATCTGGCTGAGTTTGGAGCCAAGTGAATGATAAAGACTGTAAAAGATAAATTAGGAAATAAAAGATATATATATATATATATATATATATATAAAATATAGATTGAGGGATCATCTTCTTTGTTGCTTAGGAGTGTTTTATGTGGCAAGAAAAGAAATATGATGACGGGTTTTGAGACAAATTTTGAACTATAAATGTGTGTATGGCACAATTTTTTCAATTTCTTAAATAGCTCTCAATTATTTGGTTTTTCAAATTCTCATAGGAAGTTAAAGATTTGCTTTTTTCTGGGAATTACCAATGAGTTTTATAGTCAATCATTAAGTTTAGATATTTGTGAAATACGGACATAATTTGATCTAAATAGTGGAGCTCACTTAATTAGATAAAAGCTTTATTCTTGTTGTATACATCTAGGTGAAAAGTTCACATTAGTAATATTACTCAATACTCAATAGAACAAAATATTTATCAAAATGGTTGTGGTTAAGATAGTTGTGTAATACAACAAATATCTAAGATTATTCACCTACATAAACTTTGAATGAATTATATGTGAATAAAGATACAATAATAAATAAGCATTTCTCCCATTATGTGGGGTTGATCACGTGAATTATATTTTATGGTATTCTATCTGAAGTTTTTTTATACCATTTTTAATGTAATTTATATCATTAATTGAGTGAAAAAGTTTTCCAGCTTGACACAATCCTTTTTATTTTCTCAGGATTGAAATCGATTACTTATAGACAGACAAGTTATCTATAAGTTGGCGGAGTTAATTATATGTGAATAAAGATAAAAGAAGTAATCTTACTCTTATAATTTATCAACCAAGATGTAAAATATGAGTTTAAACAATGAATTGAAAAACCAAGGACAAAAAAAAAAAAAGAAAAAGAAAAAGAAAGAAAGAAAGAAGAAAAGATGAAGAAAGTCATTTTGGCATGTGACCCAAATCAATTGCGATAACCTTTTACATTTTTTGGATTCTTGGAGAAAAAAAGAGAGTAAATGGTACAACTTTAATCATATTCTATTTGCTAAAGACCAAAGAATCCTCACATGATTAGACTCAGATTGATGAGTTAGGATTCTAAAATATTACCAAGAAAAGGGATCGATTTGGGAGAAAAGTACGTACCAAAGAAAGATTCTCAATTTATATATCATAACTTAAGTAGTGCATAAAGATCAAAGAAATGAGTGTAGGCAGAGTTTCACATTTAGATGTAGAAAAGTAACAATGTGATAACTTCTTTTGCTGCAGAAATAAGGGATAAAAAGTTTGTAAATAAAAAAGGTAGAATGTATTCTTTAGTTGAATAGAAAATTTTAGTATTTGAGGCTAGATTCATAACAAATACAAAAAACTTTAAAATCAAAATTAAAAAAAAAAATTCGCCCATCATAATTCTTTTTAAGGTTATACTTGATATGCTAATTTTTACATTGATACTTTTAGATTTAAAATTAATATGCAAATTTTTTTTTATATTTGATACGCTAATTTTTGAATAATATTGGATTAATACTTTGGTATTTTTTTTTTTTAAATATTTGATATGCTAATTTTTTTTATTGCATATATGAACCCTAATAATAGGTCACATATATATATGAATTTTTTTATTGGAGTATGCCCCTTAGAATTAGGGTTATTAGTCCTGTATAAACACTAGTAAGTTTTTTTTTTTTTTTTTATTACAACTCTTATTAGTCAATATATCATTCAAATTCTCTGGAATTTGTATTTTTTTGAGTTCTATGTATCCCGTGTTAACACAACATCAAAGTAGAGAATTGGCATTCTAATGTAAACTCTTTCTTGAACAATTGAAGGGTTATAATTAATTTTCATAGGCTAAAAAAATGGATCCAAAAAATGACCAAAACAGCAAAGTGAATTGTGAATACATAGAATAGAACTAAGGTAAGAGCAAATCTTACTAGTTATTACTACTACATAAATAACAAACAAAGCTAATGAAAACCACTCTAAGCTGCCAACAAAAACCTCTAACTCTACAACTACAAGCAATTTTTGTTAGCCATACAAGTCTTCATCATCGGCAGCAGTGGCAGTGGCAGTGGCAGTGGCAGAAGCATAAGGATCAGCTGCTGCATTCTCAGGACGATCTGCAAATCGAAACTCGGTACCAAATCCGCGAGACTGCTGTAATGTTCGTGCAAATAGTTGGTACTTCAAAATGTCTGCATTGCTCACACTTCTACGGGCGTATTTCATTGACTCCTCAAAGTGTGCAGGCTTAATCTCTGAAACTTCATCTTCATCTTCATCTTCATTGCCTTCTTCCATCGCTTCGAGGTTTCCTGCCTTCTTTTTTGACTTCTCAATATCCTGACATGTTTCAACAGTTATAGCATAAGACAGTGGAAAGCAAAAATGAAAAATTGGAAACAGAAAATCTTCTAAGGTTAAAAGATATATTAATCACTTTGGAGGGAAAGTGTTTATTTGATGCAGAATATGCTAAGAAAGTCAGTTACCTTCTCAATGTTTTCTCTAATGGCATATTTGCAAGCTCGCTGACAAATTTCGGTAATATCAGCACCACTGAATCCATTAGTATATCGTGCAAGAAGAGCTAGATCAACATCCTTTGATACAGGGGACTTCCTTAAACATGCTTTGAAAATCTGAAGTCGTGAAGCCTCATCTGGGAGCGGAATGTAGATCAACTGATCCAACCGTCCAGGCCTGAGCAATGCTGGATCAATAATATCAGGCCTGTTTGTTGCACCAATGATAAAAACTGTTTTTTTAGCATTCATCCCATCCATCTCTGTCAAAAGTTGGTTCAAAACTCGATCTGCAGCACCACCAGCATCACCCACACTACCGCCACGCTGCGAAAAGGGACAGAGTGAAAAGTAAGGATAAGCAGAATGTCGCACGAGAGATGAAAAAAAATGTCAAAGCCAAAGTTTGTACTATAAATTTCAGACTTGAGGTAAAAAGGCACAATACCTGCATTGCAATGGAATCGAGCTCATCGAAGAAAAGTACACAAGGAGCAGACTGGCGTGCCTTGTCGAATATCTCACGTACATTTGCCTCACTTTCTCCAAACCACATGGTTAGCAACTCAGGGCCTTTAATGCTGATGAAATTTGCTTGACACTCATTAGCAATGGCTTTCGCAAGCAATGTCTTGCCACAGCCAGGAGGGCCATAAAAGAGAACGCCTTTAGAAGGTGACATGCCAAACTTTTCAAACTTCTCTGGATGCTCCACAGGATATTGGACAGTCTATGCAAGAGCAAAGTAACAACAGTCATATAGATACCAATATGTAATATGAGAAATCTCCAAGCAGCCTAAAATGAACATGCAATAGATTTAGTTCTTTGATTAAAAAAAAAATACCTCTTGAAGCTCCTGTTTGACATTGTCCAAACCACCAATGTCCTGCCATGAGATATTCGGTACCTCCACAACCTGCCAAATTTAACATTAAGAATCCTTAAGAATCATGTACGCATATAAAAAGTCAGAAACAAGAACAATTGTCTCAAAAATCACTTGTCCCGTGCCACTATCAAAAGCTTGAAATGTAACTAGGTTCAATGCAGAAAAGGAAAGGGAAGAGGATGAAGTGGGAGGGGGAAGGAAAAAAATAGAAGGAAACACATACAGTTTCACGCATGGCTGATGGATTTGAAGCACCCAAAGCAGTTTGGAAATGATCATTGGTGACAGCCATTTTATTCAATAGTTCAGCATCAATTGTGTCATCCTCCAGGTCAATGACATCCATCTTCTCCCTAATGCACTGAAGAGCAGCCTCAGTGCAAAGTGCAGCAAGATCAGCACCTACATAACCATGTGTATCTTTTGAAACTTTTTCAAGGTCAACCTGCAAACAATACAAAGAGACATTATTTATGCTGCTCGAAGATCAACGATATGGACTAAAAATCAAATAGAAAAACGATAGAAAGACTGACATCTTCTTCAAGTTTCATATTCTTTGTATGAATCCGAAGGACTTCTAATCTTCCCACTTCATCTGGAACTCCAATGTCAATTTCCCGATCGAATCTTCCAAATCTCCTCAATGCAGGATCAATGCTGTTAGGTCTATTGGTGGCTCCCATCACAATGACATGAGATCTAGACTTAAGGCCATCCATCAGGGTCAGAAGTTGAGAAACTATACGCTTCTCAATTTCACCATGTGTCTTCTTCCTCTTAGGAGCAATAGAATCAATCTCATCAATAAATATGATGGATGGTGCATTCTTTTCAGCCTCCTCAAATGCCTTCCTCAAGTTACTTTCACTTTCACCAGCCATCTTAGACATGATTTCAGGCCCATTAATCAAGAAGAAAAATGCACCAGTCTCATTTGCCACAGCTCTTGCAATTAAGGTTTTCCCAGAACCAGGAGGTCCATAAAGCAAAATACCATTTGGTGGTTTCACACCAATTGCCTTGAATAGCTGAGGGTGTCTCAAAGGAAGCTCTACAAGCTCACGAATCTGAGCCATTTGCTTCCTCACACCGCCAACATCGTCATAGCCAACTTCATCCAGTCTTTCCTCATCTTCCCGCTTGATTGGCTCCCCTTCACAGAATATCTCTGTATCTGGTGCAACAATACAATATTCACCAGGATCCGTCTCCACCACCTTAAATTCAACACTGCGCATGGCACCTCTAACTAGGAAGAGATCACCCTTCCTCACAGGTCTGTAAGATTCCAGGAAATATGCTGGTGCACAAAAAATAAGAAATCAGACATGTAATTAACATTCTATCTAAAGGAAATACAATCTTTCTTTATAAAAGACTCCACATTTGTATGAAACAACTAACTTACGCCTTAAATATACATCAAACAGGTTTCCTGTAAGGCCCTCAACCGTATCATCAATTGGAAGGACGTGAACACGCCTGCCATACTTGATATCAGGACACTGGTGGACTGATACAATATCTCCTAAACGTAATCTGAGGTTAGCTCGAACAACTCTGTTCATTTGAATTTTCTCTAATTCACATTGTTCATCAGCATATGCTGAGCAAACCGTGTCTTTTCGTTTCTTTCCCTGCATAGGCGAAATTGTTGTGAGCATTGAAATAAAAAAAAAAATTGATTACAAATCTTAAATGTAAAATCCAATAAGCAAACTACCTTAATTAAAATGGCATCTCCATGAAAGAGCTGAAGTGCTTCCATTTTAGCAGGATTCATGAAAACAACAGAGTTGTCATCGTGAATGGCAGCCTCATCAACAACAAGACGATTGGGAGCCTTCTTGCGCTCCAAGATGGCAGTAGAGTGATCTTTTTTATTATTTCTCCTGAAGTTTACACAAAAGAATTGTTTGAGAATGAAACAAAAATCTTCAATCACATCTTCTACAAACAATGCAGATGAACCACCAAGCACATACTATGCATAATGAAGTAAGAAATACAAATACAGGGAAAAATTAAGTCCAATGAGAAATACAAGTACACAGATGCACTAAAGCATATACAAGGAAACGATCCCAATTCACAAAGAGCAGAAAGAGTTGAATTGTCCAATTCAATTCCCTGAAATTAAACTTATTACAAACCATTGCTTAACAAAACACTGAATGAAAAATAAACTGGCAGGTGCAAGATCAACCTCTGCATATGAGCCCAAACAAGAAAACACAATGGTTGATCCATAAAAAACATAGGAAGCATGGCAACTGAAGTTGGAACCTCCGTTCTTTCACATTATTGAAATCTTTCCAACATTATTGGAATTTCTGTATTTCCTTTACTAAATTGCTTCAAAAAGCTCGAGACTTTGACAAACCATTCAACACATTCATTCAAAAAAGAAGAAAAATCCAAAACAAATAAAATTGTGTACCCTCTGTCTACAATTTAAAAACTTCCTTCCCTCCTTCATTAAATCAATTCAATTATACAGAAAAAAGAATGAAAACTGAAAACTAAACAATAAAGACGAGAACTTTCAATCGAGAAAAGTTAGTAAACTCCATTATGTAAAGACCCATAACGAGACAAATTTTTTTTGACAAAAGCTCCAAATTGCGTTCTTAATAAACATCACGAGTATCAAAATTCAAGCCCAAAATTCATGCAAACAACGTAACAAAAACATAAACTAAAAACAACCCCACTTTAAAAGTACAATCTTTATCCTAAAAATCATGGTTTTTCCGACACAAACTTTCATGCACCAACGAAACATGCATGGTTGCAACACTGAAAACAAGAAGAAACTTTTAACAAAAAAACCAAATTCATAAATATGCCAAGAAAAGAAAAACCCACGAGTTATCTGCAGCGGACGATGAACTTGAAGCCATGTTAATAATTTGTTTAACGATTTCTTGGATTTTAATTTTTTTTTTTCTCTTGATGATTTTGTCTGTGTTTCGATGGGCGGGACGATGGAGTATTTATAGAACTCTGAAGACTTCCATTCTCGTTTAGTTTTAGGATTTCTTTTAGTAATTACATTATTTCCCTTTTGATTTGGCCAAATTACGTTAACTTCCCTTTCCGGTTCGGTTTTCTTTTATTTTTTTAATATATATATTTTTTAATTTTTAAAAATTTATAGAATAAATCATAAGAAGATTTTAAAAAAATTAGGTAAAATATTTTACTCTACACAAATGAGAAATGATAGGGGGAGTGAAATTCTGGAGTGAAAAATTGGAGTGACTGACGTGGTAGTAATAAAAAGACAAACTTATCCCTTACCCATTAGGGTTCACTCATCATTTGGTTAGGGTATTAGTTTGTCTTTTTATCACTGTCACCTCAGTCACTCCAATTTTTCACTCTAGAATTTTACTTCCCCTATTATTGCTCCTACACAAATATAGGATTTTAATATTTTCTTAATGTTCACATAGATTTTCCTCTAGAAAATTGATCACACTTCATTCTTTTTTTTTTGAAAATTTAATAAATTGAGATAAACTATAATACATTCATATACAATTCAAAATTAGAATATATATATATATATATATATATATATACATGAGTTTATCTTGAAAATGGTCAAATGGAAAAAAAATTCTTGATTTTTTGTTGGTAAAGATCATTAAAAAATTATAACAATATAGACTAATTTAAGTCTGAAAATTAATTGATTTAGACCTTGACCAATTAGTGTCTGAAAAGACAGACAAATTCCTTCTATGATTTTAAGCCATAAATTTTAGATTATCGCTTAATTTCACAATACACTCAAACATAATCTTTAAAATAAAATTTAATATACCATAAATATCCATAATATCTCTTTAATATCTTATACCATCTCAATTTTCTTTTTTACTTCTATATTTTAATACTTTTATTTATTATTCTTCTTTCTTCCTTTTATATGTTAATATTTTATTCAATAAATATTCTTTCTATGTTTTAATATTTTTATTTAATATATCTGATTTGATAAAAAAAACTATGTTTTACAACTTGATTAACCTTTTTTATCTTATCTTTTTTATTTAATTTTTTTGATTAATTAAAAATTATATTTTTAAAATTTTTAAAAAATAACATCCAATATAATAGAACATATTTTATTTAGTATACCTTTTTTCTATATTTTAATATTTGTATTTAATATACTTGATTTGATAAAAAAAATTATGTTTTAATCAAGTTTTGATTAATTAAAAATTATATTTTTAAAATTTTTAAAAGATAACATCCAATATACTAGAAAACCATTAATATGTAGAGTTCATAAATATATGCATTTTTATGATAATATTTTAAATTCAAAATTACTAATTTTGAAATTTGATTTTTTACAAAATTATATTGTATATATTTTTTCTAATAATTTTGATTTGTTGTTTGAAAAGTAATATATTGCACATTTATTAAAAAATAATTAATTAAAAAACAAAATCGTACTATTTTCCATTCAGATCAATATGTTTATCAAACAAGCTTAATTATTTCAGTATTCAATCACTTACTATTTCAGATTTCATATTTCAGATTTCAGATAATTATTTCAGTATTCAAACACTTATTATTTCAGATTTCATATTTTAGATTTTAGATTTCAGTTTTCAGATTTCAATTTTATCAAACAGGTCATAAATTCAATGAATGGCAAGAAAATTAAAAAAAGTGCACCAAATTCCAAGCCTTATAAAGCATCTCAAACTAAAACTTTTTTTTTAATGTAATTAGCATGTAATTTTGCTTACTCAAATCACATAGAAAACATTTAAATTAATTAATTTTTCATTTAATAGAGTCTCTAAACTTTTTTGTTTTAATTTTTTTTTCTTATTAGAAGAGATTCTAATATCTAAACCTTATAGAGAAAAATAAGAGAATTTAAGAATCCGAATTTAGAATCACATGATTTTTGAACAAAATTCTCAATCAATTAAATTGAGAAAAAGATTTTAAACTTTCAACTGGTCTCATGTGGATTAGATTTATATATGTAACGGCGAATTAATCGCGATTTCAACTCACGATAAAAACAGTAAGAAATTAAAATCACTATTTCAATGACGATTAATTTTCTGTTTCATATATGAACACGTCTTATATATTAATCGGTTTCACATAAGTTTTTGTGCTAAACTTTATAAAGGAAAAAAGAAAACGAGATAATTAGAATTTCATCTCTTAAAAGTTAAAATATAATATTTATTAATAATTTTATATAATTTCGCCCTCACATTTTCTAAATCCACAATATGTAAATTATTCCTAATTTACTTATTTATTTTATTTGAAGGAAAAGATCTTGATGAACCAAGATAGTCGAAATGAAAATTTTCGCTTTACATTCACAAAATCCATTACTGTATCAAGATAAATAGAAAAACTCTAGTGAAACGGTCTCATATATGAGACGGGAGTTAATAACAACTTCAATGTGCAATAAAAATGATAGAAAATTAGAATCAGGATTTCAACGGTCATTAATTGTCCGTTTCATATATGAAACCGTTTCACAAGAGTTTTTCTCCAGAGATAAATTTAGCAAATCCGGTTGATTCAAATATATAAATTTGATCCCAAAACTTATAACTAGTATTGAAAACTTATTAAACAATAAATATTGAAGAAAAGAATTTGAAAATCATAACAAAATAAAGAAAAAAAACTCTAGAAGAAACTCCATCTCCTCACCTATTCAAAACACACACACAAAAAAGGGGAAAAAAATGATGGACTTCGACTCTGTTTCCTACAAGCCCAAAACGTTGGCCCAACCCAGAAACGAAATAACAAATAATAAAAAAGAAAAGTAATTATAAGGAAATTAATGCTGATATTATCTATAAAAAAAAAAAAAAGAAACTGACCATTCGCGCATACTACAGGTCTACAGCTCACAACTGAACTGGAAAAAAAAAACGAAAAAAATGGGTCTGAAAATTGAAAGAAAAGTGGAGAAAGTTAATGGAAACGAACTGAGTTACACTCAATTTGTCAAAGAATACTTGCTTCAAAATCAACCCGTTATTCTCACCGGATTAATGGATGATTGGAGGGCATGTAAAGATTGGGTTTTTGATGATGGAAAACCCAATCTTCAGTTTTTTTCAAATCATTTTGGGAAGTCCAAAGTTCAGGTATTTAGGATGTGTTCATTCAAGATGTTTTCTTGAACCCTTTTGCATTGAATGTTTTCATGATATTGTTATGATAATAAAAGTTTAGCCATTTTTTTTTTTGGTTGTAGGTTGCAGATTGTGGGATAAGAGAGTTTAGTGACCAGAAAAGGTTGGAAATGTCTGTTTCAGAGTTTATTGAGAAATGGGTTGAGCTTTGTTCTTCCAGAGAGAGTTCTAGTAATGAGGAGTCTGATGACAAGCCTTTACTTTACTTAAAAGATTGGCACTTCGTGAAGGTATCCCTCTAAATGTTTTTGTTAAAGTTTTGATTTTTATTTGTTTTATCGATTGCTTATGTGTATTACTCTGATGGGATCTTGCATGTATTGGTTTGGCATAGTGTAATAGCTGTATCCTTCTGTTTAAGTTTGGTACAAAGTGAAATTTCTAGGATTATGCTGTACTCAGGCTTAATTATGTAACTCTTATTGTGTACAGACACTTATGATAAATGTACATCAAATTATGTTTCAAACTTGCAATGTTGATGTATTATTCTGTAACTATGCTTGTCAGTTGCCTATTGATTATCAAAAGTGTGATGAAGCGTAGTTTGAATACTCTGTCTAAAATGGAACTGCCATCAGGGAAATTCAGACTCACATGGATATATGTCGTTGTCATTATATAGAATTCACTCAATGCAGAACTGCAGTCATGTTATTTTGCGCTGATGACATTGATGTGTGATTTAATGTTCTTGTTTTTATCTCAAGAGTTTTCATGGTTTTCAGGAGTACCCAGAATACTGTGCATATAAGACGCCATTATTTTTCTGCGATGACTGGCTAAATATGTATCTTGATAGATACCATATGCATATGGATCCTGATGTTTACCAAGAGAAAAATGAAATAAGTTGCTCTGACTATCGTTTTGTGTACATGGGGGCAAAAGGTTGGAGACTTGATGCATTGATGTCTTTCTTGTAAGACATTTTATTTTATTTTATTTTTTTGAGAAGGTTGTTAGACAGATTTTATTTTTTGTTGTCCAAACATTCATCTTACTTCTCGTATCATTTTGATGGAATTTTGTTTCATATGAAAACTCATGTAACTATGAAAGTTCATGATTCTTGATCCAGGTACATGGACTCCCCTCCATGCAGATGTTTTCAGGTCATATAGTTGGTCAGCAAATGTGTGCGGCAAAAAGCAATGGTTTCTTCTGTCACCAAGTCAATATCACCTTGTGTTTGATAGGTTAGGAATGTTTCTTCTCCTTGCATATGCATAAACTGCCACAGGAATTTTAGGTATAAAGACATTCCTTAATGCTAATATGTGCTGGTTAAACAATGTAAAATTTTCAACTGTTAAGGTCCAGTCTTGAGCATATAATTTTTTCCAAAGACAAGAAAAGATGAAACAGGAATTTTTTCCTTCTTATGATATGTTACAAGAAACTGTAAGGCTTACAAGGATGATCCAGCAGGGTCCTCAGAAACTCCACATGTCATGCAGCAGAACTATTTGCCCTGGAAAGAACTTAGGATTTTAAAGTATCGGGAAGTGAATCTTAGAAAGGGTTACCCTTAGTCATTGTTTGAGTAAAATAATCTGAAGGCTAGTTTTTCCACAACTAGCTCAACCTGCCTGTAAAGCTGATGGGACAAAAATACAATTGTATGATCAAGACAGATCATTCTTGAAAAGTTTAGGGTCTAAATTCGCTCCATCATAATATTATTGGCCACGCTTTCCTATTATAGATGTCCCGAAAAGTTTGTCCACTATGGCTACTCAAGACAGTTAACAACCTAATTTGTGTTTATACTTAATCTTATGGACTTGCAATTTTAGGTTGTTTAGATGAAGGTAACATCGAACGTGTTGATAAAAGTTGCAGTTTGTGTTAAATATACTCTATGTGCCTAGTCAAAGTGGCCACTAAAAATCGGCTTGATGGAGCCTTTTTATTCCAAGGATTTGTCCTACAACTTCATTTATCAAAGAAAGGAACTTGGAAATTCTTGAACTCCTTTTATCCTCATGTTAGTAAATTTCCTTTCTGTCTGATTGACAAATGAGGAAAATATTGATGTGTGTTTTACTGACACACAAAATCTCATCTCTTCTCATTTTGGCTTTTTATGGTTTAACTTGAACTTATTTTGTTCTTTCAGGAACATGAAAAATACTGTTTATAATATCTTTGAGGATGTTAGTGAAACAAACTTCCCTGGTTTTAAAGAGGTAGTTTGTAAACTTTGATCATTTTGTTGTTTCTTTTAATTTCTCTCTGAAGGTTGAATCATCAGATTTGTCATTTTCTAAAATTTTCTGGGTGTATGTCCAAGTGTAGGCTATTTGGTGGGAATGCTCTCAGGAACCAAATGAGATAATCTTTGTTCCTAGTGGATGGTATCATCAAGTTCATAATCTGGTATTTTTCCGGCTGTCATATATGCTAGTGAAAGATATATTGAGCTGAGTAATGATACTGAATACGAGTTTTCTTGCGTGAGATTGTAACTCCACTCATGCAAAGTCCTATTTTTACTTAATAAATGGGCATTTATTGTGGATACATGAGTAAATGAGTGCACATGGAGTTACAATCTCGCGTAAAGAACTCGTACTCTCAATTATTGCTCTATTGCGTTTTTGCATCAGTTCAATCTTTTTGGATTAATTAGAAAAAGAGAAACTAGAGAATTCATATAAATTTAAGTTAACTCAGAACTACTTGTGAAATAGCAATCATTATTACTGTGATGGATTCAATTGTTACTTTTTGTGTGAAAGCGTGTGAGTGCGCACATATGCGTTTGGACTTTTATATGTACATGCAGAGGCTTTGTCCAAGTCTTTCAGTTCCTACCATAAAATCGAAGACAATAAAAGGGCATTGTTTAGATGACTCCTGGCCAAGTGCCTCTTATTTTAGAAAGAAAATTCCATTTTCTCAATTTCATCTCTTAGCATTCATCTTTATCTTCAAGCTTGAGCCTTGATACAAAGGTAAAAGTTTGCAAATTAGGTATACATTGATTTGGTACACAGATCTGTCTGTTTGCAGGGAAAGGTGAGATGTGTTTATGTAGCCCTTCCGAAATCCCGCTAAGTAGCAAATCTCCTGCACTGATTTCACCACTCAACTATTTAAGATTGGATGATTTAGGCTCTCAACAATCTTTGTGGTCTTATTGCATGCATTGCAAAACTGATTCTGCCTTTAGCTTCTTTGTGGATTCTTTAGGGGTTCTAGTTGTCTTTCAACTTTGATCTGTGATTGAGTCCGGAAAACTGGTTTGAATGAGTAAAAAATGGTTTTGATTTGGCATAAAACTTAACGAATATCAGTTAAACTGGTTTATGCCTATGAAGAAACTGCATTTATCTTTTGTTTCTTTTACTGTGATCTTTCTTTATAATTTTGGTTCGGTGTATCATTCGTATTGCCTCTAACATCATTGATACATTATAATATTCAGGAAGACACAATATCAATCAATCACAACTGGTTTAATGCTTATAATGTCTCTTGGGTGGTAAGTCTAAGAAAACTGTATTTGTACTTCAAAGTTCAAATAAATCCTATGCATGTATCTAGAGAATAACAACTCTGAATTAATTGTTTCTTGTTGTCAGTGGGATTTACTATTCAGAGACTATAAAGAAGCTAGGGATTTAATTGAAGACATCAAGGACATTTGTGATGATTTTGAGGGCCTTTGCCAGAGGAATCTTGCAGCTAACACAGGTTCGTTTTAGTAAATAAATGATTACAATATTGCAGCAATTGAGAAGAACAAGATTGTTGATAGGTGCCAAACGGTTAGATGGTGAGATAGGCTTGATTGTTTTGAGAAATTAGGATGATGGAGGGGTGTCTAATTTGGGTTGGTCAGAGATTAGACATGCGTTCTTTAATGTTATTAAGGTTGGGTTGTTCATGTGGATTCTTTAAGGTTGAACCGGTTGATCCAATATTTAAAATTGACAGTTTAGAAGATGGAAAAACAAAAAGATCACAATTATAATGAGAGGATAGATTCTCGGATCGCCATCTATGTGGATTAATAGTTTGCAAATCCTAAGGTCCTACAGAGATTAATTGCTTTTGGAAGGCTAGGACACCGGTTTGTTCAACAATATTGTAATTATGGTGTCAAGGTAATTGTGTGCCATATATCGGACAGCTATGATCATGGTTGGTGCGGTGAAATGCACGGTTATCAGCATCTAAGCCATCAGTAAATGTATGATAGAATTCATCTACTCTGTAGAAAAGGTAAGGAAAAGGATGTACTAAGAGTCTGCTTCATCTCACAAATCTTAGGAATAGAACTCCTACCTGGATAGTAAACTATATATTATGTGTAGCTGCATATCTTTGTTAGTCTTCTCTTAATAAGGCTGAAAGTATACTCAATATTGGTGTTCTATTCGGAGGCAGATTCAATCTATATCCTTATAATCATTATGATGTGATTTCCTTTTAGCACTCTTTCCCTTATGGAACTTTGGTGCAGCTGGGCAATGTATTGCTTCAATTTTGTGATAGCTAGAGTTTTTCCTTTCTTTTTTTTCCCCTTTTTATTTTGTTATTCTGACCTACCAAAGTGTTTTCTTCTTCTTTTCGTGGTTGTAGGCATGAATTTCCGTGATTTCTTGGTGTTGATGGTGCGTTTCACTTTTGCCAACTTGTTTCAACTTCACCATCTTCCAAGATTGGACAAAAATCCTCTTGGCTGGTCATCTCAAATAGTCCATCATACGGTTTTCAACCTTCAATCTATACAAAGTATAGCTGCAAAGATGAAATCTGTTGGAGTATGTACAAATCCTGGCAACTTAGCTGACTCCACGAAAAATTTGGATGATCATTCTTTTGTGGAACTGTTCACTGCTCTCAAAGAAACGTATGGGACGATACATGGTCCGTATGACATTAGTTGTGAAGAAAAGGCGGCTCTATGCAGTCATATGAAGGCGATGCTTTGCGGTTTTTCCAGTCCTTGTGTTGGTACTTCTGAAGATCTTGATCAATTAATAGACTTGGCTTTCCGAAAACTTGGCCTTGTTTCTGATAACAATCTGCTCTTTGGGAGAACTAGATGACTCGTTGAAGCAAATGTTTATAATATTTTGGACGAATACAACCGACACTTTAATAGAAGATACACAGTGCGCATCCTTGCCTATTTTTGTGCCCAACGATATTCTGCCTTTCTGCACACAGGTCGAAACATGAATACGGTTAGAATCTGCTCAAGACACAAAGAAAGACCCGTGGCAAATTAAGGTCTAAGGGAAGGTCTGATATGGGCGTCCATTCTTACGAAGGCTATACCTGCAGATAGCTGCAATGAACATTTTGGGAACAAACCACTGAGAATGTGTTTGGTTACCACCATCTCCTTGTAGAATGACTGCTTATGCTCAAATTTGTATTTCTTTACTAGAGTACTATGTCCTTTGTGATGTGAAATTAAATTGTGGAACAATCTTTATCTTGGAAAAGCCAATGTTCAATGATTATACTTGAAAAGGCGAAAAGGCAAGTGTGATGAACAAGGATTGGTTAGGTACCATAAATAAGAATTTTGCATCAAAACTCTGTGCTCCCTTTGCTTTCTGGGTTTGTCCTGGCTGCTTTCATTGCTTTTCATGCTTATTGGTCTTCATAATGATAATTTTGAAGATTCTTGATAGTTGAAATTGTGAAATTATTCAGCCTTTCAGAATAATATAGTAAACCATTTTTTCAGGAAGTCATAATTCCATTCTTTCAATAGTATCTCTGCCCACAGAATATGTTCCTGAGAAGAAGCAACAAATTTGAAAATCCAGTGTTTTAAATGTAGAGGAAGCCATGCTTGTTGAGAGTATCTTTGTGTGATTGTTTCTCCAGTTAATCAATTTTCTAATTATAGGCATTGGCAATTTACTCTATGACCAACTAAACAACAAAAGACTTATGTCTACTAGACAATTTTGTGCATCAAGAAATCTATACTACAAAAAGAAAGAATCCACAGATTCCACACACAAGAAAGTCAACCTTGTTTACTATAAAAGAGTGCTCATCAGGAACCCATACACTTCCAGGGAAGAAGTCAAACCAATACAATTCTCATTATTTGCAAAACATTTTTATTCTCTTATTGATCTTTCTTAGATTCTAGTATACTAAACAGACCCTTTTGACTGGAGGTTTTACCAGTAATGAACTGTGATCAAAAGGGACTTGTGTTAAACAAAGTGCATGAAAACACTTCAAACTGTTGCTTTCCTAATATGTCCTGATTGCTGTTTGCATATGAATAACAGGTGAAAATGGAATTTAAGGCCTGATTTGTTTTTTCTTCATGTTACTCAATTCATGTAATTTCGCCTAGTTATAATCAGCATGTTCGTCTATAAGTAGTTGGTGTTTAATTTGAGAAAAGGAAGAAGGTTGCGACACACTGACAGTCAGCATAAAATTTTTGCCAAAACTTATGATATAAATCACATTAAAAATCGTGTAAAGACTCGGACAAAATATAAATGAGAAAATAAATTTAAATCGAGCACGGTAGCGAAATATGATTTATATAATCAACCTTATTTAGTAGGATAAATGCTTAGTTGTTGTTGTTATACTCAAATCATGAGGTTTATACTTATCTTCAAATTTCGCAGGCTTGGCGGTGCATTTGCTCACTTTCATTTGTTGATTGACTCTCCATTTTCTCCTTAATTTCTTTTCCCAGATTAAATGCTCGACTGTGTTTACTCTGAAAATGCAATTAACTGATTTCATTTTCTTGTTTTTTTTTTCTAGTTAAATGTTCAAAATCTAAGATAAGAAGACAAATTATTTCAATTTCACATGCTCCATTGTCTTAACAATTGTCTTATTGGACAAACAATCTGTCTAGATGGCCTAAACTGAGATACAGTTTGTCATTTCTGCTGTTTTTTCTTTGTTTCAAAAGCTGTTAGTAAGACTTGTGTTTGTGCCATTATATTATTAAGCTCAGGACAAAGACAAATACATTTCACATTTTGCTTTCCCTATGCTTGGCACATGCAGCCTTGTAATGTAACTTTGAGCACTCATTTTCAAGTCTTAAGTAAATGTTTTGTTTAATACAAAAACAAATCTTTTTACTTCATTTGAAGTCAGTGGTTAGGTTCATCTTTCAAGATGGATTATCAACAGCTTATTGATCATTTTTCTTGAACAAAAGTTCAACTGATCAGCAAGAATTTGCATTTTCACACTTAGTTTTATAATGTGTGCATTATAAGGAACAATGCAACAAGGGAAATACAGTTTACACACAAAATTTGAATATTTCTTCTAGCCCTCAAAATGTACATCAAGTTTAGATAGTGAGTAGTGAGTAAAAACTTGGGGTGGGGAGGGGGAAAAAATGTCTTTCTAAAAGAATCTTGAAATGGTCAATAGGGGACCAAAGGAAAAAGGAAAAGGAAAAAGTTTTAGGCACAAATACTAAGTTGCTGTGCATAATTTATGCATTTCTTTTATGGACATTTTGAATTCCTTCCAGGTCCACCATAGTAAAAGTAATTTCCCCAAACATTGTTTCTTCCTGCTTTTATATTGTAACAAGTAGGATGATCAGCTAAGAGATGAAGATTAGATAAAGGAATTAAGCTGTTATCCCAGTCAACAACTTGCAAATTTCTGAAATATGATGCTTTGCCAAAGCCTTCATCTGCAAAATGACCACTTCCCATTTGTGTAGATGTGTGGAATCCCATTGATCTTGTATTAACTATTTCTCCACCAAACTGAACCATGCTTGCATGGCTTTGTAGATGGCTGAACAGGAAAGAAGGCCAGTATCCCACAAGTAATCCTGAACCAAATTCTAGCCACCAATGTCCATGCTTAGGGTCCTATAAAAGCAAAATTAGTTAAGTCACAATATTTCATTCCAATGCAACAACAATAACAACAACTAAGCTTTTATTCCACTATGCGGAATCGGCTACATGGATCATACTTCGCTGTCATATTCTATCTTTATACGGTTTCTAATATAATCTATGTTATTTGAGTGACAAAATTTTACGTTGGTTGCCATCCAATGATTAAAGGTTATTTTCTTCCTTTCTTTATTTGTTGGCAAAATATTTGGGAGGGTAAGATGCTTACCAACTGTATTCACAATTACATTTTTTCTGGTCTACAAGGCCAGCACTGAACTCAATAGAAGTTGTGGGGTAGTGTGATGGAGTTAAGCTAATGGAACAGAAGTATTTGTACCCAATTAGCTTCAAATGCCAGTTGTTTACTAGTAAGAAATACAATTAATTAAGGAAATAGAAAATGTTTGAATCCTAGATGCCCACATATAGAGGATCATACGTTTAAATACCAAAGAACAGTTAAGGACACTGCAATATAAAATTATGGAAGCTTTTTGGTCAATCATAACAATCAAATCATCAGTCAACTTGTTTTCTTCTTATAGAAAAACATAATCAATGCTGACTAATTGAGCAGCAAGCTAGTGCTTAGTTGGTTTGTCTTTTTATAAATCTCATGCATTCAGATGGAAATGGACAATGATGGGCTAAAAGAAATTACTTGTATGTTTGAAAGTAGGCAAACCATTTAAGCTTAAAGAGGAGATGTTTCAATAGATGAATGTTTTTATGCATGATATCCCATGACATACCTTCCAAATCATTACCCCAATATCAAATTGTCTGCTACTGAAAGATGATCTTGGAGAGATTGCTGCCCCAATGGAAATTCTGTTATTAGTTTGTACAAATCCTGAACATAGTAAATTGTAGCATCCAGTGGCTTGGTATGCATCAGTCTGTAAATTAAGTCATGAGCAAATTAGTTATCTTTTGATGTCCTGTAATTATATTGACAAAAAGGATACTCACTGTCCAATATGTGAAGAATCTAGGATAGTTGTCTCCATATAACTCTGGACTGACCTGGAAATGTTGAACATTTGTCAAATTTCAAATTGTGCAGTTTTCTCAATCTCACTGAAACATCTCTCATGTTAAGACTGGAATTAGTCCAACTTCATACATATACCTGCCAACCAGCTTCAATGGTATTAAGATCATTCCCAAATGTGCCTGAAATGATCCATACTTGTGACAAACTGAATTCGTATTCGTCCGTTACTTGAGGTGTCCATACATTTATGCTGGCCTTTGCTCCATAAAACTGATCTCCATTGACAAAAGCAACTGCATGCTATGTTGAAGAAAAAGAATAACAAATATCAAATCCAAATCCATATCAGAAATATATTATCTCATAGAAACTAGCCAATTTCCCTTTATCTTTTGCTGCTAAAAATGGAGACATTCAAGTCAAATAGAGGCAGGAGATCTCTCTATTACACCTTGTTTTGAACCTTCCATTTATGCACATTTTCAAATCTGTTTTTCCTGAATTAAACCAAGGTCTTAAAACATTGCCACTTCATTTGCTAATCTCGTTTCTCAGCTGAAAATTGTTTTCTGGGCTGTTACTCTTTAATGCAAAAACAATAAGGGCAAATGAAACAAGCCCTTTTCAGGACAAGTATCCTTTTGGATTGTTGGGAGAGGAAAAGAGGGTAAATGCAATGTTGTTCTCCTAGTTGGGCAACAGAAAGTTTTTTGCTTTGTCTATGTTCCTACTAAATTATGCATAAAGTTCAGAAACTAACCTCATGATCACTGCTCATTGTATCATGGCGAATTCCTCCAATTTTTCTTCCAAATCTGCCTATTGAGCTAGCTCTCAGGATATCTTTCTCTGTAGTTCTTCTAATTGGTATGGTTCCTTCTGGGCAGGCTTCACCAGAAACAGCCCACAGTTGAAAACTCTCTATTGATGTATTATTAGAGTCATGATCTTTAGGCCTCTCTGGTGGTTCCTGCATTTATATTTGTGAATATTTTCAGCCACTCACTTATCGATAACTTACAACAAATTGTTCTCAGGGAGAAACATCTCATTTGTTGTGTAAAATGTTGTTTGAATAAACCTAAACTTTTTTTTTCTTTGGTGAAAATGATAAGGAAATGATGATAAACTCAAGTACCAATGGCTTGTGTCCTTTTAGCTTAGGATGATCAAAAGCTGGTTGAAGATGAGATGGAACACAATCTACCATATCACCATCAGGACTCTGCAGCAATTATTTAAACATTATTTCAATCAGTAAGCATCAAAACTCGACGAAAAGATGCCAAATTTAGCAAGAAAATGAACTACAAAAGCAACAAAAGAATGCCTCAATTGTCTTCACTGCTGGTTTGTTGATCTTCCTCAGATGATGCCTAATTCTCTTCAATCTCTGCAACTCTTCAAGGGGCCGGAAAGTTTGGTTCGATAAGGGATCGTTGTCGCTGTAATCTACTGATACATGAATATGTTTGGACAATACAGGAGTAGTAGAAGAAGAAGCAAGAAGTGAGAAAACAACAAATGTAAAAATCAGTGGAAGTTTTTTGTAAGATGAAGAAACAGCCATGCTTGTTGTTGAGTGTCTTTGTATGGTTGTTTCTTCTATGATTTTGATTCTGTTTGTATGCATTTGTCCTCTATGTTTGTTATGAACAAACAGAAAACAGAAACATGGTTTATTCCAAAACTTTGTCCATGGCAAACAATAATATATGTCTGTCTATCATCAACAAATCAACAGTTCAACACTGAACAAAGAAACCATCCAAAGGAAAAGTTAAACCAATTCAATCCCTCTCTCCCTGACCATTTTCTCTAATGTGCATTGTCTTGTGTTTCTGACACAAAGAACCTTCAGGCTGGGCTTATTATAATATGCTCTTATAAGAGGAGAAGTTTTTCTTTTTAGTTTTTGGTATAGGTTATGGTCAAAAGGATCTTATTCTAAGAACTGATGGAATTGGAATTTTAAGGCATGCTCTATTCATTTCTTTGTTTTTTTGTCCACTTTTTGGTGGGGCAAAATAAGTTTCATTGCATGCTTATTTTCAAAATCTTGCAGGCTTTTCTATACATTTTCTCATTTCTAGATTATAATGTATCATTTGTAAAGTTTATTTTCTCCATAGTTTATTTTTCCAACTTCTTGATTTTCCTTCAGTGAATTCATAGATCAAACTCAAATGAACATAAATTATATTTTGCATAAATCAAAAGAAATGACGATCATAAAAAGCTCATGTCATATATAACACGTGATTTGTATATAAAACGGACAATGTATAACCCAAATAGAAATTTCGTTTTAATTTTATTATGTTTTTTAAAATCGTGATTAACTAGATATGAGCTGCTTCGCAGGAACCCAAATAGGAAAATGAGTCTGTATCATTGGTTGCCATATAATGAGAATAGTACAATTTAGGTGGAAGTAGATGAAATATTGTACAAAGTGGAAACTTTGGTGGACCTTCAAAAGCTTATCATGATTTGCATTAATGATTACCATCAGAAAAATGTAAAATAAACATTAGAATAGAGAAACATCATGATGATGTAAAATTGACAATATAAACTATCTTGGAATTAATTTTTTTCACTACCAATATGAGGGAATTCTTAATCAAGATTCTCATGATTTGAGCATTTTGACCATTGATAACTAAAAGTAAAAGATGTGTCATAGTAAGGCACTTCTACCCATGAAGTTGTGCACTCCCAATCTTGTAAGGTCTTTGTTTGTATTTCTTTAGTGTTCAAGGCAATATTAGTCTCTTTGCATTGTCAGTGATGATCAATAATGTTTGTCTTTAAACAAACTGAATATTTTGGTATAAAAGTACTTAAAATCAAATGAAAAACTTCATATCTCATTGTTAGAAGATAAAAGATGGGCTTTGAAAAACTATGAAAAATTTTCCCATATCATGAGAAAAGGATAGGATTGCAAAACTTGAAATATGTCTCTTTAACTTTTGCACAATTTGCAGGCTTGTAGCTCAAAATGGCTTTCAACCAAGAAGTTGTAAATCACTTTTCACTGAAAAAGTCTAATGTTAATCTATTTGTGAGAAAGCAAATAATGTTGTTCCTCTTTTCATGAGCAAAAATTGGCTCTCCAGTGGTCCTTATACATTTGATTCTTATCAGCATATTAACTTAATTTCATTTCTAAATTGATTAATGAACTACACATTTTGGGAGTTATCAATGAATTTGATGGATAAATGCATAACATTTTCATCATTCAATGCAGACAATATTTAGTTCAGAAGAGGCAAATAATATTTTGGTACTCATTCCATAGCAAATAGATCTTTCAAAGCTTAAAATTGACTTGAGAAAATTTTTGAGTTAATATTGCATGAAATTTTGTAATTTTATCACGAATTCTCCTTATTTAGGAACAGATGCAACTACATTACTTTTTTGTAGCATTGCAAAATAATTTACGAAACAGTAAATTAAAAAAAAAACATTTTTACGGGTTTAAATTTATGGTTTAGTATACTAATTTTGTATCGTTCTATCTGTTTCAATCTACAAGTGTTATTCTCTGCTGTTAATATACAGTAAATTCTAAGAAAATTCTCGATTTTTCGTCTATTTTTTTGTTTTTGAAAAACACCAATCCAAAAAGCAAAAAAAAAAAAAACTTATAATTTTTTTATTCACATGTAGAGTGCTAATTTGAAAAACTCCCAAACTAGAATGGGGACTTTTGTAACCAACCCTTTAGAAATCCTAGTGTGTTTGTGAGTTATCCTAATTGAAATAACCTTCAAGTAGCATAAACAATGTCAAGAAAACAAAAAGGTTCAAAGAAACTTTGCCCATTCTCATGCTTGGAAATTGCTCAAGATTGTGGTATGCCACTCAAAATTTGGGTCAGCAGACACAGCACAAAAGTATGGGGGCCTATAATATTATTAGGCTCTCTATAAAGGGTTCTGGCAACAATGGTGCATTCCACTCACTACAAGGCTGCCCTTAGTTATACGACTACTACGAACACCATTACTTTAATTTCTCACTTCTTTTCACAAAAACCCACTCACTTCAATCTCAATTCTCAACCTATTCTGAAGCAAAAAAAGTAAGGAAAGGTTTGTGGGATATTGGCCCATCATAAAGTGTCACTCTCTATAGAAACAATAGCCAGAGTATTATGTTTATCTAAAGTGGAAACATGCCCTTTTGTAAAGTTAGGCATAAAAAGGAAGAGATTCCCACTCATAAACTATAAAATACACATTATATCAATTTGAGTTTTGCTCATAAATTTGCATCCATATCTTCTTAAAACTTGTGTCAACAACATGTAATCTTTACTTAGTAAAAGAACCTCAAACTAAAAAAATAAAAATAAAAACACACACACACACACTGTTGTGACATGACTTGCATTGCTTAGATGCATGAAGGAGAATAATTTGAGAAGGTATGGCTATTGCATTTAAGTATTTAACAATTTGAAATTGTACCCATTTTTTATGAAGTACTAAAAAGGCTGCCAAACTTGTGGATTTGATATTGAAATTATAAAAGAAAACATAGAAAATAATCAAACATAAATTATCACTATTTTTTTGGAGAGTTTCTATAGTAGTCATTATTCTTTGTGCACATTCTCTTGATTTCAAGAGCATAGTATATAAAAGTGATGGAGGGATTTGTGTAGATTGTGACAAAAGCAATGGATTCCCCCAAGCTTAGACTAGACTCTACAAGAGCATATATACTGATTACATGCTTCATTCTATCTGCAGAATATAAAAAATCTTGATTTTAGCAAAAGGTGATTGATGCTTCGATCTTTCCGAGTCAAATATTCAATTATTTTAATTTGTTCTCACAATTTGTTTTGTATGAATATATGAAACATTTCTTATTGAATTTGAATTTTTGATTAGCCAATAAGCCAATTTTTGCCTCTCCTCAAGAAATGAGAAAGGGAAGATCATCAGAACTCACTATGAAAGAATGATTAAACAACAATGAAGCAATGCATGCAAGAAAAGAGGCTCATACATGCTCAACAATCGCAACTAAGCATTTATGTCATTAAATAGAGTCAATTATATATATCACATTTCACTAACGTCGTTAAAACTCAGCGGAGAGCGTCAATTCCTTCTTTGAAATTCAAATGTACGCTTATTATTTTTTTTTTCTTTCATTCTACAACAAATTCGAAACGTAATATTTAAAGGTTTAGATGTGCAAACTTCTCCACCCTCCACCCTCCACCCTCCACCTTATCAATTATATATTTTAAAAACACACTTATACAAAGGAGCATATGATATGAAATAGTGGACCAGTCGGGATGTGAAAGACTGGTATATAAGCATGCGAGAACTGTAAAACAGTCCACTTGTTTTTCCATCACAACGATACCATCCTTCACCTTATCAATTATTTTAAAAACACACTTATACAAAGGAGCATATGAT
Organism: Ophiorrhiza pumila; assembly: GCA_016586305.1. NCBI lineage: Eukaryota > Viridiplantae > Streptophyta > Magnoliopsida > Gentianales > Rubiaceae > Ophiorrhiza > Ophiorrhiza pumila. The sequence goes on from BLIW01000004.1 coordinate 10,227,201, forward strand.
ATGAAATAGTGGACCAATAGGGATGTGAAAGACTGATATATAAGCATGCGAGAACTGTAAGTAAAACAGACCACTTATTTTTCCATCACAACGAAATACTATCCATGAAGACTGTTGCTTGTAGTCAATAAAATAATTCCTGTCAGGTCAGATAGATTTCAGTATTCCCATCATCTCATCACTATTTTCGGTAGGAAAATGGTGATGGTATCAACTAAAAAGGAAGAACAAACTGGAAACCATGTGATGCAATCTTTATTCTACAAAAAAAGTGTGTACATTTTTCAACAATCTTTATGGGAAAAAAAAAAGCAAAAAAAACACTGTTTTCTTTTCTTTAGGGACATAAAACTAGTAAAGGCAAAGATAACCAGATATTTTGGTTGTATTTTTGAAGATACACAAACTAGGAAAGAAATGGAAAAACAAAGATTGTTCGTGTGCAAAATTTAATTAACTTCATAAGGGACTTTCACCTTTGAAGTTTGAATGAACTTTCGTCCATATTTTATAACTTAATGTAAGAGAGAAAGATCAAAGAAAAAGAGGGTTTAATTTATTGCAATTTTTGCATAATGGAAAGAATCAGAACTCAATATAAATGCCATATGACCACTAGGAGTACAATATAAAGCTGAAATGCATTGCTCTTTATCGTGCAATGAAGATCTTTAGTGTAGAAGCATATATAGGCAATGATCACAAACAGTTTACAGTGTAGAGAAGAATACAGAACTTAATTTCTCAAAAGTTCCAATTAATTAGGAGAATAAATAATTTGTTTCCCGTCTTAGATCATATTGCAAAGGTATTTAGATTTATTTATGAAATATAGACAAATAAAGTTTAGATAAAGTTCACAAGTGACATTCAAAAGTAATAACCTACTTCTAATAACATTTTATTTAACACATTAACAAAATAACATGATTTATGAATTAATTTATATATGGTGTAATCTTCAATTATGAATAGTTTCTACTATAGTAGTAGGATCAGCGACTTCGATCACAAATAATAAATGAGTGGAGGTTTATGTCAAACTCGTACCTATATTAACTGGCTTTTCTCCAAATATTGGAGTCTAGAATTTGAGTATATTGGTAGCTTGAATTGGCTTTGACAGAAACACAAAGTAATATATATAGAGTTAAAAGATTTGATGTAACACCACTTAATTTGGATGCATAATCTTGTTCAACTTTGGCAAAGAATCATTTGAGCTGGATGCATTACATATAGTATGATTGCTACAAAATTGATTCACTGAGACAAGAGAATAGGCACGAAATTTGATCTTTTTTTTTTGAGGTGATAGATTATCCCAACATCCCTCCCTCTTGAGATGGAGAGAATCTTTTTCTTTGACAAAATGTTCAGATTCTCCAACATTTATTTATGGGCTCCATTGCTCCAAAGGAATGTAGATAGTCTTGAATGTGCATAGCGGAAATGTACAACACTTGCGCGTCATTTCAATGATTATTCACGAAGTGGGTTCCGATGCCTCCAAAGCTATCCATCCCATTGATTGTTAATGTAAGATGGCTCTCAAAAATCCAATCCAACGAGAAAATGAACACCCAAGTAAGCCGTATTTAAATATTACTGCAAACTATTAAACGTCAAATCATCTGTACAATATTTTTCTATCCTTATTCTATTAAACACATAAAAAACAACGATGTTTCATTAAAATCCTGACTTACTAAGACAAGATAATTTTACATATAGCTCACTTGCATTTGAAAGTTGTATTGTGGACTGTTTTCATATCATTTTTTCCACTCGAACTCAAAAAGTTGTATTATTAACTGTTTTCATGTCATTTTTTGCACCCACATATATTGAAAATTTGCTATATAGTAAACGATGTTAAAAAAATAAAATCAATTTTTAAAAAAAAATCATATTTTTTGTGGGCTATATAACCCACTTTTTTTTAGCAAAAAACGGTAAGGTTAAAAAACTGGCTATTGTGAATTGTTTTCATGTGAATTTTTGTACCCACATATATTGGTAATGAGTTATCTTTTGAACGGTGTTAAAAAAAATAGAAATGTAAATTTTTTCAAAAATCATCATTTTTCGAGGGATACAACCCACATTTTCTTGCCGAAAATGGCAAGACTCAAAATGTTGTATAGTGGACTGTTTTTTATGTCATTTTTTGCACCCACCTATATTGAAAATTTGCTATCCAGTGAACGGTTTTGAAAAATCATAAATGAATTTTTTTTAAAAAAATCATCAATTTTCATGGGCAATAACACACGTTTTTTAGTTGAAAACAACCAGACTGAAAAGCCTACTATTGTGGACTAATTTCATGTCATTTTTTTCACCCAACTATATTGGTAATGTGCTATCTTTTTTTGAAAAATTTTCATTTTTCGTGGGTTATATAACCCACGTTTTTTTGGTTGAAAATGGCAAGACTGAAATACTGGCAATTGTGGATAGTTTTCATGTTTTTTTTTGCACCCACCTATATTGATAATGTGCTATCTAGTGAACCGAGTTAAAAAATAGAAATGTAATTTTTTTTTAAAATCATCATTTTTTGTGATTATTTTGGCTAAAAACGGAAAGACTAAAAAACTATCTATTGTGGACTATTTTTTTAACATTTTTTTCACTCACCTTTATTGGTAATGTGCTATCTAGTGGCTAGTGTTAAAAAAATTGAAAACGTAATTTTTTTTCAAAATCCATCAGTTTTTGTTGGCTATAATCGGAGTTTTTATCCCAAAAATGGCAAGACTAAAAAACTTGTAATTTTGGGCTAGTTTCATGTCATTTTTTGCACTCATGTATAATGGGAATGTGATATCTAATGAACGGTGTTAAAAATTTGTGGGCTTTGGCTAAAAATGGCAAGACTTCAACTCTTATTTTGGGTTGTTTTCATGTCATTTTTTTGCACCCACCTATATTGGGAATGTGCTATCTAGTGAAAGGTGTTAAAAAATAAAAACATAATTTTTTTTGAAAAATTATCATTTTTCGTGGTTTATAATCCCCATGTTTTTTTTGGCCAAAGCTGAAAGACTCTTAAACTGGCTATTGTGGACTGTTTTTATGTCATTTTTAGCACCCACCTATATTGGTAATGTGCTATCCTGTGAACGGTGTTAAAAAAATGAAAATATAATTTTTTTAAAAAATCATCATTTTTTGTGGGCTACCCTCGTTTTTCTGGCCAAAACCGCAAGACTAAAAAATTGGTTATTGTGAACTATTTTCATGTCATTTTTTGCACTCATCTATACTAATAATGTGCTATCTTGTGAACGGCGTTAAAAAAAATAAAAATGTAATTTTTTTAAAAAATCATTATTTTACTTGGGCTATAACCCACATTTTTTGGCCAAAAACGACAAGTTTTAAAAAGTAGCTATTGTGGACTATTTTCATGTCATTTTTCGAACCCACCTATATTGATAATGTGTTATATTATGAACAGTATTAAAAAAATAAAAATGCAATTTTTTTCAAAAAGTATCATTTTTGGTAGGCTATAACCCACATTTTTTGGCCGAAAACGGCAAGATTAAAAAATTTGTATTGTAGATTGTTTTTATATCATTTTTTGCACCCCACCTATAATCGTAATGTATTATCTAGTGAACGGTGTTAAAAAATAGAAATATAATTTTTTTCAAAAACTATCATTTTTTGTCAGATATAACCACGTTTTTTAGTTGAAACTACAAGACATTAATGTGCTATCTATTGAACAGTGTTAAAAAAATGTCAAAGTAAATATTTTTCAAAACTATAATTTTTTTTGTGGGCTATAACATACGTTCTTTGGTTGAAAATGATAAGACTAAAAAACTAGCTATTGTGGACTCTTTTCATGTCATTTTTTGCACTCACCTATATTGGTAATAATGTGCTATCTAGTGAGCGGTTTTAAAAAATAGAAATGTAATTTTTTTTAAAAAAATCATCAATTTTTGTACATTTTTTTTACCAAAAACGGAAAGAGTATAAAATGGCTATTGTGGACTGTTTTCATATCATTTTTTGCGCCTCACTTATATTGGTAATGTGCTATCTAGTGAATAACGTTAAAAAAAATAAAAATGTAAATTTTTTAAAAAATCATAATTTTACGTGGCTATAATTTTTCTCCCACACATATTGAAAATGTGCTATCTAGTAAATAGTTTTAAGAAAAATGAAAATATAATTTTTTTTAAAAAAATCATTATTTTTCGTGGGATATAATCCATGTTTTTGACTGAAAAGTGCAAGACTCAAAAACTGGATATTGTGAACTATTTTGTGTCATTTTTTACACCCACCTATATTAGTAACGTGCTATCTAGTGAACCGTGTAGAGAAAGAAATGTAAATTTTCTAAAAACCATCATTTTTTTGTAGCAACAGACTTTTTTGGTTGAAAACGACAATACTCAAAAACTGGTTATTGTGAATTGTTTTCATGTTATTTTTGCACCCAATTACGTAATGTTCTATCTAGTGAACGGTTTTAAAAAATAAAAATATAATTTTTTTCAAAAACCATCATTTTTCGTGAGGTATACCCACGTTTTTTGGCCGAAAACAGCAAAACTCAAAAACTCGCTATTGTGGACTATTTTCATGTCATTTTTTAAACCACCTATATTGTGAATATGCTATATAGTGAATGGTGTAAAAAAGGAAAATGTAAACATTTCGAAAAATCATCAATTTTCGTTGGCTATTAACCACGTTTTTTTTTTGCCAATAACGGCAAGAATAAAAAACTAGCTATTGTGAAATATTTTCATGTCATTTTTTGTACCCACCTATATTGGTAATGTGCTATCGTAGGAAATAACCCTCGTTTTTTCCCCAAAAATGTCAAGATTCAAAAACTTGGTATTTTAGACTATTTTTATGTCATTTTTTGCACATACCTATATTGGTAATACGCTATCTCGTGACGTTTTTTGGCCAAACGCGACAAGACTCAACAACTGGCTAATGTGGACTATTTTTTTATCATTTTTTTCGATCACCTTTATTGGTAATGTGCTATCTAGTGAACGGTGTTAAAAAATTTGAAATGTAAATTTTTCAAAAACCATAATTTTTCGTGAACCCACGTTTTTTGGATGAAAATGATAAGACTAAAAAAAACTAGCTTTTGTGGATTGTTTTTATATCATTTTCTGCACCCACCTATATTGTTAATGTGTTATCTAGTGAACGGTATTAAAAAAATGTAAATGTAATTTTTTGGTAAAAAACATCATTGTGCTTGGGCTATGACTCACATTTTTTGGCCGAAAATAACAAGATTCAAAAATTTGTATTGTGGACTATTTTCATATCATTTTTTGCACCCCACCTCTATTGGTAATGTATTATCTAATGAACGATGTTAAAAAAAATAGAAATATAATTTTTTTAAAAAAAGCATCACTTTTCATGGGATATAACCACGTTTCTTGCCAAAAATTGCAAGACGGTAATGTATTATTTAGTGAACATTGTTAAAAAAATAGATATGCAAATATTTTTCAAACCATCATTTTTCGTTGGCTATAACACACGTTCTTTGGTTGAAAACTGCAAGACTCAAAAAATAGCTATTGTGAACTATTTTCATATCATTTTTTGCACCCACATATATTACGAATAATGTGCTATCTAGTGAATGGTGTTTAAAAAATAAAAATTTATTTTTTAAAAAAAATCATCAATTTTCGTGACTTTTTTTTGCCAAAAATAGCAAGATTCAAAAAATGGATATTGTGGGTTGTTTTCATGTTATTTTATGTACTACACATGTATTGGTAATGTGCTATTTAGTGAACGAGATTAAAAAAATGAAACTGTAAATTTTTTAAAAAATCATAATTTCACGTGGGTTATAACCCACGTTTTTTTGGCACAAAACGAAAAGTTTCAAAAAGTAGCTATTGTGGACTATTTTCATGTCATTTTTTTGCACCCACCTATATTAGTAATGTTCTATTTAGTGATAGGTGTTAAAAAAATAAAATATAATTTTTTTAAAAAATCATCATTTTTCGTGGGTTATATAACCCACGTTTTTTGCTTGAAAATAAAAAAAAAAACAAATACTGGCAATTGTGGACTATTTTTATGTCATTTTTTGCACACTTCTTTATTGGTAATGTGCTATCTAGTGGACGATATTAAAAAAAATGAAATTGTAAATTATTTTAAAAATCATCAATTTTCGCGGGCTATATAATTAAAGTTTTTTTAGCAAATAACGGAATGGCTTATTTTTTTTGGCATAACCCGAGTGAGGGGAGGATGCCACCTTTTCATTTAATAAGATTAAGTGATGGTGGTGGACGTACCCAACACCACCACCTGACAAAAGTTTAAGCAATTGAGAAGTGAATGAGGACGACTCCTTTAAAAAAGCTTGACCCTAAAAGTCAATAAGTTACTCCTCCTATACATAATTTTGGGTTTCTTGAGATTGAAAATAATATGGATACTCCAAATCCATATGATTGCAACACTTCAGTGTATTGTACCAAAAGTTCTTTGCTATCTCATTAAAATCAGTTAAATCAATTTCACGAAGTTGAATATTGATTTAAAGAATACCCAAAAGTTAATTCAGCAAAGGCCATGTCAATGATTGTGGCTCTCCATTAGTCACACAAAATCACAGCCTCTACATAATCCATGCCAACAAAAGCATAGCGGGAATTCACCCAAACAAGAATCATTCATCGAAACTCCATCCTCAAGCTCATTGTTTTTTCCTTTGGCATTAAAGCAAAGCCGCACCAAGTTATCAGTAGCTACAAAGTCTTGAAGCTACTGATTTTGTCAAAGTGAAGCCCTGAAACATCCATAAAACAACTAGCCACAATAACTCCAAGTTCAATCTCAAACTTCTGAGGCAACAATCAAGAACTTCCAAATTGAATCTTAATTCTCTGAGGCAGCAATCTAGAAATTCCAAAATTCCAAAAGCTCAACATAACCAAAAACCAGCCTAAAAACTAAGGGTGAGAGAGGGCTGAGAATGAACACGAACGTTCACGAACAAGCTCGAGCTCGACTTGATAAAAGTTCGGCTCGAGCTCGTTTATTTAATAAATGAACAAACACAAACAGGATTTTAGGTTCGGTTAATAAATGAACAATAAATAAACATATGTGTGAAAGCTCATTTACGTTCATGAATAGCTCATTAAAAAAATTGAGTCACTCTTTTTTTTTCATCAGTTAATAAATTGCATGTTGCTAATTGATATGGGTGAAAAAATGGCTTGTTTTTTAACAAAAATGTGTGCTACAACTCACGAAAAGTTGTGATTTTTCAAAAAATTTGAATCGCTCTATTTTTTACATCTGTTAATAAATTGTATTATCCTAATTGATATAGGTGCAAAACGGCTCATTTTTACAAAAAAAACGTGTGCTATAACTCACAAAATTTTGTGATTCTTCAAAAAATTTCAGTCACTTTATTTTTTTTCATTAGTCAATAAATTGCATGTTGCTAATTGATATGGGTGAAAAATGGCTTGTGTTTTACCAAACAAATGTGTGCTACAAGTTGTGATTTTTAAAAAAATTTGAGTCACTCATTTTTTTCATCAGTTAATAAATTGCATGTTCGTTATTGATATGAGTGCAAAAACATCTTGTTTTTCCAAAAAAAATGTGTGATATAACTCACTAAAGTTGTGATTTTTCAAAAAATGTGGTTCACCCTATTTTTTTCTTAAGTTAATAAATTGCATTTTTGTAATTGACATTGGTGCAAAAATGTCTCGTTTTTACAAAAAAATCACATGCTATAACTCACAAAATTTTGTGATTTTTTCAAAAAATTTGAGTCTATTTTTTCATCAGTCATCAAATTGCATGTTCCTAGTTGATATGGGTAAAAAAATAGATCATTTTTACAAAAAAAAAAATGTGCGCTATAAATCAGAAAAAGATGTGATTTTTTTAAAAAATTGAGTCACTCTCTATTTTACATCGGTTAATAAATGGCATGTAACTAATTGATATGGGTGCAAAAATGGATCGTTTTTACCAAAAAACTGTGTGCTATAACTCACAAAATTTTTTGAATTTTCAACAAAATTTGAGTCACTATCTTTTTTACATAAGTCAATAGATTGCATGTTTCTAAATGATATGTGTGCAAAAATGGATTATTTTTTACTAAAAAAACGTGTGCTATAATTCACAAATATTGCTATTTTTAAAAAAATTTGACTCTATCTTATTTTAATCAGTCAATAAATTGCATGTTACTAATTGATATGGGTTCAAAAAATGGCTTGTTTTTTACCAAAAAATGTGTGGTATAACTCACCAAAAGTTGTTATTATTCAAAAAAAAATTGAATCACTATAATTTTTTCAATAGTCAATAAATTGCATGTTTCTAATTGATATGGGTGCAAAACCGGCTTATTTTTTTCAAATTATCATGAGTTCTAACTCACGAAATTTTGTGATTTTTCAAAAAATTGGGCCATTCTCTATTTTACATCTCTCAATAGATTGCAAGTTTCTAATTGATATGTGTGCAAAAATGGCTCATTTTTACAAAAAAAAACAAAATGTATGCTATAGCTCACGAAAAGTTGTATTTTTTTTTTAAATGTGTCACTATTATTTTCCTCAGACAAATAAATTGCATTTTCTTAATTGATATGGGTGCAAAAATAGCTTGTTTTTACCAAAAATTATGTGCTATAACTCACAAATTTTTGTGATTTTTCAAAAAATTTGAGACACTCCCTTTTTTTACATTAGTCAACAGATTGCATGTTGCTAATTGATATAAGTGCAAAAACGATTCTTTTTTTTACAAAAACAATATGTGCTATAATTTACGAAAAATGTGATTTTTAAAAAAATTTGAATCTTTTTTTCATGAGTCGATAAATTGCATGTTCCTAAAGTTCATGGGGTGCGAAAACGGTTTATTTTTTACCAAAAAACGTGTGCTATAACTAACAAAAAGTTGTGATTTTTCAAAAAAATTGAGTGAGTCTCTTTTTTTTCATCAGTAATCAAATTACATGTTCTTAATTGATAAGGTAAAAAAAATGGCTCATTTTTTTATAAAAAAATGTGTGCTATAACTCGTGAAAAGTTTTAATTTTTTTTTAAAAAAATTGAGTCATTTTTTTTTCATGAGTCATCAAATTGTAGGTTCCAAATTTATATGGGAGAAAAAACGACTTGTTTTTACGAACAAAACGTGAGTTATAACTCATGAAAAATTGTGATTTTTCAAAATATTTGAGTCACTGTTATTTTTTAATCGATCAATAAATTGGACATTCCTAATTATCACGTGCAAAAACGACTCGTTTTTACAAAAAAATTGTGTGCTAAAACTAATGAAATTTTGTGATTTTTAAAAAAAAATTGAGTGACTCTCTTTTTTACATCAGCCAATATATTACATCTTTCTAATTGATATTTATGCAAAAACGACTCCCTCACGAAAAGTTGTAATTTTTTTAAAAAAAATTGAGACACTCCTTTTCATTTTAAAGTATGTGTAAATATATGTGTGTGCAAAAATGTGTAGTGTGTGTAAAATTTTGCACAATATGTATGTATATATAGTGTGTGAAAATATATGCAGTATGTGTAAATATACATAATGTGTGAACATGTGATAAATATACGTAAATATCTATAATGTATGAAAATATGTGTAGTATGCGCAAATATATATATATATAATGAATGAAAATTGGTGTAGTATGTCTAAATATATTTAGTGTGTGAAAATGTGTGTAGTATGTGTAAATAGTGTGTAGAAACATGTAAGTATGTGAAATTATGTATAGTTGTGAAACTGTATGAAACATGTATAATGTGTGAAATGTGTCTAAAGTATGTACAAATATGTGAAACATGTGCAACTATGTATAATAATTAATTTATATAAATATGTGTACTTTGTGAAAATGTGTGTAATACGTATAAATATTATAATTTGTTAAAATGTGTGAAGTATGTATATATATGTATAGTATGTGAAAATATGTATAATATATGTAAATATATATATAGTGTATAAAAATGTGTATGGTATGTATAAAAATGTATAGTGTTTGTGTGAAAATCTATGTACTATGTGTAAATATGTATAATATGTATAATGGGTAAAATCATGTATAGTGTGCAAATATGTGTATAGTATGTGAAAATATGTATAATATGTATAAATTTCTATAGTTATACGATTGAAAAATGTATATAGTATTGTAATATATGTAATGTGCTAAATATGTGCAAAATGTGTAAAAATCTATAGTGTGAAAATAAGTGTAATATGTGCACACATTAATGTGTGAAGTATTTATAAATATGTATAATGTGTAAAAATGTATGAAATGTGTGTAAATATGTAATATGTAAAAATGTGTGGGTTATGTGTAAATATTTTTAACGTGCAAAAATGTGTGTAATATGCGTAAAAATATATGGTATATGAAAATGTGTGTTGTATATATAATTATGTATTATTTGAAAAATGTTAAATATGTTTACATATATGTAATATGTAAAAATGTATTATGTAAAAATGAGTGTGATATGTATAAATAATAGCCAACTGAAATTTCTTTCCAAGGTAATCCATTAGTAAATTATACTATGCAAATTATTTTTTTTTTACGAGCGTAAACATTAATAGAATTTTTTTACACTTTATATTTTTTTAATTTAAATTTAATTAAATCAAAATTATATTATTTTTGCGTATTACACTAAATAAACATTTATAAAAAACAATACATATTTTGTTTACCGCGCGGGTAAACTATGCAGTGTCAAAAATATGTGAAAAATAAATAAAAAATTATAGTGTTATAAATAATTAAATTTGTGCAAATATATGAAAATATGCGTAATATGTATAAGTGTTTGTACAAGTATGTATAATATGTGTAGTATGTAACATATGTACATATGTAATGTGTGCAAATGTAAGAAGAATTTGCAAATATTTATAATGTGTGAGAATGTATATAGTATGTGTATGTAGTGTGCACAATATGTGTAAAATGTGTACAAATCTATAGTGTGAAAATATCTCTAATATATGCAAATATACGAAAGTGCATATAGTGTCTACATATATGTGTATATATGTATAAGTATGTGTACAAGTATTAGTAATCATGTATCATATGGAAATGTTTTAATATATATAAACATGTATAGCGAGTGAAGGTATGGGTAGGTTTGTGAAAATATTAATAATATATGTTAGTACATATATTGTGCAACAAATATTATATAAGGCTATCACAATTATATTACTTATACCTATTACACTGAATTAAGACTATAACGGGAAATAACATATAATTACAGCGCGGTCATTGCCAACCAGTTGTTGTTAATAATTCAGCTGAAGAAGAAATTGAAGATGAAGAAAGAAGAAATGATGAGAGACAGGGAAATTACAAATTATACTGTATTTAAAAACTGAGCATTTTTTAAAATGTCCATCTTTTTTATTTAATTACAAAAATGCCATTAAACGTATCTACCATGAAATTGATATATAAACAATTTTTGGCCCAAATATGAAAAATTCAATGAAATAGCTTTTTCTAGTAGTGCGGAAACGAGATTTTCTGTTCAAAATTATTCTGTTTTATTTTACATAATATTCCAAATTATCTTGTTTCACTAAAATTAGGGACTAAAAGTATACATAAAATTCACTCATACTTGGGTTAGAGCTTAATAATTGTAAATTTAATGTTGGTGATATTTATATTTTTTTTTAGTCCATAATTTTAGTAAAACAACATAATTTTCAAAATTGGACAAAACAAGACAAAATAATCTGAGATCAAATCCTCTGTCCAAGTATTTCTTTGTCTTATTCAGTCTAATATCCAAAATAACGTAGTTTAACTAAAACTAGAGACTAAAACCATAAATATCACTAAAATTACTTTACAATTATTAAACCCTAACCAAGGAATAAGTGAACCCTATTACATTGTTTAATTTTGGACATGATAAGATAGATAATGTTGGACAGAAGGTTCCAACTCAAATAATCTTAGATATGAATCCAATCTCAGTAACGGGGGTATCGTTGAAATTAATGACCTCGTCCCCTCGGAGACATTTGATAGAATTAAAACGATGTAATGAAGATCACATAGTCCCTATGCAAAGATGCTTGGCTTTTGAGGAAAAGAAAATGAAAAGATTGCATATGAATTCTAAATTTACACAATGTTTAAGTTTAAAATATTTATTATAAAGAGTATTTACATTAATTTTATATATAGGACAGATCATTTGGTATATAAAAAAATGTGAAATTTAAAATAAAAAAAACTTAATTAACAAATAGTTTGTAGAAACACACATTAAAATTTTCTATTTTGTTCAGATGAAGAAAAAAAATTGTTGAACATGAAAAAAAATGTAATTTAGGGATATAAAAATTACTTTAGATTTTTTTATCTTATATTTTAACATCTTGCCATAAGATTGTAACAAAATTAAGTCATAAAATAATGAAAAATCACTTCCTTGTACCTTTTTTTTCTTTTTTTTTTTTGGTTGTAAGATTTTCTTATTATGTTGTTTGACAAGAAAATTTAATTTTTAATAATTTACTATGAATAAAACTAAACAAATATTAAAACTAAATACGAATAAAAACAAACTCATTAGCTGCTTTTATTTGAAATATAATTACTTTAGAATTTTAATTTGAAAACATTTGTAATTTCTTAAATCCACAAAAGAAAAACAAATTTGCCTTAGTTGGCAATTTTTTTAGCAACAATGTAACCGATTTTATACTCATAGAAACAAGAATTAGAAATAATTTATCAACAACATAACTTTTACTAAGAAAATAAAAACTAAAATTTTCCAATTTAAAATCTTTTCTATGTAAATTATCCAAAGAAATAGGGGCAACAAATGAAGAGAAGACCGTGAGTTTAGTCTTTTGGACTTCGGCAATAAAACACCAAGTCAAGTCATTGTTGACTTTGTTGACTTTGACTTTTCAACATTGTTAAAATTGATAGTGACTCATCATCATAAAATGCTCACAAAAAATTCCTCCACTTTGAATTTTTTTTTTTCAATTTCCATTAATTATTGCCCTAAAGACCCGTTAATGAGAAAATGGAGTAGTGCATGTCATTTACTTCTAGCACTTTGGAGTGGAATTGGAAGTGATAGATCCATTTTCAGTTTTGTTTTTTTTAAATAATTAAATAATAAATCATGAAAAAGAAAGAAACAAGAAAAAAATCATTTTTGGGACTATTATAATTTATCAGTTTTAGAACTTTCAGAAGAAAATACAATCTCTGAAAAGAGTATCCTCGGATGAATTTAACAATTCAAATTTTGTCATTGTTTGTCCTCAATTTGGTATTTAGTTAGGTTTGTTAACTGTAAAACTGAAAAGAAAATAAAGTTAATATGATTTTGGGAGGAAGATGGAAGGAGGAGAAGAAGGAAACAAAAAAAAAAAAGGAAAAAAAAGAGGCATGAACAAAAAATAAATAAATAAATATAAAGGAAAAAAAAAGGAAAAGCTGAAGGAAAAAAAGGCTTTTTTTGGCAGATTTGTGTATATTTGTTTTGCTCTATATATAAGAAATAGATTAAAACATCATTTGGATAGATAGTATAAAACTTTTTTTAAAAAAAAAAATCATCAATAATATAGGACAAAAACTACAATGTGAATTTAATGTATCGAAAATTGTGGTTTTTAGAACACTATTGATATTTCTTAATGAAGACTTAAAAAAAACATTGATGTTTCTATTTTATTTTCATAAATAAGGAAGTCAATTTTCTTAAATCCAATTTAAAGCAAATCTTAAAATAAAAACAACAACAACAGACTTTAATAATTAAGTAGCAGGTGTGCACCGTGTCCAACACGGTGACATAATATTATTCGCCTATATTACAGGCACCATTTTTCTTTTTCTTTTTTCTTTTTCAAATTTGGCATAACAAGGTATATAAAAACCCACGAAAAAAAATTCAATACTTCAATTCTTCTTTTGAATTAATTATCCCAATTCCGAATATAATGAACCAAAATAGATGAATAACAGACAAAGGAATCATAACACACCGCTTCATTATGATTAAAATTGAATCATAATACTCAAAATCCGTCAATTCTATAACATAAGAAACCATAAATTCCTCTTTCTCTTCCTCTTCATTTCATGATTTGTACCTACTATGCTTCAAAATATGAAAGAGCAAATGACAACGCAGCAAACCAAAATTCACATAAATCATTTTGTCGAAGTGATAGATAGAGTAACAATTAATCTCATAAACAAAAACTTCAAATTAACCATTCATAATTTTTTTAACAACTAAGAGCAAAGAGACAAACTAACCTTTAAAAGTTGTTGGTTTATTTTTTTTATTTTTTGTCATTAGCGATATTTCCTATTCTACCTTAACCTACACTATCTATGGGCTAACCCAACTGGGTCAATGGGGGCTAGAGGGAGAGAACCCAGCTCACAGACCAGAAGAGTGCTTGGTACCACTTCTGGATTTTTTTCAAGCAGACCATGGGATTTGATCCCATGACCTACCCCCACCCAAGCACTTAAAGCTTGAGGTGGTGACCAACTTGGCAACACCAAGTTGGCTAGTTGTTGGTTTATTCACCTCAAACAATCCTTTAAAAGTATTTCCAAATTTTTGTAACATTTGTCTCTTGACTGCTCTTTTTAAAGTTAAATTCTATCTGCATATAAAATGGCTTAGGTTAGTCTAATCGTTTCAAATTAGTAAAGAAATTAATTAGTAATCAATCTAAACAAGGGTTAGGAATACCAAGTTAGAAATTCAGCAAATGATCAGTTGAAAGGATGATGATGATGATAATAAATAAAGAAAAACACTTGGATTGCTCGTACCAATTACCGTCTTTTGTATAATTATTAGGAAGCAATTAAAACCAATTAAAGATCACATACTTGAAAGGATTCCCTTAACATGTTGTCGTGAATTCACTTTCTTCATTAACAACAATAGGAATTGAACAAACTAACATAGTTCAAACAATGCGTATAAGAATGTGGATTATTGTAAAATTGAGTAAAGAGAATACAAAGAGACACCCATTACTTTAATTATTAGATTACCAATTAAGGAGACAATTAAGGTAATTAGATGCGGATGATGGATGTTTTCTTATGTCAAGGCGTCATTAATTCATGAGAGATAATAATATAAATTTGGTTATTTGATAAGTTTCCATTTATTTTTTGTTATTTCTTGCATCCTTATTATTTGTCAATTTGGGAATTGATGGATGATTGAACGTTTATTTTTATCATATATTCCCAATTGAATGTTTAACGTTTCATGAGTTACTATTGTCTTTCCATGTTTGAATTTTCGTTACTCACTTAAATCCAATTAATTTGTAAAGGATATTGACAAGACGTGTCAAATTGTTTAAGGTTAACTTTATTTTACTTACCTCATGAAAGATGACATTTTATCACTTTAACTCCATAAAATATTTTTTTAGCACTTTATACCGTTAACTGTCAATTAAGATGCTAATTAATAACATCATTAATTATTAATTTTAAATAATATTTTATCCATCAATAAGAAATAAATTAAATTATATTTGTCCCTCTTATATTAAAAATTAATTTTAATTTATCTACTCCATAATTTTGTATTAATACTTAAATATTATTAGTTTGAGGCATAAAATATTTGCTCAATTTTTTTTTTAACAAATGTAGGTATCTGTTTATTTTTCTCATCTTTTTTTCTTTTCCTTTTATTTCATATTCTTTTATATAAATAAATTTATGTCATGTTTCTTGTAATTTATGATATTTTGTTTTTACTCTCTTCAGTTTGTTGTGTCTTTGTAATATGATTATTTATCTTATTTGTATTATTTAAAATTTTTTATTATATTATTATACATATTAAAGCAATCTAATCAACATATAAAATTATATAATATATAATGACAAAATAAATAAATAAAATAATTATTTTCTTGTTAGCTTTAAGGTGTAAATTTATTATAAATATAATTTTCCTAATAGAGATATCTTTTATACTTAATAACTTTAATAAAAAATTAATTAAATCTAAATTAAAAATCCATAGATGTTGGAGTGGTAAAATAAAAATTTTTATTAATTTTTTTATTAACGAATTAAAAAAATTAACAAAGTACGTATTATTGTATTACCTTCAATAAAATTAAATATTTCATAAAATATTTTGTTTACCAAGTATATTAAAAATAGTTAACAAATTAAAAAAAATATTAAACCATATTCAAATTCTAATTTTTTTTAGTAAGATTATATATATTATTCTATTATAAAATAATAATAAGAAATTTAATTTGGTAAGGTATATATGAAGCAAAAAGAAAAAAAAATTAAGATAAGGAGGATAAGATTTTAAAACTTAAATTTAAGGGTAAAATAGTCTAAAACATAAAAAAGTAAAAAAATATTTTTTAAGGCAAAATTTAACCTTTTCAATTAAATAGAGTAACAGAATATCCTTATTAGTGTAAAGTGATAATAAAAATATTTTATGAAAACAAAGTGATAAAATGTCATCTTTCATGGGGATAAATTGAAGTTAAGCCAATTGTTTATTTCATCATTATATGTAGAAATAAATAAATAGAAGAGGGTTTAGAAGGGTGAATCAATGTATAGAATTTATAGAGTCAATGGCATAATTTAGTGATGACCATTAATAATGAGTAAATTATTTAGATTATCTTAAGTAAATAACAAAGTCATCCATTGAATTTTAAAGTCAGAAATAAGTAAATGGAGTTGTAAACAATGGAATTGAAAAGATAAACAATGGCTGAAGGTCCAGGATTAGTCTGACTCAACAGTAGTGAAGTGGCGGATAGACATGGAGTTGTAGAGTTAGTAACCTGAGACATCACAAAAAAAAAAGGAAAAGATAAGCCAATTAAGGCAATTAAATTGATGTATACCATAAACGCTAATATGGGAAAATTACAAAAATCACCATTCAAATTTGTGGAAAAGCTTTTTTCATCACTCATATTAAAAATGTTGTACCAAATTTATTCTTCCATTCAATTTTGTTTAATTTTTTAACCATTCAAATTTGTGGAAAAGCTTTTTTCATCACTCATATTAAAAATGTTGTACCAAATTTATTCTTCCATTCAATTTTGTTTAATTTTTTAACAGAAAATATGTGTACATCATCCAATGATGACACGTAAATATGTTTTGTTTTTAAAAAAAAATAGATGTAGGTATAATATAAGCGCGGAACTAGGTGAAGGTTGGGGGATTCAGCTCCCACCAAACTTGCAGGGCGTTCAGAAGAGGATTCAACCTCTACCACTGGCAATCACCAGCCCTCGTAGAGTCGTAGTCCTTAGTTTTCACGCAAGTCGCGCCAATAGCAGAAAAAGAAGAACGGACGAGTACAATTTTGAGTTTTGACAATTTTATTATGTTAAGAAAATTACTTTAATTAAGAATATTAAATTAGTTCGTTTTAATGGTGCTTTATTAAATTATTACGTTAAGAAAATCACTTTATAGTTAAGAATATCAAATTAGTTAGTTTTTATTAATTGGTGCTTTATTTAATTATCACGTTAAGAAAATCACTTTAGTTAGTTTTCAATTCAAATCAAGGTTAGCTAATTTTCTAAATTGTTTTGTTTAGGAATAGATTTTAATTAATGTAATTCAATACAGTATTCTAATAGAAGTCAATGACTAAATAGTATTATTGCTTTCCTATTTTGTTTAAGGATAGATTTTATATAGAATATTGAATTAGTTAGTTTTTAACGGTGCTTTATTTAATTATCACGTTAAGAAAATCACTCTAGTTAGTTTCCAAATCAAGGTTAGCTAATTTTCTAAAATATAAATAAATTAATAAGAGTTTTAGTATGAAGTAAAGACTAAAATACAAAAATACAAAAATACTAAAACAACTCATGCTTTCTAGTTAGTTTCCAAATCAAGGTTTGCTAATTTTCTAAAATAAATTAAGAAGAGTTTTAGTATATATGAAATTAATAACTAAAACACTAAAAAAAACTCATGCTTTTATAGGTAGATAGATAAATAGATGGACAGAAATATAGATTTTAATGTAATTGAATATATATAGTATTCTAATAGAAATCCATGACTAAAACCAAAAGTTTCCTAAATTATTTTGGTTTCCTAACGAAATTATATTAATCGTGCGTTATTATAAAAATCAAATTAGTTAGTTTCCTAAATTATTTTAGTTTTTTATTGTTTCCTATTTTGTTTAAATAGTAACGAAATTTTATTAATGGTGAAAATCAAATTAGTAAGTTTCCTAATTAGTTAGTTAGGTTTTTTTATTGATTCCTATTTTGTTTAAATAGTAACGAAATTATATTCCCTCTTTCTATTTTATTTTCTCTCTACTGAGCCCTTACAGAATCCCAACCTCATCGTCATCGCGGTTGGAATAACCCGTGACGGCTGGAAGACACTAAACGAGTTCGTTGGAAACTGAGGTATGTGAAAACTTCCATTTGAATTTCCTCAATTCCTTTGCTCCAGCAATTTTTTTTTTCTATACATTCTTCTCGGGTTAATTTTTCTGCCATTTTGGTGTAAATAGTTTTGGAATTTATCTTGTAGATTAATGTTGTAGATTAATTAACATTCACTACGTCGAAATTGTGTATTGGTTTAACATTAGTCTTTATGATATAACATAATTCAAATACTTCCTAATAAAAAGGATAAGATAAACAAGATCATAACAGACCGATAATCCAGGAGAAAATCCCGAATATAGTTCAACAATAACAATAGGTAATATGTTTCATATATAGAAGAATCTGATTAGAGGGAGGGGGAGGATTCAATTATACCATTACTGACTTTATCATCGGAGTGGAATCCCCGGGGACCACCTCGGGATTTCTCTCTAACATTGTTTACTTTACAGATAATTGAAGATTATTGCGTGGAGCTCGGTGTCTTCAGCTCGGTCAATCCCAATTTGCCCGAGGTACATATTTGAGCTTCATCAATTGGTGCCGTCTGTGGGAATTTGACAAAAGGTTCTCACCAGAAAGTGGTGTTTTGATGGCAAACACAAGATCGATGGGAGGAGCGGGCCAAACTAGTCGACAGGAAGGACGGAAACCTCCCTCACCACCTCGTGATCAAGGTGGGGAGAAATCTCAACAAGGTGGTGAAGGATCTCAACAAGGGAACAATCGTATCACCCCTGAATTAATGAAGATATTCGCAGAACATTATGATGAGATGGAAACTGTCTTAAAGGAGGCCCGGAAGAAGAAAGATGATCAACGGAAAGATCGGGGAAAAGGACCCTTTGTGATTAGTGAAGAGTCTAATGGCGAGAATGATGGGAGATCTGAGACTCTGCCTTTCCCTCGGACTGGAGGAGCGGAAAACGCTAACCGGGAAGCAGGCAACAATCCCGAAAAAGGAAGGCCACGAAGGGAAAGTCCCTTGTCTAAAGAGATCGCAGATTTTCCCTTACCCCATCGTTTTAAATTGCCGCAGTTGCAGGCCTACTCTGGAGACTCAGACCCCAATGATCATATCCATAGGTTTGAGTCCACGATGGATTTCTTGAAGGCACCAGAGGAAACAAAGTGCCAAGCATTCCCTACTACCCTAGAGGGGAAAGCCCGCCTCTGGTATGAAGGATTAAGGCCAAGGAGTGTGGATTCGTTTTCTCAACTGTGTGACCTTTTCTTCAATCGATTTTTGCAGTGAAAGAAATTTGACAAGTCCACGGCAGAATTGTTGAACCTCCTCCAGGGAGATAGCGAATCCCTTCGGAGTTATATGGGCAGGTTTAATGAAAAAAGCCTGCAGGTTAAAAATTGTTCTGAGGACGTTTTGGTTGGAGCGTTCCTAAATGGTTTACGACCTGGGCATTTTTACACTAAAATAGCCACTGAACCACCGGCCGACATGGAGGAGTTGATGGACCGGGCTGAGAAGTATGCCAAGGGAGAAGAAGCTGATCAGAGGAAGAAAGACAATGACAAGCGAGGGGTAAGAGCCCGGGACGAAGGGAAAAAGAATGTAGCCCCAGAGAGGCGGTCTAGAGTTTTTGATCGGCTCAATACTTCACGTCGCATTATGGAATCATCCGTAAGAGACAGAATAACAACCCCCCTTAACAGAACTCGGACGGAGATTTTAGCCATCGCTGGTGGACAGGGTATCTTGAAAGCCCCAGCTAAGATGAATGCGCCCAACCATAAAAGGAACAGGGACCTCTTCTGTAATTTTCATCAGCAGCACGGACATGACACCGAAGACTGTACCGACCTGAAGAAGGAAATTGAGGATTGCGTCCGAGAGGGGTACTTGCAGGAGTTCGTAAAGATGACTTACAAGGTGGCGCGAAGAGGTCAGTCGTCGGAAAGACGTTCACCTTATCGACTTCAAGGTGGAAAGAATGCTCGAAATGAAGAAAAACGACCTCGGCCTAATAATTATCCACCTGCTCGGGATGTTATAGGAGAAGTCCACACCATTCGTGGTGGTCTAGAAGGAGGAGAAAGCAATTCGGTTAGGAAAAATCGATGCCGGAAAGTGCCCGAGCAGGAGCCCATAGGGAAAAGGTTCAAACCATCGGAGACGATCACTTTCTCTGAGGAAGATGCTGTACCGACGAAGTTCCCTCACTCAGATGCCCTTATAATTAAAGCCAATATTGCGAATAAGCTGGTGCACCGGGTGTATGTGGATAATGGCAGCTCGGTAGATATCCTATACATCAGTGCATTTGAACAGCTGGAAGTAGACCCAAAATACTTCCGGCGGAGCCCAACTCCGTTGGTTGGCTTTTCGGAGGAGGCAGTTCAGCCAATGGGAATTGTCACGCTACCTGTTACAATAGGCGAGTACCCGAAGAGCAGAACAGTATACACAGATTTTGCTGTGCTAAATTCACCATCTCCTTACAACGTGATCATAGGCCGACCTACAATGGTGAAGCTAAAGGCCATATGGTCGCCCTATCATTTAGTGATGAAATTCCCCACTGATTCAGGAGTAGCTACAGTAAGGGGGGATCAAGAAGCAGCCAGGAGGTGTTACATGGTAGCTAAGAGAGGAAAACACCAGCTTGGACGAGATGTCCGAGTAAATTGCGTACAGGGAGAAGTGGGAATAAAGGGTCCAGCGAAAGTACGGGAACAACATCCCGTTAAAAGTGTGGATTTTGAATTCAATGATGAGGAGATATTAAAAATATCAATAGATTGTGCAAGCCCGGATAAGACAATCCAGGTCGGTAGAAATATGTCAGACCGAGCTCAGAAAGGTTTGTTTAAACTCCTTAAGGAATATAAGGATATATTCGCTTGGAGTTCAAAAGAAATGGGAGGTGTATCTCCTGAGCTGATAACTCACTCTTTAAATATTCATGAAGATGTGAAACCTGTGCAGCAGAAGAAGAGGAATTTTGCGCCTGAGCGGAAGCAAGTTATCCAACAGGAGGTGAAAAAGCTGCTGGAGGTCGGCATCTTAGGAGAAGTTAAATACCCGACCTGGATCGCAAATCCAGTGATGGTTAGAAAGGCTGATGGCGGATGGAGAATGTGCATCGATTTTACAGATTTAAATAGAGCTTGCCCGAAGGACTGCTATCATTTACCTTCCATTGATCAGATCATAAATGCTATAATTGGTTTCGAAGTTTTAAGTTTTCTGGATGCCTATAAGGGATATCATCAGATCTTGATGAACCCGGCGGATGCTGAAAAGACTGCGTTTGTAACTGACCAAGGCACTTTCTATTACAGGAAAATGCCATTTGGGTTAAAGAACGCCGGCGCTACCTATCAACGCCTGGTGAACCAGATTTTTCATAAGCAGATAGGTCGAAATCTGGAAGCTTACATCGATGATATGGTAGTTAAGAGTAAGGTAGAAGAGGATATGCTGACTGATTTGAAGGAAACTTTTGACACCCTACGCCAGGTCGGTTTGAAATTAAATCCTGAGAAATGTGTATTTGGGGTCAGTTTGGGAAAATTTTTGGGATTCATTGTGTCAAAGAGAGGAATTGAGGCTAATCCTAAGAAGCTGGAAGCAATAATTGCTATGGAGGCCCCCAAGAATATAAAGGAAGTACAAAAGCTAACTGGTTGTATGGCAGCGCTGAATAGATTCATATCACGAGCAGCTGAGAGGGGATTACCCTTCTTTAAGCTTTTGAAGTCTGCCAAAAATTTTGAATGGAATGAGGAATGTCAAAAGTACTTTGAGGAATTGAAAGAGCATTTGAAGCAGTTGCCCACTTTGTCTGTTCCAACATCAGGTGAACTCCTATTTCTGTACTTGGCAGTATCTGAGTTAACTATCAGCGCAGTTCTTGTGCGGGAAGAGGAAGGAGTGCAGAAACCGGTGTATTTTGTGAGTAAAGCTTTGCACAGAGCGGAGCAGAGGTATCCAGAGATTGAGAAGTTGGTAATGTCGTTAGTCTTCGCAGCTCGTAGATTGAGGCCGTATTTTCAAGGCCACCCGATCTGCGTTTTGACAGACCAGCCCATTAGACAAATATTGTATCGACCAGAAGCTTCCTGGAGGCTGACTAAATGGGCCATTGAGCTCGGAGAGTATGACATCACTTTTAAGCCCAGAACGGCGATAAAGGGTCAGGCTTTAGCTGACTTTATTGCCGAGATGCCGAGAAAGAAGGAGGAGGAAGAATCACCGGAGGTCGATCTAATATCGTCAGAAGCCAATGAGGAGTGGCAGTTATTTGTTGATGGGGCGTCAGCCGGAGAAGGAGCAGGTGCTGGTTTAGTGTTGGTAAGCCCAGAAGGTAATGAATTAGCGTATGCTTTGAAGTTTGAATTTGTTGCATCTAACAATGAATCAGAGTACGAGGCACTCATTACTGGGCTGAAGCTAGCATTATTAGTGGGAGCTCGGTATGTAAGAGCTCATAGTGATTCTCAGTTGGTTGTCGAACAACTAACTGGAAGGTATGCAACCAAAGATATGATGATGAAGAAGTACTTGAACGTGGTACAAAGTCTGACCAAAAGATTCGAGGGCTTCAACATGGAGAAAATTTCCCGAGCTCAGAATCGTAGAGCTGATGCACTAAGTAAGCTGGTTTCTTCTACTTCATCTCATTTGAATAAACAGGTATGGGTTGAAACACTTCCTGAACGCAGTATTGTTGTTAAAGAAGTCATGGATATTGAAAGTTTTGAGAATTGGATGACCCCGATTTATAACTTTCTGAGGTTGGGGAGTCTATCAGATGATAAAGCTGCAGCTCGGCGCATTCGCATAAGGGCAGCTCGGTATGTTATAGAAGATGATGTTCTGTATAAGAAGGGGTATTTGAAGCCGTTATTGAGATGTGTAACTTCTGATCAAGCTCGATATATACTTTATGAAATCCATGAAGGAATATGTGGATCACATGTTGGTTCTCGAGTGTTAGCGAAAAAAGCTCTTTTGCTTGGTTATTTTTTGCCAACAATGTTTGAAGATGCTGCTCAATTGGTAAAGGCATGTGAGAAGTGTCAGAAATACGCATTAAAAACACATCATCCTCAGGTTCCTTTGCAATCATTAGACTCCATTTGGCCATTTTATCAATGGGGCGTAGATCTTCTCGGGCCTTTTCCTGAAGCTCGAGATCGGTGTAAACACCTTGTCGTGGCTGTTGATTATTTTACAAAATGGGTAGAGGCGGAACCTTTGGCTCATATTTCTGGAAGAAATGTCATAAATTTTTTCTGGAAAAATATTCTTTGTCGCTATGGAATTCCTGGAGTAATTGTTTCAGATAATGGTCGTCAGTTTGTTGAGGAACCCTTCAAATCTTGGTGCCAGTCACTTGGAATTCATCAGAAATTCACATCTGTAGCGCATCCCCAGACTAATGGTCAAGCTGAGGTATCTAATCGAATAATTTTGCAAGGATTGAAGACACGTTTGGGGCGCTCCAGTTGTGATTGGGTTGAACATTTACCAATGGTGTTATGGTTATACCGCACTACACCAAGAACAGCGACTGGGGAAACACCTTACAGTCTGGCATATGGTACTGAAGCAGTTCTTCCACCTGAAATAGGGCTACCCAGCCCTAGGATTCTACTCTTCCGAGAAGAAAGTAACCAGGATGAACTTCAGGTGAACCTTGATCTCCTTGAAGAAAAGAGGATACGAGCTCAGCTCAGGGATGCTAAATACAAAGAAGGCATAGGTCGATTTTATAACAAAAGGGTGAAGAATAAAAATTTCAGGATTGGAGATTTAGTGTTAAGGAAGGTGGAAGCAAGCCGAGTTGGAAAAACTGGTAAACTTGATCCTACATGGGAAGGACCTTATCAAGTGGTAGAAGCATACCCAACTGGGTACTGTAGATTATCTCGGTTGAATAGGGCCATTATTCCTAGAACATGGAACTTTCAGAATTTGAGAAAATATCACTGATGTCGGGTTGGTTGTTACTAGTTTTCAGCTCTGATTTTCTCTTGAGAGACAGTTTTAGCTCGTTACGTCTGCTTCTTGTTTTGCTGAATGATCTTTTGATAATGTAATAAAAGCGAATTTGTTTTCAATAAATATTCGTTTGAATACGATTCCGGAGATATACTCTGGGAAGTATTCGTTTGTTTCATTCTTTAAAGTTATTAAAGAATGGCTAAGAAAAACCCGAGCTGAAGCTCTGGGGTAACTTAATTCCTGAATGAATAAATTTCTGGAAGCAAGTTATCTGGAATTTCAATTATTTTCATAAGACTTTGTGAATAAAAAGTAATCACAAGAAAAAACCCGAGCTGAAGCTCTGGGTAAAAATAAATCTCGAGAAAGTTATCTAATTCATAAAAACTCTGGAAGATTATTGATATTCCGGAAAAAGATAATAGAAATTCTTGTTAAATAACAGGGATAAAAACCCAAAATATAAGATTAAAGAATTAAATTGTCTCCAGTACATCAAAAGCCTTCAAGGCTGTTCATTTCTCTCTTGGTTCTCCAACTCAGGCAGATTCACTTCTGGGTTTTCATGAATAGGAGTGGAAGGAACAAACTGCCTTACAGAGAAGTTAAGCTCAGCTCCAGTTATCTCCTTAAAAGCGGCGTTGACTTTATCTTCGGCATCATCTTCAAAGCCCAGTTCCTTCAAATTCTTATCGGGCAGATGATCTCGTTGAATTGCTTCTACCGCTTCATTGTATCCAATTTGTACAACTGGTAGGTTGATCTTGGAGACGAGTTCAGCAAAGTCTTTGGATTTTAAAAAATTCTCTATTATTTGCTTGGAGCCAGTCTCTTTGAGATGATCATACTGCTCTTTGAGACGATTGTATTGTACCTGCTTAGCCTTCGAATGTCTCTCGTACATTAAAATGGTAGAGCAGAGTCTTTCATTCTCAGAGTGAATGTCATCGTATCTCCTCTGTTCTTTTTCTGCATGAGAGATAAGCCTTTGGATGGTGCATTGGAGATCTTTAGTCTTTTCTTTCTCGACCTCAAAGCTGGAGGTGACCTGACCGACCTAGGAGCGGAGGACCTCAGAATTTTTCTGCTCGGTCTCTAAAGAAGAATGAAGATCAGCAGATGATTTTTTCTCTATTTCCAGCTCAGCTTCAAGTTTAGAGCGCAGGTCTTCAGATTTTTTCTGCTCGGTCTCCAAGGAAGAACGAAGAGCGGCAACTGTTTTCTTCTCCATCTCCAGATCACCCTCAAATCTGGAATGTAGGTCGGTAAGTCTTTTATTCTCTTCCTCCAGTTCGGCCATTTTCTTTTGTTCATTGTCAAACATGGAGCGGAGGTCGGATGCACCATGAATGATTTCTGCAGCTCGATTGGATAACGCCGCACCCTGCATGAATAAAAGAGAAATTATAAAATGAAGGTGAACTCAGGTAACTAACAGAAGGAAGCACAGAGTAAATTCTCACAGGCGAAATACCTGAACAGAGTGCAAATAGAAAATATTAAGCAATTCTTCATTGCTTAATTGTTTTAGAGAATCCTGGTCCCGAGGCAGGATGCTCTCACTTAACCATTGTTGAGCCAAGGCTGGGGTTAAAATTCTGGAATTGCGGTTAAAACCCCAGCCCGGGCAAAAGAAGTCTCCGGGGTGGGTGATGTTAACGTATGAAATGGGAACTTGAGAAGGATTGGTTCGGGATAGGAAGCCGAAAGCAGAATCCTGAGAAAAATTGGAAGAAATGCTAGAAAAAGGAGGAGTTGGGATGGATGTTATTGTGATAGGGGGTATGTTTTGACTAGTTTCCTCGGTAGGTGGAGCTGAAGGGATGGGTTCAGCTATTTCTCTGCTCGGTGGATTAATGTCAGCTACCGAGGTCGAAATTTCTTGAGCTGAAGGAGCAGCGTCAACATCTGAGGTCGACATTCTCTCAGTTTTCTTGCTCGGATGAGCAACTTCAGTTACTGAGCTCGGTATTTTTCTTTTGTAACTTTTTCTTTTCTTCTCTTTTTCTTTATCCTCGGGTAATGGAGGCAAACCCGAGCTGACAGCCTTTGGCTCGTCAGTGGAGATTAAATCCTTCAAAGGAGGGATGACTTTTTCAGCGGAGGTTGCGACCGCTACAGAATCCTCTGGTTTGGTTTTACCCGAGGAGGAAGCATTCTTGGCAGCTCTGCCTGCTTTAAGTAGTTGTGCGATATTCATCACTGTAATAACAAAAAACATCAGAAGAGGAGCATATTAGAATGGAATTCCCAAAGATAACCAGTGGAAAAGAAATACTTACATTCAACACCGAGTCTATCCTTGGAGCCTTCGTACTTAGAATCAAGAATGGCAGAGCTCAATTTACCCTGAACCAAAATTCTCTCAGGAAGGCGGGATACATCAAGGGTAACTTTTAAAGACTCGAGTGTCTCTTCCCCACTTACATTATAAGATTTCTGGGGTTGTTTATCGGTTATACTATTAACGATTCTCCAAGGATGGTTTTTCTTGAGAAACTCTGAATTAAGGAAGAATAATCTTTTCTTCCAGTTATGAATGGAAGTTGGAAATTTTTCCAGAAGTTGAATTGTGCTCGGGCGTCGGTTAAAGTAAAACCACCCCAATTCATTGGGAACAGTTTTCAAAGAAAAAAAGCGTCTGAAGAGGGACAGATTATAAATTATTTTGTGATGTGCGCAGAGCAGTTCAAACCCTATAATTGTTCTAATGGAATTTGGGGTAAGCTGACTTAAGTTTATTTTGTAGTGGTCTAAGACGCTAGACAGTAAGCTGCTAAGGGGAATTCTAAGACCGGCCTGTAGTTGATGTTCATAAAGGGTTATAAAACCCTGAGGAGGATTGTTAGCTCGGTCAACTTTTGAAGGAGCTTTAACTGGCAAATTATTTGGAATAAAATATTTTGACAAAATTTGATCAATATTTTTTCTGCTTAAGGTAGAAGAGATGGAGCTAGCAAAGATCCCTTTTGTAATATCTTCTACCTCAGTACCCTCAGCTTCAGGAACTCCTGTTTCGCTACTTTGTTCAGATATTTTAATATCACTAGCTGTTTTAGTAGTTTCCTTTTTAACAATCTCCATTTTAAGACTATTTGAAAGGTTAGCCTTAAGAGATTGTCTAATTGATTTTCTAAGAGGAGTTGTCGTTTTGGAAGAAATTGGTGATTCACCGCTCGCTGGAGGTGGAATACTGTGGACAGAAGATGAAGGATTGAGATTACCAACAGATTCTGTATTGATATCCTTAGAAGGGGAAGGTTCAACATAAGATGCAGATTTAACATGTTCTGATGAGTTAGAATGATCTTCGGAAGACATACCTGAAGTTGAGTAAAGGGAAATTCTGGAAATGATGGAGGAAAACCCAAGGGAATGTTTAGCTTTGCAGGAGGTGAATAATGAAGTTGCTGATGAAGGTTTGCCAGAAAGTTGCAGGTTGCGTGGGAAAATTATTCACAATTGAAGATTATAGTGAATTTGAATTAATTCGAACCGTTTCGGATAACGTATACGGTGAGAGGTAATGATTGCGTTTGAATAAAAACGCGTGCGAGAATTAATGGTTATCATTTATCCTTTGTTGGTACCGAGGCGTACGTTTATTCTTAGCAGCCAAGCGTTGTTTTTGATAATTTCGAAGCATCAGAATTACTTCACAAAGTAAGACGATGAGCTCGGAGGTATTGAAATGTTATCGTCAAGTCGGGATATAAATATATATACCGACTTGAGGAGGTATTGATATAACATAATTCAAATACTTCCTAATAAAAAGGGATAAGATAAACAAGATCATAACAGACCGATAATCCAGGAGAAAATCCCGGATATAGTTCAACAATAACAATAGGTAATATGTTTCATATATAGAGGAATCTGATTAGAGGGAGGGGGAGGATTCAATTATACCATTACTGACTTTATCATCGGAGTGGAATCCCCGGGGACCACCTCGGGATTTCTCTCTAACATTGTTTACTTTACAGATAATTGAAGATTATTGCGTGGAGCTCGGTGTCTTCAGCTCGGTCAATCCCAATTTGCCCGAGGTACATATTTGAGCTTCATCACTTTACAAGAACAATTCCTTGTTCATCACAATTTGATCACATTGTAATATTGTGATGAAAGTTATTGATTCATTACTAATTTTAGTGATTAATTAACATTCTATATATGTTAATTCCCATTGTTGTAAAAACACTGTTAATGAACGATATTTATTCGCTGAGAATGTGTATAAATTCGTTTTAACAATTGTGTTTTACTAGAAAATTAATATCCTTATTCTTCTTTGCTAATTATCTTTTCATTGTCCTCATTGTAGTCTTCCAGATACACACTAGATCATCTGAAATTATCTTGCCCAAGTAAACAAATTTTTGTGAGTGGTTTCTCAAGATTCTCAACAGGGTGAATTCAAAATCCAAATGGCGAGCGAAGCTGTCTCTACTGTTTTGAATACCATTCCGGATTTGCTGGATGATGATGAATTCAAGTTGTTAGAAGGAGTGAAGAATCAAGTTGAGAATGTTGTAGCCGAGTTGAAACAGATGCTACCTTTCCTAAAAGCCGCAGATCGTGTACAACTCAAAGACGAGAGGATCAGGAATTATTTGATGGAAACTAGTCGTCTGGCTTACAGAATTGAGGATGTCTTGGAAGCTTATGCTGTCCAATCATCCCGCAGGCAAGGAAGCGGCATCCGAGGTTTCTTTAAAAGATGTTCTTGCATTATGGGTGAAAATATAGCTCTACACAAAGTTGGTTCAGAGATTGAGAATATTAAGACCGAGTTGAACAACATCAGGACGAGCTTAGAGACTTGGGCATCAAATTCTCATGTTTCTATCCGGGAACCTCAAAATTCGAATCAAAATCGAACAACCTACGCCCATGAAGTCAAGGAATATTTTGTTGGGATGAAAGATGATATAAGGGAGCTTGTATCCCTCGTGACTGATGAGGAAAGATCCCACCGAGTTATTTCAATCCATGGGATCGCTGGACTTGGTAAGACCACTCTTGCTAGGAAAATTTACTACAACATTGAGGTTCAGCGTTGTTTCAAAGCCTTTGCTTGGGTTTCAGTTAACCAGCAGTTCTCTACGAAAAATGTAATTGGACTCATTCTGAAGCAACTTCTTCCAGATCAAAAGAAGGAAGCCGTCAACAAGATGGAAGAAACAGAACTGGTTACGGAGCTTTATAAACTACAGAAAGAGTCAAAATGCCTGGTTGTTCTTGACGACTTGTGGAAAATCAATGACTGGAAATGTCTAAGACGAGCATTTCCAATTGTAGAGTCAAATAGCAAAATACTGATTACAACTCGGGACAAAAACCTAGCAGAAGTTGAATTTTCCTATCGACTCAGTTGTTTGAGTATAGATGAAGGCTGGGAACTACTTCGAAAGAAAGCATTCGCCAAAAGAGCCGTTAAAGGTAACTCTCGATTTATTTTGTTTCCTTATTTAACTATTTAAGATTCTCTAAATTAATGGTGAAGCAGATCAAAATTATGATTATGACAAAAAATAAAGTAAATAAAATAAAATATATATGTTCGTCGAAATTAATACATTTATGTTGAAATTAATAGAGAAATGTAATTTATGTGGTTGTTTAATTTGCAGATGTTGAAATTGATCCAAAGTTGGAAGATATAGGGAGAGAAATTGTAGTAAAATGTGAGAATTTACCCTTAGCAATCTCTACTCTTGGTGGCATTCTGAGTCAAAAGAGTTCTTTGCGAGAATGGCAAACTGTGAATAAAAATATTGATTTTTATAGAAGGATGGCTGAAGGCAGTATTGATGGGTATCCGTATGGTGTCATATTTTAAGTGTTGGTTTTAAAGCTATGATGAGTTGCCTTATCATTAGGGCATTTTCACGAGCATGAAGATATAAGATCTGAGTTGTTGTCTCAAATTATATGTATAACTTTCATCATACGTATCCAATTTTTGTTACATTTAACATTTTCTAATTTGCTACTATAGAGTTAAGTTTTACGATATAATTAAACATTTATTTTATGACAAAATTTAAACTCTCTAAGGGCTATGGATTAATTACACTTCGTCACCCTATATTTTGTAGGTAGCTGTACTTTGTCATTCTATACTTTCAAAATATACACTTTGCCACCCTTTAAAGTAACGGTACTAGTCATGCAAAATGACCCCACATTAATGTTACTTATAATTGGACAAAAATACCCTTGTCTTTATGTAATTTTTTCCCTAAAATCTTATTTAGCATTTCTTTTCCAAAAATTTTGTAAAAATAAAATTTCGTGACTTGTTTGCCAAAAATGGGCAAGACTCAAAAAATAGCTATGGTGGACTATTTTCATGTCATTTTTTGCGCCCCACCTATATTGGTAATGTGTTATCTAGTGAACGGTGTTAAAAAAATGAAAATATAAATTTTTTAAAAAGGTAGTTTGGAAAAAACGGTAGATTCAAAAAGAAGCTATTGTGAACTTTTTTCATGTCATTTTTTTCACCCACCTATATTAGTAATGTTCTTTCTAGTGAGCGGTATTAAAAAATAAAAATGTAATTTTTTTCGTTGGTTATAACCAATGTTTTTTCCTTGAAAATGGAAAAAAAATCAAATACTGGTTATTGTGAACTGTTTTCATGTCATTTTTTGCACCCTCTTTTATTGGTAATACGTTATCTAGTGACTGGTATTAAAAAGAATAAAATTGTAAATTTTTTTAAAAATCATCATTTTTCGTGGGCTATGTAAGCCACATTTTTTTTGGCAAAAAACGGAATGGCTTAAAAACTTGCTAAATAAGCAATTTTCATCTCATTTTTTGCACCCACCTATATTGGTTATGTGCTACCTAATGAACGATATAAAAACAATGTTTTTTTTTTGAAAAATCATTATTTTACGAGGTATATAACCCACATTTTTAAGGGCTTTTTTCCCAAATTTTATTTATGAGGATTATACGTTGATGGCGGACGTACTCAACACCATTATGACAAGAGTAAAACCAATTAAACAAGTAAATACGGAGGTCTCATTTACATAATTTGAGTGACTTCTGTTTGAAAATAATATGGATAGCGCATATTCATATCATTGCAAACTCCTATACCTTCTTCCAAAAGACTACATTCTAAACTAGGGAAAAGTATTGAACATTTGTGCGGTTCACAGACAATTAACAAAAACAAAATACCCTATGTTTTTTTGGTAACCCACGTTTTTTAGCTGAAAACGGCAAGACTGAAAAACCTACTATTGTGGACTAATTTCATGTCATTTTTTTTTACCCACATATATTGGTAATGTGCTATCTAGTGAATGGTATTAAAAAAAATATAAATATAAACTTTTTTGAAAAAAAATCATTTTTCGTGGGGCTATAACCTACGTTTTTTTTGGCTGAAAACAGCAAGACTTAAAAACTGGCAATTGTGGACTGTTTCCATGTCTTTTTTTGCACTCACCTACATTGGTAATGTGTTATCTACTGCATGGTGTTAAAAATAGAAATGTAATTTTTTTAAAATCATCATTTTTCATGATTATTTTTGCTAAAAACGGAAAGACTCAAAAACTAACTATTGTCTACTATTTTTTGTCATTTTTTGCACCCACCTTTATTAGTAATATGCTACTAGTGAATGGTGTTAAAAAATTAAAAATATAATTTTTTTTTGAAAATTCATCATTTTTCGTTAGTTATAACTGAAATTTTTATCCCAAAAACGGAATAACTCAACAACTTGCTATTGTGGACTAGTTTCATGTCATTTTTTGCACTCACCTACAATGAGAATGTGATATCTAATGAACGGTGTTAAAAATTTCTGGGTTATAAGTTATAACACACGTTTTTTGCCAAAAATGGCAAAGACAGAAAAACTTCCTATTGTGGGCTGTTTTCATGTCATTTTTTGCACCCACCCAGTGGCGGAAGTAGAAATTTTAGTTGGTGGGGAGAAAATTAATTTTAGTATAATCAAATAATATATTATTTTTATTTTTCTATATAATATTTTTATTATTTTTTTTAGTTTTTTATTTGATTTAACTCTAATATATGTTTAATTATTAATATACATGTATGGCATGTAAGCTACTAAATTTTTATTTTTTTTTGACAATTTTCAAATACAAATATGTGAATTGTAGTTTAGTATGAAACATTTATGACTAATGTTTTTAATCACTTTATAGATATTTCTAAAAGTTATAATTATAATTTATAAAAACAATGAGAGAATAAGAATAAAATTTTAAAAGTATTATTAACTATTAGAAGTACATCATTGTACTTTTATTTTATTATACAATTTTATTTCACTTTACTTTTCTATTATAAATTTAGTTAATAAAATGGTAAAATTTTATTTTAGTTCTTTTCAATTTTATAACCCATCTAAATCAATAAAAACCATTGAATTTTACAAATTAGTTAAATTAAGACAATATTATTAAATATGCAAGGCATAACAATACATATTTTAAATAAAAATTGTATATATAAATTGTATAAAATAGTAAAAATAATATAATATTATTATATGTTCAAATCATAAAAATAATACCTTAAATAAACATTAGATAAGAATAGTAATAAGCAATTGAGTAGTAATTGCGTAATTGCTTAAAATTAGTATGATAAAATGGGAATAATTACCATTTTTTAAAAATTTGAATAAATATTTAATTTATATAAGTAATTTAGTTTAAGATAATTAGTGAGGGCAAAATCAAGATAACTACTATTTAAAAAACTAAATAAATTATACTAATTTTTTACAAATTTGGTGGAGTTAGTAGGAGCAATTGCCCCCAGTCCACATGATGTAGCTCCGCCACTGCACCCACCTATATTGAGAATGTGTTATCTAGTGAATGGTGTTAAAAATAAAAATGTAATTTTTTTGAATAATTATCATTTTTCGTGGGATTTAACCCACGTTTTTTTCCCAAAACCAAAAGACTCCAAAACTGGCTATTGTTGACTATTTTCATGTCATTTTTTGCACCCCACCTATATTGGTAATGTGCTATTTTTTGAACTGTGTCAAAAAATAAAAATATAAATTTTTTGAAAAATAATCATTTTTCGTGGGCTACCAACGTTTTTTGGCCAAAACCGCAAGACTAAAAAACTGTCTATTGTGAACTATTTTCATACCATTTTTTGCACCCACCTATACCGATAATGTGCTATCTTATGAATGGTGTTAAAAAATTAGAAATGTAAATTTTTTCAAAAACTATCATTTTTCGTGGTCTACAACTCACATTTTTTGGTTGAAAATACAAAATTCAAAAACTTTCTATTATAGACTGTTTTCAAGTCATTTTTCACACCCCCACCTATATTGAAAATGTGCTATTAAGTTGACAGTGTTGAAAAAAAAAAGAAAATATAAATTTTTTAAAAATCATCATTTTTTCGTGGGATATAACCCACGTTTTTTAGTAGAAAATTGCAAGATTCAAAAATTGGATATTGTAGATTATTTTTTGTCATTTTTTGCACTCATCTATATTAGTAATGTGCTACTAGTGAACCATGTTAAAAATAGAAATATAATTTTTTTTTAAATCATCATTTTTGGTGGGCTAACAAACTTTTTTTTGTTGAAAATTGCAAGACTCAAAAACTGGCTAATGTCACTTTTTGCACCCACCTATATTGGTAACATGCTATCTAGTATACAGTTTTAAAAAAATAAAAATGTAAATTTTTTCACATTTTTGGGCCAAAAATAGCAATATTTAAAAACTTGCTACTGTGAACTGTTTTCTTGTCATTTTTTTCAACCACCTATACTGTGAATGTGCTATCTAGTGAACGATGAAAACAAATGTAAACTTTTTGAAAAATCATCAACTTTCGTTGGCTATCAGCCACGTTTTTTGGCCAATAACAGCAAAATTCAAAGCTAGCTATTGTGGAATGTTTTCTTGTCATTTTTCGCAGCCACCTACATTTGTAATGTGATATCTTGTGAATATTGTTAAAAAATAAAAATGTAAATTTTTTTCAAAAAAAAAATAGTTTTTTGTAGGCTATAACTCGCGTTTTTTGGCCAAAAATAGGAAGACTCAAAAAGTTGTATTATTGACTATTTTCATGTCATTTTTTGTACCCACTTATATTAAAAATTTTATATCTAGTGAACGATTTTAAAAAATAAAAATGAATTTTTAAAAAACAATCATAATTTTTGTAGGCAACTCACGTTTTTTGGCCAAAAATGCAAGATTAAAAAATTGACTATTGTAGACTATTTTCATGTCATTTTCCACACCCAACAATATTGGTAATGTGCTATCTTTTGAGTAATGTTAAAAAAAATAGAAATATATTTTTTGTTTCAAAAAACATCATTTTTGTGAGTTACAACCCACGTTTTTTGGCCAAAATCGGCAAGAATTAAAAACTTGCTATTATGGATGGTTTTCATTTCATTTTTTGCACCCACATATATTGGGAATGTGCTATCCGGTGAAAAGAGTTGAAAAAAACATAAATATAAATTTTTTGAAAAATTATCATCTTTCATGGGATATAATCTACGTTTTTTGGCTAAAAACGGCAAGACTTAACAACTGGATATTGTGGACTATTTCATGTCATTTTTACACCAACCTATACTGGTAACGTGATATCTAGTGAACCATGTTAAAAAATATAAATGTAAATTTTTTAAAAATCATCATTTTTTGTGGGCTAACAAACATTTTTTTGGTTAAAACGGCAAAGCTCAAAAATTGGCTATTGTGAACTGTTTTCATGTTACTTTTTCACCCAATTATATTCGTAATATGCTATCGGTGAACGGTTTTAAAAAATAGAAATATAATTTTTTTCAAAAACCGTCATTTTTCTTGGTAACCAACGTTTTTTGGCCGAAAACAGCAAGAATCAAAAACTTGCTATTGTGGACTATTTTCATGTCATTTTTTGAAACCACCTATATTGAGAATGTGCTATATAGTGAATGATGTTAAAAAATGAAAATGTAAACTTTTCAAAAAATCATCAATTTTCGTTGGCTATCAACCACGTTTTTTGGCCAATAACTGCAAGAATAAAAAACTAGCTATTGTGGAATATTTTCATGTCATTTTTTGCATCCACCTATATTGATAATGTGCTATCTTGTGAATGGTGTTAAAAAAATAAAAATGTAAATTTTTTCAAAAACAACATTTTTTGTGGGTTATAACCCACGTTTTTTAGCCGAAAACGGCAAGACTTTTTTTTCAAATTAATCCTTCAAGATGTACATAAACATTGAAGCTTTAACTTTGTGCACCATTCGGCAAACAAAATTCATCTCACATTATGGTCCCTCAAAATTGAATTCTCTTCCAACTAATTTCATATACATCCAAATTTGACAGACAAAATCCACTTGAGAATTAACCCCTCAAAATGTTGTATTGTGGACTATTTTCATGTCATTTTTTGTACTCACCTATATTAAAAATTTTCTATCTAGTGAACAGTGTTAAAATATATAAATGTAATTCTTTTTAAAAATTATCAGTTTTGGTGGGTTCTAACCCTCGTTTTTTTGCCAAAAATGGCAATGTTCAAAAACTGGCTATTGTGGACTCTTTTCATGTTATTTTTTGCACCCACCTATATTGATAATGTGTTATATTTTGAATGGTGTTAAAAAATATAAATGTAAATTTTTTTCAAAAACCATCATTTTTCGTGGGCAATAACAGACATTGTTTGGTTGAAAATGACATGACTCAAAAACTGGCTTATGTGGACTGTTTTCATGTCATTTTTTGCATCCACCTAGTGACCATTGTTAAAAAAATAGAAATGTAAATTTTTTAAAAATCATCAGTTTCCGTTATGTTTTTTGGCCAAATGCGACAAGACTCAAAAAGTGACTATTTTGGACCATTTTTTGTCATTTTTTGCACTCATCTTTATTGGTAATGTACTATCTACTGAACGATGTAATTGTTAACAAATTTGAAATGTAAATTTTTTCAACCATCATTTTTCGTGGGCTATAAACTACGTTTTTTGGATGAAAATGACAATACTCAAAAACTGGTTATTGTGGACTATTTTCATGTTATTTTCTGCACCCACCTATATTGGTGTTGTGTTATCTAATGAACAGTGTTAAAATATATATAAATATTTTTTTTTTAAAACCGTCATTTTTCTTGGGCTATAACCCACATTTTTTGGCCGAAAATGGGAAGAGTCAAAAACTTGCTATCGTGGACAGCTTTCATGTTATTTTTACACTCACTTATATTGGGAATGTCCTATCTAGTGAATGGCGTTAAAAAAATAAAAATGTAAATTTTTGAAAAAATCATCATTTTTCCTGGGGTATAACCCACATTTTTTTACCAAAAGTGACAAGACTCAAAAACGGGCTATTGTGGACAGTTTTCATATCATTTTTTGAATCACCTATATTGGTAATGTGTTATCTTGTCAACGGTGTTAAAAAAATAAAAAAAAAGTAAATTTTTTCAAAAAGTATCATTTTTGGTGGGTTATAACCCACATTTTTTAGTCGAAAACGACAATAGTCAAAATTTTCTATTGTGAACAGTTTTCATATCTTTTTTGCACCCCACCTATATTGGTGATGTATTATCTAGTGAACAGTGTTAAAAATAATAGAAATGAAATTTTTTACAAAAATCATCATTTTTTGTGGGATATAACCCCCGTTTTTTTGGCCGAAAACTGCAAACGGTAAGGTGCTATCTAGTGAAGGGTGTTAAAAAATAGAAATGTAAATGTTTTTCAAAATCATCATTTTTCGTGGGTTATAACACACGTTCTTTGGTTGAAAATGTCAATGCTCAAAAACTAGCTATTGTGGACAGTTTTCATGTAATATTTTGCACCCACCTATATTGGTAATGATGTGCTATTTTGTGAATAGTGCTAAAAATGGAAATGTAAATTTTTTAAAAAATTATCAATTTTTGTGACTTTTTTTCGCAAAAAAAGAGCAAGATTCAAAAACTGACTATTGTGAATTGTTTTTATGTCATTTTTGGCACCTACCTATATTGATAATGTGCTATCTAGTAAATGGTGTTAAAAAATAAAAATGTAATTTTTTTTCAAAAAATATTATTTTACTTGGGCTATAAACCCACGTTTTTCGGTAAAAAACGAAAAGGTTTAAAAAGTTGCTATTGTGGACTGTTTTCATGTTATTTTTGCACCCACCTATATTAGTAATGTTATATCTAATAAATGATGTTAAAAATGAAAATTTAAATTTTTTAAAAATTATCATTTTTCGTCGGTTATAACCCACGTTTTTTGCCTAAAAACGGCAAAAATCAAATACTGGCTATTGTGGACTGTTTTCATGTCATTTTTTGCACCCTCCTTTATTGGTAATGTACTATCTAGTGAACTATATTAAAAAGAATAAAATTATAAATTTTTTTAAAAATCATTATTTTTCGTGGGCTATATAACCCACGGTTTTTGGCAAAAAAATAGAATGGCTTAAAAACTTGCTAAATAAACTACTTTTATCTCATTTTTTGCACCCACCTATATTGATTATGTGCTACCTAGTGAATGGCGTTAAAAAAATAAAATGTAAATTTTTTCAAAAATCATCAATTTTTTGTGGTTTATAACCCCGTTTTTTAAGGGCGCTAGCCCAAATTTTATTTATGAGGAATATACGTTGATGGCTTGCGTACCCAACACCATTATTACAAGAGTAAAAGTAATTAAACAAGTAAATTAGGAGAACTCTTCCTTTACATAATTGGGGTGACTACAGTGTTAAAATAATATGGATAGCACATATTCATATTATTGCAAGCTCCAGTGTCTTCTACCAAAAGACTATATTCTAAACTGGGTAAAAATATTGAGCCTTTGTGCGGTTCACAAATAATTAACAAAAACAAAGTACCACATGTTTTTTGGTAACCCACGATTTTTGGCTGAAAACAGCAAGACTGAAAAACCTGCTATGTTTTTTGGCCAAAAACGGCAAGACTCAAAAAGTTGCTATTATAGCCTGTTTTCATGTCATTTTTTGCACCCACCTATATTGATAATGTGTAATCTAGTGAACAGTGTTAAAAATAGAAATGTAATTTTTTTTTTCAAATACCATCATTTTTCGTGTGCTATAACTGACGTTTTTCGGATAAAAATGGCAAGACTCAAACATGGGTCTTTATGGATTGCTTTCATGTCATTTTTTGCACACCCCTCCCCCCCCCCCTATATTGGTAATGTTCTATCTAGTGAACGGTGTTAAAAAATAGAAATATAAATTTTTTGAAAAACAATCATTTTTCGTGGGCTATAACGCATGTTTTTTTGCTATAAAAAGCCTAATATAATGGCAGTTTATACGTCAATCCCTTAACTATTCATACATTATACACGAATCATATCACTATTTATTGATATGTTATACGTCAATCTATGATACGTGAATTAATGATACGTTATATGCCAACCAAAATGATCCTTTATAAGTGGATCATAAAGCTAATATAATGACAGTTTATACGTCAATTCACTAATTATTCATATATTATACGCAAATAATACTACTCAATCATATATTATACGCTAATTCATGATACACAAATTATTGATACTTATATACCAATCAAAATGATACTTTGTACGCGAATCATAAAACTATTCAAATGATGATATAATGGTAGTTTATACGTCAATCCACTAACTATTCATACATTATACGTGAATAATGATATTACTACTCATTGATATGTTATAGGCCAGTTCATGATATGTTATACTTGAAGTGCATTATATGTGCATGTGGGGGTGAGTTAATAATGTTGTGGCATATATGCGACGGTCATACAGGAGATGAAATTGATAATTAATCACCATTAAAATAGTGATTCTAATTTTTTTTTAATGTTTTATCACCGTTGAAATGGTGGTTGCATATATAAACCCTGTTTCGTAGGAGATCAAGTGATAAAGAAATTAATGATTCATAATTCTCATAATTTGCCCAGAAAACCATTCCTTCACTGATTCTCAAAGTCATGGCTACTCATTCAATTTCAACGTGCCTTCTTCCTCTGATCTTAGAAGCCTGATTTTCTCCTATATCTAATCAGGCCACCAATTCCAAAATTCAATTTAAGGCTCTTTATGGGATCAATGTGTGCTTTCCTTTCTCCCAATATCATTCTCATCCTTCAATGGAATCTTGGGGCTAGACATGTTTTTTAGCCTCTGTGTACTAGAAAAGACAAAAGTATAGACTAAAGAAAACTTGTACAATATTCCAGCATTGCTTTGATTAAAGTTAAAGTTGATATTGACAGTGGAAATATTTGACAAATTTGCTTGTTTCTTAGGCATCTGTGCTAGATTAACTTCATTGGATTCTCACAGCCTGGTTTTAACTAATATTCTTGTCAAATTTTCCAAAACTACATACAGTTCGGCATCAAATTTTCAATGATGAGAGAAAATTCAAGATCTTCAATTGAAGCATCCTGCGATCGAATTGTTCGTAGGATGGTAAGCCTTCCTAGAAACATTTTAGGAGGTTTTTCGAGAGCAATGGGACAAAGTATGGATCTCATTGCAGGAAGAAGACACCATCATCATCATATACTACCACCAAGTTTGCCATTTCAACAATATCCCTCCTCTTCAGATCCTTCTTTGAATGATCAACTGAATATATTCCCTTCACAAAATTTTCTACAGCCCTCAATGATACAAGAGGAATGGGCATTTCTAGCTAATTTTGAGCAGCAATATGGCACAACACATCCCTTCTTCTACGTGTGCTGTTTCGTTGATGCACTAAAGATGGCTCAGGATGAACACAAGTTCATCTTTATGTACTTGCATTCTCCTGAGCACCCTTTCACTCCCTCTTTCTGTAGGGAGACATTAGGATCAGAGCTTGTAGTACAGTTTCTTGATGCAAACTTTATTTGTTGGGGTGCACTTGCAAGTAGAGGTGAGGGATTTCATTTGGCTTCAACATTAAGGGCTTCAAGCTTTCCATTCTGTGCAGTTGTGGCTCCAGCTTCTGGTGATAATTTAGCAGTTCTACAGCAGGTCAGAGTGAATTAACAGTCAAAAACTTTCTGTTATTTTGATCATTTTCTTTCCCAAATATTAGTCCTCTATGCCCTGCCCTCCTTTGGCTTGTGATTTCTATGGCTATATTAGTCCCTTTAGGCACACACAGAAAGTTGAGTGCAAATTACATCATCACTAAAATTAGGAGAAAACATGCCATTAAATATGGTTGTTGGTTGATAAACTTGACATCTGAACATGAATTCAAAATCACTAATGCTGAGTTATTCGCGGTCTATTTCATTTCTATTGAGCATTAATTTAGTGGAAAAAGAGAAGGAAAGTACTCCTATCCCATGAAGTATTGATATCCTATTCTTTGGATATTTGTCAAGCTTGAAAATGTGCATTAAGGCAGACTATCAGCCAAGATTAGGCTCAATTGAGCAGTTGGTCCCTTAAATAAACTACCATCATTGAGTTTTCAAGTAATGATTCTGTTGCTTCAATATTTAAGAATTGATTCACAGTACATTAAAAAAACTGTGCAACAATGTTATAGATTGAAGGGCCAGTCTCCCCTGCTGAATTGGTGGAGATACTACAAAGGACAATGGAAGAGCAAGGATTGGCATTTGGCAGTGCAAGGTTCAAGGAAGAAGCAAAAAGAAGAGCAGATCGTCGGTTAAGAGAAGAACAAGATGTTGCTTATATTTCAGCTCTCCAGATAGATCAGGTGAATTTTTGTTTATACTTTTCATGCTTCAAATTAGTAGAACAAACTGATATGGAAAAGTTTCCCAATTGCTCCAGGAGAAAGAAAAGTTAAAGAATTTAGCTTCAGAACAAAGAGTTCCTGTTCCTGACCTCGCTGGTTCTTCCAATTCATCTAACCAAGTGAAAATCAAACAAGGTCCTATAAAGCAGCAAAGCAGCAAAGTCAAGATAACCGCGAAAACAGGAGAAGCCCTGCTGCATAAAGACAATGCCAGTGGAAAAGGAAATGCCCAAGAAACAAAGGTGATTTGTTAAGATATATGCTCTTCAAAGTATGCATATAAATTCTTTTAGTTAATCTGTGAAGCGGGTTCATATATAAAATGGGAGTTAAAAGTGATTTTAACGCACAATAAAAGTGGCAGGAAATTAAAATCGCGATTTCAACTGCCATTAATTATCCGTTTAATAGATGAACTACGTTTTATATATGAACCAGTTTCACGGGAGTTTTTGTGAAATTTTCTTAATGTTTCATATGATCATCAGTTTAATTGAATGAATAACTTCTTGTTCTACTTATTGTACAGATATTGATAAGGTTTCCAAATGGGGAGAGAAGGGAACAAAGTTTCTTGAGTACAGATAAAGTCCAAGCAATATTTAGGTACATCAATTCATTAGCTTTGCCTGGAATCAACAATTACAGACTCATTTCAAACTTCCCAAGAAAGGTTTATGGTGTTGATCAAATGGGAATGACTCTTACAGATGCTGGCCTCCATCCCAAAGCTAGTCTCTTCTTGGAGTTTCTTTGACTGTTCTTGAGTCTCAGAACATATTCATAAGAAATTTTCCCACTATCAACTCAGTTTGCATGGCATTTTTGTGTATGCATATTTCCCCCCTCTAACAAAGAAAGATCTTCTTTGCTGTATTATTTACTTTAACATTCCAAAACAGAAAGAAATAGCGGACATTATATCTTGGCTGCGAATAAATTCTTTTTTCTATTTCAATTTGGCCACATATCTATAAAAAAAAATAGTATATTAATGGTCATTTCGTTAAACTCAACCGTTTTCTATGCATTTTTTCGTTAAATGCAAATATTCCTTTCTATTAAAATGATATTTGTGAATGCATGTAAAATTTAAGCACAAAATTGTAGATGAACATCTACTATTCTAAATTATAGATCCTATCAATTAACCTCATTTTCAAGTATAATATTATTTTAAAATTTAAAAAAAATAAATTTAACAAAAATTTTTAAAGGTAATGGTTGAATTTTACATAATGGCTACTAAAATACCTCTTTTGATACATGAATGACCAAGTTAAAACAAAGAAAAAAAATAGTGACAAAAAGTACATCAGCTGAATAGTTTAGTGGATGAGGTATTTTGCTCTATACCCAAAGACAATCCAATAAAACTTTTGTACATTTTAAAATGTGCTTATTTTTCTACAAGAAAAAGAATATGGTAAATTACTTCAATCGTGGCTTAACTTAGGGATTTATTTTGTTTTTGTCCTTAATATTTAAAAGGTTTCATTTTCGTCCCTCATATTGCATTTTTAATTTTCAATAGTCCTTTGTTTACTTTTTATGCTAGAAAAATCTAACTCCAGTGACCATTTAACGTGCATATGTCTAATCCAACTAATTTGTATACACTTATTTTTGTCATATATGAGCTAAATATTTATTTAAGTTGAATTTTAAGTTGGAAAAGAATGAACGAGGGACGATTTTAAAATCAAATTATAACATGAGAAACAAAAATAATACTTTTTAAAAAATAAGGATAAAAGCGAAATAAATCCCAAATTGATGAACAAGTAAGTTACCCAAAAGAATATAAAAGCATCTAAAGTGTGTGATACAAGCTCCAAATGCTTTATCTTTCAAAAACTTTAGCAATTTAAAGTTTACAAAATATCACATATTAGCTATTGCAAGTGAAAAAGTAAGCCAAATATGTAGCTTTTAATGTTGAGTACAAAATTTAATCATATTACCTTTAAGCAATTCCAGGGTCATCATTTCAAACAGAAATTTGTCAATGTAAATTTCTTAGGTTTTCTTGGTCAACAAAGCAAAAGGCTAAAGCAAGAATTGGAACATCTTTATATCCAAAATAGTCATCTAGTGACCACTTCAAGAGTATTAAGGTTTGTTGGAGTTAGAGCCAAACCCTACCTCAATAGCATTTTTTTTCTTTCTTGATTCGAAAACTCTATTTTTAACATACGATCTAATTTACATAAAACGCTAACAAAGATTTCGGATGAAATAAAGATTTCGGATAAGATAGTATGAGATACAACCTAGTGTTGAAATTAACTGTAATAGTTTAAGATTTGTTATAATAGAATCATTCAAAGGAAATTAAAACAAAAAACAAAAAACAAATTAGAGGTATAGTCAACTAAGTCACAAACTCATTTTTCCTTTGAATAAAAGTTGAAGAATTTTAAAAGACAAAGGTGAAAAACACATGGCTCGAGAACAGCAAATATGTGAGTAAAAAATTCGTCTATGCAAGATTTTGTCTTTTCCTTTTTTTTTTTTTTTCTCCCTTTCACAATTCATACTTTAGAATTAATTATTCAAAACAACACAAATCATATGAAAATTTTTTGTCTTAAAATGCTTTGTAAATTGTTCTTATTTTTCTATATAGGTACATTTCATTAGTGGTTTTTAGTTTATAACATTCAAAATTTGTTTGGAAATAGAAAAATAAAAAAAAAACTAAAATAAAATTTATTTGCAATTAATTGGAATTTCTTTATTGACTTTTGGAGAATATTTCTTTTAATGGCTATAATTATTATGTATATATATTTCTTGGCAAAAACTCTTATACCACATACGTGGTCCGTGAATTATATATTAATACACTAATTTTTATATATTATATAATTTTATATATTAACTTTATATATACTATATACTAATATTTTTTATACTTTATACAATAATATTATAATTTTATAAACATTATATATTAATTTTTTATATTTTATAATTTCAATTAATCCTAGCAAAGCCCACAAATTCTCTGTTGTTGTCGACAATGGCGGCGACAACTTCCCTATAACTGTAATAATACGTCCATGGCGAACAAAGTTATGTTCATTTATGGCTGTCCTAGTGCAGCTTTGCGTGAGGAGTACATATTCTCTTTCATGTTTTGCTTGCCGCCATGCTTTGAAGTTTCCCGCCCTTTCCAGATCATATTCAAAAATGAAGCTTCAAACTCTTATTCCACAAATAATCTCGAGCGAATCGACCATCTTAGACTCGGCAATGAAAGAGGGTGTTTATACATATAATCTTCGATTGAGAAATTTGGGTAAACAAGGGAAGATAACTGAAGCCAGGAATATATTCGATGAAATG
Source organism: Ophiorrhiza pumila (assembly GCA_016586305.1). Lineage (NCBI taxonomy): Eukaryota > Viridiplantae > Streptophyta > Magnoliopsida > Gentianales > Rubiaceae > Ophiorrhiza > Ophiorrhiza pumila. The sequence continues at coordinate 10,271,918 of BLIW01000004.1, forward strand.
CCTATAAGAGATGTTGTTTCTTATGCTTCCATGATTACGATTTATCTTAAACAAAATGATTTTCCTAGAGCTGAAAGTTTGTATAATACGATGCCTGAGAAAAATGTAGTGGTTGATTCAGCAATGGTCCACGCTTATGCCAAGGTGGGAAGGGTCCATTTTGCTCGGAAGATCTTTGATTGTATGCCTTGTAAAAATGTGTATTCTTGGACTGGTTTGATTTCTGGCTATTTGCAATATGGCAGGGTGGATGAGGCTTGTAAACTCTTTAGAGAAATGCCTGAAAAAAATGAGGTTTCTTGGACTACAATGTTGTTGGGTTTTGCTCGAAATGGTTTGATTGATCAGGCGCGAGAAACTTTCAATCAAATTCCTGAAAAAAATGTGGTTTCTTGGACAGCCATGATCAGGGCTTATGTGGAGAACTCTCAAGTTGATCATGCCCTTCAGCTCTTCTATCAAATGCCAGAGCGTAATTTGTATTCATGGAATATAATGATACAAGGTTGCTTGGATTGTGATAGACTGAATGAAGCTGTGCTGTTATTTAATTCTATGCCGTATAGGAATGCAGTTTCCTGGACAACTATGGTTACTGGTCTTGCACATAAAGGATTTATCGATTTGGCAAGGAATTATTTTGATCAAATGCCAAGCAAAGATGTAGCTGCTTGGAATGCGATGATCACAGCTTATGCTGATGAAGGGTTCATGGTTGAGGCTGGTGATCTTTTCAATTTGATGACAGATCGAAACACAGTGACTTGGAATTCAATGATTGATGGGCATGCTAAAAACGGGCCTCAAGACGAAGCTCTCAAGCTATTCATTCTCATGCTACGCAGCTCCCATAAAGCAAACGTGATTACTCTCACTAGTGTATTGATTGCATGTCAGGGAATTCTTGAGCTGTTGCAAGCTCATGCTCTTGTTATCCGGCTTGGTCTAGAGTCGGAGACCTCATTGACCAATGCTCTTGTTACTATGTATTCTAAGAGTGGAGATCTTATCTCTGCCAGACTTGTGTTTGAGAACCTTCAGATAAAAGACGTATTGTCATGGACCGCAATGATTCTAGCATATTCTAACCATGGTTACGGTAATCAAGCATTACAGACATTTGCGCGAATGCTGCGATCAGGTAACAAACCAGACGAAGTTACTTTTGTGGGAGTCTTGTCAGCTTGTAGTCATGGAGGTCTTGTGAAGAAAGGTCAAAAGCTTTTTGACTCAATGAGGGCTGCCTATGATATAATTCCAAATAAAGAGCATTACTGTTGTCTAGTTGATATCCTTGGTAGAGCTGGACTAATCAATGAGGCTGCCAAAGTGATTTCCCAACTGCCTCCGGGAGAATGTGATGGTGCCATTATAGGGGCACTACTGGGATCCTGCAAGTTGCATGGGGAGGTTACCTTGGTGAATCTCTTGGGAGAGAAATTATTAGAGCTTGAGCCCTCTAGCTCAGGAAGCTTCGTGCTCCTATCTAATTTGTATGCTGCAAATGGTAGATGGGACAAGTTTGCTCACATGAAAAAGAAGATGAAAGAGAGTAAAGTGAACAAATTGCCTGGTTATAGTCAAGTAGAAGTAAAGGGGGAGAATCATGTGTTTTATGCAGAGGACAAGTCTCATTCCAAGATCGAACAGATTTACAGTCTACTTCAAGAGAATCTTCTACCTGTAATGCTAGACAAATATTCAATGAATGAAATTTGGTGCAGTGCAGGTTGATAATGGTTAAATGTTTGACAATATTGCACATGTTAGCAATCTGTTTGATTACTTCTTTGGATTGTTGCCACTGCTTTCCAAATTGATCATTATGCATCTTCTGTATCACTTTTGAAATGCCAAATGATGAAGGGAGGGGTACAAGATCAACGGAGGCACCCATATTAACCTAATCAGCCATTCATACCCTTTTTCAGCCAGGAGATCTTGCATTCCAAAATGTTCAAATAAACATCATGCACCATTATTTTCTCAACTTACCTTTTGATAAGGTGGACCCTAACTCAACCATAAAACCATGGTGTCCAAGTGAGATTTGACCCAACCTTATATACTAGCCTGGACCTCCTTGTGGAACCGATGTGGGATTCACATCATTCACCCACCCTTAAAGAGCTGACTGCCTCAGTCAGGCAATCTGATGGACTCCCGTCGGTCGCAACCCAAGGAGCAGGGTGTTGTTGAATCCACCCACCCTTAAAGAGCTGACTGCCTCAGTCGGCAATATGAGGGACTCCCGTCGGTCGCAACCCAAGGAGCAGGGCGTGGTTGAATCCACCCACCCTTAAAGAGCTGACTGCCTCAGTCAGGCAATCTGATGGACTCCCGTCGGTCGCAACCCAAGGAGCAGGGTGTTGTTGAATCCACCCACCCTTAAAGAGCTGACTGCCTCAGTCGGCAATATGAGGGACTCCCGTCGGTCGCAACCCAAGGAGCAGGGCGTGGTTGAATCCACCCACCCTTAAAAAGCTGACTGCCTCAGTCAGCAATCTGAGGTACTCCCGTCGGTCGCAACCCAAGGAGCAGGGTGTGGTTCGCACAAGTATGTCTCTGATACCAAATGATAAGGTGGACCCTAACTCAACCTGAAAACCATGGTATCCAAGTAAGGTTTGACCCAACCTTATATACTAGCCTGGACCTCCTTGTGGAACCGATGTGGGATTCACATCATATTTATACTACATTACCATAAAGGGCTAGCATGTCGATGTTTTAATAAACTTAAGTAAATACAACATAATCCATTGATCCCAAAGGCCATTACAATATGCATACAAATAGGTGTACAAAACTCTGATTGAATCAAGGAAAAATCAGTGCTTGAGAGCTTAGCAATAATTTCTACCCTTAAGCCATCTTAGTATTTCTCCAGGTTTTTGTTCTTCCTAGTGGATTTACTGGTCAAGATACATCTATTGCATACTCCTACAGCCGTCTGACCGGTACCATCAACCTGTGATATCTTCACTATTTCCAAAGAGAAGGAAAACTTGAAACTCTGCAACATCTGAGAGATCCCGCAAGGGCCTGCTCTCTCCTTCATGTACACAATGAGGAGTTCCAAGCAACTAGGGTTTCATGTTTTGAGATGCACTGCTCGATATTTCTGACAAATTCTCCTTCTTCAGTCCTGAGATGAGGAGCTCCCAAACTAGAGAAGAAATACAAGCTTATTCAATAGAAACCCGATCAGCTCCAGTTATAAAATAGATGTTAAACCTAATTCAATATTGTATAGTCCCTGCTAAACTGAAGATACACCTACACAGCATGAGCAGTTGAATCAGAGTAAAACAATCAGAAAAATGCAGCAAATCATATGATAATTGGCAGATATAGACAAATGTTTAACCCTGCTTCAATTAATTGGAACTGTAATGAATTTCATTAAAATGTGCAGCGCAATTGGGAAAAGTTAGGCTACCAATATGGATTCTGTTTCTAGTGAACATATAAAAGTCCCTTGCATGTGATTTAGCTTTAGCAAGATTTAATATTAATCAAGAAAACAAATTGAACTGCCTAAATATTATAGAAATGGAAATCAAAATAATACGCACTTCATCACATCCATAAATATAAAAGTTCCAGAACATTACAAAAAATGCAGAATCAGTCACAAGGGGATAGCATTTACTGAACTAATAATACTGGAACTACACTTGACAGGATCTCATACCCACTCTAACAAGATTGATGAGGGCTTAGAACTGTTCATTTTATTGTGAGAAGAATTGCAATGTTCACTGACGTCTACAAGGAACAAGTACTAGTGAAAAGGATTCAGGTATGAGCATAAGTGCAAACTGATGGATTTTTTAATTAACAAGGGGCTCATGATACTCACATCAAAGTACTTTTTCCCTACCTGACTAATGTTTTGAAGCATCACTTGCCACACCATAAATTTGCATGTATTTAAATAATTCAAGCGAATGGACATGAAATAACAGTTAACAAATTAAGAAACCCTTAGATTAGAAAAACATACTAAGCGCACTACTACATCAAATTGCAGTACCTGAAATCCTGCCTAATCAAGCCAAGACCGAACATTTGGAGAACTACTTTCCAAACAAACTCAGAAAAACAGAAAGCTAATCCTAGTTTCACGTCTTGATCAGCTAGAACCAGCGTCTACTTGGGTACCGCCACTTTGCCGCCCCTGAAAATTGCCCCTGCCACGCTTTGACTGTGTCTGGCTCCTGTCCTTATATCTTGGTCCCACATTATGAGATCCATCTTCAAGTTTTTCAGGTTTGCTACTGTTGTGCGACCCTACTGGATGATACTCATATTGAATACTATGCCTCCGTCTTTCTTGACTCCAATCACCACGAGACTCCCGGCTAGTGCCAGGATGATTATTTTGGTTTCGACTCCTCTTAATATCAGAAGAAAACTGCTGCTTATTCTGACCATCTGCAGTCGTAGCATAAGTTGATTCAGCAACTATTGTACCTTCATGCGGGGAGTATGGAGGGGCTTTAGATGTGGGAATTTTCCTTTCTTTCCTGTGTCCTTGATGACCTACATTAGCCACCTCCAACGTCTTATTTTCAGATCCAGATTGATCTAGGTGAGAACCTTTTTCACTGATCTCTTTAACATGCGGAATAACATGAGATCGAGGCTGGGAAGGAAAATCCCTCCTGACAACACCACTCATTTCACCTGTGACATCACCTATAATAAACCTATTACCTCTCTGGCCATTATTTGAGGATGAATGGGATTTGGGTTGCCATTGAGATGAAGAGCGTTCCTCAAAGCCGCGAATTTCTTTGGAAACAGTAACCTTCTCGGTATGCTTTATGTCAGAATCAGAAAGTTGGACACGATTTCTATCAGCTTCCCCAGAACTCTTCTCGTGGCCATGACTAGAACCGATGCTTTTGTCAGCCTTTAAAGCATGCCTTTTACCTTTGCCCGTAGCCACCTGATCTCTCACAACAGTCACAATGACAGGTGCTGCTGCATGAGTATCCTTGGACAGATTTTGGTCATTGGAATCATTAGAATCCCTGGAAAACTTTCCTTCCACCTTTTCTGAAATTAGTTCAAGCTTTACAGATTGGATTTGGCCCGCTGATGCACGAGTATTCTTGATTATGTTGGATGTGGAAGATGAAGATTCACTTGGGACTGCTTCTGCCGAACCCCGTTGGCGCCATGCTCCATGTGCTTTTACTTGTTTATTAATCCTGGAATCGGCCTCTCTAGATGCTCCATGTGCTGACACGGCATTGCAGGTTGCTGAGCTACCAGGTTCTGGACTTCCTGAGCTTCCAAACCCACTTTCCACTCTCTCAGCAGACTCATCAGATGCCAACAACCCAGTTGAAGGTGAAACTTGTTGCTGGACGCTTCCCTGCTGAGCTAGTTCTTTGGCTACTGGCTTGGGCACATATCTCTCCATTTCCGCCCTTTTGCTTTTAGAATTACCCTGCAATTGATGCTCACTTTTTGCTGAAGTGACAGAGTCCTGCATAGTCTGCTGACTAGTTTCAGTTGCAGGTTCTGCTTTATTCTGTGACCTCACAGGTGCCCACATCACATTGTCATTGCCATGAAATTTATCCAATAACCTGTTAGATTGCTGGTTTCTTAGAAATCTACGGGCGTGCTGAGGTTTTTTATGGTTGTTTACTCTACCATGGGTCTCTTCACCATGTAAAGAAGAGTGTAGATTGGAAGACTCTGCTCCATCAACAATATTAACCCCTCCTTGAGCTGATCTAGGATCCAGATCTGACTGAACAGCATTAAAGTTCTCATTTTCAGGGCAAGCTTCTACAGGGTTGGTCTCATTTGGTGCCACTGATGGTAAAACAGGGATAGATGGTTCATCATCCAGTTTGTGCTTTTTACTACTCCTATTGTTTTTCCTTCTCTGTTGTGCAGAGGACTCAACACCAATATTAGGTATTCTGAGCAAGTTTGATTCCGCACTAGACAGAACGTCACCTGGAACAACCGAGTTGATTTCATTAGAAGCTACATCAGCCTCATCTTTTGGGGCATCAGTGGCAGCGATTTCCTGTGACTGTTCCTTTATGTTCTTCGGTGGTTGAACATTCAGCTTTGGCTTAAAGCTGTTCCGCTTAGGTCTAGAGGCACCACCTTCATTCATTTGAGGAAAAGCTTTAAAATTACCAGCATCAGCATTATGAAATTCCTCTTTTAAAGCCAAGGACTGCCCATCCAAAACAGCAGGCTCCAATGGGACAGTTTTTGCTCTATCACTGGGAAAATTGCCAGACAAATTTGAAGATTCGTGACCCAACTGGACATTGCCCACACACACCTGAGTAACATCAAAGATTGGGGCTGAAGATGGTTTTAGAGCTTCAGAGTTAGCACCATCAACACTTGATTCGCTGCATGTTTGTTTTTCTAGTTCTTGCTCAACCACACCAAGAACTCTTTCGGTTTTCAAACCATTACCTCCCTGTGTGCGCCGATTCAGCTCTTCCAGTTTAGCGAAAGCTTTTGCCTTCTGCTCTCTAATTCGCTCCTCCTCTTCCTTCTGTAATTGTAAGGCACGTTGCTTCACCAACTCTCTCATTTTAGCACGCTGATAAAAGATCAAGAAAGAAGATGTCAAACTACACGAGTGATGAGAACAACTGCTTAATATGTCATGACCATTAGTGTAAACAATGAATAACCTGTTCCTGGCTGTCAATTGAGTCACCTATTTCAGCTGAAGATTCTCCTCTGTTACTCCCTGAAAGACACTCGACAGCTGCCACAGCAGGTTGGATGTTGCTTGCATGAACATTAGAAGAAGGAAATATGTTCGCAGCTGGAATACTGGACACCTCAGTCGCTACAGGCTTCTGTTGCCACCCATTATTATCCGGACTGTGAAACCTTCCCTTACTAACATCGCCACTTTTACCATGCAGGTGATCATTTGGTCTCCTGAAAAGGTAAAACGAAAGTTTAGCAAGATAGAGATAGATAAGAACAACAATTAAAAATTAAAAAAAAATTTGTTCACGAACCTCGCAGGAAATGCGGGCTGAGCTGTTTTATGTCCAGGAGGAACCCTTTCACTGGAGAGAGCTCCCATATTGCTCGGTGCGGGAACTTTTTCATAAGATACTGGAACATTACCAGTTTTAATAGTACCATCATTAACATTAGTGTTGACAGCTTGGTACCTAAGCTTTTGCTCCTCCGATTCGAAGGCCTGTGATCCATCAGAAGCACGAGCTTTGACATTCAAACCTTCAATCTTCTGCATCAAAGTTGAATCTCTTGCAGCAGCAGTTACAGTGAAACCCCTTTGCATCGCCACAGATGCTTGTGGCATTCCTGGAGAGGATGCAGCAGTTATGCATTGATTTATCTGACTATTATCAACCACCGAATTGCACGTATTTTGAAACGATTTAACTTTAACAGTGTCTGGATCATGACCGCCTTGTTCATTACGGCAATGGGAAGAAGAATTTTCACCTTCTGTTGTTCTACTAGAGTACATCTCTTCTTCACTATCATGGTCAGCACCCCACTCCCTCCGAGTTGACACTCCAGACTGACCTCCCTTCCTAGGATGTGAGGAATTTAACATTGGCATGCGTTCCTTGTTCTCTGTGTCCTCCTTCCCTTCCCATTCATTGTGTTGCTTCAAAAGAACTTTGTATGGCCCAGAGGCATCACCAGAATGAGCAGTTTCTACATGGTCCGAATGCATTTTCCCATTGGCACCATTCCTACCAGCTCTAGCATGAGAATGGCCAGAATCAGGAACACTTGGGGTTGGATATCTATTATGAACAGATGGGCCAGCCATGCCCTTAAATGGAACTTCCCTTTCATTAGAATTGCCATAGCCAATTGGTGGTCCATAATAGCCCTCATAAGCCACAGGACCTGGGTAAAAACCAGGCCTAAATGGCATTCCTGGACGTACAAAAGCATCAGGTATCTGCGGCCGGTATAGCTCTCCATTTTTTGGGTGATGTCCCCTGGGGCCAGCCCCTGGAACAGGAACTGGCTGCGAATTTGCTAAAGCCGGAGGTGGAATTGGAGGACAATAATAAGGGAATGGCTCAATTGGAAAGCCACCAGGTCCAACAGGTGCTCTGTAAGGTGGCCCTGCAGGAGGTCCTCTATACCAAACACCAGCATGAGCATTCATGGAATGGCCGCGCCATGCATCAAATTGAGGTGGGGGTATATTGGCATTGTGATACGGTTGGGGCTCCCCATGCCACTTTGGTAGGCCAGGTTGAATACCATCATCTGCATTTTGGGGGCCATCTCTAGTCCAAGTGCTACCTGTTCCGCTATGGACATCTGGACAAAAAAAGAAGCCATCATACCTTACATTAACATAATACAGAGTTTCAATAATAGGAAGTCAGGTCAGAAATGAACATGAGAACAAAAGGCACATATCAGTTCAGAAATGAACATGAACGCAAAAGGCACAAATACAGACCTGCTTGAGATGTTTCAGTCTTCTCTATTTTTCCAGAAGCTGAATTAGGACGACTATGAGAGCCCTGATCTGTCAATGATCATCAACCAAGAAATCAACCTCAAGCGGGTTTTGTCAAAATTAACAATTCCACCAAGAAAGACAAATTCCTACTTGAAATAAGTTTGGCAGAAATAACAAGGATTCTAAAACAGGATATCAACATCAATATTGAACAAATTCCAATCACAGGAAACTGATCAACTATAGATATTCCACTTCAAAAGCAAGCAAAGCAAACATCCTCTGTTAGCCAAGTTGAATGCCTTCAGCCAAGACGAAGTTCCAGATTTTCCCAATATTTCTTAAAAAAATTTTCAAATAGTCATCTGGCGAATTGGAAAGTTCCAAACATTACTCTGAAAAACCAAAAGCCGGACCATGGAAGAAAAGTCAAATATCAAACTTGGAATACAGGAAGAAGTTGAGAGCAAAAGTATTGAAACAGTACATGGTCCATTGCAGAATGAAGTCAATGCATAAACATGCATGTAAAAGCTCCAGAATTCCATCAATTAGGTCAGTTCCTTAATGCTAGGTCATACATCATGTCTCTTTCAATTTACTTTGGAGATTAACTACAAGTTCAGATCGTCTCTTCATATTGCTCTTACAACCGAGACAATTTGGTGCTCTCTGCTTCTCTCTCTTAATTTTTTCTCTCTTTCTAATACATTTTATATTTTTTACTACTTTTGTATCAAACCAGTAAAAACTTCTCCCTTTGCATGAAGGACAGAAATATAAGGGACTAAACATGCATCTACAAAAGAAAACATGATAACAGGAAAAATTAAAGGAATTCTAAAGTACAATTATCACCACAAAGAGACAAGAGACTGCATAGAATGTAAGATACAGACACCCATGACAGCAACATATACACTAGAATCATCAGCCACATGGAAGGGTACAAATTATCCAATAAGCAACAAACAATCACCTCGTGGCTCAGAAATTTTTGCAGAACTGTCTTTGTTTGAGTTAAGTGTTGGAAAATCCCCAGCACTAAGAGAAAACCTGTCAATCTCGGAGGGCGCATCCCCCTAAAGAAGCAAAAGGTGAAATTAGCCAAGAAAAATCATCACAATAAAAAGCAAGAGAAAGGAATAAATAGAGAAGAAAACAGACATTGTAACACCATCAATAACAGAATAAGGGAGAATAAAAAGACCAAATTAAAGGGAAATGGATATGTAACTGGCCAACAAATTTACCAATCTTGCCTAAATGCAAAACATTCCTCCTGGAGACCATTATGTGAAATAAGTACTAAAACCACAAAACCAAGCCCGCATAGCAATAAAAACTTACCACTCTTTCCACCGAACCACCCTGGGCTCGTGCTGTTGAACTATCAGACAAAGGTTCAGCGAACCGCGACAATTGCGAGCTACTAGGTCTTGTTTCTGCACTGTGGGGTCGTAATGAGGTTGATGGTTGGTTTGACGCTACAACTCCAGAAGCTGATGAAGGCCTAGAACTAGGACCCCATGCATTAGCAGTGCGTTCATGTGTTCGATCACTACCAGCAGTAGATGGTCGACTGCCACTTCCAGCCGATGAAGGACGCCCACTGGGCTGGCTTGGTGAACTGGCACAACCATCAGCATTTGGAGACAGTGCAGAAGATCCCCATGGATTAGATGCGGATGAGGGGCGGCTTCCCCAAACAAGACTTCCCCTATCAAGTAAGAAGAAAAACCCAACTAAACTCAATCAAATCATACAGCAGTCATGAGAAGGTGAGAATAATAGAAAAAAAGGTACCAATGTACAGGATATTGGTGGCTGCGTGGTGTGTATGTGTGCTGTGTTATGTGTATGTGGAGAGAGAGGGGGGAGGTGAGAGTGAGAGAGGGAGAGATAGAGAGAGAGAGAGAGGGTATATTTTACTAACTTGGGCACAATTTCCACATTGGGATCCAGGCCATGATTTTCTAACCTAGAAACATAGTAGCACATGATTCAGAAAGTAACCCGAGTAAAACTACAAAAGAAATAAATAAAAACTCAAGCCACAAACAATACCTCTGACTGGGTAAGTTTAAAGGTTTTGGAACAGCAACCTTTCCCAACACTGTCATTCCCGTTCTTCTTGCAGAAGCCCATCTATAACAATATCATTCTACAATTTAGTATAATCATACTTCTGAACTACACCAAATTGTTTTTGTAGATAAACATTCATCTGAAAAGGTGGTTAGCCAGCTGCCAATCGACTCCACATAACAAAAAATCTAACATGAATATGGCTATTTTCGGGTGAGAGTTAACAGTGTGGTTTCCAAATTCCAAAAAAAAAAAATCTCCTATAACCAATCAAAAAAAGAAAAGAAAAATGTAGGTGGCAAGTTAGAATTGCAAGCAAAAAGAGAGAACACAAACCATTTTCATCCATTAAAACTCTAGGTACACGAATTAACAAAACATTCATAAAGAATAAACCAACAAATAAAATAATATAAATATAAAGATCGTATGTGTTAACGGTTCATCTCCTTTCTTGTGCGAAGAAAGCATAATAATACCATTTGTAAAGAAAAAGAAAATGAGGCACAAAAATTGTAATTGGTGTGGAAAAAACAACCAGGACTAAATACCATGAGCACAGAGGATAATTTATACCTTCGCTCTCCTGCCAAAATATTTGATGTCATCTTCCAAATTACATCCCAAGATCATTCAGATGACTTTGATGTGGTCTGGAGAGAAATATTGTGGAATCGTCAGAAGACAAAAATTTTACTAATTATTAACAGACAAAAATCAAGTCAATCGTTATATGCATGTTGAATTCAATAGACTTATTGTAGACTTCCACTGAACCACAGCCCACACTGCGGAACCACATTATGTTGAATTAGAGACTATTTGTAGTGCATATATTTTCATTTAAGTGTTTCTCTAATCAAAATTCTCCAAATACGTGCTTCAACAATATGTAATTTCGAAACAAAATAACTATACCAACAAATGATTAAGAAATATTTCCACATGTTTAAAAAACACTTTTCGCTTGAAGCACCAGAAGGGGAAACATTTCCTAAGAGAACCTACATCATATTCAAACGCCAACAAGAATAAGGCATCAATTTTTACATGATGAAGTTGGATACTGTGTTTATTAATTACTTCTGCTTTTCCACTATTTCTTTGCCACTACAACAATTATTTGTCAGATTAAGATCCTCTCCCCACTGACCTAATCCCTCTTGTGCCTAAAATAAGTTCACCTAATGAAAGAAAAAGGTAAAATAACAGTGCGGGTGGAAAACCTCTCAAAGGGGAAAAAATAAGTCCATACTTTACAGAAAGAAAAAAGAAAAACAAAACCCTCCTATTTCTAGTACCTCTTCAGAGTTCACAAAACCAGTTTTAAGCTGAAATATTAAGAAGATGGCGACTTATTCTTAAATAAAAAGATGGCAACTTTGCTCACAAAAACCTACAGTACAGTTATAGAAACTGAGACATGGTTAAATTTAACAAAGAACTGAACTTTCAGCTACGGGGATGATATTGATTCACAAAAGTATATCGAAAACAAAAATCCCAACAGCCCCAGACACCCAAAAACAAAGAATTCTCTCCTGAAAAAGCCTCTTAACTTTTAAGTTTGTCACACGGAGCTTAGAAAAACTATAATAATCAAAATGTGATCAAATTCAACAACTTAAACACGGTATCAAAAACTCCTCGGAAAACCCTAATTTCCAATACGTAAAATACTTCCTCAACACCACTGAATATCTCAAAATCCACCTTAGAAAAAAACCCTAAACAACCATTAATCAAACCAAAAATTACCCAAAAAAGTAAACTAAAAATCCTCCATATTTGCAAGTTCAAAGCATCATTCACTGGGCCTTTCCATTTCTTTTACCCCCAATCAAAAATCATACCTTTCAATCCCTAAATAAAAACTTAACTTTTAATTTCAAAATTCTCAACAAAAAAAACCCTAAACGCAAAATCGCAGACATAAAAATAAAAAATTAAAAAAAAACGGATAAAATAAAAACATAATAAGAAAAGCCAAAGAGAGCTGACCGGAAAAGATAATCGGGTCGGATGTTCTAGAAGCTCCGATCTGAGCTACGCCGAAAATTTTTTGAACGAGACGAAAAATTACGCAGAAAAAGTATATAATAATAACAATTAAAAAATGCGTAATAAAAATAAAAATATAAGAAAGGGAGAGAGAGAGAAGGGCGGCGAAGAAGAGATCGATGACGACGATGATGACGTGTGACAAATGAGAAATTACGGTGATGAGAAGGGATCGGAGAAGTGGGTGGGTGGGGGGGTTTTGTGAACAGAGGAAGGATGCGTTTGGGTTCGACTACAATTTTGTAACTGACTCGGAATCGGAACGATTTAACTCTATTTAACTATGGTTGAGTTAAAACTATCAAAAGCGTATTGCCCTTTTCTTTTTCTTTTCTTTTTTTCTTTTTTTTTTTTTGTAATCTGTGTAATATATCTGTTCTCTGTTGCTGTCGAATGGGACTAATAATCCCCAAAATCCACTACTGCTTTTTTTTTATTATATATTTTTTCTTTTCTTTTTATTGTAAAATTATTGTATTATAATTATCTTTTGATCGGCTTAAAAAAAATATTAAATAAATAAAATATTTTATAAATAAAATATTAAATTTTAATAATAAATAATTCTTTTTAAAACAATTCCCACCAAAAACAAACTAATAAAATATTAATTCAAATTTAAATTTTAAATTTTTTATTAATAAAATAATCTCTTATACAAATCCCAACAAAACAAAATCATTAATCCAAACACTCCCAAAATATTCCTTTCTCATAACAAATGTCAAGAAAAAAAAATTTATAATAAAATCCAAAAACACTCCATCCAAACGGAACCTAAACAACTCGTCTTAATAAATCTGAAGGGAATTAAGCATAATTTCAATGTACAATAAAAGTGAAAATTAGAACTACAATTTCAACTGCCACTAATTGCTCGTTTTATGTATGAAACACATCTCATAAATGAATTGATTTTACATAAGTTTTTTTTCAAAATCAAATTACAAAATTTATCTTTATAAAAATTACCTTTTTCTTACTTTATCTCTATAAATATTTTATGTAGGTAAATTGCAAAGAAAAAAAAATAAATTGTATAATTTGAAAAAATTTTAAATTACCTCCTATCATTTAAAAATAATTTAAAAAATTGATAATTTTGAAAAAAAATATATAATTCAATTTGAGAAAATGTATCCATTTTGAGGTCTTGGAAATTAGGCCCTCAATTTCCCATGTCTTGTCAATAATAGAAAAGGTTTCCCATTTGGATTTATTCACTCACTAAAAGAATCTACACTCTTCTATCTACTATTTTATTAAAGAAAGACAACAATGTTCAACGAAAATACAAATTCAAAAAAAAAATTGTAAGATATATTGAATAACATCAAAATTATAATAATAAAAATAAGATTTACAAGCATTTATATAGTTGTAATAAAAAAACCTAAATCAAAATAAAAAATAATTTTGAAAATAAAAAAAAACTTTAATGACCCAAAATAGCCAAAACAAATGAATTTTACTGCAAATTTTGCCTATGTTTCTTGTTTCAAAATGGAGTATAATAAACAAGATCAAATTACTCTGCCCTATATGTCTTGTTTTGAGTCACTGCCCATGTTTGAACTCAAAACATACAAAACAATATGTATTTGTAACTTTCTCAAACATGCAACTCCACTATTAGATTTCAAATAAATGTAATTTTATTACTTGCAGTAGACTTGAAAGCCAACTCAATTCAATGGCAAATTTTCTGTATATATGGTCATTCTTTTTCAGTTGCATTGGAATACTTTTGCAATTAAAAGTTTAGGAGTTTCAAACTTTGCACTACAATGGATGATCACGAAGTCAGTTCTCCTTGGTGATCCACAAAGAAGTACCAACAAAGACAGGATTACTATAACTATTTTGAACAACAAACAACAATAACAATCATACATTTATCCCACTCTATCATTCTGGCTACAATTACTATTTGAACAGTTGAAGTTCTTTGTGTCTGTAATACTAACAAAACTCATTTTGAGCTGGAATAAGTTGCATTCATCTGTTCCAATATCATAGATGACTGCACCATCGACCATTTCTTCGAGCATCGAAAGTCCTATGATAGACTTTGCAACTCACCGAGTGTTAAGTCAGTGGAAAACTAGATTCAAAATTGAGTCATTTCTTTGAGTACTTCATGAACCTTGCCCATTATACGCACACAAGAAGTCCAAGAAGAGCTTTCTGTCATCTTCGCCACCTCTTCAGTCGGGTGCCAGTCTTATGAAACACTTCCCTTCATTTCCTTAAGTTGGTCGGAACTGTTTCGTAAGTAAAATACTCATCTCTGGCCGTCTTAGCTGAGCAAAATCTTACCTACAAAAGGTACACGGATGAATTTAATATCAGGTATCCCGAAATGGGTAAACTGAGTGAGTTGTCTTGCCAAAACAGAAGTCAGTTGAAAGAAATTTTCTGAGATCATTTACCTTCATTCTTCTCTCACTTGTGCAATCATGAAACATCATTATCAGAAGAAAAAGTTTGCCGCGAAAAGATACAAAAAAGAAACCATAATTACATAATCTGGGAATCAAATCGCGTTGCACATAACATACACAGCTATTTACTCAATGCATCTGAAAGGGACTGTGGCAATGTATTAGGCTTACAGCCCCGCGCTAATGTTGACGGGCCACAACTTTGGTCTGAAAGTCAATGATGAGTCATATGGTGTAATGACTCGGTATCCATACAGATGTAGTGCGTATTGAATTTCAAAATTATGTATAGCATATGTGCAACTGAGATTTCTCGCTACATTCTATTTCCACATTACAATTACAAGTTATGCAACCATTTTTTTACAGAAAACACAGCCGTGAAGCATGGAAAGAGAATGAGATTAGTTCAATGAAACAACAGGAAAAATGATCCAAGGGCCAAAATTTCAATAATGTGTGCTGAAAAAGACTTGGTGATCAAATTTTAAAAACTGCAACAACTAATGAAACCAAAATTAAAATATTTTCACAAATCAAGATAGTCGAGTAGGAAAAAAAATACTTACCAAAGAAGCATATGATTTTAACATGGGATTGACCAGCTGCCAAACTGGCTTAAATATGAAAGGAGCATCCACGAAAAGAACTTCACCTAGCCTTCTTGGATAGTAGTAGTAGAATACATCAAACTGCCACAAAAGCAATATTTCATCAGCAAGTGAAACACAGTTCCAACAGTAAAGGTTGGCCTCTGTCAAATAAACTGACAAGTGTCACATAATTTTGCTTTGAATATGGAAAACAAATTTGTGAAGCACTGCATTGTAGTTTCATAAATAAATCTGCATCAATGACAAAACCAGGCTTTGGATCATAGAAGCATCAGGGTAAGGCCACATGTATTCAGTAGCAGGGAAACAAGGGAAAGAAACTCCTAAGCAAAGGAGAAGAGGGAGGGGGCGGACTATTAGACAAGTCATGATCACAGTAAACTAAATAAATTTCAAATTATTGCATAAAAAATCGAGAGCTCCATTTATTATTTAACTGAGCTCATGCTATGAACAAGAAAGAATAGGGGGTTCAGCTGCAATAATTGTTGGAGTCCAAACTTACCAAGAACGTTAAGAACCTAATATCTGCATTTTCTGTACCAAATCCGCGAAGATCAATTATTCCAAGTATCTGTTCCTTCCCTGCTGGAAGTTTACTTAACGCCTTCTCAACTAGAAATACACATAACTTCTCATCTTCATGAAAGTCCAGCTTCTGCAGGGAAAAATTATATCTTTTTAAAGGAGCATCAACTCCCAAAACAGGAAAAAAATTCCGTTAACAAAATTTAAGAATGTGATGAAGATATGCATTAAAGAGAAGATGTAATTCAAATAGAATTTTAAAATCATTAACTGCTAATGACCATACATCCTTTATCTTTATTAGATAAGGGTGGAAGATGGAGTTCCATACATCTTTAAGCTACTGAATGTGTGTGTCTGTATGTGTGCGTGTTTTTTTTTTTTTTGTGTTTTTCACAATTCAAACATCCACTGTTTTTTTTTTTTTTTGTGTTTTTCACAATTCAAACATCCACTCTCTTCCACCATGAACATTTCCAGTAGAAAGAATGCAAGTTTGTCCCACTTAACTTTCAAAAACCATAAACCTATACCCACATAACCAACCAATATTAATTGGTCTCAATTGTTGATAATGCATTGTTCAATGAAATTTTCTAATAAGACTTGTTATAGCACTAACTTTTGACGTTGACCAGTTTTGGTTCATTTTGCATATAGACAAGAGAAGATTTGAAAATTCCAAAGATTTCCTCATTATCAGAAGGTTCTCTTTTTTCATTAATATCATCCTGTGAGTAGCTGATACTAAGTAGAGGTCCATATGCTTTCTTTTCAAAATCGATATTTAAACTGGCTTATTCCACTGTTGGTGATACTATATACTTTAACTCTTGGAGGTCTAATAAGATATCGTGTTTTTTTTCACATGTAGTTATGCCATATAATTGTGGAAAGAAGTTTTTTGCTTAAGATACATATATCTAAGTTTCAATTTATTTATGATGAACAACTGTTACTTTACACACACTTCTTTAAAGACATGACTCCTTTTCCTAATGAAGTAAACGGTCAACAACAAATAATTATAGAATTCAACTTGGATTTTTTCATGAAATAGAAATTAGGTTGGATCATTTGTCTAAGCATGAAAAGAAGAATATCTAAACTAATAGACTTACAGCAGGGATATGTTTGGACACTTCTACAATTAGAACTGGTCTATCATAAACATCCAGATAGTCATGCACATAGGCTTTCCCACTTTCAGCTACCAACCTAACTGATTGTTCTGAAAGTTCTGATACGCCAAATTCATGATACCATCTCTGCAAGGTAAAAGCAACTCAATATACATATGACCAAATCATCCTTATGAAAACAAAAATAAAGAAGAATCATCATAAACCAATATACTAAACATGGCATCTTAAAGTAAAGAATCTATCATACCAACTAGATATAAAGATATACATCTAATCTATTTATCTATTTTTAGTACCATGAAGAAACAAGAACCAATTAGACTAATCCGCTTCGGTACAACCCTTCATTAGTCCGAATGAACAAGAAACAAGATAAAAGTGCATAGAAAAGGCATCTAGCATTCTGCTTGTTTACCAAATCCACCAATTGAGAAGGCTAAAAATTTTTGTTAAGTTTGTTGTGCAACGATAATCCTCCCAAAAAAAATCAAACAGAGTATGACACGTTACTAAGAAATTATAAGCTATTCAGAATAGAGGAAAGAGAATTACTATGGCTTTTGTCAATTTGGACACTGCATCATCAACTGAAAACTTCCGGTCCTTCAAAAACCAAAGAATCAACTCTTCATCATCTCTTCCATTTTTGCCAGCCGGGAGACTCTTATATTCTCTTTGAAGCTTCTCTTTTACTTCCACCACTAACTACAACATTTCAGAGCAACACAAACATGAGATTCATTTTGACAAACAATTGTATTAGAAATGAGACAAGAAACAGGAAAGCAAGGACATTTTCGCCAACTCATTCAAATCATATCGATTTAATTCTCATTAAATTTCATTTCTTTGCGTCCTCAATTAGCCACCTTAACTTGTGCTTGTAGTCATTCTACCTCAACATCCATATACTCCCCCAGTATCCAGTGCCCGTTAGTTTTGAAAATTCTGCAGCTAACTTGGAAATTAATATTTCACCTAACAGAAGTTCTTCTGTGTATAGATATCATCACCAATCGTGACACACTATCTCGGAACAATATTTACAAGAAAGAACATTCTGCTAAAATCAAGAAAACAGTGCAGAAAACATATCAAACTATTGAATGTTCACAGTGACCACTCTAGCTCAAAAGCAGAGGAGACACTAAGAAAGGAGAAGCAGGAATGAGGAATAGGATTTGACCAATGCAAAAACTCTCAATTCTTCTTTTTAATTTGCCTCTTGGATTCTTTGAAATGTGAAAATTCATAATCTCAGTTAGCTAGCTCTGTAAATATGAGATTTTAACAGGAGGATTGAACTGAAATCAGCTGAGACATTTGACAAAATTAAGTTAATCCAGCTACAATTGACACATCGGCATGCTTAATGCCTCAACTTTTTGACAGTTTTGCTGATTGAGCTCAGCCAGTAAATTAAATTAACATAATTCAGAAAATTCAGCAAGCAGATCCAGAAAGCAAAGCATAAAATTAAGGTAGCGGATATAAAAAACCAATAAATTAAATGAGGCATTGAATTCCTTTATTTTCTTCACAGAATGCACACAAGAACCCAATTCACAATTACTTTTACTTTCATCTTCTTCAAAGAATGTATGCACAAGAACCCAATTCACAATTACTCTTTACTTTCATCTTCTTCACAGAATGTATACACAAGAACCCACAATCCAAAAAAAAAATTAAAAAAATACAATTTACCAAGAAAAGAAAAAAAAAATACCCAACAGAAACTCACAATCATGGTGAACATAACATTAACAATAAGTACCTTATGCGCATCATTTGGTGCCAAAGCACAAGTAAACATTCTGGGGTTTCGAATTCCAATGGGTTTATTCCAAAAAACTGGAGAATTAACAGTTAAATTGTGACAGGTCAATGGTGGTTGCAGTCGCAGGTGAAATGCCATTTTTTTTTTTTTTTTTGTACAATTGCTATCTTGACCCACGATTCTTCTGTTCCGACGCTACAAAAAACTATGCATTTCTGATTGCACTAACAATCACGTATTGAAGTCACTGTGTGAGTGTGTGTGTGAAAAAGTTTCAATCTTGGAGTAGTGGACTACGGAGGAAGAAGCGGCAGAAAGCAATGCTCAACTGTTTCTTTGGAAGTTTCGTGTACGTTAATTCCAGCAGCGTCCACGTTCTTGCTTCGGCTTTAGTTTTCTGCCACGTGTACTTTTAGTAGGATCAATAGATTAATAAACATTAATAGTGATCTAAAATTTTAGAAGAAAAGGAATAATTTTTTCTTTAGGAATTTGTATTGAAATTTTTTTATTCATAAAATTTTTAAGTATAATTAATATTTTATATGTTTTTTTATGGAAAATTGTATTAAGAGAATTGTTTATTATTAAAAAATTAAAAACATAATTTAACATTAATATTTTTTAATAAAGAATAAAAATATAAAAATTACTATAAAAAAGTAATTACTGAAAATATATAAAAAATTAATAAATGAAAAAATAATAAATTTTATTTATGGGTGAATTGTACATTTACACACTTTCAAATATAAGTGTATTTGGATGTACAGCGTTTACATAAAAAGGATACAAATATCAAATTTATAATATTGAAAAAAATATAATAAATTATATCAAAATTTCAATAAATTAAATGGCTTGAAAAAATATACAATATCATAATGTTTCTAATTTTCAATATCTAAAATTCATCATCATCATTATCGTCTTCTTCTTCACAATCAGCTTGGGCAGATGAACTTTCAGCAAAACTAACATCACTAGTGAATAGATCAAAATCTTCATCGAGTTCTTGATTTCTACAAGCTGCCTTAGACCAATCATGTACTAAAGATTGAATTTCTAATAACTTGTGGTTCAAACGCGACCGTTTTTCATCCAAAATATTGCCACCTTGATTAAAAACTTGTTCAATTGCAACGGTTGACGCCGGAGGTGCCAAAATATCTCTAGCAATGGCAGAGATGACAGGAAAAATTGTCTCTTTTTTCTTCCACCATTCTAACACTTTGAAATTCTGAATGCTGTCACTCTCAAGATCGTTATCACCAAAATCGAATGATGTTGTTATATATTCTTCAAATTCAGTGCCCTCATGTTTCTTTAAAGATTGAAATAATTTTAAAACAGGAGGAATATAAGAAGATACAAAACTAGTACTTGTAATAGGCTCTTGACTAGTACTAGTGGTATTACTAGTAGGAATTTGATAACGAATCTTAGAAGAATATTCATTATATAATATATTTATTATATTTTTAGTTTCAATTATGTAATCACTTGCATTTAAGTAAATATATTGTGGATCATCAGGTAAACAAGTTTTTATCATATCATAATATGCATTCAAATATTGTTCCAAACCTTTAAATTTAAAACGAGGATCAAAAACTATAGCAATTAAATATAAAAGTGGGATTTGTTTATAATAATTAAGCCATTGATGCAATATGCTAATAATACTTTCCATCAAACATTGATCTCTTATATAATATTTTAATATACCAATTATATTACATGCTTCAATTAAAAATAGATGAGAAGTTGGACAATAAACACGTAAAAAGGTACAAGTTGCATCCTTAAAAATTTTTAGAACTTGTAACCATTTTAAACAAAAATTCCAATGGTCAGGAAACAATTCAATATTGGGACAAGAGTGGTTAGTGAAAAAATCACATAATAATGTGCTATATTTTGCAGAATCATTAAGTAATTTATATGTTGAATTCCAACAATTTGGAATATATTTTTTAAATCTTTTAGGCCTTATTCCATTTTTTATACAATATTTTGACCACTCTTTCATTAAATTTGGATGTACAATCAAATATTTAATTGCTTCTTTAATTGGTTTAATATTGTCTTCCATATTTTGAACCGATAAATTTAAAATATGATGTGCACACCTAATGTAAAAAAATTTATCACCAACAATTGGTGCACAAACATATCTTAGTTCTTCAATTGATGCATTATCAGTGGAAATATTATCAAAACCTATTGAAAAAATTTTGTCAATTAAATTATATTCTTGTAAAATAATATTAATTAACTTAGATATATTATGCGCAGTATGAAAATCATTAAAAATTCGAAAAGCAATTGTTCTTTTTTGTAATAACCAATTTGCATCAATCCAATGACAAGTTATAACCATATAACTATTTAGTTGCCAATAATCATTCCAAATATCTAAACAAATTGAAACACGAGAATTTAATTTTGAAAAATATTCAACCAAGTCCTTTTTATCATCCCTATAAATTTTTTTAATCTCACGTATTAAAGTTATTTTAGGAGTGTGTTCAACTTTGGGATTCACATTTTCTTGTATTAATTTTATGAAATCTCCTTTTTCACCAAATGTAAATGGTAAATTTTGCATACAAACGAATCTAGCTAAATTAGTTTGCCATTTTTGCTCAGAAAATTCAAATAAATTTAAATTAAAAGAAGAAGATTGTTGAGTGTACCCGGTGAGTTGCGTTTGTGACTTTGAAAGGCCAAGCACTTAAGGATGCATTTTCTTCATATGCTTATGAAGTGTTCCATAACCACTTCCAACTTTGAACACGTAGGATTTTTCGCAAAAATTGCACTTTGCTCTCTCAAGAATCCCATCATTTTCAAAAACTTTTGTGAAATATTTCACAAATATATCGGATCTTGGAGTAGATGATGCACGCCGATTTGATAGAGTTGGTGACGATGGACTTGAAATTTCATGTTGAGACGAAGTTGAACTAAATCTATCCATAATATAATTTTTATTTGTGAAAATATAAAAAGATAAAAGGAAATTGAAAGAATAATTGAAGTAATAAATGGGATTCAAATAATATTTTGAGATTAATAGGAGAATTATGACAGATTAGAAAATATTGAAGATATATAGAAATGATGTGGTAAAAAATGGAAAGGGATTGGTGTGTTATTTATAGTTTTTGAAATTAAAGAAAAAAAATAATATGGCCATTGATCGACATTACCGTTATTATCAACGGTCGCATGACCGTTGCTGCATCAACGGTCAAAGAAAGTGTCAATGCTCTAGGAGCTCAAACAAGGAACATGAACAATGTGTCCATCTTGACATCAATCAAAGAATGATGTCGGGGCAGAATTCTGAGTGCAAAATCAAAATCAAAAGAAATTCAATTGTACATACAGTGATGCATCATGCATTGAACAAGAATTCAGTGAAAATGACTTGCAGATCGAGTTTTCTTGGTTGTGCTTCAAGTTTTCATGGATTCTGAGCAATCTTTGTCATGTTTCAGTATCCTTTCACTGTTCAATCTCCACCAGGGGAATATGAGCAATCTTGTCGAATTCGGGATGGTTTGAATCGTTGCATCTCTCACCAAGAAAAGGGCAATCGCGGATTTCCAGTTTCTGTAAATTGCTCATTTCTTGCATTGCTTCAGCCGATGGTAAAGACAACAAGTTTTGACAGCAGGAAAGAACCAAATTTTCCAATGATGTAAGCTTACTCAACCATCCTGGAAGTGATTCCAACCCACTAAAATCCTGAATTCTCAAACTCTTTAATCCGGAAAGATGTTGAAGTTGCTCAGGCAGAGAAGTGAGTCTTGGCCAGCCGTATAACCAAAGCATGTTTAGAGAAGAACCAAAATGGTTTTTGACATCAACATTTTCCATGGAAGGAGCTCTATCATAACTGGTTGAGGAGGGCGGCCATGGAAAATAATCAAGTGCACCTGAGAAGCCACCAATGAGCAAATATCTGAGGTTGAGGCTGGTTAAGCAGTGCAAACTCTCTAGCTGCAGAGCTGGGCAGGAGTGGATGTCCAGAATGTTCAATGATGTGCACATTTCAAGTCCATTGGGTAAAGCAATCAACTTCTCACAATCTGTAATGTATAGCTGCCATAGAGATTGTAGGCCATGGAAATCTGGAATGGAAACTAGATTAGGACATTTCCATATTTGCAAATGCTGAAGAGACACCAGGCTGCCAATCTCCTCAGGCAAGCAGATCAATTCCTTGCACATGGTAATGTTTAGTGTTTTCAGATTTGTAAGTCCATTCATGCTTGGTAAAGATGTCAGTAGTGGACACATTCCAACATTCAACTTTTGCAGGTTTGGGAAAACTTTGATGGATGAAGCTAATTGATCCTCAGGGTCCAACCATTCTACAAGATTTGGCAAGTCTGTCAAAGAAAGTTCTATCAGTGATGGAAACACCGTGATTTCGTCGACATTTGTTAGGCTTGTAATACCATAGAATTCATCTTCAATACTTTGCACACTAGGCAACCAATATATTTCAACTGTCTTGAGATGGGGAAGGTGCCCAAGTGGTGGGATTTGGTCACACCACATGCAGTTAATTAAACTCAATGTCATCAAATTGTTAAGGTCTATGGAAGATAGACCCTGTAATACCATCCATAATGGAAAATCTGAACCCTCAAAATTTTCAATCAATAGACCTTTAAGATTTGAGTGAGGCCTGAGAGCATCCAGAACTTCCTCATCGTTGGATACCGGCGATGTACTTTCCCTTGGATTCCAGTGCAGTTCTAATCTCTGAATGTTCAACTTGCTTGATAACTTCAAAGTTATGGCTTCTTTAGAGCTTCTTAGATTCTCAAGGCCATAAATTTTCAGATCACCCTTTAAGTTCTTTAAGCCACCTAGCTCAGCAATTTGACATTTATCCTGATCTATAAAGAAAAATGGTAAAGTTTGAAGATGTATCAACTGACCTATGCCTGCAAAATTACATCGAAATCTGTTTTGCTCGGTGTCCTCGATATACAAATGCCTCAAGTTAACCAAATTTTCAAAATTCTTTGGCATTTCTTCCAACTCTTTTAGTCTCAATGTCTGCAAATAATAGAGCTTTGTGATGGAATTTGGCAGTCTTTTGATTGAAGTCCTTGAGACATCAAGGTACCTAAGATGTTTTAGCTTTCCTAATGATCTTGGCAATTCTTCAGTACCAAAGTCATCAAGAATCAGAACACGAAGATGTACAAGGCTAATCAATATCTCTTCAGGGATGCTGCCAACTAAATACAGTGTTCTTAGCTTCAGGCAAATGTCATTCGGAAACCTCAACAATTTATGTTCACTAACAATTAGCGATAAATGTGAGGCCCTAATATCATCATTAACCTCCTCGGACTCCAATGTAGAGCAGTAATCCTTCGATGTATGCAATGCAAGGTCATGCACAAGATCATGCATTTTGCAAGACACAATGTTGTTGTAATCATCCTTTTTAGCATCTTGCAACAAAGAAGTCCATAACAAAATGTTAAAATAGTTATTGCCTATAGTTTCCATCTCTAAGCGACTATTGGTGGAAGGGTTCAAGAACCCTTGTGCCATCCAAAGTTGGATCAAAATTTCCCTCTCAATGATGGTATCCTTCAGAAAAATGGAACAGTATGAAAAACACTGTTTTAAAGGCAAAGAAGGTAAATGATCATAACTGAGCCTTAATGTGGTCAGAACTCCATCTAATTTGTTTGAGGAACTCCATATTTCATTGTTCTGTATTTCTAACCAATCAGTTTCATCTTTCTGAGAGTACATTAAGCCTCCTAAAGCCTTTATCGCTAGCGGCACTCCTCCACATCTCTCTAAAATCCTTCTTCCTATGGCAACCAATCTCGGCTTCTCTGTTGCTCCGCCATCTGCAAAAGCAATTTTCTTAAACAATGTCCAACTCTCGTCCGGTGACAAAACTTCCAATTGATGAACAAGAGATGTTTGCATTGTCAAAATAACGCCATTGCTACGAGTAGTTACCATTATTTTGCTTCCTTTAGAACCACCCATCTCTAACAAGCAATTTCTCATTGTTTCCCATTTGTCTCTATCCTCATTCCAAACATCATCAAGAACAATTAAGTATCTTTTAGCATTTAAACTTCCTTGGAGTTTCTTTACTAATGCTTCCCTATTTGTCATCTCACATTTGACTTGGTTGAGAGACTGCACCATCTCACTCAAGAGCTTTTCAACTACAAAATCATCAGACACACAAATCCATATCCTTCTATCAAAATGGTTCACCACCCTATCATTTTTGTATACTAATTTCGCTAGCGTTGTTTTCCCTTGACCTGGCAATCCCACTATGCCAACAACCGATAAATTCTTTCCATTTTCTGAGGTAATTAGCATTTCTGCTACTTTAGATCTATCATCAGTCCTTCCCACAACATCTGAATCATCTAAAAAGGGATCAGTGAGCCTGATTTCTTTCACTTCAGTTGCTGAATTCAGGAGCTCAACCACTCTCAGGCCAATCTCATTTGATTCTTTGTAAACCTCCTCGAGCGATTCTCTAACATTCTTAATCTTGTGAGCCATGTAAAGTCGTGATGCAAGAGGATTCGAGGAAGAAAAGAAACAACGTACCTTATCCCTCTTTCGTCGTGGCATTGCTATCTTTTGTCTCAGAACTTCATATGCAAATTCATCCAACATATCATCAGCATCAGATGCTACAGCTTGAAGCTTTTTCAACCACAGTTGAACAGCCCTATTGCTCATCCTTTTGCTGTCAGCATCATACAGTAAAGCTTGAATCATCTCCAGTTTTTCAGCCAACTTCTTGAGATCTTCCCTGAAACTCCAAGCGAGGCTGATCTCTTCGGTAGCAATTGAGAGTACCTTTCGCAAGATTCCATCAGCAAGAACTCCAACAAGAGGAACTGCCATCTTCTTCAGCTTCAGTTAATAAAATGAAATACACAAAAAAAATTCAGAAAGAATTGAGGACTGTATTTAGATATAAGCATATGCATCCAGAGATGATCAGCAGCAGCTCCTATATTTGCAATAAAATTAAAAATTCAGAGTTGACTTCCATTTCTCACTAAACTATTGAATTCCAAAGCAACCATCAATCATTATTCAAATGTTTATCCTACATTAATACTAAATAAGAATAGTTCGGGTGCAAGCTAAGATCCAGCTAGAAAATGCCATACACACATTCAAGTGGAAGATTTAATGTCTAAACATGCGTCCATGTCAACTTTCATGCTTTGACTTATGCATTATCAAGAACTTTGATCAAATATATATTAAACACAACTTGCAACTTGCAATCCGCCATACTGCCTTCACATTTGTCAACTAAAATCTAGAGCCATTATCCTTTCCAGTGCATGAGAGGGGATGATTTGAAATCCAGAGATTTCTATTACAGATTTGATCTAGATTTTGCATTCTGGAATCCCATTTTGCCATTGTTAGAAAAGCCAAGAAAACAGTTTTATTGAACAAGAAACAACAACTTGAGTTCCTTAGATTAGTATGCTGTGTTATAGGCATCAAAGCAACCTTTTTCTAACACCAATAAACACAAATGTTTTGGTGAGCAATTCAACATAGAATTCTAGCTTAGACTTAAGCCAAAAACAATCAAGGAAGATTTTGATAAGGATAATTGTGGTGTTGGAAATGGAGTAAATTGAGGTTATTAATTGCATTGAGGTGATGAATACTCATAATTTTTTTAAAAAATTATTGTATAAAAATTTATCAGAATTTTTCCTAATGATTCATTTCCATTAGTGCCTGCCTATTCCATTAATAATCATTTTAATACTTTTTTTTTTTGTTTCAACATGAAAATAGAAATGTGTTGAAGACTAGCAAAAGCAATAAAAACTTTGTGGGTCAATTTGTTACCAAAGACATATCTCAAGGACTAGTTAATCAATAAAATCTATTCATATAAATGCCAGACTTAGTACTTAACGTACGCCAACGTATGAAAAAATTGACAGATATTTTAATCAGATAAAAGAGTTTTTCTTCTTCCGTTCTCAGTTCAACCGATCAATACAGAGATGGCGAAGCCAAGATTGTTGTTTACTCGCATAATTGTGACAATTGTAGTTGTGGGTTTTGTTTTGATTGGCCAAAACAATGCGATTGAGTCGCCACAGTACACTGTTATGCACTCAGAATCAGATTTTGAGGTCAGATTTTATAGGGACTCAGTTTGGATGAGTGCACCAGCCAAAGAAATCTCTTTTGAAAAAGCCACTAAAGATGGATTTCACAGGTACCCTTTTCTTGTTGCTTTTTTTTTTTCTTTTGAATCTTTTTTAGGTTTGTTTTACTGTAATTTTCTGTTTTGCAATGTTAAAGTTGTAATCTTGTTGGGAGTTTACTTCAGTTGTAGAATAAGGTTCAGTTATTTTCTTTGTTTGGGAGCTTTGAAAATCCCAAAAGGAAGAGAAGAAAATGAAAAAGTTTATTGTCCGGACAAATGAAGATAGCATTGGCATAATTTATGATATGGACTGTTGGCCCTTTTTAGGTTTGTTTTACTGTAATTTTCTGTTTTGCAATGTTAAAGTTGTAATCTTGTTGGGAGTTTACTTCAGTTGTAGAATAAGGTTTAGTTATTTTCTTTGTTTGGGAGCTTTGAAAATCCCAAAAGGAAGAGAAGAAAATGAAAAAGTTTATTGTCCGGACAAATGAAGATAGCATTGGCATAATTTATGATATGGACTGTTGGCCCTTTTTAGTTGTTGAATGAAATTTATTATGCCTAACAGTTTTGGACTGTGGACTGTTAAAGAGTATAGACAAATAAGCTCAATGTATACCATTTGAAAAGGATATGTATATTAACTGAAGAACTTATCTTAGGTGATATTACACCCTCGATGTTGTATGTGACTGCTCAATCCCTCTTACTTAATTTGGTTTTCTTTCCAAGTGAAACACTCACAAACTGAAAGCTGAATGTAGACTTTCGTGATTGTAAAATAGAACGGGGTACACATTTAGGATTATGAATGTGGATAATACCAATTGAGAGACATGATAGATGTGCCTTGCATTTTGGGTGCTCCAAGATAGAGCTACTTAACACTTAGAGACGGAGTTGATTATGATTTCGAATGTTGGAACTGTTCTTTGTTTATCAAATAGCATTAAATGAAAACAGGTTATCAAATGCCCCCGAGAGTTTTAATCTAGTCTAAAATAAATTGCTCTCACTCATTTAGATATGGATTTCCTTAGGAGACTTTTGCCTCTCTGAAATGATCTACTGCATGTAGTTAATGACCTATTTTGGCTGCTGGATACCTCATTTTTTTTTTTTTTGCTTTTCTAAATTTTGACATGTCAATAGTATTCTTTTCTTTTTCTTTGCTGAAAGTACTTGAAAAATAGTATTCTTTTCTTTTTCTTGGCTGAAAGTACTTGAAAATGGTTTGAATCCATCTCTGCTATAATTTGTCATATACGTTTTAGAATTTTATCTTAATAAATTGAAAGGAGCCTTAAACGTAAAAATAAACTTCAGAACTTCTCAAGCTTAGGTTAGTGGTAATAGAATGCCCAATACGAATTAGGTTGTATGCTTTAAACCTCAAATTTGAGATAACAAACACTGTTACTTTGACCATATACCATGCTTTGCTTGTGAAACTTCATATGTGATGGATAATTGAATCCAAAGTCTGTTGTTTAGACAAAAATATTAAATTTGAAGTACACCAGCTGCAACTTCTGTATTGTTGTTTCTATCCTTGTAGTTATGCTATTCAATGATTTTATACAAATGTTATATGATGTTGTTACAGGTTTTATTGTAAATTTATTGTATTAGATAGCTTCACTTTTTTCTATTTCTACTTATAGGAAGTAATTATCCACATGTAAGGAGTAACAAACTTGAGGATCCTATGACCTGTATATGTCGGTTTACATTCTGTGTCACCAAAAGTCAAATTCCTTCTCTCGTGCCTTCATAAAACCCTTTTCAAGTGCATGGATAGGCCAGGTTTGAGGCCTGACATTCTTGTGATGTTAGTTATGCTGAATATATGAGAAGAGCTGGGCACTTGGCTTATAATGGTTTCCAGGATAATTTGCCAACCTGGGATCGCCTTGCTCACACCTATACACAAAATCACTTGATGATCTTCTGCAAATGTATTAGCATTAGTTTTTGGTAGCCAGCCTATATTTGGCCATTTTCAAGTCGTGATTACATGTACTTTTTTTTTGTGGAACATGAAGGCAAATGCATTATCAACTTGAACATTTAGTTATGTTCATAAAGCATAGGAGAGCTTTTCAGGGCTTAGAGAAACCTCCATGGGTCATAAAGCATTGGATGAACTAAGTCCTGAAAGACAATTCCTAAATGCATAGACTCTTGGATGAACATTTTATCTGAACTTAAATTGTAATTGTATACCTCTTATATGTGACGAATACCTTTTGTGAAATAGAAATGTCAATTTAGTAATTAAAAAAAAAAAAGAAAAGTTTTGTTCATTTTGCATTCGTTTGATCGTTTGAGCCCTTTGCTTTGGCCCTGGGGATTTCTTTTTTATTCTGTACTCTTTTTCCTGCCACCCTAAAAATGGTAGCTATACTAAAAAAGATAAAAATTAACGTTCAAAAGATGGGAGAAAAGATTGTTCTTTTTGTTTCAAAATTTACAGGTCCTCTGCATTTGGTATGGCTATATATGCCACTCTCCTAATAGTTCTGGCTATAAAAAGTATGCCAAAATGGATGAGTAGGAAGTCATCCAACTTGAAAATAAACAAGAAGTCATCTATAGTAGTCACTGGATATTTTGGATCTAAGTATACATTAAACACTTGAGTAAATGGGAAATGTTCTATAGTGAGCGAGGACAGTTTAAACAATAGCTGGGTGTCTAGAGGATTCTACTGATGACGTTTTCGTTAGAATAGAGGATTCCACTATTTCAGATGTAAGCTGTAAAAATTAACAGGAAATTGCATAGTTGTTAATCCTTTCTCGTTTGCCAGTTGGATATAATCTTACTGAACTGGTTTAAGTGCTGGTGTTGATAATTTATGTTCTTCTTTGCCTCACAGGTTATTTCAGTATATCCAAGGGGCTAATTTGAACTTCTCTAGGATCTACATGACTGCACCTGTGTTGACAAGCATTGTTCCAGGAGCTGGACCTCTTCATGCATCTGCCTACTTTGTGAGACTATATCTGCCTCTAAAGTTTCAATCTAGCCCACCACTTCCGCTTCCTGAACTTAACCTTACACCTGATTCCTGGACTAGTCATTGTATTGCTGTCAGGAAGTTCTCTGGATTTGCCCGGGACAGCAATATCGTCAAAGAAGCTGAGAAATTGGCCGTCAGCTTGAGCAGATCTCCTTGGTCAAATTCCACTTCTTCTGGTGGCAATTATGCTTATTCGATTGCCCAGTACAATAGTCCTTTCCGAATTATTGGACGTGTGAATGAGGTTTGGGTTGATATCACGGGATCTGAAGCGAATGGCTGCAAGTCCAGCCTGCTGGCTTCATACTGACTGCTAAAGAAATTAAGCTGCGAATTGGTAGAATAACCCTTGGCTCTATATTGTATAAAAGATCTGAGACAAGCTACTGGAAGCCTTGTATTTACAACATGAATCCACACTTATGATCATGTTTTCACATGATGTTTTTGTTTTCTTTACTGACTGAGCATTGTACTTATTTCATAGTCAGAGTTATCCTGATGAGACTTTGGCTCGTCTCAACGAATTTGTAGATGTGCATATTTGACTGTTCCTTTTAATGGTTGGTGAAATTTCCCAGCTTGAGCATATAGAATTTACTTTAACTTGTTCCAAGAAAACCAACCAATTTAGCAAGTTGATGAAGCTCACAGTTTGTCTCATAACTAGATTAGCTATTTTTAGTACATGCAAAAGCTCTTGGGATCAGTTTCATCAAAGAAGTTTTGAAATTCATAACAGGAAAATTTCCCTATCATGATCCAGAAGAAGCAATTTTCTTTTATGATACCTTTCAAACCAAACTTCATTCTTAAACCTCAACCTTGCAAAAAATGTCATACAATGAGAATCTGTCTTGTCAAATTGCTAAATACTGTACAATGTAACAAATTTTTTCAGTAACCATTTGGCATGATATTTCACTAATTGTATTGAGAAGAATCAATAAATATTACACAAAAAATGATAATAACATCCAAGCAACTCACTGTCCACTGTACTTTTTATATTTTGCTCCCAAGAGGGTGTCGGCAAAAATGGCTTACAAGAGTACAACTTAATTTGGCGGCCGTCTACGGCATATGTAAGATGGTAAACATGCCCTAGCACTGGAAGTTTCCCTGCTGGGCAAAGGGAGTTTAACTTGACTGTAATGAACAATGAAAAGAAGGAATAAAAGTAAAACAAATAAAAGAATAGGGGATGAAGGCATTTTATAGTTTCTCAGGCTAAAAATGCCTTTATGAGATTGAGCAGTGCTAAGCCATAGGTAGTCTCCTTCAACCAATGCAGCTCCCAAGGTCCAGGAAATGTCCCCTGGGCCAAATATTATCTCTACATTTCTAAGACACAAAGCATCTTCAATCAGTGATGCCATATAAGGCACATGGAAACATTCTTGTCCAGAAGTGCTTGCATGATCAGCCCATAATCTTGGGCACAAGTTCTGGCCTGTCTCCCACATCTTTGTCGAATTTGCGGTTCTACTCAAGTTCAACCTGTTGGAGATTGCATAAAAACCAGACAATGCATTATAATGTCTGATCAAGTGAGAATGCGATGTTAGATTCAGCATTATGCTGCCTGCAGAAAAAATGTTGAGCAATCAAAATCTGGTATTCTGCACTAGTTTTAACTGAAAAGATTTTGATGAGGGGAAAATTTAGTACATGGGAACAAGATGCTCCACAAAATAGAAGCTCAAATGCATGAAAAGGGATATCTTAACAAAAATCAATATGCAACAAGAAACCTTTTCGGTTTTCAAATTACAAAAAGGATTGGATGGACCCATTCACTTCAGACTTCAGCAAAGGAAAGACAAATAATACAACATTCAGAAATCACAAATGATTTGTTCTCCACTAACTAACAAAGCAGATAGCTGGATTAATACTAATGAGTTTGTCCATCTCTCAATAACAAAAAATAATATTTGATCGATCTGATGTCCTATGCGCCAATATCAAAATGAGGAAACTCTTGGTCTTTTCAAAGATTTTTATGACAAAATCTCACAATAACTGCGTCAGTTGCTTATCTTGCTCTTGATGATATCCAATAGCAAAAACAGATCCAGCAACACTTACGATGCAGTGAATTGCTGATATGCCTCATGTAAATTGAAAAGCAAAACTACTGTTTGATATGAAACTGCAGAACTCAAGAAAAGTTTTTGCACATCTACGGATATGAAGTTGAAGTTGCAGTTCACTGGAGCTTTTTCAGCAACACTACTACTCTTAATGTTTAACAAGATAGAAAAAAAAATTAAAAAATGCAGGGAAGTTGAACAACAGATTTTTAGTGAAGAACGCACCAGAACCTAGAGGTTTATAATAGCAAAATAAGATCAACAGACCTGCAGCAGAAGAGAAGCCAATGCAGTTTGAATGCTCTTTCAGCTGTGTCAGCATTTGATAGCTTGAATTGACAGCAGCAGCTCTTGCAAGCACCTTGCATTGTTCCCAATTTGAGCCGCCTGTCAACAGTATAGAATTCAACTCCTTTCCTTCCATCTTAGCAGCCAAATTTTCTGAACTAGTACGATCTAATCCAAAGCAACCACGGCAAGTATAATTTTGCAAGAAACTGGAACTCAAACAAGGATGTATGACTTCAAGTACGCCATCCACTCGTTCCCTAAGTGCCTCAGTGTGGGTTAGCATAACAAAAGTTCTATCAAAAGCCTCATTCAAGCCAAATGCAGGTAATGAGTATGCTAAAAGCTTATGTTCCAAGGAGCCAATCTTTGAAATTAAAAGATGCTCATCCTCTCTTGATTCATCCACTTCTGTAACCACCTGCAACGACGAACCTCCTAAATCAAGAAGTCCCAAAGATGGCAACTTTGACAAGTTTCCAAACACCCCCATCTTATAGTTCAAAGAAACCCAGCCATAGTAAGCTTCTTCCCTACCACTCAACACTCTAATCCAATCTCTCCTACACAAAAACCCATGTTTCTTTACAACATTCTCGACATCTTCCAAAACCTGCCTAGCATTGTCAGCTCCTAACCTCCTCATTCCAGCAGTAGCCAAAACAAAAATAGGTGTAATTCCATGTTTCTCTATTGGTACCCATTGTTCTGCTAATCGAATTAACGGCTCCAATGACACCCTCACTCCTGATACATTACCAACAAACTTGTCTAAGCCAGGCTCAGTTTGTCTACAGTGATATCGACAACCATTGCTCTTATCAAAATTTTCCGGATAACTATCCAGCAAAACAGGTAAATTCCCAGTACTAACACCATCTTTTACCATCCATTTATATACATTTACTCTTGTACCAGTACTTCCACAATCCAAAACAACAGTATAATAAGAGTCCCTTTTGGACACATAGTAACTTATACTTGGCCTAATTATTAAAAACCCACCAACCATCACTAAAATCAATATTATCAAAAGGGTTGCTCCAATTTTTAATATTCTGCAATTCTGTCTAAATCCCATAACCTGAATTTTTGATTTTGATGGTGATTTGGGTTCCATTTTAACTAAGAGATTGTTTCTCTTTTACTTATTCCTAACTTGTAGCTGAAAGTGATACCAATTATGGGTTGCAATCACAGTGATAATATGATGAAATGTTTTGCATAAGCACAAAATTGTTATCCAAGAACTGAAGTACTTAATCACATATTAAGCAAAAATGGATCACTGCAGCTGATTTTTCTGTATGCAAGAATGGAAATGCAATGAAACTTCACTCAAGACTGTAACAATGGAGGATTTATCTGTGATCCAATTTCATGAATACAAAATTAACAGACCAAAATAAATCTATAAACAAATCATTAAAGAATAGTTTACCTATCATAAATCAGGGGGAGAGAGAGCTTTCAAAGGTTCACTAAATACATGTTCCACTCCTATATTGGCTAAATTCTTCATCTATTTTGAGAAGGGTTCTTTTCACTCTGCCCTGGAGGTTTTTGTTAATCTGAATTTGTCTCTTCAAGTTTCAATATTTGGCATTTTTAGTCCCTGTAATAGTATAATAGTTTTTTTGCTAAAAGAATATTGTTAAATGCATCAAAATAACTTTATTATTTTATATAATTAGCAAAAAATTTCTTATTCTTTCGCAAATCACAATTGGATTTTAATCCAAAATAAAACTTATACCGACCCTTCCTCTACCAAAATAATTTGATAGAAATTTTAACTCTAATTCTTTTTTGAAGACTCATCATTTTTCTTCTGAAATAATTTGATTAAAGTTATTATCCTAATTCTTTTTACTTCAAAATAATTTGATGTATAATCATCCACTCTCTTCTAAAATAATTTGATTTGAGCTCTAATCCAAATTAATTTTATGTGGAGAAATCGTTGTATCTTTAATCCCTAAACTAATTAATATTGATGCAATGTTAAGTCTTTATTATATTCAGGATATATTTTATTAATTTCTAAAATATTTTTTTTTTATTTTTTACTTTCTTTTTTCAAGTATAGTTAGTAGTGCATATAGTAAATCCTATGTAATGTTTTGTCTTTATAATTGGGATATTTTTATTAACTTTAAAATATAATCTTTTATTTTTACTTTTTTTTCCCAAGTATAGTGAGATCATATCCTCTTTTTAAGATTATCTCTATTCTATTCTGTCCAATGTTCAAAACGTCATAATTTAACTAAAATTAGGGATTAAAAACATAAATGTCACTAAAATCACTTTACAGACCCTAACTAAGGAATGAATGAACTCGTAGTTTAATTTTGGACCTGATAAGACAAAGATAATCTTAAACAGAAGATCCCAACTCAAGTATAGTTAGTGGTGCTTATGACAAATTCTATGTTATAAAGTTATGGAAAAGAAAGAGTGATTCATAAATTGAACCGACATTAATTCATCATTTTCTTAATTTCTTTTTGCATGTAAAAAGAGTTTTCATTTTATGTCTCTTTATTGTTGCTTGCAAGAAAAAAAGAAGAAGAAGAAGGGTTTGTTTAGCCCTTTATATTACCCCAAAATAAGCAAGAAAATGAGCACAAATAGAAACCACTCAAAAGGATGAAATGTGATGCTTAATTTTGACTACCTGGTATTATTAGATTTTAATAACAATATTGTGAGGAATGAATGTTTAATTGATTTGTATATAAAGTGTTTGAATTTTTTAATTATTTGAAACAGTCGTGCATTTATAACTTTTATCTTCAAATGAAATTATAAACATATCATTTTTTGCTAGTGTTGATGTTAATTCGCAAAATTTTGTCATTGGGATAACTTTTTTTTTTCTTTTCCAATTGAACTTTGTTTGTGGTTCATTCATTATTGGGGTTTGGGTGTTCGCTTTAGTGGGTACAAGGGATGTTAATTTACGAAACAAACTCAACAATCTAAACACAAATAATATGGAGAAATAACAACAAGAAGAACACCAATATTTAACGTGGTTCAGTCCACATAACCTACGCTCACGGGTCACAAGGAGAAATTCACCAAACACAAGGAGAATCATAACAATGGAAATATTTCACAAACCCACGACAACATAAACCCAACACGAGCCCACTAGTAGGGGTGTTCAACCGGCCGGTTAACCGGTTCCAGTTTGTACCGATTTTGCCAAATTTTGTCATAATCGGTTAATTGACCGATATTGGTACCGGTTCTATTGGTTCCAGTTTTACCGGTTTCTGTCGGTTAACCGGTTAAACCGAATAACCAGATTTTTTTTTTTTTACTCTTGAAAGTTAAAACAACAAACTAATAATAAATTAACTATATTTGATTCTTTGAAATGTAAAATTGAATATTTAATTCAATATATTAAATGATAAAGTCCATGTAAGGATGTGTGGATGTTAAAAAAAATACTTAGTTAATATACTAATTACTTATATTTAAAATATTATTTACTTATAACCTATAAATATACTTGTGTATTTAGTTGATATACTAATTACTTATATTTAGAGTTTGATTTACTTATAACCTATAAACATAATGTATTTAGTTAGTGTACCTAATTACATATATTCATGAACTTATAGTATTATTAGAATCTAAAATATACTTATTTTAATTACTTATTGTTGTTATTAATTTTAATAATATAAATTAAAATATGATAATATTAATATTTATTTATTGTCTTCTCACTATTATATTCCGACTTATATAGTAAAATTCCTACAAGATCAAAATATAATTTAGAATATACTTTGATTTTTATTTTAAATTATTTATGGACTTTAATTTTTATAATAATAGTGAATTATAATAGAAATTAAAATAGTTACATATTAAATTTGTAAATTATTAAAGCATGTTATTGTTAGCCATGATATTCATGTGTTAAAAATTATAATATATTATTAATATTGTTAGTTTTACATTATAAAATATATATTGTTAATTATAATTTAAATTATATGTTGATTAATAAATTTGAATAATAAATAGCTTCACTATTAAAATAAAAATTAAAGAATATTACAAATAATATTTTAATTATAAATATATTATTAATTACCAGTTAATCGATTTAACCAAAAAATCAAAAAAATCGATTAACCGGTTTATACCGATTATCCTATTGAAAAATTATTCCAACCGAAAATCGGACTAGTTAACCAGTAAAACCGGATAACTGGAATCGGTAAAATCGGATAACCGATTAACCGATTAACCAATTCCAATTACCACCAGTTTCGGTTCGATTGCCAATTTTTCGATTTTTTTTAACAGCCCTACCCACAAAGGTAAAACCCAACAACACATCCGAGGCCAAATAAGGTTCTCAACAAACTCACAAAATAAAAGGATATAAGCCCACAACATAAGAAATACCAATGTCCCATCTGCACTAAGAGGCTTATCTCATACCTCTCATAATGAATATTAATATCCCTTACTCATTGAAGTGTTAATATCCCATATCCATTACTCCCATATCTCATCCCGAGGCCTATCCCATACCTCTTATAATGGATATTGACTCCCCCCTTATACCCACTAAAGCCAACCCCCAAACTCCAATACAAAAGGTGCCTCAGCCCCAACCTTAGGCCCAAACCTTCACTAATTGGCTTGGTAGGTTTGTCTAAAAGATTTCACTACATAATTTTTTTATAGTATCTACTAAGGAGAAACACATTCTCTCTAATCGATATGAGATAAAAACACTCCATAAATCTCCTTGTTCTAACTCTCACATTGTAGAATAAGAAACTGAACAAAATACAAGACACATCCCAACACATATCATCTTTCTGCTAATGTTGATGTTAATTTGCAAAATTTTGACATTGGGATAACTTTAATTTTCTTTTCCAATTGAACTTTGTTTGTGGTTCAAGGTTCATTCATTATTGTCAAGCACAATTTTACTATTTTGTAGGTATTTGTGAAACATTTTTGACTTTAAATCCTCAATAGCCATGAAAGTGATTTTAGGATTAATATTTTGCAGGTATTTGTGAAACATTTTTGACTTTAAATCCTCAATAGCCATGAAAGTGATTTTGGGAGTACTCTTTAAAAACAGGAATTCTATAAAAGGGGAGTTAGTTGTTTATCTTAATTGGTAGATTTTAGAGAAAAAAAAATTATGAGCACTCTTTAAAAATAAGAATTCTATAAGGGGTGGAGGAGATTTGTCCGTAGACAAGAATTATGGAAAATCTTTTAAAATAGGAATCAAGGAGAAGAGATAATCATTTATGAAATTTTAGAGATAAAATAATTAAAACTTAATTAGAATATAGGGCGATAGAAAGTAGTATTTTCACTAGTATTTTCACCGTCAAGATTAGAATTAGCGTTTTCAGAATGATTCAGTCCACATAGCAGATTAATGATTTGCGAGGATATAATTTTTTTTACTAATTATATAAAATATTAAATGAGTTTCATATGTTAAACTCGTACCCATCCCAATAATAATGGAATCCCTGTTACTAAATTTTTCTCATTAACAAAAATAATAATAATAATTTATTTTAATTTAATTTACTACTCCATTTCAATAATAATGGCTTGCTCTAGCTACTAAAATTTTCTAATTAATATTAGTAGGAATAAAATATTTGTCCTCCATACTAAGTTTTTTCTAATTTAAAAATGTACGCAATCCCAATAATAATGTTTGCTGGGGTGAGTACTTAATTTTTATTTTTTTTCAAATTTACAAAAAGAAAATAATATTAATATGGATAAAATTTTTGATAAAAACTTACTTTTCTCATCAACCAAAACAAATTAGGCATGCTGATAATCATTCTATTGATGGAAAGAAATAAAAAAACACAAAAGCAAAGACAACAATAAATCCAAAATAGGCGTTTTATAAAATGGCGTTTTATAAAATATAAAAAATTAGCGTATAAAGTATAAAAAATTAGCATATAAAGTATAAAAAAATTAGCATATAAAGTATAAAAAATTAGCATATAAAGTATCAAATATTAGTGTATCCGTGAATAAGGTATAAAAAATTAGTATCAAAAGTATAAAAATTAGGGTATAACGTATAAAAAATTACCAAATTAAGTACACCAACATTAGTGTATAAAAAAAAATTTCGCCTATCAAATATAAAAGATTTCGGGTATCAAATATAAAAAAATCCCTTTATCAAATATAACATATATTTGCGACAGCTGCACGGGAGTTTTTTTCGAATCCAAAATGATGGTATTCGATTTTCACCTGCGTCATGCCTTCACCCACACAAAATGTTTGGAAGATAATTAGAAGAAGAAAAAGAAAAAAAGAAAAAAAGAAAAAAACAATAAGCCAAACAACAAAAAAATGTTGAAAGATAATTAGCAAAAGAAAAAAAGAAAAAAAAAGCAAACAGAAACAATAGAAACCGCTTACTCTTTTTTATTTTTATTTTTTATGAAAGGTTGAGAGATAGAAGAATTATGAGAACTCTTCAATAATAGGAATTCTATACGAAGAGGTGGTAATCGTTTATGAAATTTTAGGGATGAAAGATTAGAATTTAGAGTTTGAATTGATATCTATGGAAACGAAAGGATTAAAGAAATTAGTATTTTGACCGTAATTCAAAAAATTAGAATTTAGTCCATATAGATAGGAGATAAATGACTAGCAAATGTAGTATTTTAAACAAAGAATAGAATTTTTATTACTAATTATATAAAATAATAGTGTTATTTGGATACGTTCACTCATATTTTTTTAGAGTCTAATCATTCTAAAGTAATTTCAGTGATATTTATACTTTTAGTCTCTAATTTTAGTAAAACTATATCGTTTTGAACGTTACACAGAATAAGACATGATAATATTGAACATAGGATTCGGTCACGTCCTAAGACACGTGCCTTTAATTTTTTTTTATTCAAAAGCAATATTTCATTAACAATGATCAAAGTTTACATTATAGTCCCTTTAATGTTTATTTACAAATGTACTTGATACTAATTTTTTCTAATTTACAAAAATAATATATCACTGATAATAATCAAAGTTTACATCATAGTCCCTTTCATGTTTATTTACGAATGTACTTGATACTAATTTTTTTTTAATTTACAAAAATGATATGAGTAGAAATTGAATCCCACTCCAATAATAATGGCTTGGCACGTCCATATCTTTAATTTTTATTTATAAATGTCTAATTTTTATAATTTACAAAAATAATATTAACAGAAATTGAATAATTGATGAAAAAAAATGCTTTTCTCATCTAACCAAAACAATTATTGAAGTTGATAATAATTTTATTGACGGAAACAAATAAAAAAGCACGCAAGTAAAGCCCAACAATAAATCCAAAATAATTTTATTTTCACCAATTTCATGCTTCGCCCACACAAAAATGTTGGAAGATAATTAGCGGAAAAAAAAAGAAAGAAAAAACAACAAGAAAATGTTGGAAGATAATTAGCAAAAGACAAAAAACAAAAAAAGAAGAAAAAATAACAAGGCAAACAGAAACAAGAGAAACCGCTTTCTTTCTTTCTTTTTTTTTTTTATTCACTTCAAGGCAAAACCCATACCTCAGAATTTCCGAATTCTCTCCCTTTTCATTTCAAATTTGTGCAATTTTGATGCAATTTTTATTTGGGTCTCTCTATATTTACTTGATTACAAATGGGTTTTTCTCATTTATGTACAAGATTCAATGTTTTTGTACTTCTTAGTTGAAGTAAATTGACCAGTTGTTGTAGTTCACTGTGTATTGTATACAGAAAAGGGGGGAAAGGGAAGCAAAAGGATGACAGCCAAAATTGGTTCTTCATTTTCATATGTTTCCACGTCTCTTCCTTCACCTTTTCAATCCAGAAGAACTTTTCTTAAGGTGCGTATGCCGGTATACTAGTATGCATGTTTTTAATTGGTGTAGAATTGATTTGTGCGTTTTTTGAAGATTGACGTTTTAATTTATTTGGGATTTTGGTATGATAAGTTGGAATGTTCACTTCTTATTTAATGCACACTGTAAGACTTTGTTCGCCTTAATGTTCATAGTAGGTTTATCCTCATGTTCTTGAAATTGCATATGTATTGCTTTGCATGTATAGTTTGTCTCATTGCTTTGGTTGCCACAGTCTTCAAAGTGTTGTTTTGCTTGTGAAAAGGAGATATTTTTAGCCTTAATCAATTCTGAAATTAGTTAGGCAGCATGACCCCTTCCTTTGGGTGAATAAGGGTGATTGCTGATGGCAGTCTTCAACTTTCACCTATTTAAGGTAAAAGCTTTAGTCACTTGATCAATTTGCTATTGGGATTTTCAAGGTTCAGTTTTGGAAACTTTATAAAATCTATGGAAGAATATGGATTGGAATCTCCTAGAGTAAAGTTCTGTGGTTGTAGGTCCTTTCACTGTGATTCTTTGTTCTTGATAAAGCTTAGGACTTTGACAATTGGAACCCAGGCATTTGGTACTGTAGTCAATTTGATGCTAGTTACCAATCCCCGTTTCACATTTGTAGCTTGAACTAATTCTGGTTGACAAGCTTGTCAAGAACTTGTTCTCTAGTCAGAATATTTGTGAAGTTTTCCTTGTTCATTAGTTGATAGCTTAAGCTTTGCAGATGAATTTGAAAGTCGTTTATCAACAATCTTTTGGAATTTTTTAACTTACATTTGTAAGTGGAAGACAGGTCCATTCGGATAACAGGATTTGTTCCGCAACTGTTACCTTTGACATTATTCTTTTGCGGCAAGTCTATGCAAATTTGTATGCTTTACTCCTAAAGTTTGTGCCCAATCAAAACTTCTTTGTTTTATGATCGTTTCCATGAAGAAGAGGGGTAGGGGGGGCATAGTTTCTTTCAGTTCTTTGATTCCAGACTTGGAGTTATGCATTCTTTTGGAATAATTCTTTAATTGGTTAAATCCTTGTTACATTATTACCCAGGCTTGTTCAAGGAGAGGATTGTTAGACGTGCAGCCATTTAATGTTGAACTGCTGAAAAACACTCAAGGTAGTAGTCATTTAACCTGTGAAGGTTACCTTAATGTCTGAAGTCTGATCTTTATGTGCTATTGAGTGTTAGCTTTTCCTAGACTTTTCCACTTGATTTCACAATTCAGACTCTGCTGAAGTCGAGTAAGAGGGTATTTCTTGAGGTTCTCTGAAAATGCACAGGTTCGTTGCAGCACATATTATGTGTGGAACATTGTGCTTCATTGTTCTTGCTCTTAGTCAAGATTTTACCGCCTTGCAGCCTATTAGTCTTTGTAGGCTGCATTTCTGCAAACCTTTTGAACTTTCTTCCTCTGGACTGTTGTACGTTTGAATTTTCATTACTCAAATCACAGCCCCTTTTGACTTAAATTTCTTTTCTGGTTACTGCAAGTTGTTAAGTCATGGCGGTCCCTACATCAAAAGCTGAGCTTGAAGGAGAAATTACCTCAGAGGCAACTTATTTCTTTTGCTATCTCTGAAGATCAATTAGAGAGTAATGTGCTCGAAGACAATTGTTCAGAGCAAGAAGCAAACCACTCATTAGTTGAAGATGTAGGCTCTTTGGATGGTTTATATACTCCCTCTGAAGGATCCGGGGGAAAGCCTGGCTTAATCTCATTTTATAATCGTCCTTACAGAATAGAAGATAAAATGGTTCTGTCGAGCCACAGAAAGAATCAGAACAATCTTCTTTGGTTGGCTGGTCCTGCAGTCCTTGTAGCCTCTTTCATCTTTCCCTCTCTTTATTTGCGCAGGATTCTATCAACCATATTTGAGGACTCTTTATTAACAGGTAATCAAGAGTTGTTTTTCGTCATTCCTCTTTGCTTTTGGTCTTTGATTAGGTCTAGTTCCATTCTAGTACTTTTGGGAGGTTGGAGTTTTAAAATTTTTTAGAGGAATTCAAGAAAATTCACATGGTTTTTGCATCTTAAAATAAATCTTTTGATTTTGCATGCTAGCTTAAGTTTGAAGAATAGGGATTTTTGGTTATCTCACAATGATGTTATAGGGTCTTCATTTCATGTGGTAAAATGTACAAATTTTAAGAAGTCCAAATATAATTCACCCTTTTAATAATAAAAACTTAGTCAAGGAGTGTTAGCTTCTGCATAGTTCATCTGATCTCTTTTTGTCTCCTTTACTAGTTTTTTATTTGTCATTCTGAAGATTAGTACTTGGCATGGCCTTATTTGATGAAGCTGGTCGAACGCATACATAGATGTCGAGTTGTTTTTGAAATTCTGTTTGTAATTTTGCTTTAGCTTGGCTTCTATCTCTGTGTTGGGCATGAAAGTATCATCAATTAATGGTAGACACAAGCTTAGTCTGTTTGTCTTGTTAAAAAAAGGAGCTGAAACTATTATGCTTGATATTAGCTTGCATTTTACATATGCATTTGACTCATGCTTGTAAGTTGTAAACTTCGATTGCTACAGATATGTGGTGTGTATAACTCGTTGGATAGACAAAGAATATCCTATTAATATCCTCTTATACAACTATGTAGTATATGTTTATGAATAAGTTATATTGGGAAATGTTATGCTGATATATCTCATTTTTCATAAATAAATTAACATTTTAAGCTTGAGTACTTAATCAAGTGCATGAACAAGCTATACATACAGTTAAGCACATGTAGCTTTGAACGTTTACAGGCCTACTCAATAGTTATTTCCTGATCACCTCTATGAGTTAAACTTGTCAACAAAAGCTTGTAATTGATAGGGGCTCCAGGTTGAGAAGTTACTTGCAATGCTGCCATTGTGATTAAATTTTGATAATATAAATACTGTTTTTCTTTCGGAAACATAATTTGACAGGTCTAGTGAGAGTTTTGATAAGCTTGAATGTTATTTGGTGATTTGTGTTTCCTTGGAGGGTTCTGCTTTCCAGTATGAATGTGCTTTAAGGTAGTCAGAACTAGGCAGCTCCAGCTCGAGAGGCAACCTGAACCGCCACTAAAAAGGATTTTTTTCATTTGATAAGTTAGATAATGATTTTATTCAGAAAAGGGTATCCCCCGTGTATAAGAGGTATACAATTCTCTAATAAAGATATGGCACAAATTGAAGAAAACAAAAGTCTAAAACCTACAACTAGAAGATAGAAAATCATTGTATTTGGCAAGTGGGCTAATTGTCCAGAGATTGAAGCTTGGCATTTGTAGCTTGCTGATGATGGGAAGTATCTGTGCCTATAAGTCTTTTAGCTTATGTATTGCTTGAGTGTAACTGCTACATGTTGATAGAATGAAAAGAGTGAGTAAAATGTATACAAGTGCTTAAAGGTTTCTCTCAACTATTAAACTTTTGCAGCATATTGTTTGTATAGAATGAGAAGGGTCTATAAAGCAAAGAAGAGGGTGAACTTGTTGCCATGTGAGCTCGGACTTTAAACCTTTTACTTATTGCTGATGTATCTTTGTCTGCTGGTTTTTTTTTTTTTAATTTTTTTCTTCTTTTTCTACTTTGATGTTGATTTAGATATAGTTTCTATGATACCGGTATCTTCTTCTTTACCTTTCATAATCCTGGTTCTGTCTGTACAGACTTCCTTATATTGTTCTTCACGGAGGCTATTTTTTACTGTGGAGTCGCCGTGTTTCTTCTCCTAATAGATCATTTAAGGAGACCTATTGAACCACTGTCTTCTTCAAATATCAGGAACCTTAACCCACAAGTGGGACACAGAATTTCCTCTGTTGCAGTCCTGGTACTTAGCCTTCTGATTCCAATGGTGACAATGGGTTTTGTCTGGCCATGGACAGGCCCAGCAGCTTCTGCTACTCTTGCTCCCTATCTTGTTGGCATTGTAGTTCAGTTCGCTTTTGAGCAATATGCAAGATATACTAAGTCCCCAT
Organism: Ophiorrhiza pumila; assembly: GCA_016586305.1. Lineage (NCBI taxonomy): Eukaryota > Viridiplantae > Streptophyta > Magnoliopsida > Gentianales > Rubiaceae > Ophiorrhiza > Ophiorrhiza pumila. Next base: position 10,316,587 of record BLIW01000004.1, read on the forward strand.
CATGGTCTGTAATTCCCATTTTATTTCAAGTAAGGACATCTGTCGTTTCTTCTAGTTTACTTGCTGTTCTCTGTGCTTGTAGATGCTTTTGTTTTGGTGTAATTTTATATGTTGTTTTTCCCTGCTGCTTAAACTTATTTATGAAGTCCTAATGTATATCATGACTTTAAATGATTTTGAATCCAAACGCTAGCTAAGTTGATTTGAGGGTCTCTTACCCTTAGGGTTGCCCTGCCCTGAGTTCGAACTTTGTTCCCCTTCAATTGCTCGAAAAACTTAAATGTCAAAGAGATTACACAAGCAGATAGATTTGACCAACAGTTTGGTATTCCACATTAAAAATAAGAAAAGAGGAGATATTTTGGTGTTAGTGTTGCTCATTACACGATTAGTTGTTATAGTTTGAAGGTTAGTATTGTTGACATGATTAACTTCAGATGTAGGCTCCTAATAGGGCTCGTAACTTTTTCTTTTGTATTGAAATTTTGAAAACAAAGGGTCATATTTCACGTCCTGTTGCTTAACCATGCCTTTTGATGGACAAAGGTGAAGCATAAGCTGGGTACAGGCCAGCCATGAGATGTTTAATTGGTCTAGCTAATCTCTTATTTTCTGCTATTGATCCTTTAAGTGGATTTTGCTAAGGATGGATTCTGGGTCTTGAAGTATGAATTCTAGTTTGTAGTAAAATTTCATTAGACATAAGCTGGGGAAATATTTGATCCTTGGTGTAAAGGGGATTGAAGGATGAACTATGTTCACTTGAAGTAGTAAAAACCAAGGATAACTGAGAGGAATTCCTATATGCTCGGGTTAGGTATTTTGGAAAGCAATAAAATTGTGAGCCTAAAATACAGAGATAGGTTGCTTGAAATTGTCCATATTTATCATTGGATTATGGATACTCTCGACTTACACGTAGAACAAACAAACAAACAAAAAAAATTCAATATTAGCAGATAAAGATTTGAAGAAGTTATTTACTATAAATTTCAATAAGATTGTGAGCATAGGAAGTGGCAAGGAGTCTTAATTCTCTCCTAATAGGTGATTGTACATTGCAGGTATACAGGTTACACCAACTGAATAGAGCAGCACAACTGGTAACCGCTCTTTCTTATACTGTTAAGGGAGCTGAGGTGACGTCGCATAACTTGGCAATCAGTAGTTCGCTAAGCACACTATTGAATGTTCTTCAGTTTCTTGGAGTGATCTGCATATGGTCCCTTTCCAGCTTCATAATGAGATTACTTCCTTCTGCTACCACTTCTGGTGATTGAGTTACGAATTAAGTGAAACCTCTATTTGGATTGTCAAACCATTTTTGTAAAGAATCCGAATAATCTTAACGATAGTTCAAGTTAATCTTGATTCAAATACTTGATGATCATCCTCCCAATAGTGGATAGTCTTGTTGCAGTGTTTACTTCTGTAGCAACTGTTGCAAAATGGTAAAACTGTTCATGAAATGTTGTCCTAATTCTAAAAGAATTCCAGATTTTTTTATGATCCATCATTTGTCCCTCTTCCTTTGATGTCTACTTCTTGAATATATACATAATGTTGCAAGTGCAGATTCATGCTGATCATTTTCAAAACTAGGGACCCTTTCATGTCTACTTTCTTTAACCTTATGCTAGAGGTCCAATCTCCAATGCATAAAGATGCTAATAGCAAATCAAAGTCAACTTCATAGTCATCCATCCATCAATAATTAAAACTAATGTAAACATTGAAAATCAAGATAAATACCCTAAAGTCAGCTATCTTTCATCACAAACAGAATGAATTGAATAATTGATGTGAATGACTTAAGGTATACTTTTCATTTTTTTGGGTAAATTTCCAATTCAATATATCTGTCTGTTCTTTCTGTTGGTTGGATTGTTTCCCTTCTATTGGACCCATGAAAGAAAACCAGGCAATTCTTTTCATACTTCTTCAAGGCTTGATGGAAGGAAAGAATTCCTCTTAGTTTGTTCTTTTGTGAGAGAATTATTTAGAACCTCAATAATGTACCTTCTCCTTTGGATTTGTACCATAATAATAGTTTTTGTTCCCTTGGGTCTCTTCATTTATATATATAATACATTAATCCCAATCACATACCATATTTCATTCTTAAATCTATAGTTGGTAGTCTTTCTTGTTATCAAGTGTTTGTGTTAGTTCAAGTTGGAGAATCAGACAAGCATATTAGGTAGGGAGCCAATGCAAAAGTCACAAGGAACTTTTCAGGGAAATCCCAAATGTCTTAGAGCAAATTCAGTCACAGAATGATGATACAACTAATTGTTTTTAATGCCATAAGGTATTTCTTTCATTTTCACATAGTATTTATACAATGAAGAAAATGACTATTTATTAGTGTAACAAGTGAATTCATCAAGAGGGTGAAAACTTAAATGATAGATTGAATCAGTAAAAATGAGTACCCTTTACCATATTTGTATCTTCTTTGCTAATTCATAGTAAAAAATGCATAGTTTTAACAAATTTTTTCTAATGTACTTGAGGAATTTGTTAGGTGGTGCTTTAGGGTTAAAAGTTTTGGGCAATTGAATATGAAAGTAAGGTAACTCTAATAGATAAGAAAATGAGAGAAATGCATTTAAAATGGTTGAACATTTATATAGAAGACCTTTAAATGCTCTAGTGAAACGTGTAAAAATTAGAAAATAATTAAATATAAATGAGAAAATAAATTTAGATCGACTACGATTGAGAAATATGATCTATATATAGCTGATCCTATTTGGTAGGAAAATGACTTAATTGTTGTTGTACTTGAGGAATTTGTTAGAGAAAATTGTAACAATAGTGATGAAAGATAATGCCTTGATTTCTAAAGTACCCCTGGTTCCTACCCAAGAAGATGGAGGTAGCAATCAATATAATGTTTGCAGAAGAAGTACTTCATAAAAGTGATGAGCACTTGGATAGCAATGGTCCAGCAAAGTTAAAATCATGCCTTCTTGTCTTGCATTTTTACAGGACATAGTTCCTTGGACCATTAATTTGGAACCAAATATCTTGTCTTTGCTTTTCTCTTTTAGACTCTTTTTTCTCATAATGTAGTCCTACACTTGTCTCCACAATTTATATGATATGATCCTATCCACCCTTCAATTCTTGATAGTCTGTGCATGAATTATATTTCAATGATTCATTAGTTTGTAATAGATGATGTTGTGAAGAACAAACTAAAATTTAAAAAAATGAGCAAAATTGAATGATATAAAGCTACAACTGAAAGCTAGAAAAGCAAAGCATGTTCACTATCACAAATGAATATTCTTGGTGAAGCAAATTTCTTTTTGTCTTTACTTATTTGGGTTTTTATTTCAAGCAAGAATCATCATCCTAAATGCAATTCTTTCTTAGAAATGAAGCATTAACAATGGCCAGTTAGACAAATGGAATATATCTCTAGCTTAAAAGACAACAAAACTTCACATGGGATTTCTTTACATTTTTAAAATTAAAGAAGTCATCTGAATCCATTTTTGGTTGTTTGGCTTTTGTGTTTTTTTCTTATATTAAATTTGGTATTAGGTGAGATTTAGTTGAGGGATAAAGGATTTCAATAGAAGATTGAAGCACAAGTAGACCAAGTTGATCAATTGAAATTAAAATGAAGTTAGTCAAAGCAGTGTCATCTTGAGCTTCACAAATCTTACCATGCATGATATCCTTGAAATGAAAAGTACAATAAGCCAGTGTTTTGAAACTCGGACCGGAGTGCGAACCGGTAAAGCTACTGGATTAGGGGTCAATTTGTCGGACCGGTCGAACCGGTGTTAAGAACCGGATGACGTCATAAATATATTTAATATAAATATAGTAATTAAATATTAACATATCTTACATTTTATGTCAAAATAAAATGACAAATTATAAAAAAAATAATATTCAATTGAATTCTTAGTTTTTCGTCCATAAAAAAAATCATATATCGTATTTTTTGATAATGCTAATAATTATTTTGTTTATAATTTAATAAAATTTCATTAAATTACACGAGATATAATAAAGTATTAATTAATTTAATATAAAATCAATCATATTAAAATAAGTTAGAAAATGTAGTTTTCAATACAAAATTTATTTATTTCAAAACTTAAACTTGTGAAATAAAAAAAATTAATGACATATAATACTTTGAATTTAATTTTGTGTGCTATAAAATAATAATTAAATAAAAAAAATAAATATTATATGATAAAATTTAAAATTCATATTTATTTAAATTGTATGAATGTGATTAATTGAAAATATTGATGAAAAACATAATTTCCATATTCATCAAAATCTTGTAATATGGTAAATTGGAAGTATTTATGACTATTAGAATTTATTAAAAATTTTAAAAATATGGTAAATTTGAAGCATTTATGATAATTGAAATATATTAAAAATTTTGAATATGGTAAATTAAAGTATTTATGACAATTGAATGTATTCAAATTTTAAAATATTGAAATAGGGTAAATTGGAATCATTAATGATAATTAAAAATCTTGAATATGGTAAATTAAAGTATTTATGATAATTGAATGTATTCAAATTTTAGTATATTAAAATATGGTAAATTAGAATTATTAATGACAATTGAGTGTATTGATGGAAAAGCATTAATTACTATTGATTAGATTTAAATATAAATGTAAATGTAAAATGTAAAATATAAAAAAAATAGACAAATAGAAAATCGGGTTTCAACCGGTTTCGGGTTTTCCGGTTGAACCCGATTTTTGACCGGGTTTGACCGGTTTTCTTACCACCGGTTTTTGAACACAACTCGGATCGGACACCTGACCAGTTCCCAGTCCAACCGGTCGAACCAGCCGGTCCGGTCTAAGTTTAATAAAACTTCAATAAGATAATCACATTTTGTGATTTCACACCCCACACACACACAGATATATATATATATATATATATATATATATATATCTTTTAGTTGGCAAAACCCGTAAATGGGAATACTAACCCGAAATTTTATAAATAATTAATTGAGAAAGCACACGTAATTCAAAAATGAATTGTTTATAAGACAAGATATAATACATGAGTTTTAGGAAAATATAGGTAAAAAATATACAGACACTGCATTCTATACATTATGTACTTTCTTAAAAGAGGGTAGGTCAAGTCTGTCTACCCTAACTATTGTTTAACTCTAGTTGACAATTCCGCATCTGAAACAAAAAAAATACATATAAGGTAGTATATGTACCAAAGTTAGCAAGTGATTTCTACAATATAATTAAAAATTATGTACTCATTTATGATTATTTGGTTGCTTCTACCCCTTTCTCAATTAATTCATCTATATCACGGAAACATTTCAAATCTCGAACACTTGATCACTGTAAAACTTAAAAAGAATTTGGCCAACTCGTCCAATATTGGTTAATTTAGTGATACCGTTTAAGTTTGTCAAAAAAAAACAAAAAAAAAAAAACAACAACAATAATAAAATAAAGATTGAAAGGGTTGAAGATTTTTTTTCCCCATCTAACAAACTCTTGAATTAAGTCATTATTGATCAAACTATTTGGTAATCATTCACAAGAGTCATGGTCTAAGATAGAGACATTCATAGATCACGCTTATATATGGAAGTAGTAATTGTAGCCTTTTAAGATGCAGGGTCCTTTTTATCACGTTAAATAACTAATAATAAAACATAGTTTTTGTAAATCAAAACTTAGTAAAGTGGCTATGGATTTTATAGCTCACGGACTAATATCATGTTTTTCTTATCCATCCCTTAATCTCAATATTTCCAAACCATTTATTTTTCTTTCTTTTTTTTGGTTATAATGAACTAATTTGGATATTTTTCATTGAGTTGAAAATTAAAAATAGACAATCAAGAGCAAATTGGGGGGTTTCTTTAAGAAAAAAAAAAATCAAAGTTATGTCCTGCAAAAATTAAAATTTTTAAAAAATTTACACTTTTTATTCTTTTGCATTATCTATAATATCATGTCTTGAAAATTACTAATATGAGTAATGATTGGGGGAGTGAAAAATTAAAGTGAAAACGCAAAAGTGACTAACGTGGCAATTATAAAAAGACAAAATTATCCATTATCCATTAGGGTTCACTCATCATTTGGTTAGGGTATTAGTTTGTCTTTTTATAACTGTTACGTCAGTAACTTTGCGTTTTCACTCTAATTTTTCACTCCTCCTATCATTATTCTTACTAATATAATGGTACAAGAAAAAACATTACTAATCAATGTTGAAACCATGAGAGTTGGAGGCTTACACAAACTATGAACAATAAGAACCCTTCTTGTAGGAAGAAAGCAAACAAACAAATGATCAAATGATTAAGTGAAAGAATGTGTTTCATAAAAGAAGAATTTAAAACGTTTAAAACACTATTTTTAAAGAGATTATTACTCCCACTATCTTGTTAGCCTGATTCAAAGTACGCACACTCTTCCAAAATACAACAAATAAGAAGTTTTTTTTTTTTTTATTGTTTGTTCAAAAAATATAGAATGATTAAATTAGTTAGAATCGGACTAAAAACACCTATTTATAAGGTTCTAAATCTAATAACCATTACAAGAACCTTTAAACATCAAATAGCCATGATTGTTCATCAAGAGATGCAACCTTCATTCAAAAAATTGAATTCCGGACATTTCTAGAATTTCAGACATGCGCCACAACGTTGCAATGGCATTTAAATTTTGAACTTGGATTTAAACATTGCAACGTGCATCACAAGTCACAACACCATGTTAGCAAAACTTTGTTGCAAAGTTTATTACAAACTAAACTTTATCGACATTTCCTTTGATGTCTTTCCTATTACAAACTAATTTCTAACAATCAAATGTTCCCTTTCCATAAGATAATCAACTTAAGGTATAGAGAGCATATAATTAATATTTTTTTTCAACATTAACTTACCGCTAACATTAAAGACTAACTCCCGATTAACTTGGACGAGCTAAGTTAATTATTAGTTATATAATTAATGCTATTCACACAAGCCATTAAATTCAAGAAAAGTTTCTCCAAAATCTGCTCATTGATAAGCCAACAACCGGCCACACGATGCTTCTTTGATGCTGATGCAGCCTCTGACTTGTATTGTATTTGTATGTATGATAATGGAAGGGTACCTAGTTTAGTTGACAAATGGTGAGGATCATTTTTGACCCACATGGGATTTTAAAGTCATATCTAATCCAATCTTTGTACTAGATTCCATAGGATCTCCATGATTTTCTCCATCATTTTTGTGTCCAAGTTTCATTTTCAATGTATGTCAAATCGAAAAATCAAAATCCCATATGCAATTGACAATATTGGAGCAATTGGGACAAAGGAAGGAACAGCCCCCACTCCCACTATGATGTTTGAAGTTTCTGCAGTTTGCGGCAAGTGGGATTTCCCCCAGCTTTTTTCATTCGCATATTTCAGCTCAGCCCATTCGCCAATCTTATCTTTACTGCGCGGCATGCTATGCTATCCATCATTGTGTGATGACACACTATTAGCAGCTTCTGAAGAAAAATATCCTAAACCATTTTTGGCAAAAAAAAAAAAAAAAAGAAAAAAAAACTTGAAAAGAGAGAAAATTCTTTATTGTAAATTTAGTGTGCCATTTGCTGTTTTAGTCCTTGAAACTTTGGGATAGTCTCAGTTTGGTCTTTTATACTTTACTTCTAATAGAGGTTAAGAAACTGTTTCTTTCTTTCTTTCTTTTCTTTGTCTCATAATTTTTATCACTAGGTTCAATTTGTGTTTCTATAAACACATTACTTGATGACATCTGATGGCACACAACAAATTACAAAATTATATGAAATAATAGTGGGTGATAAAGTGGTATAATGCGTAAATGTATGTATTATGTGAAAAAGGAAAGGTGACGTTATTTTTGGATAAGAAAAGATGCGAGAATTATTCAGGAGTTTGATTATAAGGGGATAGATAGTTAATCAAAATGATTAAGTGATTGCGTTATTGTCATTCCAATTGGAACCTGTTGACGCAACCAAACATTAATAATGAGAATGATTGTGGGGTGATATCTATTCCTTAGTTCTATTACCATTTACAAAGCACTACCTAAAATGTGTTAAAATTATTGTGTGCTTAATTCATAAAGAGTAATTAATGACAACGATAATAGTAAGAAATAGAAAAAATATTCGCATATATTTTTCAAAATAGAGGGGTATGGACTATGGAGTATTATCCAAAATTGATATATAAAAATAATATTAATGGAATAATTATATCTTATTAAATACCACTTTTTCATTTCATTCCTTTTTCTTTTTATTAAATCCACTAACTAGACATATTCTTAGTTACGATGAATTAACTTTTCAAATGTTCACAGACTTTTAAAGAATCGAATCCAAACATATTACTTGAATGAAACTAACTTAATTGATTGGGACATATGGTAATCATATAGGTTCAAACTTCCAAACTTCCAAACTTCTCTAAGGTATTTATCAATTAATTTGGTGGTTAATTACCAATAATAAACGTGACTTATAATATCATCATGATTTTTACTCAATGAACGTGGTCTATATAATATTGGGACATTATAGTGTACATATTTTTTTTGGCATTGGTAATTAGAGTTAGTGGTTATTAACCAACTAAAACTTTCTTATTCCAGTATCGCGTTTGTAAAGTTTAGAGTGTTAAATATATATGAAAAAAAAGCAACATAATGGAGTAAATTGAGAAGAACCAGGGAAGTAAAGACTAAATAAGCAATTATCCTAAATGATAAGTCAATGAGTTTTGGTGACTGCAAAAGAAAAAGAAAAGAAGGCAAAAAGGAATATCAAAATAACCTTAAAATATGATAAAGTTTCTTAACTTTACATGCATATATAAAATTATGATTATCCATGTTGAAAAGATGATTGGAAAGTCTTACATCATGAAACTATATATATATAATCTCATTAATCTAGCAGTTTAACATTGTGTCATGATCTTGTCTTCCTTCTTTGTTCTTGAACTCTTGTGATTTCTTTCCCATCTTTATGAATTTTGATCCTCTTGGATTGAATGTCTTTTTCTTTTGCTTGTTTTTCATCCCCAAGTGGATGCAATACCATAATCAAATCCACTAAAGCTGAAATCTTGATGACAAGTGACAAACTCTGAAATGGCTTGCCATTATCATCATCTTTGTCATCTAATGCTTTTCTTCTCAGTTCTGAATTCTGCATTTGTATTCTCTCAAGGTGATAATTTGTCTGATAAAGACACCCTTCTGAGAATAAAATCAGAACTTGAAGATCCATTTGGAGTTCTTGAAAATTGGTCTCAAGGGACTAACTTCTGCAACTGGACTGGAGTGGCATGCTCAAATGATCAACTCCATATTGTGAGTTTGAATTTGTCAGCTTCAGGATTATCAGGCTCACTCTCTCCTGGATTGTCACTGCTCAGCTCTCTTCAAATGCTGGACTTATCGATGAATTCGTTCGCGGGATTGATCCCACCTGATCTTGGAAAGCTTCAAGATTTAAGGGAATTGCTACTTTTCTCAAATTTTCTTTCAGGTATAATTCCTGCTGAGATTGGCCTTTTGAAGAAGTTGCAAGTACTGAGAGTTGGAGACAACTTATTGACAGGTCAAGTTATACCGAATATCGGTAACTTGACTGAATTGAGAGTTTTGGGACTTGCTTATTGCCAATTGAATGGAAGCATACCAAATGAAATTGGCAATTTGAATCATCTTAAATCTCTTGATTTGCAGCAGAACAATCTTGATGGTTTTATACCATCAGAGATTGGTGGATTAACAGAACTTCAGAACTTTGCAGCATCAAACAACAAAATTCAAGGACAAATTCCTGCTTCAATTGGCAGCCTTGAGTTACTTGAAATCCTGAACTTAGCCAACAACAGTCTATCTGGAGAGATTCCAGCTAAGTTTGGATCCAATTTGAAGTACTTGAACTTGCAAGTGAATGAATTGGATGGCGAAATTCCTCCAGGGATTAACCAATTAAGTCAGCTTGAGGTTCTTGACTTATCAAACAATAACCTTTCAGGGATCATAAACCTATCCAATTATCAGCTGAAAAATCTTCAGGCTTTAGTTCTTTCTGATAACTTTTTGACAGGCAGCATTCCTGGAAATTTCTGCATCCCTAATTCAAAATTCCAACAACTTTTCCTGGCTCGAAACAACTTATCTGGCGATTTCCCGTTGGAGATATTGAATTGTTCATCCCTTCAGCAATTGGACCTTTCTGGAAACAACTTTTGGGGATCATTACCGTCGAGCTTCAACAAGTTAGGGAACCTCACAGATCTTCTGCTCAACAATAACAGCTTCAGTGGAACTTTGCCCCCTGAAATTGGAAACTTTAGCAACTTGATTTCTTTTTATCTGTTTGACAACATGATCACAGGATCAATTCCTCCTGAAATCGGAAAGCTTCAGAGCTTGAGCATTCTATATCTCTATGACAACCAAATGTCAGGAATCATTCCAACAGAGCTAACAAACTGTTCCAGCTTAACTGAGATTGATTTCTTTGGAAACCATTTCAGTGGTTCAATTCCAGCAACAATTGGGAGGCTTAAAAACCTGTCATTTCTACAACTGAGGCAGAATGACTTGTCTGGTTCAATCCCACCAAGCTTAGGATACTGTAAAAAGCTTGAAAAAGTGGCCTTGGGTGATAACAAACTATCAGGAACATTGCCGCCGACATTCAGATTCCTTTCGGAGCTGTTCCTTTTAAGCCTTTACAATAATTCATTAGAAGGTCCACTTCCTGAATCTCTCTTCCTTCTAAAAAAGCTCAGAATTGTTAATCTTTCTCACAATAGATTCACTGGAAGCATTTCTCCCTTATCTGGTTCAAATTCTCTGACACTTTTTGACTTAACCAATAACAGCTTCTCTGGCCAAATTCCTTCTACTTTAGCCTTGTCCACAAATCTAACTCGTCTTCGCCTTGCAAATAATCTTCTCACTGGAAATATTCCTTTCCAATTCGGCCGACTTAAAGAACTATATTTCCTTGATTTATCATTCAATAATCTAACAGGAGAGCTATCGCCCGAGCTCTCAGGCTGGAAAAAACTCAAACATCTTCTGCTTAACAAAAATGGATTCTCTGGAAGACTTCCTAAGTGGTTGGGAAGTATGGAAGAGCTTGGTGAACTAGATTTTTCATTCAATGACTTCAATGGAACAGTTCCCACAGAACTTTGCAACTGTTCAATATTACTGAAACTTTCTCTTCGTAGCAACAGACTTTCAGGAATCATCCCACCTGAAATTGGTAATCTTACTTCTCTAAATGTCTTGAATCTTCAAAGAAACAATCTTTCTGGTCCAATTCCAACAACCATTCAACAATGTGAGAAGCTCTATGAACTGAGGCTTTCTGAGAACAATTTGACTGGTTCCATACCATCCCAGATAGGCACTTTAACTGAACTCCAAGTCATTCTAGACCTGAGTAAAAATTCCCTTTCAGGTGAGATTCCATCATCTATTGGAAATCTTTTGAAGTTAGAAAGACTAAATCTTTCTTTCAATCAACTTCAGGGAAAAGTTCCATCTTCACTTGGCAAACTCTCCAGCCTTCACAGGCTAAACTTATCAAACAACAATCTTCAAGGACAGATTCCTGCAACATTTTCAGGATTCCCACTGAGTTCTTTCTTGGGTAATGATAAGCTTTGCGGCCCACCATTAGTATCCTGTTGGGAATCAGCAAGACATATGAAAAAAGAGCTGTCAAATACTGCAGTGGTTGCAATCATAGTGGCAATTGTTTTCACTTCTACAGTGATTTGCTTGGCTTTGATTTATATCATGCTACGAATGTGGTGCAACTGGAGAGAAGTATCAATTTCTTGCTCAGAAAATGGAGGGTTTGAGTATAAAAAAGAAGAGGAAAATTGGGTATATGGAGAAGATATAAAGAACACTGAGGATTACTGGGATGAGAACACTTTGGCACTGGTGCATGCACAAAACAAGCAGATTTCTCCTTGAAGATGCATTTTCCAACTGACAATGAGGCCATTATACGGGCACAAAGATTCCTTAATTAGTTTAAGTCCATACTTTTTGCTTGTTCTGTGTGCATCTCACTCACAAATTTTATTTCCTTCATGTATTTTTTTGTCCAATTCTTTCATTCAGTTCATTTTGTACTGTTTTTGTGAACTTGAGTCATTGGATGCTCTATAATCTGTGTATAAAGAACATTCCTCAGTTTCATGCTAACTAAACCTTTCATGGTTTAACTTCTGAAACAAATCCAGTAAGAACAAACCAAACCTATGTATATTGCTTGGAGAAAAGTATGTTTTGCCTCTTGATTACTTTTGTTGTCATTTGTAAAATCAATAATATATAAAAACCAAATTCTTAAGTGACAGCTAAAAGCAAAAATGTAAATTTTTAAACTTTGTTATGACATGTTTCTATAAGTAAAATTTTTGTTTTTGGAGAAAGTTTATATAAATAACTTTGGACATAGATGTGTACAATAATTACTCAAAAGCACTTGTGTACACAATTGGTTGAAATTGTTGTGTAAAAAAATTGTCTAGAGAAAAAAAAAAGGACAACTTATGTAAGGGACATAGAAGTAGACATGACCATGGTTTAGAAACGGTGGTGGGTTCCTAATTTTGTGATCATGAGAATCAGAATCGAAACGGAGAGGGACAATTTTGGTTCTAATTTTTAATTTCGTTTTGATTTTAAAATCGATCTCACTTTTAGTTTTGATTTCTATTTTTTAATTTATTTCTTAGAAATTAAAGTATTTGATTTTGGTCCCACTTTCAAATTGATATTGTTATAACCTTACATTATTTTCATAATCTAATTTTTATTATAAATGTATGAAAAGAGTAAGGAATTTAAAGAATAATTGAACTAGTAATTAGTATTCAAATAGTATAATATAAACATAGGTGTTGAATTAATATATATAGAGTTTTGAGATGAAGAGAATTATAAAAAATTGGGTTAATTGCTAAATACCTCCTTGTGGTTTATCGAAATTGCTGGTTACCTCCCTGTGGTTTATAAATCTGCATTTGCCCCCCTATGGTTTGGTTTTTTTTGCAAAGTTAACAGATTTAACAAAATTAACGATTTTGAATAAAACATAATTAACGGTTTTGAATAAAACAAAATTAACTGTTCTAAATAAAAAATGGTTAATTGCTAAATACCTTTATCGAAGTTGCTGGTTACCCTCAAGTGGTTTATAATTGAAAATCGCTCCCCGTACCTATTCTAACCTCATAAATACCGATAGTTACTGCATCTAAACCTATATCCAATTCCGAAACATTTATTTCAGTTCTGAATACAACAAACACTTTTAGTTAGGCAATTGGCTTAGAATCCTACCAACGAGAATAGAAAGCTCTGGGAAACCTCGATCGAAATGTGAGAAATGTAGAGTCCCAAATACAATGGCTAAGAAAAGATTGTATTTTGATTGTAGATGGGTTGAAAACCAAGATGTGGAGCAAGTATTGAACAAAGCCTGGAACACAAAATGTGATGGATCAAAACAGTTTAGGGTGCAGCAGAAGATCAAACAATGCAGGGTTGAAATTAATTTGGAAATGAAATACAAAAGGAAACAACAACTCAGCTTCAAAAATAAAAAGAATCAAGGAAGAGATGGAGAGCTTACAGAAAGAGGGTGAAACAAGGGATTGGAATACATAGAACAGACTCAAAAGGCAGTTGGATTTGGCATACAAAGATGAGGAAAAATTCTGGAGTCAAAAGGCAAGGGTAAAATGGTTCAAGGATGGTGACAAAAATACAAAGTTCTTCCATGACTGTGTAGCTCAGAGGAGAAAAATGAATCAAATCAACAATCTGGTCAGAAATGATGGTTCTATATGCTCCAATGAGGATGAAGTGACAGAAGAAATAACACAGCATTATAACAGCCTTTTTACCACCTCTAATCCATGCATCAGCGCTGAAACATTAGCAGGGATTTCCAGTAGCATCACTAGTGCAATGAATGTCTCATTGACCAAACCTGTGGATGAAAAAGAGATTTTTGAAGCACTCAAAGCTATACATTCAAACAAAGCACCAGGAATGGATGGTATGACCCTTCTTTTTTACCAGAAATATTGGCATATTGTCAAAAATGATATTTGTCAAGCTGTTCAAGGATTTTCCGCTTCAACACACTTGCTTCGTGCATTTAGTCACACTCTTATATCCCTGATATCTAAAGTAAAACACTTTGCATTTCACATTTTAGACCCATTAGTTTATGTAACATTATATATAAAATTATTTCTAAGCTTCTTGCTGAAAGATTAAAAACTGTTTTGATCAAATGCATAAGCATAAACCAATCGGCATTCATTCCTGGGAAACAGATTTTTGATAACATTGTTGTGATCCATGAGTTCATTCATCATCTGAATAACTTGAGAAATGAATCATAGCTTTCTAGCCCTTAAACTAGATGTGACCAAAGCTTTTGATAGAGTGGAGTGAATTTTTCTGAAGGAAGTTATGTTGAAAATGGGATTTCATGCTAAATTTGTCACGTCGATTATTAAATGCATTAGTTCTGCATCTTTTTCATTTAATGTGAATGGAGCCCCTAAAGGTTACGTTATACTATCTAGAGGGATAAGACAAGGTGATCTATTATCACCTTACTTATTTCTGATATGCTCTGAAGGTCTCTCATCCCTCATTAAATGTGAAGTGCAAAACAAATTTCTTACAGAGGTAAAGATAAGCAGACAGAGATCAGCTGTTACTCATTTGTTGTTTGCAGATGACTCACTGTTATTCTGCAAAGCTGAAATTGATCAAATTCGTAAGGTGAATGAGATACTCCATGAATATGAAGTTTGCTTCGGATAGAAGGTCAACATGGACAAATCCTACATTTTTTTCAGCAAGAACACTAGTCTTGAAATTAGGCAACAGATCTGTGATGAACTAGAAGGGGTATAAGAGCCAAAGAAACAGCAAGTATCTTGGGTTGCCCTTAGTTATTGGGATATCTAAATTACAAGTCTTCAGAGCAATTAAAGAGAAAGCTGCCAAAAGGATTCTCAACTGGATAAAATCTGTCATTGTGGCCCTCTCTGTGTACTGTATGTTATGTTTCAAACTCCTTGGGAAAATATATCAGGAATTAACCTCTCTTATGGTTAATTTTTGGTGGGGAGATGGTACACAAACTAGGAAGATCCACTGGTTGGCATGGCATAAATTGACTAAATCCAAAACTTCTGGAGGACTAGGCTTCAAAGATTTCCAGACTTTGGTGCAAGCACTCATTGCAAAGCAATTATGGCGCTTGATCACCAAGCCTAATCTTTTGATGAGTAAGGTTCTTAAATGCAAATATTTTCCTAATACTTCCATCTTTCAGGCAGTAGTAAAACCTCAAGCATCTTGGCTCTGGAAGAGTTGGATGGGTGCTAGGAAAGTATTAACTAGGGGCTACATATTTCAAATGGGCACAGGAGAAAAATATCAGGATATGGGAGGACAACTGGTTGTCAAATTCTCCGACTATAAAACCAATAACCAATAAGCCAGAAGGGTGCAACTTGGTTTTTGTGAATGAGCTCCTCATTGAAGACAATACTGATTGGAATAGCAGGATAATAAGAAACACTTTTGTGAGCCATGATGCCAATCTAATCCTTCAACAACCTGTTAGTAAACTGGGAACTAAGGATAGACTAATCTGGCAATTCAACAAAACTGGAGAGTATGAAGTCAGTTCGGGTTATGAGCAAAACATGAGACTTAAAGAACAATTCAGCTATGAAGTAATGGCCAGTGTTGAAATGGAAAGAAATGCAGCCACATGGAGCAAATTGTGGAAGCTGAGTATCAAAGAGAAGATCAAGTTATTCATTTGGAAGTGTTTCTATAAAGCACTACCTGTCAACCATAACTTAAACAAAAAAAAAAAAAAAGAAATATAATTCAGAGTGTTTGTCTGAAGTGGGTCAGCAGAAGAAACTATTGAATACCTCTTCTTCCAATGTGAAAAAGCCAAAATCATATGGAAGCTGTCTCCAGTCAAATGGGATGGACTGGAGTGTAATGAGGACTCATTTGCCATATTGTGTTTGGTTGTTTAGAAATAGAATTGAATTAGAATTTAAATATTATAAAAAAGTAATTCAATGAATTGAAAGTTTAAAATGTTTAAATTCTTTTATTTAGCAAAACAACAAAATTCATATAGAATTGAATTATAACAAAATTCACATTACACATATTTTACATATTTTCATACACTACACACATTTTCACATACTACACATATTTTACACATAGTACACACATTTTCACACACTACACATATTTTACACATAATACACACATTTTCACACACTACACATTTTTTCACTCACTACACATATTTTACACATAGTACACATATTTTTACACACTACACATATTTTATACATAGTACACACATTTTCACACACTACATATTTTTTCACACACTACACATTCTTTCACACACTATACACATTTTCACACTCTACACATATTTTACATATATGTAGTGTGTGTAAAATGTGTAGTGTGTGAAAATGTGCGTAGTGTGTGAAAATATGTGTAGTGTGTGAAAATGTGTACAGTGTGTGAAAATGTGTGTACTATGTGTAAAATATGTGTAGTGTGTGAAAATATGTGTACTATGTGTAAAATATGTGTAGTGTGTGAAAAAATGTGTAATATGTGTAGTGTGTGAAAATGTGTGTACTATGTGTAAAATATGTGTAGTGTGTGAAAAAATGTGTAGTGTGTGAAAATGTGTGTAAAATATGTGTAGTGTGTAAAAAAATGTGTAGCATGTGAAAATGTGTGTACAGTGTATGAAAATGTGTAAAATATGTGTAATGTAAATGTCTACAATGAGGAAAGAATTGGAAATATCTCCCATCTAGAAAGAATTGAAAATGAAGAATTGAGCCATCATAGAATTGTAAATAAATTCAAAATTCAAATTTTATTTTGTAAACAAACACAAGAATTAGAATTGGACCACTCAATTCTAATTTTGAGGTCCAATTCTAAGCAACCAAATACACCCTAAGCTGAAAGGAGTGCCTGAATTGGACAGAAGATTGGAACTTACAACCTACATTTTGTGGCACATGTGGAAAAATAAGAATGCTTGAATATTCAAAAACGAAGAACTGCCAGAGTTTAATATCATCCAATAAGCCCAAAATGAATGGTGGGAGTACAAAGAAATGTTGGACAAGAGAAAGCTAATTATCACCTCTAGGAAATCCCAGCAGAGAGACCATTGAGTTTTGGAAACTTCCTCTTACACGCAGGATCAAACTTAATGTAAGTTCTGAATCAACATCCTGTAAAAATCATGTTGGAATTGGTATCATTGCTAGAAACTCTAAAGGTGAGATCATTTAGGCAAAATCATCCGTTAGGGAAGGCTTGTGCTCTCCAGTGGCGGCTGGTTATGAAGGTCTAAGAATGGCTTTAATGTATACAATGAACAAGGGATGGGACAAAGTTGAATTGCAAATTGATAGAAATGACGCCTTCAACAACGAAAGCCAATGTTATCGGAAATAATGAACATTGCATAAGAGATTCTTTTCCTATGTCAATTGCTTATTGATTGTCAATTTTCTTATATTTGTAGGGATGTCAACTTTGTAAGCCTCTTATTGGCTAAACTAGTTGGCAATCAGCGCGCTAGCGCGCTGTAATTATATGTTATTTCCGTTATAATTTTAATTCAGTATAATAGATATAAGTAATATAATATTTGTTGCACAATACATGTACTAACATTTACGGTTAATATTTCCACAAACCTACCCATAACTTCACTCGCTATACATGTCTATATATTTAAACATTTTCATAAGATACATGATTGCCAATACTTGTACACACTCTTATACATATACATATATATGTATACACTATACGCACTTTCGTATATTTGTATATATTACACTTATTTTGATACTATAGATTTGTACACATTTTACACATAATGTGCACACTACGTATATACATATACTACATACATTCTTACACATTATAAATATTTGCAAATTTTTCTTACATCTGCACACAGTACAATGTATATATGTTACATACTACACATATTATACATACTTATACACACACTTATACATACGACGCATATATGTATATACTAAACATATTTGCATATATTGGCACATATTTAATTATTTATCACACTATAATTTTATACTTATTTTCCACATATTTTCGACGCTACATATATTGCATATAATATTTACATTTGCACACACTTTAAATATTTGCACATTCTTCCTACATTTTAACACATTTCATATGTGCACATATTTACACATACTTGTAGACACACTTATTCATAATGAACATATATTTATACACTATACATACTTCCACACATTTTACACATATTTCTCACACATATTAACACGTGCTTCACACATTTTTACACACTATATATATTTATATATACTACACATATTTTCACACACTATATATTTTTACACTCTACATATATTAATACACACTACACACAATTTCACAAACTCGACATATTTATGCATACTACACATATTTTCACATGCTATACATTTATGCACATTTTTCACAATATAAATATTTACACATAATACATATTTTTTGAAACACTATATTTGTACACATACACACATATTTTCATATGCTTTATATATTGATACATAATTCATACATTTTAATACACTATGCATATGAACACATATACACATACTGCATATATTTTCACATACTATACATGTTTATACATAGTACACATATTTTACTCACTACATATACATATACATATTACACATATTTCTCATACACTATATATTTACACATATCTACACATATAACACATATTTTCTCACACTATATGTTTTTATACATATTGTACATATTTTTGTAGACTACATATTTATATATATTACACTTATTTTCATATTTTTGTGATTGTGATTATGATGGCAGCGGCCGTGGTGGTAATAGTAGAGGAGTTGGTGCCGGAACAAAAAGGGAGAGAAGGAACAAAAAGACGACAAGAGAAAAAAAAAGGTTTTTTTAAAATTTGTCTTTTACCTCAAAATTTTAATAATTTAAACTTTAGCCCCAAAACTATACTAATTTAAGGATTCAATGCTTTAAATTGAAAAAATTGAAAGGGTATTATTGGAAATTTTAATGGTGCCGTTAGTGCACCTACTTTCCATCCACTTTCCACTTAAATCAGGATCATATAGGGTAATTGGTAGGTTTTTATAGCATAAGAGGGTTGTTTAGAAATTCGGCTAACCACATGGGGGTCATTATATATATATATATATATATATATATATATATATATATGTACAGACACTTTATACATATTATGCATATATATATACACTAAACATATTTTCATATATTTGAACATATTTAATAATTTATCACACTATAATTTTTTTACTTATTTTTCACATATTTTCGACACTACATATATTGCAAATAATATTTACATTTGCTCGTATACACTATAAATATCTGCACATTCTTCTCACATTTGAATACGTACTTGTATACACACTTATTCATAATTCACATATATGTATACACTATATATAATTCCATATATGATGCACATATTACACTTAGTTTTACATTATAATATTTTACATATTTTGCACATATGTTTAACTGTACATAATTACACATACTAGCTACTATGAATATGTACGCATTATAAAAATTTGCACATTCTCCTTATATTCACACACACTACATATGTTCACATACTTTTTTACAAGTATACACAAACATATATGTATACACTATACATACTTATATATATATATATATTTATATATATATATATTTGCACATATCACACTTATTTTAACACTATAAATATATACACCTTTTGCACATATTTTCAACACAACATATAATATATATAGTTGCACACATTATATATATTTTCACGTCCCTCTTATATTTTCCCAAACTCCATATGTACAATTATACATACTTGTACAAACACTTATATTTATTAAACATATATGTCCACACTATAAATACTTCCATATATTTGCACATATAATACTTATTTTCAAACTATTAATTTGTACACATTTTACACATATATTCAATACTACATAAGTTACACATACCATATACAATTTCGCACATTATAAATATTTTTGAATCATTCATACATTTTCACAAATTATTATGCACACATAAATACGTCCATATATTCTGCACATATAATACTTGTTCCAAAATCTCTGTATAACATGGTATGCTTGTAGACCACTTGTACTTATAAATTTACAAATCATAAAAGATTAATCCTTTATTTCATTGAAACTGTTTATTACAAATTTGTCTTTCTCAATTCTTTATACGTTAAAACATAGTAAATCCACACATGCTCCAGTTTACCTTAAGTTTAAATTTAAGCAAACCTCCACATAATTTGCATTTCTCCCTGCATATTGTAAAACTGAAAGCAAACACACACACACACACACACACACAAATGAATGATAATCAAGCCCTTCCAACATAGGCAAGCAAAACACGAAGTAATTTCAACTTTCCAGCAAATACTTAAACAAATTAAATTTGACCCATGACCCATCAAAACTTATGGTAGAACAATTTACCAACAAGCTCGATACGTTCATCTAAGCTTGCCGAAATCAGTTTATCTGAAGAATCAACTCCCATGTACTTCAAGATTATCTGGAACAACTTAGTTGCTTAACTGACCATATCGCCATTTATTCTCAACGGTGAGGTCGGGATAGGGTCCTGTCAAAGTTTGCAACTTCTTGTTAATAAATCTCCAAACTGCCTAAAAAAAGCCCTGAAAACAGCATATCATTACCTTTTGAAAACACATCATGTTCTCAAATGTGAACTTTTCTCGAACTTGAGACCCAACTGATCTTTTAGAAAAGAAACCACATTTCCCTGCAGATTGAATCTGCTTCTACATAGCCCTCAAAACACCCTCCACTTAAACGAAGAAAAACAACCAAAGATGTAAATTTTGTCTCAGAAAACAACTCAGCTGTCAAATTCAGATTTTAGTCAATTAGTCACTTTTTCGATGGCCTGAGTGGTTTACATTGCAATAATGGCAATCATAATGGGAAAAAGGGGGAACACGAGAGAAATTCTCACTTGAAATTTATCAATCAAGGGTATAGCAGTGGCAAATTCTGGCGAAAGAGCTGCAGGCAGAGTTGTCAGAGTACTGTCACGAACCAAGAAATGCAACTATTCGTGGTTAGAAACACATCCAAGAAGAGCAACTCGAAGGCATAAAAGCACAAAACAATTATACACACAAGAATACAGTTGCAGGCAGCACTCAGTAGTTTACCTATACAAAGCTGCAAAACAGAAAAGGACCATAAAACATGATTATTTCCCTTTTATTTGTCCTCGATTAGTGCAATCCAACAGTAATTAGCACAAAATTCAAAGATGTTAAAAGATACTATTAGTATATTTCTTCTCAAAAAAACAGAGCACTACCAAATCAATTAAAGCAACTACCCAAAAGAACAAACCAAGTATAGATTCTTAAAGCTACAATAGCATTTCAGAATCCCAGAAGAACGCTATTACTTTCTATAAACAGAAAACTGTAAAAGTTAAAATAAAAGAGAATAATTTAACTCACTTAGGATTTTGGTACCCAATCTTCCAGAAAACAGCATAAGACCATTGATTGACTCCACAGAGAGTCTTCAAAGCCTCCTTCAACAAATACCCCATATTGATTATACCAGCATGCATCAAATTTATGAGCTTTATGATTGTGTATCAACTGAAAGAGATACAGAGATGGATAAAGTGAATAATAGACTTTATAAAGACAGCAAAAAAGTAATTTTTCAGCGCCGAAAAGATGTCATCTTTCTTCTTTCTTCGGCAAATTGAGTTAAAGTGCCTAACTTCCTTTGCAAGAGCCTCTCCCAGCCTGTTTTGTTCTCAACCCACCACTCCTTTTCCTCTCTGGATCCAAGTTTCCTGATATCATGCTCTTGCAGCCCATTCTTCACACAAAGAAAGATAGAAAAGTGAAACAAAATCAACTGAAGCTCTCTCTAAAAAGAGAGAAATGGAACAGAAATAGAGAAATGGAACAGAAAGAGAAAAGAAAAGGATAAAAATCCTTCCTTTATCTCTTAAGAAAACAAAGAAACGTGAGAGAGGCCCAACTCGAGCTCATAAAGCACACACCCTTTGATGAAATCTACACTATCCCACAAGCCTTGAGCAAGTAGCTTGCCATAACCATCATTTTCTCCATTTTTAAGCTCACCCGAGAAAAAAATAATCAACCCCAAATCAACAACAATACTGAAGTTCAAATTGGTAAAAATCACAACTTTATGCAAGATTCTGAGCAAAAGATTATCTGGGCTACTATCATTAATGCCACTGTGTGTCTCTGTGTATGCTTAGCCTGCAACAACAATTTTCTTCGTTTCCAAAACTTTTCTGTTAGAGGCGGCTGTTCATCAGGAAAGAGCAGGAGGAGAGAAAACCTAGAGCAACCAAATGATGCTCTTGTTAGAGGCGGCCGTAGAAAAGAGCAGAAGGAAAGAAAATCTAGGGCAACCAAATAAAGCATCAGATAAAAAAAAGAATCCAATGCGTGAAGGGAGGGGCAAAGACGACATCGTTTGAAAGAAGGAGGTGTTTTGCTTTGTCGACCGCACGTGACCACAACTTGGGGCATGTGCGGTGGTCGTCCATGCATTCGTGTGTATAGTTTATCTGTTAACAAGCTAACTCTATTTTAGAATCAAAAAATTTGGGACAATCAATACCCACTTTGGTTATTGAGAGCTACTCGAAAGGAATCACAGTCATTTGATTGAATGTAACTAAATTTTTGTCAAGTAATGAAATTATCGTTTTTGGAAAGAAAAAAAAGAAAGAAAGAAAGATTTGAAAAGAATAAGGATATTGAACAATTAAATTATTAATTAAAATTAAAATAATATACTATAATAATAGAATTTGGATAATGATAAGAATTAAATTAATATATAGAATTTTAATAGGGTTTTAGTAAAATATACGTATCCGGATATTATGGATAACTAATTATTTGATAGGCTTTTAGTAAAATATACGTGGCTTCTATTTATAAATTGAAATAGGAATTGAAACCATTTATAAATTAAAACAGGAATTGAAACATAAGCTTCGAAGGGGGTGTGGTTTGCTGGTGGTGTGATCTCTTCTAGGCACATTGAATTTTGTGTTACAAGCTTCAATTAGTTGTTTTAGTTTCTTATGGTTTCATTAAATTCATTGAAGGGGGAACCAATTTTTCCATGGAATTCTTCTACCATCGTTATTGTAAATAGATATACCTATATCGGATACAATAATTGAAAGTACAAACCTATGATTATTTGTATTAATCAACTTAATTAACACCAAATAATCAATGGATGAACCAAAATAAACCAATCACATGTGTTACAATGAAAATAAAGAACACAACAAAATTGATAACCCAGTTCGGTTTTTACACTACTTCTGGAGGGCCTTGCCTAGTGAAAGGTAATCCACTAGTAGAGAAACGTATCAATGGACTTATACAATAAGACTCCCACTTACTTGTTGCCCTGTTCCTAACTACCCAGTGACAAAACAACTCGAGATCCCCTCGAATCTGAGACCAACTCACTTTCACAAATGATCTCTCCCGAAATCACTTTCAACAATTACAGAATAATCAAAACAATCAAATATGTTTCATAAAAACATATAACATGCTCTGCAACATCACTGACCCTCAAAAGTATAAACCCCTGTTTTTCACAAGAGTTTTCCCAATCATCCCCCGGTGTCAGCTCACTACAAAGTCTTCATCAAAACGTTTTTTAAAAACAACACCTCCAAAACAAACTCTTTAAACCAACGAAATAGGTGGAAGATCCACCAAAAACGCAACCCACAAAACAGAAAAACGCGTGAAGAATATCTCGAATAATCACAACAGAATCCACTTCAATATCTCCGAAAAGATAATGCTGAGTTGCCATAATAAATGAATGTTGTAACATCATGTGGAGCATAACTGAAGACAACACAATCCAAAACAGAAAATATGGACATGCCGTACAACGTCCAAAAATTGCCAACACAAAACACCTTCAATAATCTTTATATAGTTTTTAATCTGTGGAATGTTGTACACTTATATTCCATATGAAGAAACCACAATTTTCAAGGTACCAGTTACCTATTTGTGATGCTTCTCATGATAAATCAGTGCAATTAAGTACTATTAGAGGCTAGGAATAAGCAGAAGAACAGTAAAGTAAAAACTTAACAATATACAAAAGCAGAATGAAGTATACGATCAATAAAACCCTTACAAGCCTTTAATAGTACTCCAATAAGCAAAAGAAGATCAAGAAAATGCTTACAAGCCTCTAATAGTATACTCCAATAAGCAAAATACGCATAAGCACGATCAAGTAAAAGCTAAGGTTCCGTTTGGATAAGCTATTTTTGGATTATATCATGGATTTTTTTTTGGGATTTTTTATGAGAAAAGAATATTTTGAGAGTGTTTAGAATGAATGATTTTATTTTGTTGGGATTTGTATTGAAGATTTTTTTATTAATGAAAGTTTGAAATTTAAATTTGAATTAGTATTTTATTAATTTATTTTGGTGGGAAGTGTGTTAGGAAGAATAGTTTATTATTAAAATTTAAAATTCAAATTCAAATTCAATATTTTATTTATAAAAATTAATGTAGCAAAAATAATTACTGTAATATTGTTTTGTGTTTTAAAAATTTTGATGAAAAAGTTGAACAAAACAAACATCTCATTTTGCAATTGTGAAACAAATCACAAATTCGTAGCTGTCCAAACAAACCCTAATTACAAGTCTTTAATAGGTCTCCAATAAGCAAAAGAACAAAGTAAAAGCCTAAAACTCCAATAGTGCTACAAAACACATATTCTTGTTTGGAAAATATTAAGTATGGGTGTTCATCGAATTTAATGATTTATAATTATAATATATAAAAAATGTGTAAAAATTCTTGTGAGACCGTCTCATATATGGGATGTGATATGCAAATATATTTTATATGCTAATTTTTTTATACATTATATGCTAATATTTGACACTTTATATGCTAATAAGTTAATTTTTTATACTTTATAAACTAATTTTATATGGTAAGGTGAGATTCAAGCATAAGTCTTCTATAAGAGATGGTCTCACATATGAGATAATCTTACAGGAGAATGGCCCTAAAAAATATAGATATATTGATATACATCAAATAGTATAAATTATATATAGAAATCGAATTGTAATCGAATTCGAATCAACATTCAAATTTGAATCAATATTTGAATCGAATTTAATCAAATTCTACTTCGGATTAAGATTTTCGAATTGAATTTAAAAGAGATTCTCCAATTTGTTATTCGATTCAAATATTCATATTTGAAATTTGAATCAATTCAAATATCCTAATTCCAAATTGAAAAATAAATTCGAATTGAATCGAATTTTGAATCAATCCTACAAATGAACAGGCCTAATAATAAGAATAGTTACTGTCTCTAGAGAGCAGAGTTGATAAGCACATTGTACTACTTAAAAATCGCATCTACACATCTACAAACCTAGGAATAGAAAAGAACAATCTCCAACAATAGTGTGCTTGTCTTGAAAAATACTAGAAAAGAATATGATAAACACAACAATACTAGTCAATAACATTCTTAAGACAGAAATAGAACCCCTGATTTCCTGACAGTAAGATTCTTAATTAGACGATCCCTCATACCAGTTTTCCTTTTAGACTCTCAATTATATTCTCTAGGCTCGTAACTTTCTCCTCCAACTTCTCAATTTCCTAAATCCGCTTGTCGATTTCAGCAAGGAGCTCAGAGTTAACTTTTTTCCCTTTAGTTTCCAACTCCAAAATTTTCTCCTCATAACTCTTAATTTTCTCTTCCAGCTTCCCTGTTTCCTTAATCTGCTTATCAATTTTAGCAAAGAGCTTAGAGTCAACTTCTTTTACTTTAGTTTCCAACTGCAAAATTTCTCCTCATCACTCTTAGTTCTCTAACAGAGTTCCCTTATTTCAAGGTTAGCTTCTTTTAAGGATACACACCTGAAGGAAAAATAACCTTATAAATCGTGTTCATTTTTATCCACCAGCCTAATACTGCAGTTACCATCAGGTTCTTCCCTATCGATGATATATAACACACCAGCAACAATGTCATACTCAAATGACATTTTGAAACTTCAATTACAATTTCAATCTCTTTTTTCCTAATGGATCCAACTGCAGTCACTATATGCACATCTATCTACCATTTCGTAGCAAAGAGTATTGCAGAAACATCTCTGCATCCTTTATCGAACGAAATCGACATTTCTTTTGATCAGCCGTTCCTCTAGTTTTTGTTGTCTCAAGAGTGAAGATGTTTTCCCTAGCTTCGAAAGTATCCTTAGCACACTGCATCAACTCCTCAAGTTTTAGATCTTCAACTTCATTCAAGTATGTCACGATCGATTCATTCACACCATTGATTTTATCAGTCAACCCTATACTCTCTATAGGGTAAATTACTGACGTGGGAAAAGATTAGGTCTTGATGCAAGCATTTTAAGGCCAAGTTCCTTTTGAGTTTATTTTACTCCTAATGCGGGACAGATTCGTGGAAGAAACACGTTCTTTGCAAAGAACACAAAATATTGTTTCTTAATTAGGTTGTTTTCTTAATTAGACGAATTTCTTTTATTTGCTAATCAAAATTAGGAATTATTTGTTTTATATAAACTATTGTATGCCTTTATTTTAAAGATATAACTCAGACAACTCTTATTATTCAGATTTTGATATTTTAATATCCTTCAAATTCTGCAAAATTTGTGCTTTATGTTCTTTGCGAACAACGTGTTTCTTCCACAAATATGTCACACGTTAGGTGGTATTAGAGACCAAGATTTCTCCTTGTTTGCGATGGCCAATTCAACCAGAGAATATGTGACTCTTTCTGACGTGCTCAGAGAGATTCGAGCGTTGCATGTTCATATGGATTAGGTAGCAGTGACTTGGGATAGCATAGAAGCGAATTTGCAAGTAGTGCATATTAATCTTGGATATAGAGATGGCAAAAATGGTGTCAGGAGAATCGCTCCAAATCCTCAAGTCAATCCATTATTATTCTAACAATCTCGTAAGAATTTACCCAACGAGAATGATTTGTCTCATGGTATGTTTGTAAAAAATAATTCAGTTATGAGAATTTTGATTTGATTGAAAATTTTAAATTATCTGGATTATTTGATGAAGAGAGAAGTTGTAAATCAAGAAGAAAAAGTACTCCATTTAGTATGACCAAAGTATTCAGTTCCCACATTTGGACACTTCAACATTTTATTAATCCATGCAGCATCAAAATTGATTCTAGTACTTTTAACAACTATAAGCAAAGTTCTATCTATTTCTCTCATATTGGAGAAAAACTCTCTCGCTAATTTTTCATAATAATTATTAGGAATTACTATTAGTTTTGACCAATTCAAGGCAATAAAATTTTCAATAATCAATTCCAAATCATCTACAAATTCGGACGTATTGTACTATTTACCTCCACATATAGCTTTATTTGAGAAATTTTTGAAGAAATCAATGACCGCATCATTAGTGACAAAATGTACCTTCAAATTCAATAAATGTATCTCCATTTTGGGAGTCATCATCATCTTCCCTTTGACTCATGCCGTCATCTCTACCTCCTTTTCTGCCACTCAACCCACCTTCTCTATAGCAAGCTCTACCTCGATGGCCACCGCACTTTTTGGCCATTTTTTAATAGGGTTACTCACTCGGGTTAAGTTTGACTATTGTTTGTTTGATGGTTTATTGGGTATGTTGCCAAAGTGTCTGGATGACCGGGGGGGGGAGGGGGGGGAACACAAACAAGAGAGTCGAAGTAGATGGAATATCTAGATAATTTGGGGAGAGAATACAGACAAGAGGCAATATGATTTAAATGGAGGAAAGAGGGTTTCTGTTTTATTTATACTCTTGCATACTGGTCGGCCGGATGTATAACGTAGTTGTCCGGTATTATCATCCGGATCATGCGCACTCTTCTGGTTGGTTGTTTATGTCGTCTGAATTCTTTAGCAAATATTTTATTAAATATTTTTTTCATTAATTTATTAAATTCTTTACGTATTAATGCATTTTTTTCCTATCAAATTCAATAATATTTTTGAATACTTTTTTGTTGGATTGTATAATTAAAAAGTTTTACTTAAATAATGTAATTTAAAAACTAATATAATTTAATTAAATCAATATAACAATAATTTTTAATATATTAATCATATATATTTTGAATGTAATAAAATAGTTATAACAATATTTTTAACTAAATTAATTATTCTCCAATATATATGTATGCTTTTTATTCCAATTTTTATTTTCTTAAAATTAGTAAAATATTTAATTTTATAATTTCTATAGTAATTACTAAAATAAACTATATAAAGGATCAAATATATTATTTTATTGTGGAATTGCATTTTTGCAATGCGAACTAATAATAAAATATTCTTTTTTTATTTCACATTTAGCGAATGAGAAGTCTAAAGTTCGCGCTAAATGTGAAGACCCTATTTCTAAAAATTGGGTTGAAAAGAATCCTATTATTAAAAAAACTTTTGAAAAAGAATCCTACTTCTAGAAATAACTCTTCACTTGTATAATAGTTCAATTAAGTATGTGTTGTGCACATGTCATTCTGATGGGCAAATAATGGAGAAAAAAAGCATCCTTAGTTGTGCACATATTTTCTATAGTCTACACGTGATTTAGGGTTGTATAATAGATTAGTAAATATTGTGATTAGAATAAAATATCCCATTAATTTTTTTTTTGTCTTCAAACCACTTACCCATGTAACTTATGGTGAGACTTTTTTTTCCCATTATTTGTCACTCAAAATGACATATGCACAGCACATGATTAATATAACCGTTACACAAGTGGATGAAAAATTGATTGGAGACGGTTTACATTACAAAATCCAAGTTAAGGGACTATAATGGAACTTTTGAAAGAATGAGGATCCAAATGTAACCAACCCCAAAGGTGAGGTACTATTGGAGTCATTTACCCATATATAAACAACAAAGTTTCTTAGACACTTCTAAAAACTTATCTCTAACTGTTACAATTTATAAGATATGAAAATGTAGAAATCAAGTTATTTTTCTGTAATGTGGATTTTTTCATGAAATAAACTCTTGCTGTGCTGTTTTCTTAGAGACGTATCAAGAGATCCAAGAAGATCGAACTGAAAATTACTTGTGAACTGAGTGTTAAATTTTTAGATATTCAATTATGTTTAACCTGTAATAGCTTTCTTGTGTGTTAGTCATTCTTTATGCCTTAATCTTGTATAAAAATTTATTGTTTACTGAGGACAAACAACTATTTTACCTTAAAAAAAAAAGTATATTCGTCTGCTAACGTCTCGTACTGAATTTTCAACTCAAACATTTGGAATAGAAAGCAACATATATAATTTGAAATACAGAACATCGATCTCGTACTAGAATAACAACATAATCTAAAACAAAAGTTGATGTCTCAACTCTCATTATTTAGAACAAACATGAAACTAATATGGAAATATTTCAAGGTGACACTTAATTGTTCCAATGGCAAATATTTCATTTTTTTTGAACAATATCATTTACTGTATATGCCAACAAAGGGTGCATCGCGTGAACCGACATATAATACTTTATCATCATACTCTTGGACAACATTAACTCGAATATTCTGATATTGTGCTCCAAACTCTTTCCTGATCGACACTTGACCAGCCGAATTGAATTTGTAGCCAAAAGGTGTAACAGAATGCGGTTGCTGAACGAATCGATTGGCTGCTACCCAAAATTCCCCTGGATTCTTAGCCCTCTTAATTTTAGATGGACTTTCGTCCAATAGTAACAAATCTTCAGTAGTACGTGCTCTTAATCCTTGGAGCCAGTATTTGTAAATTGTTTTCTTACTTGTCTCTGAGAAGAGAAGAAATGTGCGATCATGACTAATAACCGGTCCTCCCGGCAAAGGGAGCCCATCTAGCAATACCTCCACGGTTCTTGTTAGAGGACTGAATTTCATTAACCTTCCAGTTGAGTCAAAAACAATATTTCCTTGTACAGCATTTCTGGAAAAAAAAGAAAAAAAAAGTTTGAGTTTCTCAAGATTTTGCTTTTATTTCGATTGGTAAGAATGTACAGCTTACCCTTATAATTGAGAAAAACTACTGTGAAATGGGTTAAAGATATGAGACGCGTTTTATATAGGCAATTAATGGTCGTTGATTGTAATTTTAATTTTCTATCATTTTTATTTTGTATTGAAATTGTGATCAACTCTCGTCTCATATATATATATATATATATATAACTGTTTCATGACAGGAGTTTTTCCGGTTATAAATTTGTCATAAGTGATCTCAATAAATATTATGAAATACCTCAGATCATTTGTCTGGCTGGCATCGGTAAAATATACATCTCCTGTAAGTTGATCAACATCAATGCCGTTGAGGAAGCGAAAAGGGACACCATTTGCACTTTTAGCGATCAATGTAGCTTTCCCTCCTCTAGGTCCAACCTCGTAGAGACCATTAAAGGTATCCACAATATAGAGAACGCCAGTTAGAAGATGAAAGCTAAATCCCAAAGGTCTTCCGCATTTTGGTCCCAAATTTATGTCTGTTACGCCATCACATTCTTCCTTAGTCCTGAAGAACAAAAAAAACTCTAACGAATCAAATCAAGATCATATTGAAAAGTTGAACAAATGACAACTATAGTTTGAATGCACTGCAAACTGTGAATTAATTTCCTGGTTTGTGACATTTTTTGGTTTTTGCCCATTTGAAACAGTGAATCGGAATCCCACTTGAGATATTTGATTATGTGCAATAATTTAATTATAGTGATATTGCTGGTGAATTCTTCCCTGCACGTTTAACCTTCAGAAACTAGTCACTTCGAATCTTTTAGTCTAGTTCCCGTTTCAATATTTGTTGCAATTTATAAATTCATGCACGTATATTTATCTATGAGTGGAACATAAATTCCAACAAAGAATGCAATACAAAATTCTCTAGGCAAACTTGTGCTTACGAGAGTCATACATTAATTAACAATGTAAATATAATTCTCCCAACACTACGTTGTTGAGAGGCATTTCCAAAAATATTGGGAATTAATGATTACCATGGAACCATATATATAGTAGGCAAACTATTACCTGCTTGGAGAAGTATAAGCAAAATCCTTGAAACTAAAAATTTGATGATCGTATTTAAGAATTCTGCCATCACTGACACCAATATAAGGTCCTTCTCTAAAACGATCCAAAGCAACTGATTCAGGACCGATTACTCGAGGAGGCAGATTGAGCTGTGTGTATGTTGAATATGGATCTATGGCAAATAAATTAGGGAGCAAACAGAGAATGACAAAAATGAAAATCATTGTCATTGGTTTTGTACTCAAAACAATTTTTGTACGTAAATGGATTGCCCCAACCATTCCTACCATTGATATTTATAGGGATAAATTGTACGGAGGCCACTACGAACCCTCGTCCAACCCTTTTGGAATTTGGATGAAGGATTCCCTGCCTCACATTGACAGCTATGATTCTTCTAAGTTGAAACACTAATGCTCATAACTATACTAATTCTGGACTTTTTAATCCCAAGAAAGATCTAATTAAATATACGTCAATGCTCAATACAATACTAATTTTTAACTATTTAAAAAAATAAATAAATAAATAAAATTTAAAAAAAATAAAAAATAAAAAATAAAAAAAACTATTTTTTGCCCCAGCTCTATAGATTTAAACATACTTAAATCCTTAATATTATACTGCTTCTCGACTTCCAAGAAAGATTTATGGCTTTCGCACACCCTTCCCACTTCTTGACATTTTGCTATGACTATGAGTTCAGGATTCGATTCTCTAATCTTGCAGTTTAAAATTCAACAAGAATAATAAAACCAAGTTCTATGTTATTTCTGACCTTTCAATCCTTCAATTCAACAATAGTTATCCTTAATGTAGGAACAAAAATTTATATCTGTGTCATGGTGAAAAATTAGGATAATTAAATATTACTTTACTCGTCCCTCAACTTGAGAGTTATTTTGCTTTTAATTAGTTTTATTTTTTAAAAAGTTTTATATTTGTCCATCATGTTACAATTTTAGTTTTCAATGATCATTTGAATATTCCTTGGTTGGTGCTGGTCAGGTGGTGAATTGATGGCGTTCTGCTATTGGATGTTGAAAAAAAAAAGAACACATTTTTTTCAAAATAAAAAGAATTCTTTTTTGAAAAAAAAATGCATTATTTTTTGTCTTTTTAAGCATCCAAGCACGGATAGTTAGGGGTGCACATGGTATAGTTTGGGTGGTTTACATAATATTTTAACCACATAATGACTTGTACTTTATGAAAAATACTAATCATTAAAAATTAAAGACCATAAATTGCGCTTTGCAATTTTTTGGTGCAGTGTGGGACAATGTATGCAGTTTAAACTTTAAATATACCATAGTCAATTAACAAAATAAAAAAACAACATTATCATAACTTCTAAATAAAGAACATAGTAACAATTCTATTAAATTTTTAAAGACTTTATAGACGTGTATGGTATATAAAATTTAAAAAAAAAATTAAAAGTTTGTCCATGGTAACTAGACAATATGACAAAAAGTGAACGAATTTGAATTTTCTATAGTTACCTTATTCAAGTTTTGAAATATATAGCATATGTATATTCTTTCCCAATATTATTTTATGTGAAAATAAGTGTTCAGACATATAACTAATAGGGTTAATTACATTTACCACCCTCGAGGTTTTGTAAAAGTACCAAACGAACCCTGTAGTTTCAAAAAATTATGGTCACCCTCCTGCTGTTAAAGTTAACTAAAAAAATTAATGAAAAGACCAAAATGCCATAACTTCATTTGTTAAAAAAAAACAAAAATATATAAGTAAATATGAAATGACAATAAATACTTTTTTCAATTTTTAATTCTTTTTTATAAATTATAAATTTCATATTCTTTATTACAAATGGGTTTATAAAATTAATCAAATTTTAATCAAGAAATCTTTTTCTATATAAATTTTAAATTTTTGGCAAAAAAAGAATTATTTTTGGAGAATGAAATAGTTATTTTGATTAATTAAGAAAGAAGATTTTTCTTTTTGAACTTTTTTATGTAAAAAAAATTCTTTGATTTTATTTTAATATTTAACATATGTATTTAATTAACTAAAATAATATAATTATTATAGATAAAATTTTAATGGCATATTAGGCAATACGCAAATATTTTTTTGAGGGAGGGGTTGATTTGTTACAAGTTTACTCAGCCAGGGGGGTAGTCGTAATTTTTTGAAACTACAGAGTTCGTTTGGTACTTTCATCAAACCTCAGGGGTGATAAATGTAATTAACCCTAACTAATATAATATGGAAGTATGAATAAGATTAATGTAAGGTAAGTGTAAATAACTAATGCAAATTATCAATAATTGTCATTTAGAATGATCTTATATAGAATTATGTTACTATTACCATAATTTTGGGGTGCATTTTTTTGTGGTTTTAATTTTATAAAATAAAATTGCACCATACTATGCGGTTTTAAAATTTTGAAACCAAAATCAATCGTTAGAAAAAATAAAATCACGACTAATTTACACACTATACAGTGTGGTTTATAGTGGTTTGGTTGGTGTAGGTAGTTTTTCAATTTTATTGAATACCCTGTATATGGATAGCTATCGCAATATCTGGCAACCACGGGTCACGCGAGTAGATTCCATCCATATATTTTTAGAAATTTTTTTGAAAAGAGAATAATGATAAAAACAAGATGATCAATATTTCCCCAAAACTATTTGGCCAGACATCAAGTTCTTGATAAATAATAAACAAAAAAAAAAAAAAAAAAGATGGTTGCGCAAAGGCAGCAAGTAATCGGTTCCTGCAACTCGCAAATTTAATAAAGACAGATACATTATAAACTTTTATTTTTTGTTGTTTGGAATGGAGTTTAAAAAAAATTACTTGTAAAAACAGAAATAAGTTTGTCAGTACTAATCAGTAGTAAAAATCTTATATAAGAACAAAGTGTACTAATTAAAAGATGAACTTTCACAGTGATGAACTTTAATTATAACCCTAAAAGCTAAAACTTACGTACCTGCACCATGAAAAAAAAAAAAGGATCCAGATTGCGATCCCAATAAATCTTTATCATTAATTATTAAAATTACCCATTTTGAAACAGAATTGGGATTTGGGGAACATGTAATTAACATAAGTATCGGAATAAATCTCTATATAAGTAACGTGGGTATCTCATTTTATTTCATAGACTTTTGTATGATTGTATCCAATACGACAATATCCAATTTTCTAATCTCAGTAAAGATTCATACATTGATTTAGACTTTTAAAATGATTTTAGAATTTTAATTTCTTTAATCATGTCATCATTTAATGTGTACACAACAAGGCTTTGCAGTTTGCATGCATGGCACATGTTTGCTTTAATATGATGTTGGCTTTTCTCAATACAAATTCGCTTTTAATTATTTCCAGCAAACTTCATGTCATGTATAATAAAGAAGATGTATAATGAGAGTTGGATTGTTGGAAGACTTCAGCTCCGATCAGTATATGGGTTGAAATTAATTAATAATGCAGTTGCAAGTTTATGCCCAACATGGTTTTGGACCTTATGTATCATTTGATGTGTAATTCTATATATCACTCTTTATAAATATGACACTTGTTATTTTAGATAAAATTAAAATTTTATCAAGTGATTAGTGTTACCCTAGGGCTCGTTTGGTTGGCAAGGAATTTAGGTTGAGAAAGTAATATTTTTCCTAATTACTAGATTCTTGTGATTGTTTCAATCTGAAATTAATCGTTTTCCTAACTTTTAAATTCCTGCGTTTGTTTCGTTATGAGAAAGTAAAAAGGAATCCTGAATTGAGGAAAATAAGTGTAAAATTCCATAATTATGAATCATTTTTAAAAGTTGATATTGTGATTCCTTTCATGAGGATTTGACTATGTGGCTCTTTCTTTATATTTATTATTTATATTTTGAGTTTCATATGTTTCATATGGTAAATTATAATTCGTTTGGTCAAATAATTTCATATTTTTATTTTTAGTTTGATTTTTTTTTTATTGAATTTCCTACTTAACTGAAATTAAAATTTTAGCAGTTTTTAAATGTCTTTATATTAACTTTATATTAACTTTAAATGGTTTCCTTGTTACTAATATAGTCTGATCTCTGTTCTTCTTTAGACCCCTTCTTTCACTCCGATAGTATTATGATCATATCAATGCAGAAGAAATGAATGCATTTTCATATTATTAAATCTTAATTTAAGTAAGTGAAATAGATAAACTATATTTTGATCTATTTGACTTATTATACTGGATCTTACGAAGCTTGTTCATGTACAACATGATTTGGACCTGATCATAGAAATGATTTTCTTCAAGCGAACCAGCCTATCCTCTGTATAGGGTTTACGCGGCAGTTGAAACAAATACACATTTGCTTGTGAATTCGAATGCCAATGTGGCATACGTATAGCTACACATACTAATCAAGAGTTTAAGTGACACACTACCATAATCCGTTTTCTCTTTAGAGAATTCCACTCAACTTCCCAATATTATTTTATAGGAATAGTTGAAGGGAAATATCCAAATACATGTCTTATTATTTTCAATAATCCATATGTAATTGCAATGAAATACTATTATTCCTCCTCCAAATGCTAAATTATTTTTTAAAATATTATTTTCTATAAAGGACCAGAAATACCCTGTTTACGTATCATTGGAAAATGCATTAACATAAATACAGTAGTAAGAAGCGGCAATACAAAAGTGAGATAGTAGTGAAGTTTTTGGTTTATTAGGATTTGCTTATATATATAGGTGCAACTTGGATAGCTAGCTATATAAATTTTCTTTTCTTTTTTTTCTAATTGTTTTGCAGAATTTCCTCTCCGGAATTTTTGGAATAATTGCATGGCTCACATGATCCAGTCAACTCTTGTAACCTAATTCAATAACCGCACGCATGCAGGGTGTTATATATTAATTACTGTTGGTGTGTCTTGAATCATGTTCATATATGTAACGCAGAGTTAATTAATTAAAATTTTAATGCAAAATAAAATTAGTATAAAATTAGAATTGCGATTTTAATGGCCATTAATTATTCGTTTCACCTCTAAACCTTGTTTTATATACACAGCTTTTACAAGGGTTTTTGTGTATTAATTAAAAGTAATTTACAATATATAATTAATTAAAGCTTAAATGTAAATATTAACTGCTGTCATATCCCAATGTATGGATGATTTTGATAAGTGAGTGTCATATCTAGAATTGATTTGGTAAACGTGTGCGAGTTGGCTCATCCAGATCGATGGGTCATGGGTACTCTTAATTAATTAAAAGCAGTTGACCGATTTTTGTGGCATGTTATAGTTGACTATTAGTATTAAATGATTATGTAATGTAGGACATGAAAGCATGGTGAATATATAATTGGAAGGGCACATATATATATTAGGGTAAATGATCTCAATGGTCTTCAACTTTGAGATCGGTTACGTTTTGGTATCTATACTTTCAAAAATTTCATTATAATCTTTTAACTTTGATTTTGTAATGTGAACAGTCTTCAATCCATTTTCCATCCACTTGTATAACAGCTTTATTAATTATATATAGTGCACGTGTCATTTTGAGGGGCAAATAATAGAAAAAAAAAACTTCTCAGTTGTGGACATGTTTTCTACAGTTTACACGTGATTTATTTTTTTTCCATTATTTGCCCATCAAAATAACATGTGCACATTACATGATTAACATAACCATTACACATGTGGATGAAAAATTAATTGGGGACTGTCTCATTATAAAATCCAAGTTAAATTACCATAATGAAACTTTTAGAAGAATAGAGACCAAAACGTAACCAAATCTAAAGTTGAGGGACCATTGGAGTCATTTACCCCTATATATTATTGAAACTTTAAAGAAGCGAAGAAAAATCATATTTTTATTTGTCTATGATTCAAGTGAATTTATATATGACCTGAAATTGATCAACAATTTTAATTTCTGAGATGAAAAATAAAAAAACCTTCGTTGCACTAGATAATAGGACAATAGAAAATGTGAAACGTTGTTAATGTTACTAATTTCATAGAAATGTCAAAATCGTTACAAGTTTGATTAATCGGAAAATATGCCAATTTTCCAAGTACAATTTGAATTTGATATAAGAATCTTTATTCATTCTTTGGTTTCTACTGAACATTCTAAATTCAGATTTCTCGTTTGTTTGCTACGAGAGCTAGCCATCAAATTGTCAAATTGTAGTAGTGAAACTCACTGGTAGCCCAGTGGTAGATTTAGAAATTATTGTTTGAGGGCGAAATTACATATTATTACTAATAAAGTTATATATCAATTTTTGAGAGAATAAAATTCTAATTTTCTTAAAATTCAATTGAAAATTTTTATTATAAGAATCCCATGCCCCCTTTGGATCTGCTTATGGGCGGATCCATAGGAATTGGGAAGGGCAGCCATTCCAGACGAGATTTGAAAATTTTTATTTTTATCCCGTTTAAAAATTAATAATTTTTCTTAAGATTTTTTAGAAAATTAAAATTTTACAGTTCTAAAAATTAAAATATAAAATATAAATTCTACTAGTAATGCTATACGATTTCACTCCCACAATATAATTTTTAGATCTCTCACTAATTTTAACAAAAATATTTTCCTTGTGAAGTCACACGATTGATTTTAATTTATCACGATCTAGCTCCCTCCTTATATATATATATATATATATTTATTTATTTATTTATTTATTTTTTTTAAGTTGCGATTTGGGAAAAAAAAGGCAACTGTAAAGTAAATGCATATATATATATATATAGAAAGTTGTGATTTGGGAAAAAAAAAGGGGCAATTGTAAAGTAAATGCATAATCTTTAGTTTAGTCATAATTTGATTGGAGTAAATTGATTTTATTGTAAATAGTAATTAATACAGATCCTATTATGCCATAAACAATTTCAATAAATCGTTTGTTACATTCTTAATTTTGATTTCGGTAAGGACGAATCTGGTTAAGGTTTTGAACCGTGGAGCCATGATTCCGGTCTGGCTCCAATTAAAATTGGAACTGTGGTCATAGCTATGTTTAACCAATGCAGTTTAGCGAATTTTATAGAGCCATCTTATATTGCAGCTGATCAGCAGTTTGTGCTACGATACATTAATGTTTAACCAATGCAGCTAACCGAATTTTGTAGAGCCATAAGAATAGCAATTAGAAGGTTTTGATGAATTTTTCTGCATACAAAATACTTTTATATATTTCAACTAAATTTCTTTTAAAAAAAAAATTTGTAGGAGAATATTATATTTTCTATCAGTATTAGTTTAGCTTTTACTTTGATAGAATGTACTTTATATAGGCTTAGATAGGATGATAGCTAGCTATATGAATTTTCTTTTCTTTTTCTTTTTCTTTTCGAATTATCTTTGCCAAATTAATGTTGGTCAGTTTCAATATTGAAAGTAGCATACAAAACATAAGTTGAGAAATTTCTGAACGTTGGGACATAGGGAAATGTTGGTAATTTGAGTTCTACATCGCGAAGCTGAGGAGTTGTGCATGTCACAATGCAGGTCTCTGATTAAGAAATTGTGTTTTGGAAAAATTCAACTTTGCAACATTGGTAAATTAACATGGCAACGCTATATAGAAAATTCTGAGAAATGAATTTTGAACTTGTGCAGTTATCTAAACATATATAACTTCTAACGTGTAATAATTTTGGTGTGTATGAATTTAGACATTTATCTCCAATATACACTTAAAGAGGTTTTTTGGAAGTCATAACTAACTATAAATGTACAAAGCAATCTCCATATTAAAGTCTATCTATGAATAAAGAATCATTCAGATAATAGAAAGAATTGCAAACTTTCATTTTGAGAAAAATACCAACTCTTAAAACTCTTCTTTTGTCACAAGTTGTTAGAAATGTGTATATATATATATATATATATATATATATATATTTTGGTTGGCTAATCATCTCATTTGCGGGGGCGCCACTCCCAATTGTGACATATATATATATATATATGTGTGTGTGTGTGTGCAATAAGTATTTCTTATTAATTTTATATTATTCTAATGTGTATTTACTCAGATAATTAATGTACGTGTTGAAGTCGATGTCCTTAAACCGATCCCAAATCGGGATATGGATTGGCAGCAAAGAAAGAGGAAGATGGAAGAGCCTTTGAGGTTCTGGTTGAGGCATAACCTGCGATGTCTTCTGCTGATGGGTAGAGGGGTCCAAAAGTTCTGGGTAGGGATTTTAACAAAATGAATGACGTGTCGAATGAACTTGATATTGGAGTTATGATGGGGTGTTTGTCTACACTGAAACACTGATGGGCCTTTGTGCTAATGTTATATACCAGGTGTGGACAAAATTGTGCATCCAAGAGTGATAAAAGAGTGAGTACAATGGATTTGGAAATTCGGGGTTGGTAATTTTTGAGTAAAATTGAAGCGAATTTAAACAGAATGCAATCTCATGTATATCTAAATATTTTGTGTTGAGAGGAACCAACTTTTGGTAATTCAAACATGCACTTAGATGTATATCATTCATGTAAAGTGCACAGGATATTTTGACTGGAAACTAGAAAACTATACTCTAGTTTCTTTGCTCTAGAGTATATGTTTTCTTAATTTCATCTTATACATTTAATTATAAAATCATGCAATGGAGTAATACTCCAAATTTATTACTTTCTCTTTTGTAACGATGCTTTTGGGTATATCTAGTATCGTATTTTGTCAAGCATGTATACAAGTGCGGTTTAATTTTTTTTTAAAAAAAAGGGGTAAATTGCACATAATGTATAAGATGAAGGGATTAAGTACTTTTAACCCTAAAATTTATCAATACAAATATATTTAATTATTTTATAAATACTCTTTTTCTATAACAAAACTCGCAAAAAGATTCATAAAATAAAAAACTACCCTATCATATTGTGGAAATCATTACCATTTTTTATTTTGTCATCGATCTCAGTTGAGCTTGTTTGGTTGTTGTGAGTTATATGATCAATTAATTGTCACACATATCAACATGGAAAATGGTTGTTGTGAGTTATATTATCAATTGGTACACAAATCAACTCGGAAAACTATGTTCGAATTGTTTGTTTAATGTAAAAAGGTGTCCTATTGCTATTTCAATGTTGTTAGAATGATCATGCAGGCGTCTTGTTGCTTTTGTTTCTTAGCAACGGAACAGGACAGTCAAATGATTTTGATTGCATTTGGAAGGAAAATATTGTCAATGTCAATGATCTTAATCAATCTTGAATTTTGGCGTGTAATTTTGAGTTTCATGCATTTCAATCTCAATAGATTTTCTGTTACATTTTTTATTTTAATAATTGTTTAAATGATTTTAAATGCACGCTATGTTTGGTTGGCACGAATCTGAATTTGAAAAGTAATAGTTTTTTAAAATTTTAAATTCCAGTGTTTGATTTATTTTAAAACTTTTAGAAAAGTAAAAGGAGTACTACACTTAAAGAAAGTTAGTACAAAATTTCTGAATTTTTAATTCTTGTTCCAACTTATATTCTGATTACTACCTCAAGAAAAGTTAGCCATCTTCTCATTAAACATTTATTAATACAACCTCATCGATCCTTATGATACAACTCACATGCATAAATATTTCATCCTTATTAAACTTTAATTAAATAATTCACTATTTTTTTACTACAAATCTATTTCTTATTAATTATAATTTTACATATTTATTCATCAAACTTTCATTGTAAAACTAAAAAAAAAAAAAAACTTTCATTGTAAAACTAACTTAATCTTAAAATGTAAAAAAAAAAACCCTAAATAAACAAAGAACATTAATTTTCAAAAAAAAAAAATCATTGTGAAAATAACTCACTTTTAAGTCTTAAGAAATCTAAATGAATAGAAAACATTAATTATAAAAAAATTATAAAATTAAATGCAATTTATATAATAACAACAATATTTATACCTTAAATATTTGATTTACATTTGTCAGCATTTTGGATTGTTTTTATTTATTCATTTTTTATAACACATAAATTATATAGTAGTACTTAATTTTTACATTGTAATTTTATAAACATTTTATATTTTAGTGGATAATAATTGTTTATTTCACATAAATGAAAATTTTGAAGAATAATTATAAAATAATTTTATTGTATAACATAGGGTATATCTCAAAAATATATATTTTTTATAATTGAACCAAAAATGCATTGCATTTCTTGGTTGATTAATTTAAACCAAATATTGAAATATGAATTTTGATTAACTTTTCTATTAGCATTTGCATTTTGTGATCTATCCAAACACAGAGAAAAAAATTAATATATATATATATATTTTTTTCAAAATCAAAATTCTAGAGATCATATTTCTAAAATACTTTACTTTCCCACCAATTAAATAAGCCCTTAAAGTTCAATAATCACTTGATATGATTTTAATTAAATATATTTTGCATGTATTTATAAATTAAAGTAAGAATTAATACAAAGGATGAAATAGAAGATTTTGAGCGCATTTTGATTCTATGACAAACTTGTCGTTTTGTCATTGATTTGGACTTTACACATAGAGTGTATGTATGATTTAGATATGCTAAATCAATGTATAAAGTGACAAAAACAACATATAGAAAACCATAAACATACAATTTAATTAACTTCAACAACAATATTGTTTTCATTTCCTTGAAGAAGTAATTAAACGAGCAAGGCAACAACATTACATCCTTTATTGTTGTCCTATTATGAACAAAATTAGAAATGAATAAAAATTATCAAAATTGAGAGAACAAATTGATAAAAATTTACGACATAAAAGAAATATATATTAATTGCTGTAAACATAATTAAAAAAAACTAAAATGGTTATTGCTTATTAATTATTAATTCATTAGCAGCTTTCATAATCGTCCAACCGATTTTCTTTTCAATTTAATGAGACAAAACTTCACAAAGATTTTTTTTTAAAAGTTATTTTGTTCTTTAAATCTTCATAAAGAAACTTTAAAATCAAGAGACTCTACGTAAGAATAAAAATGGGAAAGGGAAGGCAATCAATTTTGATAATAAAACGTCAAGCAAATTATCCATTCAACAAGAGTTAGGTTTAACTCGGTAATGGATCCTCTATTTCATACTTTATGTATAACTCTACTCTACACATTAATTTTTTCTAGTTTATTCTAATATAAAAATTATTACTTTCTGATCTAGTTTTATATTTTTAAATTATTTCGGTAATTCTTACTCTCTATTTTTGAACAAAAAAAGATAAGAAATCACCAAAAATAGTTTTAAAATGTAAAATAAAATAACTTTTATATTAAAATAAAATAGAATATATAAGTGTAGATTTTAATGGTATAAATGTTAATATAAATAAATATTTACATATCAAAATATTAATACGTGAAATACATAGTAATATATAAAGTGTAAAATAAAGGATCTCTAATTTCATTATATGACAAAGACTAACTATTATTAATGCTAAAATAGGAAATAATAGATTTTTTTTTTTACAAACAGAAAAATAACCCGAATTTAAGATTAAAAAAAATGTCGACAATAATTAGCGCATCAAAAGTGGATAATTAAAATGTAATGATATAATTACCCGGGTTGGAAATATGCAGCGTCAAAAGAGCCATAATTATAAGAATCATGTGGGACTTCATATCCTTGAAATTCTCTAATAGAAATACACTCTTCAAAGTAAAAGTAAAACAGACCGATATTAGCGAAGTCTTTTGGTTTGCTAGGATGTGCTTATATAGTATAGGAGTAGTTTGGATGGCTAACAAAATGATTTATTTTTCTTTTAATTTTTTTCCTAATTATTTTGGAAATTTTACTTTCTTTATTCAAGAATGTGTTGGAGATTTTGGAGTTTGGAGTTTACACAAAATCAGATCAACAAGAACATTTAAGAATGTTCACAAGTGATCCGATAAACTTTGAGGAATGTATGTCACAAAGTATGAATCTAAGGCGTGTTAGACACTTTCCTTAAAGAGTTTATTGCCCCCCACTAATTTGTTAACCGGGTTTAAGTAGGCAACCTCTTCTAGGATACAATAGATTCAGAAATAACCAAGTAGCAAGTTCTTGGATTATTTCCACAAGAATACGAATGCAAGAGTTAGAGTGTCTTCTCCCAACTTGATTAAGAGCGCACATATATATAGAGCTCTTGAATTTGGGATGTAACCTTTCAAAGAGGTGCTTCAAATTTGTGGTGCAACTCTTCAAATAGATACCACAATTTTGGGATGTAACTCTTCAATAAAAAACATCAGATTTGGAATGCATCTTTCCAAAAAAGATGTCACAATTGAAGAGATGCAACTCTTTGAAATATAGCTACATTGGAATTTAATATTACAAACTAAAATTCCAACATTCCCCCACTTAGTTTGTAATATAAATATCAAACTAACACGTAAGATGTCATGCATAAAAAGAGGTAACTTTCATTTTAAACTTTTCTTTTAGTGTAAATAAATCACAAATCTAAGTTAAGTAATTGGTGGCCATGTTGCTTAAATCAATACTCAAAAATAGATCAGAAATATCACACACATGAACCATCAAAATGCATTCTTGTATTCACATACAATTTTAGCACTATTACGGGCCATGTGCTCATCCTAGTTTCGTAATCATATACAAAAGATTTACTCCAAACTTTTGCTAGAAGCGGCACCACTTCTTATGATTACATAGGTGGACTTTTACCTTAAATTTTATATATTGTACCAATAAAGCACAACCAGATAAATCCATTAAGAACTTAAAGTTCAACCTACTCACTTAAGAGTAACAAAATATGCACCGTTAACTTGGAATGGTGTACACAAACCAGGTGCTCACAACCACTTAATGACTTGTTTTTACCCTTTAAACATTTCAATCTAGGAAATACTAGAAGAAGGTTGGGTTCCCATCATTGAATGATTTTAGTTTAGGAGTTTTAATCCCATTCCGG
The DNA here is from genome assembly GCA_016586305.1 of Ophiorrhiza pumila. Taxonomy (NCBI): domain Eukaryota; kingdom Viridiplantae; phylum Streptophyta; class Magnoliopsida; order Gentianales; family Rubiaceae; genus Ophiorrhiza; species Ophiorrhiza pumila. Next base: position 10,361,008 of record BLIW01000004.1, read on the forward strand.
ATGTTGTCTTACTCACCAAATCTCTTGCTAGAGATTTTTGTCAACGGATCCGCTAAGTTATTATGAGTTCGTACGAACACAATGGAAACAATATCATTATTTAGCATTTCTCTAATAAATGCATGTCTCAAACTAATATGTTTAGATTTACTATTGCACAATTTGTTCAATGCTCTAGACATAGTGGCTTCACTATCACAAAAGATAGTTATAGGTGACATAGGTCTAGGCCAAAAATCTATATCTAGTAATAGATCTCTTAACCATTCAGCTTCTTTACAAGCTGAAGACAAGGCCACAAACTCAGCTTCCATAGTAGGGTGAGTAATTAGAGTTTGTTTCTTTGAAGCCCAAGAAACAGCTCCACCACCTAATAGAAAAATCCAACCGCTAGTAGGTTTTTGATCACTAATGCTAGTAATCAAACTTGCATCTGAGTATCCTTCAAGAACACAAGGAAAGTTATTATAATAGAGTCCTAAATCTCTTGTTTTCTTGAAATAACCAAGAACTCTTGTTACCGCTTTCCAATGTTCACTACTAGGGTTCTTGGTATACCTAGCTAGTTTACACACGGCATAAGAAATATCAGGTCTTGTACAACTCATGGCATACATAAGACTTCCAATAACACTAGCATACTCAAGCTGAGCTATTGGATTACCATTATTAACATGAAGCTTGAGATTTGGATCAAAAGGAGTGCTAGCTTCTTTCACATTCAAGTGTTGATACTTCTTCAAGATTTTATCAACATAATGTGATTGAGAAAGAGCAAAACCCCCACTATGTCTTTTAACTTTTATGCCTAAAATAGTATCAACTTCACCAAGATCCTTCATCTTGAACTTAGAAGATAGATACTTTTTAGTTTCAACTATGCCCTTTGTTGTATTACTAACTATGAGCATATCATCAACATAAAGACATACTATTACACCATACTCACTAGTGAATTTAGAATAAATGCACTTATCAGCATTATTATATCTAAATCCATTACAGAGGATAACAGCGTCATACTTTTCATGCCATTGCTTAGGAGCTTGTTTAAGGCCATACAACGATTTAACTAACTTACACACCTTTCTTTCATTTCCAGGAAGTACAAAACCTTCCGGTTGTTCCATATAAACTTCTTCATCTAAATCACCATTTAGGAAAGCCGTTTTCACATCCATTTGGTGAACATGAAGATTCAATATGGAAGCCAAAGATAAAATTACTCTAATAGAAGTAATTCTTACAACAGGCGTATAAGTATCAAAATAATCAATTCCTTCTCTTTGTCTAAATCCCTTAGCAACCAATCTTGCTTTATATGTGAGAATTGTTCCATTAGTGGCACGTTTTCTTCGAAACACCCACTTGTAACCAATAGGTTTGGAACCTTGGGGTAAATCAACTAGAACCCAAGTATTGTTAGACAATATTGAGTCCATTCATCATTTATAGCCTCTTTCCACAAAACTGAATCTCTAGAAGTTATAGGCTCACTATATGTTTTAGGATCTTCCTCTACACTAAATAAAAATGGAATTTTATTCAGTAGAGAATTCCTAGTTCCTTCAACAAGAAACACATTGGTTTGAGACCACAAGAAATCTGAAGAAAGGTGATTATCTTTTCTTTGTCTTTGACTTCTCCTTGGTTCATTTGGAGTGACAACTTCAGTTTTTGTTACTTCACTAGAAGTATCCAAATTTTGGGAAGTACTTGGCACAAATGATGTATCCATTCTCACCCTAGAATCTTTAAGAAACTGATTCTCAAAGAATTTCACATCTCTTGATTCTATTATTACATTAGAATCAATGTCAAGCAATCTATATGCTTTGAATTTTCAGCATAGCCTACTAGCACACTTTTAAGTGCTCTAAGTCCCAATTTTGTCCTTTTATTATTAGTAACTCTATAGTAAGCCACACAACCCCAAACTTTCATATAAGATAAGTTTGGTTTTTGCCCTTTCCATAACTCATAAGGACATACTTTAGTTTTCAAAGAAGGAACTCAATTCTCATAAATAACAAGTAGCCAACAAAACTTTACTCCACAAATCATTTGGCAAATTAGAATTTAAGTACATGAAATTCACCATATCTTGCACCGTTCTAGTTTCCTTCCAACCAAACTGATTTGTTGTAAAGTGTATGGTGCATTAATATGATATATTACATCATTATCTTCACAAAATTTTGAGAACTTATAAGAGAAGAATAAGAATTAATTCACCATGTCTACTACATCTCAAAATTTGATTCTTTATTCAAATGATTTTCTACAAGATACATACAAGTCTTAAACAAATAAAATACTTGATACTAACTTTTCATTAGATATACATGCACACCTCTAAAACAATCACTAATAAAAGTATTGAAGTATTTAATTCCACATCTTGTTAGAAGATCATTAAATTTTCACTCATTTGAATTCACAAGATCAACCATATATCTATTCCTTTCAACTTTTAGAAAAAAATAACTTTGCAAGTTTCACATTTATTTATTCTCATGGGCATTAGTAGAGACTAAACTTTTAGACATGTAATGCAACCAACATATCGTAGTCTATCACGCCATAAAGAGAAAACAAGTATCAATACAATAAAAGAAACTTATCTGGTTTTGTGATTCATGTAGTGCCGCCAACCAAACCAATCAAACTTGACAAACCTTGATTCACCACTTTGATAGCGATCTCTTGTGTATACTCCATAGTTGGACACAATAAACTCTTTAAGATTGTTAGAGATTTTGGAGTTTGGGGTTTACACAAAATCAGATCAACAAGAACACTTAAGAATGTTCACAAGTGATCCGATAAACTTTGAGGAATGTGTGTCACAAAGTATGAATCTAAAGCGTGTTAGACACTTTCCTTAAAGAGTTTATTGCCCCCACTAACTTGCTAACCGGGTTTAAGTAGGCAACCTCTTTTAGGATACAATAGATTCAGAAATAACCAAGTAGCAAGTTCTTGGATTATTTCCACAAGAATACGAATGCAAGAGTGAGTGTCTTCTCCCAACTTGACTAAGAGCACACATATATATAGAGCTCTTGAATTTGGGATGTAACCTTTCAAAGAGGTGCCTCAAATTTGTGGTGCAACTCTTCAAATAGATACCACAATTTTGGGATGTAACTCTTCAATAAAAACATCAGATTTGGGATGCATCTTTCCAAAAAAGATGTCACAATTGAAGAGATGCAACTCTTTGAATATAGCTACATTGGAATTTAATATTACAAACTAAAATTCCAACAGAATGATTGCATGAACAGCTAGCCAATTCTCACACAAAGTCAACTCTTGTTTTCTAATTTAATTATAGTCACATGCAGGGCAAGGGTATTATTAAAACTAATTGACAATATCTCAAAACTTAAATGTAAATATTATAATTAATTTTATTTAAATTCTGTCAAATTCCAATGTACAAATTAATGATTCAATAAGTCTGTCATATCTTGAAGTGATTTCGTAACGTGTTGGAGTCAGTTAGCTTATAGAGATGTACAAATGATCCTTAATCGATATTGTTTAAGCTTCACTCCTTCATCGCTGGACCAAATCGTCCATACGATTAAAAAATCAACTTTCTTATTATTAGCTATCATATTAATGCACCTCAGCAAATATTGTGCCACCATATATAATTATTAATGCAGCTCAGCGAATTTTGAACCCCGTTAAATTCTAGGAACCGGCACCAGAATTAGTTTCACGGTTCTGGAATTAGGACCCAAACATTTATAAAAGGTTTTGATTTTGGTCTCAAAAAAAGTAGAATGAGAATTCAGAACCGATGGTTTAGGTTTGGTTCTAGAACCGAGCTATATTAATAAGAGGATAAAGAGGGAAAGAAAGAAAGTGTCCTTGAATTTCTTAAACTCATTTTTCACTTATAAATACCATTTATTTCTTAATCTTTTAGGCTACTTTTGGTTGCATGTGTTTAAGTGATTTATTTCACAAATATAAAATGATTTGTTTGTTTTGCTCATTTTGTCTGCTAAAAATTTTAAAACAAAAAACAATGTAACAGTAACTATTTTTGCAACATTATTTTTTTTAAAAATAAAATATTAATTTTGAATTTGAATTTAAATTTTTAATAATGAAAAAATTTTCTTAACACAATTTTCAATCAAAATAAATTCATAAAATATTAATTTAAATTTGAATTTCAAACTTTTTTATTAACAAAAAATTCTCCAATATAAATCCCAAAAAACAACATCATTAATTCAAACACTTTCAAAAATATTCATTTTCTTATAACAAATTACAATAAAAATATTCCATCATAAAACTAATATGTACCATATCCAAACGGAGCCTTAGATTTTTACAAATATCTCTAGTTTTTATGAGCTATACTACAATTTTTTTGGCAAAAAATGGCACGATTCAAAAACGCCACGATTCAAAAACTAACAAATGGAATCTCTTTTTTTGAGCTTTTTTTATTACCCTTCCTAAGTTATAACGTGAAATCTAGTGAATGTGTGAATTTTTTTTTTAAAAAAAGATTGACATTTTTTTAGCTATCTATCATACACGCATTTTGGCAAAAAAAATGAAAAGATTCAAAAACTAGTTGATCACAACTCTTTTCGAGTCGTTATTTGTACCCATCCTAATTGAGAATGTGCAATCTAGTGAATAATATGAAAAAAAAATAGAAATTTAGATTTTTGAAAATATCTCATCCACGTTATTTTCGCCGAAAATGGCAAAACTAAAAAATTAGCTGATAGAATCTCTTATCTTGTTTTTTTTTCCCTTCATTAATTAGAATGTGAAATTTAGTGAATGTGTAAAATTTTAAATTTTCTAAAAAATTGATATTTTTTGAGCTATAATATATGTATTTTGACCAAAAATGGCAAAACTCAAAAAATAATTGATTGGAACTCTTTTCGAGTCATTTATTGTACACAGCCTAGTTGAGAATATGAAATCTAGTGAATAGTGTGGAAAAAAATAAAAATTTAGAATTTTGGAAAAATTTTCATTTTTTGCGAACTATAATACATGTTTTTTTGGCAAAAAATGACAAAACTCAAAAACTAGACAGCGTGAGCTCTTTTTCCGTAGTTGTTTTGTTTACCCTTCCCTATTTATAACGTGAAATCTAGTGAATGTGTGATTTGTTTTTAAAAAACAATTGACATTGTTTTTGAGCTATAATACATGCATATTGGCCAAAAAAGTCACCAAAAAACTAGTTGATCAGAAATCTTTTGAATCATTTTTTGTGCTCAGTCTAGCTGAGAATATGTAATATAGTGAATATTATGGAAAAAAGAAAATTTTAGATTTTTGGATAAATTTTCATTTTTTGTGAGCTATCTTTTTTTTTTTTTTTGGCCAACAATGACAAGACTAAAAAACTAGTCGATGGGAGGTTTTTCTCGTAGTTTTTTTTACCCTTCCCTTTTTAGTTTGTGTGAAATTTTAAATTTTTTAAAAAAATGACATTTTGTTAGTTTTAGAACAGGCATTTTGGCAAAAAGCGAAAGACTAAAAAACTAGATGATCGGAACTCTTTTCAAGTCGTTTTTTATACCTAGCCTAGTTGATAATGTGCAATCTAGTGAGCCGCATGGAAAAGGAAAAATTTATATTTATTGAAAAATCTCAATTTTCTGTGAGTTATAATACATGTATTTTTTGTCATACATGGCAAGACTAAAAAACTAGTTGATCATAACTCTTTCGAGTAGTTTTATGTACCCATCCTAGTTGAGTTTTGGTAGTGTCGTTTTTGTTACCAAGGAAATTACCTACTTTAAAAGATAGAAAATAGTAAAGTAAAAAGTATGTTCGGATCACAAGAGGAACGGAGTACTATCTCTTTTAGTTAATTTAAAGAAACTTGTCACGGATAAGATATTAATAACTAATAGAAATAAATAAAACTAATTAACAGGAATTACTATGGAAAAACACCCAAGAAATAAAAGTCTGAAAAACAAGTAAATCCACATTAACTAATTATCAACTGATCATAGACTCAAAAATTAATTAATATTATGAATCAACTAATTATAGACTATCGAGAATCAACTCCGACATAACCTAATTCTTTTGTAACTAGTCGATAATTAATAAGAATCTAGCTTAATTAGTTACTTCCTTAATTAAGGCACAACCAGATTGGAACCGACCAACACCCGATTTAATGTCTCAACTACATTATGAAATAGAAAACCCGATTCTAATAGTTGTCAGCATGTTACAAATTGTTAACCAATTATTCCCGTCTATTTGGCAGTAGTTTCACCACTAATTAATCATGTTCATTAGATCTAGAGAAATAACAAGAGATTAATTGGCACTGCTCAGATTAACTAGATTTGATTAGAATTTAATTAACCCAAAGATAGAGTTATGTACAGAGAACTTTTAAAACTCATAAAGTATTAATTTAGCAAGAACACTTCGGTTTCACGATTAAATAGCAATTAATGTTTCATTACTTACGCCGGATAAACAAACTACTCAAGAAATATAATTACACAAAAACAAATAACAAATATAAAAGACATGATAGAATTAAACTAAATAAAAGAAGAGAAACTTATTGTTGCTCCTTTTGTCAACCTCCGTCTGCTAAAATACTACTACTCCCTCTGTTTCACAATAAGTGTCGTTTTGGAGTTTTTCACACTTATTAAGAAATACATTAAAATGACTAGAATATCCCTCATTAAAGTTTATCATTATTAATAATGAGTAACAAACTCGTATTAGAACAGGTTTAGACCAATTAAAACGCTCTCTCATCTCATTAAAGAAGGGTAAAATTATAAGTAACTTACATTTTAGCCTAAAACGACATTTATATTGAAACAAAACTAAACCTCTTAAACGTCAGTTAAATTAAAATAGAGGGAGTACGTAACTACTCTATTCTACAACTATACTACTCTAACCTACTTACTTCCACTTACACGTAGACTCTCCCTCTTGTAGAAGAGGAAATTTATTACTAACTATCTAATAAAACATTAAACTCATGAGGAAAGTAATATTGGTTTATGACTCTAATTTAAGGAAAGGAAATAATAAAGTTAATGCCACATGCGGCAATTAAGGCATGCAATCCTTCTTAAAAATAAATTTCCTTATTTTTCTTCTCTTCAAATAGGAAATTGTCAAGCAGTTTGTCTTCTTTCATAATTGAAATCTTCCAACTTTGAATTGCCAAATCAAAGCAATCTTTGCCTTAGTTGTCAAAGCCATCAACTTGAAAAGCTTTTCCTTCCAAATCAAGATATGAAAAACTTTTTTTTCTAAGCTCTTTTTACATGCTCTTCAAAATCTTCCAAATTCCTTCCAAAATTGATTTATTTCTATTCTTTTCACAAAAGACTCCCAAATCCACCAATTAGTTAGAATCCTACAATTAAACACCTAATCATTGTGAATCTATTCAAATTATTTCACAATAAATCCACAAATAATATACAATTATTGCACTCATCAAGAATTTGCAATCTAGTATATAGTGTGGAAAAGAAAGAAATATAGATTTTTGGAAATATTTCCATTATGAGCTATAATACATATTTTTTTGCCAAAAACAGCAAAACTCAAAAATTAGCTGATGGAATCTCTTGCCTCGCCATTTTTTTTTACCCTTCCTAATTTAGAATGTGAAATTTATTCTGAAATTTAGTGAAAGTGTGAAATTTTAATATTTTTGAAAAAGTGACATTTATTTTGAGCTATAATACACGCATTTTAGCCAACATGGCAAGACTAAAAATTAGTTGATTAGAACTCTTTTTGAATCATTTATTATACCCAACCTAGTTGATAATGTGTAATCTAGTAAATAGTGTGGAAAAAAGAAAAAAAAATAGATTTTTAGAAAAATCTCCATTTTTTCTAAGCTATAATACATGTTTTTTTAGCTAAAAATGTCAAGACTCAAAAACTAGTCGATGGGAGCTCTTTTCTCACCGTTGTTTTTTTTACCCTTGCCAATTTAGAACGTAAAATCTAATGAATCCGTGAATTTTTTCTTAAAAAAATGTCAATTTGTTTTGAGGTATAATACACAGATATTGACCAAAACTGGCAAGACTCAGAAACTAGTTGATCAAAACTCTTTTCAAGTCTTTTTTTGTACTCAGTTTAGTTGAGAATTTGCAATCTAGTGAATACTTTGGAAAAAAGAAAATTTTAAATTTTTGGATAAATCATCATTTTTTATGAACTATAATGATTTTTTTTTTTTGTCAAAAATGACAAGACAAAAAACTAGCCAAGGGGAGCTCTTTTCCACCGTTTTTTACCCTTCCCTATTTAGGTTGTGAAATCTAGTAACTGTGTGGATTTTTAAATTGTTAAAAAAATTGACATTTTCTTTGAGCTATACACGTATGTTGGCAAAAAATGGCAAGACTCCAAAACTAGTTGATCGGAATTCTTTTCGAGTCATTTTTTGTACTCAGCCTAGTTGAAAATACGTAATCTAGTGAATAGTTTGGAAAAAGAAAATTTTAGATTTTTGGAAAAATCTCCATTTTTTGTGAGCTATGATACATGTTATTTTGGGCAAAAAATGGCAAAACTCAAAAAGTAGCCGATGTGAGCTCTTTTCCTAATGATTTTTTATTCTCCCCAATTTAGAATGTGACATGTTGTGAATTCGTGAATTTTTTTTTTACATTTTTTTTAAAAAAATTGACATCTTTTTGAGTTATAATACACGCATTCTGGTAAAAAATGACAATAATTAAAAACTTTTGGTCCAAAGTCATTTCTAGTCATTTTCTATACCAAGCATAGTTAAGAATGTGCAATCTAGTTAATAGTGTGGAAAAATAGAAATTTAGATTTTTAAAAAAATCTTCACTTTTTGTGAATATAATACATATTTTTTGGCCAAAAACAGCGAGACTTAAAAACTAGTCGATGGGATCTATTTTGCCAATGCCTTTTTACCCCTTTCCAATTTAGAATGTGAAATCTAGTGAATGTACGAAAAAAAGAAAATTTTAAAGTTTGTGAAAAATTGACATTATTTTTTAGTTATATAATAGACGCATTTTGGCCAAAATGGCAAGATCTAAAAACTAGTTGATCAAAACTCTTTCCGAATCTATTTTTGTACCCAACCTAGTTGAAAATGTTTAATCTAGTAAATAGTGTAAAAAAAATAATTAGTTGATGAATTGTTCATTAATTAATAATAAATAATTTAAAATACTTTAAATATAATACTGGTAGGACTCTAAATATAAGAGAATTACGAATTGGATAATTTGTACAATCTATTCCTAAACAAATAAAAAAAATCAGTTAATGTTGTGCGTTAAAATTAATAATAAATAATTGCAAATACTTAAAATATAATACAATTAGAAATCTAATCGCTTATACAATATATATATACAATTAAGAATAGGATGTTGGAAAAAGAAGAAGGTTTGGAGTTAATAGACCCTTACTGCTAAAATCCTAAACCCAATAGGGTTTAACTATCATCTTAATATTTGTTATAATGTAACACTAATACTTTTTAATGCTATTTTGATACTTTTACTTTATATCCCTGAGTGATATTTTTAACATGTCAAACTAGTGCTTTTTAATGGCATAGTGCTATTTGTTATTTTGTTTCTGAGAACGATACGTTTTAATGTCACAATACTATTTGTTACTTTGTATACGATAGTGATACTTTTTATAATGTAACATTGATACTTTTTAATGTGAATTTGATATTTGTTACTTTGTATTCGGGAGTGATACTTTTTAACATGTAAAACTAATATTTTTTTTAATATCATAGCAAAATATTCTAGTGATACTTTTTAATGTTATATGATATTTTTTAATATTATAATTATATTTTTAATATGATAGTGATATTTTTAATGTTTTAGTGATACTTTTAATATTATAATCATACTTTTGATATTACAGTAATGCTTTTTAATGCTACAATAATACTTTTAATGTTATAAACTTATAGTGATACTTTAAATGTTATCTATGATACTTCTAATATATAAAACCTAATAGCCGAGAGCGATATATACTTTATAGATAAGAGTAATACTTTTCCATGTCATTTTGCTAACTTTTGTCACAAGAGTATTATTTTAAAGTGTTAAGCACCCATTGTGATTAAATCCGTGTTGAATACATGAACTCGCTTCACAATACATCAACCCCATAAGTGTAGTATTCTTTTTCTTATTTCTAGGAATAGATATTTAATAGGATACAATTCTTAAAAAGTAGAAAAAAAAATTAGGTAATTACTTCCGCCTTTTTTCTTTTCTTTTTATTTTTTTAAAAAAAAATCCTCTTTAGCACATCATTTTTAAGTTTAAAATGACACGCTAAAGTGAAAATTTGATACTTATATTAGATTTGATACGCTAAAGTAAAAATTTGATACTTATATTAGATTTGATATGGTAAAATTAAAATTTGATATGGTAAATTGAAAATTTGATCCACTAAATTGAAAATTTAATACTTGTATTAGATGGGTATTTTTAGACTCAAAAGTGATACGCGAAAATTTTAACCACGCACATGTGTTTATAGCATGTATAAACCCAGTTCACGTAAATTACCTGTCACTCATTTTCAAATAAGTCTCATGAAAGTAAACAATTACGAATAGAAAATTTCTCCACTTTCCTATAAGATAGGAAATCAACTTTATTTAATAAAGAAAATTTCCCCACTTTCCTATATAAAATAGGAAATCAACTTTATTTAAAATAACGCTTTCTAAATCTCTCCACGGGCCCTTCAATTCCCTTCTTGCTGTTCTTCCAGTCGAACCGCCGAGGGGCGGTTCCGGTTCCGATTTTGTTCCAATTCTGATTTTTTTTCGATTTTTAGTTTCGAATTTCGATTGTAATCCCACTTTTAAATTTGATTTCTATTGAAATAATGATTAAACTATTAATTGAAACTCAAATAATACAACATAATAATATAATTAGAATAATAATAGTTACAATTGAACTTAATTAATATATAGTTTTTAGATAATAGAACTAGGAAGAATTAGATAAATAAGATTCAATCATTCAAGGATATAAAAATAATATGAATATTTGAATTATTAATTACAATTCAACTAGTATAATATAATAACATAATTAGAAAAGTAGTTAAAATTAAACTAATATATGAATTTTTTAGAATAATAGAACTATGAATATTAGATAAGTGAGAAAGAAAGATATAGAAAGAATAAGAGTATTTTATAAAAAATTTCAAGTTAAAAATTTTAAATCATAAATTTACAAGTTAGAAATTAATAAATGAAGAAACTACTAAATTTTATTCATTGGATAGAAAAATTTACAAGTTAAGATTTTTAAATCATAAATTTACAAGTTAGAAATTAATAAATGAAGAAACTACTAAATTTTATTCATTGGATAGAAAAATTTACAAGTTAAGATTTTTAAATCATAAATTTACAAGTTAGAAATTAATAAATGAAGAAACTACTAAATTTTATTCATTTGATAGAAAAAATTACAAGTTAAGATTTTTAATTCATAAATTTACAAGTTAGAAATTAATAAATGAAGAAACTACAAAATTTTATTCATTTGATAGAAAAATTTACAAGTTAAGATTTTAATTCATAAATTTACAAGTTAGAAATTAATAAATAAAGAAAACTACTAAATTTTATTCATTGGATAGAAAAATTTACAATTTAAGATTTTAATTCATAAATTTACAAGTTAGAAATTAATAAATGAAGAAACTACTAAATTTTATTCATTGGATAGAAAAAATTACAAATTAAGATTTTAAATCATAAATTTACAAGTTATAAATTAATAAATGATGAAACTACTAAATTTTATTCATAATTGATGGTTTAAACTTTAAATTTGAATAGTGCAATAATACAATTGCAAAATATATTATCATATACAATAATACAACTATAGTGTATATAAATAAAACTATGACATTAATTTATATAAACGAATATATAGATATGGAAATTATAAAATTTGAAAAAACATATTAAATTATTTCAAATTTTCAATAACGTAAAAATGTACAATATAATATTTTTCTTCATTTTAATAAACTAATGGTCGCCGTCGTCGTCGTCGTCATTATTGGCTCTATCGGCATCGGTGATAGGTGAATTAGTTGTACAAGTAGAGCTACCATCGGTGGTAGCGTCTAAATCTAAATCAAAATTTTCTTCTATGTCTTGTTCTTGTTCTCTATATGCGGTTTTAGTTTAATCATCTACTAAAGCTTGAATCTCCAAGGACATGGGGCTCAAACGCGATCGGGTATTGTCCAAAATGTTGCCACCTTAACTAAAAGCTTGTTCCACGGCTACGGTTGATGTCGGGGACTCTAAAATCTCTTTGGCTATCAAAGCGATAATGGGGCACATCGTTGTCTTGGACTTCCACCATTCTAATATTTTGAAGTTCTCAATACTATTACATTCATACTTGTTATTACTAAAATCAAAAGAAGTGGTTAAATATACCTCAAGTTCCGTACTAGTAGTACCCTTGTGTTTTTTTAACGATTGAAACATTTCTAAACCAGGAAGGATAAAGTAAGACGAAGATCCAATATTTGAAATTGAAAAACTATGGTGACTAGTGTGAGTATTAATGGTACTACTAGTAGGAACTTGAGGTTGAAAATGAGAAGAATATTCTACATATAATGCATTTAACATATCTTTAGTCTCATTTATGTATCTACTTACATTTAATTGTAATTGCATAATGTTCGGATCTAATGAAAAACATTCTTTTAACGTATTATAATAAAACTTCAAATATTGGTCTAAACCTTGAAATTTAAAACGAGGATCAAGAACAATAGCAACTAAATATAAAATTGGAATTTCTTTATAATAATTAAGCAATTTTTCTAACATGTGAATAATACTTTGCTTCAAAGTTTCATCATTTATATGCATTTTTAACACACTAACTATATTACATGCTTCAACTAAAAATAAATGAGAAGTTGGAAAATACACACGTGAAAACATACAAGTAGCATCCTTCAAAACTTTTAAAACTTCTAACAATTTTAAACAAGAAGTCCAATGATTAGGATATAATACAATTCCAAGACAAGAGTTATCAATGTAAAAATTACATAACAATGAACTATATTTAGAAGAATCACAAAGTAAATCATAAGTTGAATTCCAACGATTTGGAACATCCTTTTTAAATCTTTTAGGTTTTTGTCCATGTTGTATACAATATTTTGCCCATGTTTTCATTAAACTTGGATGCCCAGTCAAATATTTAATTGCATCTTTAATTAGTTTAATATGAATTTCTAATGCACTTAAACCATTTTGAACGGATAAATTTAAAATATGGCATACACATCTAATATGAAAAAAATTTCCACATAAAATTGGTGCACAAATATTTTTTAATTCTACAATAGATGCATTATTAGCCGATGCATTATCAAAACCAATTGAAAAAATTTTATCATTCAAATTATATTCTTCTAAAATAATACTAATTAATCTAGATATATTTATGGCCATATGAGAATCATTAAAATTTCTAAATGCAATTACTCTTTTTTGTAAAAACCAATTTGAATCTACCCAATGACAAGTTATACCTATATAACTATTCATTTGTCAATGATCACTCCAAATATCGGAACATATTGAAATACGAGAATCTAATTTTAAAAAATATTCCGATAAGCTATTTTTTTCTTTTTTATAAATTTTTTAATATCACGCGTTAAAGTTGTTCTAGGAACACGTTTAACTTGTTATTTTGCATTTTCTTGTACTAATCTCACAAAATTTGGTTTTTCACCAAAAGAAAATGGTAAATGTTGTGCACAAACAAATCTAGCTACACCATCTCTCCATTTTGAATCACTAAATTTAAATTACTAGAAGAAGAAGAACCTTGTTGAGCAAAACCGGTTAATTGCGCTTGTGACTTTTGAAGGCCGATTTCTTGAGGATGCGTTTTCTCCAAATGCTTGTTTACTGTACCATATCCGCTCCCAATTTTTGAAGGCATATGATTTCTCGCAAAAATTGCATTGTGCTCTAATAAGAACTCCATCGGCATCAAAAATTTTTGTGAAATATTTCACAAACATTTCGGATTTTAGATTCGTTGGTGGACGACGACTTGATTGTGATGCATCACCAATATTAATTGGTTGGGATGAAGAACCAAAACTATCCATTTTATAAAAAAATTCAAAAGGCTTAAAAAAGAATGAGAAATTGAAATAATAATATATTCAAAACAATAATAAATAATTTAACTAATAATTATAATAGAAACAATAAATAGAATTGAATTTTATAGAATTTTGCTGCTTGAGAAAATTGAGATGAAGAGAATTAGAATGAGAAATTGAAATAATAATATATTAAAAACAATAATAAATAATTTAACTAATAATTATAATAGAAACAATAAATAGAATTGAATTTTATAGAATTTTGATGCTTGAGAAAATTGAGATGAAGAGAATTAGAATATTGAGAAAGAGGAGTAGAAATTATGTGGGAAAAATGAAAAATTAAAGGGTATTTATAGATTAGAAATTGTAAAAAAAATAAAAAAAAGGAATTGACCATTCCTCAGCTATTTCATTTTGCTGACCGTTGCAGTATTTTTTTTTAGGCGCGTGCATAAGTCAGCGCAATGCTGACGTGGCATATATATAATTTTTTTTATTATTAACGGTTTGGAACCGGAATCGGATCCGGCGGTTCCAGTTCCAAACCTAAAAAATGGGTGCGGTTCGGTTACGGTTCTGGTTGAGGGGGGCCCACGGTTCCGGAACCGGAACCGAAACCGTGGGTTTGGTCATCTCTACTATTATTAATGATAATTTGTAAATACTATTTATCAAATAAAAACCATTATTGCTTTTTGACAAAAAAATATTAATAATAAAATAGGAAATAATTGAAGCTTCTTGTTTTTAACAAATGGAAATGACACAAATTTAAGATAAAAAAAAAAATAAATTGTTAGTTCATCAAAGGTGGATAATCTAAATGTACTGTTTTATTACCTGGGTTGAACATAAGCAATGTCGAAAGAGTGAGAATAGAATCACAGAGGATTTCATATCTTTGAGATTTAAAGAAAAAAAAAACTCTTCAATGCAAAACAGATGGGATTGTACGTTGTGAAGGTTTTGATTTGTTAGATGTGTTTATATAGGAGTAATGCGGATGACTAGCTATATGATTTTCCTTTTCTTTTTTTGTTTGCCTAATTATTTTGCAAATTAAATTTCATCTCATTTGTTTAAGGAATGATGGTACCAAATCATTTGCACAAATAAAACTCAACTTTCTTAATTGGTAAAATTAATGCAACTTAGCAAATTTTGTGGCTTGTTAAAGTAGATAATAAAGAATGCTAGCAATTAATATATATATATATATATATAGACACACACACATATATATATATATTATAAATTAAGCAGCTGGTCATCTGTGAAACGGGTTCATATATACAACAACGAGTGAATTGTGATTTTAATGTATGATAAAAAGGGCAGAAAATTATAATCACGATTTCAATAGTGATTAATTATCTGTTTTATATATGAACCATGTCTTATATATGACAGGTTTCAAAATAGCTTTTGTGATTACCAAACTATATTTAGGAGGGGCATAAAATCACATGAACAATAAAACGTATGAAAGTTCAAGTTATTTTGTATGGACAAAATTATTTGAATTATTAAAATACAACGACAATGATAGAATCAGGGTAAGAAACATATTAAAGAGTAGGTCTAATTTTTGAAATATAAAATTTGATCAACCGTTTATTTAGTATACTCTAATTTTTGTAAATTATATTATTATTTAATTATAATTGATTTGAGATCAAAAATTGTTTTAAGAAAGTTTTTTTTTGAAGTTATTTCAATTACAAGAGAACTATAATAGGGTTAAACTATTAATACAAAAACTTTATATAAAACATGGTTAATATATGAAACGGATAGTTAATGATGTACCTTCATGTGCACATTTATACACTTCCAACATAAAAGTGATACGCATAAAAAAGTGTTACACAAATTTATTTTATCAACATATACACTTAAAAAAATGTTGCAGAACTTTTTCAATATAAGAAGTGATGCGTTTGAAAAAAAGTGTTATGAAAATTTACTTTTTCAATATAAAAGTGACACGCTTAAAGAAAAAGAGTTACATGAATTTACTTTTTCAACACTACTTAAGTCATTGCCGGGTTGGGCAAAGACTTCTTTTTTTTTTTAAACAAAATATACCGTCATTAAATATTCAAAAATTAGAGTTGAAGAGGGAGGGAGTTATAATCTATCTACTCTAATACCACCCTAATTGCATTGTGTGGATCCATTTCTACATTGTAACATATTGAAAAGTCAATTTGTCTACCATATTTTGTTAAACTGTTTGCAGGTATGTTTGCTTCCCTCAGACAATGTGTGCATTTTAAATTATGCAGCAACTGTTGAATGCGTCATCTATGCACTCTAAAATTCTAACCCCTTCACCAATCAATTCTCTTTCACGATTTTAATTAATTACCATATATCGCGTTTGCAAATCACGTGATCGTACTTCTGTTAGCTCAGACGGCCTAAATGGATGGAGGGACTTTTTTCGCTAAGAAAATATAATTTAGTGACCATTTCGGCTGAAAAAATAGTTCGATGACTAAAAGTACTAGTTTGGTACAGTTTGATGACCAAATTGGCATTTTGCTCATTCAAGAAATATATCTTCATTTTTTTTTCTTGTCTATCCAACAATATCATGAACCATTCAAACTCTCTATCCAAATCGCAGATTTTTTCTTTCACATTATAAAAAAAAAAAAAATTCCAAAAATGAAGATTAGATCTCTCAAAAGAAAGAAAGCACTCCCACTAAATTAAGGAGTGATTACAAAACAAAATTTTAGATTTGAAGGGAGATGGGTTGGTGGGGTTGCCGTCTTTCCTTAGTTTTTTTTGACTTTTTAGTTTGTGAGAAAGTTGGAAAGGAGTGAGAGGGAAGGGGAGAGGGAAAATACCAACAGTTTATCCTTACCCGTGTTGATTTTGAACCATAACCAAAACCCATATATATCAGAATGGTTGGTTTCGGATATTTTTCAATCAGTACAGAAGCCCAGTTCTAATCAATGGATAATAGAAAGACCTACTTTGAAGCAATGTACAAAACTAGTAAAAAATGTCCTATAAATACCCATATCAGAATGGTTAGTTTTAGATTTTTTTTCTATCAATTTCAATAATTCGACATTAGAAAAGGCCCATTTTGAAGCAACGGACTAAACTAGTTAAAATGCCCAACTTGGATAAGTGGGAAAGGCCAATTATTAATTTATAATATTAATCTTTATTTTAGTATTTAATTAACTTATTTATATTTAAATATACTTTTAAAGAATTGATTGAAATTGAAAGCATAGTCCTAATGGAGAAAATATTTCGGATCTTTTTGTTTTATTCTATGAAATCATATCATGCGTATTTAACTAAAACTTAAGAATTAGCGATTACTACTAAATTACAATAAATAGATAAGTGATTCAGTGATAATAAAATTACACGAAATTGAATTTCTAGTTAAAAAATTGGTACAACCTACCATTATATTTATTGATTTTTTCTTTTTTTTGGTCTAAAATGATAACTTATATTAATAAAGAAAAATTATATACTAGTTCAAATAACCTAAAGTATAGTTGGGCTAATTAATTGAAAATCTAATTACACTATCCACACCTATTAAACATTATACATCTAAGTGTGACAGACAAATTTACAGTATTTAAAATGTTAGATACGATAAAAAAAATTTTAAACAAATGTAATGGATGTTTTTCTTCAATTTTCCTAAATTTGATGTTGTAATTTAACTTATGATGAATTAATTACATTTACCTCCTTCATGGTATTGTCATATTACAAGCTGACCTTTGTAGTTTCGCCATATGACAGCCACCTCTTGACCTAACTTCTATTAATAGATATAGTAAAATTACCAAAAAAATATTAACTTATAATTTTAAAAAAGAGTAATAATAGAGAGTACGATAACTTTTAACTGAATTGGTAACTCGAACTATGTGTAATTCTAATTGGTATCAAATAAGAAAGAGAATTTGTATTAGTTGGTATAAATAAATAGTTTAAAATTTAACTCTTTACCAGGCATCACCATGTCAGTTTTTTACCACCCTAATAATCATGCACCCCACTTATACAGTATAATTAACTCAGATCTTTAATTGTTTACCATGAAAAAAATTAAAATATCATCTAAATCACAAACTAAAATCACAAACCAAAATATCACCAAAATCACAAATGAGTAACTAAATGCATTAAAATCACCAAAATCAAATTTATAATTACTAAGCCCTAACCTGAATGTGAGTGAACCCTACTATGTGGTTTTAGCTATGTGATTTCATTAAAATTAAGATTAAAATCCTATTGTAGGGTTCAATCGCATTTATTTTAGGACTTAATAATTGTAGATAAAATTAGTATTAAAATCATATTGTAGATCAATCACATTTGGGTTAGGGTTAAAAATTGTAGATTTATTTTAGTGATATTTATGCCTTTAATAATTATAATTTAACAATTGGTTATTGTAAGTTAATAATTCGGATTTTTATTTATCCTTATATATATATATATATATATTTAATCATTTATATCAACCCAATAAGTTCTATCATATTAGGATTCAAAATAATTAATTCTCTATCCCATTTGATACCAATTAGAATTACACATAGTTTGAGTTCTCAATTCGCTTATTGTACTCTCTATTATTACTCTTTAAAAAATAAAATCAAAAGAACCCAATTACTTATTCACTTAAAAAAAATAAAATGAAAAGAATCTAAATTAATTCTAATTTTCTTAAGAAATCTATTGAATTTTTTTTTATTTTTTTATAAAGATTTAGTACAATTTTTAAATTTTAGGGGCAGCTGCCCCTGCATGCCTCTAGATCCACCAATGCTTAAATAGTTTTAAATTCTTCTAGTAATCGAGCTTATTCGAACAACAAGATGTCAAGTTACAAGCATAGATAAAACTTTGTCTTCATTATTAGATTTTTATTTAAATTTCAAAAAAAATTCAAATCCCCAAATCAGATATTACATCCTCTGTGCAAAATTATCTTTATCATATTTTGTCCAATGTCCAAAACGACGTAGTTTAATTAAAACTAGGGACTAAAAGCATAAATATCACTGAAATCACTTTACAATTATTAGATCCTAACCAAGGAATGAGTGAACCCTACGACGTAATTTAATCTTAAATACGATAAGACATAGATAATTTTGAATAGAAGATCCCAACTCCCCAAATCACTACCCAAAATCTTTTCATTTGTTACAAATTCTATAAATTGGTCCTTCCATCTATTTTTATTTCTTTTTTTAAGATATACATATCACTTACGCATCATGTGACAATTTTTTAAAGGTCAAAGTTGAAATCAAAATTTATTCATCTAATTTTTCATTAATGATGAAACAATTACATTAATTTTATTTTATTTTGATTCTAATTTTATCCCTACAAGAACTATAATATGAGTGCACATAACTTGATTCTAATAAAAAAGATATAAAAATGAATGGAATGACCAATTCAATAAAGTATTTAAGTGTGAGGGACGAATTTGTATAAATTAAAATGTCAGAGATGAAAAAAAAAATAAAACAAAGGTGAGGAGTGGTTTTTACAATTTTTCCTAAAGTTTATTATATTATTAGTTTAAACTAAAAAGAGAAAAAAATAAAAAAAAATAAAAAAATATTAAAGAAATATATATATATATATATTTAAATTTAAATGGGCAGATGAACTTAAATCGAATAGGACGACGAAATATAATTTATACTGCGAATCAATTTAGAGGGATCACAACAAAATCAAAAGAATATTTATGATGCGTTTAGACAATTAAGGGGAATTAATATAATACTCGCAAATATGAATGGTTATTATGTAATATACTTTAATTTAAAAGACTGCAAACAAAATTAATTCAAATCTTGATCCTATATTTAACAACATTGATAATTCCATTAAATTCAATTTTTACATTATTATAGTACAAAATATTATGCTATTAGAAGTAAGTAAAGGTGTAATTGCGTCTAAAAAAATCAAAAAAATTATACGAAAATAGAGAATTGGAGAGTTAGTTACTATAAGTATAGAAAGTTACTATACAATTCCAATATAAAATATTTTTTAAAAAAACAATACGAAGAGTGGCAAAAATTAATTAAGTTATAACTATTCAGATCTACTATTTGTGGTGGGTTTACAAAAAAATGAATATGACTATTTATTTCGTTTCTTTTTTTTTCTTGAAAATTAATATAATGATTATCATATCATCAGAGTAAATATTCCAAAATTCAAAACTGTTAAAAATGTCTGCTGAAAAATCAAAGTAGGTTAACTTGACAAAACCAAAATCAACCTCTTAGAAACAGCAAAAGCAAACATATATTGAATATGTAATGCCTTATATTTCTTCACTATGTGCAAACTATGGCCGTTTTGCCCATTATAAGTCGCATACGGATGGAAGATTTCTGCACAAAATTAATCAAAATCTTGGCCTGAGTACGTATTTTAGATGGCATTGTTTCTATCAAAATCAAAAAATAAAAATAGGAAAGGGTCAAAAAAAAAAATCCCTTCAAAGTTTTAAACTCAAAAAGCTTTAACTTCAATCCTATGGGGCAAAACATGCATGAAAAATTTTGATCACAAACTTTGGCAGCTACAAAATGAGTATGAAACTGATGATTTGAAGTTTTGAACCCTCAAAAATGCTAGAGAGGAAACACATCAAGAGAGAAGAGAGGCATCAATTCAACGCAAAATGATTCTTTCACTTGTGTTTTTGCATTTTATATTGAGTTTTTAGGGTATAGGGGCAATGGAAAGGGTCCCTGTCAATCAAGTGGGCAGCCAAGCTGGTCAGCCATAATGAATATATATTATACAAATGTGCAAGTTGGCAACTTGTCCATTGAACTTATCTCTAGTTTTGTTGAGGTTTTCAATGCACATTCATGCTTTATTAATCAAATTATATATGTGTAAAGATCGGTGAGAATCCAGTCATCGTTAACAAAACTCCTTAAACACTGTCTCTATTTGATTCTTTGCTACAAACCCAACATTTTTATTATTTACTTAATGAGTTAATGCTACAGTTGCATAATTTTTTACGTACTTAATGTCACTACTATGGCAAATTCTTCCTTGCAATTGACACTCATTCTTGCCAAAATAACTCCAACCCTTTACAGAGGAGCCTTGTTTCTTGTGACTTGTGAGTAAGTTTGGCAAAATATGAGCTAATTAACATCCTATTCCATCGAGACGTAAATGCAAGTCTCACCAATGTGTGTTTGACAAATTGGCCATTAGTAGCTAGTCACTCAAAGTAATTGCTATCTATGTTAGGACTTCCCCTTAAAAGTCCTAACATAGAAAAGTTTGTGCTAAAAATCAATTCAAAAGGTAATTAACAAGTCAAGTTGAGTATTATAAGCTTAGGAATCAACGGTATACAAAATTGGGGATTGGAGTTTGAGAGATGATGCTAAAATCTTCAAAATTTTAGATCCAATTTGTTCGGTTTTTGAGCTCCCAACTTATGTGGAAAAATTCAAAACTAATTAATGGGTTATTGTATAATCATTAGAGAAGTAACTCTAACTATATTTAGTTATTCGCAAAAAAATTTTGTGAAATCGTTTTATATATGAGACGTGATACGTGAATTATAATTTATACGCGAATATTTGATACTTTATATGTTAATACGCTAATTTTTTATATTTAATATACTAATTTTTGATAATTTACACGCTAAAATAAAATTCATATGCAAGTTTCATATATGAGACGGTTTCACATGAGAATGATTCTTAATTACTTGAGAGGTTGAATTAGTTGAAAGAGATCGAGAAAAAACAACAAACTCGCAACATTTTTTAATACAGTTTTAAGCAATTTTTTGTTCGAGCAGTTTTAAGCAACAAAATGTGATTCTAAGTCAATTGACTTATTGTAATATTTCTATGTTGATATAAAATTATTGCTTTTGAATTTTTTTTTTATCATTATTCATGTCTAATCTGTTTATATCTAACCTGTTTTGTTATAGAAATTTGTGATTGGTGAAGTTCAAACTTCTTGAAAGCAAGAACTTGTTTCAATTAAGGTAGTGCATCTGGAACCTTAATTTGTACAGGCCCATTAGATAGATGACAATTGGTGCATACAATACTTATTGATTTTGATTTTCACTGTCGCGTCTCCCACAGTACTCAATTTCGTAATCCAGATTTGCAAAAATGGAAAATGCATTGTCGAATCATGGAAAAGCTGACTATGCTTGTAATCATAGCGGAGCAGCACCCTGCAATGCTCATGGTCAAGGCTAGAGATGGCCAAACATTCAAATCCCACTTGGAGCAAATCTCCACCTATTTATGGATAAATAGGTGGAGAAGGGGTATTTGTAAGATGCTCTAAGTCTATCCGGGGCACATACGCAATAGAAAACGATTATGGTGGTTGTGCGCAAGAGTGAAGCCGTGTGGGGTCAGAATTCGTCGGAGGAGCATCGTCAACACTTTGAGCCGGAGAGTATGTGACTTGGTGACCAATGATTGAAGGCTGACCCTGGTACCCAGCTTGGGCTACTACAGTAAGGTTAGTATCCATTGCGTGCACATCCCGTGGTTTACATCCTCAGCTGGCTAGGAGACGGTTGGTTTGAAGCCCAAGATTTAGTCTGACTCAACAACAGTGAAGTGGTGGGAAGACATGGAGTTGTAGTATTAGGAACATGAGATATCAAAAAAAAAAAAAGGCTAGAGATGGCCAAACTTCCGGTTCGGTTCCGAAACTGTGGCCCACAAAACCAAAATCAGAACCGAAACCGACGGTCCGACCAAAAAAAAAATTATATAAATATTTCTATACTACTTCATCTTTATCACATAATTTCTTAGTTTTCTAATCTTTATATTATAAGTTTTAACGTTTATAGTTTAGAGTTTAGGGTATCAATTTTTTTAATTAATTATTATAATTATATTATTATATTGTTCAATCATTCTTTTAATACTCTTATCATTTATATATTTTTGTTTCTGATAAGCACGGAATAGTTCTGTTATTGTTTATGATTTTATGTGCTTTGTGAGGGAAATCTGTGCTTAATTGTGTTTATTCTTGCAGAATTTAGAAGATTCCATGATGCAGGATTGGCGAGAGTAAGATTGACTAAATTGGAGTTTTCTAGAAGATCAAAGACTTGGAGATAAAGATGGAGAGATTTGGCAACAAAAGGATTCTTGGCAATTACCAAATCAGTGGAGGAAGTTAATTAGGAAGCTTATTTTTCTACAGCCGCATGTGGGTTTTAAGAATTTGGAAACAAGAAGGATTCAGTCTTTAAGTTGGATTAGGAAGTTATTGTTTTCTCTCCTATATAAGGGAGTAGATTAATTAAGACATCTTTTGATCATTTTACGCAGCTTTACTTTGGCGCAGCTTTTCCTTTTCGCAGCTGGGTCTGCAGAATTGCAGCAGCCCAGAATTTCAGTAGTTCGTCGTTCGACGAATGATGGGCAACCTGGTTTGATATTTTCAGTTTAATTTAATTTTCTTTTTAATTATTATTCTTGTTTTATTTTAATTATGTTTAGTGAGTAGTTCTTTATCTGGCGGGTAAGTAGAGAAGCACTAATCATGAATAAGTTGTGAGACCAAATTGTTCTTAAGAATAATTTCATAATTAATTCCGTGAGTTTTTTGTGTTTAGCGATAATTACCTTAATCGATTAAAGCCTGATCAACTTGCTCTGATTGTTTCTCAAAATTCCATAATTTCATAATTAATTCCGTGAGTTTTTTGTGTTTAGCGATAATTACCTTAATCGATTAAAGCCTGATCAACTTGCTCTGATTGTTTCTCAAAATTCCACCTCCTAGGCTTGAGTTTCTGATGTTGATGAATCCATGAATATTCATCTTATAGTTATTGATACTAGGTGGATGCCATTTTATGTAGGAATAGCTGATTTTCTTAATTGGATTGAGCACTCTGTCCCATAAGTGATTCCATGGCATATTTATGCTTTTGAAATTAGTGAATTTAGCTTCTAGGCATACTTTGATCTCTTCAAATGTTTTTTTTTCAATGTTTCATAATTCCATGTTTCCTCCTCATATATACATTTGTTTCTTGCCTTTCTAGAATTGCCAACATACGATAGATGGAGTAATCTTAATAATGAAGTTGGCTATTTCATTCTTTTCTTTGTGGTTCCACCACCACATCAGAAAATAATTTAAAGATTGGAAGTTAGGGTAAAAAATTTCCAATTCACTTCTGAAAGATATCCGCATCAAGGATGCAGTGGGACAACAAAGAAAATTGTGACTTATAGAGTCTTCCTCCTCTGGACAATAGATACAATTGAATGGTCCATAAATGTTAAATCTGTAAAGGATTGTTCTAATGGATATTTGTGCTTTAAGAAGTTTGAGCATAAAGAAAGAAACCTTTTGCGGGATATATGAGTCCCAGATAAAGTTTCCAAATGGCCAAATTGTGTTTTAAGACTGAGCTATTTCATTAAAAGCTTATTTGAAAGAGAAATTGCCTGAACTTGTTAGTTTCCAAATTTTTTTTTCAGTAAAGTCATTGGCTGGATGATTTTCTGAATGTGTGAGGGGATCTATTTCTGATGAGATAGTAAGCATTTTATTCCATATGCATGTGTGTCTTTTGTTTGGAAGGTTTTGGATGATTTGGCTATAATATCCATATTTTGCAGACATGAACTGAGCCCAAAAGGACTTTTGATCTCTAAAATTCCACCAGAGTTTAAAAACACAAGTTTTTTTTGGATGTTTTGTAAGGATCTAAAGGCTAGTCCCCCTTCTTTATAGGAATTATATAGTTTCCTCCACTTCATTCAATGGTATTTTGGTTTTTAGTTATATGTTCCCCATAACAAATTTGCAAAGATAGCTTCCAATCTTTATAGAATTTTACTTGGGGGATTTGAGGCTAGGAGAAAATGAGTAGGAAGTGCTGATAGCACTGATTTAATCAAAGTGATTCTCCCACCACTTAATAAAAGTTTATTGCACCATGAATTTATTTTAAGATGGATTTTTTTAACTAGTGGCTCATAGTATGAGCTTTTATTCTTCCCATAATATAATAGATGACCAAGATATTTGACTGGAAACTGCTCATGATAGAGATTTGTGATTTTGGAGATGAGGTACTTTTTAGCTCTATCATATGAGTGGTGTATGAGGGATGAGCTTTTTTGAATGTTTATTTTTTGCCTTGAGACTTTCTCATACTGCTTTAAAATAGCCATTGTGTTGAAGATTGGTCTGAGTTCCCTGAGCAATTTCCTTTCCTTTGTTGCAGATTGGCATAACACTCGGAGCTTCTATGATTGTCGATGCTTTTTTGGCTCCAGAAATGCTAATTCCCGGATTATTCAATGGTTCTTTGTTTGTAATCTTTGCAATCCACGTTTTCTTTTGGCTGTTTTTTGGATCTTGCTGGGGTATGGGCTGCTCCTTATTGTTCCAATCATTACATTGTGCCACTTGATATCCATTTTGTTGCAGCCGTTGCAATATTTGGGCATCTCTTCAACTTGAACTTCCTGCCACCGTCCTTCAGTGCCTTTGTTTTTTGCCTTTGTTGATCAATATCCTTTGTGGGACTATTTTGAGAACAGCTAATTCTACGCAGACACGAGCTACACTTGGTTTGACAACTCTAGTGGCCGCAACTGTTGCCATGTCTGTTTTGAGAGGTTTACCAATTGCACTTGCAAATGTGAATAAGGATTTTTTTGTTGAACATGTTCAGTGGAAGCATTGGAATGTTGATCCATACCGGGGAATTGACGGCTCAATTTTGGTATTAAAATCAAATGTCCATTTGAACATGTGGGCTGGAAATCCTTGAAACGACTATATTTTCTTGAACCACATCCTCTGAAATCTTCTTCAAGCTCGAATCTAAAGATTATGTACCTTGAGTCAAGAAATCT
Organism: Ophiorrhiza pumila; assembly: GCA_016586305.1. Classification (NCBI taxonomy): domain Eukaryota; kingdom Viridiplantae; phylum Streptophyta; class Magnoliopsida; order Gentianales; family Rubiaceae; genus Ophiorrhiza; species Ophiorrhiza pumila. The sequence goes on from BLIW01000004.1 coordinate 10,387,206, forward strand.
GAGGAAACATGGACATTTGAAGCCTGCCATTAAAATTTCCTTCCTGAGAACAATCATGGCTGGACGATCCCATGAGAACTTTCCTATTAGTGTATAGCGGTATGGTTCTGCCATTTGTTCATCTTCTTCTTCAGGGATGAAAATGGCAGGTTCTTCTTCGTGTGAGCCGATGGATTGAGAGTTTAGTTGGTTGCGAATTTCATCTGGAAACAAAGTAGAGAAGGTTTGCGTGATGTTTTGGTGATTGACTTTTGAAATCGACGCTTTGAAAAATGGTCGGTTGGTTCCGACCGATGGCAGAACTGCTGCCATCTCCGGCTTAGGTTTTAATTCAGCAGTAATATTGGAATTTATTTGGATATTGTATGTAGGTACTAACAGATCAAGCGAATTGAGTATGGATATTGATGAGGGATAAAAGTAACAACACCAATCAACGGCTGGGACGAGTTCGATGAGAGATCTTTCCTTGGAGGAGAAGTCTAAAGACAACATACTCAAGGTGCAATAATATCTATAAATAACTGATAAGTAGGATTAAGAAGGGGTTGGTCCCAAGGTACTTGTACTTACAATTATTATCTCAGTAAGGCTCAGATCTGACTTGGGCGTCGGAGTGAATCCCCCCAGGAACCCCTGGGGGCTTTCACTAACAGTTTTCTTTGATCTCTAGGTCTGACCGTCTGGAGGTGGGCTAATTTTCATCATTTGGTGGACTTTGGAGATGGGCTTCTCTAAGGGCCTTATTGGCGGAGGCTGGCCTTTGTTTCTAAGCTAGGCACATTTCAAGGCTTTATCATTGGCGCTGTCTGTGGGGAAACTTTCTCAGAGTAAGACTTGTTCTTCTTCTTTAGTTTACGAGTTTCTTCTCGAGAACCAACCAAGTCTCGCTCTATGCCTTGCTTGAGTTTTTCAGCTTCCAATAGACGCCTTTCTGCTTCGACCTGTCCCTGACGAGCCTTAGTCAGGTCAGCAGTAAGTTCTTAGTTGGACTTGCAGCTCTTCTTGTAACGAGATGACAGCTCCTTGGCCAGAAACAAGCCCTGCGCGAGAATTGCACATCAGATAATCCCGGAGGGCAGGTCAGCATGTATGCTCAAGATAATAGGGAGAAATCGTTTAAGAGAAAAGGGAGAACTACCTGAGTAAGACCTATGCTCATGATAGGATCCAGCTCCGAATCTTCCAGGGTCGCCATGACCCTCTTCTCTATGGGAGGGATGATTCCAGAGGAGAACTCCTGGATCGTCTCGAGGCTTAAGCGGTCGTTCACCTGGTAGTCCCACATAGGATTGAATTGCGCCATCGGGACTGTTTGATAGGAGGTGGAGGGCACAATCGGCCTAGCTTGATAATCGGACAACAGGGAAAAACCAGCAGAAGTGCTTGAAGGCAGGCCTATCTTCGCCTTTTTGGATTCAATGGTTACATTTCTCCCAGGGTGTTTTCTTTTTTGAGAATGTGAGACAGGGGGCTCCATCTGCTCCTGTTGAGAAAGATTTTGCTGCGACGGGTTACCCAGGAAGGGCAAGGCACCAGATAGTGGGGGGGGGGAGAAACATTCTCCTGGGCAACCGTGGCCTCCACCGGAGGAGGCAAGACTAGGGAAACAGGCCTTTCTGGGGACCCTCCAGAAGCCTCTTCAACCTTCCTAGCCTCGGCCCCTTTCCCGGCCATCTTGCTATTCTTCATGACCGTAAAAAAATCCATTACTGTAAAGAGAAAACAAATGAATAATTACCCCACCTTGCAAATAGTAGATGGAAATATACAAGATAAGGTAGAGGTAGAGCAGAAGGGGTTGGTACCATGTTCGTCGAGCTCCGCAAGAGAAAGACCCAAGTTGGCCTTTCTCATCCCTAATGCCACTAAACACCCCTCGGTCATAAAAGGCACCTCCCAAAGTTTACATCTTCGAAGGTTTTTGAGAAAGATCTCAATAGAATTATGATCCACAGCAAAGGAGGGGAACCTATCTGTGACTTTACCCGGAGGCTTCCAAACAATGCTCATGGGCTCAAACTTTACATAGAAATATTTGTTTTTCCAGTTCTTCAAGCAACTAGAGGGCGGTGGCAGAAAGGCTTCCGAACTGGTTCTACGAGTGAAATAAAACCAACCTCCATCCCCACCAGTGGTCCTCAAACTATAGTAATATCTAAAAAGAGAAACAGTGCATTTCACTTTGGAATATCTACAGAATGTCTCAAATGCGACCAAGGCTCGGATAGCATTAGGAATCAGCTGAGCAAGATTTACCTTATAAAAATATATTATTTTCTTAAAGAAATATGTCAGGGAAAACCTAAGGCCACACTGAAGCTGACCCTTATACACAGTGGAAAGACTTACCGGGGGCTGTGAGGCGACCTGATGACGGGAAGGAACAATTAGCTTGTACTTGGAGGGGATGTAAAATTCCTTCGCAATCATCCTTAACTTCCTGGAAGTAAGTGTAGAACGTGTCGACTCAGACGGGGAAAAATCAGCCTCTCCCTCATCTAAGGTGGCCTCTTTATTCTCGGTACTCCCCCTAGAAGCCTCACTCTTGGAAGGATCGCTCTCAGAGGCGCCGTCCTCCAAAAGTTTATTTTTGGGAGGGTCAATCTCTAAGCCCTCAGCTTTGGGAGGCGGGTTGCTCACTAAAGCACCCATGGCATTATTATCCTTTGATTTCATTTCTAAAGAATTAGGTGAAGAAGGGACCTCCTGAGAAGTTTCTACAGACAGTTCAATGGGAAAGTCCACCTGAGTTAAACGGACCGCCTCATCAATGGAATTATTGAGAATATCAGATCTGATTATAGAATTAACTAACTTAGTATAGGACCTTAACTTCCTCCTGGCCTCTAGATAGGCATACGGGACAGACTTAGACTCATCGCTATTCTTATAAACAGCATACAACTCAACTGAAGAAGAGGAACGAGCTGCGGAAGACATACTTACTTGGAGGGAAGTAAGGGAGACTACTAGCCGTTCTGCGCAAGAGAAAGGAGATGGGGACAAACTGAGGAAGGCCGGGATAGTTTTGGAGAAGCTGGAATGATTCAAAGAAAATGAGGGGATCAAAAGACCTTCACTGCTATATATATAGGCGAAAGAAAACGTGAGAATTCCGAGGGAGGTCATGTCAAAGGGTAGCTAATCAGTGTCAGCCATGTGGCGACGTTTTAGCTTTTCTAGGGCTCACATTTATTACGTGGCCCATTAACTCCCGTGCACCGCCCAACCCCTCTAGCAGGAAAATCTGAGTAGGGCTAAACGGAAAGGAGAACCCCGCAGGGCGATGGACGAATGTGAGAATCCAAATTCAGATCAGATGGGAGCTCGCTCCCATCCGATCTGGGGGGCTATTGATGAGGGATAAAAGTAACAACACCAATCAACGGCTAGGACGAGTTCGATGAGAGATCTTTCCTTGGAGGAGAAGTCTAAAGACAACATACTCAAGGTACAATAATATATCTATAAATAACTGATAAGTAGGATTAAGAAGGGGTTGGTCCCAAGGTACTTGTACTTACGATTATTATCTCAGTAAGGCTCAGATCTGACTTGGGCGTCGGAGTGAATCCCCCAGGAACCCCTGAGGACTTTCACTAACAGTTTTCTTTGATCTCTAGGTCTGACCGTCTGGAGGTGGGCTGATTTTCATCATTTGGTGGACTTTGGAGGTGGGCTTCTCTAAGGGCCTTATTGGCGGAGGCTGGCCCTTGTTTCTAAGCTATGCTCATTTCAAGGCTTCATCAGATATGTTTGTTTTGGGTTTTATTGATGGGCTACCAACAACTAGATCTATAAGTTAATATATGTGTATTAGTTGTAATATGAGTAAGGTAGAAGAAGATGAATAGTGAGTTTAGAGAGGAGGAGGAGAAACTAGGGTAGAGAAAGATGCTAACGTTATTTTCGACACGTAATTTAGGTGAAAATGGCAAAATTAAAAAAAGTACTCATATAAAATGGGTGTTTGCTATCTAATGAATGGTGTAAAAAAATAGAAAATTAGAAATTTTTAAAAATGATCATTTCTGTAGGTTGTAGTACACGTTTTTTTGCCTAACACGGTAAAATTTCAAAAACTTGCATTCGTTGGCTGTTTTCGTGTCATTTTTTTGCACTCATATCAATTGCGATTTGCTATTTAATGAATTATGTAAAAAAATAGAAACTTAAATATTTTAAAAATTGACAATTTTTTGTGGGTTATAGATAACGTTTTTTTACCAAAACGGCAAATTTTTAAAAAAACTTGTTGTCGGTGTTCGTTTTCGTGCCGTATTTTGCAATCATATCATATGGCAATGTACTATCTAATGAATGGTGTAAAAAAAGAGAAAGTTAGAAATTTTTAAAAATGACAATTTTTATGAGTTATAGCACATGTAATTTTGGATAAAACGGAAACATTTTTAAAAGTTGCTGTTGTAGGCCATTTTCGTGCAATTTTTTGCACTCATATCAAATGAAAATGTGTTATATAATGAATGATGTAAAAAATGAAAAGTTATAAATGTTTAAAAATGACAATTTTTTATAGACATGTTTTTTTGCCTAAAACGATAAAATTTCAAAAAGTTGTTGTCAAAAACCATTTTAGTGCAGTTTCTTGCACTCATATAAAATTGTGATGTGCTATCTAATGAATTATGTAAAAAAAAATATAAAGTTAAAATTTTTTAAAAATGACAAGGTTTTGTGGGTTATAGATCACATTTTTTGCACTCATATCAAATGACAATGTATTATCTAATGAATGGTGTAAAAAAAGAAAGTTAGAAAATTTTAAAGCTGAAAATTTTTGTATAGGTTATAACACATATTTTTGGTTAAAGCGGAAAAATTACGAAAAGTTGCAGTTGGTGGACGTTTTCTTGCCATTTTTTACAATCATATTAAATTGAAATGTGCTATCTAATTAATGGTGTAGAAAAATAGAAAGTTAGAAATTTTTACAAATGACATTTTTTATGGGTTATAGAAGATGTAATTTTGGTTAAAACGACAAAATTTCAAAAATCTACAATTGGTGGCCATTTTGGTGCAGATTTTTGCACTCATATAAAATGACAATGTGCTATCTAATGAATGGTATAAAAAACAAAAAGTTAGAAATTTTTTAAAATGACCATTTTTTGTAGGTTATAGCACACGAATTTTTGGTTAAAACATCAAATTTTAAAAAAGTTGCCGTCAAAGGCTATTTTTGTGCCATTTTTGCACTCATATAAAAATGGGATGTGCTATCTAAAGAATTATGTAAAAAATAGAAAGTTAAAAATTTTAAAAAATGACCATTTTTTGTGGGTTATAGATCACTTTTTTTTACCAAAATGGCAAATTTCAAAAACTTATTGTCATTGGCTGTTTTGGTGCTGTTTTTTGCACTCATATCATATGGTGACGTGTAATTTAATGAATGGTGTAAAAATGGAGAGTTAATTTTTTTAAAAAATGACAACTTTTTTATAGGTAATAGCCCACATATTTTTGCTTAAAATGCCAAAATTTCAAAAAGTTGACATTGGTGAACTTTTTCGTGCTGTTTATTGCATCATAACAAATAGAGATGTGCTATTTAATGAATGGTGTAAAAAAATAGAAAGTTAGGAATTTTAAAAAATGACCATTTTTTATGGGTTATAGCACACATAATTTTAGTTAAAATGACAAAATTACAAAAAGTTGTTGTTGGTGACCATTTTCATTCAGATTTTTGCACTCATATAAATTGCCAGTGTACTATCTAATGAATGATGTAAAAAGAATAGAAAGTTAGAAAATTTTAAAAATAACCATTTTGTTCGGTTATAGCACACGTTTTTTTTGCCCAAAACGGCAAAATTTCAAAAAGTTCTTGTTGAAGGCCATTTTTGTGTCATTTTTTGCACTCATATTAAATTTCAATATGATATCTAATGAATTATGTAAAAAAAATAGAAAGTCATAAATTTTAAAAAATGACCACTTTTGTGGGTTATAAATCACGTTTTTTTAACAAAAAAGGATATTTTATATCATCGTGGGCAAAATACGGTGCCGACTATACCTGACCACACCGTTACAAACATATGAATCATAGATTCGGAGTACTATTCCATTACATGAAACTTTCTATGATTGAACTGGAATTATAGGACCGCAACTTTAGTAAATACCCAAGTCTCGATGCTCTAACTCCCTTTGAGAAGTAAATGAATGAAACTAACAGCTCAAATAGGCCATCTTTGCACAAACAGACTCGGATGTCCGAGGCCATGAGGTCTTGATGAGTTCAACCAGTGTCCAATTTAGGAGCAAGTGATATACCAATTCCATTAAATCTCCAGTGAACACATTTAGCAAATGAAGCATCGTGGCCACAATTCAAAGCAGCCAAGATAATAAAATTGATTGATAATCAACAGCAGAAAGGCTATTTCCCCTTAATGATTAAGAATCTGCAGCTCAAGAAATATCCAATCCGCAGCAATCATTCGACAAAGACTCAAAAATTCGCTCCAAGCAAATGAAATTCCACAGTCATCTAACAATGAAAGTACAGAGTAAGAGACCACATTAATTGTGCAGAATTTAGTTTCCATCACTTTCCCAGCAAGGGAGCACTCCACCAGCAATCAATCTTGCTTTTGAGCCCGCAAGATCACAGGCCAAAAGAAGGAACACTCGAATTCACCCAAACAACAATTAATTGTGCAAGCCGACAGATTAGTGCAAAAAAAACCAGACCAAATCAGAGGCTAAATCCAAACAAATGAAATTTTTTCATCACTATAGCCTTCCATTTGCAGCAAGTACAAGATGATGTTTTAAGCACATGAGTAGCAAATCCTCAATTCCGACTGCTCATCACAGATTTCACCAATAACGTTTAAGTTCAAAAGGAAGCAGTTCAAGTTCAAGAAAAATGGGGATTATTTGCAGCAAATTTGGACCTTTGATTTCCATTAAGTTTACAACTTTCAATTCAAGATCCGTCCACATAATAAGCTAAAGTCACAATTACAAAATCACTAAAAATATACCCACCAAAGATTTACCTCCGAGCTCGAGAAAGCCTGAGGAGAAAATCGTTTGAAACAGGAGCAAATATCCTTGCTGAAAATCAGATTCTTCAATTGAAGCTTCTAAAGATAGTCATCTTCAAATTGAGCGGTGAACATTCATCGGTCAAGGATAGCTCAGTAGCCATCTGAAATCGAAGCCTCGGAGTTCAAGTTCAGCCCTGTAGAAGTGGAGCTCGGTGGTCGGAAAGACCTCGGATCTCGGAGCTATCTTGAGCTGCCGGAATCGGCTGTTTTTAGCTCCAGCTAGCTTGTAGTCGGCCGTCCCTTGGAGCCTATATCAGGGCTTCCCCAGCTGGAATGTTACGACCATGACCAGATTCCACCTCCCCTCTATGAGCTCGTGGTGAAACCGCCGCCTTGAATCTGCCAGATATGAGTAATGGATGTCTTCGTTGATCAACAAACAAATGAGGAATAGCAGAGTTGGTTGGGGGTTCATCTTTTTCTTTGTAGATCGGGAGTTGAAATGGGCTGGATGGTAGTTCAGACCAGCAGTTTGGAAGCCGCCAGAAAGAGATGGTGACCGAGATCCAAAGAGAACCTATTTTCACAATCCAACTGCCGGATCTAGAGGAGGCTAACCGAGCAACGATCGTTGGTAGAGAGTGTGTGTAGGTGGTGAGAGTATTGAAAATCTGAAGTGGTAGAGATTATGTGAATGTGAGAGTTTTGCAATCTGATGAATGAATGAGCTATAGTGATGAATAGTATAGATAGAGATAATTGATAAGTGGTTGGTGGTTGACCGGCTCTGGCCAGAACGGTGTAAATCTAAAGTTAGAGAGAAGGCAGAGAACGTGAAGTTAGAGAGAGAGATGAATTCTGGGTTATAGATCACGTTTTTTTTTTACCAAAATATCAAATTTCAAAAATTTGTTGTCGTTAACCGTTTTGGTGTTGTTTTTTGCACTTATATCATATGGAGATGTGCTACTTAATGAATGATATAAAAAAAATTCAAAAGTTAGAAATTTTTAAAATTGACCATTTTTTGTGGTTAGAACACATAATTTTCGTTAAACGGAAAAATTGTCATTGGTGGCTGTTGTCGTGCCGTTTTTTGAACTCATATCAAATTGTGATGTGCTATCTGTTGAATGGCGTAAAAAAACAGAAGGTTAGAAATTTTAATAAATGACCATTTTTTGAGGGGTATAGCACACGTAATTTTGGTTAACATGGCAAAATTTTAAAAAGTTGCCGACAAAGGCCATTTTTGTGCCATTTTTTGCACTCATATCAAATTGCAAGTTTCTATCTAATGAATCATGTAAAAAATAAAAAAGTTAAAATTTTTAAAAAATAACCATTTTTTGTGGGTTATAGATCGCACTTTTTTACCAAAACGGCAATTTTAAGAAATTTGTCGTCGGTGGCTGTTTTCGATACCTCTTTTGCACTCATATCAAATTGCGAGATGTTATCTAATGAATTATGTAAAAAAAAAGAAAGTAAGAAATTTTAAAAAATGACCATTTTTGGGGGTTGTAGATCACATTTTTTTTACCAAAACGGAAAATTTAAAAATTTGTCATCAGTGGCCATTTTTTAGCCAATTTTTGCACTCATATCAAATGGAGATGTACTATCTAATGAATGGTGTAAAAAAAGATAAATTTAAAAATTTTTAAAAATGACCATTTTTATATGTTATAGCACACGTATTTTTGATTAAAACGACAAAGTTTCAAAACGTTGTTGGTGATCATTTTTGTGCCATTTTTTGCACTCATCTAAGATGGCGATGTGTTATCTAATAAATTTTGTAAAAAAATGAGAAAGTTAGAAATTTTAAAATGGCCATTTTTGTGGGTTATAGCACACGCAATTTTGCTTAAAATGACAAAATTTCAAAAAGTTGCCGTTGTTGGCCATTTTTGTGCAGATTTTTGCATTAATTTAAAATGAAAATGTGTTATCTAATGAATGGTATAAAAACGAAAAGTTAGAAATTTTTTAAAAATGACCATTTTTGTGGGTTATAGCACACGAATTTTTGGTTAAAACATCAAATTTTCAGAAAGTTGCCGTAAAAGGCTATTTTTGTGCCATTTTTGCACTCATATAAAAATGGCATGTGCTATCTAATGAATTATGTAAAAAAATAGAAATTTAAATATTTTAAAAAATGAGCTTTTTTTGGGTTATAGATCATTTTTTTACCTAAACCGCAAATTTAAAAAAAAATTGTCGGTGGCCATTTTTGTGTCATTTTTGCACTCATATTATATGGTGATATACTATCTAATGAATGGTGTTAAAAAAATAGAAAGTTAGAAATTTTAAAAAATGACCATTTTTTATGGGCTATAGCACGTGTAATTTTGGTTAAAATGACAAATTTTCAAAAAGTTGCCATTGATGGCCATTTCTTGTAGTTTTTTGCACTAATATAAAATAAAAATGTGCTATATAATGAATGGGGTAAAAAATCGAAAAGTTAGAAATGTTTAAAAATAACCATTATTTATGGACACGTTTTTTGCCTAAGACAACAAAATTTCAAAAAGTTGTTAGTGAAGGCCGTTTTGGTGCCGTTTCTTGCAGTCATATAAATTTGCGATGTGCTAACTAATAAATTATGTAAAAAAAAATAGAAAGTTAAAAATTTTAAAAATTGACCATTTTTTGTTGGTTATAGATCACGATTTTTTTATCAAAACGAAAAATTTCAAAAACTTGTCTTTGGTGGCCATTTTCGTGCAGATTTTTGCACTCATATTAAATGGCGATGTATTATCTAATGAATGCTATAAGAAAATAGAAAGTTAGAAAGTTTTTAAAATAGCAATTTTTTATGGGTTATAGCATACATATTTTTGGTTAAAATAGAAAATTTTCGAAAATTTGCCGTTGGTGGACGTTTTTGTGCCATTTTTTAAACTCATATCAAATGGTGATGTGCTATCTAATGAATGGTGTAAAAAAATAGAAAGTTAGAAATTGTAAAAAATTACCATTTTTTATGGGTTATAGCACCCCATAATTTTGGTTAAAACGACAAAATTTTAAAAAGTTGCCGTTGGTGGCCATTTTCGTCTAGATTTTGCACTCATATAAAATTGCAGTGTGCTATCTAATGAATAGTATAAAAAATAGAAAATTAAATTTTTTTTAAAAATGACAATTTTTATGGCTTAAAACACACTTTTTTTTGCCTAAAACGGCACAATTTCAAAACGATACCGTCGAAGGCAGTTTTTGCGTCATTTTTTGTACTCATGTGAAATTGCGATATGCTATCTAATGAATTATGTAAAAAAATAGAAAGTTCAAAATTTTAAAAAATGTCAATTTTTTGTGGGTTATAGATCACCTTTTTTTTACCAAAATGGAAAATTTTAAAAACTTGTAGTCGTTGGTCATTTTGGTGCTATTTTTTGCACTCATATCATACCGTAATGTGCTATCTAATAAATGGTGTAAAAATATTAAAAAGTTATAAAATTTTAAAAATGATAATTTTTTGTGGGTTATAGCACATGTAATTTTTGTTAAAATGGCAAAATTTCAAAAAGATGTCGTTGGTGGACATTTTGTGACCTTTTTTGTGCTCATATCAAATTGCAATATGCTTTCTAATGAATTATGTAACAAAAATAGAAAGTTAAAATTTTTAAAAAATGACAATTTTTGTAGGTTATAGATCACGTTTTTTTACCAAAGCGACAAATTTCAAAAACTTGTCATCGGTGGCCGTTTTCATGCCTTTTTTGCACTAATATCAAATAGTGTAAAAAAGTGAAAAAGTTAGAAATTTTTAAAAATAACAATGTTTTATGGGTTATAACACATAATTTTGGTTAAAACGACAAAATTTCAAAAGTTACCATTGGTGGACCATTTAGTGTTGTTTTTTACACTCATATCAAATGACGATGTGCTATCTAATGAATGGTGTAAAAAATAGAAAGTTGGAAATTTTAAAAAATTACCATTTTTTGTGAGCAATAGCAAACAGAATTTTGGAGTAGTATTTCTTGAAGTCTACATATAATTTTGGACGGGAAAATAGAAAATCATAATCTAGTCATTGATTTAGAGTAGACGTTTTCTTAACTCCATCCTTCTCATTTAATTAGTTAATCATGTAATGGAGTATTTCATGTTTATCACTTTCTTCTTGTAACGATGCGTTCGGGTATCTCCGGCATCGTATTTTGTTCACCATGTATATAAATTCGGTTTTACAAAAAAACAAAAAATAGCAAACAGAATTTTGGTTAAAACGGTAAAATTTCAAAAAGTTGTCGTCAAAGGCCGTTTTTGTGCCATTTTTTGCACTCATATCAAATTGAGAGGTTCTATCTAATGAATTATGTAAGAAAATAGAAAGTTAAATTTTTTTAAAAATAACCATTTTTTTGGGTATATAGATCACGTTTTTTAACCAAAACGGTAATTTCAAAAATTTGTTATCGGTGGCCGTTTTTTGCACTCATATCAAACTGTGAGGTGCTATCTAATGAATTAAGTAAAAAAATAGAAAGTAAGAAATTTTAAAAAATGGCAATTTTTTGTGGATTATTGATCACGTTTTTTTTACCAAAACGGTAAATTTCAAAAACTTGTAGTCGGTGGCCGTTTTTGAGCCATTTTTTGCACTCATCTCAAATGGCGATGTACTATCTAATCAATGTTGTACAAAAGATAAATTTTGAAATTTTGAAAAATGACAATTTTTTATGGGTTACAGCACACATATTTTTGGTTTATACTGCAAAATTTTAAAAAGTTTACGTTGGTAGACATTTTCGTGTTGTTTTTTACGCTCATATCAAATGGCAATATGCTATCTAATGAATGGTGTAAAAAAAGAAAGTTAAACATTTTAAAAAATGACCATTTTTATGACTTATCGCACACATAATTTTGATTGAAACATCACAATTTTAAAAAGTTTCTATTGGTGGCCATTTTTGTGTATTTTTTTGCATTCATATAAATGCTAATATGCTATTTGTAGGTTATAGCACACGTAATTTTTGTTATAATGGCAAAATTTCAAAAAGTAGCCATCAAAGACCGTTTTATGCCTTTTTTGCACTCATATCAAATTGTGATGTGCTATCTAATGGATTATTTAATAAAAATAGAAAGTTAAAAATTTTTAAAAGTGACCATTTTTTGGGTTATAAATCACGTTTTTTTTACGAAAACGACAAATTTCAAAAACTTGTCGTCCGTGGCCGTTTTCGTGCCATTTTTTGCACTCATATCAGAAGGTGATGTTCTATATAATGAATAGTGTAAAAAAAGAGAAATTTAGACAATTTTAAAAATGACCATTTTTTATGAATTATAACACACGTATTTTTGGTTAAAATGGCAAAATTTCAAAAAGTTGTCGTTGGTGGACTTTTTCGTTCCGTTTTTTGCACTCATATGAAATGGCGTGGTATCTAATGAATGATGTAAAAAAAGAGAAAGTTAGAAATTTTTAAAAATTACCATTTTATGGGCTATATCACATGTAATTTTGGTTAAAATGTCAAAATTTCAAAAAGTTTCAATTGCTAGCCATTTTCGTGCAAATTTTTGCACTCATATAAAATGGCAATGTGCTATCTAATGAATGGGATAAAAAATGGAAAGTTGAAAATTTTTAAAAATGACCATTTTTGAGGGTTATAACACACCTTTTTTGCCTAAACAGTAAAATTTCAAAAACTGGCCGTCATTGGCCATTTTCGTGCCTTTTTTGCACTTACATCAAATTGCGATGTGCTATCTAATGAATTGTTTTTAGAAAAAAATTAAATATTTAAAAAAATGACCATTTTTTGAAGGTTATAAATCACTTTTATTTTTAACAAAAATGGCAAATTTAAAAAACTTGTCGTCAGTGGCCATTTTTGTGCCGTGTTTTGGACTCATATCATATGGGCAATATATTATCTAATGAATGGTTTAAAAAAATAGAAAATTAAAAATTTTAAAAATGACCATTTTTTATGTGTTATAAAACATGTAAATTTGGTTAAAATGGTAAAATTTCAAAAAGTTGCCGTTGCTGGCCATTTTCTTGCAGTTTTTTGCACTTATGTCAAATGAAAATGTGCTATATAATAAATTGTGTAAAAAATTGAAAAGTGGGAAATGTTTAAAATGACCATTTTTTATGAACAAGTTATTTTTTTTTTGTCTAAAACAGCAAATTTTCAAAAAGTTGTTGTCGAAAGCCATTTTGGTGCCGTTTCTTGCACTCATATAAAATTATGATGTGCTATCTGATGAATTATGTAAAAAAAATATAAAGTTAAAAATCTTAAAAAATGACCATTTTTTATGGATTATAGATCACGTTTTTTTTACCAAAACGTCAAATTTCAAAAACTTGTCTTTGGTGGCCATTTTCGTGCAATTTTTGTACTCATATCAAATGGTGATGTATTATCTAATGAATTGTGTATAAAATGGAAAGGTAGAAATTTTTAAAAATGACAATTTTTTTATTGGTTATAGCACACATATTTTTGGTTAAAATGACAAAATTTCAAAAAGTTACCGTTGGTGGACATTTTTGTGCCATTTTTTACACTCATATCAAATAACGATGTGTTATCTAATAAATAGTGTAAAAAAAATAGAAAGTTAGAAAATTTTAAAAATGACCATTTTTATGGGTTATAGCACAAGTAATTTTGGATAAAACGAAAAAATTTCAAAAAGTTGCCGTTGTTGGCAATTTTCTTGCAGTTTTTTGCACTCATATAAAATGAAAATGTTTTGTGTAATGAATGGTGTAAAAAATCGAAAAGTTAGAAGTGTTTAAAAATGACCATTTTTTTGGGTTATAGAATACGTTTTTTTGCCTAAAAAAATAAAATTTCAATAAGTTGCCACCGATGGCTGTTTTGGTGCCTTTTTTTACACTCATATCAAATTGCGATATGCTATCTAATGAATGATGTAAAAATATAGAAATTTTAAAATTTTAAAAAATGACCATATTTTTGGGTTATAGATCATGTTTTTTTTCCAAAACAGCAAATTTCAAACACTTGTCGTTGTTGGCCATTTTGGTGTCGCTTTTTGCACTCATATCATATGGCAATGTGCTATTTAATGATTTTGATTCTTTTTTATCTGAATTAATATCATCCCTTTGAGTTGTATGATCATCTTATGCAGAATTAGTAGTATTTTCTTGATCTTCTTGATCATCACTTGGAGTAGTTGTTGCAGCTTCTGATATTGATGTTGCATTATCTGCATCCCTTTGAGGTGTATGATCATCTTCTGCACCATTTTCCTTCTTCGTGATCCTGTTGATCTTCTTGATCTTTGGGAAGTTTAACAAAAGTAAAATTTAACTTCCCATTAATTCTAAATGCCCAAAGCTGCACTACAATGCCTGCTTGAAGCTTATTTTCAATCACCATAAGTTTCCAATCTCCATTCAGCAAGAAAATTTGACTGGGCTTAGCAAAGTTTCCTTTTTTTGAAACCCATTTTTTTAAGGGCACTTTGTATACTTGTTTTGATGGCTGGAGAATATCAATCTCCATGGAATTGTAATGCTTATCATCTGATTTAAGATCAAAATGTTTTTCTTCTTCCTCAGTGAGAAATTTATTGCTCAACTATTTGATTGGAATGAAAAGGCGATTTTGTTGCCTCTTAATATCACTCACTGTGAGTCGTTTTTGGATCAACAAAATCACCGCATCATTATCAATGGCGCCTCCTCGGGCTTTTTTACGAATTTGTTTCCTGACTTCCAATGGCAATTCGGCGGGTGGATTTGGACCATCATCATCATCATTTTTATTGTTATTCTTGATCTTTTTCTCCTTGATGATCATTATGATCAGCCTTGATCTTGTTCTTGTTCTTGTATTGATTCTTTTTGCCTAATCTTCTGATATTATTTCCTTCATAAGAATATTCATCATTTTGATCAATCTCCATAGGCCTCTTCAAAAATTTCTCTCTTCTCAAAATTTCCTTATGGGTCAACAAAGAATGTCCATTTTTCTTCGTTGTTGTGGTTGTTGTTGTTCTTATAGCATCAAGAGATGAATTCTCCATTATCCAACTTGTTGGCCATTGCCATTCCTATTCCCATCGTGACTGATCTTGTTTGATGTTGATCATTCTTCTTCTCCAAATTTAACTTGAGTTTTTCTTCTCTTGTGACAGAAGCTAACACGTCAAGCTTGTACATTGTTTTTGGTGCAACAATTCCAGGATGATTAGTCCTGTTTTTCGACCTTGTATTGTGCAAGATTTTGTCGTCGTCCATCTTGATCATCAATGGGCTAAATCAAGATTATTGTTGTTTCTTGGATATTCTGCTAAGAAATTAAACGAACCTTAACTCTTAAAAAATCAATCAAAATTGCAAAAACGTTTATGAAATAGTCATTCATTAATGATCAATGGTGTATATTTATATAGGATTAATAGAGGCATATTTCAGTTGAGATTAGGAAACTTTTTACACTTCCTAATTCTATGACGGCAAGATTTGATTGTACTAAAATTTGGAAACCTTATTGGTTTCCTAAATTGAATTTTGTTTTGAATAGTTATAATTATAATCTTAATTAAACTAAAAAAAATCCCATAACTCAACTCAAATTTCTAGTTGGTTCGGATTGGAGTTCAAAGATGACTGATTCACCAAGAATTATTACAGGAATTAATTAAGGAAAAATTTGTAAAAATGGCGTGCTTCATGTCATTATTATTAAATATGGTGCAACTTTAGCATAATTATTTTTAGGGTTATCTTCAATTTACCTCCATGAAAGATGGCCTTAAATCACTTTGCCCCCATAAAAGATTTTTATTAACACTTTGCACCGTTGACTATCAATTAAAGATGCTAATTGATAACAATATTAACTATTAATTTTAAATTAAAATTTTATCCATCAATAAGAAATAAAATTATATTATATTTGTCTCTCTTATATTTAAACATTAATTTCAATTTATCCACTCAATAATTTTGTATTAATACTTAAATATTATTAGTTTGAGGCATACAATATTTGATCAATTTTTTTTAACAAATTAAGATAGTTGTTTATTTTTTTCATCTTTTTTTTCCTTTTATTTCATCTTCTTTTATATAAATAAATATGTCACGTTTCTTGTAATTTTTGCCTTTTTTTTTGCTCATTTTAGTTTGTTGTGTCTTTATAATATGATTATTTATCTTATTTGAATTATTGACAATTTAAAGCATTGATTTAATATCTTAATTTTTTTATTATATTATTATTATATATATATATATTAAAGTAATCTAATCAGCATAATAAAATTATATAATGACAAAAAAAAATAAATAAAATAATTATTTTCTTATTAGTTTTAAGGTGTATATTTATTATAAATATATATTTTCTTAATAAAGATATCTTTTATACTTAACAAATTTAATAAAAAAAATTAATTCACTCTAAATTAAAAATTCATAGATATCAGAGTGGTAAAATAAAATATTTTATTAATTTTTTATTAAAGAATAAAAAAAATTGGACAAAGTATGTATTATTTTATTACCTTCCAAAAAATTAAATAATTCATATGAGGTTTTTATTGACCAAGTACATTAAAAATAGTTAAAAAATTATAAAAAAAATAGCAAACAGTATCCAAAATCCTTTTTAGTAAGATTATATATATTATTCTATTATTTAAAATAATAATAATAAATTAATTTGTTAAAGTATATATGAAGCAAAAAGAAAAGAAAATGATGATAAAGTAGGACAATATTTTGAGAATTAAATTTAAGGGTAAAATAGTCTAAAATATAAAAATAATAATAACGAATAATGTTTTTAAGACAAAATTTAAACTTTTCATTTAAATATAGTAACAAAATATTTTTATCAGTGCAAAGTGCTAATAAAAATCTTTTATAGGGGCAAAGTGTTTAAAGATAATCTTTCATAGCTGTAAATTGAAGATAACCCTTATTTTTAAGAGCGTTAAAATAAATTTATTATTTTATATAATTAGTAAAATACCCTGTTATCCTTCTACACCTAAGTGTTAACCGTTCAAACATTAATTTTCAAACTTTTTATCACCAAATTCAAATCCTAATCTTTAAAGCACTAACAAATCTCCACTTGAGAAAGAAATTTCTTCTTGCCTGCACCCAGCATTTATTTGCTAAACCCTTTTTGTAATTCGTTATGCCTCCATAAGGTTAGATCTATAAATGTTTTTCTCTCCATTACACTTTGAGTCCAGATCCTCTGTCCAATATGTATCCAGTCCTATTCTGTCTAACGTTTAAAACTACGTAGTTTTAATTAAAGTAAGGACTAAATGCATAAATATCATTAAAATTACTTTACAATTATTAGACCCTAACCAAGAGATTAGTGAACCACGTAGTTTTAATTAGGACAGAATAAGACAGACAAAATCTTGGACAGAAGATCCTACTGTATCTTACAGTTTATTCAATGGAAAAGGCAAACAACGCCATACTTTTTACTTTGCATCGATCCTTTACATATGTGGAAAAAACGAATATGAATGTCTCTCCATTACACTTCTCTTGTAGTTATTGGTATTCAGCATGTCTTATAGCCCTGAGTAGTAGTCAATTTTAACAGTGAGATTCATCACGAATAGAGAAGTGTGTGAACTCATCATAATTGGGTTCACCGTTTTGTGATATGTCTGCCGTTATATTGTATTGTAATGTATTGATCGTGAGAATTTACAAGTTAATTAAGGTTGAATAATTTGATCATATATACAGCGAGAAACTTAATTATATAAATTATGGGAATTTCTTGATTAGAGTACAGGGATGAGTATATACTACTGGCAAGAAGATTTTCATTTTCAATTGTGGAGGTGTGTTTTTGAGTTTAAGGATTAGAATTTCAATTAAAGATACAATTTATGGAGGACAAGTATGGTGGTGATTGAAAGAAACCAAAAACTTATGTGACTTGAATTTCGGGAATAGTGGTAACGTGCTGATAATTCCTTTTTCTTCGTCTGCATTAAATAATGGAAGCAATAACAATACAAGAAATATGATGGTAAACGATGAAGCCTGAAATGAGCCTTACAGAAATCTAGTGCTTCTAGGATCCTTGACCGGCCCAGCTCCCAAGCCCACCGAGAGAAGATATATTCGCGAGGTCCAGAAAACACCCACCTACAAATAGCTGGACCTGGAAAACAACACGAACCGTTAGTGAAAACCCCCAGGTGATCCTGGGGAGTTCCACTCCGACGCTCAAGTTAGAAAAGAGCCTTACTGATAAATTAAGGTAACTTTTGAGTATTTCGAAACCAACTTCGATTACTGTGCATTTGAGAATTATTTATAGAAGGAATAGTACCTGGATGATGTCACCTTTAATCATTTCTTATTGGCTAAGATTTCGCGTGTTAATCTCAACCGTTGACGTGGAATATCCAATTTTGCACATCATCAGTAAAATTGGTAGATTCATTGCAAATCCAATGCTAATGTCATTGCAGATCTGCTACAGATATATTGGAGGCAAGAAGATTTTAATTTTGAATTGTGGAGGTGTATCAATGGCTTTAAGAATTAGAGTTACGTGGTGGAAGGATAAGTAAGTCTTTTACTAATTACATAAAATAATAGAGTTATTTTAATGCTCTTAATAATAAATAAATATTAAAGTTGTGCCCTATTTACTAATAATAACATAAGACACGCCTTGTTTCCAAATTTTTTCATTAATTAATTAGTGCAAAGTGATGAAGTGGTACAATAACAAAACTTATGAAGAACGTAACAATATCCTTTATTGGGTTGACACACACTAATTGAAGTATATTTCACACTTTATGAATAATTCTGTGTCGCACTTATTAATATTTTGATATGCATATATTTATTTGTGTCAACACTTTATAACATAAAAATCAACATTCTTTCTAGTTTATTTTAATATAAAAATAATTTTTTCCCTGATTTTGTTTTATATTTTAAAACTATTTTTGGTATTTTATTACTTTTCTTTTGGATTGAAAAAGGTAAGAAATCAAATAAAATAATTTAAAAATATAAAATAAAATTAAAAAAATTAACTTCATATTAAAATAAATTAGAATTAGTGTAGGTTCTAATAGCATAATTGTTAAGACAAATAAATATTCATATATTAAAATATTAATATGTGAAACACATAAAAATTTGAAATAGAGAACTTATTGGCATATACGTGCTTTTTCTCTATTAACAAATGTGGTTGAAAAAAATAAAAATTTGATCCTCAAAATTTTAATTTGTGGCACTTTTTAGTTTTTAATGATTTCGCCCACCTAATATGATCCCTATGATTTAAAATTATGACACAAAATAAATACAAAGAATATTTGTCATCTCAAAAAACGAGAAAGAGAAAAAAATTCTTGAATTTATCTTTCTTATTCATTTATATGTAAAATCAAAATTTAGTAAAGATTAAAATTTGACAAAATATTAGTAACAAAATAAAATGATTAAAAATAAATGCTATTTCTTTTTTTTTTTTAATTTTCATTTCTTTTTGTTTGTTTTCTTTTGGTATAAGTGGTCTAAATTTTAAAAATTAATAATCTTTGTTTCATTCAATTTTGTTAAATTAATCAATTTAAAAAGATTATATTTGTTTATCTACAACAATTAAATAACTTTAATAAACATTAAAAAAAGTTTTTTTTTATCTTCTTTAAATTATCAAGCAAATAAACGATAAAATATTTTTCCAAAACTATTGAAAGGTGGGTTAAAATTTATAGAAATATCAAGGGGCTAAACGCTAAGTTAGAAGTTTCGAGAGAAATACTAGAATCGAAAGGTTTTGCCATAAGTAGAGTAAAACCGAATATATAAAATGTAACTTTAGTAATAAGAGTAGTAATAATAAGATATAGAGATGCGAAAATTGGTGGGCACTAAGTACATAAATCTAAGAGTTTTAAATATTTAGAATATATCGTTGAAGAAAATGAGGGAATTGATAAAGATATTACACAGGAGATTCAAGCAAATTAGAACAAATGAAGAAATGCGTCCTTTATACTTTGTGATTGTAAAGTATTTAAAATAAATAAAAACATGTATAATATTGGAATACGAACCAAATATGATCCATTAGCTAGAGTTAATTAAATTGAATATGAACTTTTATGTAACACCAAATTTATACTTTTGCAAGAAATATCAATATGCATAGCATGGAATAACAACCAAAAAAAAAGAAAAATAGAAATTAACTAACCTAATGCATTAAATAATATTAACTCACTATATAAGATATTTGTCCTATGCTTGATATATATATATAATAAAAAAACACTATCCAAATTTTCTACACACTCTCTAATAAAAAAAATTCAAACTCAAAACCATCCATTACTTGAACTTTATTCACCATCAAATTAAGTCCAATTGCAGCAGAGCAATTTTTGATGCTGAACCTTATGCTATAGCTCCCTTGTTGTGGGTTTGTCAATCCCATGGGGGTTGACTATCATTGGAGTTGTAATAATCACTAGTATCAAGACTACTGTCACTATGATAATCATCTTCACTTGGAGTTCTTGAATCTTTATGACTTGGAGTAGTTGCAGCTTCTGATGATATTGATGCATCCCTTTGAAGTGTATGATGATCTTCTGCATCATGATCAGCACTATTTCTGATCATGCATCCCTTGACCATCACTTGGAGTAGTTGCAGCTTCTGAAATTGATGCTGCATTATCTGCATCCCTTTCATATGTATGATCATCTTCTGCATCATGATCAGCACTATTTCCTTCTTCTTGATGATCTTCTTGATCTTTGGGAAGTTTAACAAAAGCAAAATTTAACTTCCCACTAATTCTGAATGCCCAAAGCTGCACTACAATGCCTGCTTGAAGCTTATTTTTTTGTACCATAACTTTCCAATCTCCATTCAATACAAAAGTTTTATTAAGCTTGCCAGAATTTCCTTTCTTCGAAACCCACATTGTTAAGGGAATATTGTGTACCGTTCCTGACGGCTCGATAATATCCACCGTTTTGTAGGTGTAATGCTTGCCCTCTAATTTAATCTCCCTTTCTTCTTCCTCAGTGAGAAATTTATTGGCCAACTTTTTGATTGGAATGAAAAGGCGATTTTGTTGCCTCTTAATATCACTCGGTGTAAGCCGTTTTTGGATCACCAAAATCACCTGAACATTATCAATGTCAATTCCTTTATCTTCGGCTTTTTTACGAATTTGATCTCTAACTTCCAATGGCAATCCTGGTGGAGGATTCGGACCATCATCATCAACTTTCTTGTTCTTTTTTATCTTTTTGTCCTTGATGATCATCATGCCATCATGATCATTATCAGCCTTCTTTCTCTTTTTCCGATTATTTTTTCCTAATTTGAGATGCCCATCATCAGAATCATCGTTTTGATCGATCACCATTGGACTCTTCAATAACTTCTCTCTGCTCAAAATTTCTTCATGACCATCCAAAGAATCATCATCAACATGACGTCTGTCCTCCTCCGCTGCTGCCATCGTAGTCGCCGTCGTTCTTGTAGCAGCAACTGGAGGAATCGCTCTAGCGGTCCTCTTACGTTTACGTTGACATTCTCTAGGGATGAATTCTTGATCGTCCAACTTGGTGATGGTAGCCATTGGCGGCATGACTACTCCTGATCTTTGTTGAGGTCGATGATCATTAATCTGCTGCTTCTCCTTTTCTTTTTCTTTCTCTAACTTGCGTATTTCTTCTCTTGCAACAGAAACTAATATGTCAAGCCTAGATGTTGTTTTTTGTGTAACAATGTCAGGATTCCTAGATTTCGACATTGCATTGTTGCGCAGGTTTTTGTCGTGCATCTTGATCAATGATTTCTTGATTCTTGATTAATTTTCTTCCTTAGATTTGTTTGTTCTTGCTGAGGATCGATATATATATATATATATAGGACTATTGCATATTCTATTTCAGCTAGGATTCGGAAAAATTAATGCTATAGCGTTGTACACATATAACACCAATTTCAGTTGGGATATGGAAAGTTTACTCTCTTAATTCTTTTAAGAAAGGATTGGTTGATTGTTATTATTTGGAAATCGAATTGAATTTTCGTTTCCTTATTAAATTGCTCTTTTTCACAGATTTCCAATTCGAGTGGGTTTGGAGATGTATTGGGGTTAAAAGATGACTGCCTCACGAAGAAAACAAAAATTAATTATTTTAATTAAGTTGTTGTTCATCGTGCAATATTTGTGGTACGGTGACAAATTCATGAAGAACAATATCGACTTACTTTATGATTCTTTGAAGAAATAAAAGAAAAAAAAAAACTTATTAGGGTTTCTTATTTTCATAATTTAATAAATAAAATTATGGGTAAATTGCGAAATACCATCCTATACTATGGTTGAGAAACTAATTATTTTAATTAAGTTGTTGTTCATCGTGCAATATTTGTGGTACGGTGACAAATTCATGAAAAACAATTTCGACTTACTTTATGATTCTTTGAAGAAATAAAAGAAAAAAAAAAGATTTAGGGTTTCTTATTTTCATAATTTAATAAATAAAATTTTGGGTAAATTGCGAAATACCATCCTATACTATGGTTGAGTTGTAATTTATTTCTTTAACTTTTAATTTTAGTATTTTACCTCCTTAAACTTTTTTTTTGCATGTTAGCTTAATTTAATAACTTTATGTGAAAATTAAAATAGACAAGACTTAAATAATATTTTCTATTGTACTTATTTAACGTTTGCAATCACTAACAACTCTTTTTGAAATATTCAAAAAATTCAACAGTTTTTTTTGCTTTAGTTTTACCAAATTTTCGTAAATGAGATCCTTTATGATATAATGCAAATAGTAAGAAAGAACTGGATGTGAATGACTGATATTTAACATATTGTAGGGTATTTTTAAAAATACAAAATGAATAATAAGATAAATTGGTCTAAAATATTTATTTTTCACGAAATTATTGTACTTTGCAAAAACAATAATAGTTGGAGGTAAAGTACCGAAATTTAAATTTAAGGCGTATATTCCAACCTAACTAATAGTTGAGGGTGGTATTTTTTGCAATTTACCCTAAGATTATATAACAAAGGAATTTATGTAGATTTATTAGAAAAATAAAAAGTCTAATACATTCTTAAAATAAAAATAAGAAACCTACTAATAAAATAATAATATAATCTAACATCTCTCACCCTCTCCCCTCAAACTCATGATGCTAGAGTTAGAGGCATAAAGAGTTTGACAAATACAAAATAGAAATGCAAAGTAGAGTGCATCTTAGTAAACATGTTGACAATTTGCGCAAAAGAAAGAACTAAAGGCAAAGTAATAGTACCAAGTTGAAAATGATGTCGTGTGACATGACAATCAATCTTTAATATATTTGGTCCACTCATGAAATATTGAGTTATCATAGCACTCTAATTAAACAATACAACAGAGTAGAGTGCTGAAAAAAATACCTATATCCGCAAGCAACCAATATAAACTAAACTATCTAATAGTAGTAGAGGCCATGACATGATACCCAACTTCTTTGGAAGACTTAGAAACAATATCTTATTTTTACTCTTCCAAGAAATAAGAGAATCACCAAGTAAAATACAAAAGTCAGTAGTTAACATTAGAGTGCGTACACAACTCTAAAGATGAAGTGGACAAAAATAAAAGACTTTGAAATTGAGTATCCCGAAGATACCTTAGAATTCAAAGAAAAGTAGCCCAATGAACTGTGCTAGGTGGTGTAACAAACTGACTAACTATATGAACAACATGTGCTATATTTGGAGGAGTGATTGTGAGATAAATCAAACTACTCACAATCATGAGATATAAGCTTGAATTCGGCTAGAGAGAACAATCAGATAGAGAATACCGAGCATTAGTCTTAAGAGAGATATCAACAACCTTGTTATTAATAAAATGTGCATGCTGCAATATATCAACTATGTATTTTGACAGAGACAAGAGATAACCTATAACAGAAGAGGTAATCTCAATACTAAGAAAATAATACAGCTCGCTCAAATCTTTCATGGTAAAGTAACGAGCTAGCTCATACTTTAAAGTTGCAATTCCGTCATAATCATTACAAGTTATAATCATATCATCAATGTATAAATAGAATATAATACAACTTGCACCAGTACACTTGACGAATAATGTTGAATCATGATGACTAAAATGAAAACTAAGTGGAGTAATTATAGTAGAGAATTTCTTAAACCAACATCGAGGTGCTTGTTTGAGATTATAAGGAGTTTTTGGAGTTTGCAAACTTCATCAGGTTTGTGAGAAACAAATGGAGGAGGATTTAAATAAACTTCTTAATGAAGGTTACCATTCAAGAAGACATTTTTTACATCCATGTGTGATATGTGTGCCATTGATAAATTGAAACAACTTCAATGAGCATACCATTTTTGAAATAGAAGCGAATATTTTCTCATAATTCATGCTATACTCTTGAGAGTAACCTTTAGTAACAAGTTGACCTAACGAGAATCAATGGTGCATTTTCTTAGTGGTAAAAATACCAAGTCTCAAGTATGAGTTTGATGATAAATTTCTCAACCATAGCATCTACCAAAGTAGGTCACAAACAATTTATCTTAGAAGGACAATGAATAGATGTTAAAAATGTACAAAAGAGCTAGAATTACAAGAGTCAGAAAAATTTGGTAGGTTAGTAGATTTACAAAGACGTGTAGACTAATGAATAAGAGGAAGAACTGCAATCTCAAAAGATAATGTGGTAGGCATAGAAGAAAGAGGTTGTATAAAAAACGAAAGTACTAGATTTTGTTCAATGGCAATCACAATGGGTTTGATTGAGGGGTCAATGGTAATGGGAATTAAATGTTTGGTTCAAATCCTATAATGGGTATTATTGTGATTGATGTTGTTTGGTTCAAATAAACAATAGTAATAGGAATCAGTCAAAATTTCTATTTTACCCTTATCAGACTTCGCATCTTTATTATTATTATTACTATTATTAATTAGTAATAATAATATTATTTATTAATATTATTATCATTATTAATTACTAATAATATTATTAATATTATTATCAATTATTGTTATCATTATTTATTATTAATATAATTAACTATTATCATTATTAATATTATTATCATTATTAATTATTAATATTAATCATTAATAATAATAATATTATTAATTAATAATAATAATTATTAATTATTAATATTATTATCATTATTAATTATTAATTATTGTTATCATTATTTATTATTAATATAATTAACTATTATCATTATTAATATTATTATCATTATTAATTAATAATATTAATCATTAATAATAATAATATTATTAATAATAATAATTATTAATTAATAATATTAATTATTAATTATTAATATTATTATTTAATAATTATGATTATTAATGATTATTAATATTATTATTTAATAATTATTATTACTATTATTTTTAATAATAATTATTAATATTATTATTTAATAATAATTATTATTAATTAATATGAATTATATTATTAATAATATTATTATTAATATTATTATTTAATAATAATTATTAATTATTAATATTAATGAATTATTATTAATATTATTTATTTAATATTAATAATAATAATATTATTATTATTATAGTGCACATTGGAGTAGGGAGTTATTTGGTAGAGTTTGATAAAATCGATTGCCCAATACAGGGTAATGGATGATTAATGGGGAGAGACTAGGTAATCATCCATTGACTCATTTTAGGTAATCATTGATAAATAGTCATTCCCATTACCTCTTCCCAAACATTAACAATGGCAATCACTTTTGTTGATTACCATTGACCCCTTCTATTCCCCCTTACCAAATGCCCCAATATCTAAAAGTGAAGGAGAAATATTTGGAGTAGCAGTTGGTGTTTTCTCAATATCAGTAATGAAGAGATTAATATGAACAATATCTGATTTAGTCATATTGTGTGAACTAG
This sequence comes from Ophiorrhiza pumila, assembly GCA_016586305.1. NCBI lineage: Eukaryota > Viridiplantae > Streptophyta > Magnoliopsida > Gentianales > Rubiaceae > Ophiorrhiza > Ophiorrhiza pumila. Next base: position 10,413,251 of record BLIW01000004.1, read on the forward strand.
TAGAAATAAAAAAAAATAGAATATGTTAAAAAAAACATAATATGATAAGATATATATAATTTTTTTTGACTAACTAGATTAAAACAATGATATCTTTTTTTTACCTACACTATAACCCAAAAAGACTCATATCGATTTCGTGATGTTAATTTATTATACTCGAGATAGTCGAGGGATAAAACAGAAAGAACTAAAAACACACAAGAAAGAATAATCAAGAGTTGTTCCATAAAACTTCTCAAAAGGTGACAAACTTGAATTGTGTGAGATAAATTTCAAAAACTTGAATTAACACAGGTATTTTTGGTTCAAGCTGCAAAATTTCAAAAAGTTGCACTTGGTTGACGTTTTTGTTCCGTTTTTTGCACTATATCAAATGGCGATGTGCTATCTAATGAATAGTGTAAAAAAATAGAAAGTCAGAAATCTTTAAAAGTAACCATTTTTTATGGGTTATAGTACACGTATTTCTGGTTAAAATGGTAAAATTTCAAAAAGTTGCCGTTGGTGGCAATTTTTGTACAGTTTTTTGCACTCATATCAAATGACGGTATGCTGTCTAATGTATAGTGTTAAAAAAACAGAAAGTTAGAAATTTTAAAAATGACCATATTGTGGGTTATAACACACGTTTTTTGCTTAAAACAACAAAATTTCAAAAAGTAGCCGCCAAAGGCCCTTTTTGGACCCTTTTTGCACTCATATCAAATTGCGATGTGCTATCTAATGAATTATGTAATAAAAGTAGAAAGTTAAAAAATTTAAAAATTGCCTTTTTTGTGGGTTATAGATCACGTTTTTTGACCAAAATAGCAAATTTCAAAAACTTGTCGTCAGTGGCCGTTTTTGCACCTTTTCTTCACTCATATCATATGACAGTGTATTATCTAATGAATGGTATAAAAAAAAAAGAGAAAGTTAGAAATTTTAAAAAATGACTATCTATATATATATTTATATATCAATCCTTAGCATTTGAGCTAAACATTGTGGTTACAAAACCTAAATGCAAAGGCCAATTTAGGATGCTTGTGAGTTGTAATGCTTAGAATACTTTTTGCATGTGTATGCTTTCTAACTTATTGCATGTGGCCGGTTTCAAACTCGAAAATATGAGGAGGGTTATGTCAAGTTGGCAAGCGGCGTAAAAACTTTGTCACTCAAATAATATGAACTTTATTAAAAATCGTATGAAGATAATATGATGGTAAAATATGATTCATGAAGCCGACCTCGCATAGTGGAATAAAGGCTTAGTTGTTGTTATTGAAACTTTCTAACTTATGATTATGATTGTCCAAAACCAATCTAGTTCTAAATATCACGTAAAAAAACAACTAAACTATTATCCCATTATGTAAAGTTGATTATATATAACCAGTTTCGAATGTGGGAAAAAGAGAAAAGGGTTGTAGTAAGTTGGCAGTAAACGTAACACTTCGTCACACTTTTCATGATGAACCATCAGGCAAAAACAAAAGAAAACGATTTTCATTTTATAGAAGGTTTCTGTCTTTGTACATGCTAAGTCATCAACTCGTATGCAGAAGGCACATCATGGAGGGGATGACCTTTCCTATTTCTTTCGATTATCCTCCTTGCAAGAGAAACTTGTTTACCAACCACAAAAATGAATGCTTTTCCCTTCCCTCCAGCTCCTCTGGCAGTCCTCCCGACACGCCGCACATATTCACTTGGATCACGAGGAAAATCAAAGAGCACTACATGATCTACACCTGCGAAGTCAATCCCCCTGGATGCTCTGTAAATATTTTTGAACAGCACCAAATTAGGATTTCAAATGTTTTCCTTCTCATTTCAGCAAGATGGAACCGAGAACTATGAAATAGAATCTCAACAGCAAGATCAGAAAGTTTGAATTGCTAAAGAAACAAAAAAGGTATAAATAAAAGAGTTCCAACAATACCTGTCAGTGCACACCAGAAATAAAGAACTGTTATTCATCTCAGAGCTGCGGAACTCCTCCATATTCGAAAGCCGAGCTTCTTGATCCAAAGCAGCATGGAATGGTAATACTTTAGTCATAGAGCCTTTTCGGTCGAATCGTTTAAGCACGTTTTCAACTTTTCTACATGTCTCAATCTACATAATGCAAATTGCTGAACTTCGGTAAATCATAACACTGCAAAGATAACAAGGGAAAGCAAGCAGACTACCTTGTTACAAAAGATTATAGTTTTATTCACGGAATTTTCCTCCAATAACTGCAGCAGAGCATCTTTCTTGTTGGCAAAAGCTGTCTCTGGAGTTTTCTCTGTAGTGTCATCCCCACTGCAATCTACGAGTATCTGTGAATTTGAATAAACTATTAACAACAAATATTTATGATTTGTCCCAAAAACAAAAAAAATAGATACAGGATTACCTGTATGTGATTTGTAGGAAAAATTTGACACAAGAGTAACAACCTACCTCTTCAAGCCCGGGGCTTGTACGGTGCATTCCAGGTCCCATTACAACATCACAATCAGGAAAAGCTTCAACCAGTTTGTTGTATATGTCAACAGGTAAAGTTGCCGTCACAAACAGATATTGTGTCATGATAGGTGAGGTACTCATCAGACATTGCAATGCAAGCTCGAAATCTTCATCATTAAAAAGTATATCTACCTCATCCAATACAGCACTGAAACACAAGGTTTGAATAGTATTAGAGTCTCAAAGTTGACAACATATCTTATCCTTAGAGCGATATTGTGCCAAGTTAGCAATTATGAGAATCGTTAAGCGTCTACTCCTCATTAGGGCCAAATCCAAATTGGTTCTAGATAAAATCCCTCGAACTTAAACTGACAAAACTGAAAAGTAAAAGAAAGGAGAAAAGCCAATGTGGAACATACATGATCCTTAACAGAGTTCTTTGAGAGAATACAAAAGCATATAAAAATCTCCCTTTGCAGCTTACAATACTCCAAATAAAAAAGGAAACAAGACAAAGTCTTCTGCCAATGCACTTGCTAATTTCGATATAGTTGGAGGGGGGTAGGAGCCATCTACATCATGGGAGTTGTGCTGAGTTAGAGTTGTCTTCATTTCTTTTTCATAGGCTAAAGCTCTTAATATGTTCTGTAATATGCCACTAACACTTGCTGAGGGGCTGAAAGTAGAATTTCTGTGTTGTCTTCTTGATTTAGAATAATTTCCTATCCTTTCAGAGTCCTGTAATGTTTTGCTCTTCAAAAGGCTTTTGTTTTTTATCTATACAAAAAAATATCCAAATGCAACCATCACCCTATAAATTTTTATCAGTTGTTAGTATTGGGATCTCGATTTCGTAGTAACATTCAATAAGTAGATCGTAAATTCTCAGAGAAATAGAGGTATTGATACTGACAAAAATAAAAACCACCACCAAAACAATGATATCAATAACAACTAAGCCTTTATCTCACTATGTGGGGTCGGCTGTATCTATTATTTGTCCACCGTGTTATATCTACAAACATATTTTAATTTATATTAAGTATATTATGTCTTTTTAATAGTTTCTTTCTAATTTTTTTAGATCTTCCCCTTCCTCTTTTAATTCGGATTAAAGATTCTTCATTTTCTACGCACGATCTATCGAGTTTATCCTCATGTTCGTTAAAGAAAGGAGAAGAAGAAAGAAAGTTCCATTTGTTTGTTAGCTTTATAAAGGAGATTCCCCCCGGATCTGATACAATCCCTCCGTCACCCCAGAATGAAAGGGGTGATCTCGTAGTTCTTGGTCTCGATGGAGGGTTCGGTTGCTTTCCCTCTTGGAGTCGTTGACTCGCTGCGCACCTGTCCTCTTTTTTTAGCGAATAATTCCCCCCTCCGACGCCTAGAAGCCAATCTTATTGGTTCAGGGGTATCCAAAGGTCTCCTACACATATGTCCAAACCATCTTAAGCATGCCTCTCTCAATTTCTTATCTATTGGCACTACCCCCACTTTCTTAATGCACTCATTGCTTACTCTATCTAGACTAGTGTGTTCGTATATCCATCTCAACATTCTCATTTCTGCTACCATCATTCAACAATGAAAAGAAAAACAGCAGTAGTAGAATGTGCCACATATATGACCATAAAACCTAACATTAGCTTTTCTGATTTCATTCAACTAGGATGGGAACAATAACCTATGATCTTGTTCAGTTTATATATATATATATATATAAAGGTTTGATATACGTATATCCACGTAGCTTGCTTAGCACACAAGCAAATACTAGAAGCCATTAACCATACATTCTTCCAGTATATTGTACATACCATTTGAGATTCGTTAACTGCAGGAAGCCTCCTTTCATTAGAAACATAAATCTTCCAGGAGTAGCTATTAAAACATCTAGCTCTTGTTTTAGATTCTCCAATTGAGTCTTTTGTCGGAATCCTCCTGTGGCAACCATAGACCGGAATGGAACACTTAACTTTGATAGTGATCGGCAAATGCTTAATACCTGAAAAAATTACAACAGAAATAGAAAGATAGCAGGGTCAAGCACAGAAGACATAAAAGTTACACAGACAACAGAAATATGAAATGAAGCTCTAAGGTTTTAAGAGACCTGAGATGCTAACTCAGCGGTCGGTACCAATACAACAACTCGAGGATTATTTGGCATTGGCTTGCCAACTCCCTGAAGCTCTTCTTCTCTTAGATGTTGAACAATTGGTAAAAGATATGCCAAAGTTTTTCCTGATCCACTTTGATCAGCTATTATGCAGCTCTTACCCCCAAGAACAGGCTCAAATGCCATGGCCTGAAATTAATGCTCATAAGGGACATTTCCATAAGAAATATGCACCAAAATAAATATAAGCAATCCATGCAACAAGTTAGCATATACGAAATTTACTGCATAAAAAATAGTGACTGAATGGGCCTCTCATACCAATAACTTTTCCAAATATTTTGGTACACAATGCAAAACAGTGCTAGTGGATATTTATTGAAACACCAAAAAAAAGAAAAAAAAAACTTGAGATTTGGAGGTAACTGCTTCAAAAGCTGGCACATCAATACCCAACAAAGGAGTGAGGAAACAAATGCATGCAACTGATCACAAGTATTGGAGTACAAGCAATTCATCCAACAAGGTAACAAGAGTGGATGAAGGTTAATCTGAACGTCTTAATTAACTAGCATGGAGTAGAACAAGATTTATCCCTCATGAAAAATTCAGGATCGCCTTTTATCAGCAGCCCATGCTATGATCATAGATCTAAGACAATTAGACAGATGTTAACAAATAGCAACCCTTGCTATCACAGCTTTCACTTTGTTTGTTGACTAATATTACGGCTACGTACGACAAAAGCATACTTAATATCTATATTTTTTGTCTAAATATTCCTGTGCAAGCTTTTGGAAAAAAACCTTTTCAAATACATTAGCAGTAAGTGATAGACGCTTTAATACTAAATAGTATGCAATAACTGCAAATTTGACAACTTGAGTGAAAGACGGGAGACTCAAACACTTGGAACCATTATTATACTATGATATGTATCAACAATTTTAACCTTTGTTTGGCACATAATTTCATTGTGTTACTGATGGTGGAATGGTGGTGAATTTTGATCTAAATAATTGACATACCTGAATATTAGAAGGGCGTAGGAAAAGCAGGCCCCTCAAAGATTCAATAAGATAGTTACTGCATCCCATATCCTTAAAGGACTTTCTACTGAAAAAATTATGTTTATCATTTACATTTGTCCTTTTTCGGGAAATATCATCCTTCCTGTAGAAGTCCCTTGGCTCTCTGTTGCCCCATCCTCTTAAAGGGGTAGAAGAACCTCTTGAAACAGAAACATCTACTGCAGTAGGTTCATCGTCGGATGACTGGTCTTTTGTAGGTGCAACTCGGCACTTTGAAGGTTGTTCAATTCCATCTCTAAATGATGTCTGAGGGTGTTCAATCTTACCACTACTTGAGATATTTTGCGTCATATCTTCGGTTTCCTGTAATATGAAGCTTTCCATTCAATACTACTCTTGACCATTCATCCAATATAAAAAGGCAATGAACTTACAGATAATTGAAGATGTCTGTTATCTGCATTTTGTTCTGTATGATCATGGACACTGGTTTCTTGAATCTTTCTATGACTTCTTCTGACAAGATCTTTTACTTTCTGAGCTTTCAATCTCCCAAAACTTCTAGTCGGTCCTCTACCACCTGCAGTTAAATCACTTATATGATCAACATTCAGAGTAGGAAAGTACGATACAGTAACAGAAGCATCTGCAAAAAGGATTTAATTATTTTACAAACAATCTGATACTAGGGTCATTGTCTACATGCTTTACTTCCATTGGCTAATGATCCATCACGGAGACTTTTCTGGTCAACCGTGATAAACTTATATCCCATTTTAACACAATGACAAAAGAACTGCGTTATCAGAATGTTGAAAGAAATTAATATCCTGATAATGCGAAATATTTTAAGCATGATATGACTTGTATAAAGGATACTACGTCAAGCATTTTCATTGACTAGTAGCAACATAAAAAACAGCAGGAAATTCACAAGTCGAAGGTGGTAGAAGTCCCTGCAAATTGGCTAGATTAAGAATCAATCTACCAAATATCAAGTTCATAACAGTAGTCTCTAAAGATTGTTTTGTTTCGCGTGCATGCTATGCTGCTGTCCTAAATTCCGAGGATGTTGACACCATATGATTGTTTTTTCCCTCATTAAGAACCTTAAAATTGACTTATTTTCTTGATAAAAAAATATACAGTTCTCAAGACCGGGGACATTACACCAAACAATCACATGAAGCAATCAGAACACCTGTCTCAGAGCAAGATGCCAGAATTCCCAAGTTTTTGCAAGGACAGTTTCCTTATTGTAGTAAAATTTAACAACTCATATAGGCTGTGTGCTTCAAGTTTGCCCATAACCAACAAATTAAACCAGAATAACTAATGAGTCAAAACACAACTGGAAAATAACTGTTAGTGACTCCAAATTAAAAACAGATACACCTGTTTCAATGCACTTTCAAAAACAATTTGCTCTGCTGTAGAGAGTACTTTGCTCCAGCCATTCATTTACTTAGATTTTCAGTTGTATTTGTTTCCCTTTTAATAATGAAGCTCAGCTAAATTATATTAGATAGAAATCTACAATCTTCAAACAGACAAACAAAGAAAGCCAAGAATGTAGCGCACAAAAGTATCACTCCCTTTGTCCAAATTAAACTAGGAAAAAAAAAATCTATGCTCTACTACCTAATTACTTCAAAGTCCAACATTTCTGCATCCCTGGTTCTCTTTATAAATTCCCCCAGCCCCTTAAACTGTTCCTTATTAGTTCATCAATGAAAAGATGACTCTTTCCTCCAAGAAACTAAATTTCACACTAAAACCATTCAATTTGGTACTAAAAGAATGTACTTTTCCATTAACACTGCACTAATCTCAAGAAATCATACAAAACATGACCACAAATGAACCAGAAAAGAAACGCACACACCTTTACTGCCAACTGAATCATCAGAATTTTCTGAATCACCACTCTTTTTTCTGTTTGAAGAAAAGGGTCTCCAGGAAAGAACATGCTGAGAAGGAATAGGGGAGTCATGAGGGTCATTTTCCTTACCACCCCAGACAATGAATTTTTCCCCAGTTTCATTATCTATAAGCTGATAAGCCCCTGGTGTGTCCAAACCCACCCTAGTATATCCACCAGCTCTTACTACCATCCCAACTTTCATGGCCCTTTGATGATGATTATTAAGCTGAAGATTAAAGGGTAATTTTCTGCCAATTTGGAGGCTTATTGGTGGTGCTGAGCATGCTGCTGCTGCAGCAGCAGCTGCCATTGCTGTATGGGTAAGCATTTGAGCTTTCTTTTATGGATTTTCTCTCAAATTATGGGTTTGAACGTAGAGAACAATGTGGGATGGGATTGGGAATTTGGGATTGCGCACTTCAATTGTTGAGGTTTGAGTTTCAGATATTATCACTGGCAATTTTGAATCAAGAAAATACCAAAAATGGATAGAATGGCCTCATTTGGCTTGCAGTGGCATTAGTGAAAAAAAGAACCACAATTTATGGTTCTATTAAGAATTGCCCCTATACTTTAAAAGTTTCTCACATTTCCACCTTTTTATTCTATCCTAAACTTTTAATACTCTATTTGAATTATTGTTCTCAATTCACGAAGAATTGTTATAAAAATACTACAAACTTGTAGTATTATATTGTGTAACAAGTTGTTATACCACTACTACAAAGTAGAGATATAAATCTTATGTTACAACTACTACAATCAATTATGAAACAAGTATGAAAAATGCTAGAAAGATAGAGAGTATTATAGAGCAATGTAGAACAAAATGTAGTAAGCCTTTCAACCATCTATCTCTTTCACATAATCCTCTATTTATAGGCTTGAGGTACCTTGTAACTTATAATGTGCTAAATGAAAACACCAAGAGTTACATAAGTTACATAGGTTACAAAGTAATGGGTGATAATGGGATGATGTTACATGAGTTATAGGAATAATGAGAGATAAAGTGGTAGAGCATGGTGTATTTGGATGGACATTCACAATATGTTCATAACACTCCCCCTTGGATGTCCATCTTTAAGATAAATGCCTCGTTAAAACCTTACTAGGAAAAACCCAATGGGATAAAAACCTAGTGAAGGAAAAAGAGTACATTTTTCATATATAACATTGCCTCGTTAAAAACCTTACCAGGAAAAACCCTAATGGGAAAAAAACCTTGGTTAAGGAAAAAAGAGTACAATGTATAATAACTCCCCCTCTTAAGCACATCATTTGACATCGTTCAATCGACGCATTCCAATCTTATATACTAACTTTTCAAATGTTGAAGTCAGTAGTGATTTAGTGAAAATATCTGCCAAATTGTCAATTGAACGAATTTGTTGTACATGAATTTCACCATTCTTCTGAAGATCATGCGTGAAAAAGAATTTTGGTGAGATGTGTTTTGTTCTATCACCTTTAATGTATCCATCCTTCAATTGAGCAATGCATGCAGCATTATCTTCGAACAAAACAGTGGGAACTTTCTTATCCAAATGCAAACCACATGTTTCTCGAATATGATGGATCACTGATCTCAACCAAAAACACTCCCGACTTGCTTCATGAATTGCCAATATTTCAGCATGATTTGAAGAAGTAGCAGCTATAGTTTGTTTCATAGAACGCCAAGAAATAGCTGTACCATCACATGTGAACACATAACCCGTTTGTGAACGACCATGATGAGGATCAGATAAATATCAAGCATCTGCATAACCTATTAGATCAAACTTGATTGCCTTAGAATAATAAAGACCCATATCTATCGTACCTTAAAGGTAACGAAATATATGTTTTATACCATTCCAATGCCTTCGTGTAGGTGAAGAACTATATCTTGCTAGTAGATTCAAAGCAAATGAGATATCAGGACATGTGTGACTAGTAAGATACATTAATGCTCCAATAGCACTAAGATATGGTACTTCTGGACCAAGTAATTCTTCATCATTTTCACGAGGTCGGAAAGGATCTTTATGCACATCAAGTGATCTTACAACCATAGGCGTACTTATGGGATGTGCTTTATCCATATAGAATCTTTTAAGCACTTTAGCTGTATAACCCGACTGATGCAAAAATATTCCATTTTCCAAGTGCTCAATTTGCAATCCAAGACAAAATTTTGTCTTTCCAAGATCTTTCATTTCAAATTCTTGTTTCAAAGAGTTAACAGCTTTTCCGAGCTCTTCAGGAGTTCCAATAATATTCAAATCATCAACATAAATTACAATGATTGCAAATTCGGATGCAGATCTTTTAATAAAAACACATGGACAAATAGGATCATTCATATAGCCTTGTTTCATCAAATATTCACTAAGGCGATTATACCACATGCGTCCAGCTTGTTTTAATCCATAAAAGGATTTGCACAATTTAATTGAATAAAGTTCTCGAGAACTTGAATTATTTTTCTTAGGCAACTTAAATCCTTCAAGGATTTTCATATAAATATCATTATTAAGTGAGCCATACAAATAGGCTGTTACAACATCCATTAAACTCATTTCAAGTCATTCATTTGCTGCCAGATTAAGAAAATAACGAAAAGTTGTTGCATCCACCACGGGAGAATATGTCTCCTCATAATCAATACCAGGTCTTTGGCAAAAACCTTGTGCAACAAGTCGAGCCTTATATCGCACAATTTCATTATTCTCATTTCGTTTTCGCACAAAAACCCATTTATAACCCACTGGCTGCACATCTTCATGTGTGCGTATTATTGATCCAAAAACTTTACGTTTTGCCAACGAGTCTAACTCTGCTTGAATTGCGTCTTTCCATTTTGGCCAATCATTTCTTCGTCTGCATTCATCCACAGACTTTGGTTCATGATCCTCGTTTTCATTCATGATAGTAATTGTTGCAGCATAGGCAAATTTATCATCGACGTCGATTTTATATCGATTCCACCTTTCCCCAGTCATGACATAATTTATTGAGATCTCATGATTATCAGAATTTTCAGGTACCTGAACTTCTTCTGGAAGTTTATTATTCGTCATGTCGGGAATTTTCATTTTTGAAGATTCTTTTGGAACCTCAATTACCTCGATTTTGCCATCATTATTATTTGCTCCTTTTTTCTTTCGAGGATTTTTGTCTTTGGAACCGATTGTTCTACCACGTTTCATGTGTGCCTTTAATTGATTACTAGTGGTAGAAGGTCCTTCAGGGACATCAATTCGAATTGGAGCATTAACAGCCGGTATGTGTGACTTAGTTACACGTTTTGGGTCAGTAAAAGCATCTGGCAATTGATTTGCTAAACGTTGCAAATGAATTATCTTTTGAACTTCCAGTTCACATTGATTTGTACGAGGATCAAAATGAGATAATTCATTCCAACTAATTTTCTTAACCAGCTGTTTATTTTCTCCCCCTAATGTTGGGAAAACTAATTCGTCAAAATGACAATCAGCGAAACGAGCCGTAAATAAATCTCCAGTTGTTGGTTCAAGATATTTCACTATAAATGGAGATTTATACCCAACATATATTCCCAACCTCCTTTGAGGTCCATCTTTGTGCATTGTGGTGGAGCAATTGGAACATAAATCGCACATCCAAAAATTCTTAGATGGGTAATATTTGGTTTCTTACCAAAAACCAATTGTTGGGGAGAGAATTCATGATAATTTGTTGGCCATATGTGAATTAGTGTTGCAACATGCAAAATAGCATGTCCCCAAACAGTTGTTGGAAGTTTAGTTCTCAAAAGCAATGGTCTCGCAATTAATTGAAGACGTTTAATAAACGATTCTGCCAAACCGTTTTGTGTATGAACATAAGCGACAGGATGTTCAACACTAATCCCAATAGACATACAATAATCATTAAAAGATTGAGATGTAAATTCACCAACATTATCAAGACGGATTGTCTTAATAGGGTAATCCGGAAAATGTGCTCGTAACCGAATTAATTCTGCAAGTAATTTCGCAAACGCCAGGTTGCGAGTTGATAATAAACATACATGTGACCATCTAGTTGATGCATCAATTAAAACCATAAAATATCTAAATGGTCCACAAGGTGGGTGAATAGGCCCACAAATATCACCATGTATGCGTTCTAAAAATGCAGGAGATTCAGTACGAATTTTCATTGGTGATGGTCTTATAATTAATTTGCCTTGAGAACAAGCAACACATGAGAATTCATTAGATTGAAGAATCTTCTGGCTCTTCAAAGAATGACCATATGAATTCTCTAAAATTCTTCGCATCATTATAAAACCGGGATGGCCCAACCGGTCATGCCAAACAATAAAATCATTAGGATCAGTAAGCTTCTAATTTACTGTTGCATATATTTCAACTGTAGAAATATAAGTATAATATAATCCAGTGGAATGAGAAGGTAATTTTCTAAGGTAATTTTCTTTCCAAAATCTATACTTGTAATATACAAGTATTCATTATTACCTTCACTTTTAGTCTCAATATGATATCCATTTCGGCGAATATCTTTAAAGCTTAACAAATTTCTTTGAGATTTAGAATAATATAATGCATCTCCAATGCAAAATTTTGTTCCTCCTGGTAAAATTATTATTGCTCTTCCGGAACCTTCAATCAATTGTGTACTACCAGATATAGTACTAACATGAATTTCTTTCATGATTATATAAGAAAAATATTTCTTATCTTTTAGTATGGAATGTTTTTTTTTTGCACTGTCTTCGAGACATAGTTCTTTGCCATTGATCATTGCAACGTCCATATTCTTCACAAAATAAAAATTCTAAATGAGAATTGTTTTAATTTCTTTAAGTATAAAAGAAATATTTAAAATAAATGTATTAATAATAACTATTTTTATTATTATTTGAGACATCTAATGATAATGTTTATTCATTACATCAAAATAAGCAACAAATATATTTATTCTTGGACATTTTCATCACTAATCAAGTGACTAGTATCACCTTCGGGGTGATTAACAAATAAATCCACTTTATTTGATTTCAAACATTTGGTATTTGTTTTTCTTCAAAAAAACATACATTCATATCTTCTTCAGGAAGAATTTTAGACATTATAAATAAATATTAATCAATAAATATAAATAACTTGCATAATTAAAAATTTACATAAAAGATACAAAACAATAATTTATGTATTATTGGAAATTATATCTATCATATAATTTGTATATATGTATAATATAATATAAATAAATTGCATAATTGAAATTTTACATAAAATATACAAAACAATAAAATTATATAATCATATTGTACCTTCAGGGTTTTATTTATAAAATATGGTTATATTTCACCTTCAGGGTGAATAAAATATGTTTATATTACACCTTCAGGGTGTTAACAATAATAATTTGCTATGTCGATATTTATCATATTAGCATTATAATAATATTTTATCAATAAAATTTATCTCAACATTGTGGCATTTATTTTTCAATGATGTATGATAAAGCTTAACGATATGCTTTGCAGTACGACAGATACGAGTCCAATGATATTCTATATCATACCACATTAGTAGTAATTCTTTTGTCATTTTTCTTTCTTTCAATTTTATTAACCCACTTCTGGAGGTTATTTTATTTCTTGTCACGGTAATCATTATTTTGATTATATGACATATTTTTATTAAATATGCCGTGCTTTTGAAATGACAACCAACTTCAAGTGGTTGAATTTTTCTTTCAAATTAATCCATATATAATATTCAATATATTATATCCAATAGTATAAATTCATAGTAGAAAATAAATTAATTGAAAATGAAAAGTATTACCATATAAACTTACCAAAATTCCAAACCTATACTTAACAATTCTTTCAATATGCAACTTGAATTTTATTTGCTCCAACTTTCTCAATTGGTAGAGAATTCGTGCTGATAACGTGTTATAAAAATACTACAAACTTGTAGTATTATATTGTGTAACAAGTTGTTATACCACTACTACAAAGTAGAGATATAAATCTTATGTTACAACTACTACAATCAATTATGAAACAAGTATGAAAAATGCTAGAAAGATAGAGAGTATTATAGAGCAATGTAGAACAAAATGTAGTAAGCCTTTCAACCATCTATCTCTTTCACATAATCCTCTATTTATAGGCTTGAGGTACCTTGTAACTTATAATGTGCTAAATGAAAACACCAAGAGTTACATAAGTTACATAGGTTACAAAGTAATGGGTGATAATGGGATGATGTTACATGAGTTATAGGAATAATGAGAGATAAAGTGGTAGAGCATGGTGTATTTGGATGGACATTCACAATATGTTCATAACAAGAATAACTTTATTTAGAGAAATAGAAAAAACATACTACTGCCCTAATATGAAGTAATAAAAATTATTACGATTTTAATGAACAATAAAAGTGTCAAGAAATTATAATTGCCATTTTAATATTTATCAATTGCTATTTCATATATAAATTTATTTCACAAGAGTTTTTGTCAAAAATCATATTGTAAAATCTAAACAAATTTTATATGACTATATTTTTATAGATCGAGAATGGAATTATCCTCATCTTTATTTGTTTGTTTTGTTGAATTATTAGGAAAAAAAATCTAATTTCAATTTTAACTTTTGCTTAGAAGGATTTACTCCTAATTGATAAATTAACAAAAATCAGCCATTGGGGCTAGCAAGTGGTTAGGGAGTTAGCTTCCTCATCTTTATTTATGCATTTAATCCCTAATTCTAATGAAACTACATCGTTTTGAACGTTAGACGGAATAAGACATGAAAAATATTAAATAGAGTACTTGGCCTCTTTATTATTAGCTCTCTTTGAATTTTAATAGTAAATTCAACTCTTAAGTAATTTTCTTATAAGAGTAGCATACATTAGTATGCAATATAAGACTTGGAATGGGCATTTCTTGCCTAGTCGCTTCAAGCAAAAATATATAATGTTCAGTCAGTTGAATTATTGTATATTTACGATATGTTTATAAATTATCGCTTTTCAAGGGGGAAAAGTGAGAGACACAAAAGTCCGCAAAATACATGGAAATCAGACCAGTTTCATTCTTCTTCAACATTGGCAGAAAGCAAAATTAAAGCACAAGGACAAGAAGCGAGATTAAACAATCCAGCATATGAACTCTCAATGCCAAAAATCCTCTAATGTTGCCATAAACATCAGTGGCATCTTCTATGTAATCTAAAAAGAGGATCATTTTCAAAACTCACCTACCTCAACTTTGAAAAGGGTAGGAGAAAATACAAGGAAAGCAGGCTACCTCGATCTCCTTCATCATGAATTTTCAGTTTCTCTGAGCACAATTTAAGAACTTTTGAAACCTTAATTAAGGTTCGATGGATATGTTACAGCAAAATTGGGGTAAATTTTAACAAAATGTTGCAAAGTAAGCCCTTAAGATACACGAAGCGGTTTTACATATACGAACTGCGTAAATGATGCATAACAGCAATCACAAAACTAACTGATGTTCATAAGATTTTCTCCCTTGACTTTCTCTAATGATTTCGATTCCTCCAGCAAGCGAGAATACTCGTGTTGTGCCTCTTCCAATTCTTTCCTTAAGCGAGCTACCTGTCATGCACAAGGACAGTTGAACAGGTGAATGGTGAGACAAAAATAACTGTAAGCTTGTACAGACATGAATGACACAAGGAACAACACTTTTACCATATCCATGCAAAGAAAGAATTACATCAATACAGTTTTCTAACAATTCTTCACTTGTAGAAATAACTTCCACATTATTAAAACTCGAAGCTAGACAGCCTTCATACCACATGCAGTACCACCATGGTGATTGCAAGACTTAATTGCCTCTGCTTTTGACATTTCTCAAATTTTATAGTGTGCATATCATAGTTTGATGGCACGGCCCTGATATAACTACTGAGACAGAGATCAGAAACTTTTCTTCTTTCAGGTTTAACAGTTCAGTGGTCAAACTTCAGCAAAGTTGTCAAGGAAGAGCTAGTGTGAATGACTTTTAGTAATCTCTGCCTAACATTCTTGTTGTCACTCGAAGTTTTTTCTATGAGAGAACTTCTAGTGAAAGACATTTTAACATTAGTCTGGAGGGAAAGATATATAATGCAAAAATGTAAGGCCAAGGAGGGGAACGAGTGGCTGGTTTGAATTAACAAGGTGAAGCTTCGTGAGAGCCCAGGAACTGCAGTCCCAGAGCTGGCAGCCACAATCAACTTGATGACGCCCCATGGGTTGAGGAAAATGAATTCAGTAATAAGTTACAATCCAAAGTACAAGTTGGAAGCCATGTTCTGAATTTGATGAAGTCTTACTTAGGAACCACGAATTATGAGTGGACAAACAAACCAAATTGCAATTTAATGACAGAACTCAGGTACTTGAACTAGTGACTGATTTAGCTGACAATACTTCAAAAATCTGGGAATCTTTTGGGAGTTACGAGGAAAAAACACAATATTTACGGAAACTGTTCTCAAAAATCAAATCAAAATGGAGCAAACTGACTGCTGCACACAAGGCTCATCTTCTTTTTCCAATAAAAAGTATGATGAAGTAGTAGTGCAAAATGAGAGCAGAAGTGCTTTGAAGTACCTTGAGAGTCAGTTCTTCCCCCCTTTTCTCATGTTCCAAGAATCTGCAAAGCCAAAAAATACAAAATAGATAATAAGGCGACTTCAAAGCGTCTATATGACATAAGTACCAGAACTTCCAAAAAAACTAGGCCTAGACGAGAGAAACACCAAGACTCTTGTGAATATTCTTTAGCTTTTTCACAAGGGAAAGGAGATCCACTCTTCATATTGACCAATGACAAAGGTAATAAAGAGTTGAAAATGCAGATCAGATTGTCAAACAGATTCAACCAAAAGCTACATGGGGAAGAAGGGAATGACCAATGATGGCACAGCAGGAGGGAAACGAGAGAAAGAAAACTAACAAGAGCAAGATATCGTCAAAACATTTGAATGAAAGACTTACTGCAGATGGAGCTTCTTGTTTTCTTGACCGAAGGTATCAGCTTCCCTATTTTTTAACTCACTTGCTGACACTGCAGTGGGCTACAGGAAAGCGTGAAAATTATTAGCAGCTAACTCGAACATGATAAATATGACTTAACCAGGAAAAGTGGTGAGAATAGCAGACTAATGTCAGCACAATTAGTAAGCGTTCCCTATTCTGTCTACAAAAGAAAAGCCAATATCAGATCGGTAAGAGTTACTGTAGCAAATGTGGAATCAAGGGAAACAAGTACTCGCCACCAATTGGAACAAATGCGAGGAAAGCTATTAGTCTTTTTGTTATGATGCTAAAATACGAGGAAGGCTATCCTAAGCTGGTGTGCAGAAGACAGCCTAGAATACAAAAGTTCCAGTTCAGCATAATCCAACAACCATAATAACAGATTGCATGCACTGGAACGCTATGTAATCCATCAAATCAAGCCCATAACACAAAATTGGCCTAATGAAATAACAGAGGCTGACGTGTTTAATCAAGATTGCAAGAGTACAGTCTTTCAAGATAGCGTAACTTAACAAACAATCCCACTAAGACACCAACCACAATATCCATCCAGAAGCTTAAAAAATGATGTTTCATAGCATTAAACATTCAATTGTATTTTTATGCAGCTTAGAGTCAAGGGTTGAAACTGCCAATCCAGGAACCATAATTCTGCACACTAAAGGGTTTTTCGAGCACAAGTTGTGAATTTTAAGCCCAAAATCCTGTTTGTTCTCACACCTGTAGAAATGTTGTAATTATATTTCATATTACTGAGCTTGATACAATTTGGTGATTCAGAACAGCTTCATCTGGCAACAGGGAGCTCCAGTTGTCATTTTCACAAGTAGATTAACTCCAGTTTATACTATGTGTATTAGATATGCAAGAAGATTCCAACATCATCAGAACATTTCTCATTTTTAAGCTGTACTAAGCTGTACAATCAATAACATTAATTTTTATAGTAATATCTATTATTCCCTCTCCATCTTCCACAGACACACACACATACAGAATAACATGACCAATTTATCCTCCAAAAAGAACCCAAATTTATCAATCTGTTGATGTAGTTATGATAACCTGTTCATACAGTATCATTTTGCAAAGTTATCATCCATCTCAGACAGGCAACACGAGCAAGTAGAATTGAATTTTCCATTTAGTTTCTTTGAATTACCACCAGAACTACAATAAGCAACATAAACTGTCGATGTATTTCTGTTAAACTCTTTATACATGATCATTTTGCAAAGTTATCATCCATCTCAATTTCTTCGGACAGGCAACATGAGCAAATAAAGTTGCATTTTCCATTTAATTGCTTTGGATATCATATCACCAGAACTATAATAGGCAACCGAATTTTTTATGCAGATGGCATTAAATTCCCTCCTGATTAACATAATTTGGGAGGCACACAATGGAAACAAAAAGAAACAGTACATACAAGAATTTCCTGGTTGTGCAACATGGCATTGTCTCCACTTCCAACCTTTCTTCTCACCCTTTGAGGTTCTGCTAGATGATTCTTCTCTTTCCTTTTGAAGTGAGCACCTGTGCAATTCCAATGAAAGATATGATACTTGTCTATAAGGTAAAATTGAAACCCAGAGGTCAAGTGTTTTGTGAGTTTCAGCTTATTGTTAGTTACCATGAATAGCAGACTCATCTTTACTTAATAGAACAGGTTGGTACGACCCGTGAAGTTTTTCCGGATCAGATGTAGCCTTAGAGGGAACTGTCCTATTTTTCTTTTTAGGCTGATACCCAATGAGTTCACAATGATAGTCCCTACAAAAATCAGAAGTGTATGGTAGATTGAATCATTCAGGAAAACATTAAGTACTCATTCATGCATTCACACAATAACATGGGTGCAAAATTTGATTGCAGTATCATCATTGGGAATACTCTATATAACATGAGGAAACAGAAAAACAACAAAAGAAGACCTAGGGGATGGTTCAATGGATCTACCTGTAAACCCACAATAGTATGATTTTCCCCCCAGCCAACCCCCAAAAAACGACTTAGTGATCTCTAGGAGCCAAGCCTAACACTTCTTAAAAAAACAATGCCGAAAGAAAAATCCAAAAGTGCCACCTTCAACATTTTATTGCAATATGCTCTCTTTGGAAAATAAGTTACATAGAAAAGAGATAGATGGCCACCTACTTGCTACCATCAAAGAAAATAACTTACAAGCCTTTGAAATAGAAGAATAGCATACCAGTATTCCCATGTCATCTCTTTTAAACGGCTTTCAAGCTTTTGAAAGACTGGAGTTTTCTCGAAATCCTGTTTATTGTGTGTTGGCTCAATAAAATTTGCTTCTAAAACACCTACGAAGGAAGCAAGTCATGTAACACCTGCTTAATATAATATCAAATGTGTATACCTATCTTAAAATGGCAAGATGTGTATAGGATGCTTACCAACAACACCTCTGCCTCTACTGTCAGAATAGCTAACCACGTGCCAAAATGGCTGCAAAAGAACGTATGGCAGGGAATGAAAATTTTGTTATATATACCAGATTGAGAAATATGAAAACACAAGGCCAGGTATCCTTTAAGTGGCAAAGGAAAAAGAAAAGTGGCCTACTATAATAAAGGAATAAGGCTTGGATAAAAAAAAAATGTTGTTTACGCTTGAATGCACAATTAAATGCCACTCTCCAAGAAGTTATATCATTCTGACAAAGGGACAAAAATACCATCCAAAAGATAGAATGACCACAATTCTTAAATGCTCCATTTCAAAAGGAGATACTAACACAATAAAACTGAAAAGAAAAGGTTAACACCTTTCTAAAATGTACTCCAAGAAAACCAGACATAGTGGTTGAATGAAAACAAAAAGGAGATATAAACAAAAGATAACATGTTTTAGCAAAATCAGAGTTAATAAGCCATGCAGATTTACCAGCATATAGTGTTGATTTAAGTATCTAATGAGTAAGTTAAAAACGCAGACATGTGTAAGAAACACTATCCTAAGCAGAATAATCATCAAAAGCAGCAGAAGTAGAATTGGAAAATAGAGCAAAAAAAGTAAATCAACAATGCAGAGTATCATTCACATGCTCACATGGATTGATATGTAACTTACTGCCTAAAAAGCCAGGTTCAATTACCTGACAAGAATCCTAAAATTAGGAGATTTATACTAACCAAGAACATGAGTTAGAAGCCACCTATCTTAAACAGTTGAATGGCGTAGAAATGATGAATCAACTATGTATTCAGCCAAATTTAACTTTCTCAAATTGAGAATAATTCAAGCTGGGCACGAATAAGTTTAAATATTCAACCTCCTAATGTTAACCCAGTCTAAAACACTATAAAACAAAGTTACCTCTATGTTGCAAAATCTACAATCATAATCTAACGTTTTATTCCCAAGTACTTCACATCCTAGAATCTGTAGATCACAATGCTGAAATACGAATTTTTTCATTTCACAAAATAAATTAAATAAGATAATTCCAATCATTACGAGCTTTTTTTTTCGTCAGCTTTCCACAGGCCTAGGTTCAATGGCTAATGCTTTTTAAAAATATTGGAAACGAAGTAAAGTGCTTCCCCATAAGAATGTCATTCATGAATGCAGCTAGTCCTACTTATATTGCTGAAGGCAGGTTTCAGATATCAGCAATAAACAAACGGAAGACAGACATATGTCCAAAGCAGTACATGTTCAACATGGACAACAACAACAACTAACACAATAAGTAATACTCTGATTAGATGCTCCACAAGGATGAGTCAAGAAACAGAAATCTGAAGCACCCTACAATGAACCCTAGTTAAGGCCCGCACGCTAAAATGCCCACTTTCATGCCACTTTGAGGTCATTATGATCAAGATAATTGCTTTTACAAATTAATTGGAAACTTAGTATAATGAAGATTAGCTGAAGTTCTAGTTTAAATGATATTAACGTGACAAATTCTCTAGCAACAAACCTTTTTGATGCAGTTTCAACTCGAGCATACCGCTGAGAAAAATTAATGCTGTTAAATGGAGCTAGCACATAACTCAAAAAGACATAAGCTATCTTTTTCCAATATTTGAGTAATTTTAGAATCCTACCAATGTTTTACTTTGTAGTTTTTTTGTGGTATCTCAAGAAACTTACGACTGGTGAAATTTCTCAGAAAGAAATAAGAAATGGACATACAATATAAACCACAATTGGCAAAATTATATCCTAGGTGTCTTCACAACACTCAAGTAAATTACCAACACTTGCACCACACAATAATTTTTAGACCACCAGTTCACCCTAGACTGATACTATCCTATAGAATTACATTTTTACCTTGCTTTAAACTAATGGATATGACGACACCCTAGGATAAAATACTTCCATATTGATCTCTTTCATGGTAACAGATTTGTCAAAAATGCTATTTCCTCTCCCTATTTGGAATTGATAGCTAAACTCCTTTTTTTCTCATTCATCTGAACCTTCTCATTTCTTTTTGAGAAAAAAATGAGTTTAATGTTTTGATCTGTAAAGTCAACAAATAAAATATTTAAATTACACAGAGTTCAAAGTGTAGTGATAGCACTCTTATAAAACACCATTTATATGACATTCAATTCATAATGAAGACCTGGCCAAGTAAGTGGCCATTTTGATATATGCTGGACAGATTTTATTAGGTCACCAATCATGTGCCTCCACCAAACTTGAGTGAAATACCATCATAGAATGAACAGTATGAGGATGATCCACCACCTAAAGTACACCCCTTTCCCCTTTTTACATATAAGTAGATGAATCACACATATACTGACATAGTGTTGTCAATATAGACAAGAAATACCACCCTACATTTGACAAAAAACATGTTAAATCAGAATGCCCCAATTAGAGAGAGACAAACATCAATGCAGACATGAAAATGAAAACGCTAAACTATCGTCAGAGAAACTAATGCCTCTTGTCACTGAAACAATTCTGAATAATGCAAGTTAGAGGGCAAAGAAGTATTTAATACATATAACAAGAATAGAAGGCAGATGTAACTTCAGATAGCAATTGAAGATTTTCCTTTAAGATTTTGAACAAGAAGAACACTATTAGTATGGCATGTACAACTTGGGCTTGGTGCATGTATTCATGTGCAAGTGTCTAGTGATTAATGTCAAAATGACAACCCAAAATTTTTAGCCAAACCTCCAGTTTTAATGGGCTTTTTGGTAAAAAACGGCAAAGTCCAAAAACCCGTTCATTTTGACTTTTTTGTGCCGTTTTTTTCGCTCACCCTTATTATGAACATGAACTCTAAAACCCGTTCATTTTGACTTGTTTTGTTCCGTTTTTTTCGCTCTCCCTTATTATGAACATGAATTCTACCAATTCAGATGTTTAAGTTCCAACTGATATCCAATAAGAACTTGTCAAAAGGCAGTGAGCTTCATTTTAAACGTTTATAATGGACACACAGTGAAGTTTCGTGAACTGTTCTTGTCTCTTATTTTCTCTGGCACACACAAAAGGAAATCAGATGTGCCTTCTCCGACTTGCTTTCTTTTTCGAAGTCCTCTAGGTGTCAACACACTTGAAGAAGCAAAGCTATTCTACCCTTCCATTCTTAGTCTTACATCCCCAGTACTCTATTAGATGAACAAATAAAGGTTCCTAGGAGAATCTTTTCATATCAGGGTATCTTTGAGCAGAAAATTTGAGAGTGTCAAATGATGCACATCAAATGATAGCAAAAATCTTCAAATGAACTTATCAAGCAAAACTCACCAATATTAGGCGGTTCTTGTGGTAAACATTGAAACCGTGTATATTTACATGTGGAGCTTCCTTCAAAAACCCGATTGCTGTAACAACTTTTCCCTGAAATCAGCAAAGCAAAATTGTAATCCTTAACGCTTACACTTACGGATGACATAGAATGCTCTGACCTGTAATAAATTGTCGAAATATTTACAGCTTTGAACTAGACATGAGAATTGTGTTTACCTAATAGACCACATATTACAGGTCACAGTTTTTGCTAACTTGACATGTATATGCAAGGGAATGTAGGTACTAATCAAACGATTGAAAAGTGGGATGAGGTAGAGGTTACAAACTAACATTCTGATAATAATTAAACTTGATATCATAATTTTAGCAGGATACAACAATATGATTGTTTAGTAAGGAGAATGCTTCCTCTCAACTTTTGAAATGTCTCCACATGATCTCATGCAACTAGTGTAACAGCTGCATTACTGATATTAAACATTTAAAGAATCAACATAAATCATTGTAGTCCCACAGAGTATGTCAAAGTCCACAAACAAATTAAAAAGGAGAATACAGATATCATAATCTGAAGAAGAAAAGACGTTGCAGAAACTTTCATTTAACCTCCATACTTACACCAGTATAAGGTTTGTATAAGATGAATTCTGGACGCATGAGATCACTGGCAATATTATGATACTCAACAACTTGTCCACGCAACACTATACAAAAGTTCTCGGGGACTCGTAAATACAAGATTGACAAGTATGCCTGTGAATTTTAGAGAAAGAAAGCATTGTAATCATAATATATTCACTCTAAGAGAAGAAACCAGACTACAGGACAATTTTTTTCCTTTTTCTGTTATTGGTTCAGGATAGTTTGGAGGGGAGGGGAGGGGATGAGGTGGGTTAAGGACATCAGAAAAGATAACTACTCATTATTACTAAACAATTGAGCTTACACGAAGCGAAAAACGAAGACGGTTAGCAAGATGCTCGTCACTAATTGCCGTCCTGGAACCATTTTTCTCATTCTTATTTGCCTCTCCAAAAATACGAATATCCTGTAAAAATTGTTCATTTTTAAGAAGAGATACCACTAAGAAATATTGTAGTTCAATAATGACATATATAAAGAGAAAAATAAAGTAGGACCAGAGGATCTGATTCAAGGTCGAGCTCCATCTTGCCATCATCCGCATCCCATAAGTTATAAATCACGATCTTTGTGCCATGATGACCAACTTCATCAAACTTTCCAATCAATTGGAGGGAAAATAGAAACTTAGCAATGATTAACAGAAATAAAAGAAACTAAGACTCAATTTCAACCTTAAAAGAAGATTCCTGGCTAGGAACACCTCAATCCTAAAGATAAAGAAAAAGTGATAGGCAGAACATATTAAAGACCCTACTGATACAAATTTAGAATTATTAGCGACAAAAAGCTTGCTCGTTTCAAGGTTCCACTCACTTGCTTCAGAAGCTCTGTTTCTGTTGAATATGGAGACCAACGCAACAACATCGAAAGATTATTTGTATATTGTTGTGTATTATTTAATGTTTTCCACAGATCACCTTGGGTACTGAATTCATAATCAACCTGCATTAACAACTCATCAGCACAAGTGAGTGCTACTTAAAATACAACATTAGCTCACTAACAGGAATGTTGTAATACCTATTAGCACTATCATAACTTGTCATTTTTTTAACAAAATTGAAAGGTACAGAGCAATCAGATATCCTATTCTTGTTCTCTTCATCAGCCCCACTCATTTTATGTACTTCCTCTCTTCCCTTTCTTCTTTTCCTTCCTCTCAATAATAGTTCAGCAATAAGAGTAACTTCTAACTTTGAAAATATCAAGTATAAACTCAACAGAGTCTCACTCCGTGAACACTGAAAATAAGCATATCTTCCGGAAGACTGCTAGGAAATCAAACAAATCTAATACTTTTCCCTGATGCACATGCATACACTCAGATGATATATTCAGCTCCAGTGATAGAAATATGTGATAGATGAGTAAAGCATCTAGGTTAGTTTTTTCATCAAAAAACAATTATCACCCAGCATGTTTTACTACATTTATTCAAGGTAACAAGCATCCGAGCACAGTTGTTTAAACAAAATATAAAATGGAGTATTGAATCTGCTTATCCCATATGTGCATTATATTTGATTGAGAGATTGTAAGTGTAACTCTAATGAATAACAGTTTTTTTTTTTTTTTTTCTCTAATGAATAACAGTTGATGCAAAGCAAGTCATGTGAGAATACAAGGAAATTGACGAATGTTGCTTAACCATTCAAGAGTATCAGACGGTTTATATTAAATAATATACTATTGGGCATGATTCACAGATAAAGCTGCACAGCAGATAAGAGAAACTGAAACCTCACCATTGGTACCACTATCCGGTCATGGGCGGTTCGCATCAAAAATGTATAAGATAGAAGCCCAATGCTTTGTGTTGATTTCCTGAACAATTTAATAAATGGAAGATTAAACCAGCAGCATGTAACAAATAGTTCAGTTACACAATATGATCTCAAATAATGACCAAATAGAACACATTGTACGGAATTAGCAGTGTTGAAGACAATTTTTTATAACAATATGGAGCACAATAGAAGGTTCAAAATTTACGGAGAAGTGTCAATCAAGAAAACTTGTGCGGTGCCTATAGAGGTCCTTACTGGGGATTCGCCAAGCACCATTGAGAAATCAATAGGATCAACCCAAATAGAAGAGAAATGAGATAAAGGAATATAGTAAAAATCGATTTATTATCCATGCACAAAAGCCATTAAATTTCTTTTCCTGGTCTATAAACCCTGTAAAGTAATAGATTAAGAGATTACAGGAGGAGAAACTTCACTATTTGCTCCTAATTGCTCAAACTTCTACCCTTATTGCAGTATTTCCCTTCCAAATGCCCCTCTCCTACTTGAGATTTGCAAAGGGAAAAAAAAACAAAAAAATTAGAAAACAGACTTTGACAGAAGAAAAGTGTTCTTCCAATGTGCACTTTGGCATCAGATGCAATCTGGTAATCAATCTTTCATCTTATGAGGCATCCAATTAGTTGATTTGAACATGTCCTCCAGTACCAAGCACATCTAAGTGACATTACATTGACACACACAAAGAGTTACATGTAATCTTAAATGCATATAAATAGTTTGGCAACAACAGAAAATTAGGAAGCACCACTAAGAAAGGTAGAAAGTTTAATCAAGGTCATACTTTTTGTCTAACTCGTTCTTCTTACAACGGCTGAAAACTATAACATCTGCCCCAAGCCTCATAGAACTGGTTTTAAAGCCATTTCCATCTGAAAGGAATAAGTTATTAAGAGAACAAAAGGAGATGTAAGGAAATTGACAAGCGATCACAAGATATCCTTACACTTTCCAATAGCTGAATTTGACTTCCTATCTGAAAAGCCAAAACTCAGGCAGCGACGCATTGCTTCGGGATCCATTCCACCACCATCATCTCAATACCAAAAAAATCAAGTTTCAAATATGTTATTGCTTCATAAAAAGGGTGCAATACCAATTGGAAGGATAGTGAAATAGTTGGTGGGAGCTGGGAAGTATGGCATACCTTGTATGACCAAAGCAGAACTTCCATTCCTTGGATTTATTGTTCTATCAACAATGGCAAAAGTGGCCCCATTTTGTATCTAGCCGGTAGACGTGACAAGAAGGGCAAAACGAATCAAATTAATGTCACAGCATGAATGTAAAATTTCTGGTTTCTCATGAAATAACTTAAAACTTTGTACCACCCCCCTCAACCAAATTCTTAGGTGGTAAGACAAACTTCAACTTCATGCCTTTCAATAATCAGATCTTATACAATATCGAACAATCAAAAATCCCACAATCCTGGAACAGTTGCTCCTCCATCACCCAACATTATGCATTCTCTCTAATTTAGTTATTCTGGAAATAGACGTTTGCTTCTCAACAATGGTGAGAAGTTTTGGACAAAAAGGTGCATCACAAAAATTATACT
The DNA here is from genome assembly GCA_016586305.1 of Ophiorrhiza pumila. Classification (NCBI taxonomy): domain Eukaryota; kingdom Viridiplantae; phylum Streptophyta; class Magnoliopsida; order Gentianales; family Rubiaceae; genus Ophiorrhiza; species Ophiorrhiza pumila. The sequence goes on from BLIW01000004.1 coordinate 10,439,591, forward strand.
TGTTTGGCCAAGAAAGCATAAACTGATATCGCAAAATATTTTCACAAACTGAACATAAGAGATGCACCTTAGGTAATTCCAATCACAAACGAAAAATAGAAATCAAAACAACAAAGCATCCCATAATTGCCAAACTATCCCAGGAGCAAGATGTGTTAAAAGTATTTAGAATCAAGCATCAAGAAACCTTAAACTAGCAATTAAGAAGATTAGTTTGAGACAGGAGACAAAAAGAGATGAAAATTTGGATTACTCGTAGAAATTTACCTCATCAATAGTATTGTCAAGCAGCTCTGCAATTGCTGTAAACATGAGGAACACAATAAAACAGGTATAAGAAATCATAACAGAAATATTTGACATAAAGTTGATTACCTATCCTCAAACACCATGACACCACACCAATAATGAATATGAGCTGCACATACCACCAAATGCCCATTTATGTGAAGTAGCATTGGAGTGGAGGAATTTTGGGTGAATATGCAGATAATTTGTGCCTTCTGTCCAAACCAAAAAATAATAATAATAATGTCAATTGCATTATATTGCATCTATCAACGCATGTTTACTAGGATTAGAATAATGATGTTACATAGAGAGATCACCGGACAAGTCCAAGCTGTAGAATAAATATCATTAAAGCTGAAAGTTTGTTAAGCCTAACCCAAATCTATTAATATTCACCATGTCATTATAGGACTCAATCCGTTCAAAATTTAAAATAATACAAATATTTCAAAAAGAGAGAGGTTGAAGCAGAATACTTTGAAGGCTTGGTTTAAGAGAAAGCCCATCATTGTAGTTTCCAGCTTTCCAGAACTGGCGGCAAAGTGGTGCCGAACATAATGGTGATGTAGAACAAAGGTTTGAGTCATCAACCGGAGATTGTTCTTGATCAACAGCACTAGTGCCAGTATGACCAGTAGTTAAAGAGCTTGAACTTCTATTTTCTTCAGATACTTTTTCTACAAAACAGAGCTTGGATGCTTGAGGGACCAATTTAACACACTCCTCCCTCATTGATTTTCCAAACAAGCGTGTCTCGAGATCAATTGCTTTTAAATCTACAACCTAAAATGTCTGCTTACACAAAAGAGACAGATGTTTTGATATCATTGTAAAGTGTAAAAAGCTACAAAATAGGTAAATTGAACAATGGGGGTAAAAACAGGGTAAGCACAAATATATAAAAATATAAGTGTGTTTAGGGATAAGAAAACTTTCCACTTGGGGATAAACAAAGGACCATTTGGAATCAAATTTCAGCATTATATTTGCATATCAGAATCTCAAAACTTCAACTCCATGATCGACCAAGGGAAAATTGAACACTCAGATCAAATAACCCATGATTCACCACTAAATTCAGCATTTTAGTTACCATGACAATTCAGATTTTGCACCATCCAAATATCATTGAATGATGTGATATTATTTGATGGAGCTAACTTTGTAAGATATATATCACCATGATAAAATCAAAGCTATGCTCGAATCATCTGTTGTAAGTTTATATAACTTATAACAACAACTAAGCCTTTATCTCACTATGTGGGGTCGGCTGCATGGATCATAGTTCGCCATCGTATTCTTTCCACACACATGTTTTCATTTATATTTAAGTATATCATATTTTTTTTGTCGTTTCTTTCCAATTCATTTTAGGTATCCCCCTTCCCCTTTTAATTTGAGTTGATGTTTCTCTATTTTCTACACGCCGCACTAGTGCATCTAGAGGTCTCCTATGCACATGTCCGAACCATCTAAAACATGTCTCTCATTTCCTCATCTATTGGAGCTACCCCCACTTTCTTTCTAATGCATTCATTATTTATTCTGTCCAATCTAGTATGTCCACATATCCATCTAATATTATCATTTCCGCTACCCTCATTTTTTGTTCATCCTCATATTTAGTAACCCAATATTCTGATTCATAAAACATCACTGGTTCTGTAGCTATTTTAGAAATCCTCCCTTCAATTTCAATGGTACCTTAGAATCACAAAGTACAGAGGATGCACTTCTCCATTTGTTCCAACCTGCTTGAATCCTATGTGTAACATCTTTCTCAATTTCCCCATTTTCTTTAATGAAAGATCCTAAATATTTAAAACTTTTAGATTCATTTAATTCATGCCCATCAATTTGCACATTTATCCTATTGTTACTTCTCTGGTTACTAAAGTGGCATTCCATATATTCAGTTTATCTCTATTTATGGTAAAATCTTTCGATTCTAGTGCTCCCCTCCAAGCTTCTAACTTAACGTTAAGTTTATTTAATTTAGATTTACGTAAATTGAAAGGATTGAAATCTATGTGGTATCGATACCAACTGTTTACAATGGACTTACGAGGAAAAGCATAAAGTAAAAATAAAAGTCAGTTGATTGGAAGAGAACCTAGCAATTAGCAAGATATCCATTGTAGACATGAAATAAACAAACTATAATTAATCTGAAAAGGCCTTCCCTAATGTACCACAATGAACACTAGATAGCTAATGGCCACCTACTAATCTACTTTTGTTTGCGGACAATTTTATACGTGTTGGTACTTTCGTTGCAGCTAAATCACTAAAATTGCTACTCTACATGTCAATGTCGTGTCATATCTAGTCAACCCATCTTTGTATCTTGTGTCCAAATTGAGCTTCTTAGCGTCTCTCTGATGAAGAAAGGTTAAAGATATCAAATAAGCTACTAATCCATCTACCAAACTTGTAAAAAAGATAGCAGTTCGAAGGGCACAGCAGGAATAAGTCATGACATGGAAATGGAACATTAAGAAGCAACATATTGTACCTAAAGAATCTCATCCAAAAGCTTCCTTCAGAATTTCAAAAATTCTTAAACTAAGGTTGCACTAATGTTGCGGGATCGAAAATCAAGAAATCCATCAAATGACAAATTCAAAACCTGGAATTCACATTTCATAATTTTTACTGCAAGCAACTTTTGCCCCCAAAAAAGATGCAGGAAATTTATCAAAACAATTGGGACAATAATGTAGAACATCGGAATTTGGCGTTGCACACGTTATGATGATCATTCATTATTGAGGAATTTGAAACCAATATGAATTCAAAGTTATTTTTTCCACAAAAAACAATAGGAACAGGATTAATGAACGGAATATCATTTGTGTTACAGGCTTGAAATCTCGAGAAAAAAAACTAGTGCTCTTAAACTTTATTTTTTAATTAACACAATATCATTTTAAAAACCATTGAAACAGCAGTTACAACAACAACAAAGGCTCATAGGCTGGAATGAAATTCTGAAAATGTCATTCCACCCAACTCAGTTTCTTTCTCATACCACCACTTGGCAGTACAAGTTAGAACACAAAGCATACTCATTGTCTAGTTTTTCATATTTTCCAAAGCCACAATAAAATAAAATATCAGTTAGTGTCACTAAACTAGTCTTGCTTAATTAAACAGCATAAGAAAAGTTGAAATTTGATACATTTTTATTTGCTACACAAGAATTGAGTAATATAAAGAAAGGTCAAATTGTTAAAATGGTCCCAGCAAAATCAATTTGATCCTAGTCACATATAAACTGCACCATTTTGGTTCATAAACTGAACAACAATCATCTTTCCAGCACAAAGGTCATTCCTGCATCACATGCACATAAATTGAGGTGAACTTTGAGGATTTTCTTGGACTAGGTTAATTTTGCACTGAGTAGAGTTCAACCTAAGTTTCTATTGGAGAAGGAGACAATTACTACGACTTTTTTAATGGATTTTCCCTTTATCTGACAGCAAAGGGATCATGAGATAATTGAATATACTTTTTTACCTCAAATTTTCTGCACACAGACATTACATCCTACACACTAGAAAGATGGCCAAAGAAAACATCGAGGTAAAACATGGTATTACTTCTTTCTAAATGCAAGGGATTAAACAAAAAAAAAAAAATTGAAATATAAGGGACCATCTTATACTAGAGATTTTATGTCAAGGAAGTCTACAATGGAAGCTATACATTTAATATGTAGATTATGGGAGTATTATAATGAGATAAAACAAGAATTTACATATGATATTTATCGATCGGAATATAGCGTGGCGAGTATTGGAAAAAAGAGGGGTAAGAGTATATAGAGTTATAAACAATATGTATAACGATATAATAACTTAAGGATGCTTGTAGGGACATCCGGTGAATTCTTGAATACTATAGGTTTACATAAGGGATCAACTTTAAACCCATACCTTTTTGCTTTAGAAATTGATAAGATTACTAAGCATAGACAATATAGTTTTAATCGATAAGACGAGAGAGGGAGTAAACGCGAAGTTAGAAGCCTAGAAGGACACAATAGAATTAAAGATTTTAATATAAGTAGAGGTAAAACTGAATATATGCAATGCCGCTTTAGTAACCATAGAAGTAACAATAATTATAAATGTGAAAATTGGTGGGCATGAATTAAACGCGTCTAAAATCTTTATATATTTAGGATCCATCATTGAAGAAAGTGAGGCAATTGATAAATATGTTACACAGGATTCAAGTAGGTTTGAACAAATGGAGAAGTGCGACCTCTATACTTTATGATCATAAAGTACCACTGAAATTGAAGAACAAATTACTTTATGGATCAGGATATTGGGCCTTGGGCGACAAAATATGAGCATGAACAAAAATAAGGGTAGCAGAAATGAGAATGTTAAGTAGGAAAACAGGACACACTAAACTAGATAGAATAAGTAATGAATGCATTAGAAAAAAAGTGGGTATAGCTCCAATAGATGAGAAAATGAGAGAAGCACGCTTAAAATGGTTTGACTATATGCACAAGAAATCTCTAGATGCCCCAATTCGTCGGGTAGAAAATGGAGAAACATTAACTCAAATTAAAATGGAGAGGGAGCAACCTAAAAAGAATTGAAAAGAAATGATTAAAAAAGATATAATATATTTATATACAAATGAAAACATGTGTGTAGATAGATTACAATGGCAAATTATAATCCATATAGTCAACCTTACATAGTGGGCTTATTTGGAGCTGTATGTTGTTGAAGGGACCATCTTAATAAGTTGTCCAGAGATACTATAGCTTCAAAAAATGAGATGACAGTAAAGTACGTGCATTTTCTAACAAATTGGATAAATCTGTAAAGGATGAGCTTTGCCACTTCTCATTGAAGTAACAAACACAAGAAGATAACCACTATGTGAGATCAGCTATATGGATCATATTTCTTAAGTTGATTGTTCCATTTCAGGCCATTTCAATGTGCTAATGAGCTGCAAGGATATGTTTCTTCTCATGGGAGATCGAAGTCAAATAAATCCTTAAATAACAAACAAACCAAATTTAAGGAAATTAGAAAGACGGAATTTTGACATTTGTTGTTGATCAAAGACAAGATTTTGAAAAAAATGCTTAGCACAAGATTTTACAAAGTAGAGGAAGAGGTTAGGGACACAAAACATCCAAATGGTATCAATGTTTATGATATTTTGAACTTGAAAGAAATAAACACAAAAATATTAACAATATGATATCTGAGCAATCTGTTTCTTCAAATTTCAGCAAAAAATAAATAAACACAACAATGAGAAATCTATAATTTGTCCTATTGTAACTAACCCTTGAACAAAGAACAAAGTTACTGCTGACTGAACTACTAAACTCTAAACCTAAGAACTGCATTTTCACCAAATCACAACAGGGATATGGCTAAAAATATACAAACCTTTATTTTCAGCAAGATGCAAGCTGAACAAGTTGGATAGGAGGAATTGCAACAAAAAGAAACCCAGCACTGATTACCTAAAGCAATTCAGAGCATCAAATTGCTTGCATGCAGCAAAATAATTGCCAAAATAAATTTCATTCTGAAGAAAATTGCAGTAAACACAACAAAATTGCAGAGAAGCAACCAACCATCAGCAATCCACAGGGCAAACTAATTTAAATATAAAAAAAAAAACACACAACCCATTACCCAAGAACATAAATGCCAACCAAAAAAACTGTTACTGAAAATGGAAAACAATTACCTCTCCAGAACTGAAACTCCAATTAATTTGCATGCTGGAAGAGGGAAGAAAAGGTTCGCCATTGAAGCTCACAACCACTACAATATTGAATCAAACCCAACAATATTTTTGCTTTTCCTTACCTTTAATAAAGAAGGAACAAACCCCTAAATTTGAATCTTTATTTTCAAATTTTTTCCCTTCACAATTTCTCTGGATTGTTTTTGTCAAGCAGAGATCTAAGCCATTTTTTAAACACAAAAAAAAAAAACAATTTGAGAAAATAACTTAAGGGCGTGTTTGGAAGGAAGGAAACAGAGGTAAAGGAAATCACCCAAAGGGATTGGAATTTTTGTGCTTGAATATTTTGAGAAAAAGGAACACGAGAAGATGAAAAGATGGGAGAATTAATAGTGGAAAAATTAACGGGCAACGCTTCACAATGTTATTATTAAATGGGGAACCATTTTAATATATTTATGTTTAATGACGTCAAAATAATTTTATTATTTAACATAATAATTAATAAAAGACTTTGTTATTCTTTTACCGATTGCACAATAAATGCCATCAAATCATAACTTTTTATTATCCTTTTATTATTGAAATACTTTAATTCAATTGCTAACTACTTTAAACCGTTCATTGTTAATTGTTGCATAATTATTATAGTTCGAACTATTTTACTCATATCAAACAATATTAAATTGTAGAATTAATTTTTTTTTAAATAGTCTTGCATGTAAAAATTGGTCAAACTAGTGTTACCTATCATAATTAATTTATGTGTTCTAAATTTTTAGTTACACTTTTCATGAACCCACTTTAAATTTTAATTTTTAAGATTTTTGTATTCATATGATACGATTTAACATTTTTTGACAATGAGTATATTTATGAGAAGAAACCTTTACGATTTGATAGTGTTTTTTTTTTTTTTTTTTTGAAGTTTTTTTTAACACAAACTCACATGCATTTATAGATTATATTGACACTAATTTTGGAATAAATTTTAGAACTTGAGGATGCTTTTAGATTTGCTTGGAAGTAGTATGACTTTTATGGCTACTAGAAGGAGATGAGATCTTATAGCCAACATTATCATGTTTTATCCTATTCAATATTAAAATGATGTGGTAAAATTTTACTCGTATTTGGTTAGGGTTTAATAATTGTAACTGATTTTACTTTTTAGCCCTTACTTTTTAGTGAAACTATGTCGTTTTAAATATTAGACGGAATAAAATTAGATAATTTTAAACAAAAGATCGGATCTCACTAAAAGTGCAACAATAATTGGAAGATGTATGTGCCCATAATTTTGGAACAATTCAAAAGCAAGTTTTGACCAAACAACTAAGAAGCAATGAAGTTGGAGAGGAAACAATTAATATGTGTTAAATAACTTGGCTTTTGTTGTGTGTTTTATGTACATATGTGATGATTTGAGAGGTTTTGTGCAGTTATATGTTTACAATATGAAAATGATCAAATGGTGTAAAAAGAGCAAAAACGATGGTAAATGAAGTGAAAAATGTCAAAAGGCAAATGAAGGAACCGAAAATGCATATTTGGCCAAATTAGGGTTTTGGCAGATTGGTTTTGCAAATTCATTTGAGCATAACTTCCTCAATACTAAACCAATTGATGAGATTTTGGATGTTCTGGAAAGCTCTTTGAGTTCCTTCAATTTTTATGTTTTAACTTTCTTCTAATTCTGTGTGTAAATATGAGAAACGAAAGCATCTTGATGATTGCTACTTCATGATTTAGTTATTGAATTCATATTGCCACAGTTGGTAGATTGTTAATAACTTGAGCTACAGACTTCCAATTAAGGAGATTCTTGATCCTATGAAAGCCAAGAGATAGATCTAGAACTCTTATGTTTACCATCGAGTCCAATTCAAATGTTAAGACACAAGAATTTTGCGTGCAAGTTGTTTGTTATTCTAAAACGGTGTCATCACACACTAGGCACTCGAAAAACTCTCGCGAGCATTTTCACAAACACCTCACGGGCACTCCACCACCGCACAGCACTAGCACTCACCTCACAGCACTCTCTCACAACACTCGCGCACAACCATATGACCTCGCCGCATACACTACGCGCACGCATGTGCGGCGAGCTCACCTCGCCGCACAAGCCTCTCGCACTGACACTCGCACACATGCACATCACTCTCGCACTCATGGCACCGCATCACTGCACACACCTCACCACACTTACGCATGCACACTCTAGCACACTAGCACTACTCAGTGCATCACTCGCATAAACACTCGCACACACACATTGCGGCGATGTCACCTCACCGCAATACTCTCGCACACACTCACTACAATATACGTACATATCTGCACATTTGCATTCAAATAATGCACACATCTCTCTTCACTCTTGCATTCCCATACTTCACACACTCATTATTCTTATGCACATATGCACTCACATGCACTTTACATACGATTCTTCACATGATGTTTGTTTTTCATCCAAGATTCAAAGCTTTCATAACATGTGTTCTTTCTTTCTTATTTCAGAATATCATAACATTTTTCACAAACACATCATTTCATCTCATCTCACTTCACTCATTTACTTCAGCTATCAATTACTCACTCGTTAACTCACAGCACTCAACATGACACACAAACACTCAACCCTCACAACACTCACACACTCGCACATTGCTGGCGAGACCTCGCCGCGAGGTCTCACCAACCAACACATTTGCCGGCGAGGTCTCGCCGCGAGACCTCGCCAGCAGAACATCACACGGCGAGACCTCGCCACGAGGTCTCACCACACACACACACTACACGGCGAGGTCTCGCCGCGAGACCTCGCCAGCATGATGCTCTTGGAGTGGATTTTGTTTGGCAATCTTGAAGGAATGGCAAAGTGTTGGGAGTTTTGTTTCACGAGTTTCAGTTTTGTGCACTGTTTTGAGTTGGTCATAACTCTCTCATCTTAGCTCCAAATTGGGTGATCCATATGGCTATGGAAAGCTAAGATAACGAGTTACAATTTTCATGTTTTAAGCTTTCCTTGATTCACAGCGTTTCATGGTCAAATTTTGGTTTGAAGCTGCAGCTTTGAGGTTTTGTGCTTGAGTTTCCAAAAAAATGGCTAAGTGTTGAAGGTTCTGAATTTCTGAATTTCCAGGCGGCTGAAGGCGTGGTGTGCTGTGGCGGAAAGGCGTGATTTCGAAGAAGCTGGATTTCTTGGAGGTTGGCAGAAACGCTGAAAGCGTGATGAGTCCAGGCTAGAAGGCGCGAGGCGACTCTGATTCTCCACCTGGAGTGCTGAGCAGTGAAGGCGTGACACTCAGAAGCCTGAAGGCGTGCTGGAGAACGAAGACACACAGAAGGCGTGTTCAGCAGAAGACTGAAGGCGCTGGAATGCTGAATAGATTCTTCAACTTCGAACTTTTCATATCTTAGGCTGATTTTTGGTTTTCTCTATTCAAGGGTACTTTTGTAATACTTTAGGTATTTTACGGTAGCGTATTAGTTACATTTTCACAGCTCTATATATAGGAGATGTAGCTAATGTGTAGGGGGACCCCGGAGACTATTATTCTCTATTCACATTTTATTTTCCATATCGTAACTGACTTTTGATTTTGAAGAGCAGGAAGTGTTCTTGAGATCTACTTTCTCTCTCTACTTTATCTCTCGAAGTTTGTTGCTTCAATTTGGATTCCGATCAAAGAAATGCTCTCATCATTATACATCTCCTAGAAATTGAGAAGAAAAGTGACAATCATCTCGGCATTTGGAAGCTTTTAAGACTCTTAATTGGTAAACTCTTCCAATTAATGATTATGGAATGTTTAAACTTCCCATTTGTTGATTGTGAAGCTGAAATAGAGATTCGTGGCTAATTGTATGATAATCTAGGATACTGAGGGTGAATGCTAGGTTGAAATTGTAATTGTGCAGTAGAACTAACAACCTAATATAAGAAATGAAAATTCTCAGCTATGAATTTGTAAAACTTGTTAAGTGCATGCTTTTGATCTGAATTTGATGAAATGAGATTTGATTGCGGTCGTCATGCTGAATTGAGTCTTCTTTTGTAAGATTTGGATGAAAATTATGAACAAGAACCCTGAGAATGCATGAGTTCTTAAACCTGTTTGAATTTGCACAGATCTTAAGGCTAGACCTCACCATAGGAAGTGTTGAGTCTGTATAATCCTGAGAACAAGGTGAGAAGAGATTCTCCTACTTAAATGATGAATTTACATGCTAGCATCGGGCCTCACCATGGGAGATTCTAGGTGTTCATGCCTGAGTAATTTGAGTGGGGAATTGAGACAGCTTGTTCACACTTCACCATCCTTAGGCCTGACCAGAGGATAGGATGGTGTCGAGAGACTAAAATTGTAGTGTAGTGACCATGCTAACTATAATTTCTGTTTCCAATTGTGATTCTCCTTATCTGTTTTGATTGTATGTTAGTAATACTGCATGTATGAGAAGTTGCATTCACCCGGAAGTAGCCTAGATTATCAGCTTAATTTTCTTGAGAACTTTGATTTTACTTCTTTGAGTCTTAAATTTAGTAATCAGTATTCTTTAGTCTTGTTATATTTTGGTGACATAATTGAGCATATCAAACTTCTTGAATCGACTATTTTCCTGAGGAACAAAATCTAGCTCACTGCTACTATATTAAGTGAAATTAGGATAAATTGACGAGCCACGACACTCGACATCAATTTTTGGCGCCGTTGCCGGGGAACTAGGCAAGGTTCTTGGAACTTTTGGTTGTTCTGTTCTTAGTTTGTGTGTTTTATTTCTTTGATTTAGTTACTTTGTTTGCTTAGTACCGGGTTTCTTGAATTGCACATTTTTACTCTTTACTGTGTGTTGTTTTACCTTCTTGTATTGGTTTGATTTACAGATTAAGCCATTTGTTCTGTTTCATTTGGCGTACTTGAGTGTTGAAATTTTACTTCTCTTGATTTGAGTTTATATTGCTGTTACCTACTGTTTCTGTTTGTGTATGCCCAGGTCTGTAAGATCTAGAGGAAATCCCGAATTTGAATTGGACCTTGAATTGGAAAGAACTCTAAGGATTCAAGCAAAGCAGAGAGATATGGCTGCACAAGGAGCACAAACACCGAGGTTTGGAGACCACTATGCAGTAAATTTTGACAATCGATTTGGTCATCAGGACATCGACGTGGAAAGTTACCACATTCCTCCACAAATCGTTTCAATGATCACCCAGGGCCAATTCTTCCAAGGTCTTGACAACGAGGATCCTAATGACCACCTTGATTGGTTTCTTGGGTTATGTAGCACTTTCAAGTTGCCAAGGGTCGACAGGGGTGAGGTTCACAGAATTTTGCTCCCCTTATCTCTGCATGGAAAGGCTAAACATTGGTTCAAAAGTATTGGGGGAGCAAATGCTGGAATGTCATTTGATGATCTACAGAAAAGGTTCTTGTCTAAGTACTTCCCTCCAACTAAGCTTGAAAAGAGAAGATTGGAAATTATGAATTTCCAACAGCAAGATAGTGAGTCATTTAGGGAAACTTGGGAGAGATTCAACGATTTGATTAGGCAATGCCCCAACCATGACTTGGGCCAGATTAGGGAATTAAATACCTTCTTCAAAGGCCTAACTCCTGAATCCTTTTTGATGGTTAAAGCTTGTGCTAATGGTGATGAGAATGAGCCGAATCCATGTCCATCGGTGCCAAAGTCAAATATGAAAGACTGAACAGATTCTGCCACATCCTGGTATTATAGACATATCTCTTTCGATATAACTCGGACAATTTGGTGCTTCAAGAAGCCATGGAACGATAAGAGATAGAGCTAACAACTTTCATGTTTTATGTTTTCCAAGAATTCTGACGGTATCATCGTGGAATATGGCTGCCAAAATGAGTGACGTGGATTCTGGCAGATTTCCATCTCGATTTCATGGACTATATTAAAGACCAAGATGGCGTGCTTGGGCTTTGCAACTTGGATCACGCCATTGTTTATTTTAGGATTTATTTTAAAGTTGTAATAATAGTTCCATTAACATTAATTAATGGGCTTTAATTTCGTTGTTTACTGATAAGTTCCATTACTTGTTCCAGAGTTGCCTTGCATGGTAATTAGGAAAGTAATTTCCTACTTTTTAGGAGTTTTTAGGAAAGTAGAGTTTCCTACATTTTAGGAGCTTGTCCTTGCAGGCTTCTAGAAGGACAAAATCGGTTCTTGTTTCCTTTTAAGTTAGGAAACTAGTTTGTTAGTTTCCAATTACAATTTGGAAAGTTAGAAGTCAAGTTGTACTTTGCAACTTTTAGGGTTTTATTTCCTTTTCCTTTTGGTAAAGCTGAAACCATTCTCTATATAAGAGAAAGCTTTGTAAACGTTTTTAACATAAGATTAATGAATGAAAGTTTAGCTTTGGCTGAAATTAAGATTAACACTTTTGTGTTGTCAAAACCTTGTTGAATTATTTAATTCACCATTGTAGAAGCTTTGGCATTTAGCGTGACTTAGGTGACTTCACCATTGTTCTTGATTTCGAGAACATCGCCAAATTGACAAAGTCATTGCATGAATTTTCGATTGAGTTGGAGTCGGTCCATTGTGTATTAAAAACGTCGGGGGTTGATTTACATTATCTTTTTGCGATTTTTGCCTTTGAATCCTTCCTACCAAGTTTGGGTGTGGTCTTGTTCGTGAATTTTGGTACAGCAACGGTCCAAAGGTTGTGTAATTTCGTGTGGTTGAGGACTTTCATCAGACACATTCCGTATCAATTGGTATCAGAGCATTAGGTGGTGTCTCAAATTCAGGTTTTGCGTCCTTTTGGTTCGTCTCTCGGTTTTCTTTGTTTCTTGTTGTCGTTCTAGCTATTTTTGTGCGTCGGTTTTGCTAATGTACTTGAACGTTGTTTCTTTCTGTTCATTGAGTCAATTTTCTGGAAGTAAATTGGGTGTCTAATTTCAGTCGCAACAGTCGTCATATATTCATGTCCTCAAAATACGCGATGCAAAATCTGCCCAAAAATCGTGTTAACTTTGCTTCGATTTTCGCATTTTGCGATTCGATTTCTTGCTGTTTTGTTTCGTCCTATTTGCTGCTGTTTTAGTGTCTTATTGCTGCAGTAAATTCGTGTCTTCCATGCTCTAAATTCAGCCACAATTTCGTCCATAAAATCATTAGAGTCTTGCTGAATTTTTTTCGTCAACCGAATTAGGGTTAGCTTTCTTGTTTTGCCGAATTCTTGTCTTGTTTTGTGTCATCTTTGCTGCTTGTTTTTTGCGTCTTTTCTTGTTGTTGATTCAGCATTGTTTTGTTATCATCATAGTGTTGAATTCCTTGTGTTGTCCTTGCTGTTTTACACGTCAAAAAAATTGTTAGGAAATTGTGTCAAACTAGGGTTTCTGGTAGAAATTTCCTAACTTCCTTGTTTCTTATCCGAATTTCATTCTTTCTTTTGTGTTAGATTCTTTATATTGTCTACCATATCTTGCATTTTGATCAAACTTTTGTTCCACTCGAAAAAGATAAGTTCTTGATAACTTTCTTGAACTTCTTGATTTTCTTGAAAATCCGAAGTGGTCAAAATTGGATTCTTGAGTTAGATTCTTGTTCCTTGTCTTTAATCTTGATTATCTTGTCAAAGTGGCATCTTTAAATTCTTAATATTTGGTGAGCTATTGTTAATTCTTGTTGGCTGAAAATTTTGAGGAAAAATAAGGTTAAGACAACCTTAAAAACATCCTAGGTTTGTTTGAGCAACATAAGACAAACAACCTTAAATCCTAGGATCTTGTCTTAAGAACCTTAAACTTTGTGAAATCCAAGGTTCTTGTCCGAATATAAAAAAAAAGGCCTTGCATAAAAAAAAAAAGAAGGCCCAATTACAAAAAAAAAATAAAAATCGGACCATTTAAAAAAAAAAAAACAGCCCAAGAAAAGAACTAAATTTCGTTCTTGTTTGTTCTTGAAATCACCTTATATTCAAAGTGCCATATCTTGATCAATACAACTCGGAATTAAGTGATTCAAATTGCATTTTCTTCGTCTTGAAATCTAGTTTCTGAATTTCATAGTTTCTGAAGATAAATCATTTTTAACCCACACGTGTTCTTAAATCTCTTGTGACGTGTTTTCTTTGAAAATTCTCTTGATTTGCTTGTGAAAGTTTATTGTGTGAAACTTGTTGATTGAGACTTGTTATCTTAATCATAGGACTTGGTAAGTCTTATTAGTCCCAAACAATTTATCATTTGAGAGTATTAGATAGGATAAACAAGAGAGAACACTACATAAATAGAGTGGAGAGTACCTACTATCTAATAGTGAGGAACCCGTGAGGATTGCTATTTCTTTTCTTGCGTTTTTCTTTACTAACTTGCAGGTACAAATGGAGGAATCAAAAAGTGATAAAACTATATCACAAGCCGAGCAAAAATTTGCTAATGAAGTACTTTTTGGTATGTTGCAAAAGATCAATCTCCGACTTGATAATTTGGAGTCGGCAACCAAAAGCTCCACATCGAGGAAGCTTAAGTTTGAAGATAATGATGAGTCCAATGATGATAGTGATGAGGAGGAGGAGACCATGAGTTCTTCTAAGAAAGGTGAAAAGTCAAAAATTTCAATTGCTTCTGTTAAGCTAACCATTCCTACTTTTCATGGCAAGGCAGATCCCGAGGCTTATTTTGATTGGGTTAGAGACCTAGATCACTTCTTTGAAGGCCATGACTATCCCGAGAAGGAGAAGTATCGACTTGCCTTCATGCACCTCAAGGATTATGCTAGTTTATGGTGGGATGAGGTAGTGAGGTCTAGACGTCAAGATGGTGAAAGACCAGTCAAGACTTGGAGTCAATTGAAAGAACTCATGAGGAAAAAGTATGTACCTTCTCATTATAACCGTGAGTTGAATCGGAAATTGCACTCTCTTGTGGAAGGAAATCAAACAGTGGAGGAGTACTACCATGAGATGGAATCTTTAATGATTAAGGCCAATGTTCAAGAAGATCCAGATTTCACTATTGAAAGGTTTCTTAGAGGTATGGGTTCCGAACTAGCTTACCATGTTGATTTGCAAAGTTATGTTGATATTAATGAGTTAGTTCATAAAGCCATAAAGATAGAAAAGCATCTCAAATCCAAGGGGCGATTCACACAATCACAACCACCATGGAGAAGAGATCAAAAGCCGAATGTGACAACTTTTACTCCTTCAACAAAGCCACCTCAAATCACCTCAAATCAGTCTTCAAGTGCACCACCTAATGTCCCAAAATCGGCGTCAACTTCTTCACAAAGGTTAAGGGATATTAGATGTTTTAAATGTCAAGGATATGGTCATTATCAATCAGATTGTCCAACTCTAAAAGTGATGATGCTTCTTCCTAATGGCGAAGTGGTAAGTGAAGATGATGATGATGATGTCGACATGCCACCACTTGAGGAGAAATACCAAAGTGAAGAAGGTGAAGAACTTGAAACATATGAGGTTGGTAATGGTCAATTTTCATTGGTTAATCGTCAAGTTCTTAGTACACAACCACAAATTGATGATTTGTCTCAAAGAGATAACATATTTCACACACGATGCATGGTACAAGGAAAAATTTGTAGTGTGATCATTGATAGTGGTAGTTGTACAAATGTGGCTAGTACTTTACTTGTTGAGAAATTGAAGTTGTCTTGCATAAAACATCCAAAACCTTATAAACTTCAATGGTTGAACAATTCTGCTGAAAGTAAAGTGAATAAACAAGTGAAATTTTCACTCACCATTGGAAAGTATGTTGATGAGATTTTATGTGATGTTGTTCCAATGGAAGCTTGCCATATTTTACTTGGTCGACCTTGGCAATTGATCGTGATGTACTTTATCATGCCAAGAAGAACTTTTACAGTTTTGACTTTGAGGGTAAGAAGTACAATCTTCGTGCTTTAACTCCATTCCAAGTTTTTGAAGATCAAGCTAGAATTGTTCAAGCTTGTAAAGAGATGAGTGCCGCCAAGGAGAAGAAAGTTCAAGAGCAACAAAGTGTAATAGCTAGTGCATCTTGTAATGGCCGAGCTTTAAGTCTTTTAAAGTCTTGTTATTTTACTTCTTCTAGCGAGTTTAAGAGAGGAATACTAGATAAGCAATCAATGTACTTACTTGATGATAGTGATCACCATTTGAATTGTTTGCTGCCTAGTACATATGTTTTGCAGGTTTTTGGAGTTCCTAAGAGTTTAATGGAGTTCGAAACAATCCAATCCGCCTTAGCTTGTTTCCCACAAGGTAAGCAAGGTAAGTTAGGTAAGTATGAAAGTTTCTTGATTGATTTCAATGGTTTAAATGTCAAGAACTTTGTTAATGTCAATGCTATTGATTTTCAAAGTTTGAATTCTGTTTTGACTCAATTTCAATATCTTTCATATACCTTTGAAACATTAGTTCGAAATTCTTTACCATGTGTTTTAAAATCCAATGATTTGTGTTTTGGAAAGCAACTTATTTCACATAATTCTTCAATAATAAATTCCTATTATTTTATATTGAATGAGTTTATGTATAGTTTCTTCACATGCTATGTTGCTTATCTAATACATGAATTATATTTTGAGCTTAATGATTATAATTTCGAACTACATCAATCCTTTGTATGCACTCATTCAAGTGTTAATTATATTAACTCTACTTGCTGGATTATTCATTCCTTTGATTATTTGTTTCGTGACTTTGCTCACATCCATCAAGTTCAAAGAGGTCCTTTGGTAACTCAACACTTGTATGGTAAGTTATCTCCGTTCCAACTTTCTTTTGAATTCCAAGAGGTAAAATTTTCTGTTTACAACTATTCAATAGATTGTTTACATTCTAGTCTTTGGAATTACACTCTCATATTTGATAACTTTTGCATGTTTTTAGAGGTCTTAATACGTTTATGTGATTTACACTTTCCCAAGGATGCATATATGTTTTCTTGTTATGAATTTTCGTGTCTTTATGATTATATTCATATATGTTTACATCCTTTGCTTACATTACATGTTCATAATGTAAATAAGGTGTTAATGGATGTTGTTAGTGAATTCGTCTTGGTTAGTTCTCTAATTAAGAACATTCGGTTTTCTGATTTGCATAAACTACATGATAGTTATTTGCATTATTGTTTTGAATTCATTAACTTCAACATTATGACTCATGCAAAATTTGTTAAGACTAATCATGCTATATGTATTTCGATTTTGCATACATATTCTGCCCGTTCTATTCTTTTGGTGAAAGGAAATTATTCTAAGTCTTGTTTTAGATTATTGTACTTTCTTTTACCTTATACATTTGTCGTGTTGTGGCAGGATATATATTCTTGTTGACCAAGATTGGCATCTTTCCAATTTTACTTGGCTCGAGTTTGCAATGAGTTCGTGATATTGGTGTTTGACCCTGGAGCTCAATTTCAAGATTCGAGGACTAATCCTTTTCGATGAGGGAGGGATTGATGAGAATGAGCCGAATCCATGTCCATGGTGCCAAAGTCAAATATGAAAGCTGAAAGATTCTGCCACATTCTGGCATTCTGGACATATCTCTTTCGATATAACTCGGAATTTGGTGCTTCAAGAATCCCTGGAACGATAAGAGATAGAGCTACAACTTTCATGTTTTATGTTTTCCAAGATTCTGACGGTATCATCGTGGAATATGGCTGCCAAAATGAGTGACGAGATTCTGGCAGATTTCCATCTCGAATTTCATGGACTATATTGAAGACCAAGATGGCGTGCTTGGGCTTTGCCAACTTTGGATCACGCCATTGTTTAATTTTAGGATTTATTTTAAGTTGTAATAATAAGTCCATTAACATTAATTAATTGGGCTTTAATTTCGTTGTTTAATAAGTCCATTACTTGTCCAATTGCCTTGCATGGTAATTAGGAAAGTAATTTCCTACTTTTTAGGAGTTTTTAGGAAAGTAGAGTTCCTACATTTTAGAAGCTTGTCCTTGCCCTTCTAGAAGGACAAATCGGTTCTTGTTTCCTTTTAAGTTTAGGAAACTAGTTTGTTAGTTTCCAATTACAATTTGGAAAGTTAGAAGTCAAGTTGTACTTTGCAACTTTTAGGGTTTTATTTCCTTTTCCTTTTGGTAAAGCTGAAACCATTCTCTATATAAAGAGAAGCTTTGTAAACGTTTTTAACATAAGATTAATGAATGAAAGTTTTAGCTTTGCTGAAATTAAGATTAACACTTTGTGTTGTCAAAACCTTGTTGAATTATTTAATTCACCATTGTAGAAGCTTTGCCTTTAGCGTGACCTTTAGGTGACTTCACCATTGTTCTTGATTTTGAGAACTCGCCAAATTGACAAAGTTCAATTGCATGAATTTTCATGAGTTGAGTCGAGTCCATTTGTATTAAAAACGTGGGGTTGATTTACTTCATCTTTTGCGTTTTTCCCTTTGAATTCCTTTCTGCCAAGTTTGTGTGTTGTCTTGTTCGTGAATTTTGGTGCAGCAACGGTCCAAAGGTTGTGGAATTCGTGTGGTTGAGGACTTCAATCCAAGACCATTCGTATCAGGCACTTAAGGACAAATCTGTGCCTGAGGTGCGTGAACTGTTTAACCAGATAGCTGAGAATGAATACCTTTTCCCAGAGACTAGAAAGCCACATGTCAGGAGACAAAGAGGAATTCTTGATGTAGATGAGGAGACTTCACTTAGTGCTAAGTTTGAAGCATTGGCCAAGCAGGTGCAAACTTTAAAGGCGACTCAAACCAAAGCCCCAGTACTTTTATGTGGACTATGCAAAGGGGAACATCACATGGATGAATGTGCAATCACTACTGAATCTATTCAGTATGTGAATAATTACAACAATAAGCCCCAATATGCTGGAAACTATTCTGGGAACAATTACAATGGAGGCAACAGACAATATGGTGGGAACCAAGGCAACTGGAATCAACAGCAGAACCAAGGAGGAAATTACTATCAAGGTAATGATCAAAGGAGAGCAACGAATCAACCACCTTCTGGTTTTGATAATCAGGCTAGCACATCAGAACAAAAGAAGCGAACTATGGAAGATATGTTTCAAAAGCTTATGGAAAAGATGGATAAGAACGAACAGAGATTTGGAGGTTTGGAGTCCACTGTGAAGCATCACGAAGCTACTCTGAAGAATATCGAGATGCAACTTGGTCAGCTGGCCAATGCTGTTCACCAGAGGCCAAAAGGAGCACTCCCGAGTGACATAGTACCAAATCCCAAGGGAAGAGAAGCATGCAATGCTATTACGTTGAGGAGTGAAAAATTGTTGCCTAGAAGCAAACATGCAGAAGACAAGAGTGGTGGCTTAGAGGAGGACCAAAAAGATGAAGCTGAGGAAGTTTTGGAACCTGAGAAGAATGTTGAGCAAGAGGAAAATAAGTCTAAGAGGAAGGAAATACCAGCAAGGGTGGGGAATGAGATTACAAAAAATTCCAATCCTTATAACTTCCCAGATTATGCTCCAAAAGCTCCATTTCCAGAAAGGAAGAAACCTTCACCTAAAAAGGGACCTCAATTCAATCGTTTCTTGGATATGATCAAACAAGTGAATGTCAATGTTCCTTTGTTAGATTTGGTGACAGCCATGCCTAAATATGCTAAGTATTTAAAGGATCTCATTTCAAACAAGGAGCAAATATTGAGATGTGAAGTTCCAATGATGCTATCAGAGTGCAGTCAAGCATGGATGGTTCACAAATTACCTCCAAAGCTTAAGGATCCAGGTAGCTGTACCATCCCTTGTAAGATTGGAACCAGATATTTTGCAAAAGCCCTCTGTGACCTTGGAGCTGGAATCAACCTGATGCCACTATCTATTGCAATAAATGTGGGCTTGAGTGGAAGGATTCGACCAGTTGCAGTGACACTACAGTTGGCAGATAGATCCTTGGTGACTCCTACAGGCTTGGTGGAGGATGTGTTAGTAAGTATTGATAAATTTACCTTGCTTGTTGATTTCATTATACTTGATATGGAAGAGGACCCTGAGGTCCCTCTTATTTTTGGAAGACCTTTTCTTGCTACTGGTGATGCTTTAATTGGTGTGAAAAACAAAACAGTCACGTTTAGGATTAATAATGAGGAAGTGGTTTTTGATGTAAACTATGCTATGAAGCAATCTCTAAATATGGAGTCTTGTTTTGCTATCAAAGCCATAACATGTTCTTCTTTGAATAATTTGAACAATATGCATGATTTCTCTGTTGTTGATGAGTTAAGTGTTTGTGAGGATGATTTTGATGGAATTGACTTAGATGATGAGGACAAGAAAATTATTTCTGAAATTGAGGATATTATTGAATGTTGCTATTTGGAAGAATTGATTTGTGAAATGCAAAGTGATATTGTGGAAGTTAAAATGCATAAAAATGTGAAGGAAAATGCACATGATTCGTTTATGTTGTCACATGTTTTGACTAATGAAATTTGTAATCCCACTGAGGAGAGGAAGGAAGAATTTCTTTGCAGGAATGAAAAGCTTTTACCTTCCATTGTGGTGGCACCAAAGCTTGAGTTGAAACCACTCCCACCTTATCTCAAATATGCTTTCTTGGGAGAAAATGAGACATTGCCAGTTGTTATATCTTCAAAACTTGAAGGTTGGCAAGAGGAAAAGCTTTTGGAAGTTTTGAGGAAACATAAGTTGGCTATTGGATGGACAATTGCTGATATAAAAGGCATAAGTCCAAGTTTATGTATGCACAAGATTTTGCTTGAGGAACATGCTGTGCCTGTACGGGATAGACAGAGAAGACTAAATCCTCAGATGATTGAAGTTGTGAAGAAAGAGGTTATCAAATTGCTTGACTTTGGGATGATTTTTCCAATTTCAGACAGTGAGTGGGTTAGTCCCGTTCAATGCATTCCGAAAAAAGGAGGGGTCACGGTTATAAAGAATGAGGCTAATGAATTTCTAGCAACAAGAGTGGTCAGTGCCTGGAGAGTTTGCATGGATTACAGGAAGCTAAATAAGGCAACTAGAAAAGACCATTTCCCTCTTCCATTCTTGGAACAATTATTGGATAGAATTGCTGGCTACCTTTTTTATTGCTTTTTGGATGGATACTCTGGTTACAACCAGATTGCAATTGATCCCAAGGACCAGGATAAGACAACCTTTACATGTCCCTTTGGCACATTTGCTTATAAAAGAATGCCATTCGGTTTATGCAACGCCCCGGCTATCTTCCAGAGATGTATGATGGCAATATTCCATGACATGATGGAATCAATTATTGAGATCTTCATGGACGACTTCTCTGTGTTTGGAATGACGTTCGATGGATGTTTGGAAAATTTGGCTAAGGTGTTGAGAAGGTGTGAAGAAACGAACCTGGTGTTGAATTGGGAAAAGTGTCAGTTCATGGTTCAAGAAGGTATTGTGTTAGGCCATAAAATTTCTCATGCTGGGATGGAGGTAGATCGAACTAAGATAGATGTCATCTCCAAACTTCCTCCACCTACCAATGTTAAGGGTATCAGAAGCTTTCTCGGACATGCTGGGTTTTATAGAAGGTTTATTAAGGATTTTTCAAAGATAGCTAGACCCTTGTGCAGCCTCTTGGAAAAAGATGTCAAATTTGAGTTTGGAGCTGAATGTGTTGAGGCATTTGAAACTTTGAAAACAAAATTGGTGGAAGCTCCTGTGATAGTTACCCCTCACTGGGGTGAACCTTTTGAAATTATGTGCGATACCAGTGATTATGCCTTAGCAGCTGTCTTAGGCTAGAGAAGAGACAAAGTATTTCACACTATCTATTATGCCAGCAGGCTATTGAATGAGGCCCAAATGAATTATACAACTACAGAAAAGGAAATGCTAGCAGTGGTCTTTGCATTTGATAAATTCCGTGCCTACCTTTTGGGGTCAAAGGTCATTATTCATACAGACCATGCGGCATTGAAGTATCTGCTTGCAAAGAAAGAGGCAAAACCACGTTTGATTAGGTGGGTTTTGTTGCTCCAGGAATTCGATGTGGAAATCAAAGATAGGAAAGGCTCAGAAAATGTTGTGGCAGATCACTTGTCAAGATTGGAGTCTCAAGAGCAAGATTCACCTGACGTTTTGGTGAAGGAGCATTTCCCTGATGAGCAGGTGTTCAAAGTGGTTGAAGGGACATTGCCTTGGTACGCTGAGATTGCAAATTTTGTGGTTGCTGACCAGATTCCATCTTATTATTCCAGTGATCAGAGAAAAAGACTGAGAAGTGATGCTAAATATTACTTCTGGGAAGACAATTCTTTATATAAAATATGCAGTGATCAAGTGATAAGAAAATGTGTCAAGGAAGAAGAAAAGGAGGACATCTTAAAGGCATGCCATGAAGGACCGTGTGGTGGTCATTTTGGATCAACTAGGACATGATTCAAAATTTTGCAATGTGGGTTTTATTGGCCACATATCTTCATGGATGCCAGAATTTGGGTTGGAAAATATGAGCGATGTCAACGAACTGGCAACATCTCTTCCAGAAATGAGATGCCCTTGAACAACATCTTGGAGGTAGAGATTTTTTATGTGTGGGGGATTGACTTCATGGGGCCATTCCCTAAGTCAAGAGGAATGGAGTACATCCTGGTGGCAGTAGATTATGTTTCTAAATGGGTGGAAGCTGTGGCTTTGGCTCACAACGATACCAAAAGTGTAACTACCTTCTTGAAGAAATACATCTTTAATAGGTTTGGAGCTCCCAGGGCTATAATAAGTGATGGAGGAACTCATTTCTGTAACAAGCTCTTCGAATCTTTGTTGGCCAAATATGGTGTTACTCACAAAGTTTCAACAGCTTACCATCCACAAACTTCTGGCCAAGCTGAAATTTCCAATCGGGAGATCAAGAGGGTTCTTGAAAAAGTGGTAAATCCAGGCAGGAAAGATTGGTCTTTGAAGTTAGATGATGCATTGTGGGCATACAGAACAGCTTACAAGACCCCAATTGGAGCTTCTCCTTTTCGATTGGTATTTGGTAAAGAGTGTCACTTGCCAGTGGAACTTGAACATAAGGCGTTTTGGGCTATTCAAACATTGAACATGAATCTGTCTGAGGCTCAATCAAAAAGAATGTTGGAATTGAATGAACTGGATGAATTCAGATTCAATGCTTACATGAGTGCCAAGATGTACAAGGAGAGGACTAAAAGAATTCATGATGCCAAGATTCAATCCAAGATTTTTGTTCCAGGGCAATTGGTATTGCTTTATAACTCTAAACTTAGATTGTTTCCTAGAAAATTGAAATCAAGGTGGAGTAGTCCTTTTAGAGTTGTTGATGTCAAACCTTACGGAGTGGTGGAAATCAAGAATGAAAAGAATGGCAATGTGTGGAAAGTGAATGGTCATCGTCTCAAGCCTTACTTAACTTCTCAGGACAAGGATAGCACTAATGTGGAACGAGATCCACATGAGCTATACCTTGATGATCCTATCATCTCTAATTGAGCTATGAAGCACGGTCGGACTGGGGACTGTAAACCAAGCGCTCCTGGGAGGCAACCCAGTGTTTTTTCCATTTTTTCTTTTCTTTTGTTTGGTTGGAACTAATTTTCTTTGTTAATTTTTAGTTTGTGTCGAATTTGGTTTCAAATTGTGGCAAAATCTTCGAACATAAATCAGGGTTATCCTTTGGCAGATTTGCATGAGGATGAGGATGGGCATTATTGCTAAAGCAGGCAATGAATCTTTGGTTTTCTATTCATTTTGGGTAAATGAGTGTATTTTTCTACAACTCAGGTAAAAGTTCTGATGGTAAGAATTAATTCTAGTCCCGTGAACTTGAGAGCATTATTAATGCATTGATGGTTTGGATGGTTTCAATAATAGAATAATGCGGACAATAAGCTCAGACAGGTAGGATTTCGTTTTTTCAGAATCATTCACATGCGTTTGTTGGGTAGCTAGATGGCAATTCTATATATTGAATACCGTTCTTTTGCATGATCATTACCCTTATTTACATTGTTGCTCTTATTAGACATTGTCCATTTCTTGATCATGGCTGATTATTATCCTCATCAGAATTCTTATGAATATGCTATATTTAGTGAAGATCCAGGAACTACTTCTTCCTCTTCTTCCTCTTCTAATGATGATGCGGTGGTGCTTGATGTTGAACCAGCTAATTTTCCTTATTTTATTAATGCTAATGCTGAGAATTTGTACCATGGTTTTAGCAATAGAGCTGTTATGATTGAGAGGCCATTCGAGGTTCCTTCCAGGAGATTTGAGGATGTGATCTTCAGGCAATCGTGGTCTCGTTTTGCACGAGCTTCAGTAGTAGTGAATATGGACATAGTTAGAGAATTTTATGCCAATTCACGGACTAATGGTGTTCACTCAGTGTTTGTAAGAGGGAAGTATTTGAGGGTCACCCGACACAGTATCAATATGCTCTATCGCCTTGATGATTTTCCTTGTAATACTTATTGTAGGTTGCTTCGGGCTGCCGATACTGATCGCTTGTTGGCTTCAGTGACTTTACCTGGTGCTAGATGGGTGAGGAATGCTCGACGCGAGGCTTTATATGTGCCTACCAGTGAAGTCACAGTCGAAGCAAAATTATGGTTAATGTTTATCAATTCCAGGCTTTTACCTACTGATCGTGCAGATATCGCATCTAGAGAACGCGTTCTTTTGATTTATGCTATTTTACATGATTTCTCTATTGATGTTGGGAAGTTGGTGTTGGAGTTCATCAGGCGAGCACAAAGAAGTGAATTTGGCCCAATGTACTTTCCAGCTTTGATAACAGCCATGGCTCGTGAGAAGGGTGTTGATATCACTTCAGCTGATAATCCTCAACATCCTCTTGGTCTTTTGGGACCTCTTCAATGGCCTGTGTTACAAGAGGAAGAAAGAATTGCAAGACTTTCTCGTGGCTTATAGGAAGAGGAACGCCAGGTTCTTTTGTCTTGATTGTTAGTATTTTCTCACGGGGACCGTGTCTTATGCAAGTGTGGGGGGAGATTTTGCCAAGATATCTTGATTATGGTTGTGGTTGGAAAATGTATGGTTACCATGATTATGTTTAAGGAGATTAATTGCCATGATTGAATTGAGTATAGTATTAGTAGTATTAGCATTTTGTGATTTTTGTTACTAGATAGGTTGTAATGTCTAAATTTTTGTTGTTTTCGGTATTTCGTGTTAATGAAATTTCTTCGTTGTGATGTTCGGATTTATTCATACATGCATTGATGAAGAGAATATCTGCACTTCTGAACCCTTCTGAACATGAATTCAATTTTCTGAAAAGCTGATAAAAATTGACGTAGAGATTGGATTGATATTGAGTCATGAATAGGAAATGGATATGAAATGAAAGGAAAAAGGCTGACATTTTGTTGGACGTTTATATGTGTTGCAGGATAAGTTCACATGCAAAATGTAGAAGTTGTTGGTTTTGTTTTGTTGTTCATGATGTTTGAGAACATTGAACACCTGAATTGAAAAGAGTAAGGGGAGCGTTGTAGTTGTTGCTTTGAATGATATGAATGCTTTAGTCTTGTCTTGTATTCATGTTGTGCAAGGAGAGTTGACCGAATTGAGTGTATGCAATAATGTTGATGTTGTAGTCTTGTGAGGAGTGAATGCATAAGAATTGGTAAAAGCTGAGAAGTTCACATGACTTGAATTATCAATCGAGTCCCACATTTTGAATGACTTGCTTGTTTGTAGTGTTTGGTGGAGAATTTTAATGTGGATGGTTCACATGACCGAATTGCTTGCTTGTTTAGGAGTGGTAAGTTGTTTTCACTTTATGTCTTGGTGGGTTTCATTGTTGGTCTTGGTCTATAAATGCCATTTAACATTTGTATAATGTGTAAGGCCAAGAAAGAACAAAACCATTTTTGTTGAGCTAAATATCATTTGTGGGAGCTTGTGCTGTATTCATCATCTTTCAATCTTCATTCTCTTCAAGAGTGTTTAGACTCTTCAATAAGAGATGGCCCCAAAGAATGACTCAATTTCTCAAAAGAGTATGGCTTCCAAGAAGGCAGCATCAACTAAAAAGGGTGAAAGTTCTAAGAAGGGAAAAGCAAAAAAACCTTTAGTTGAGGATTCAGATTCTGATTACTGCCCTGATGTTGATTTGCCACTCTTCGAGGATCCACCTGAATACACAGTACAATCCACCACTCCAAAGACAAGGAAAGGAGCATCAGGCCAGGAGCCATCTATATTTGTTAATGAGCAAGCTCAATAAAGATGGGAAGAAGGGATAGGCATGAAGAGATTGCATTTGGAAAGGGCGTTTGCAGTTGAAGGAGGGCCATTTCTAGAATTGATGGAATTCCATTGTTTTGACAAGAAGCTGACCAGTGCTCCGGGGTTATGCAATGCAAGTTTAGCACGGGAGTTTTATGCTAATGCCAAATTTCCAAATAAAGAAGGTGCATTTTATGTTCGGGGTAAATGGGTGCATATTTCGAGTGAGATAATCAACAGTCATCTGGGGACACCCAGTTTTTCTCATGATCCCTTGCCAATTACAGAGAACGACGATGAATATGATTTTGCATTATCAACAGAACTTGCCCTGCCAGGAGCAAAATGGGAGATGAATACAAGGGGGGGGCGTAAGCATATACGAGGGGAGTGGCTGAGGAGTGATGTTAAGATATGGCTGATGTTTGTATTATCTCGGCTTATGCCCAGCTCCCAATCCACCGAGGTGCTTCGAAGTAGATTGCATTTGATTTCAGCAATTCGAGGAAGGAAGCCAATTGATGTGGGGAGAAAGATTTATTCTCTTATTCAATCTAGAATTGCAATGGACATGCTGCTCTATATTTTCCGGTATTGCTTGAGGAACTCTGTATGGCTCAGGGAGTGGACACTGTAGTTGGGGATTGGCGAAGAAATTCGGGACCGATTGGAACATCCTTGTATATCAAGTATCAAGGAGAAGAGAGGGAGCTGCGAAAAGCGAAGCAAGCGGGCACCAAGAAATCAAAGAGCAAATCTGGACCTACACCTACTGAGGTAGATGAGGGATCTCAGATGTATGACTTTGGGACATGGCAAGGAGCAATTCAGGATTTTCAGCAGTCAATGGAAAATCGTTTCGAGAACATGGATGAGAGGCTACAAACTATTAAACATCGCTTCATGAACATAGATGAAAGGATGGAAAGGATGCACGACGGCATAGAGACTATGCATCAGGAATGGACAACTCATGCCTCGAGCATGGATCGCAGATTGGATGACATGACCACAGTAGCCCAGCAGTAATTTGAAGTGCTTTATCATAGGCAATGGTGCATGCAACAGGAGATCGATAGGAGCAACAAGATGACGGTCTATTATCATTCGGATGCAGGACCTCCAAAACCAACTCCAACTTCGGTACAGTTAGCTGCGATGCAGTCCCTTCCGTCATTACCTACATTTTGTAAAATTCCTTCTATGCTTTATACTCCCACATTCCTACCAAATCCGGGGTTTATACCTGCTACAAGATTTCCATTGTTAGCAACTGATCAAATTATTGAAGGACCAACTCACGGCCCTTTCAGTATGTGCATCAGCCCTTTGTTGCTCCCACATTTGCTACAGCATCATTGTCATCTACAGCGGCATTTGAATTCCCTTCTGCCTTTGCTCCATCATCGTTTGGTACTTCCTCATTTGTTACAGCACCATTGGATGGACAGTCTTTGCCATGTACAGCTGCGTTTGGATCTCCTTCTTCATCAGCTTCATCATCGTTTTCTCAGGGAGTTCCTCCTCCATCTTAGCCTATTACATTGAGGACAATGTTTAAATCAAGTGTGGGGGAGGGAATTTGTGTGATGTGTGCTGTGGTTGTTATGTTGATTGATATTCTGTGTGATGATTGAAATTTTTTTTTAATGCATGTGGGTGCTTAATATTGTTGAAAGGGGGGATACGGAGTTGGGAGTAATCTTGACGATATTTGGACTTCATGTTGATTGAGATGTTCTGAGTTGAAGTGAAGAATTTTGTGAAGTTGAAGTTTGGAATTTTTTCTGCTTTGATGAATTGTGAAGTGGTGCCTTGCTGAAATTTGAAGTGTTCTTTGGAAGATTGTTGCTAAGATGATTAGCTAGTGCCATAAAGATTGAATCGATAAGAGCTTTTGCGAAGTTTTTCTTATGAAGTTCGAGTGTGAAAGTATGTGAAGCGAAGTCGAGAATTTATGTGTGATGTTATCTTGTAGTGGAAAAGTTAAGTTTAAATAAATGGTGTAGTTTTCTTTTATTTGGGTAGTGATTGTACTAAATGAATGTTGAAAGTGTAGTGGGAGTGTAAGTCGTTGTAAGTTTTTTTTTCTAAGGGTAAAATGCTTTGTACTAGACTTTAGCTCTTTTGAAGTCTTGTTTGAATTTGTGGTTTATCAAGTGCTATTTTCATATGTTGCATGCGAAAGATGTTTTGATGTCCTTAACTCTAATCTTGATGAAAGTGGTACATTTTGTTGACTAAAGCCCGATGTTAATGTAAGATAGATATGCCATGCAAAAACTCAATAGACATAGGAGGTAATGTGTATGGATTCGTTTCTTTTTGTTATGCATTTATCTGGTGTCTCCAGAATTTGTGCATGTTTAGTCAATTTGGAATTCTTATGAACATGTGCTTGCACAAGAAATGATATGGTAGAAAAAGCCATATTGGCAACTGGGAAGGAAAAAGCCATAAGAACCTGGCATTCAAATTTGGAGAAAAAAGCCATAAAACCCAGGCATTATTTCAGTCATCAATATGTGAAGCAATTTTGCACCAATGTGCAGCACTAATGTGCAGAATAAGGGCAATGTCCCATAGAGTACCAATGTACGCATAGGTACCATTGATCTTGTGATTGCATGTTCATAAGGGTGTACAAGGAGATTGGCATGTATTGAATGGTATGTGAGACGAGCTAGATGGTGTATAGTAAGGGAATAGATGAAGTTCATGTTCCTCAGCACACACTTGCACGCATGACATTTTTTTCTTTATTCATCGTGCCTTGGTTGATAATTTGTGCTAAAAGTTGATAGCTTGGAATTGAGGATATGTTAAGAGTTTTTGATATTGCATGAAAAATTTGTTTTGATGAACTCAAATGAGAACAAGTTTGACAGAGGAATGAGGTCTAGTGTTAAGTGGTTTTGAAATGAGAGTTTTGTGTTAGTATGCTTGAGGACAAGCAAAAGTTAAAGTGTGGGGGAATTTGATAAGTTGGTTTTATACCAACTAATATGTGTTAAATAACTTGGCTTTTGTTGTGTGTTTTATGTACATATGTGATGATTTGAGAGGTTTTGTGCAGTTATATGTTTACAATATGAAAATGATCAAATGGTGTAAAAAGAGCAAAAACGATGGTAAATGAAGTGAAAAATGTCAAAAGGCAAATGAAGGAACCGAAAATGCATATTTGGCCAAATTAGGGTTTTGGCAGATTGGTTTTGCAAATTCATTTGAGCATAACTTCCTCAATACTAAACCAATTGATGAAATTTTGGATGTTCTGGAAAGCTCTTTGAGTTGCCTTCAATTTTTATGTTTTAACTTTCTTCTAATTCTGTGTGTAAATATGAGAAACGAAAGCATCTTGATGATTGCTACTTCATGATTTAGTTATTGAATTCATATTGCCACAGTTGGTAGATTGTTAATAACTTGAGCTACAGACTTCACAATTAAGGAGATTCTTGATCCTATGGAAAGCCAAGAGATAGATCTAAAACTCTTATGTTTACCATCGAGTCCAATTCAGATGTTAAGACACAAGAATTTTGTGTGCAAGTTGTTTGTTATTCTGAAACGGTGTCATCACACACTAGGCACTCGAAAATCTCTCGCGAGCATTTTCACAAACACCTCACGAGCACTCCACCACCGCACAGCACTAGCACTCACCTCACAGCACTCTCTCACAACACTCGCTCACAACCACATGCGGCGAGGTCACCTCGCCGCATACACTACGCGCATGCATGTGCGGCGAGCTCACCTCGCCGCACAAGCCTCTCGCACTGACACTCGCACACATGCACATCACTCTCGCACTCATGGCACCGCATCACTGCACACACCTCACCACACTTACGCATGCACACTCTCGCACGCTAGCACTACTCAGTGCATCACTCGCACACACACATTGCGGCGAGGTCACCTCGCCGCAATACTCTCGCACGCACTTTCTACAATATACGCACACATCTGCACATTTGCATTCAAATAATGCACACATCTCACTTCACTCTTGCATTCCCATACTTCACACACTCATTATTCTTATGCACATATGCACTCACATGCACTTTACATACGATTCTTCACAGCTTTCATAACATGTGTTCTTTCTTTCTTATTTCAGAATATCATAACATTCTTCACAAACACATCATTTCATCTCATCTCACTTCACTCCTTTACTTCAGCTATCAATTACTCACTCGTTAACTCACATCACTCCACATGACACACAAACACTCAACCCTCACAACACTCACACACTCGCACATTGCTGGCGAGACCTCGCCGCGAGGTCTCGCCAGCCAACACATTTGCCGGCGAGGTCTCGCCGCGAGACCTCGCCAGTAGAACATCAGACGGCGAGACCTCGTCCACACACACACACTACACGGCGAGGTCTCGCCGCGAGACCTCGCCAGCATGATGCTCTTGGAGTGGATTTTGTTTTGCAATCTTGAAGGAATGGCAAAGTGTTGGGAGTTTTGTTTCACAAGTTTCAGTTTTGTACACTGTTTTGAGTTGGTCATAACTCTCTCATCTTAGTTCCAAATTGGGTGATCCATATGTCTATGGAAAGCTAAGATAACGAGTTACAATTTTCATGTTTTAAGCTTTCCTTGATTCACAGCGTTTCATGGTCAAATTTTGATTTGAAGCTGCAGCTTTGAGGTTTTGTGCTTGAGTTTCCAGAAAAATGGCTAAGTGTTGAAGGTTCTGAATTTCTGAATTTCCAGGCGGCTGAAGGCATGGTGTGCTGTGGCGGAAAGGCGTGATTTCGAAGAAGCTGGATTTCTTGGAGGTTGGCAGAAACGCTGAAAGCATGATGAGTCCAGGCTAGAAGGCGCGAGGCGACTCTGATTCTCCACCTGGAGTGCTGAGTAGTGAAGGCGTGACACTCAGAAGCCTGAAGGCGTGCTGGAGAACGAAGACACACAGAAGGCGTGTTCAGCAGAAGACTGAAGGTGCTGGAATGCTGAATAGATTCTTCAACTTCGAACTTTTCATATCTTAGGCTGATTTTTGGTTTTCTCTATTCAAGGGTACTTTTGTAATACTTTAGGTATTTTACGGTAGCGTATTAGTTACATTTTCACATCTCTATATATAGGAGATGTAGCTAATGTGTAGGGGGACCCCGGAGATTATTATTCTCTATTCACATTTTATTTTCCATATCGTAACCGACTTTTGATTTTGAAGAGCAGGAAGTGTTCTTGAGATCTACTTTCTCTCTCTACTTTATCTCTCGAAGTTTGTTGCTTCAATTTGGATTCCGATCAAAGAATTGCTCTCATCATTATACATCTCCTAGAAATTGAGAAGAAAAGTGACAATCCTCTCGGCATTTGGAAGCTTTTAAGACTCTTAATTGGTAAACTCTTCCAATTAATTATTATGGAATGTTTAAACTTCCCATTTGTTGATTGTGAAGCTGAAATGGAGATTCGTGGCTAATTGTATGATAATCTAGGATACTGAGGGTGAATGCTAGAATGAAATTGTAATTGTGCAGTAGAACTAAGAACCTAATATAAGAAATGAAAATTCTCAGCTATGAATTTGTAAAACTTGTTAAGTGCATGCTTTTGATATGAATTTGATGAAATGAGATTTGATTGCGGTCGTCATGCTGAATTGAGTCTTCTTTTGTAAGATTTGGATGAAAATCATGAACAAGAACCTGAGAATGCATGAGTTCTTAAACCTGTTTGAATTTGCACAGATCTTAAGGCTAGACCTCACCATAGGAAGCGTTGAGTCTGTATAATCCTGATAACAAGGTGAGAAGAGATTCTCCTACTTAAATGATGAATTTACATGCTAGCATCGGGCCTCACTATGGGAGATTCTAGGTGTTCATGCCTGAGTAATTTGAGTGGGGAATTGAGACAGCTTGTTCACACTTCACCATCCTTAGGCCTGACCAGAGGATAGGATAGTGTCGGGAGACTAAAATTGTAGTGTAGTGACCATGCTAACTATAATTTCTGTTTCCAATTGTGATTCTCCTCATCTGTTTTGATTGTATGTTAGTAATACTGCATGTATGAGAAGTTGCATTCACCCGGAAGTAGCCTAGATTATCAGCTTAATTTTCTTGAGAACTTTGATTTTACTTCTTTGAGTGTTAAATTTAGTAATCAGTATTCTTTAGTCTTGTTATATTTTGGTGACATAATTGAGCATATCAAACTTCTTGAATCGACTATTTCCCTGAGGAACGAAACCTAGCTCACTGCTACTATATTAAGTGAAATTAGGATAAATTGACGAGCCACGACACTCGACATCAACAATGGAGGAGCAAGACATGAACATATAGACTCCTATATTTGAGCAAAATCTTCTTATTTAATGCCTTTGTGATAGAGGAAGATTCTGATTTGAGCAAAATATTTCTAAAGAGATAAAGTTAACAAAATTGTGAGAAGATTGTGATTTGACATTATCCTATGAAAATATTTCTAAAAAGATAAGATTATCATATGGTGATAAATGAGGTGAAAATTAATTTATTCATATTTTGGCCAAATAAATTTGTTTGATAACTAAAACAGGAAAGGCATTCAAATTACTTCTCTCATTTTAAACGATAAAATCTAATTGGTCGCTTAATTTCATGATACACACAGATTTTAAAATAAAATTTAATATACCATAATTATTCACAATATCTCTGTAATATAACATAATTATCCATCATATCTCCTCACATCATTATTTTTACCCTCTCATTTTCCTTCTTCTTTATATAATTTAAGAATTTTATTCAATATACTTTCTTTATTCATTTTATATTCTAATATTTAAATATAATATATATGTATTCTATATTTAATATTTTTATTCAATATATTTGATTCCATAAAGATTTTAAATATATTTTAGAATATGATTCATCTTTTCTATCTTTTCTGTATTTTTTCTTAATAAAATTTTTGATAAATTAAGAATTATATTTTTAAAACTTTAAAATATAATATTTAATATAATAGAACACCGTGAATATTATGAGATTACAAATATATGTATTTATATGATAATATTATTGTTCTCAAAATTATTAAATTTTGTAACTTTTATTTTTTTACAAAAGTATAGTTTTTATAAAAATTTTGATTAGTTGTTTAAAAAGTAATATATTGCACAATTATTGAGAAAACAAATTGTACAATTTGAAATTTTGAATCATTAAACTATCAAATCAATATGTTTATGAAATAAGTTTTAATTATTTAAGGCTTTAAGCATTAAAATTCAGAAATTTAAAATTGATTGTTTGATTGTTTAAATTCACACACTTAATTATTTCAAATTTTAGATTCCATGCTTCAGATTTCAATTTTATCAAACAGGTCCTTAGTATTTTTTTTAATCCAAATCTATAATTTATATTAATAATAAGGGTAAATTACAAAATACCTCCCTGTGGTTAGACAATATTTTACGTTACCTCCCCAACTTTTGAAAACCTACTATTCAACTACTTATACTTTAGACTAAAGTGAAAAGTAATGGAAATATACTAAAGTAACGGTGGGCACTAAAATTCCAAAAATACCCCAAATTATCTTCTTGGATGCACATCAGCGATGAGACAAAAAATTAGATGTAAAAATCCACAATATAATTCGAATGATCTATTGAACATATCCACAATTTTCAAGAAATCAGTGCACCAACAACTGCAACCAAAGCATAGACAATCACCAATGTTCTCCTCTCAGAGCATATGCAGCAATGGGCGATCAATAGCCCAACCAAAACAACAGCAGCATAAGATGAACAAGTAGCTCCAGCAAACAATTCCCAAAAAATCAACATCCCAGCTGCTGCAAATAAAGCATACCATGCCAGAATCGACCCATACTTCATCACCAATTCTGCCTTCTCAAGGGATACGAAGCGAGGGACCAATACTCCAACCCTAGCAACAACCAGGGAAGAATAGATCGAAACGAAGAAAAACGATACGAACAACAAAAATGCAGCTCGCTCTCCATTGAACATGGAGACGGGAATGATATTACCTTCTTCGTCCCTTCTTTGTGTAAGCAACACGAGTGCGAAAATACCCCGGACAGAGATTGCTGTGGGAAATTTAGAGGTGTGCGGAAGTATCGGAATCTGAGGCTCACGCTGCTCTATTTCGCCCGGAATCAATCAGTCGGCCATATCCTGATTTCCCCCCACAATTGTCGTCGGCGATGAGATGAAATTTAGGGTTTGAACTTTGAAGGCAATTGAAGTTGGCGACGACAGTAGAATAGACAGAAGTTCTCACAACAAGATACCAAGACCAAGATTCTTGAGGAAAAAGAGCAGAAGTGGTAGGATCTTGAAGAAAAAATTATGATCTTTAGTATAAGAGAAGTAAGAGGAAGACAAGATATTTTCAATTGTGATTGTGGTGGTGAATGTCGTATAGCCCACATAAGGAAGATAAAAACAAATTTTTTTATAATGAATTTTGAATTTATATGTAATTGTGGTGCTGATGGTCTTGTTTAGCGATCTTTGAAGATAGCAGTAGCCATGGAAGTCAGTTGCCTCCAATTGAAGGTCATATAACCCACTTGAGGATGATAAACATAAATTTTTCTCTGCCAGAATATATAATGGGTTTTGAATTTATATGTGATTGTGATTGTGATTGTTATGGACTTGTTTGGTGGTATTGGGTCTCTCCATGGTGATGACGGCAGCAACAACAGCAACCATGGAAGTTGATATTTGAAGATAGTGGCGGCCATGGAAGTTGAATTTTGCAACAGTTTGAGAAAGAGATTTTTGCATTTGATTGTTTGGTCAAACATGGGTTGTTCATACGCGTTTTGTATGCGCGTGTTTGTCAGTATCCGTTAAGTGAGTGGATGTCCGTTCACTTTTTAAAAAAACCCAAAGCACAAGGAGGCAAATTATAGGTTTTAATATGCTAGGGAGGTAACTTAAAATATCGCCTAACCACAGGGAGGTATTTTGTAATTTACCCTAATAATAATAATAACAACTTACATAATAGCCAATTGGTTTAGAAAATACAATCAATCATTTGATCGAATTCATTTTGGAATACTCTAAGCATCCAAGTAAAAATTGGAAACCAATTCCTGAACAAACTTCTAACTAGTTGCCTTAATTAGGAGAAAGCATTGGGTAGTCTACAATCAAAATTTTCTTGTCATGTGTACACTATGTTCCACTCTAATGACACTATGTCTCACTATTATGTGGACTCATGGATTAAGTAAATAATTTTTGTGGTTAATTTGTGTTTGTTTGTGGATTATATTGGTACTTCGAGATAAATGTTAGAATTTGAAGATGATTGTAGATTTGCTTGGAAGTAGTTGAGATTAGATTCTCTGTCCAAAATTATCTCTATCTTATTTTGTCAATTGTTCAAAAACGACGTAGTTTAACTAAAACTATGGACTAAAAGTATAAATGTCACTAAAATCACTTACAATTATTAGGCCCTAACGTGAAACCTACGATGTAGTTTAATCTTGCACATGATAAGATAGAGATAATTTTAGACAGAAGATCTCAGTTCGAAGTAGTTTGATGGCTACTAAAAGTGCAACAATAATTGGAATATGTATGAGAATCAAGTTATGACCAAACAACTAAGAAGCAATAAAGTTGGAGAGGGAAACAATAGAGGAGCAAGATTTGAAAATAAAGACTCCTACTTTCTAGCTAAATCTTCTTATTTAATGTTTTGTGATCGAGGAAGATTGTGATTTGACATTATCTTATGAAAATATTTCTAAAGAGATAAAGTTAATAAAAATCTTCTTATTGGGGAAGATTGTGATTTGACATTTTCCTATAAAATATTTCTAAGAAGATAAATTTATCTTAGTATTTTTTTAATCTAAAATGATAATTTATATCATTAATAATAATAATAATAATTACATAATATCCAATTGAGTTAGAAAATAAAATCAATCATCTGATCGAACTCATTTTGGAATACTCTAAGCATTCAAGTAAAAATTGGAAACCCAATTTCTAAAGAAATTTCTAACTAGTTACCTTAATTAGGAGAAAGTATTGGGTGGTTAACTACTAAAGGAGTACTTAGTAGAGGGTAATAGAATATGGTAATAGGGATCAATCCTTAATCATTACCTTTTTCAGTGATTGGTTGACAAAAATACACTTTAATGGCAATGAAAATTCATCAATCATTAATGAGTTTTAATTAACTACCCCTCCCCCTATAATCAAACTTCTCAATTATTCATTTTCTTTCCTTACCAAAAAACCCTTAGGGCTCGTTTGGTTGGCCGGAAAATAAAGTTATTTGAGAATATGATTTCTAGGAATGTGATTTCCAGGAAAAATAATATAGGATAATACTTTTCCTATGTTTGGAAAGATTAGGAATGTTTCACAAGATTTCTATTCCAGTGTTTGGTTCAAATTAATTAAACAAGGAATGTAATAAATTTATTACTATAACACCTAAAATACCCCTATATATAAATACATATATATAAAAAAATATGTAAAAATATATTCCTTTTTTTTTAAGTCCAAATGTAGCTAATATTAATTAAACACATTTTAAGTTTCTAACTCAAGAATATACTTAAATCTAAACTAAAACAAGCATGTTTCTTATTTCATTCTAATGACTTATCTACATGAGAATAGAGCGGAATGTAGTAACACAACCTCTTAATATGGCCTTAATTGCTTTGTTTTCCTAAAAAATAAATTTGCAACTCATTAAAAAACCGAAAAGAAAAAATTTTGAGAGATCAATTGCCTACAAAGTTCATCTCTTATAACGAAATGTTGGGGCAATCAAGAAATTGTTGGTTTAATAT
The DNA here is from genome assembly GCA_016586305.1 of Ophiorrhiza pumila. NCBI lineage: Eukaryota > Viridiplantae > Streptophyta > Magnoliopsida > Gentianales > Rubiaceae > Ophiorrhiza > Ophiorrhiza pumila. The sequence goes on from BLIW01000004.1 coordinate 10,476,706, forward strand.
GATTGTCACTTTAACATCGTGCATCTATACGATTATATAAAAACACCGCAAAGATAATATGTTTAATTATTAAATAGTAGCTTTAATTAAAAAAAAGGTCATAAAAATACACCGTTCAACATCTAATAACAAATAAAATAGATGAATTAAAATCATAAAGTTTTCTAAATTATTTTTCTCCAAGTAGTTCTATTAAAAATATTTCTTTTTCATCATTATTATCAAGAGTAAAAAAGTAGTCCAACAAATCTGAATCTCGAACAAGTTTCATAGCAACCTTTTGTTTTTCAGAATTCGTCAGAACTTCAATTTTTCGCAGTTCCTCGTTAAGCTTGTGGCGATTATCCATTTTTTGTTGATCAGCACCTGCAAAAGTTTCTACAAATTTGGCCATTTGCTCATTAGATTTATCCATTTGAGAAGTAATTGCGTCAGTCAAAATGCTCTAAACTTAATATTAAGTAATCAGTACTTCTCTTTCTCTTATTTTCAGGCTTTTTTGAAGTTCCTTCACCTTGAGGTTGGGAAATTGGTGGTGCAAAACGAGCCTCACCCTCATCAGATTCTCCATCCTCTTGATTGGTACTTTGTTCTCTTTCTAAATCTTCAATCACATCTCTTGGAGCTTCAGCATTAATTCCAGTAGCTCTATCTTTTCCCCAAACAATTGCTAATTAATCATAGTAAGGAAAAGGCTTATTTTTCAGGAATGATTTATCTGGATGACTCTGCAATAATACAATATTGCATAAGTGCGTATTAATATCATTAAAAATATATAATATAGAATAAAATGTATGAAATAAGTTTTTACCTTCAAGTAATCATTCCACGCATCTATACTTGCGGTAACACATTTTTTATCATCATCCCAACCAAAACCACTCAATTCTCCATTTGTTCGCACATCATAAACAGCATAATATTGTTTTTTAAGTAACGTACAACGAGATTCAATGTGAGGCTTTTCTTTAAGACCATGACCAGGTAGTTTTTCTTCTAATATCCTTTCCAGTTCTTTTTGATATCCCTTTTTCAATCCATTCCCATTTTCACCGTCAAACTTTCCACTTTTTTTTAACTCAACCATCGAATCTACCAATTTTGTATCTTCATCAATAGTCCATACATGATTAGCTCCTTTGCCTCGACGAAACATCTATATTAAATAAATAATTTAAATATTAGATAAAATGTATCAAATGAATAACAATATTATGACATACAATATAAAGACTAAAAAAAATAAAAATATATATAAATCATCAAAATGTGGAAAAAGACATAATTAAAAGAAAAGACATTTAAAACTACTAAATGCAAAACTTTGCTTGTACCATTAAAAACATTTATAAAAATTTTACACTAATTAATGAGCATGCCTATTTTGCATCCACTGGTTAAACATTTGATTAGCAATATTATATCTAAAATTCGTCCATTCTTGAGTTGGTTCAGCTGTAGTGATTGGTTCACCATCTAATTCAGTTCCATCATCTTCATTTTGAGCCTCCTCACCGTAACGAATCTCAATGGGATCAACTTGCATGTTTTCCCTAATGTAGTTTTGAAGAAGACAACAAGCCATTATAATCCTGCCTTGTTACTTGATAGGATAAAAATTTGAATTTCTAATAATATCCCATCGCATCTTAAGCATCCCAAAACATTTTTCAATGACATTTCTTGCTGATGAATGCTTCATATTGAAAAATTATTCTGGGGTAGTTGGCTGACGTCCAGTCGCCCATTCACTAAAACCTAGGCAATTAGGTCTGGATATTTTGCCTTGGGATAATACATCTTTTGAGGTCTTCTCCAATTGGAGATTTTCTTATCACTATATGAACTTTGATGTCTTAGTTTGGCAATCTCGACTGTTGGAGATTCTGGTTGTGTCATTTCCTTATCTAATGTTTCTTCCTTATTCAAGACACACATGGCTTGATTTACAGAGGTTGAGGTTGAGGCTGGTACATTTGACTTCTGCTTAGACTTTGGGGTAGTAAAAGATTCTTCAATCTTAGCTATCATTTTTTCTAACTCAGTCAATGGTTTATTTGCCAACTAGTTGGATATTTTAGTGGGTATTTCATGTGGTTTGAAATGAGGTTTGCTATAGTAGGTGCTTGAAACATTAGCAGAAGTAGTTGGGATAGGTTTAGTGAGGAGGTGTTCTACAATGGCTTGTAATTACTTGTTGGTATAGTTGTTTTGTTCATAAATACTCTGGATGTCTCTTGCATTTACTGAATTTGTATCCTTTGCATCTTTATGTTTGAATGAGATCGTCTTGATCTCAACTAACTTGTATAAGGTTGTAAATGAACTAGACGGTGGTAGTTCTGATCTCACTGTCTCGCCATCTATAATCTGCCATGTCTTTGTAACCCAAATCTCTTTTTCATTTGAAAAATGATAGTTTATATTATTGTTAGTTGCATAATATTCAAACCATATAAAAAATAAAAGATGCATCTCATGTTTGTTCAAGAAATCATAATAATTTTCTTGTATTTCTTTCTGTGTTCCATTACAGGATATATGATTTATGTGTTCAAGAAATCATATATATATATATATATATATTACGTGATAATTTTATAGGTCAAGTCTCTTTTTGCTAGAGAGATTGAACATCATCAAATTTGGTTTTCGATAAGAAGCCTTTGACCTTGTAAATTTAGCGATTACAGCTCGAAGAAATATATTAGCAAACTTTGTCCGTGGTGGTTGTTGGTTTCTGTTTCCTAATTATTTGAGAGGAAAAAATTAATGAAAACAATTACTGTGTAGCTTTGTACATTTTAATTAACAATTAAGTGTCAGATATTTGAACAGTTGTAAGAATTGGCTTGTACAAGAGCTGGACAGAACTTTCATTGTTAAATTCCTTTGATAAACTTCGGTTTCAGGCTTGAAGATTAGTTTTATCATATTTGTGACTTTCATTATTGATTTTTGCACATGATATTAAGTATTATTGTCTTAGGCTTGCAACTCGTGGTTTTTGTTGTCCAGATTGTAATGTCTTATTTTTAGTGGTTTTTGTTGTCTTTATTATCCATATTTGTAGTGTCTCATTTTTAGTGGATTTTGTTGTCCATATTGTAGTGTCTCATTTCCACCCTCCCAGAAACCTGGTTTTTAGAAAAAAAAATGCAGAATATTTTCAACTACAAATTGCCATCAATAAATTTCAATGTGGAAGTTACTGAGTAGGTGTAATAGTTCTTTACCTTTAAAGTAGAGTCGGCCTTTCTAACCAAAGCCACACACATAATGTTGTCTTTCTAGAACTTGAAGGGCCTAAAATCAAATGCCATTTTGAAAAGAAGAATAACTAGAAGCATTAGTTGCCTTAGCATTAAGGGTGAGATTTTTCTTATTATTTTCATCTAATTTATTCCTATTCTTCTCCCTAGTTTCTCCATCTATTGTGATTAAGATCCTAAAAGGTCATTCTTCAACAATGTACCACAATTCTATATCAATGGATTTGAGATAGATTTTCATTCTATCTCTCCAACATACATAATTGGTTCTATTAAACAATAGAGGTCTCAAGTTTGATTGCCTTTCTACAAACATAACTCTATTGGTTGTCATAGTCATTCTCTAAGGATTTTAATCCTAAATGTATGGAGATTAGGCTCTGATACCACTTGTTAGCCCTATATGCAACCTAAGAGGGGGTGAATTAGGTTATCCAATTAAATTCCTAATCAAAAACTGTTTTTCCTAAGCTTATCCTTCTTTGAGGAATTTTGTCACACACTTGTGAAATTCAATAAGAAATTCACCTAGTCCAATTTACAATCAAACAATATAAACACAATTATAAAATTAACTATGCACAATATTAATTTCAACAACACAAGAAAGATATTCAATTCACAAGTCATAATATCAATATGAAAACAACTCAACACAATATTGAAGAAAATAAATCAAAGCATAAAATAGACACTGGATTTATAATGGTTCAAGTCAACCCTTGGAGCACTATATATCCACTACCTAAGCCCTCAAGTTTAGGATTTCACAATTCACTAAAAATGGATCTCTTCACCAAAGGTGAGATCCAACATTTACAAACTTTTAGGTTAATCAATCTTACTATCAATGCTATAAGAATTGATTTTACTCTCCCTCTTGGAGAAACATTTACAACTTACCAAATGTAAGATTTACACTTCTTGAAAACCCTCTTGATAGGGTAGATAATTACAATGAAAAATCACTCAACTCTTCCTCTCAAATGATGATTTTACAAGATAAAGAACTACGATTAAAAATCATGAAAATTATGATTAATAGTGACACAGAAGAAAGTGAGGAAAACATTAATGAAATTCATTCGGATAGTGAAGAAGAGTATTCAGATAAATCCTCACCATGTCATTGTATTAATATGATATCCAATGAAAAAACCAATAAAGATTTATTATTTGAATTAATCACTAAAATAGAAAACCCTGAAGAACAAAGACAATATTTAATAAAATTAAAAGATTTGATATTAAAAGAATTTAAAAAACCTGAATTTTTAGAACCATTTAATATTACAAAATTATATAACAAATACTCAGAACAAAACTCTCAAGGAATAGTTTCTCACAACAATACAAATGTAATACAACAACAAATTCAAGAATTAAAGTTAGACATTAGAGAAATAAAAAACGATATTAAAACTCTGCAATTCAATGAATTAGAAATCCAAACAAAACTTACTTTAAATAAACAGTATAATGAAATTCCAGAAAGTAGTAATAATGATAAAGGAATTCATATTCCAGAACAAACAAATGAAGAAGAATATTTAAATATAATTGAAAAAATTAATATAGAAAAATGGCATGTTTATGTTACTATTGGAATTCAAGATTATCATACAAATTGTATTGCTATGGTAGATAGTGGAGCAGATCAAAGTTGTATTAAAGAAGGAATCATACCACTTAAATATTGTTCTAAAACAAATCATAAATTACAAACAGCAAATGGTAATCCATTAAAAGTTAAATATAAGTTAAAAAATGGATTTATATGTAATAATAATTATTGTTTTAGGCATACATTCATCATAGTAGAAGATTTAACTCAAGATGTTATATTAGGAAATCCTTTTTTATATCAAATTACTCCGTTTAAAAAGACTACAGAAGGATTAAGTTTAAAAATAATGGGAAGTAAAATATTATTTCAATTTATTACTCCGGTAAGGCAAAGAGAATTAAATTTGTTACAAACTAATAGTATATCTTATCAAATTAGGCAAAAAGAAAACCAAATAAATTATATAAAAGAAGAAATTACATATCAAAAAATAGAATTTCAATTAAATAGAGAGGAAATAAAAAAGAAAATTGAAGAATTAGAAAAGAAATTTAAAGAAACGATATGTGCTGAACATCCATCAGCATTTTGGTCAAGAAAAACTCACATAATAGAATTACCTTATGAAGAAGAATTTAATGAAAGAAATATACCAACAAAAGCTAGACCAATTCAAATGAATTCTGAATTATTACAACATTGTAGAATTGAAATACAATCCTTACTAGATAAAAAATTAATAAGAAATTCAAAATCCCCATGGAGTTGTCCAGCATTTTATGTCAATAAGCAAGCTGAAAAAGAAAGAGGTGTTCCTAGATTAGTCATCAATTACAAACCATTAAACAAAGTACTTAAATGGATTAGATATCCAATACCAAATAAAAAAGATTTATTGAATAGATTATTTAATGCAAAGATATATTCAAAATTTGATTTAAAATCAGGATATTGGCAAATACAAATAGCGGAAAAAGACAAATATAAAACAGCATTTACAGTACCATTTGGTCATTATGAATGGAATGTAATGCCATTTGGATTAAAAAATGCCCCTTCGGAATTTCAAAATATTATGAATAATATATTTTCTGCATACACATTTATGATAGTATATATAGATGATGTCTTAGTTTATTCTCAAAATATTAATGAACATTTTAAACATTTGAATATATTTTCAAAATTGGTGATTCAAAATGGATTAGTTATATCAGCCTCAAAGATGAAATTATTTCAAAATCAAATAAGATTTTTAGGTCATGATATTTATAAAGGAACAATAAAACCTATTAATAGAGCATTAGAATTTGGAGAAAAATTTCCAGATGAAATTAAGGATAAAAATCAATTGCAGAGATTTTTAGGATGTTTAAATTATGTAGCAGATTTTTTCCCAAAATTAAGAACTATATGTGCACCTTTATATCAAAGATTACAAAAGAATCCACCTGCATGGACAAAAGAACATACTAAGATAGTACAAGAAGCAAAAAAGAAAATCAAGTCTTTACCTTGTTTAGGTATTCCTCATCCTGATGCATTCATGATAGTAGAAACAGATGCCTCAGAAATAGGATATGGAGGTATTCTGAAACAAAAATTAAACAACAAAATAGAATTAGTTCGGTATACTTCAAAAGTATGGATAGGAGCTCAAAAAAATTATTCAACAGTCAAAAAAGAAATTTTAGCTATAGTTTTATGTATTTCTAAATTTCAAGATGATTTATATAATAAGAAATTTTTATTAAAAGTAGATTGTAAATCAGCAAAAGATATTTTACAAAAGGATATTCAAAATTTAGTGTCTAAACAAATATTTGCTAGATGGCAAGGAATTTTATCTATTTTTGATTTTGATATAGAATATATAAAAGGAGAAGAAAATTCATTACCTGATTTTTTGACTCGAGAATTTCTTACAGGTAAGCAGGAGAATGTCACAGAATTCAAGATATGAAGATTGGTTATGGATAAAAGATTACATTAATCATCCTACAACTAAAAAGAAAATACTCAAGATCTATTCACTAAAAGAACACATTATTCAAGATTCTGAATTTCCAAACATTTATCATATATACAATACTAATCCTTTGTCAATAAAACATCAAGTCTTTTTGCATCAAATACATTATTACAGTATGTTAGTCTCATATCACACACACAAATCTACAAGAATCCCAGAAGTAAATAGGGCCATATTTCAAAGATTAGAGAATTTTAGAAAAGAAATAGCCTTTATCTAATTATTTTTATTTTGTATACAGGTACTGATCAAGATGTCAAACAAACAAAAGATGCAAAGTCCAGATGATTACGCAAAGGTAATAGATTCAAAATCAATAATTCAATCTCCAAGCATTCAAACAAGTAATAAATTCATTCAAATTGAGGATTTTCCTCCATTACCCTATGTTCAAGTAGTAGCAACACCATTCAATAAACTTCAACCACCAGTAAAGACTCAATTAGTTCCATCTCCTTCTACCAAACCTATTACTATGATAGCATCTTCATCCAAAAATATTCAAGCATCTTCCTCAACTCAGATTCAAAAATCTCTTTATGTTGATAAACCAGGATACGAATATTTAGTACTAACAAAATTTACTGAAACACCAGAAATTTCTATCTTACGTTCATTCTATTCAAAATATTTTACGAATTCAATATCATGGTTTTCTGATGATTCAAGTAAAACACAGAATTTTTATGAATACATCTTGGTAGATTCTGGTTCATGTGATATAGTTCACAATAAAACTGAATCAGGATATGTGACTCATTCAAAATGTATTATTAAAAAGGTTTTAAATTCAAATGATTTTGGCAATATATACAATATTCAATCATTTTCCAGACCATATAATCCATCTGGATATAATTATCAAGATTACAAACAAGCTTTCAAAAAAGCATTCTATTTTCGAGCATTTGATCATTCATGGTATTTTAATTTTGAGAAAAATTGCAAAAATAGTTTTCCAATGTGGTTTTACGACTGGTGGGATACTCATGGATCCAATCAAAGTATTCTGCCACTCAAAGCAAAAGAAGGTCTCAAAAAGTTCAATTCTGAATCCAGTATGCAATTGTATATGAGGGAAGTTCAATTCCATTGTGAGCTCAGAGTCCCCTGGATTTGGTGTTGGCAATTCCAAATTATTCAAGCCCATCCAAAGCCCAAACCAATGTCCTTAGTAAGGCAATTCAAGATTAAATGGTGGGAAAAATTTGATCCATCAAGCTGCTGTGAACAGGCGGTAAAAAGATATTTTGAGACAGGAACAACAATATGGATGAATAATACACAACATTCAAGCCAAAACCAGCAGATCCCAAAAACTCAGTCAATTCCAAAGAACCCAAACATTCCAAAGACAGAGGAATCAAATAACGAAGCATGGGAAGAATTTCAACAGTTTTTAGCATTCAAGAACATGAAAAAACACAATCAAACACAAGTTTCTTTAGAATCTACACAAAGCTCAGTTCAAGAAGATTACTTCGGAGGACCTATGGCTCAGGATCCCTTTGAATATTAAAAAAAAAAAAAAAAAAAAAATTTAATATTAACAATTTTTTCTGCAGGAAATTCAGCTGCCATCAAGACATCAATTAATGGCTTTTATTAAAAAACGCCATGACATGGACGCCAGGGCAAGAACAGTAGATTTCAATCACACTCATATTACAACATTAATTGCCAGAAGGGAAGTGGGCGGTTCAAACCCACACCTTATTCAACAAGATATTCCATATCCATTAAGATCAATTGAAGGCAATCATTCCGGAAAAGATAAAGACATTCAAGAGTGGTGGACATATCACATCAAGAAGAAAGACTTAAGTGCTATTAAAGTAGAGGCCATGAAGAGAAAGTTCAAAGGAAGCAAAAGTGAAGATTCCTAATTCACGTGAAGACCATATGATGGCCACAAAAAGCCAATTCAAGAAGGACCATAGCAATAATGTTACTTTAGTCTATTCAAGCTTTCATTTCAAACTTTTTGTCAAATCAATATTAGGTCATTGCTTACGTTTTCATTCCAAATGTAATTATAAATAGGCTACTCATGTATTCGAAAAGGATCGATTTTCTTTAATAAAAAATAATCCTTTCATTCACTCCCTTTGGTTTAACTACTCTCTACACTTAAAATATCTTTCATATCACTTAAATATCAAGGTATTTTACAAATTAATTATTTGTCAAATTAATTAATTTATTTAACATTGTTATTTGTTATCTTTGTTATCCGATCCTGCTTAATCTTGGTATCAGAGCCACTTTTAAACAAGTTTTATAAAATTTTAGATTCTAAACTTTTAATTTACTTAAATTACTTAACCAATTATTAGAGTAAGGAGTTGTAAGGCATGGTAAGCGGTTGAGTAGTCTGGAAATCCGTTGGTAAGCCGTTGCGAGGTCAGCTTAAGGTGTTCCCGGTTAGGCACTCCTGCGTTCCCCATACACTCTGCATTCTATTAATTGCATTAAGCAATCCAGGTACGTTTTAAGTTATGAATTTGAATAATTTTAAGAAATTGTTTAATTTTGGCAATAGTACTAATATAGCAGAATCAGAAAGTATAAATCAATGTCATGAAATTTTATTTGATATTAATTCTAGATCTTTAAGTTCAATATATCATATAGGTAGTTTAAATTTCAGTAATGCATATTCAGTAAAAATTCATGAACAAGATATAAATTTTACAGAAACTTCAAATACTATTCAATTACTCTCTAACGTAGCTATTAAAAAATATAGAGAACTAGGATTTAAATATATTCATTATGGAATAGTAAAAGTAAAAATTCAACCAATGCATCGATTAGGTATAGATAACCCTATATTCATAGCATTAAGAGATAGAAGATTAATAGATTATCAAGATTCAATATTATCTTTGTTACAAACAAATATATGTGATGGTGCGATAACATTCAATTGTGTACCTAATTTTGTACTTAGTTTGATGGATGAAATGATATTAGATTCATTAGTAATGGATATTCAAATAGATCAGAATAAAGTCAATAAACAAAGTAGAAGTTTTGCAATATTATACAAAGTATGTTTTAAATTAATGAAGACTCTAATTGATCCTAAATTAAAATTAGAACAAACAAATAAAGATGAAACTGTCATATTTGAAGAAGATTCATTCAAATCATCTGTTATTACCCCAAAATTATTAAAATGGAATGAAATCACTATTCCAGAAAATTTTACAATTATTCCACAGCATCAATCAAGAAATATACAACAAACAAATGCTTCTAGTATACTCAAACAGGAAGATGGTAGTATTTTAGTTCAATTTAATAATGTTAAATTCAATAAATACGGAGCAAATAAATCTATTAGGAATGATTATTTACTAGAATCAAGACATTCAGTATCGGATATTCCTAGTTTAAGAAGAACATTCAGTCAACATACAAATCTAGAAAATAATTCAGAAGTTTATTCAGTCCCTCTATCAGGAAGTCAAAGAATACATTATAAGTCACCATTACCAGAGGTAATAAATACTAATTCATTAAGAAATTCACCAACATATTCCGAAATGAAACCCGAATCTATTCATGTTATTAATGATGAATTTAAACCTAAGTTTAGCTATTTAGATGAATTATTTAACGATGAGGAAAATAATAAAAAAAGAGAATGGTATAATTCTTTAGATAAATCATTTCAAGAAAATCTTCAAGACCAATGGAAACAGGAATTGTTTAAGAGAAAATTTAATTACCCATTCTTTTCGTGGCTAGAATTCATTACTCAAAAAGAAAATATTATAGATGTCTATTCCACCCAATCAATAAATGTCCAAACATCATTATATAAAAAATGGAATTTAGTAGGAGGAGAGGTAGTTACTTCGGTACACCCACCTCTATTAAACATAGTAATTAATACACCTAAAGGAGATATAGTAGCAACTCCATTTAGAGAAGCTAGAACAGATAAAGGACCAGTAGAGCTAGAAGATATTAAAAAGGTTAATCAACAATTAAATTATTCAAATCAAATATTATCAACAGTAGCACAACAATTAGAAGTAGTCTCAACAAAAATAGATAGTATACCTAAAGAAAATAATAATATTATTGACCCTATTAAAAAAGAAAAATTAAATATTTCAACAAATATTATAAATAATCCATTTAAAAATAATTTTCCAAATGAAATATCTAAACCTCATTTTCAGTTAAATAATATTCAACTCCCTCAAAGGGAAAATGATACATTAAATAAAATATTTAAAAAGTTACAAGAAACAACATCTAGTACTAATACAGAAACTACAGGTAATATACAAAATATTGAAGAAAACAATTTAGAGCAAACAGATGATAGCAGCAGTAGTGATTCAAGCGAAATTAAAGATATAATAGAAGAAATTGAAGATGAACTACAAGATGATAATATAAATAGAATTAGAAAACAATATAGAAGAAAAAATTATAATTACAGAAAAACAAATTATGCACCGTATCAACGAAAAAATTATTATCCAAAACTAACACCTCCAGATATACAAATTGAAGAAAGAGCAAAGTTTACATCTAGTCAATATGATGGTAGAGCAGTTTATGAATGGAATATAGATGGTAGATCAGAATATGAAATATTAAGATTACTACAAGAAATGGGAATGGCTAGAGTAGCTTATAGACAAGAAGGGTATAAACCAAAAGATATAGCTGTAGCCTTTACTGCAGGATTTTCAGGACAATTAAAAAATTGTGGGATAATATGATAACAAAAGATCAACGAAATGAAGTAATAGAACATACAATTGAAGAAGATGAATTAGATGTTAATGGAAATATAGTAAGAGATGCTCAAGGAAATCCAAAGAAAATTAAAATATCGGATGCACCAGAGTATTTAATATATGCTTTAGCTCATCATTTTATAGGAAATCCATCTCATGATTCAAAAAGTTCTCAAATATTTTTAACTAATTTAAGATGTCCAACATTAACAGATTTTAGATGGTATAAAGATATGTTTTTAACTTATGTATTTAAAAGAGATGATTGTAATCAACCATTTTGGAAAGAAAAATTCATTTCAGGTTTACCTACTTTATTTTCATATAGAATTTTCAATGCTATTAAGACATCAACAGGAAAAGAAGATATTAATTTTTATGATTGGAGTTATGGTCAATTAATTTCATTTATCAAGTCAGAAGGTTTAAAATTATGTCAAGAGTTAAAATTACAATCAAAATATGGTTCAGAAAAGAAAGAAATAGGTTCATTTTGTGATGCATTTGGAATAACAGGAATAAAAGCCCCTTCTAGAAATATTAAAAGAATAACATATTTAAATAAACCCTATAAAAGAAGAAGTAAAAAATATCAACAATACTCTAATAATTTTAATCAAACAAGAGACTTTAAGAAAAAGAAATTTTGAAAGAGAAAATTAATATGTTATAAATGTGGTAAGCTAGGTCATATAGCAACAAATTGTAAAACTCAAAAACGAATAAATGAAATTTTTGATAAAGATGAAGATAAAGAACTACGATTAAAAATCATGAAAATTATGATTAATAGTGACACAGAAGAAGTTACAATGCCAACAACATCTATGAATGGAACATAGATGGATAAGCGGAATATAGCATGATGACTATTCTCTAGTAGATGACCATGGTAGCAACTGCATGCAGAACAACACATGCTTGCACAGATCAATTAGCAGCTCATATCATTATTGTTGGCTTTATGGGACAACTAAAAGGATGGTGAGATGAGCATCTCAATGAGGAAGAAAAATAAAGCATCATACATTCAGTCAAAATAGACGACCAAGGAGAACCAATCCTTCGAGATGGAGATATTATTCCTGATGCAGTATCAACTCTAATCTTTACTATTGCTAAGAATTTCATTGGTGATCCAGGTATTTTTAGAGATCGATCATTAGAACTACTCAATAATCTGAAATGCAAGAATTTATCGAACTTCCGATGGTACGAAGACACATTTTTTACCAGAATTTATGCAAGGTCTGATGGTAACCAAACGTATTGGAAGGAAAAGTTTCTTGATAAACTTCCAAAATCACTTAGAGATATAGTTCAAGAAGAACTCAGAAACAAGTATAATGGAGTGGTACCATATGAACAAATCACGTATGGCCAATTGACAATGCAAATCCAACAAGTCGCTTTGAAGATCTGTAGACAAGACAAGATGCTTAGACAACTTGCAAAAGACAGAGCTCAAAAGAGTAGAGATCTTGGTTCATTCTGTGAACAGTTGGATTACCCAGTTGCAATCCAACTCACCAAAAGAAACACCACAAACAGAAATTCAAGCCCAAACATATTGAATATTCCTCCAAACGAAAGATTACCTACAAACGGCCGAAAGCATTACCACAACCTTTTATTTCACAACCCAAAACTCACAAGCCCTCAAAACCAGCCTTACCAAATATCATTTGCCATAGATGTCATAAACCTGGACACATAGCAAAATATTGTAGACTCAGATAAAAAATATAAGCCTTAAAGATGGATGGCAACATCCTCAATCAGCTGTCAAACCTCCTTAAGAAAACATATGAAGATGAATCTAGGTATATCGAGGGAAATCATATCAAGCAAATAGAAGATGATGATATTGCTAGTTCTACCTATAGTAATGACTCACACTCGGAGAAACCAAGTATCAATGTCTTAACCAAATAACAAGATTTACTTCTTGAAATGATTGATAGTCTGAATAACCCAGATGATATGAACCTGCCTAACTCCACCCTAAAAGCTAGCTCAAGAGGGGAGGTTTGCAAACTCATATATATAACACCCTAGACCTCTCTTCCTAACTGATGTGGGACACATCATTTCTGACCCCTTTAGACTGCACGTCCTCGTGCACTTTACGTACTCGTTGGCATATCATCCCCGACCCCTTTAAATTGCACGTCCTCGTGCACTTCACGTACTCGTGGCGCACCTACTCTTGCCTCGTACAAGAGTGGCAGGGAGCCTTTGTACATACACCTCACACACGAGTGGCAGGGAACCTTTGTACATGTGCTATCGACCAGTGAAGAGTAGGCTCTGATACTAAATGATATGAACCTGCCTAACTCCACCCCAAAAGCTAGCTCAAGAGAGGAGGTTTGCAAACTCATATGTATAACACTCTATACCTCTCTTCCTAACCGATGTGGGACACATCATTCCCGACCCCTTTAGACTGTACGTCCTCCTGCACTTTACGTCTAGCTCAAGAGAGGAGGTTTGCAAACTCATATATATAACACCCTAGACCTCTCTTCCTAACCGATGTGGGACACATCATTCCCGACCCCTTTAGACTGTACGTCCTCCTGCACTTTATGTACTCGTTGGCATATCACCAGACCTTGCAGAAACATTATCTCAACCAATTTAAAAAAACATTGACTAACCAGCCATCTACTTCTAAACACAGAAATGACCATTCCACAAATCACCCTAAAGTCCTAAACACCTACAACCTCACAAACATTCTAAACAGATTTTCTCAAACATCTTCCAAACAAGTAACCATACAAGATTTGGAAATTAAGATTGCAAACATCAAAATAGAAGTTAGAGAAATTAAAGCTAAGCAAGAACTTGACCACTTAGTTTTGAAAAATTTAACTGATCAATAGGTTCAAATGAAGGATAAGGGTAAACCTAAAGAAGAAGAAGTTGAACAATTTCTAGAACTCTTAGACTCTTGAAACGATGAAATTCTCAAAATTTTATCAGTTGTTACATTCTAGAGGCATGACGTTCAGATCAAACTAGTTGTATAAAATAATTTTGTGCTCAAAACTACTGTATTATAGAACACAGTTGCTGACCTCAATTGTATTGATGAAGGAATTATCCCATCAAAATTCTTTGAGAAAACCAAAGAAGGGCTTTGTTTAGCAAATGGTTCTAAACTTAACATTTCTTACAAACTCACGGATGTTGAAGTCAAATTCTCACTGACAACGGTAAATGTGTCTTTTCTATTAGCTAAAAATCTTACTCATCAAGTTATTTTGAGTACAAATTTTATTATACAGTTGGTGCCTTATACAACATTCGAAGGAATTGGCCACAAAAATTTGGGAAAGATGCTATTCTTCCTTTTCCTAGACCACTAGTATAAAAGGAGCTTAATCCACTGTCCAGTAAAATAAAGCAGATTAATTTATTGAAGGAAGAAATTGAATACAAAAGGATCGAAAAACAACTAAAACAGCCAATGGTTCAAAATAGAATCAAAGAACTTCAACGAAAAATCAAACAGGTTTGTGCGGAAATCCCAACTGCTTTCTGGAAAGGAAGCAGCATACGGTCTATCTTCCTTATGAAAAGGATTTTGAGGAAATAAATATTCTCACAAAAGTCAGACCTATCCAGA
Organism: Ophiorrhiza pumila; assembly: GCA_016586305.1. Taxonomy (NCBI): domain Eukaryota; kingdom Viridiplantae; phylum Streptophyta; class Magnoliopsida; order Gentianales; family Rubiaceae; genus Ophiorrhiza; species Ophiorrhiza pumila. The sequence continues at coordinate 10,491,983 of BLIW01000004.1, forward strand.
TGAATTAAGAACTGCTAGAACATTGTAAAAAAGAGATCAATAACCTTCTGGAAAAATAAATTATCAGTCCAAGTCAGTCTCTTTGGAGTTGTCCGACATTTTATGTCAAAAAAAATTCTGAAATTGAAAAAGGAGTGCTTAGACTAGTGATAAACTACAAGCCTTTGAATAAAGTTCTTCAATGGATCAGGTATCTAATTCTAAACAAAAGAGATCTTTTGCAAAGACTTTATGCAGCAAAGGTTTTCTCTAAATTCGATATGAAATTCAGATTTTGGCAGATCTAAATTCATCCACCTGATAGGTATAAACTAGCCTTTACAATTCTATTTGGACACTATGAATGGAACGTAATGCCTTTTGGACTTAAGAATGCTCCATCAGAATTCCAGAGAATTAAGAATGACATCTTCAATTCATACCTAAATTTTGTTATTTTTTACATTGACGATGTTTTAATTTTTTCTAACAATATTGATTAGCATTTCAAACATCTAAACATCTTCTTACAGGTTGCTACGACAAATGGTTTAGTCATGTCCAGAAGGACGGCCAGTTTATTCCAATCTAAAATTAGATTTCTTGGTCATTACATTCATCAAACTATAATAGTTCATATAGAACGATCTATCCAGTTTGCTGATCGGTTACCCGACCAAATTTTATAAAAACAACAATTGCAAAGGTTTCTAGGATGCCTTAATTATGTAGCTGATTTCATCCCCGGATTAGCTAACATTATTAAACCTTTGCATAACAGGTTAAAGAAATCTCCTCCACCATAGACTGATGTTACTGAGGCAATGAGTCAAGTTAAAGCCCAAGCCACGACTTTGCCTTGTTTAATTCTGCCAAATTCAAGTTTCCTAAAAATTGTGGAAATAGATGTGTCTGACTTGGGTTATGGTGGAATACTTAAGCAAGTGCAAGACAACAAAGAGAAAATTGTTGATTTCACTTCTAAACACTGGAATAGTATTTAGCAAAACTATTCCACAATTAAAAAAGAAATTTTGGTAATTATTTTGTGTATTTCGAAATTTCAATTTGACTTACTTAACCAGAAATTTCTTGTTAGAGTAGATTGTAAATCTGCAAAAGATGTTTTGCAAAAAAATGTGAAAAACCTTGCTTCTAAACAAATTTTTGCAAGATGGCAAGCTATTTTATCAAGTTTTGACTTTGATATTGAATATATTAAAGGAGAAACAAATGCTTTGCCTAACTATTTGACTCGTGAATTTTTGCAGGGTAAATAATGCCAAGAAAGAAGAAAAAAACCACCCCTAATGCCAAAATGCATTGTTTAAATATAGAGTCTACCCAATAAAGCATCGTCTTCAAACCAACAGCCTGTAGAAAAGTAGTCTAAAGACTATGCTTTGAGTCCAAACCAATTCAAAGCCTTAGAGGTTGTTGCCTCGACCCAACCTATTTCAATCATAAGTCCAAAAGCTTGGGCTGATATGGATGAAAAAGATGAGAAAGCCCAGATCCAACAATTCCAACTTGAGTCCATCCACCAATGGGCTGCATCAGCAGGATTTCAACCTGTAAAATCCCGACAAACACTAGTAGTGGCTGCAAGCTCTATTAATTATTTCAACATAGTGATTTCCAATCCCACTACGCAAACAAATGTGGTGGTCTCTAACCCCATGATTTCAAAACAAATTCCAATTCAAACAAATATTTTTAGAAAAACATCTTCAAACCCAGAATATTTCAAAAATCAATCTTTTGTATTAGTTTGCCAAACAGAGCTAGATTTCTTTATCAACAACCCAAACCAGGTAGCCAAAACAATATTACCTAAACACTCAAATTTTATCCAACCTACCATAAACAAAACCCAAAAGATCTATGACTTTATCCTTGTAGATACTGGCTCAATCTCTCTTAAACACTATACAGATAAAGATTTGATAACCCATTCAAATCCTCAAAATCCTTAGACCCAATAACTGGGGAACACATTTAAATACACCACAAAACTTTTCTTAGCTATTTTCTCCCCCAAAATTTAGTTATTGGGAATCATGGTTCAATACGTTCTCTACACAGAACCAAATAAATAAACATTCTTGGTTTTTCTATTTCAAAAGATGAACTAAATATAACTTTTCGATTTGGTTTATTCAATGGTGGCAATGTTTTGGACCAAATCAACAAATATTACTAAATGTCGTTCAGATAGGATTACAAATCTTTTCTAAAAAATTTACATCTCCAGACAATCATGTACCTGCGATTCTCCAATTTTACTCCATCTTCTCTTTAGCAAGAATTTATGTTTGGAAGTTTGAATTTTACAAACAGGATGACAAATTTCCTCTCCAGCTGATTAGACAAGGATATACCAAATGGTGAAAAACTTTGAAGACTGATTGTGTTCAGCCAATGCAGATTTAAGTATGGTTCCAAAAAAATCCACAACAGTTGCCCTCAGCAAATCCAAAGGTTTGCCAATTTCTACAATAAAAGGGTCTTACTGCTTCAAAGTTGGCCGCAACCTTAAACAAAGACGATTATGTAAAACATCTTGCAAACATATTAACCCAATTTAAATAGACTAGTACCAGCAAACAAGATGAGCCTAGTACATCACGGGTTGGCCCAACACAAGCAGGTCCAGCAGGTCCATCAAACACTTTGGGGACAGACGAGAAGGACCTATTAATTGACCCTGACCAAAATGAGGACGAGTGTTACAGGATATTAATTCTCTTCAATACCATAATATGTAGAGACAACTAGCAACATAAGAATTCTGCAAAAGTACTATGCTATGATAGTGAAACCAACACTTAAAAAAAACACGTGGAGGACCTCATCGGTACTGATGGTGTTTGATTATAAGTATCATTTCCTACTTGAAAGAAAGGGGCACTTTTTCTTCTCCATCTCTCTTGAAGAAACTCTCTTTCTCTCTTCCTCTCTTCCTCTCTTCTCCTATCTTCCATCTTTTTCTCAGCTAAGCTAGGAAGATACTTTAGCAAGAAACCTTTGTTAGGAACCCTTAGCAGAAAACAAGGATTTAGAGTCATGTGTGTGAGACTCTTAATTTATAAACTTGTAATCTAGTATTTTTTATGATAATATGTTTTCTTTCCATATCACTTTTGCTGTTTTTCATCTAACTATCTAACCTCTAACTTCTAATTTCTGTTATTAATTTTTATGTTTCCGTATCGCATTATTTCCTCTTTAGATATCTAACTCCTAACATAACACACATACTAACTATTTCAGTGGCAGTGTGTCTGCGACCCACTTTCCATTACTAATTTTTTATTTTCTTTCCGGGGATCAAGTCTTCGTGGTGGTATTAGAGCCAATATAGGAAGTGGTATGTAACCCTTTGTTTCAAAGTTTTTGTGTACATATCATGTAGATCTGCTAACTTGTAGGATAAATTCAACTTAAATCTGGTGCCTGTTAGTTGACCAACATGTGTTCGAAGCCGCACTAAGAGGATCACAAGCTGGAATGGACTATTGTTGAGGGTACCGGATCTTTTGTAGGTAACAAGTTAAAGTATGGAACTTAAACTGCAACCTAGCAGATTTACATAGTTTTTATCCAGAAACCTTAAAACAGATGGTTATGTCTTATGGATCCCAATGGAGATGTGCCAACAGGAGGGATTTTACAACTAAACTGATAATCACTTTTATATTCTGCTAAGTATTAGCCGAATCTTAGTTCTCTCTACTATTACTTTATCTGCTTTTGCTTCAATTATGTCTTCTATTTTTAAGTTTTATTCAAAAGGTTCTTCAAGCTCTTCTTCAAACACTTCTTCAAACCTTTCAAACAATGTTATTTTAAAGAAGAAATAAACATGGAAAACATTGAGAAATCTATTGACAATTGGAAAATTCCTAAAAAATCTACAAGTGAAGTTTATAAAGATAAATGGAACTTAATTTTCGATTATACTGTTAAGACAGTTGAACAAGCTATTAATCTAAATAATAATTATGAAAATATCAAATTATTGTCTAAAAAGACAATTGAGAAACATAGGCAAAAATATAATTATTTGCATTTCGGACTTGTACAAGTTGCTGCGAAACCTCTAAATAGAGAAAGATTAGATACTTATTTACTTCTTTGTCTTTGAGATTGCAGGTTTTTAAACTTTGATGATTCTTTACTTGGCATGATTGAAATTAGTCTATGTGAAGGACCTGTTTATTTTGATTATTTTCCAAACTTTACTATTTCTCTGCAAAATAGAAACATACTTGATGCCTTAACTTTGAATGTCAAAGTTGCCAACTTTAAAGCTAAAACTGGAATACGTCCAATTACAATCTTATTTAGAATCCAATATAAAGCTATGAATTCAGCCTTTAATACAGAAGCAGTAAGTGCTTTTAAGAAAGGAGAAACAGTTATTTTTCAAACAGATCTAGCTAAGTCTAGATTGTCTATCCTAGAAATATCAAATAGAACCAAGTAACTTTGCCTGAGAATTGGTTTCTACCAGAAGCAAATCCTCCGATACCAGTTCAAAACACAATAGTATCCAATATAAGACAGTTCCGTAGTGGTGGAGTCCAAATTACTTTTGATAGGTCTCAAAGTTTTAAGATCCCAAGTGTTATTGGTAGCCAGTTTTTCAGAAAGTCTTTTGAAGCCTAGTCTTCTAGACAACCAGCAAGACCCTCAGTATCTTCTGTAGATACTCGTATCCATGAGTTAGATAACAAGTCTAGGATACTACAAGCCTGATATACAGTATAAAATCATACAGATTCTCCAGAACAAAGTGAAAACAATAGTCTTCCCAGGTTACCTATATTCTACTATGACAGACAACACAGAAGAAAAGTTAGGAGAACTTAGGATGCTTAAAACAGATTTTAAGATAGACAATAAAAGACTTAAAAAAGATTTCTGTAAGGAGGAAAACTAAGAAAAGATAAAATGATTTTTTGAAAACTATGAAAAAAAAGAAAGGAATAGGGGAAGACGGTATTAGAGCCAGCAGGGGAAGTGGGCATGTAACCCTTTATTTCAAGGTTTTTGTGTATAGTCATGTAGATATGCTAACTTGCAAGATAAATTCAACTTAAACCTGGTGCCTGTTAGTTGATCAACATGTGTTCGAATCCGTACTAAGAGGATTATAGGCTGAAATAGCCCATTGTTGAGGGTACAAGATCTCTAGTATAGTAACAGGTTAAAGTATGGAACTTAAACTGCAACCTAGCAGATTTACATAGTTTTTATCTAGAAACCTTGAAACAGATGGTTATGTCTCATGGATCCCAATGGAACTGTGCCAACAAGAGGGATTTTACAACTAAATTGATAATCGCTTTTATATTTTGCTAAGTATTAGCTGAATCTGAGTTCTCTCTACTATTACTTTATCTGTTTTCCTCATCTTCTTCTCATATGGTTTTTCTGGCGAGTGGCAGAGGGCGAAACTGGTGGAGGAGTACTAATCTCCTCCCCTCCAGAAAAAAGAGGGGGGGGGGGGGGTGCAGGCAGTTGCACTTGCTCGTTCCTCTGGTTCTGCCATTGAGTGTGTGTAAAATATATATATATATATTGCATGAAAAATATGTGAAGTGTGTAAAAGTTTATTTAATATGTGTAAAATTGAAGTATATTGTTAATTTAATATGTTTAATCTATGAAAAAGATTAACCCGTGGGTCACCCATGACCCAATCCAACCCATTAAATATAGGTTAATTCTTAACTCATTGCCCATTTTATCCTCAATGAAAAAGAAATGAAAAAAGATAAATTCTATTTATACCGGGGTTAATCTTTACCCATCAAAACCATTCATTTTAAAATACATAGAAAATGAAATAATTTTCAATAAAATGAAAGAAAATTAACAAAAACTGTAAGTAATACTATATGCTTAAATGGAAAACTCCAAAATTATAGGTAACAAAATTGTAAGAGTATAAAAAAATCAAAAGAAATTTAAGGGAAAAAAGTGTGGAACCTCAGCAATTAAGAAGCTAAGGTGATGGAAAGGGTTCTGTCGCTCAATACGCTCTTTATCCAAGTCAGCCTTACACTTTTCCGTGACGTGTTCCCACAGCTTTTTCTTCAGCATTTCCTTGCGACGAGGATCCATTTGGATTTTGGTGTATTGGATTAGGGTTTCAAATGAAAGGGGAAAGGGGAAAGGGAGAGGACCTTGAGGGCCAGGCTTGAAGAAAGAGGAAAATATAATGGTAATCCGGCACTTGTAATTGGATCATATATTATATTGAATGTTTTATTTCCCATTTTATTCTATGTAAGAGTGTGAAAAAAAACATAAAGTCAGGTTATCTCATTTTACCAGTTCCAATTATTCAGTCGGTTGCCAGTTGGATATTTATACCAGTATAAATCGGTTTACTAATAATAATAATATTATATTACACACAAGGTCTCATGTACAACGGTGGCATATATACGAGTCGCCTATTAAATTCAAACATTACTGTATACAAAAAATAGCGTATTAAATTTCATTTTGGCTTATAAAAAATTAGCGTATTAGCCTATAACGTATAAAACAAATTAGCGTCTAACATATAAAAAAATAGCATATAAGGTATAAAAAATTAGCATCTAACATATAAAAAATTAGCATATTAGTGTATAATGTATAAAAAAAGTAGTGTATAACACATAACAATTTACCATATCAAACATAATCACATTAGCGTATAAAAAAAAGATTCGCGTATCAAATATCACAATTCGCGTATAATGTCGCACGTAGGAGTTTTTGGGTATGCTAAAATATTATTTGAAATGTAGTTTAATTTTATTTTAAGAGTTAAATTATTTGTTATTCAAATTTGTTAATTAACGTATAATTTATAAATGATAATTAATATTATGTAAATTTCAATTAATAGTTTAATTGTTGTTTCAATTCCCTTATTATTTTTATAAATAAAAATTATATTATTTCAAAGAGAATGACATAACGTTATAATGATATCGGTTTCAAAGTGGAATCAAAATTAAACAACTTAAATTTTAATATACATGGTAAAAATAAGAATTAAAATTACAAGTGAGATCGAAATCAAAATCGTAATTGTAATCGTAATACTAAACAAAATAAAAAATTGAAACAAAACCGGAATCAAAATTATATTTGGAACTGAATCGACACCAAAAGTGAAATTGGAATCTTCGATTTTGGAATCGAAATCAAAACCGCCACTCTCTTTGATTTACTTGACCACAAAATCGGAGTTGGGATCTTCTGTCCAAATTATCTCTATCTTATCATGTCTAAAATTAAACTATTGTAGTAGGGTTGACTCATTCTTTGGTTAGGATCTAATAATTATAAAGTGATTTTAGTGATATTTATGCTTTTAGTTCCTAATTTTAGTTAAACTACATCATTTTGGACATTTGACAGAGATAATCTTGGACATAATTTTAGTTAAATTACGTCGTTTTGGACATTAGACAGAATATAACATATATAAACTTGGAAACAGTAGACAGAATATAACAGATATAAACTTAGAAATAGGATATGATCTCACAAAATCGAGACCAGATCCTCTGTCCAATATTTATCATGTCTTATCATGTTAACGTTTAAAACGACATAGTTTCATTAAAACTAAAGACTAAATGCATAAATATCACTAAAATTACTTTACAATTATTAGACCCTAACCAAGAGATTAGTGAACCTACGACGTAGTTTAATTAATACAGAATCAGACAGACAAAATCTTGGACAGAAGATCTGGTGTCTACAAAATCGACCCCTGATCACGCTAGTGAATCATGAATTTATTAGATTTGCAAAAGACTGAAAGTTATGGGAATAATTGATCTAATAATTAAGGGTCTGTTTGGTTTCATCAAAATTTGTGATTTATTTCACAATTGCAAAATGAGGTGTTTGTTTTGTTCAACTTTTTCATCAAAATTTTTAAAACACAAAACAATGCTACAGTAATTATTTTTTCTACAGTAATTTTTATAAATAAAATATTGAACTTGAATTTGAATTTTAAATTTTAATAATAAACAATTCTTTCTAACACACTTCCCATCAAAATAAACTAATAAAATACTGATTCAAATTTAAATTTCAAACTTTTATTAATAAAAAAATCTTCAATACAAATCCCAACAAAATAAAATCATTCATTCTAAACACTCTTAAAATATTCTTTTCTCATAACCAATCTCAAGAAAAAAAAATTCATGATATAATCTAAAAATAGCTTGTCCAAACGGAGCCTCAATCATTGAGATAATGTAAGAGATGTGCATAATTCAAGGGTTATTTTGCAATTAATCCTAGTTTCAATCATCGGCCTGTCGGGCTCGACAATCGTATTTTTTTTTTCATCGATACCGTCTTCTCCTCTATGCCCCTCTCCTCCGCCCATTTCCTCTTTCCGGCCTTCTCCATCCTCTCTCCTCCGCCTTTCTCCTCCCTTCCCTTCTTCTCCTCCACTATTCCCTCCAAGTACATTTTCGAAAACGAGAAGAACAATTCTACCATCGGATTCACTACGAACGGTTGCCGTCGGAGCTCGTGGTTCCCAAAGGTTCGTCGTAATTTCTATTTCTTACAACTCTAAACTTTCGAGCTAGGTCTGAGAGGAATTGAGTGATAGTTTATTTTAGCTGCATTTATTTTGATTCATCACCGTCTTTACATTTTTAATGTATTTTTGCTGTTGGATGATTGGAGTGTTTACAATCTATTCTCTTCATATTCAGTAATGTGGTTTTAGTTCCCTGATCAGCTGTTAGGACTCACTACGAACGGTTGCCGTCGGAGCTCGTGGTTCCCAAAGGTTCGTCGTAATTTCTATTTCTTACAACTCTAAACTTTCGAGCTAGGTTTGAGAGGAATTGAGTAATAGTTTATTTTAGCTGCATTTATTTTGATTCATCACCGTCTTTACATTTTTAATGTATTTTTGCTGTTGGATGATTGGAGTGTTTACAATCTATTCTCTTCATATTCAGTAATGTGGTTTTAGTTCCCTGATCAGCTGTTAGCAGCATGCTTTTGAAGCTGATACTTAGTTTTTTTTTTTTTTTTGCTGAATTTTTGTTAGAAGGTGAAATGGAGCAAAAACGGCAAGTATTTGCAGTAGATCTTCTTGAAAGATATGCTGCAAAAGGGCATGGAGTCATTACATGTATGGCTGCAGGGAATGATGTCATTGTTCTGGGAACAAGTAAAGGGTGGATCATCAGGCATGATTTTGGAGTTGGAGATTCGTATGGTATATTCTAAGATATAGGATTTAAATTATATGTGCTGTGATGTTTCCATTTATGGTAAATGATGCAATATCATCTTAATATTGTGATTTGTGTTATAGGTTTTAGTTCTCCTGTGTAAAGAATTTGTTAGACTACCCATCAATTCTAGGCTGTTCACTTTTTTTGGTCTTTTCTTTTTTCCTTCGGTTCCAGGGAGGCTTTGTCATATGTCCGAACCAGTTGAGTTATGCTTAGGGAATAATTTTAGTTGTTTTCTGATTATGGTTAAATAGGGGAATTTGGGATTCTATTGTGTGTGTATAGGGGGTGGGGGTGGTTTGTAATTGTGGATAATGATCGTAAGGCAATTAGATTACTGCTCCTTTTACCTAAAATAAGCTGTATCCTCTGTTGGGTGGCAATTAGGGCATAGGAGGAAGGATATTGTCTGATTTTAATCATTGGCATTGTATTTTGTTTTTGGATATTGGAGAATTAGGCTAATTTAAGCTTATGTAAGTTGTTATTTGATATGGATGATAAATTCTGACTTTACTATTGTTTTTATGTAGATATTGATCTTTCAGCTGGTCGACCTGGAGATCAGTCCATCCATCGAGTATTTGTTGACCCCGGTGGGAGCCATTGTATTGCTACTGTGGTTGGTCCTGGAGGTGCTGATACATTTTATGTACATGCAAAGTGGACTAGACCTCGTTTGCTTAGCAAATTCAAAGGTCTTATTGTGAATGCCGTTGCATGGAACAGACAACTAATAACAGAAGGTGAGGAGAGTGTTTTACTGCCTTCTTATTGTCAGATTGTTTTTTCCTTGTTGGATGAGTTTTAGCAAATGTTCATATATCCTTTGGTGGATGTGATATGTCTACAGCTTCCACAAGGGAAGTGATCCTGGGTACTGAAAATGGCCAGCTTCATGAAATTGCTGTTGATGAGAAGGATAAAAAGGAGAAGTATATAAAGTTTTTATTTGAATTGAAGGAACTTCCTGAGGCTTTTACTGAATTGCAGGTTTGGCCCTTTCTCCACTCCGGTTTTATTCCCTTACTGTGTTGATTGAGTAGGTTTTTTGGTTTGAAAACATCTGATGTTTTCCCTGGTCTGTTTTTTTTTTCCCCAATTTATTTGTTTGTAAAATACCCCACATAGTGGGATAAAGGCTTAATTGTTGTTTTTTTGTTCCTAAAATATGTTCTGCTGGTTAAAATGGGGGAAGAGGAATTCTAAGTCTCTTTTTTGTCCATTGTACAGATGGAAACAACAAATGTGATGCATGGAACTGCAATTAGATATTATGTGATGGCTGTTACTCCCACTAGGCTTTATTCTTACACAGGAATAGGTTCATTAGAGGTAAGGTTTGACTTAATCTTTGACTCTCTTTTCCCTATTTCAAGCAAAAATTTTGTTTGTTTGATAATCCTAAATTGTACCGACCCCATTTAGTGGGATAAAGGCTTAGTTGTTGTTTGCTATGTTAATAATCCTAAACTGTGTGGTGATTAGTTGCATATTCCACACACTCCATAGAAACATCTTATCGAATAGATGAGTACATGCTTACCAAGATATTGTTTGATGTTCATTATCAATCATTTTAACCTGCAGTAATAATCTTCGCATTTTGACTTAAACAAAGTTTCCAGTAAGTTACAAATGTCTATCATTTTAGTTTCCCTTTTGAGATCTATAACTCTTCTAACTTGTGGTTCAGTTTACCCTGACTAGCATTTAGTCGTTCATGATATTTACTTCCCCTAGCTTGACTGTTAGGCGCTCAAATATCGTTTATGGATGCTGTTCTGGGTTCCAAGATCCCCTTTTGAAAGGAGAATTCTTCAAGGTTTTTGACTGAATTTTCAGCGAACCGAATAACAGTCCTGACATACACAATGTGAGGCATAACTTTGGGTGTGTTATGGTACCTATGCTCTGAGTTAGTTAAGTTCCGGGTTCAATACTGATATGACACCTTGAATTTGTTTCCATCTTATGCAAGTGTGCGTTCGAGCATTGGTTATTCAAGTGGTAGCTCTAGTTTTATGTCAGTGTGACATTAGTTAACTTTACCTTTTAATGTTTGTATCTACATGAAAAGTTCTTCAGAAATATGATGGAAAATGTTGAGATCTTAATGTATACATATATATATATATATATATATTTTAATTACTGATGTTATATTTGCTAATAACAATCTACGGATTTTGTTTTAGATACTTGCAACTTCATGTAAATGCTGATTTCATGGACAGACTTAACACGGTTTTGGTTGGTTGTGTCTATGGTCTTGTTTCTTAAACAGTCCTATCAGCGAAATATTGTAGACACTTACTATACATACTAAGACACAAGCATACACACATACACATGTATTTGTAGGTCACAATTTCATACACAAACTTTCACAAATTTTCATTTCAAATTTATAACATCTCTATCGGAAAATTTCTATTCTTCCTCACCTTGTTATATGTACAATCTATTATATAATTACTATGCACTTACAGTCACATGCAAATGCACATTTATTTAGTGTTTGTAGATAGTGGTAGAAGACTTTCACATGTATACGTCAATAATTATTTGGCTCAAGTTGAAATACATCTCTGCTACCCAACTTCTTTAAGTTTTCTGTTCCCTTTTGCTTGCCATATCCTATTAGTATTTGGTAGTTACTTTTAGTTTGTTTGGCTGAAAATTAATGCCGTTTCCTTACCTCCTCCATGCAGTCTGTTTTTGCTAGCTATGTGGACCGCACAGTTCATTTCATGGAACTGCCTGGTGAAATTCCGAACAGGCTAGTAAACTTATGTATAATATGCTTTTATTCAGGAAAATAGGAAAAAGTCGAAAACCTTTTTCTTTTCCTACTATGTAGCATTCTGTGGTTGAAGTCATTTAATTGAAATCTAATGGTGCCATGGATAGTGCTTAAAACAATGATTACGGCTTCTAAGAACAAAGTCAAACTCAGATTTATTTCCAATGCCTTGTGAAAACAGCTACTGGACAAGATATGGTGATATAATTCGTTCTATCATGGTTTTGAAAGAATGATGGATCTGGTGAGACAACCACATTGTTATTGATGATTGGAATTAATGATGCATGAATTGTGTGTCATGGTGGTTGGTGGAATGCAATAACCATAGTTCAGTGATTTTTAGAGAGATTATTAAATTTGTTTTAAGTACACATCTCTCTGGAGAGAGGAGTAATATTGTTTGTTTCTTATCTGTCGAACACATACGGTGACTGATATGAGCTTCTTGCAGTGAACTTCACTTCTTTATAAAGCAAAGGAGGGCTGTGCACTTTGCATGGCTTTCAGGAGCAGGAATATATCATGGTGGGCTAAATTTTGGTGCGCAACATAGGTGAGAGATCAGTCAACTATTGCTTGGTTCTCTTGAACTACGTGTTGAAGTTGTAGAGGTTCTAATTGCTGTTAGTACTCGTTGTTTGATATTCCTTGAAACATACCATCATTTTCTATGTTTAGACTCTTTAAGTAAGTCTTGGATGCAATAATTAGTTTTTCACTAAGACTTTTGTGACTCTTGTGACAGTTCACCAGATGGGGATCAAAATTTTGTGGAGAACAAGGCTCTTTTGAACTATTCAAAATTAGGGGAAGGAGCTGAAACTATTAAACCTAGTTCTATGGCTATATCTGAGTTTCATTTTCTTCTTCTAATCGGAAACAAGGTCAAGGTGCGTTGTTGGAAGCTCAGAAATATTATTTACGGTCCTTTTGTTGAGACATGAAAGTATGATCATCAGCTACAACAAGAAGTTGTATAATGGTTGGTCACCCCCATAGTGTACATATTCAGTTATATAATTTATTTCCATAGCCAGTTTATGTAATAAAGAATCATTCAAGGAGTACTTCTCTGAGTTTTTTACGACTTCATGCAAAATTCAGGAATTGTTATCATCCTCTTTGGATTATTTTTTCTCCTGTTTCTTCCTATTCCTCTGACTTATATATTGGAGAACTTATGTGAATAGGAAAATCTTGTTTTTGCAAGTCAAAGTTTTGCCAACATGTTGTTTAAAGTCCATAAGAAAACATAGTTTACGTCGGAAGTTAAATTATTGGTCTAGTTGTGTTATTCACAAACTGTTTATATTATCCCTGCCTTCGTAATTTTGTATATTTGTGTGTATTTATTTGTATAAAAATGGAAGGCTGTTCTGTCCACCCAAAAAAAAAAAAAAACAAGAAGGGAAGCTGTTGCCATTCATTTAAGGCACAATTCATACTCTTTTACAATATCTTGTAGGTTGTTAATAGAATTAGTGAGCAGATTGTAGAGGAGCTTTATTTTGATCAAGCTACTGATGCAGTTTCAAAGGGTATTATGGGGTTATGCAGTGATGCATCTGCTGGACTGTTCTATGCATATGACCAAAACTCCATCTTTCAGGTGTGCTTACTATGAGTTCATTATTAGTTTCTTCTTTTTATGGCACCAACCCAGTTTACCCACTAGTCGAATCATGACAACTCAGGTATCTGTGAATGATGAGGGCCGAGACATGTGGAAGGTGTATTTAGATTTAAAGGAATATACTGCGGCTTTGGCAAACTGTCGTGATGCCCTCCAAAAAGATCAAGTTTATCTAGTGCAGGTCAGAGATGCCTATGAATGTACTTAGATATGCCTATGATGTATGAATTTGGCTGCAATCAATGTTTATTCTGAAATTGTCTTTTAGATCATGATAAGTGTGAATGAGTTTCATAAATTTTTTTCCAATACTATTTGGGAGTGTTATAGTCACAGCAATTTAAGTGGCGGTTGTGTTTTTGCAGGCTGAGTCTGCCTTTTCTGCTAAGGACTTTCTCAGAGCAGCATCCTTTTATGCAAAGGTAGCCTGTCTTTTATTGGAGTTGCTATTAGCTTGCTAACTATGTCTTGCTTATTTTCTACTATGTTACTAGATATCTTTGTATTCTACTTGGTAAAGATAACTATTTTGCTATGCCATTAGTAATATTGCTCTAAACCATATGCTTACACTGCATGCCAGTATGTAGCGCCCATGTAGGATGTAAAATCATAATTGATACCTTATAAGATGATGAAGGCAATACAAGCTATGCGCAATCACCACTGGGGGTTTTGTAAGGATGATGGAAGCTTCTTTTTTACGTCTTTTTTGTACTGTATGATCATCTTCTTCAGATTCAAATACTGGTGATTGATGGGGAAGTGAACAATTAGATTGCTCCAGCGGCCAAATTTTGGTTGCAGAGCTGGACATCTATCTATTACTTATCTGGGTCTCTCCTAAAGAGCTAAAAACAATCCAAGTGGCTGGGATGTGGGGGAAAAAGAGTGGAGAGAAAGCTGGGAATGGAAAAAGTAGAACCTTTCTTCAAGAATAAGATTATCAGAAACCTCTTAAACCTGCCCACTTATTTTGTAGTGTTGTTTGAAATGTCGATTCAATGATAGAAATTTCAAAATGAATTGAAAATTTGGAGGGATACTTCTAATGGAAGTCAATAAATCTTACCTAGTGGGATTGATGCGAGTATGCTCCATATAACGGGATGTGCGAACTAGTTTCGTGCGCCATATAACAGCTTGTTCAAACTAGTTTCGGGGAATTAGTTGACGTCAGTGTGCAATAGATGATGTGAAAGTAATAGCATATGTGGTCAGAAATTCTCATGTAGTTGCTACGTAGAAGAATATTGGAAAAGGATGGAGTGACTTCCATAAACTCATCAGTTCAACATCGGGATGAACGTATGTAACAACAACAAATAAGCCTTTATCCCACTGTGGGGTCGGCTACATGGATCATATTTCGCCATAGATGAAAGTACGTAAAATTAAAAAAAAAAATTGGGGATGGGAGTAGGTGAGCTTGGGTATCATCCCCAATGTGGGCCTGAAATCCTAAAAGAGACATGCTGATGACAAGGAACAGAAGCTGACCAAAACATGACAGTTGCATAGGTAATGAAGATAGAGTGCCTAGAATGTATGGGTAACCTAGATGTAGAAGGGAACTTCTTGTACCAGATGTCTTCCTTAGAGCTGGAACTTTAGGAGGACGATACCATGCCAATATGGTTAAAGGAATTCCATGCTGGAAAATCTAGAGTACCTTCACTGCTACAATTACCTTAATTGCCTGAGAAGCAGTTACAAAAGTTTCTGTAACATCTATACGAAGAGCAAAACAGAAAAATAATCATGTTAATTTGTTTCTACTGCATCTAAAAGATGAGGAAACACCTTACCGTTACCTAAATTATGATATTGCAAGAATATTTTCATTACTTTTCCTGGATATAGCCTAGACTATGTCAATCTCTTGCTCAGCTAGAGCTTAATGAGGGAATGGAGGAGGAAGGCTGCAATTTAGGATTCTGGCATCCAAATCCAATGCATCTTTTGGATCTTGAGAAAAAATAACTGGACTTCTAACAGAGCTGGGAGAATTATTCAGCAGCTGTCAAGATGGACTTTGGAACGCTTATTGTTTTGTCCTAGGTGTATTTATATGTGTATGCATTGATTGTATTCTGGCAATTAGTCTTTAGATAGAATGGATAAAACGGTGTCCTTGGCATGATATCTTGTGTCTCGGAAATAGTTGATGTCTAGATAGTTAGGTGTACTTCTTAGCTCTTGCTTAGTCAAAGCTGTAGATTGGTTGCAAGTACTCCCTCAAGTACCTACTTTTAGAAGAAATGGAAGTACCTACATAAGCTATTACCAAAGTGAAGATGTGATGGGATCTATTTACTTGAGCTTTAGTATGTCCATTGTCATGTTTTCTTTTTTTGCCTTCGTGTGTGATAATCTTGTCTTTTAAGTTATTTATCTAATAGAGCATATGAGAGAGCCACCTTGTCAGTATTTTCGCCTCTTGATGTCATTACTTGTGGAGAGTGTTAGGTGATTTTATGATCAGTCTCATATGTCAAGGCCAACTCTTTGCAGTTTCCTCGCTATGTCAGCTTCCCTTTTCCATAAATGTTGTAATCTTCTTCAAAAAGTAATTTTCCATTTAACCAGGATATTACTTTGTCATTTGCTTCTGGCTTAAACTTAAATGAGATTCAGAGATAGGATAGCTCTTTATGCTGTTTATTTCTTAACCTTCAGAGGATAATTTCCTAAGACATGGAACTGTCTTTTGCAGATTAATTACGTATTATCATTTGAAGAGATCACTTTGAAGTTCATTAGCATTGGCGAACAGGTAATAGATGGGCACACACTATTGTCTCTCCTATATATTTTTCTTTGGTAAAACTATTGTCCATCTTTTTTTTTCCTGGCAGCCCTAATGCTTCATTTTGGTTGTGGTGTTTTTTGTGCTTATTATATGCATAGTTGTTGTATCATTAAAGATTTTTGTAGTATCTTGTATTGTTATTTGTGTTTCTAGGGCTTGTAATTTGGTGTATGCACATACATATGGATACACTAAATATGGAATTACCATCTATATGCAAATGCCTAATAACCGGGGATGAATTAAGTCACTTTTTGAAGTACTGAAACATAAATAAACTTGCCGTTGCCTTGATTTATAAAAGAAGGCTACATTGGATGAATTCTTTCTTTTTTTTTATTCTGAGATTTGCTCAATTCAAAATGTATCAGAGTCAAAGAAAGTCCAGATTATTTCACTGATGTTCAATAACTTGTGTTGACTTTTTGCTCAGTGGAACATATAAATGCATAAAAGTTACATTATGCCTATTATTCAATTTAATGGTTGATGAACTTTTACTTGATTATGACACATATTTTATTCATTTGTTTAAGGAACTTTTTATTAGTTATTCCATCTGAGGCACCATGGAAAGCAGATAATCTGTAGGTGATTTGCAAATTAGATACTTATGTTCACTAGCCAAATCTGTATCTCTACTGCTCGCAGGATGCTTTGAGAACTTTCCTTCTGCGCAAGCTTGATATTCTTGCTAAGGATGATAAATTCCAAATAACAATGATTTCAACTTGGGCAACTGAACTATACTTGGATAAGGTTCGTGTCTTCATGTATTTGATGTTCTAGTTGAGTTTAAACCAGTTCTACTCACATGAAAGATGTAAATCAAGTTGTTTCAGTGTTTCATCTTTTTCCTCACACTGCTATACTCCACAATGAACAACATTCTCATTTGTGATTTGTTTGTCTGTCGTAGTGAGTAATTCTACCAGATTGATTTAAGCACTGGTTCCTTGATGGATGTTGCTTCTAACTGAAATTTCCTTAGCGGACTGATTAACAAACTGTGGGTTCAGTTAAGATCTTTTAAGCAAGTCTGTTTGTTGATTTCAAATGGTTGTTTGCCTATTTTGTGAGATACAAAGTTGGGAGAAGTAAGAGTTTAGTTATTTTATAATGATAGAGGATATGGTAAGTTTAGGAAAATAATGAATTGAAGAAACTGGACGTCAGTGTGTTCTGATGTAACTAAATGACGAATATAGTTCTTCTAAAGAGGGTCTTAAGGCAGTTACCATTTCAAGACAAGGGTTGTGGGACCAACTCAGAGAAAGTCAACTGCTAAAAAAAGGATTTATAGCTTTGAATTAGATTTTGTATTTGTGACATGTATAAATATGTGTGTGTATACATATGCATCCACGTTAAAAGGGATTTATAGCTTTGAATTAGATTGTGTATCTGTGACAGGTACAAATATGTGTGTGGATACATATGCATCCACATTCATATATTCATGCATATGTTTCCTGAGAATGTTTTATGTATGCATAAAAGCTAATCAGATTTACTGTGAATTTTCTTAGATCTCTCTGACTTCAATTAAGCCATCTATTTGAACAATTTAGGTTTCACCACATGCAAGCTACCACTTTTTGTTACTGTTTCTGATTATTGGGCACTTTCTGTCTGAAGGTGTGTTTTAAAATCCTTGTGTTATGAAAATCCGACTTCGTGATATTTCTGCATCACTTTTGATGTAATTTATTGTTCTGAAGTTTAAATTTGAGCTTTATAGCAAAGAAACTATGTATATTAAAACTGCTACCCTTATGCTGAGCTGGTTCTTTTGTGACTTCAAGTGCTTTATTTTGAAATTCACCTTTTCATTTCTCTGGTCTACTTATTTTTAGTTTCTTCGTATTCCCTGTTTATTTCTTTTTCTTTAACTCAGATAGATGGTTCATGGAAACAGAGATGCCAATCTTGACCCAAATTTACTAGTCCACCCGAATCCTCCTGCTTTAAATGCATGATTACAGAAGTAATGATTGACCCATTTTGGGTTCAAATTAGTTGGTACTTTTCATCTTATGTTTCTAAACCTTGACTATTACTGCTAATGACACATCTCCAAAACTAGGAAAGAATGTCCTACAAAAATTTTTCACATGTGGGCTGAGAGGATGTAAATATTGTATTGACTGCAGTACATTCTTAAGAATTACTGCGTGTGTTGAACTGAAGTTCATCTGTTTATTTATGCTCTTGAATTTCTTATGTTTCCCTCAACAAAGTTCAGTAGGATAATACTGTCATGTGACATGTGAACTTCATTTATGTATTATTCTAGTATGGGTGTCTGAAGATCCATTCATTAGTTAATTGTTTTATTTCTTGAATTGTCCATGTCAAACTAGATTAATCGGCTACTTTTGGAAGATGACGGTGCTTCTGAAAATGGTAGTGCAGAGTATCAATTAATTATTCAAGAGTTTCGTGCTTTTCTAAGTGACTGCAAGGATGTATTGGATGAGGCAACTACCATGAAGCTACTAGAAAGGTGAAGCATTTACTGTTTATTTCATTTCGCCAAAAAGTTCAACCTTAATGTTTTAATGGATAAATAATATGTGTTTTTGTGTAATAGTTGGTGTTGTAATCTAGAGGTCAGAAAATGTTTGGGTCTGACACTCGCGAGGACAGTCGCAGATGCTTTACCCTTTCATGTTCCTCATGGTGTTCAAGTTTTTCTCATTTAGTCATGTTTTACCAGTTGATTTGAATCTTTTTACGTGATATGTTTTTAGTGCGACATATGACGTGTCATGAACATGCTAGTCTTGTGTGAATTAAGCATTTGAAGGGTGGTATAAACTTGTTAGATTATACTAGAAGATCTGTTTCTTCTTAATTTCCAGAAACTCAAGTCTCTAATTTTTATTCAGGTTTTTTTTTTTTTGTGGCAATTCAAAATTACATTTTCTGAAAAAGATGTTTCTTATGATGTTTTGCAGCTATGGTAGAGTTGAGGAATTGGTATTCTTTGCTAATCTGAAGGAGCAATATGAAATTGTGATTCGCCATTATATCCAGGTGCTTTTTCTGTGGCTACTCTTTAACTCTCAAAACAAAAGAAATTTGGTGGGCCTCGCAGATCATGGCACACAAGGCACCTCTTTATGTTTGTCATCCTCATACATTGGTTTCTTTTGTAGTTTCTTTCAATCATAGAACATGATTCACCACCTCCACAAAAGTATACATATAACAGAACTTCTCTTTTACAGCTGAATACTTGTATAGCTTTTTCCTTTTCCTTTTAGCACTTGGCAAGATCTTTGTGGTTGTCGTTTTCGTTGGTGCAATGATGTTCATGTTGTGTTTTATGACCAAAAGTTGATAATAAGAATTTCCTCTTTTACCATGCTTGCCTACTGATCTCTTTCTCTTCCCCCCACTTTTGCCCTTAAACATAACAACTGGACATTGAAAATTATATTGCCGTGATATGATCCAGAGCAAGTGCAGTATAGTACTTGATTGCAAATATGTCACTTGTTCCATGTTGACTAATTGAACCTTCTAATTAAAAAGTAGACTTGAATCTTTTGGTTGTGTACAGCAAGGAGAAGCGAAGAAAGCACTACAAGTTCTTCAGAAGCCTAATGTTCACATAGAGCTTCAGGTATAGATTTGTATTAAGGCCATGATGTATTCTGGCATCTTCCAAATTCCAGTCATCTATCTGCATACCTGTTTCCAATTTTCTTCAAGTGAACTTGATTTCAGCTGGAAGTTTTCATCCACAATGTATGGATATACTTTATCCTATGGTGACATTTTCTGTTATTTTGCAGTACAAGTTTGCTCCAGACCTTATCATGCTCGATGCATATGAAACTGTTGAGTCATGGATGACCACAAAAGACCTGAACGCAAGAAAACTAATTCCTGCTATGATGCGGTATTCAAGTGAACCTCATGCTAAGTAAGGCTCATTGTCATTTGATTATCTGGTTTTGCAATTTTTTCCTATTTCGGGTGATTTATTTTTGTTTCAGATTTATTTATCTGTCAGAAGGAAATTACATAAACAGAAGATCATGCCAGGTCCCTTGTTAGTGGAGACAACTTTTATTCCTGATCTGACTGTTGAAATGCACCGTTGTATCATCAATAATAAATGAAATAGAATGTCCTTAATTTCCTTTGAAGTTTTAGCGGCTACTTTTCATACTCAGAGGATCAACCCTCTCTTGTGATGACACGTAGGAATGAGACTCATGAAGTAATCAAATATCTGGAGTATTGTGTTCATCGTTTGCAGAATGAAGATCCTGGTGTGCACAATTTGTTACTTTCGTTGTATTCCAAGCAGGTATAGCCACAATCATTTATCACAATAGTTTAAGATAAGATTAGATCTAAAAGCTGCATAAACTAGAGATTGGTCCTTTATCTGCGTGCTAGATTTGGGTAAATTTTTTGTTGTTGAAAATGAAAAGTTTTGATAGCATCACCATGGATTACTTTTTTCTGTAACTTTCATTTGTGCACTAACCAAAGTTGTCCTCAACTGCTAGTCGTTCACTAGCTTTTTTCTGTACTATTTCGGTTTTGGTTCATTCTATTCTTTATTTATTCTCTTCAATTATCTTTTTTTTTTAGTATTAGCTCACCTCCTGGGTGGTGGTGGTTGTGGTTGTTTTGTTTTTTTTTTTTAATTTTTTAAGTTGATGCAAATGATGCATCTTAGTGAAGTTTGTAAATGAACAATGCTTCTTAAAACTGGATACTGGAAGTTGAGAATTTTGATCTTTCTTATTTTTCAGGGGAGTTGTATTTTGAATTTCAGAAGTGGTTAAGCTCAATGATGAGTTGGTTTCTTTATGTAATTGCAGTAATCTATAGTGGTTGTGTTATGCTGTAAAGGATTTCAGGAATTATGATTTTATGCTACTGAGCTAGATGTAGTGCTCCCTTACCTGGATAGAGAAATTTATTTCTATTTCTTATGCCATATCATAAATTTTTCGCTATATCTTAATGTAAATATAGGAGAAGCAGAAGTTTCCTTATGTATTGGAATCTGACTTTGGCACTGCTGTTTGTTTTTTGCTCAGGAGGATGAGAGTGCTCTTCTACGTTTCTTGCAATGCAAGTTTGGTAAAGGGCGATCAAGTGGCCCCGAATTTTTCTATGATCCCAAATATGCCTTGCGCCTCTGCCTCAAGGAAAAGCGGATGCGTGCTTGTGTTCATATATACAGTATGATGTCCATGCATGAAGAGGCGGTTGCTCTTGCACTGCAGGTAAGCTCGATTTGTTTGTAATTTTGCTTCGGTAAGTGCAGTGCATGATTAGTATGTTTTTAAATTGTGAATATGAATTTTAGTGTTATCAAGCATCTAAAATATCGAGTGCAAGAGTTTGGAAGTCATAGACCATTCTATTTAGGCCGTCAGTTGAACTTTGAATTTTGTGATAAAAATAAAAGCAAGTTTTGAGGAAACATTTTCTTGATTTTGTTTTTCGAAGAAAACACAAGGAAGATGAATTACAACCTAAGTAACTTTTGCAGGTAGGCATCTATTGGTGTACTTCGTGGATAGAAGTGATGAATCAGATTAGCATGAGAAAAATATGACAGAAATTGGATTTTGTCCTGTTATCTTTTGCTTTTACCTCTTCTTTCAGAAATTCCAAATTTAAAATGGGACATAAATTTAAAGAATTGGAATTTGTACCTAAAAGAAGAGAATTTGAATTTGTGTAGAAATTATACTAAACATTTGTTTTGATAAGGAAAAGCTACATTAGCAAAAAAAAATTACTTAAGCTGTTTTGCTTGCAGCATTCTAGATTTGCACTATCAAACTATTTATAACATTCCTCAATTTGTTGATTATTTTTTGACAAATTTATATTGGTTTATTTCCTAGTACAGTCAGAATTTTTTGTGGTTATTCAATTTCCTATTTCACTTAATTGAATTGGAGAACCAAATTTGTTAGACATCCATTATTGTCTTACAATTAGAATATTTTGGCCTGTAAGTTCTCAAAAAAAGTCCCTTTAAGCAACCAGAATGCTTTGGAAAGGAGCACATGGGCTTAAGTTGCTGCTGGACTGATCTTCAATTTTTGTTGTTCAGTTGAACTTGTTTCTTTTGGGTGGAATGTGTGAAAAGCAGAAGTGGACCAGAATAATACTCTTTTGGTCATTGTTGCATCTTGTGTTTTATAGGAAGCTGATAAATTCTCTTAAGGAAAAAATATGCTGAAACATGCATTAGCACGTAACTTATCTGCCTTCAGTAGATGAATCTATGGTAATAATGTCTTTGGAGTCGCCATTTTTGGATGAAGGTAAAACATTTTCCAAGACAAATTATCCATCATATGAATCGAGGGAAAATTTGCTACTATGCAATATTTTAGCTTCAGAATTATGTTTGAAGTAGGAGCGCATTGGCTAGTAATACCTTTTTCCTGTTCCCCTTCCATTGCCATTCCTTTTCAGGATGGGTAAATCAGATTCCCTGTTATGCATATGGCGCTCAGCTCTCTAGAAACAGTTCTCTCCTATTAGAAGTATATAAGTATTGAAAGATGACAACATCTAGGCCTATATCCCACTATGTGGGGTCAGCTGTATGGATCATATTTTGCCATAGCGTCCTATCCACACACATGTTCTCATTTATATTTAAATATATCATGTCTTTTTAATATTTTATTTCCAATTCTTTTTAAGTATTCCCCTTTCCCTTTTAATTTGTGTTCATATTTCTCTATTTTCTACTGTATTGGGGCATCTAAATGTCTTCTATGCACATGTCCAAACCATCTTAAGCATGCTCTCATTTTTTTCATCTATTGGAGCTACCCCCACTTTCTTTTTAATGCATTTATTACTTGTTCTATCTACTCTAATATGTCCTCATATCCATCTCAACATTCTCATTTATGTCACAATTGTATCTGTTTTCTTTTACCATTATTAGCATAAATATTTGAAAGATGCTAATGGTAATCTTGATTCCCCTTGATTTCCAGTTTGATCCAGAGCTCGCTATGGCCGAAGCTGACAAGGTTGAAGATGATGAAGATTTAAGGAAGAAACTCTGGCTTATGGTTGCCAAACATGTTATAAAGCAGGAAAAGGGAACCAAAAGGGAAAATATTCGTAAGGCAATAGCATTTCTGAAAGAAACTGATGGACTTCTAAAGATAGAGGACATCTTACCCTTCTTTCCAGACTTTGTTTTGATTGATGATTTTAAGGTGGGTCCACATTTCATTGCCTTTATTCTTATTGTTCACTACTTTTTATCAATGATTATTCTTATGACAGTTTGGGTTATACCTCTGGATCTGAAATTTGCAATTTACTGAATTACTTGTCAGCTAGCTGGGTTTCCTTATTAAACTTTGAATTTGACTTGTGATTAGGAAGTCAAAGATAGAATCTAATGCCACAAATAATTACGTTAGTTGACTTAAACTGAAATTTAAGTGCAGGTACCATACATAAGAAAAATATGCTATGAGGTATGGTTTTCGCTTCTATCAATAGTTGAGAAGAGCAGTTTCTCTTTGACTACCAAAGGTTCAGCAGATTTCATGATTCAGCGATAGATTGACTTTAGTTATCCTTAAAACTTATTATCTGGCTTGAAATCTAGTCAAGAGTCCATATACTTATCTGTTTGGGCATCACTACAAGAGAAGAGGGGGGAAAAACAAAAACCTTAGTGAGCTTTTTAAATAATTAACTCTCAATATTTGAAGTTTTTCTTTCAATATGGTGATTTAGGAGGAGGTATTTTGCATTTTGCAATATACATGTCATCTGTTTTTTGTGCCGGTGATACTTTTAAGTTTGTTTCTTTCTTCCTGTTGCTTACTTCTTGTATATTAGTACTTCCTATTTGTTTTCCTTTCTGCTTGATATTTATACTGTTACTTTTATGTGTACCATTGAGGCAAGCTTGATGTTCTAATGCACTAAATTACCTCAAATGTTGTTTCAGGAGGCAATCTGCTCATCCTTGGAGGATTACAATGAGCAAATTGAAAAACTAAAGCAGGAGATGAATGATGCAACTCATGGTGCAGACAATATAAGAAGTGATATTAGTGCGCTTGCTCAACGATATGCTGTCATAGATCGTGATGAAGAATGTGGGGTAAGATCTTCTGAGTTGAGATGCTTCCAATCTGAAAGTTTTTAGAATAAGCAGTGCTTGTGCTAAAATTTCTTCTCAACTTCTGCTTTTTTTTTTGCTCCATGGCCTGTATTTGTGTACTTATTCCAATTTCCTGTTCATCAGGTTTGTAGAAGGAAAATATTGAATTTAGGTAGGGACTATCAGATGTCTCGTGGTTATACATCAGCTGGATCTATGGCCCCTTTCTATGTGTTTCCTTGTGGACATTGCTTTCATGCTCAGTGCTTGCTTACCCATGTGACTAGTTGCACTAGTGTAACCCAAGTAAGTCCTGAAATACTTCTTGCCTCTAGAACGCTTATGTTATAGTCTTTTTCTTTATTTGGTGTTAGTAAAATATTTCTATGGGAGTTAAGAGCACGCTTTCAAGTGATTATTGCATTGAATTAGTAATAATTGCACCATTGTGTTCTTTTCCAAAGTATTGATCACACAAGAAGGGCAATCCTCCAAATTGCAAATCATTAGCATGGTGATCAGAATATGTAACATAGCCGAAGATCAAAATACAACAACAACAACAACTAAGCCTTTATCCCACTAAGGGAGTTCCGCTATATAGATCACATTTCGTTACCGTGCTCGATCTGATCTGCTCATTTATATTCAAATAGAACATATTTTCTTATCGTTTCTTTATAATTCCTTTTTGGTCTTCCTCTTCCCCTTTTAATTTGACCTAATAATTCTCTATTTTTGACACACCTCATTGGGGCATTTAAAGGTCTCCTATGTGCATGTCAAACCATCATATGCTTGTTTCTCTCATTTTTTCATCTATTGGAGCTACTCCTACTTTCTTTCTAATGTATTCATTACTTATCCTATCTAGTCTAGTTTTCCACACATCCATCTCAACATTCTAATTTCGGTTACCCTCATTTTTTATTTATGTTCATATGTAGTTGCCCAGCACTCTGAACCATAAAACATTATTGGTCTTATAGCTGTTTATAAAATTTTCCCTTCAATTTTCAACGATATTTTACAACCACAAAGTATAGATGACGCACTTCTCCATTTGTTCCAGCCTGCTTGAATCTTAACATAAAAAGCTGTATTTTGATGAAAATCTTATAGTACTGCTCACATAAGTTCCCATTTTGATTTTAAGTTCCAAGTTCCCACTGTGCAAGGAAATTTGTTACACGGTCGCTTTATAATGTATCCATTCTGTAGAGACTTTTCTCTTGTTCTCAGAGTTTCTTAAATCTTTTCCTGCCAGATGCCATAAACAGCAGTAATAGAGCTTAGTGCTGAGCCGTTCTTGAATCTTTTCTAGTTATTGCTGTTGTAGCTATATGATTTCATTTTTGCAATCCATGCAGATTCCTCTCAATCTTCAACCTAACCAGAACTTGTTGCCAAAAA
The DNA here is from genome assembly GCA_016586305.1 of Ophiorrhiza pumila. Taxonomy (NCBI): domain Eukaryota; kingdom Viridiplantae; phylum Streptophyta; class Magnoliopsida; order Gentianales; family Rubiaceae; genus Ophiorrhiza; species Ophiorrhiza pumila. The sequence continues at coordinate 10,518,059 of BLIW01000004.1, forward strand.
AAATTAGAGAAAGGACAACGAACCAACAGATGATCAAGAATTTCACTCGTTGAAGTCATAAAACAATTCAAAACATTCTTTCACAATCTTCAAAGTTCTATCTGTCAGTTCACAGCCTCCTTTAACACGCTAGCCATGAAAGTAGATAAACATTTTGTTTAGTAATGGAAATGCCTACTCCAATCAACCTTTATACTCACATTGCTAATTTGCAGCCATGCAATTTAATTTGTTTGAATTCCATTAGCAGTTCCGAATGACTAAATGGATTAGGTTGAGAATGTAGCTCCGAATTCCAGTGTTTCTGGGGTTTTCTTCCTACCAGAAGCCAGAACCCAATTTGAACAATTTTAGATCGATGCAAAGTTTGGCATTCACTGAATTAGGAAACTTACCTGAGAATCTGTGGGGAAGATGCTTAAGCCCACATAGTTTGTGATCCTTGAGTAATGCAAATAGCGGAAAAAGTCTTGTCCTTTTGCAATTCTGATGTAAGATGAAAGGATTGCTTGGAATAACTTGCTAAGATCTTACAAGTACATCTCCTCACTCTTTTTATATATTATCTAGAGAAGTCTGTTAAAATCGTTTACCTGACTGGCATTTTTGTAAAGCTGATGGTCTCAGCTATAATTGTGCATTAACTGATTTGGTAATATGACCCTTGCTAGATTCATCTGGCACTGTGTTTGAAGCCTCCTTTTATCATAGACTAATATGCTGACATTTGCACAATACTCACAATTCATTATAGTGCCACAACTATAATAGTGATTAATTTGGGAAAGAGCATAAGCACACTGGTCATACCTAAATTGTTTATTGGCATTATTTATTCTTGCTAATGGTTTTCTCGAAAATTTTCTTCTATTGAAATGATGCTGCAGGCAGAACATATATTGGATCTGCAAAAGCAACTTACATTACTTGGTAGTGAGCCTTCTAAGCACTCAAATGGTGGATTACCCGAAGAGGAACCAATAACAAGCATGACTCCTTTGGAGAAGGTAAATCTTTTGGTTGTCAAAATTGTCATGGATGGTCATATTAATGAACAAGTTCGGTCAAAACTATTGGCTGTTTTATACAGTTGTTTCTATGTTGATAGTGTCTACACGTATCATTTTCTTTTTGTACATTTTCCAATCATGTTCTTTGTTTCAGTTTTTTAATTCGAACGATTTGCTGAAATCTATTGCAGATTCGGTCACAATTGGATGATGCTATAGCCAGCGAATGCCCATATTGTGGTGACCTGATGATACAGGAAATCTCGAAACCTTTTATTCGTCCTCAGCAAGTTGATGAAATTGCATCATGGGAGATCAAACCACATAATATTGTTAGTCAGAAAAGTTTCTCCTTAGCTGTATGACAATAATTTGTATAATGATGTGTTAAGTTTTTTCTATCCATGGTACTTGATTTGTAAGAGTTACAGAAGTGAGTTAAATGTACAAACTATATGTTGTATTTTGTCAATTAGATCGTTCCTATTTACTGATTATGAGAGCAGCACAAACATAGCATGCAGGCAGCATACTTGTTACTAAATTTTCTTGCAAATTCAGATGAATGGAATGTGCCATTGAAATTTGACATTCTTAAGTCAGATTGTCTGTATAACCAACAAAAACAAGGATCAACCGGCACATATTAGTTATAATTCCTCTACTTTACTTTCTGCATCTTCTTTCTTTATAAGTTAAAGTTGGGATGGTAATCCATTTCCTAGAGTGGAAAGCTTTCTTGAAAGCATTATTTGGATTGAGGGAGATGGAGGGAGAGGAATGGAAAAGATTGGGAGGCATAGTGAGTTTTGTGTTTAGATAATTTTGGAGGGAAAGTAAGGCAGAGTGAGGGATTGTAAGGGATAACACAAAACTAGTTTTGTTTTTTTGCCATAATTTATAAAGGTTTAGTTGTTGCTGTTTTGTCAATACAAGGGAGGATTAAATGTAGATTTCTAAACAGTAGGGGAATTATGAGTATGTTGTCCATACCACAAGTTGTTCATAGTAACTTACCTATACTTGCCCAGATTATTGCAGAAATCCAGAAAGTCACACTTTTAAGTTATATATACAAGAAAGATTTGCGTGAGGCTAAAATTAAGTTGAAACAATGGAACCTATGCATAAAGGTTTATTGTAAATGATACATAAACAATGGAACCTATGCATAAAGGTTTATTGTAAATGATACATAAACAATGGAACCTATGCATAAAGGTTTATTGTAAATGATACATAAACAAACTGCTTCCTGCACCACAAGCAATCAAATCTTTATTGGGATGCCAAGCCATATGCAGCAACTTGGAGTTCAAGTTAGAATGAAATTCATTACTTTCTGAACTGAAATTGTCATGCCTTGATGCTGCAAAAGGATGCAAATTACAGTGAATGAATGTTTATGAGAATCGAATAATAAAGAGTATGCGAGAAAAAGCGAACCCACCTTGTCTGTAAAATCCACGCGTTAGGTTACTTAAAGATGATCTTCTTGGTCTTGAATTGGCTTGGAGGTGTGACTTTCTGCAGTTTACTCAGGGAAATGAACATATTTCAAACATTTCAAGGATGGAAGCAAATGTATCATATTTAAGTAAATCTCAAAGAGTGGTAGTAATGAAGGATGTACCTATTTGGATTTTTACTAGCTTCAATAGTAGTACCTTCTTCGCCTCCTCCACGAGAAAAAAGGCGAATGCGATTGCTACCATTGATAATTAGTTCTAATGAGCCTTAGATAAAGCAAAACCAATACAAGAAAAGAAATATAGGCACAGAATATGGGAAGAGGTAATTTTCCACAGGTAGATAGATAGATACTGTTTAGTAGAAGCACAAACCTATATGATCCAGTTGCGAAGCGAAGTCCATCTCCACTGAGACAGCAAGCAAATTTATCAAATATGGCATCGTTGTTATACAGATCACACAACTGTTCAACATGCAGTCGGATGTGAGTTATAGAGGACAAAATGAATTGCAAAGTGGAAAAGTAACATCAGCTGTAAAAGTTGAACATGTTTGTTATGGATTAAGAAGGGTGTCCTGCAGTACCGATATGACAGACAAATCGATTAAAATTGTGTTAGAATCAACAGATAGGAAAGGTAAACTTCACATTTGTTGTCCTGTCAAATTTCGAAACATTCCAACATCAGTTTGGAAAGGACTAAAAATTTTCATACTGAACTTTCCAGAAACCAGTACTGAGATAACTAATTCTATACACTTTCCACCATTTTAAGATAGACTTTAATACTACTATACAACAACAACAATTAAGCCTTTATCCCACTACGTGGGGTTGGCTAAATGGATCATACTTCGCCATCGTTTTCTATCTTTATACGATTTTTAATATGATTTATATCATTTAAGTGACAACGTTTTATGCCAGTTGCCAAACTTCGACCGCAGAACCCTGCATGCAATTTTTTTTTCTTGGGGGGCTTGGTGGAACTTGGCTGGCGTTTAGGCAGACAAGTTTACTTTTTAAAGCAGGTGGAGTTCTGATGAAGGAAGATAAAAGCATTGCATTCGAATTAAGCACAGCTCATAATTTCCTGAGCAGAAAAATATGGTACTTAAAGGTACTTAAAACTAGAAAGTTTGATCATGCAAAGGAATAGAGTATAAGATCCATAATAAGAAGAAACTTCTTCCAAAAATTGCACATGAGAAAATTTAGATTCTTGTAATGAAATATCTTGTACCTTAGGCCGGAGGTGCTCGTGGATTTTATATGTTGCAACTGGAGATGTCTCCATGCGCAAGTCCCATAGCTGAAAAAATAAAGTAAGAAGTTGAGAACAATCCAACTACGTTTTCTGTTCTGGTTATCAGAAAAATTCTGACGGAATGAAAAGCTAGAACAATCAGGCCACATTTTCTGTTCATGTAATCAGAAAAATTCTGAAGAAATGAAAAACTGCATTTAGACACAGATAAGCAAGTCAAGGACCACAAATGCATTTAATGTTGGACTCAATTCGGGTAGGGCTACCAAAGTTTGTCATGAAAAAATTGTACAAAAGGAAACATAACAAGAAACTGTTCCAAATGATGAAATCTTTCATGTTTAAGCTATAAGGGCAAGCCAACACTCATACTAAGCACAAGAAATGGTCCAGTTTGTTAAAGCCTTAACCATGTAATCTAAGAACTAGCAACGAAACATCATCACATCATATGCTGTAGAGAAGAAAAAAAACAGGGGAACAATGTGCAGTACTTCAATTCAGTAATCATGCTCGGTTCATTATTAAAGGAGCCCTTTTGTCCAGTAGAGTTGAGAGACCTTAAGATTCATGTAATCGCGACTTAAGATGTGTCTTCCATCAGTTGCAAACTTCAAATCAGATATTGATGTAACAATCTCTGTGAAAAATGATTTTAACCCACTGGATCCTCCATCATACAATCTGCAAAGACGAACTCAATTTACAGCTGGAAACATACTGCAACTCCATAAAGAATCATGAATGCATCAAAAACATGTGAAAGAGAGACAAATTACTCACATCATTGAATTGTTATCACAAATAGCTGACTTTCTCATGTCTACAAGCCGAATATATCCCCTTGAACTGCTGCAAGCGAGCAGATTACAATGAAATGGATGGAATTCTGCTGATGTAATAACCTCTAGATAAAATTTAGCAAAATAAGTTAATACACATGAATCAGTTCTAATCATACAAAATAAAAAACCAGTACTTTTACACCTATGATTCATTTACAGATTGTTATTTATGAAGGATCAAGTTAAAGGCAATCATAACTTAGATCTTATCATGCACCCATTATTAGTCTAAGATACAAAACATGAGAAACATTTTTATGCCACATAATGCTTAGCAAATGGAATTTTACATTGCCGTTATCAAAATATCTTTACAAATGCCAGAGGCAATGACTATCTTGATAACAAGTGACATTCATTTCCCATTCCTATAACAAGAATAAAAACATGCTAAAAGGAAGAGAAAGAAAAGAAAGAAAAGAAAGAAAGAAAGAAAAGAATTATGAAAAAGATGAAGTAAAATTCCTGTTACAAAATGTAGTTAGAGGATTACCACCATCTCTGAGAAAAGATAATGGATAGGGAGATGTTGGCTGGAGATTTACTTGGTTAAACATATGTTCTAATTATTTATATGAATCTCCATTTTTTTAGCATACTAACAACATAAGCGTTATCGTGACTTCCCCGGATTATATACTTTAGTTATCCTAGCATAATAGCTTTGCCTACTTTTCTAGCCATTCCTATCTTGAATGACACTTACATTTATTTTGATCACTCATTTTTCTTTCTGCTCTCTTTAGGTTTATGAATTCCATTGATCAACTCCAGGATTCCAAAATTACCTCAAAAAAAGTAAACTCCAAGACTGTCTTGTTAATTTCTTAATAAGATTTCCCTTGCCAATGACCAACATCTTTATTTTATTTCACAATCTTTGGAGCCAATTAGCCTTTTAGATGATATGAGGCACTAAGCGTATTTTTTTCCTCTGCAAAGCATTCATGATAATTAGGATGAAGAAAGCTACCACTACTCTAGAGTGTTTGTCATCCATGTGTTCCAATATGTGTTGGGGCATGAGCATGCACATACTTTGAAAAACCGCATTCATGCTTTCACTGAAGTTAACAGTTCAGATGAAGATATATGCACACAAATCTTGCACTCATCTAAATGTCAATTTTTACATTTCTCTATGTTTTTGGTTCTATTTCTGGCTTGAGTCTATCTCTCATTTCATTTTATGTTCAAACAATCATGGCAGTAACTGCTCTACTTTTGTGTTTTTATGTCTTCTTACTGCATAAATATGTGCAATATGAAAATGATTTTAAGAGTTAAGTGAAAGAACCTATTGGCATTGAAATGAATGTAAGAAGAGCCAAGGGATGGAAGGATTACTGTCCTTGTATATCTCCTTAGTTTACATTGGTTTCCTGGCAATTATCTCCAAATTACAATGAACAACAGAGACGTGCACTAGGGAATGTTGCAAGAACTCTTGCAGAGATTACTGTTACTGATATTCATAGCAGTTAAGGACACTTAAAAGATTATGCAAGAAGAAGGCATCCATCTCTAACAGCTAATAGCCCATCTGTGAAAGTTTTCTCTTGAAATTCACATTGTGATACTCTAAAAATCATTTAACACCAAAACACAGAAGAGGAAAAGAAAAAATAAATAGAGTACTCACATACATGGGAGTTAGCAAAAGCAGACAGAAAGATTTAGGAATCACCTGTAAGATCCTCCATGTTAGGTGGCTTCAAGTCAACGATATTGAAACACTGATCACTAATCTCAAGGTTCCATAGGTTTATCCTGAAGTCATCCGCAGAAAGAAACGTCTCACCATCACTGCATGGTCAGAAATCATATTTAGGTTTGCAGCTGAACTATCCCTAGAAACAAATTTTACACGTTCAAATAGTGGCCCTCCATGCAGCTTAAAACATCATTTTGACACAAATAACAAATTATGCCAAACAATCTGCTAAATCAATCAAGCTTTTCAGGACACCATGGTATATAAATGGAGAAAAAGAAGGAATGGATGAAAATGGTCTATACTAAATTCTTTACTGGCTACAAAAGAGTACAAGCACTAATAAACCATGGTGGACAGCAGAGGACTATAAAGAGAATAAACTCTAAGCTCATAAGTCAGTTCAGATGATACCTGTTATTTGAGATAGAATTGACATTGAAATCATGAGCATGCGCGTAAATCTTTCTGCATCTTGCTGGAGTATTATCTTCAAAGTTTGGTATCTAGTTACATAATTAATTTGACATTACAGAAAGTCTTCCATGAAGAAAAGAGATGGAAGGCTATCATATGATGAAAAAAAAAATTAAAGGACAACTGTCATGCGTACCTTGCTATGATCTACACCAGAGGATAAACCATTGGCAAGTTTCTCTGTCCATTCTATTTGCTTAGAAAAGGCTGGTTTTTGCATGCTGGCGAAACTCTTGTCAGCCAAAAGTGAATTCTCCGAAAACACATTAGGATTAAGATCCATTTCTTTGACTTTCTTCACTTTGTTTTTATTGACCTGGCTTTGAAGGACACAAGTCAAGACAGATACATTACAGGAATGCTCTGAGAAAACCATCAAAAGCAAGAACTGAAGAAAAGAAATGATGAATGTTATTCATTTTTTATCTTTGCGCATGAATCAGAATAAAGGTACAGGTACTACAGTCAGTTTGGGCCAACTAGGTTCATCAGATTGAAATAATATCCTGCATTTATTGCATGGTCCTCTTTAGTCTATGCAAAACTTTGGAATGATTAGAAATTCTCCATTTCACATTTTCCAGAGCTTCAATAGTTTCTCTATTTCGGGTAACCAATTTATAACTTAAGGTTAATATCTTGTATCTTGTGTTCAATGATGTATCTTTCTTCTCAACCAGAGTCTTGTAGGTATCAAAATTCATGGTTTTCAGGATGAGCCATAAGCCTCATATAATTAACATTTTTAACCATTCTTAGAACACAATCAAAATCTAAGGAAAAAAGGGCCAATGATCTAGGACGCAACCTGAAAATACAAACTAGATTCAAAATGGTCATCAAACAGATAAAAGCATGATTATTCCTTTGTAAGTGTGCTTGCATTTCATAAAAACCTAAAATGAATGCATAGCAAATTAGGCACTTCTAGACCTAGAAACAAGCATTACTTTGAAAAAGCAAACTTATCACTTTCATAAACATGAAGTTCTCATTTGATAACGGCATCATTCACCGGTGAAAAGTAGTAAACAAAAAATGAAAAAGTTTTGCTTATCTTAGCTTAGTTTATCAAACTGAAAAAGCATTATTTGTTAAAAACTAAATTTCAACAATCCTCTCACTGGTAATCTGACAGTATTAGAGTCAATAAATTAAGCCCAAAAAAACTGAAATAAAAGAACACAAATTGTCCAACTTGTAATTTGAAATGCAAAACATTCAAACAATTCCAAAAAAATGGTGAATCCAACCAAAGACTCAATTACTAAATTGTATATTAGAGTATTCATAAGAGAACTTCTAAGAGATATACTCTTTTACTGTCAAAAATATGTACCTTCCATAGCTTTATTGTCCTATCATTTGTTGAAAGAAGAAATAATGATCCATTAGGAGATGTGCACCACCTTACTTTGTTGATCTTCTCTTCAATTTCCAAGCTCTTCAGGTAGTCAAACTAAAGAAAACCATACATCATGAGGCATTGACTGCTTCAATATTCACAGATAACCTAAGATAAACAATGAAACAGACAAAAAAGACAGAAATCAGTAGCTTCCAGTGAAGTACTGTATAATGAATACCTCTGGTTCATGACTCTGGAACTCTGTCTTGTATTGAAATCTGGGAGGCTGCCTCACCATGAAATCATTTTGTTCCAACTCAAATCTTGAACTGTACTCGAATGAATCCTAGCAAGAGCACAGATATTTCAGATGCCAATTCAACATAACAAAATAATTTCAGCTCTGAATCCATCTTTTTTGCTAGAGAGATGAAAGATGAAAACACAAATCCTAACATGCGTATTTAATTCGCACATCTTTCATGGCCTTCTTCTCGAAAATTACAACGCGCCCACCTCGATCTCCAATAGCAACATAATCACCACTTTTGTCGAATTCGATTGCAGATATGATATCAGCTAAAGACAGAAAAAATGGAATTTATAACGTTAACAACTGGAATGGACAAGACTTTCAGGAAAATATTCAGTGTTTGTTTCACCCTTGACATGCATAGGTAGTTAAACTAACTTCATTCCCATTTTGTAAGTATGACTTGGAAGAAAAACATAAAATAGAGTGGCAGTACCTTTCTCATTTCAATTTAATTCAAGAATATGACATCTTTTTAACTCTCATCATCACCTAAGCATACCAGACAAAAGAGAAGCAGTAGGACTAGTTCAGTTTTACACCTTCAATCAACAATGCCTGTACTTTACACCCTCATCTCAAATTAGCCAAAATTTTTGTCCCCAAAAGAATACTACTAATCATTTTTATTTGAAACTAGACACTGCACCTAAATGCCATGATACCAAAATTTTATCCAACATTACTGCATTCATTTGATACATTGTACAACTTATATGCCTTAGTACACAAGATTTAACAAGAATTTGGCCAAACTCAAAGTTAATATAACATTAGAAGCTTAAAATCACACAATTGAAACTCAGGCTACAAAGGGTCATTACTCATAAGAACAATAATTGCTCAAAGGGTATGACTTGAACTAGTCCAAGGCAGTTTACACACAGAAATAGAGTGCATAAAATATAAGTATACTCATTATTTAAAGAGTGAGAAATTACTGTCTTGAGCATCTTCACCAGGAGTTAATTCACCAAAGACCTGAGAGAACTTCCACTCAGAGGGATGAGAAGATGCATGAGAACTCAAATTAGTCATATGAGATTTTCTCTTCTGCGACAAATCTCACGTTTGCTCCAGCTTACCCTTAGAGTTATGAAGTTCAATCAATGCCGAACTTTTCTTATTGCTTATGGTATCAATCCCATATGCAGAACTAAAATCAAGAAGGGTTTGTAGAGTCCTATGCTAGAAGGAATTGTGGACTATGGAAACTGGAAAACAATAATTTTCTTGATAGTTGAGAACAGAGGATTTGGATTTCTGTTATCCACTCATTTCTTTTTCCCTGGAAATATTTTCCAGGTGGCAAACTATAATTGATGTCAAAGTTAACTGTTATTGTTTTTGTCTTTATTTGGAGTTTGTCATACGTCAAAGTGAGTGATGTTACTCATGCAGAATATTCATATGAAAGACTTTTATAAAAAAAAAAAAAAAATCAAGAATTTTGTTCCCAAATGCAAAATCTTAAATGTGTTAACTGTTCTTAGTTTTTGTGAACAATAAAAGTTGGGTTACTATTGAATTAATTAAAAAAATGTGTGCAAAAATCTTGTGCACATGCAAAGAGAATAAATTAATGAGAAATGATAGGGGGATTGAAATTCTAGAGTGAAAAATTGGAGTGACTGACGTGACAGTGATAAAAAGACAAACTTATCCCTTACCTATTAGGGTTCAGTCATCATTTGATTAGGGTATTAGTTTGTCTTTTTATCACTGCCACGTCAGTTACTCCAATTTTTCACTCTAATTTTTCACTCCGCTATCATTGCTCTAAATTAATATACACAGTTTTGTGATTTGATTAATAAGGAATATTTTGTTTCTGAAAAGTATTCCTCTTTGTAATAGATGGTCATCATCAAGACAGCAACCTATTTTTGAGGAATTTTTCAAGATTAGAAGAAATACATCCACTTTAGTTCCGAAGTTTTAGAAAATTTTACTTCGTAAGTTTGTTTTTACAGCATGAAGTATATGGCTAAACCTCGTAGTTTGTTGGCATTAATTGAGTACAGGGTTGCATGGTTTTTTTTTTTTTTTGTTTTTCAAGGGCACCTGAGCTAGCTGCTTTGGGAGCTAAAAAAGGTGTAAATTAATGAGCTTCATTTCCGTGGATCCTACAATTGACACGGTTGAGACTTGAGACGAGACGAGACGAGGGCCTTGTTGAAAAGGAAGTTGCACAAACCTTTGAAGTTGTCTTTTACGTGCAACCTGGCAAATTTATACACAGATAGTCTAGTCAATTTTCAGTTCTAGTGATATCCCTTTTGTCTTCTTCAGAATGTTCATAATTCTACTGTTTCTGATCATGTTAAAGTAGTGCACTTGTAATTGGGAAAAAAAAAATGTAAAACTTGTTCAGAATACGTTCAAAAGTTGAGGTAGAAATTGCTATATTTTGTGGATTCTTCCTGATTTATGGCTTTGAGTTTCACCACAGCCAAACTTTTTCCAGCCAACATCCAAGAATCTTGGATTGGAAATATGAGGACCATACAGCTAAGGGTGATATCGAGTCGAGTCGAGCCGAGCCCGAGCTTTAGGGTATTCAGGCCCGGTTCGTTTATTAATCGAGTTTAAAAATCTGTTCGTGTTCGTTTATTTATTAAATTAACGAATTCGAGTCGAGTTTTATGTGAACCGATACGAGCCCGAACTTTGTTCATGAACACTTCGCGGCTCGCATAAGAAGGTATAATTTAGTTAAATTAATATATTTGTCTCTTTACATAAATGTCCAAATTTAATTCAAAGTAATATATAATGATTTGTGTGCTTATATGTATAAAAAATCGTTTTTTCTATTATTTAAGAGTTTCACCTAGGGTATATATTATTTATATTATATAATTTATATTTTAACTAAATTCTTAACGAGTTGTTGACCGAGCTAAACGAATCTTTCACTTGCTTGTTGATTTATTATTCATTTATTAATCGAACCTAAAGTTTTGTTTGTATTCATTTGTTTATTAATTAGATGAGATTGAGTGAAACTTTTAACCAAGCCGATCCCAATCTTGTTCATAAAGGTTTATGTTCGTTCTCACCACCGTATAGTGTGATTTGTGTGTCAATAAATATATATATAAAAACCCAATTATATATTTTTATTTCGTACATAAGTTCAATATATATTATATAATTATTATTTTAACCGAGTTTTTAACGAGCATTAATCTAGTTATGAACGAGCTTTTTAACGAGCTGATCATGAACGTAAACGAGTTTTCACACATGTGTTCATTTATTGTTCATTTATTAATCGAACCTGAAATCTTGTTCGTGTTCGTTCATTTATTAAATAAACGAACTCGAGCCGAGATTTAATCGAGTCGAGCTCGAGCTTGTTCGTCATCATTCTCAGCCCTACATGCAGCCATAGCCAGCGATTGAATCGGTTATTTTGGATCTCAAGGGGAGCCTGGCGTAAACATGGGCACGGTTCCGATTTTAACCGGAACGGGAATCGGGGCCTGCCGGGCCCAAACCGTGGAACCGGCGGTTCCGAAACGCCGGTTCCAAAAAAAATATATATATATATATATATATATTTATTTTGCTTTTATAAATATATTATATTTCATTATTTCACAATAATTTCTTGAATTTTCTCACATATTCTCTCATAATCTTCTATTACTTCTAAAATTATTTCATTTTATTCAATTTTTTACTTTAATATATTTCATTTCATTCACTTTCATTCACTTTTTTTATTTTGCTTTTATAAATATATTATTATTTCACAATAATTTCTTGAATCTTCTCACATATTCTCTCATAATCTTCTATTACTTCTAAAATTATTTCATTTTATTCAATTTTTTACTTTAATATATTTCATTTCATTCACTTTGTTATCTAATTCTCATTGTTAGTTATTTATTTTGTTAATTGTTATTGTTAGTTTAGAAGTAAAATTCTTGAATTTAATCACTTGTGGTGTGTTTTACATTGAATCATGTATATTGATTTTCTTGTGAATGAAAAAAGTGATCAACTAATAAATTGAATTATTAAACTTTTGTTATGAACATATTGTGAATGTCCATCTAAATACACCATGTTCTACTACTTTATCTCTCATTATTTCTATAACTCATGTAACATCATTCCATTATCACCCATTACCTTGTAACCTATGTAACTTATGTAACTCTTGTAATTTTCATTTAGAACATTGTAAGTTACAAGGTACGTCAAGCCTATAAATAGAGGATTATATGAAAAGGAAAGGTGGTTGAATGCTTACTACATTTTGTTCTACTTTGCTCTATAATACTCTAGCTCTATCTTTCTAGCATTTTTCATACTTGTTTCATATTTGATAGTAGTAGTTGTAACATAAGATTTATATTTCTACTTTGTAATAGTGGTATAACAACTTGTTACACAATATAATACTACAAGTTTGTAGTATTTTTTATAACAATTCTCATTATCTAATATTATTAATGGATGATTATTAAACTATAAGTATATTAAAATAAGAGATTACTTATGATTAACCATAACTTGAATTATCACGTGTTCTTGTATAATGAATGAATAAATTCATATACATGATTAAACTCATAGTTTAATATTCAAATAATATCAAGTATTATCAATATTCATTATGGTACAACCATTAGTAACATGTTAATGGTAATGAATATTTAATTACTAACAAATATAGAGTATTTTTAATTTTATTATATTTTGTTTATACATCATTACATCTACATGTTAATTTAAGTTACTTTTCAATTATATCAAATTTGTATATATTGAATTTATTTTTTTTCAAATTTAACGTTAAAAAATTTGAACCGTAAAAAACCGTTAACAAACATGAACAGGAATCGTGACGGAACCGTGAACCGGCAGTTCACGAACTGTAACCATAACCGTGAGGCCAAGGGCCGGTTCAGATTCCACCCTTCGTGGAACCGTGAACCGGCGGTTCACGAACCGTAACCGGTGGTTCGTGAACCGTGGTCATGTCTAGCCTGGCGTATTATGTTGACTGCTTAATTTCTTCCGAAGCCAGCCAGACAGCACGGTAAAGAACATTTAGTAGGTCAAAATGGATCTTTGATCAATCATTTTGGATATAAAGTAGCTTTGCTTATATCCATCATTTGTTGGCCAAATGCAAAAAGATTGTTCAATCTTTAGTTTTTTCAAGTTAAAAATTGGGGTTAGGTGTTTTCTTCCTTTGGACTTAGAATTTCAAATTTTCTGCCCCTTAAATTTGTATCAATGGTATTAACATAGTCTTGTTCAACCGTTTCAATGTTTGTACTAATTGTTAAAGTACATTTCCAAATATCTTGTTTAGCACCATTTCGTAAGAGATTACTCCACTATGAGTTGTCAAAGCATGCATGCTCAACTCCCTCGATTAGAGAAAGGGTAAGAACAAATTCGTTAAAGAGTACTCAATTAGAGAAAGGCAATGTAAGAACAAATCCGTTAAAGAATACTCAATTAGAGAAAAGCAATATAAAAGAAAATTTGTTAAAGAGTACTGAATTAGAGAATGCAATGTAAGATTATACTCAAACTCCCTCAAATAGAAAAAGCCATATAAGAGAGAACTCCTTCAAATAGAAAAAGCAATATAAGAGAGAATTCATCGGAAAGTATTCCACCACCAACTGCCAAAACACACTTAAGTCAATCGTCACTCAACAGTTTCGTTCTTAATTAACTTTAGATAAATTTGATTTTGATCATATACTTGCTTCTTCTCAACAAAGGTAGGGTTTTGCCTCTCAATCCATATCAAATATCTTATTTTATTGCCAATTACTCACCATATATAAGTGAATATGTACTTTGTAAAAACCTTTGTATGTATATCTCAAATACATATACTAACTTTCACCACTTCCATCCCTTCCAATACTAACTCTTTTTTTACATTTTCTAAGTAATGTAACCATCCAAGATAAAAGCGAAGCCCCCATATACATAGGAGACAACCTTGCCATACTCAGGACAGAAATGGGACAAAAGTCATAGTCAAATAGTAAATTTACGAAACCTACGAAGCCGAAACGGTTTATATGGCTTAATTAACAATTTTCTTGACCTCCACGAAAATCATTTCTGCTTTGCGCGATGCTCTTGAGAACCGCATCAACTGCTGTGATGCCCTCAACTTTGTTATATGATGGAGACCCTTTTTCTCATGGATGCACATTCTTTCCAGTGATGGACAATTAGCAAGCAAAAGCTTGACAAAACGCAGTTCAGCTCTTGAACCCTGAAAGTTCATCATCTTCACAATTTTAAGTCTACGAAAACCTTGTTTTTTAGAGAGACTTGAGTTTTCTATATGATCTGTAAATTTTGTGTCAGTGAGTATCCTGTCTGCAGCCTGTAAGAAAGAAGAATGAAATTGATCTCCTAAATGAACTTTATAGTAGATAGAGAAATCAAAATCCCTGAAAGTTACAATCCTTACCCGAATTTCCAGCGTATACAACTTGTATAAAACTCGTATTAAGCCAAGAATGCAAGAAATCTCCTCCAAATCATAGGAAATGGCATATATTACAAGATGTCGCAACTTGTACTTTTCAGTCTGAAGCTCCTCAGCCTCAGGAATAGTACCCTTCGCAGCTATATACTTTGAAGCAGACCATATATAAGAACAATAACAGCTATAACTGAGACTTTATCCCACTATGTTGTCGGATTGATCATATTTTGCCATCATATTCTCTATCATTAGACATGTTTTCGTTTATATTCCGATTATCCTAGACTTTATAACGTTTCTAATATGATCCTTATTAAGTGGCAAAGTTTTTACGGCCGGTTGCCCTGACGAACTCTCCTTTTCTTGAACTTGGAATCGCCACTTATAGGGAATCAAGCTAGCCAAAATAGACGGAGTTAAAATAAATAAAGAACAAAAAAAAAAAAAATGTAATATTTGAATCTCTAGTTACCTTAAGAAATGATGAATCTAAAGTTAGCTTCTTGAGCGCTCAATAGCTAAGAAGCTTTGTTAATGTAATCCTCTGGCCGCTTATAACTCCACTTGACAATTCGATATGTGCAGAATCCAGGTTAAATAAGCAACGTCCGCATATCCTCTTGATATCATCATTGTTCAAAAGTTTCAACTTGATGAGCTGTGGAGCATGTATATAAAAACAATCGGTGCTGTGGCAGTTTTCTAAGGTCAAAGAGACAAGTTTAGGGGATTTAAAGAAGAATGGATTAAACGTGATTTGTTTTAGAGTGAGGCAAGTAAGCATCTCAAAGGTGTTCTCTGGAATGGTTTTTTGGAAAATGCCCTTAGAGATACTCATCTTTTTCAGTGTTGGACAAGCGAAGATATAAGAAGGGATTTTGTACGTAATAGAACTTGAATTATCAAGAGTTAAATCCTCCAAACCCTGCCTTGACAGGAACAGCATCCACTGATCAATATTGGAATGTTCTATTGAAAGAGATTTTGG
Organism: Ophiorrhiza pumila; assembly: GCA_016586305.1. NCBI lineage: Eukaryota > Viridiplantae > Streptophyta > Magnoliopsida > Gentianales > Rubiaceae > Ophiorrhiza > Ophiorrhiza pumila. The sequence goes on from BLIW01000004.1 coordinate 10,533,982, forward strand.
AATTTCAAGAACAAATTTCAGGATTGGACCATTGTGCTGCAACAGTAATTTGTTCAATAAGTTTACAAAACGTTGCTGGAAATGAGCCGATGATCTTTTCCCCTTTAAGTTTTTGAAAAATTGGCTGTTGATCACAAGCTGTGGATTCTGGTGTCCAGATATGTCTCCAATGCCTAGATAAAATACTTGTTCTTGCTGCGTCTCGAATTGGCATAAATGCTACAATATCATCTATGACATTTCTGGGAAGATTTGAGATTCTATCAACTGATTCCTTGTCGATTCTTTTACTACTTTGTGTAGCCATGATTCTTACCACGCTGTCTACAATGAAACACAAGTATTCCTGTAAAAAATAATTTAAAGGGTCGCAATGTTTCACAAAAAGTGAGAAACTTTTGTCAATTATTGTAATTCTTCTGGGATTAACATCTTGGTAAGAGTATTGCTTACTCAGATGATATATATAACAATGTAATAATTAATGCAAAAATTTGGTTTGTATTCAACATTCAAAGAACATTAGCATGCACATGTCGAGAGCATTACTGGTTAACGTGGGAGAGGCACTTGGGATTCTCAAATCACAAATGATGACTTTGATTCTTTCTTGAAAGAAAATGGATTGCTTAATTTTCGTAGGAAGACGCAGGCTGGAAATAGAAACGTCTCCCACATTAAGTTATAGGGTACATATTTAAAAAATTTCAATTTCAATTTCAATTTAAAAAATTAGAACATTAACGTATAAAATATTAAATATTAATTTACGACAAATAAAAAATTACCGTACTAATTTATAGGTATAATAAGTGTGAAAAGGTGTCCCAAGAGTTTTTGGTCATAAGTTATAATACCTTAGAAAACTGTGTTCATGGTAGTCATGGCCACGGTTCCGGTTTTAACCGGAACCGGCCCGGCGGGCCGGTTCCGGTTCACAGTTTTTGTGAACCGTGAACCGGCGGTTCAAACCACCGATTTTTGAAAAAAAAAAAAAAAAAAACCTATTGGGCCTGATCTGGAAAGACACCTTGTCATGGGCTAACCAAAAGTCCATGATGTAGCCCTCCCATTACTTTAGACTTAATTGTTTGGATCACCTTGTATAATTGATAAAGCCCATGTTACAATTGAATTATTAAACTTTCTCATTATCTAATATTATTAATGGATGATTATTAAACTATAAGTATATTAAAATAAAAGATTACTTATAATTAACCATATTAACTTGACTTATTGCGTGTTCTTGTGTGTAATGAATGGATAAATTCATATAAATACATAATTAAACTCATAGTTTAATATTCAAATAATATCAATTATTATTCATATTCATTATGGTACAACTATTAGTAACATGTTAATGGTAATTAATATTTAACTAATAACAAATATAGAGTATTTTTCATTTTATTATATTTTGTTTATACATCATTACATCTACATATTAATTTAAGTTACTTTTCAATTATATTAAATTTGTATATATTGTATTTATTTTTTTCAAATTTAATGTTAAAAAATTCGAACCGTAAAAAACCGTTAACAAACCGGAACCGGAACCGTGACGAACCGGAACCGTGACGGAACCGTGAACCGGCGGTTCACGAACCGTAACCGTAACAGTGAGGCCAAGGGTCGGTTCAGGTTCCACCCTTCGTGGAAACGTGAACCGGCGGTTCACGAACCGTAACCGGCGGTTCGTGAACCGTGGTCATGTCTAGTTCATGGGGGATCAACCTCTTTATGCAAATTGGATATAGTACATTGTACAGAAATCGAAACATCGTCCCACCACCAGCATTTATATATATCTACGCAAGTAGGCATGAAAATGAAACTTTTGAATGTCCATTGATTGTCATCTGCCATGTACTCACTGTCCATTGCACATAATTGAGCTCACAGGAACTTGCAAGTGACTGATTAAATCTTTCACCAAAGAGATGGGAAATATTCTAGAAAAGGGCCAACACAATTTCAAGAATCATTGCATAATGATTTATTATCGTACCTGCACCAACGATGCTTTGCACAAAATTAATGTTTCGTTTTGTCTCTGAGTTTTTCAGAATTTGCCTCCAATTTCATGACCTTTCAACTGGAATAATATGAATACAGACCACAAACATTTTCCTTTTAAAGGTAAATATGAATCCAGCTACATGTGAGGAACTTCTGTGTTAGTTTTCCCGTTTTTAATGTACTTAATTCTACTGTTTTTTATGATGTTAAAATAGTGCGCACTTGTAATGGGGAAAAAGATATGTAAAACTTGTACCCGACTCATTTTGTTATACCAATCAAAGTAAATCTAATCCCTCAAAAAAGATCATACTTGATATTCATAAAACCATCATGTATTCACAATTATGTCTCAACCCAAATAGGAAACATAATTGTCTGGCCAGTAAATACATGTGGAGAGTATGAACAAAATAGTCTTCCTTCCACACCAATAACATTTGATAATGAACAAATTGCTTTCCCAGTAATGCCCAGAAGGTCGAATCATTCATGACCATAAGGAACACACCAAAGTAGCAAACATTTATTCATCACCTCGTGTCATCGTTGAAAGTCACATAGGGTACAAACATAGGACTCATACAGGTGAGGAGACAGGGATTTAAAAATACTCACTCACCTTCCTATTATGGTCGTTTATAGCACATGTGGTATGAAACACATGCTATGGTGGATTACTCTTCTTGGAAAGAGTGTATGTCTTTACACCACCATACGGATCTTAACTCAGTCGCAACCCCATAATTTGTGTCAAGCGACTAGTTCGAACTTCTAATAATTCGCTATTCAAAGCGCCTTAGTTAGAATTCGCATCCGGCTTTTCCTCAAGCTAGCGTTATCGTGGGATATCACGTTCGGTCTCTTTTGGTAGACCTCATCTTGACTCTTGTCAAGGCGACACCTGTAGTCTCATCTCAGCTCACTATCACAGCGCCTGAGGTGGTTACTCGCATGAGAGAGTCAACCAAAGCTTGGCGACATACTTTATTCAAAATGTGTATCAATGATATAATTATGTAAGACGTATAAAAACAAACACCACATATGCATTCATATACAAAACACAACATTTGTATTTACATGGTGTATATACATCATTACTTCAAAAGAAACAACATTTGTGTCATTCAGATTCTACGCAATCCTAGAGTCTTAACATGGAACAAAAATACATCTCTAGGGATTGGTTTAGTAAGAGGATCTACTGCCATCTTATGCGTAGAAATATGTTGTAAGCATATTTCCTTTTGTGCTACGACATCTCTAACAAAGTTGTATTTAGTGTCTATATGCTTCGTTCGACCGTGATATTTTGGATCTTTGGCGTAGCCAATGGTTGCCTGACTATCACAATGGATTGTCGTAGGCACTGACATGTCGTTGGCTATCTACAAATTTTGCAAAAACCTTTTAAGCCAAATAGCCTCTTGTACTGCGGCAGCGCATGCTACAAACTCAGCCTCCATGGTTGATAATGCTATGCATGTTTGTTTCTTGCTATTCCATGTTATGGCGCCATTATTTAGCAAGAATACATATCCTGACGTGGATTTTCGTTTATCCAGATCCCCACTCCAATCTGCATCAGTGTAACCTACCAATTGTAGATCACCACCTTGATAGCATAAGGAATAATTGGAGGTGCCTTTTAGATATCTCAATATCCTTTTCACTGCTCGCCAGTGAATGGGGCCAGGATTTGATTGGTAGCGACTAACCATACCAACCGCATAACATATATCAGGGCGAGTACACATCATGGCGTACATTAAACTTCCTACAGCACTGGCATATGGAACTCTTTCCATATTTTGTTGTTCTTCTGGAGTCTTAGGACACATTTGTTTACAAAGGGAGTCACCTTTTGCAATAGTAGTGTCAATAGGTTTGCAATCTTGCATGTGAAAACGTTCCAAAATTTTCATAATATATGGCTCCTGTGACAGAGCAAGAAATTTCTTGGAACGATCTCTATTGATTTTCACACCAAGAATATATGCAGCTTCACCCATATCCTTCATTTCAAAATTTGAAGATAACCATTGTTTAATGGCAATAATAACATTTATGTTATTTCCAGCCAATAAAATATCGTCCACGTAAAGTGACAATATTGCAATGTTACCTTCAAACTGCTTAATATATACGCAATGGTCCTCGTTAATCATCGTAAACCCATAAGATATCATGGCTCGATGAAATTTTAAATACCATTGTCTGGATGATTGTTTAAGACCATATATCGATTTTTGAAGCTTGCAAACTTTGCGCTCCTGGCCTTTAATAATAAAACCTACAGGCTGTTACATGTAGATTTCTTCATCCAAGTCTCCATTGAGAAAAGCAGTTTTAACATCCATTTGGTGCAACTCAAAGTCCAAATGGGCAACAATAGCAAGGATAAGGCGAATAGAAGCAAACCTTACAACAGGTGAAAAAGTTTCTTCATAATCTATACCTTCTTGCTGGGTATAGCCCTTAGCAACCAGACGTGCCTTGTATTTTTCAATAGATCCATCTGCCTTTCTTTTAATTTTGAGAACCCATTTGTTTCCAATAGCTTTACGCTCAGATGGCAGATCAACCAATTCCCAAACATGATTGGTTTTCATAGACTCCAGCTCTTCATCCATTGCCTTTTTCCATTCTTCTTTATTAATTGATGAAAGCACTTCTTCAATTGTTTTTGGCTCGCTTTCATCTTGCGGAGCTATCATAAAAGCTTCTCCCTCAACCTCAAAGCGACGACGAGGGATACCTTTACGATTGCTTCTACGCAACTGAATTTCCGGTGAAATTGAAATCTTTGATGGCAAATCACTCCCACTGGGTTCAAGAGAACGAGGAATATCCTCTTCTCTTACAAATGAACTACTAGGAATGTCATTATCATATAGATTTCGCATCTCATATAGAGCATGATCTTTATCAATTTCACCTCGAACTGGAAATTCATTTTCCAAGAATGTGGCATCTCTTGACTCTAATTCAGTAACACTTCCATCTGTATGTTCACCAATGAACACATATCCCTTTGAATGTTCAGAGTATCTAATAAAGATACATTTGTTTCCTCGAGGACCCAATTTTCCATATTTATGGTTTGGGTCATGAACATACGCTGCCGACCCCCAGGGTCGCAAATTACTTAGATCAGATTTTTTACCTGTCCAAAGCTCATAGGGAGTTGAATTAACTGATTTGGAGGGCACACGATTAAGTACATAGGTCGCAGTCAATAAAGCATCTCCCCAATAGGAGATTGGTAGATTTGCCTGCGCCATTATCGACCTAACCATGTCTAATAGGGTTCTATTCCTTCTCTCTGCAACACCATTTTGCTGCGAAGTATTTGGAATAGTTAATTACCTATTAATTCCTTTTTCATCATATAGATCCTTAAATTGATCTGACAGATACTCTCATCCACGATCTGTTCTTAATGATTTAACTGTTTTTTCCAACTGATTTTCAACCAAATTCAAATAAAGTCTAAAGCAATCCAATGCTTCTGACTTATAGGAAATCAGATAAACATGGCCAAAACGAGTAAAATCATCTATAAAAGTGATGAAATACGAGGCTCCATGCCTTGCTCTCACATTCATTGGGCCATATATATCAGAATGGATTAATTGCAATGGGAATTCTGATCGAGTTCCTTTGCCAAATGGTTTCCTTGTTGCTTTTCCAGCTAGACAATGCTCACATATTGGTAGATCGACTTTTGAGACACTGCCCAAAAGATTTTCTTTGGCTAGCCTATTCATACGATCTTGCCCAATATGGCCCAATCTAGCATGCCACACATTGACATTTATATCATCACTAGTAGATGCAATCAAAGAAAAGCACACATCATCATTATATACATCATTTTGTACTACATCGAGTACAATGAAACCATCCAAAAGATGTGCAGAACCAACAAGGTTCGTGCCATAGTATATATGTACATCATTTGAACTACCACGAAAAAACATATCATAACCCAAACCAAAAAGGACAATGACAGAAACTAAGTTTCGTCGAATATCTGGAGCATACAAAACATCATGTAGGAAAAGGGTATGGCCACCAATCAAAAGTAATTTACAGGTGCCAATGCCTTTAACTTCAATCTTAGCGTTATTTCCTACATATATCCACTTCGATCCTGAAGAGATACGACGATATTCGACAAAAACTCCTCTGTCTCTAGCTACATGGTCCGTGGCTCCTGAGTCAACTGTCCACAAAGGATGCAATTCAGTAAGCACTACGGTGCTAGAAACATAACTGTCACAAACATGAGATTTGAGCAATACCTTCTTGGGCTCAGTGCATTCACGAGCATAGTGGCCCAGTTTGCCACAATTATAATAGGATTGATTGCTCTTGTCCTTTTTCAGACCACCACACTTACCTCTTCTGCGGTGAAAAGTTTGGACCTTTTTGAACTCTTGGGTCGCCTTTTTGAAGAATTTCTTGTTCTTTCTGGATTTGGAGGTTGAAGCTCTGTTCGCACTGGACTCGGAAACAAAAGTCTGGCAAGATTTAGCAGCCTCTAGGCGCTCCTCTTCCAGTAAGACATGATGCCTCGCTTTATCAAAGTTGGTAATATCACTATTGTGAGTCATATTTACTTTTATATGCTCCCAACTCTGAGGTAGCGATCTGATGACTGCATGCACTTGTTGCTCATCAGTGAGTACATGTCCAGCTGATTTCAACTCTGTAATCATAGTCGCCATATGACCCAAATGTTGCCCTATCGTATGATGTTGCTTTTTCACATAAGTGTCAAATTTGACTGTAAGCTGTCTAAGCTTAGTGGTTGAAATCACTCCAAACTTTTTCTTCAAAGCAATCCAAAGTCCCAGAGCAGTCTTGAATTCTTCAAACTCAACCATCAAATCATCCTGCATGCTACTCAGCATCGTTATGCGAGCTGTGCTATTTTTTCTTTTCCATGCTAGAAAAGCTTCAAGATCTCTTTGATGTTGAGGAGTATTGCCCTGCTATGGTTCTTTCATGGTATGATGGAGAGTCTCTAAACATTCCTGTTCTTCAAGAATGTACTGAATTCTTCGATGCCACATGTCGAAGTTATCACCATTCAGTTTCTCTCCTTTGTTCAAATCAGCCACGATGTTCTTACTAGCAACGGCCATTTGAACAGACTGCATATAGATCACAACACAAGATGATTATAAGCATTGATACACAAATATATATAATCTTTACTTTGCATCAAAATATCATTTAAACAATAATTTTTAGACAATAGGTACACAATCGAAAGTTCGCAAGCTCCCAATCATCTCATGTACATGAAAGTCTAAATAATATTGTTCAAACATATTTATCCGCTAAGTTTCTATAGCTGGGAGTCACAGCTCAACCAACTAATATGTATGCTCCCACTGGAATAAACATATACAAATATGGCATAAAATACACATATTGTATTCATAATCATCTCATGGCATGTCATAAAATTAAACATGCAAGAATATATGTCATATTCTCAATAGGATAAATAATTTTGATAACTCCGTTTTCTATGTTAATTATTTTTATGGTTTTGGTATTTAATTGATATTTTTTTATGCATTAAGAATTGCTTTTGGTGCAGAATTTGATAATTTTGGAAAGAAGGATAATTGTGCTTAAAGATATGGATGAAGATCAATTTGTATTGGATTTGTATTGGATTTGGGCAATGGAGTTTTACGTACAAGACAATTTGGAAAGATTTGGAGATTACTTGAAGTCTTGAAGAGTTTGATTTGGAAGAGAAGATTGCCTTATCATATTTTAGTCAATATCCAATTTGGAAAATAAGATAATTAGGTGATTTTTTATTAAAGGGTTGCATCCCTATTTTTAATAAGCCGTTTGTGGCATATTTTAGGATTGATTTTATCCTTATATTGTTTTTATCATGTTTTAGGAAGAGTTCTAGATTAATTCAATTTCTTTAAAGGTTTGTTTCCTAGGCTTAATAACCTTCTCTATATAATGAGAAAGAATAGGTAGTAAAAAGGGAGATACGTATTGAGTAGTTTTAATTAATGTAGTTGATTAGTTTTTTTTTAGAAGTAGTTTAGAGTTAAGTTTAGGTTTTTACGTATTTATAAAAAAGCTTTTCTTTTGACTCCATTAATTCTTAATTTGAATTTTACTGTGAATGCCCGTTTTTAGAATAATTTGATCATATTTTTTTCACGGTAAACAAGTTTCAATCTTGCTTAGAAAATTTCAAGTTGAATCATAAAAGAATTGAATGGTGTTTATTATTTAATTCCTTCATTAATGAGTCAATTTGTGTTCCTACATCTTTAGTCAATTTCGTTGACAATTTCCTCCCGAATCCGTGAGTTAAAGTGATGAGTTTTAATTGCATTCATTCTTTATGCACATGCATGAAATTAGTTCAGATTCTAGGCTTCCATATTTGAGTCAAAGGATGTTGAATTCTCACATGATTAAACTGCAGTGTCTTACATTGGAGTCAGAGCATTATAGTTGACTTTAATTCTAGTTTTCATTGAGTCTCAGAAATTAATTAGAGTGAGTGAATAGTTAGTTTTGATTTTTAGTCACTGTAGTTAATTTTGGTTTTAATTGCATAAATTAATAGTTAAGTATGTTCTTATAGTAGTCATGGTCAATTTTAATGTTTAGTTTAAAATTTAATTCTGAGTTTGTGTCCATATTTTCATATTTTAGTTAATTATTTAAATTAGATAGGATTTAGTTTTTTTTATGTTTCTAGTTCGCAGAATTTTCGTACATTTAGTAGAGTTAATTTAATTTATGTTACAGTATTTTTCGTCATTCAGAGAAAATGCAGATTTTCATTTACAATTGCAACCAGAGGGGTCTCATTCGTCCAAACGGAAGACAGGCTCAATAGTGGAATAAGCTTTCTCTATCTTTACTTATTTTTAGTTTGATTTTAGTATGTCATTTTTGTGTTTTGATTCTGTTTTAGTAATTATGTCTTGTAAATAGTTTTATTTTCCGGCATTTAAGTAATGAAGTACTAATTATGATTTTATTGTGAGATCAAAATGCGCATGCTAAATTAATGTTTCATAGATTCCGAAAAGTTCTCTGTGCATATCGTTAGTTATTTGGATTATTTAAATCTTGATCAAATTTATTTAATTTGAATAATGCCAATTAATCTCCCATTAAGTATCTGTATTTAATGGATAGGATTGATTAGTGGTAAAGCTACTGTCAGGTAGACGAGAACAATAGGTTAATAAATTACGACTGCTGATTCTGATTGTGATTTGTTAAAATTGGGTTCCTTTAATTCTTAATGCTGTTAGGACATTAAATTTGGTGTTGGCTGATTCCAGCCGAATTGTGTCTTAATTAGAGAAATAATTAGTTTAAGCTGATTCTTGCTAATTATCGAGAAATTAAGAAGGAATTGGGTTACGTCGGAGCTGATTCTCGGTAACCTATAACTGGTTGGTTTATGAACATTAATTAATTATTGAGTCAATGATCGATGAATATTTAATTAGTGTGGATTTACTTATTTGCCGGACTTTTATTTTCTTGCATTTTTATTTTGATAATTTTAGTTAAATTGTTTGATTTATTTTTAAGTTTAATTATCGTGATTTGATATTTAAAATTGAATTGTGACAAATTGTTGAATTAACTAAATAGACTGTGCTCCGTTCTCCATGGGATTCGACCCTACTTCCACTTTACTATTTTAAATCCTTTGAAGTAGGTATTTTAAATTTGGTATAAAACGACGTACCAAATTTCACAAAAACTTAATTTTCATGAATTTATTACATTTATCCTAAATGACATATAATCATTTAAATCTGAAATATATTTTGTGTCACATAAAATATTTCATATTATTGCATATTTAAATAAAGCACAAAATTAGAAAAATTTTGGCTCAAAAATCAGATTTTTCTGATTTATATTTAATTTTCTATGATTTTTCAAAGAAGAAAAAAAAAATAATTTCTTTCATTTAAAAACAGAAAATTAAAAATTTTGTTGAGCCCACGCACGCGTGTGATGCACACGTCTTCTTCATCTTCATAAAACAAACGCACGAAACAGAATTGTTCCAGTTTTCTTCAAAACTTTAAACAAGGATTTCTCATAATCCAGGTGTCCATTTTGGGAGTTCTATATACCGATGGAAAGCTCTTGACAAGGAGAATATGATTATATAAAGAAGAGCCTCTGAAACCTCTTCTAACACTCGCAGAAGATCAAGAAAGTTTCGGTCCCAAAAATTTGTAAACTCCCACTCCAGTGAGAAACAAATTACCAAAACTTCAACACACGTTCTACTTCACATAAGGAACATGTTTCCAAAGTTTCAGAAGTTATGATCAAGTATATCCAGAGGTGCCATAAGAGCCCTTCCAAAGATTTCCAAGAAATCTGATCGAATATGAACTTTCAGCTCAACCACAACAATAAAGAGCATGAACTCAGCCATAGAAGGCTCTGATACCACTCATGGAATACCACATATCCAAAGATGTATATAAACGGGTATTCCTCAAAACTTGAAACTTACCTCACAATCACAAACTTGAAAGATAAAACCAGGATCCTTGGGCTGAATTACAGCTCTGCAGTCCTGAGTGCAATCACGTATTTGGAAAACACCCAATGATCACAACCCAAATCCCTTAAGAATGATTTTGTGATTGAGAGAATGTTTTTAGGAGGAGAGGAAAGAGGCTCGGCTCTCTGTTTTGCGTTCTGAGCCTTTTAAGGCTCCAGAAACTATTCCAAGCAGTGAACCCGGTTCACGCTTTGGAATATCCCTTTTTTTTTAATTAAGGTCAAACCGGGTCGGGTCAACCCATCATGGGCGACCCACCCGTTTTTCCAACAAAAACAAAAGAGAAAAACTCCTGCCAAAAGGGTTTATAAGTGAAACAAACGGTTCATATATAAGACGCAATTAATGACCATTTTTTGACATTTTTTTGACATTTTTATTGTGTGTTGAAACTGTGATTAACTCTATATGAACCCGTTTAATGAGTTTTTCTCAAAACAAAATCAGGTAATATTTGAATCTCTAGTTACCTTAAGAAATGATGCATCTAGAGTTAGTTTCTTGAGTGCTGACCAACTGCTAAGAAGCTTTGTCTTTGTAATCCTCTCGCTGCTTACAACTCCACTTGACAATAAGATACGGGCAGAATTCAGGTTAGGGAAGTAACATTGTAATATCGAGTTGAGATCATCATTTTGCAAAAGTTTCAAATTGATGAGCTGTGGAGCATATACATGAAAGTAGTTGGTTCGGTGGCAGTTTTCCAAGTTCAAAGAAACTAGTTTAGGAAATTTAAGGGTAAATAGATTAAAAGTGATTTCTTTTAGAATGAGGCGAGTAAGCATCTCAAAGTTGTTTTTTGGAAAATGCACTTAGAGATACTCATCTTTTGCAGTGTTGGACAAGAGAAAATATGAGGAGTTTCATAAGCAATTGAACTTGAATTATGTAGAGTCAGTTCCTTCAGACCCTGCCTTGATAGGAACAATATCCACAGATCAATGTTGGAATGTTCTATTGAAGGAAAATCTGGAATCTCAAGAACAAATTTCAGGATTGGTCCATTGTGCTGCAACAGTAATCTGTTTACTAAGTTTGCAACAAGTTGCTGGAAATGAGCCGATGATCTTTTCCCCATTGCATCTTTGAAAAAATGGCTGTTGATTACAAGCCTTGGATTCTCAGTCCAGATATGTCTCCAATGCCTGGATAGAATGCTTGTTCTTGCTGCATCTCTAATTGGCATAAATGCCACAATATCATCTATGACATATCTGGGAAGATTTGAGATTCTATCAACTGATTCTTTGTCGATTCTTTTACTACTTTGTGTAGCCAATATTCTTACCACACTGTTGACAAATTGAAGACCTCTCGGCAATTGTAATTCAACTGAACTGAAATCTTGTATTCTCCAATGTTTCACATTAAAGAACATTAGCAAGCATTTAGATAATTAATGTGGGAGAGGCATTTGGGATTCTCAAAAAGACAAAAGATGGCTTAATTTGCTTCTTTCTTGAAAGAAAATGGATGGTTTAATTTGCATGGGAATTGGGAAGAGGAGCCTGGAAATAGAAACGTCTCCCATGCACATTAATAAGTTATAATACACCTTGGAAAACTTAATTTCTTCATGCGATATAAATCTCTTTATGCAGTCTGATACATTAATGTACAGAATCCGAAACATCATCGATCCCTCCATTCTACATCCATGTCTGTGCAAATTGATTATTTTGCATTGATTGAAGGTTAATATGAATCAAGCTATATGTGGTAGTTTCCCAGTTTTTAATGTATACTTAATTCTACAGTTTCTGATGATGCTAAGTAAATCACTTGTAATGGGCAAAAAGATACATAAAATTTGTTCAGGATATATACATTTAAAACATAAAAGTTGAGGTAGAAATTGAAATATTTTGTGGATTCTTCCTGATTTATGGCTTTGAGCTTCACTTCAGCATGTATTTTTGGAAAACCAACCAAACCCTTCTCAGCAAATTAACTTCCAAGAATCATGACAAAAGGCAAATTTTTACTCTGACTTAGAATTTTCTACCTCCATAAAAATTGTGTTAATGCAAACGTGAGTTGGCATTTATTTTAATTGGCATTTAATTTTTGGCAAAGATAAGGAAAGCTTTTATTGAAGTCAAAATCAAATAAAATCAATCTATGCAAGGAAGATTGATTTGATGATTAATGTCATATGGATAATTATGGAACTTATCTTGGTATTCTTGAAAGTTATCCATCTTTGGAAAAGATAAGTCTTGAAGGCACAAGAGTTTTCATCTTCTCATTTAAATTATTTTGGAAACAATCTTGAAGATAAACGTAAAGACTTGGAACGTCTCTATGATCTTTCCATTTGAATTATTTGGAAATAATCTTGGGATAAACATGGAAGGATTTTTGAGTGCCTATATGAAGCTTTCCATCACACGGTTTTCTAGTGTGAGTTTTTGATTATTCATTCGGTCTTCTTGAAGACTGTATACACACTTCTTTGTTGGAGAGTTTAGTTAAAGTGGGTTGGCTTGAAGCATCTTAACGCAACATTAATGAAGATGCAATCCTTGTGTTCTTGATTCAAGCATAGACCTCCGGAGGAGTTCAAACGTGGGCAAGGGGATCTTGCATAACCACGGATTTCGGGAGGAATTAACATAAGTCGAGGGGAGCTCGCACAATCCGTTCACTGCAGAAGTTAGGAAGCAGCAGTATTTAAGATAAGATGGTGTCTTACCTTATGTCATACTGAATGTCTTGTAACTTGTGAACATAGTGGATTGTTCTTTCTGGGCGTGGCCCCGCAGACGTAGGTAATTGCCAAACTGCGTTACCAATCTCCTGTCCATTTATTTTCCGCATTTTTAATACTGTCCATTTGCATTTTATTATCGGTGTCACATCCAGTGTCACTCACCCACTGGGACACCGTGCTACTAACCTAGATCTTTCAATTGGTATCAGAGCTGGTCGTCTTTGTTTCTTAGGCGGGATCCGCAGGACTTGATCTTGGTTGTTTGGTGCAATGGACTCTATGAAGGAAGGAGGTTCAACAATGCGTCCACCTCTCTTGGATGGAAGCAACTATGCATATTGGAAGGCAAGAATGAGAGCCTTTATTAAAGCTATTGATGAGAAGGCTTGGAAATCAATTCTGGTTGGATGGGATCCTCCAACGACTACTGATGCAAATGGTGTCAAATCACTCAAGCCTGAAGAAAGTTGGTCGCCTACTGAAGATGCCTTGGCAAAAAGTAACTCAAAGGCGCTTAATGCCATATTTAATGGAGTAGATCCAGCACAGTTCAGACTTATTTCCACATGTGTGATTGCTAAAAAGGCATGGAAATTCTGCAAACTACTCATGAAGGAACCTCAAGTGTAAAGTTATCAAAGATGCAAATTCTGACTACAATATTTGAAAACTTGAGGATGCTTGAAGAAGAAAGCATTACAGAATTCAATGTCAAGTTGTGTGATATTGCCAACGAAGCATTTGCCCTTGGTGAAAGTTTTTCAGAAGAAAAGCTTGTGAGAAAAACCTTACGATCTTTACCTCAACGCTTTGCTCATAAAGTTACTGCCATTGAGGAAGCAAAAGATATCTCAAAGATGAAGCTGGAAGAATTGATGGGATCCCTTATAACATTTGAGATGAATCTGGGAGTAGACATGGAAGCAAAGAAAAACAAGGAGCTTGCCTTAAAAGCAGAAATGCAGAAGTTGGACAATTCTGGAGATGATGACCTTGGGGACTCCTTGGCTTTAATATCAAAAAATTCAGCAAAATACTGAAAAGATATGGCAGAAGTAATCCTGGTGTCAGAGGCAGTGTCAGTAACTCCAAGAATGAGGTGGCAAATAATAGAAAGAATAGGGAAGAAAATCATGTGTCTGATCAATCATTCAAACTTAAAGAAATTAAGTGCAGAGAATGTGAAGGTTATGGGCATGTTCAGGCAGATTGTGCTAATACAATGAGAAGAAAGAGGAACTCACTCAACACAACTTGGAGTGAAGATGATTCAGACAAAGAAGATGATTTTCAGAACAACCATGTGGCTCTTACCACTAAGACAGAACAATCTGATCATGACAAGAAAACGGATGTTACACAGAGTGTCACTCGAAATATGTTAACCTATCTTGATGAAGATGAAGATTATGTTACAGAAGAAGATATTCTGGTGGAATTCCAGAATCTTCATGACAAGTGGACTGAACTTTCTAGAGTGAATCAGCAACTTCATACACAGGTTGGAAATCTGCAAAACAAAAGGGACAATCTTCAACAATCTCACACTGATCTGGTTATCAAACTGAGAGTAAGCCAAGAGGAAGTAAAGACATTGACCAACGAGTTAAAACACTTAAAGAAAGGAGTTAAGATGCTAAATTCAGGTGCTTCCAAGCTGGATGAAATTCTTAAGGTTGGTCAATCGAGTGGTGACTACACAGGACTGGGGTACAAAGGAGAAAGCTCAGTGTCACAGCCCATGTCACAAATGATGTCACAGTCAGTGTCACTGACAGAGAATCAATCCAAAGGGGTGCAGGTTGCTGTGAACAGGTCACATTCTTATTACTATCATGCTCATAACGAAAGAGGTAACAGATTTATACTTGTTTGTCATTACTGCAATCGTCGTGGTCATATTCGTCATAGATGTTTTATCTATCTTGCTGAGTTAAGACAAGGTACTGCTAGAAACTCTACTTTTCGCAGAAATACACAACAGAGCTGGGTGGTAAAGCCTAATTACCGGTGCAATTTCACATATACGTCACTAAAAGCTGCCACAACAGATGAGTGGTATTTTGACAGTGGATGTTCCAGGCATATGACTGGTGAAAATAATTTTTTGAAGGATGTGGTGTCTGGAAGTATGGGAAAAGTGACTTTTGGCAATGGTGTCACAGCTCGTGTCATTGGAAAAGGTACTCTAAATGTGCCTTGGTTACCAAAGTTAGATGATGTACTGCTGGTAGATGACCTCAAGGCAAATTTGCTCAGCATTAGTCACTTGTGCGACCAAGACTTGGATGTAAATTTCACAAAGAAAAATTGCAAGGTGATTGATCAAAACAATAAATGTATCATGGAAGGAGTAAGATCAAGGGATAATTGCTATCTCATCTCTGCCACATCAACATGTCTTTGATTAAGTATGGAGGATTCAATTCTATGGCATCGAAAATTGGGTCATATGAATATACGGATGCTGCAGAACATAGTTACTAAAGGAGCTGTCCGTGGGATTCCTCAACTGCAATTTGATGAAAGCAGAATATGCGGACCATGTCAGATTGGTAAACAAACAAAGGTGTCACATCCCAAGTCACAGACACCAGGAACAACTCGTGTGCTAGAGCTGCTTCATATGGATTTGATGGGTCCTATGTCTGTAGAAAGTATTGGAGGAAAACGATATGCATATGTGACTGTTGATGATTTTTCTCGTTATACATGGATTGAATTTCTTCGAGAAAAGTCCGACACATTTAATGCATTTAAAGCATTGTGTCTACGCCTTCAGCGTGAAAAGGGATGTGCTATTCTGAAGATTGTACGAATTTGTAGTGATCATGGAAGAGAATTTGAAAACTCAGATTTCTCAGATTTCTGTAATCAGCATGGAATAGGTCATGAGTTCTCTGCACCTAAAACTCCTCAGCAAAATGGAGTTGTGGAAAGAAAAAATCGGACTATAGCAGAGATGTCACGCGTCATGTTACACGAAAAAAATATTCCACAGAAATTCTGGGCTGAAGCAATGAACACAGCATGCTACACTATAAATCGTGTATATCTCCGTGGAGGAACTGAGAAGACGCCTTGTGAAATTTGGAAAGGTAGAACTCCAACTGTTAACTATTTTCATCCTT
Organism: Ophiorrhiza pumila; assembly: GCA_016586305.1. Classification (NCBI taxonomy): domain Eukaryota; kingdom Viridiplantae; phylum Streptophyta; class Magnoliopsida; order Gentianales; family Rubiaceae; genus Ophiorrhiza; species Ophiorrhiza pumila. Next base: position 10,550,468 of record BLIW01000004.1, read on the forward strand.
TTGGTAGTACTTGTTATGTGTTGAATGACAGGGAATATAAAGGGAAGCTCGACCGCAAGAGTGATGAAGCTATATTTCTTGGATATGCTATCAATAGTCGAGCTTATCGAGTTTACAACAAAAGGACTCGAACTGTGATAGAATCAGAAAATGTTCAAGTCGATGACTCTCTGGGAGTAAGTGCTGTTCCTAATGAAGATGTTACAGATTCTCTACCTGAAGTAAGTTCCAGTGTTCCAGGCAGAGTTTCACCCAGTGTCATAGGTGGTGTCACTGATCAGAATGCAGAAAATGATAATGTGAATGAGGTCACTTTACCTCACAGACAGCCCTCTACTCGAGTACAGAAGAATCATTCTACTGCTGAAGTTATTGGAAGTTTGATTGATGGTGTTCGTACAAGAGAAAAGCCAAGAGTAAATTATAGAGATATGATTCAAATGGCTTGCTACACTCCCTCTATTGAACCAAAGAATGTGAAAGAAGCTCTGGAAGATGAATATTGGATTGGTGCAATGCAAGAAGAACTTGATCAATTCACTCGCAATCAAGTTTGGGATCTAGTTTCATGTCCTCCTAATGTGAATGTTATTGGCACCAAATGGATATACAAGAACAAGAGTGATGAGCATAGGAATATCACTCGCAACAAGGCTCGATTGGTTGCTCAGGGGTATACGCAAATTGAAGGAGTTGACTTTGATGAGACAATTGCTCCAGTTGCTCGCCTTGAATCTATCCGATTCTTGCTGGCCATTGTATGTGTATTGCGATTGAAGTTGTATCAAATGGATGTAAAGAGTGCTTTCCTCAATGATTTTCTTAATGAGGAGGTGTATGTTGCTCAACCAAAGGGTTTTGAAGATCCTCATCATCCCGAGTTTGTTTACAAATTGAAGAAGGCATTATATGGGCTCAAACAAGCTCCTAGGGCTTGGTATGAGAGGCTGACTCAGTACTTGTTAGCCAAATGATACGAGCGAGGGGGAGTAGATAAAATCCTTTTCATTCGCCAAGTGAAAGGTCAATTTTTACTTGCTCAAATTTATGTTGATGATATCGTGTTTGGCTCAGTGTCACAGGCAATGGTGGATGAGTTTGTTGCTCAAATGACTGGCGAATTTGAGATGAGCATGGTTGGTGAGCTTACTTACTTTCTTGGACTTCAAATTCAGCAACGACATGATGGTATCTTCATTTCTCAAAGCAAGTATGCAAAGAATTTACTGAAGAAATTTGAATTGGAAAATGCTCGTCCAAGAAGAACACCTATGGGAACACATGAGAAGATCTCCAAATATGAGAAGGGAACCCCTGTTGATGCAAGTCTTTACAGAAGTATGATTGGCAACCTCTTGTACCTAACTGCTAGTCGTCCTGATATTTGCTTCAGTGTTGGATTATGTGCTCGATTTCAGGCAGAATCTCGCGAGTCACACCTGGAGTCAGTCAAAAGGATTCTCAAATATATTTGTGGAACAACTGATTATGGAATTTGGTACTCCTTTGATACAAACACCAACTTAGTTGGTTATTGTGATACTGACTGGGTTGGAAGTTCAGATGATCGGAAAAGCACTTCTGGTGGATGTTTCTATTTGGGAAATAATTTGGTGTCATGGTTCAGCAAGAAGCAGAACTCTATCTCTCTGTCTACCTCCGAGGCAGAATATATTGCAGCTGGTAGTTGTTGTACTCAGCTCCTCTGGATGAAGCAAATGCTGAAAGATTATGGTGTCACACAGGATGTCATGACACTCTACTGTGATAATATGAGTGCTATCAATATTTCTAAGAATCCTGTTCAGCACTCTCGTACAAAGCACATTGATATTCGACATCATTTTATTACATCTCTTGTGGAAGATAAAATAATTGCTTTGGAACACATGGTGACAGAAAAACAAATTGTTGACATTTTTACCAAAGCCTTGGATGGGGCAAGATTTGAAGAACTGAGGTCTGCTCTGGGCCTTTGTGTGATGTAATGAAGTTCCTCAATATTGTAAGTTTTTTATTGTATTTTTATGTACAGTAATATATATATAAAATATATATGAAAAAACACAAAAATATAGTAGAATAGCTATTTTATCCTTGTCTGATTTCCTGCCTAATATTTTTGGGAAGCTTGTAGTAGCAGATTTTGTGTTTTATGATTTTTGGGAACTTCAGCGGTTCAGCACTCCAAGTGACATCTGGCATCTTCGGATTTTTCGGTCAATTACATGAAATTGAAGAGTTGGCTTTGAATACGCAAAATCTGACTGCAGTATTTTTGGAAATTATTTCGGTATTTGAAATTCAAGGGTTTTTGGTCTTCTCAACTTTTATTGTTCATAAGCTTTTGAGCTCTACTCTGCCGTCTTCACTATTTTGAGCACAATCAGAACTCTTGAAGATTTTATCAAGTCAAGATATTCAAAATTTCAGAGATGTCTCCGAGAAAGTCTTCATCACGAACAAGCAAAGTGACTCTAGATGACGATGAAGTTCATATTGTCATTACTCGTTCTGCACCAGAATTGTCAAAAGGAGAAGGAAGTTCTGCTGGACCGCAAGAGCAATTCCAAGATTCTGAGGTTGATATGGCTTCAATGGCAATAGATGTTATCCCAATTCAATCCATTGACTCCTCCGGCGTAAGAACACGATTTGGGCAGACCAGTACTACTTAATTCAAGACAAGTGCTGTACCATCAAAGGCACCGGGTAGTTCTAAGGTGACTGTGGAACCCAAAAGAAAAAGGTTCCAACTGGTTGATGAGAGTTCTTCAGATGAGGACTGGCAAGATGAAGACAATGTGAAAGGAAGTGAGTCTGATGTTGGTAAGGGGGAATCCTCTGCTGGTGAAGAAGAATCTTCAGAAAGTGATGACTCTCCTGTTGACGATGATTCCTCTAAGGATGCTGAATTTCATGACCGTTCAGATTCTGATCCTGTAAAGTCACCAAAGGCTAAGCGCCCTAAGGCAACCTCTGCTCCTGTATCACAGAGAATGACACGCTCCAGATCAAAGTCAAAGGGAAAGTCTCATGCTACACCGAGTAAGTCATCAAATCTCAATGTGAATTTAGATGATTTTAAATCAGAGTACAATGCTGGTTTGTGGGCTAATTGTCCAGGAGAAATATATGGAATGAAAGAAATATACATGAGGGTGATTTTAAAGAGTGTCAGAAATTGGTTGATCAGTTAGTTAGTCAAGGACTTGGCAGGACAATCAAGGGTATTAAACCTTATGTTAGAAGAGTAGTGCAGGAGTTTTACTGTAATCTTGACTCTAGTATAAAGGATTTTGAACACCCGAATGGCGGTCGTGTATATGTGAGGGGGAGAGTGTTTGAATCACTCCGGATGTAATTAATACATATCTGGGAAGTCATTGGGCAGAAGTAGAAGATTTTACACCAGATTACAGTGTGATAATATCCGATGTCACTGGTGGAGTCAGAAGAGTTTGGCCAAGAGGAAAGGACTTTCCAGCTTCCCAATTGTCAGTAAAATATGCCATTCTGCACAAGATTGCTATGCGAAATTGGCTGCCTACATCACACGACACAGGTGTTAATAAGGCCATGGCTACCTTGCTGTTCAAAGTTGGTAACTTTGTTGAGTTCGATGTTGGGCAATTCTTGTTTGAACAGATAGCTTAGCATGCAGATTGTAAGAACGAGAGGTTGGCTTATCCCTTTCCTAGCTTGATTTATGCAATTCTCTCATCACAACATCCTGTAATTAGAGCTAGAGAGGTTTTGGAAGCTGACAAGGAAGAGATCCGGATTAGCTATAAGCTGTTGATTGGTGACTATGTCAATGACATGGACAATGTTTCAGAAGATGTCACTGACACGGAGGATTTCGGGAATACTGTGCTGCTGTCTCGCACCATTAAGGTGCTGGAAGATGAGCTGAAAACTTTGGTGACACGGCAGTCAGAGATTAAAAAGCTGAGGAAGGAGATTTCTGCAGTTCTTGATGATCTTGTTGCTCTCAAATCGGCAAAAGATGTTGCAGCTGAAACTGCTGAAAGGAAAAAGAAAGTTGGTGCACAGTCTGCCACCACTACATCTGCTGGGGTTGAGTCTTCAGAAGTCCCATCTGATGTCACACCAGATGTTACTGCAGGTATACTTCAGAATTTATCTTCTGTCTTTGCAGAATCTGATAAGCCAATTGTTGAAGAAGCTGATTATTCTGATCCTGATGAGAACATGATTGAGGCAAACACTGTAGTTCCTACTATTGTATCTGATGATGTCCCTGCTAGTGTCACACCTGATGTTCCTGACAGTCATGTCCCTTCCAGCACCCAATCTGGTGGGTTTGATGCTGGTTCAGATGTAAGAGTTCCAGATGCTACTGCTGGTGTTCAACTGCTGGCTGATTCAGTTGGTCTTGTGACTCATGATGAGGAGAATTCTGATTGATTACTCTGATATTTTATTTATGCTGATTTTTCAAGACAGTTTATTATGGTTTTATTATTGCTTTTTGTGGCCCTTTTGTCCTTTTATGGCAAAAAGGGGGAGTAATTTTGGATTTTGGATATTTGGTTAGTAATTCCTAAACCTATGTATGCTCGGAAACTTGGTGTCTCTTGCTGTGTCTCGCATAATGTCTTATGCAGATGTTTCTTTACCAAGTGATTATTCAGGGGGAGTTTGTTTCAAGTGCATCCGATTCAGCATATAGGGGGAGATTGGATTTTGCCAAAAATGCCAAAGGGGGAGATTGTTAATGCAAACGTGAGTTGGCATTTATTTTAATTGGCATTTAATTTTTGGCAAAGATAAGGAAAGCTTTTATTGAAGGCAAAATCAAATAAAATCAATCTATGCAAGGAAGATTGATTTGATGATTAATATCATATGGATAATTATGGAACTTATCTTGGTATTCTTGGAAGTTATCCATCTTTGGAAAAGATAAGTCTTGAAGGCACAAGAGTTTCCATCTTCTCATTTAAATTATTTTGGAAACAATCTTGAAGATAAACGTGAAGACTTGGAACGTCTCTATGATCTTTCCATTTGAATTATTTGGAAATAATCTTGGGATAAACATGGAAGGATTTTTGAGTGCCTATATGAAGCTTTCCATCACACGGTTTTCTAGTGTGAGTTTTTGATTATTCATTCGGTCTTCTTGAAGACTGTATACACACTTCTTTGTTGGAGAGTTTAGTTAAAGTGTGTTGGCTTGAAGCATCTTAACGCAACATTAATGAAGATGCAATCCTTGTGTTCTTAATTCAAGCATAGAGCTCGGGAGGAGTTCAAACGTGGGCAAGGGGATCTTGCATAACCACGGATTCCGGGAGGAATCAACATAAGTCGAGGGGAGCTCGCACAATCCGTTCACTGCAGAAGTTAGGAAGCAGCAGTATTTAAGATAAGATGGTGTCTTACCTTGTGTCATACTGAATGTCTTGTAACTTGTGAACGAATTGTTCTTTCTGGGTGTGGCCCCGCAGACGTAGGCAATTGCCGAACTGCGTTACCAACCTCCTGTCCATTTATTTTCCGCTTTTTTAATACTGTCCATTTGCATTTTATTATCGGTGTCACATCCAGTGTCACTCACCCACTGAGACACCGCGCTACTAACCTAGATCTTTCAAATTGTATTCATGGTATTAATATAGTTTCAATTCACAAGTCTTGTACAACCATTTCAATTAATGCTTGTTCCAAGAATAGTACCAAATATCTTATTTAGTATCATAAGTGAAAATGTATTGTGTGAACCTTTGCATGCCATTTCCATATCTTTCCATACTATGCTTTGTTACATTTTTAAGGTTTGGAACTATCCAACATTTAGGCTTAGCCACATACATAAAGGAGAAGCCTGCCAAACTCTGGCAAACAATTGGAATAAAAGAAGGATGGAATAAGTAAATTGTCTATGGAAAAATGGGACAAAACAATCATATTCAAATAGTAAATTAACAACAAACATTTTTTATTTGGGAGTGGGGGGTTGGGAGTTGGGGGGGGGGGGGGGGGGGGGGGGTGTTGTGTTGGCTTCTTAATCCGTTTTGCCCTCCAAGAAAATCATTTCAGCTTTAGGCGATGCTCTTGAGAACTGCATCAAATGCATTGACGTCTGCAACATTGACATTGGATCGAGTCCTTCTTTCCCTTTGATACACATTCTTTCAAGAGATGAGCATTTAGCTAGTATAAGCTTTGCAAAGAACAATTCAGCTTTTGAACCCTCAAAATTTATCATATTCACAATTTCAAGTCCAAGAATACTTTGTGGTTCTCCCAAATACTCATTCATTTCAGTTAACGTTGGACACTCCTCAAGAACACTACACCCTGCAGCTACAAACTTTGAAGAAGAAAATAATAAGAGTTTAGATTGATTATCGAAACATTTTAGTCTACTTCATGTGTAATGCATCAAAATAAACAAAATCATAATTAATTTGATCTATAGTTACCTGCAGAAAATATGCATCCACAGTCAGCTTCTTAAGTTCAGGGCAATATCTTAGAAAGTTGGTTAAAGTAATCTCCTCTATGCTTACATCTCCACTTGGCAATGGAAAAGCCAAACTAACAGGACAGTCTTGGCTTTCAAATCCCCAAAAAGATTCAATATGTGCAGACTCAAGGTTGCGTGAGTGATTATAGGTCATCAAATTGAGATCACTATTGTCTATAAGTTTCAAATTCTTGAGCTGTGGAGCATACACTATCGAACAGATGGTACATGGCAGTTTTTCAAGGTCAAAAAAACAAGCTTAGGGAGTGTTATCAACAGTATTGCTGAATCATATGAGATTTCATCTAGAGTGAGGCAAGTAATTTGTACCCCGGAAAGGGTTTCCAGAAAATGCATCTAAACATACTCAATTTTTGAAGTGTTGGACAAGAGAAAGTAAGAGGAATTTTGTAATGAAAACTACAATTATGAACAGTAAGTTCCTCAAGTCCCTGTCTTGATAAGAACAGCAACCACTGATCAATGTTGGAAAAATCTGAAGAAGGTAAGTAATTTGGAATTTCAAGAACAACTTTCAGGATTGGTCCATGGTGCTGCAAGAGTAAACTGTTTACTAAGTTTACAAAACGTTGCTGGAAATGAGCGGTTGATCCTTCTGATGCCGATATTATGTCTATGTAAAATAGTTTGTTGATCACAAGCTCTGGATTCTCAGCCCAGAAATGTCTCCACTTCCATGATAAAATACTTGTTCTTGCTGCATCACGAATGTGCATAAATGCTAAAATATGATCAATAACATTCCTAGGAAGATTTGAGATTCTATCGGCTGATTCCTCATCCCTCTTTACAGTACTGTAAATTTCTCCAAAAAGATTCCCTAAGAGATTTGAGATGCCATCTTCTGATTCTATTTCTTCGTCCCTCCATATTCTTCTTTTTGTAGTCATGTTTCTAACCACACTATCTACTTGGCTGTTGTATTTCACTAATTCTAATGGATTGAAATATTATTGTATAGTATAAGAGTTACACTTAGATCATATATATAATGACAAAAAATTGATTTATATTCTCCAATACTCCACATTCAAAAGAACATTAGCAAATATTTAGATAATTAATATTGAGGGAGAGGCTTTTGGGATTCTCCAAACACAAATTAAAGATGACTTTGGTTCTTTAATTCTTGAAAGAAATCAAGTTGAATGGATTGGGAAGAGGCAGGTTGGAAATATAACCGTCCCCCATGCACGTTATTCATGAATATGGTAATACAAATCAATTCTTAATTTTTTACCATCTCTAATGCTTGGTAAAGAGTAATAGAACATGATAATAAACATTAATCCTTTATCGTTACCATTGTTAGTGATTGTTTGAAAAAAATTAAGGAGAATGATGAAAATTGCTCCATCATTATTAAATTTAATTGAAACGGGTACAATTGTTGAGTGTTGACAAATCCAGGACTATTTGGAAATTGTAATTCAACTATATTGAAATCTTGTGCATAAATTTAGTTTGTATTCTCCAATATTAATTTGCTTTCTTTCTGCAAAGAACATTAGCGAACAATATTTAGATAATTAATGTGGGAAAGGCACTTTGGGATTCTCAAAAACACAAAATATATGATGGCTTAATTTGCTTTCTTTCTTCAAAGAAAATGAATGGTTTAATTTGCATGGGAATGGGGAAGAGGCCAGCAGCCTGGAAGAAACAGAAACGTCTCTCCTGTGCATATATGCACATTAATAAGTTATCAAACACCTTGGAAAACTTAATTTGTTAATGCGAATTGATTATTTTGCATTGATTGAAACAACAATTCGCATTAACAAATTAAGTTTTCCAAGGTTTATTATAATTTTAATTCTATAGAGGTATGAAAATGAAACTTTTGAATGCCTACTGTCCATTGCACATAATAGAGCTCACAGGAACTTGCAACTGACTGCAGAAAACTTTCGCCAAAGAGAAGGAAAATATTTCGAGAAAAAGGCCAACTCCATTTCAAGAATCATTGCATAATGATTTATCATGGTACTTGGTACCAGCACCAACTCTATATCAGTGGCTGTATCACACATTGTATTAAACAACATAAAAGCGACGCGTATTTAATATTGATAGATATTAATTGAATTAAATTTAAAATTTTATCAATGGTTGTATCATACATTGTATCAAATAACATAATATTTAATATTGATAGATATTAATTGAATTAAATTTTAAATTTTAAATTTAATTAGCCACATGTGCTTTTGTATATTATTTGATAAAGGGTGTGATATAATAAAGATGATCCAGTGCCGTTTTCTAGGGTGTTCAAAAAAACTGAAAAATCGATAATCGAACCGGACCTGGTTATCTGGTTTCACTGGTACCGGTCCGATTTCTGGTTGGAATAATTTTTCAACCGGTTAAATCGAATAACCAGTATAAACCGGTTAACTAATTAACCGGTTTTTTGATTAACCGATTAACCGGCTTTTCGGTTAACCGTTAAACCGATATAAATTCAGTAATTAATAATATATTATAATTAAAATATTATTTGTAATATTATTTATTTTTTATTTTAATAGTTAAGCTATTTATTATTAAAATTTATTAATTAACTTATAATTTATAAATTATAACTAACCATATATATATATATATTTTATAATGTAAAATCAATAATATTAATAATATCTTATAATTTTTAACACATGAATATCAAGGCTAACAATAACATGCTTTAATGATTTATAAATTTAATATGTAACTATTGTAATTTTTATTATAAGTAACTACTATTATAAAAGTTAAAGTTCATAAATAACTTAAGATAGAAATCAAAGTATATTCTAAATTATATTTTGATCTTATAGTAATTTTACTATATAAGACTGAATATAATAGTAAGAAGACAACAAATAAACACTAATACTATCATATTGTAATTTGCATTATTAAAATTAATAACAATAACAATTAAATAAAATAAGTATATTTTAGATTTTAAAATAATACTATGAGTTCATGAATATATGTAATTAGCACATTAACTAAATACATTATATTTATAGGTTGTAAGTAAATTAGACTCTAAATATAAGTAATTAGTATATTAACTAAATACATAAGTATATTTATAGGTTATAAGAAAATAATATTTTAAATATAAGTAATTAGTACACTAACTAAGTATTGTTTTTAACATCATTATATTCTTACATCACACGGACTTTATAATTTAATATGTTACATTAAATATTCAATTTTACATTTCAAACATAGTTAATTTGTTATTATTATTAATAGTACAAAAATAGCCTGTTACACCGGTTAAATCTGGATATTTACACCGGTTATTTTAAAAATGAACCAGTGTATATATAGGCGGGGTAAAATTTGCATAATTTTTTACACCGGTTTTAAAATGTCTTTCTTACACCGATTTTTTTATAACCGGTGTAAAAAGTCTTTCTTTTTAACACCGATTTTCTGAACCGGTGTAAAAAGCCTTTTTTTTTATACAGAGCAATACGGGGTGGCTACAGACAAGAACCAACATCCCATTTCAATACTGAGTACATTTACACAGAGCAATACAAATGCATATTCTTAAAGGGTAAAGACAGAAAAAAATGTAAACACAGAGCAATACGATGGCTACAGACAAGAACCAACATCCCATTTCAATACTGAGTACATTTACACAGAGCAATACAAATGCATATTCTTAAAGGGTGAAGACAGGAAAAAGTGTAAGACCAGAGAGATTAGTGATGGCATTCGAGATTGCTAGTGCGGTACAAACTCCTTTACCCCCTCCAGACATGTCTTCACCGAGTAATAGCTTTGCAAATCTTTCCTTCATCATCTCCATTTCTATCGTTTGTAAAATAGACCCAAAAACAAGAGTGTGTAAGTAATCTTCATGGTACAAAAAAAACAAGAAAAATGGAAGTAAAGAATGTACAATCTAGCAATAAAAGCCCAAAGTTGTGGGAAAAACAAAAACTTTAATCAAGCAAAAAAGATTAAACATAATTTTAGACGAAACGAAAGTCAAACGGAGGAGCAAAACACAATAGAGCAAAAACAGACGCACCAGACAAATCGGCGTCGCGTCTCTCAGGCTTCTGACCCCAAACTACCCCATCTTTGGCGTGAGCGGCACGAAGCATTAGAGCGGGAGGCTGCATCAGGGGATCGAAGAAGGCAGAGTTGCCGGTGGTATTAGGGAAAGCAAGAGGTGAGGAAGTGGAAGAGGCGTCGAAGAGGCGACAAGGGAAGCTGCCGGAACTCTCGGACTCGCTGACGTCAGCACTCAAAGAGTAACTACCGCACCTATCGCTCTGCTCATCAGAGCCTTCCTCGGACGACATACTCCCGACCATTATCACAGAGTAGAAGGAGAAAATGAAAGAAGGAAGTTGGGAGTAGGGAGTGTAGTTAGAGGGAAGGTTGAAGTTGTGGTTGGAAATTGGGAAAGCAACAGAGATTGATTGATAGCAGTAGCATTATACTAATAAGTTTAGTTAAAAGGGGGTGGAGGTAATGGCCGGTAGAGAACTGCCGGTGAATGTTTACAGAAAAACATACAACCTGCAAAAGTGTTTGGTGAATGGGGTGATGATGGGAGATGGAGATTGGAGATGGGAGATGGGAGATAACACTTAAACACAATCTTTCTACACCGGTTAAAAGAATAACCGGTGTAAAACAAAAACTTTCTACACCGGTTAAAATAATACAGGTGTAAAATAAATCTTTTTACATCGGTTAAAAGCATAACCGGTGTAAAAAAACTTTCTACACCGGTTTTATGTAGTAACCGGTGTAAAATATTTAATCTTCATCAATTTGAAATCTGCTGTTTTAAGTTAAAAGCATCCGCGGTTTTGGTAGCCCAAATACATTGTAAAATTGTAGTTTGCATCCCACAAGAAATAAAAAACATAAGAGTTTTTTTTTTGTATTTTTTTACCTTTCTATATTCGTACCAATATGCTTACGTGTGAACTATAATGAAAAAGATAAAATCATAGTTACAAAAATGAATATAAATAACTTAATTTTTAATATTATAATTTACCCAAAAAAAGAGATAATAAAATGTATATATTCTAATATATGTCTATATATTAAATTAAAGATTAAAGATAATAAAATGTAATAAAAAATACTAAACAAATATAATAAGAAATTAGATAAGTTTTACCAAAAAAAGAGATAATAAAATGGAAAAATGTATGCCTTTTTTTACACTTGTTATTTACACCGGTTAACAAAAATCGGTTTAATAGTTTAATATATTACACCGGTTTTCTTAAAACCTGTGTAATATATTAACTATTTACACCGGTTATAAGAAAATCGGTGTAATATATAAACTATTTACACCTGTTTTCTTATAACCGGTGTAAGAAGTCTAAATTCTTGTTTAATATTACGATAATGCCACCGCATTTTTATAAATTACACCGGATTCTATTTAACCGCTGTAAAAATGGAGGTTTAAAATCCCCATTTTGTACTAGTGATTTTTGTTTTAACTCTCAAAAGTTAAAAAAAAAACTTATTCGGTTTAAGCAGTTAACCGACCAAACCGGTAAAACCAAAACCGGTCAGTTAACCGGTTATAGCAAAATTGTCAAAATCGGTACAAACCGGTTAACCGGCCAGTTGAACACTCCTACAGTATTTTCTACCTCTTAAATTTGTATTAATTGCCTCGTTGGTATTAGGGTAAAAGACTAATGGTCCCTCAACTTCAGGATTAATTACATTTTGATCCCCATTCTTTTAAAAGTTTCATTATGATCCTTTAACTTGAATTTTGTGATGTGATCACAGTTCTAAATCCATTTTTCATCCACTTGTGTAACAGTTCCATTAATCATGTATTGTGTGTGCAGAGTGGAAACCTACGAGTGTAACAGTTACACAAGTCAATAAAAAATTGATTGGGGACGGTTCACTTTACAAAAGCTGAGGTACATAATGAAACTTTTGAAAGAATGAAAACCAAAACGTAACCAACTCCAAAGTTGATGAGCCATTGTAATTTTTTTTTATATGGCAACGGACCTTTGTCGAGGGTCGCCACTCCCTCTTAAATTAATATAATGTTTGGGAGATGGAATTACCCTAAAATCCCCCTTATAAAGATGAACCAACTTGATCCCCACACCATTTACAAGCCAAGGCCTAATGGCGAGTGGATCAAGCGGAGAACACGAAAGAGGAGTACTACTCCTTTTACATAAGCTGAGCATAGAATCAAAACGATTAATGGAGAATAAATGTGGAGTACTTCCTCCATTTACAAACAGTCCTATAGACAATCTACGGAACAAAAAACTCCTTAGATCACAAGGAGTGACAAAAGTCTCCCTCTCAAGGGGATAGATGAACCTATGGGTCACAAATATCCAGACCTGTCTATATACCATACTAGTGTTGCTTTTAAGCTCCTTCCAACAGGCAGGTTCAGTGAGTTGGCGGCTGCAATTGGTTTGTTTCCCAGCCTTTCTCGCATTTGGTTTGTTCATGTAGGGGCAGAAACCAGGAGTGCAGTTTAAGACCTGCAGTCCAGTTTTAAACTCAGCAGGCTGGGCTCTTTTAGTCGAAGTTTCTCTCTTCAGCAGCCAGGTAATTCTTGTCTCTCCAGTGGCCTCATCTTGCCCAAACTTACCTCTTCTCCACTTAAGATGCAAACAGAACCACTTCTGAAGAGATAACAGAAACCAGTCCAATATAACAGGAGGATGCATAGATGTAGACAAACCAGCCCTAACACCTGCAAGCTGGGGTCTAACATGATCACATTGGCAAGCCAGTCCTAACATCGGTAGACTGGAACCTCCACACATACCTGGTTTCTCAGTTACTCCCTGCTGCAGGTGCTGGATCATCTTCCAATAGAGGTTCTTTTGATGCAGGGCATTTGAGATTTGTCACATTGAATAATCTTCCTGAAAGATTTCTGATCTGCAGCACAGTCCATCCCAAATTCAGCAATCCAGATAGCTGCTCTGTTTTCTTCTGCAGGCCTCATGGAGAAACTGCAGTGGCATTGTAGCATTTTCAGTTTCCATCCTTGAATATCCTTCACAATCTTGTGGAATTCGTGATGAGAGGTTTCTAACACTATGTTGTTCCAGCCCTTCTCCTTGCAGAATTTAAAGCCTTGGTAGGCAATATCCAGCAGTCCATTCAATGAAGCAATACTTGCAGGGTTAATCCAAACATATTTTGAATGAAAAATTTGCAGAGGCTCACCTTGGTGGTTTCTAATTATTCCCCCAGCTGAGAGTGAGCTCCTGGCAGACTTATGAGCTACATTCAATTTAATCCAAGGATGTGCTGGGAGCTTCCAATTAAGTAATTGAATTCGAACTCTGTTTTTGTAAGAGAACACCATGTTCCAGAAGCAGCCCCAGTAATTTGTTTCCCATTTACAGTGAGGAAACTTAATCTGAAGAAGCCTAGCTGCCATCAGGAACACTTGATGAATTATGTCTGAAATTTCCACCTTGCGTCCCTCAAATACTGCCCTAACCCTGCACTTCCAAATTTCCCAGCAGATGAGGGGGGGTAGAATAGCTAGGAGTTGTTTGTGAATAGCATTGACAGCTGGGGTTGCCCACCACTGCTTACAAACAGTTCTGATTGCATTAGACTGGTTTACAACTCTCATCTCTGCCTTAAAAACTTGCCAAACCTGTCTCACAATAGGGCAACTAGCAAAGGAGTGATTAATTTCTTCTTCATTGCTTAAACAGAAAAAACATATTGAAGGACCAGTGAAGCCAAATCTGTATAAGGTTTCTCCAAGTGGAATCTATCTTTTTCTTCGGAAAATACTGATACTAGTACTGTTGTTATTGTTCCTGCTTTCAAATTTCGATTGTTGAATGTTGATTATCATTGGTCATTGCATGAGTTGGATGCTTATTTAGGGATTATTGATTATGATTTTGATTATACTGATGAGTATCTATTTGCTCAAACTGGGATTTCGAAAAATATTCCATATGTTGATTTCTGGAAACAAATAGCACTTTCTGATCCTCGACCCTATACCCCTTCTAGGTCTAAGGCACACTTGATAAATGATCCTACTTTATTTTTGTGTCATCGTTTTATAGCCTCCACAATTTTTGGACGTAATGATCAGGTAACCGTAGTATCCTCACATAAATTAGCCATTTTATGGGCTATGAAAACTTCTAAAAAATTGAATCTTGCATATTGGCTTGTTTTTGTGTGGCAACGAGTGTCCAAAGTTGATAAAAGAAACTTGGCCTTAGGACACATTGTTGCTATCTTGTTGGCTAGAGATCCTGTTTAGGCCAATTTAAGTCATGCATGGCCTAACAATTATCCCTCTTCTACTATCGACATTCCATTTTTAAGGAATGCTGGATTGGTAATGGAAGATAAGGATGGTAAGCTGCGATTTAATGAGCCGAGAGACCCCCCCCTCCCTCCTCGAGCAATTTGCCTATTACAGGTCTAGCGGCTTTAAGGCAAGATGTGAAAGATCTCCATTTGTTGATCTCCTCTATTGCAACTGGATATGCAGAGCGTGTACAATCTTTGACGGCTACAATCACTGAAATCTAAACTAGTCAAGCCTCTATCCTCAGTTTCTGCATAACAGATTTCCTCCACCCCCACTATTTGATCAGGCTGTTTATGTTCCCTCTTTTATTTTCTGTTTCCTTTTCTTTTCATTATTTTGAATTTTCTATTTTTATGTTGCATTTTCTTATATGAGGACATGTTTATGTTTAAGTGTGGGGAGAGTGTTATGTGTTGTTTTTTTTATGATGTTTTACTTTATCTTCAAAAACAAAAACACCAAAAAAAATTCAGAAAATCATAAAAATTTTCACAAAAATAGTTTAGTTTATTTTCAGTTTTGTTTTCAGTTTGTTATTTGTTACAGGATGTTTTGAATTGTTTCACTCTTATAAGCATTGTTTGGCCATACTGAATATAATTAAAACTTGCTTAGTTTATTGTGATGGTTTTTGCATGATCTTGAATGACTCCAGGTATAAAAAATGCAATTTTTGAGTTTTATCTGCCCACTTTAAAGTGAGGATTTGAGCCAACCACACAATGACCACTTTGTTGGTGCTTAATTGAATTAATTCTTTGAAAGAGTGTGAATTGTGGATGGTTGACTTATAGAGTTTGCTTTGTTGTGCGTAGATATCATGTGTTGAGATTAAACTTGAAAATGATAAAGGCATTTAGGATTTCACCATTTTTTACTTTAGTTTTAAAATCCTACCCTTCATTTGACCATTAGTTAGCCCTTTGAGCCTTAAACCTTTTCTTTCTGATTTAACTACAAAAATTTCACCTTAAACCTTTTTAGCTTTCTTTGGCCCACTAAGGTGTAAGCAGCTTTAATTGTTTCCCCTTGCTTAACCAGAAGAGAGAGTTGCATGTTTAAGTCTTTGTGCATTAAGTAGTTCCAGTTTGTGCTGCTGAAATGAAATGTTGAAATCTGTCATTTGACCAAACACCACTGGGCAGAGAGAGAAAAAGAAAAATCTGCAAAATTTTGTCTGTGCTGTGTGCCTAAACTGCAGCAGCAATAAAAGAAAGAAAAATGATAGAAAAGAAAGAAAAATATGTGAGAAAGCACGGAAAAAAATACATGTTGTGCTGAAATTACTTGATGAGTTTTGAAAATAAAAAGTTGAGGCTTGATGCAAGATAAGTGTGGGGATGTTTTAATCTGTGTTACTTACACTTTAGTTTTATTTATAGCCTTTTATCCATCTTAAATCTTACCTTATAAACCCTAGCCCCATTACAACCATAGAAAGACCTTTTGATTTATGTTTAGTTTTGATATCATGGTTATCTATTGGCATATTTGCAAACTTTGTAGTAAGTTTCCATGCGCAATTTAAAATAAGTGGTTGAACCTAATTGTACACATCTATGAGTGCTTGAGTGATCCTAGAGAGTTATTCAAAATTTTGTATTTTGACCTGGAAGACTTGATTATGCATGAACTTGTTACCTGGACTAAGCATGAATTTTGTTTTGAAAAAGTTTCTTGGTTAGGCTAGACAGGTGTTTATTGAGTGAAGTAGTTTAGTTGGTTTTGTTTGTTAGTTATTTTCTGTTTGAATGCTAAGGGACCAGCATAGTTCAAGTGTGAGGATATTTGATGAGTACAGAATAATTCATATTTTTATGCACACTTTAATGTGATTGATGAGGTAAAATCTACATTTAATAGGTTTATTTGTTGCAGAATTTGGGAGATTCCATATTGGAGTATGTTAGCAGTAAAAGATGAGATTTGGAGAATTTTTTGTAGAAGATCAAGGGCTGGAGAAGAGGATTAATGATTTGGGACAGCAAGAGGATTTTGTGGAAGAGACCAAGAGAGATAGAAGTTTGGCAGCAAAAATAATTCTTGGCAGTTACCAAATGGTGAAAGAATTTGATTTGGAAGTTTTTGATTTTAACCGTATGTGGTTGATAGACTTTTTAAAACAGAATATTTGCTTCTTTAGTTGACATGGTAAGTAATGATTTTTTCTTCAATAAAGTAGAGAAGGATTGTTAGGGTTAAGGCATCTTTTTATCTTTTGAACACTTTTTGTATGCAGTTTTTCTTCTTTAACTTTTCTGTTTCATCAGCTGCCCAGCTGAAGCAGCAGTTCAGCAGTTCGGCTGTTTGCCCAGACGACAGTCTAGGTGGTTTTATTTCTTATATTTAATTCAGCTTTTATTCCATTAATTTATTATTGTCTGTTGTTTTTATTATGAATTGTGAGTAGTTCTTTATCTGGCGGGTAAGTAAGAAGCACTAATCATGAATAAGTTGTGAGACCAAATTGTTCTTAAGAATAATTTCGTATTCAATTTCGTGAGTTTTCTGAGTATAGCATTAATTACCTTAATTGATTAAGGCCTGATCAACTTTACTCAATTTTGGTAGTGCCAATTAATCCTTACTTAAATCACTGGATTTAAATAGTAAGATTAATCAGTGATAAAGCTACTGTCTAGGTAGATGAAAATAATCGGTTAACAAATTATTACATGCTGATCATGATATGATTGTTAGAGTTAGGTCCTTCTAATTTTTAATGCTTTCATTACATTGAATTTGGTGATCGGCTGATTCCGGTTAGGTTATGTTATGGATAGAGAAATAGTTGACTAAGCTGATACTTGTCAACTATCGAATAAGTAAGGAAGGATAGAAATATGTTGGAGCTAATTCTCGGTATTTTATAACTGACTGGTTGACATGAGACTATTATTATTGCCTCAATGAATAACGAATAGTGATTAGTGTGGATTGCTTATTTGCCAGATCTTTGTTTTAAATTGTTAAATTCGGTATTTTTAATATTAATAAATTTCGTTCATTAATTCGTTTTAATTATCTAGTTTTCATTAGTATTATTTTTATTTTAATTGTTGTGACAAATTGCAAATTAACTAATCTAGACGATTTTGCTATTCCTCATGTGAACGATCTCACTTCCCTATACTATTTTATAGTTTTAGGAGAGTATTAATTTTGGTACATAAACGACACACCAAACATGGATGGTTGTACAAAGGGAAATCCAGAAATGGTTAGAGGAGGACTAAACATTCGTGATTGTGTTACAAACAGGAGTTGCTAAATCTAAACTTAATGGTGGTTTTGTCAAAAAGAAAAAACTAGCTTATCACTTAAATCTATTTCATCAATAAGTTGGTGTCACAAACAGAAGTGGTTAAAATTGAATAATAAGGATGAAATCTTTTTGAAAAGATTTGAATGTTATTACCATAAGCCTAATCCACAATCGTACTATTTAACATCTTTAGCGCCGACATAATTTCCTTATAATAGTAAATTTCTGTGGTATCTGTATTCATATTCCAGTTTATAAGTGTTGAAATTGGATGCAAATTCATAACCTCAGAGATAAAATGAGACATTTTGTGCAAAATATTGTTGGTGCTGGTGCTATAATAAATCCTTATGCTATGATTCTTGACATCTTGGCCTTTTCCTTGAAATATTTTCCATTTCTTTGGTGAGAAATGGACAGTGTGTAAATGGCAGATGATTATGGACATTCAAATGTTTCATTTTCATACCTCCATACAAAGTAATTTTAAATAGACTGTAGTTTCAATCAATGCTAAAAAATAATCAATTTGCGCATAGAGATGTGTAGGATGGTGGGACGATGTTTCGGATTCTGTACAATATATCAAGATTACATAAAGATATTGATATCCCATGAGCAAATTACGTTTTCCAAGGTATTATAACTTATTAATGTGCATGGGAGACGTTTCTATTTCCAGGCTGCTGGCCTTTTCCCAATTCCCATGTAAATTAAACCATCCATTTTCTTTGAAGAAAGAAGCAAATTAAGCCATCTTTTGTCTTTTGAGAATCCCAAGTGCCTCTCCCATATTCATTATCTAAATGTTTGCTAATGTTCTTTCAATGTGAAACATTGGAGAATGCAAGATTTCAATTCTGTAGAATTACAATTGCCAAGAAGTCCTCAATTTGTCAACAATAGTAACCCTTTCAAAATTTTTGGTATATTTCATTGTAGACAGTGTGGTAAGAATTATGGCTGCACAAAGTAGTAAAAGAATCGATAAGGAATCAGCTGATAGAATCTCAAATCTGTTGGATATTTAATATAGTCCAATAATATGTTCTAATATAAGCCCAATAGATAATGAACCTTTGCAATGGGCCTGACTGGGCAAGAGTCCATTAACTGATTTTAACCCTAGTGTATTCCTATATATATGCTAGCTGGAGGCAGCATGCTAGGTATTCCATATTAGATACTTAGGCTGTAATGCTTTAAGCAATTGCATATTGAATTGCTTGACCTAAAACTCTAACAATCTTGAAGCATTATAAAGTTAGAGTACTGTTCCGACGGTGGCGGCATTACTGTTCCGATAGCACTGTAGCAGTACTGTAGCTGCACTATTCCGACTGTAGCGGGTACTGTAGCAGATACTGTTCCGTACTGTAGCGGGTACTGTTTGGGTACTGTAGCTGGTAATGTAGTGGTACTGTTTGGGTACTGTAGTGGGTACTGTTTGGAATTGTTTCGGGACTGTAGCAGGTACTGTTCGGGTACTTTAGCGGCATTGTTCCGGCACTGTTTATCAGGGCACTCCTTCCAATTTTTATTTAGAAAAAATGGAAATTTATGTGCCAATTGATATGGTTAAATTATATATGCCAATTGATATGGTTAAACTATATGTGCCAATTGATATGGTTAAACTTTATGTGCCAATTGATATGGTTAAACAATATATGCCAATTGATATGGTTAAACTTCAGTCTTTTAGTGGGTCTGATTTTAATTCCTGGAAACGAAATACTCAATTTGGTTTAAAATTATGAAAATAATTTTTATACTGTTATGAGTACTTTTGTTGATACAACTGAGGATGTTGATGAATTTGACTACTAAAGAAATTTGGGATAATTTAGATACTCAGTTTAAGAAGGAGTAGTAATTGTTAAAAACATAACTTGTTAACAAATTCATGGATTTCAAATTCAAGGAAGATATGGAAATCACTCCTCAAGTAACTGATCTAGAAAACTTGAGATCTAAATTGACTAATGAATACATCAATATTTGTGATCCTTTTCTTGTTGGTGCCATTATCTTTAAATTACTATCTGCATGACTTTCTTTCAAAACTGAGATGTACAGGAAGAAAGTTCAGGTGGGACTGAATTATCTCAAACGGTTCATTAGAATCGAGGATGAGAATCGAGTTAAGAATACATTGGAGATGGTTAGACAGCAACAGTCAGCTGCTAACGCGGTAATAAATTCCAATAAATTTCCTAAGAAATCTAATTCTCCCAAAAGTGAGTCTCAACAATTACAGGCCAAAAAGCCTATCTCTAAGAAGAAGAAGGGCAAGTGCCATAATTGTGGGAAATGGGACCACTTTATAGCAGATTGTAGGCTACCAAAAAAGGACAAATCTGACACACTATTGGAAGCACATATGCTGGTGGAAAAGACTGAGCCTCAAAATTTTGTTGCTATGGTAGGCAATCATAGAAAGGCCAGTACTTCTTCAGAATGGTGGTTAGATTCTGGGGCAACATGCCAAGTTTGCCAAACTAAAAAGTTACTTGATGATGTTGCTGAGGCCAATGAATCAATTGTTGTGGCCAGTGGGGCGACGAAGATCGTGACTCACACTGGTACTACAAATATCAACCTCTCTTCAGGTAAACTTTTAACTTTAAAAGATGTTAAAGTTGTTCCTGCGATCCAAAAGAATTTAATTTCTATTAGTCGCTTAGAATATGCTGGCATGAATTTATTTTTCTCTAGTGGTAGAGTCACTTTATCTGTGAACTCTCATTACTTTGGTACTGCATTCTTGAATGGTGGTATGTATGAATTGAGTACTAGAAGTGAAACGGTCAACCAAGTCAGTTCCACTCTAATTGATCCTATAATATTGCATAATCGGTTAGGACATGTGCACTACAAGAAAATGGTTAGACTAGTTAAAAGTCATAATATACCTCTCGATACTTCGATCAGATTTAACAGATGTGAAGTTTGTGCTCAAACTAAAATTACTAGAAGACCTTTTCGTCCGGTTTCTAGGAGTACACAACTTCTTGACTTAATATATTCTAAGCTCTGTAACTTTAAAAGTTCTCCCACTAGAGGTGGTCGGAAGTATTTGCTCACTTTTATAGAAGATTTTTCTAGATATTATCATATTTATCTATTAAAATCAAAAGATGAAGTTTTTGATAAATTTAAAATTTTCAAGAATCGTGTTGAAAACCAATCTACTTTGAAAATAAAAAGGTTGAGGAGTGACAAAGGAGGAGAATATATATTGACAGGGTTCAAGGAATTTTGTGCTTCAGAGGGCATAATCCTTGAAACTACTGCTCCTTACTTACCTCAATCAAATGGCATAGCTAAACGTAAGAACAGGACGTTAACAAAAATGTTAAACTCTATGTTATTAACAGCTAGCATGCCTTCCTGTTATTGGGGAGAGTCAGCTTTGACTGCTAATCATATCCTCAATAGATTGCCGCACTCTAAGTTGCCTTCAACTCCGTATGAGATATGGCATAAACATTCTTGTAAATATGATACTTTTAAGACTTGGGGCTGTATTGCTTATGTAAGGATACCAGACCCTAGAAGACCTAAGGTGGGGCCTAGGACTAACACTTGTGTATACCTAGGTAGTACAGAGGATCGTGCTGCTGATCGGTTCTTGGATTTATCAACCAATGTGGTTATAGAATCTAGAGATGCTATTTTCTTTGAAGATAAATTTCTTCGAGATAAAGGGTTGACAGTACAAGGCACTATCGAAATCATTTCAGAAATAATTATTGAACCTGAATTGACTTCCTCTAACACTCGGATCCCTTCTGAATCTGTACCTATAAGAGTATCTACAAGACAACAAGTTCCCAATACGTTTGGTGAGGATTTTGTCACTTAAAATTTAGAAAATGATCCATCCACCTATAATAAAGCGATGAGATCTAGGGACTCCCTATTATGGACAGAAGCCATTGATGATGAAATGAGCTCTCTGTTACAAAATCAAACTTGGGACCTAGTCGATTTGCCAAAAGGGGCTAAGACTATAGGTTGCAAGTGGATTTTGAAGAAGAAACTTAATTCTGACGGATCTATAGCTCGGTATAAAGCACGTTTAGTAGCTAAGGGCTATACCCAAGTATATAGGATAGATTATTTTGATGTCTACTCCCCGGTCTGTCATTTGACTACGATAAGAATTCTTCTAGCTTTGCCATTTATTGAGCACTATGTTGTGCATCAAATGGATGTAAAGACAACTTTCCTTAATGGAGATCTGACTGAGGAGATCTACATGAACCAACCTAAAGGGTTTGTCATGAAAGGTTTCGAGAACAAAGTTTGTAAGTTAAACAAATCTTTGTATGGTATGAAAGTACATTTTACAGAGCAAGGTATTACTCTTAGCTCATTACATTGACAAATGGCTTTCTACATGGGGATACAGTGAATATACCGTGGTTGAGACACCGTATGATTCTAATAAACAGTTGAGCCCCAATGAGGGAGCTAGCGTGAATCAATTGGCTTATTCTAAATTGATTGGTAGTCTCATGTATGCAATGACATGCACTAGACCAGACATAGCCTTTTCTGTAGGCATGCTGAGTCGTTTCACTAGTAATCCCGACCATGAACATTGGCATGCCCTCACGCGACTTATGCGATATTTGAAGGGAACCGCTAACCATGCACTATGTTATAGTGGTCATTCTCCTATTTTGGAAGCATTTTCTGATGCTTAGTGGTGCTCATCCATAGGGGATAGCAAGTCTACCAGAGGTTATATTTTCACACTGGGTGGTGCAGCTATTGCGTGGAAATCCAAAAGGCAGACTTGCATTGCTTTGTCGTCTATGGAATCAGAACTTTCTACTCTAGCTTCTGCAGGAGGAGAAGCAGAGTGGATAAGAGAATTGATCCTGGATATTCCACTAACCCGCTTAAAGATTACGTCTTTAAGTATGTTTTGTGATAATCAGACTACAGTTTCAGTAGTACAAAACTCACTCTTTAATGGTAAGAGGAGACATGTTAGAGTGAGACATGCCATGCTGACGTATCTCATAGAACATGGTATTATTACTTTGGTCGATGTGAGATCGAAGGATAATCTGGCTGATGCTCTAACAAATGGACTAAACAAAGCTCGAATCTTTAAAATTGTGGGGGATATGGGGTTAAAGAATATATAGATATGTCTTAACCTACATTCCTGGGGTTATGGGGTTAAAAACTATATAGATATGTCTTAACCTACATTCATGTTAATTTTGAATTTTTGTATCTCCCTTTGCTAGCTAAGATAAGCACTTGATAATATTTCGCCGATGATTATAGTTGTCAATATATCATTCCACATCTGATGATATATTCTTTTTGGGTGCATTGTCTCATTCCACATATGATGAGGTGATTTTACTCACTCTGGATGTTCTATTTAGAGCGGTAGTATCATTCCATATTTGATGATGCTACTTAACTAAATTTGAACATGTTCTGTTTAGAGCGGTAGTATCATTCCATATTTGATGATGCTACTTAACTAAATTTGAACTTGACAGCTGTAACATTCCACATAGAAATATTGAAAATGGTTCTTTTGGAAAAGAAACTGTTTAGGTTTTGTTCTTATAAAGAAACTAGACATTGATGCTTATTGGAAATGGTTCTTTTGGAAAAGAAACTGTTTAGGTCTTGTTCTTATAAAGAAACTAGACATTGATGCTTATTGGAATATGGTATTGATGCATTTTGACATTGATATATATTTATTTTCAATCATTGAGATATTGTACTAAGTTCTTCTGCTTGAACTAGACACTTTATTTTGTTACACAAATAATTAAGTTCATAAATGATGGAAATGGAGGAGCTAATTCCAAATGAAATCCTGAAGAGGATGATCTACTTGATGGATAATTCCTCTAGAGCTATAGACTGTGGGGGACTATTATTTGAATAATTAGTCCACTTGCATACGCTTTGCCCATTTTGTTTTGAGTTTATAGTATGTCTAAAACTCTTGTGTTCGAAGTTTAGAGATTTCTAAAACTTTGATCTTGGTAACACTTTTGTTTATGTTTGGTTGAGTTTAGATTATTTTCTAAAACTCATAACTGTGGTTAAAGAATTCATAATTTTGAGTAATGAATCTTTTGTGCTATGAATGATTCAATTAACTGTTTTGAACATTACATTATCTATTTATTGGATTGTGCTATATGTATAACATAGGAGGAGATTGTTGGATATTTAATATAGTCCAATAATATGTTCTAATATAAGCCCAATAGATAATGAACCTTTGTAATGGGCCTGACTGGGCAAGAGTCCATTAACTGATTTTAACCTATATGCTAGCTGGAGGTAGCAAGGTATTTCACATTAAATACCTAGGGCTCGTTTGGTTGGCAGGGAATCTAGGTTGGGAAAGTAATATTTTTCCTAATTTCCAGATTACTGTGTTTGTTTCAAACTGGGATAGTAATAATTTTCCTAATTATTAAATTCCTGCGTTTGTTTCATCCTGGGAAAGTAAAAAGAATCCTGAACCAAGGAAAATAACTGCAAGATTCCACGATTATGAATCCTCTTTAAAACTTGGTATTCTGATTCCTCTGTTGAGGATATTGACTATGTGGCTCTTTCTTTATATTTATTATTTATATTTTGAGTTTCATATGTTTCTTATGCTAAATTCTAATTCATTTGGTCAAATAATTTTATTTTTTTTAGTTTGATATTTTTTTTATTAAATTTACTACTTAACTAAAATTAAAATTTTAGTAGTTTATAAATGTCTTTATATTGACTTTAAAAATGTAATTCAATGTAAAAAGAGTTAAATAAATGGATGGTATGTTGTTTTTTTATTATTAAAATTATTAACATTATGGGGGGTTTTATATATTTTTTTTTAAAAAACTCAAAATTGTATTTATGTTGCTTTAGACTTTTTCTATCATATTTTTACTTAATTAATTTTCATACATTTTATATTTTCAATACTTATTGTTTAATAAATTTTAGCTATTTTTATTAATATTAATTTGTCAATTATTTTCCATTTATTTAATAAACTATTCTTTTTTTAATAATATTAACAAAGAAAATTTTTATTTTAACACTTTTTTATAAGTTGTAGTTAATAGTTTAATTATTTAATTAAATTAAAAATGATCATTTTTACAATGATGAAAATATAAAACATAATATTAAAACATTTATTATAAGGTAAAAATACATAATTAAGTTTCATGATATGATTTAAAATAAAACTGTAAAAATGGTTATGTATAAGTATAACATACAAATGGAATTCAAATAACATTATTTGGTTCAATAATTTAAATCAAATAATAAAATGAGAATCATACTAACTTTTTTAAGAATCTATCCAAAAACAGGGTAAGTATTTAGATTCCTCACAATTAAATTCCTAGGAATCAGATGATCAGGAAAAATATTCATTTTCCTCAAAATTAAAATCCCAAGAATTACATTCCCATTAAACATTACTTCCTGCCAACCAAACGAGCCCCTAGGGTGTAATGTAACGCCCGTCATAATTTACATTTAAAACTAGATAAGGTAATATACATATTAATGTTCCATCCAAAATGGATACACAAAAAAAATACACAAATTGCCTCATTACCATAATTACAATCCGAACCAAGACAATTAAAAATCCTGAACTTATATTCACCCATCTCTTCCTTTAAGTATGTAAACCAAAATCCTGTCGACCGCCTAACCCATCTTGAATCACTGAAAAATATAATTTACAAAAGGGTGAGCTTAAAATAGCTTAGTGGGTGGGGATAGTGCTTTATTATTGAAAAATTAATTTTCAACGAAATACTGTTCCAAGAACAAATTCCAATGCACAAACCATGTACCAACAAATTCACCATGCATGCCAATTAAACATTGGGCATATATTTGGTACTTATACCAATATACAATTTTAATACACATAATCATGTATCGCAAAACTTTAACATGGATGTCATGTCAAACATTAATCATATAATCGGTACCTGTCACGATCGGCCTTGCCGACCTTTACCAACCTTATTTCCCCTGACCATTCGTTGTTGCGTGCACGACTTGGGAAGCTACCTTATCCTTCCTCGTGGTCAGTGACCACAACAGCCCCGCAGGCCTAACGTGGCATCCGGATTTGCCACTCCGACTCCCGTCAACAGAATTAAAAACTCCTTAATCCTGTGACGGGGCTCACCGGTGTGGTCTTGGCGTAATCGTCGGCCCGATGCCGTCTCGATCACTCTCCAAGCCAACACCTACTAGGGCCCAAACAATCATTTACAATACATGTATCACATACAATCAATGCAAGTTGGCAAATAATTAGAGAAATTCATCCACTTGTGCCAAACTTAAATGATTCACAATGTCAAAGTGCTAGAGTCGACAAGGCTCATGTGGATTCTAGAGGTAACTTGTACAGTTCTAGAGGTGGCTCACGCCTTAAATTGACGTAGCACTTAGTTCCACAGTACATAAATCCGATGTCCAAATTATACCACAAATATTCGATACCATCAATTCAAAATCAAATTGGCACAAAATTAGGAAATTCAATCATCACATAGCTCACTTGCAACTTGCAAGTTTAGATTGAATACAATCCAGACAATCATCCCAATAACACCAACGCAAGCATGTTAACATATTTCATAATTCAGAGACATTCATATTTTACAGAGTTTCAAATTCAATATGAAACTCATAAAAAGATAATCAATTGGTAAAATTAAACAGGAATATGCCAATTACCAATTTCATCTTTGGCACTATTCTTTCGAACCCTTGTATCTTATTTTCTATAAATCAAAAAAAACACCATTTATTCCGTATGAAAATATGTTAAAATACAAATACTTTCATAATTTTCACCCACACTAATACCCTAATAACAAGTTATAATGTATCATCATCACCATCGTATCATTAGTAATCAATATTGTGTTTCCTATGGCATACAATCATTATCCTAGCAAATAATTAAGAGAAAATGTACTATTAAAATGTAAAGTGCCATATAGATTTATGAAAATGCACCCACAATCCACATAATCCTCTGTTTGTGATAATTCGTTAATACAGCCATATTTCGGAATTATGTGAAAAGAATCACAACTCTAGATAGTGGTATTGATAATGGTTAGTGTAACAAATATTCAAAATAATAACATGGTGATATGATTCATTACCATTTCAATTAAATTGGGTTTCATGTGTTCAGTATACTACGAAATGGTCCCCAAACCTTGGAGGTTGGGGTCGAGGTCTCTCCTCACCCTGTTGATGTCTAACTCTCTCTTCACCCTGTTCGGCCATTTCTAATGCCCTTCTCCTTTGCCTCAAAGTCCTCTCAAATTCCAAATCGAGTTCAAACTCTGGAACTTCCCCCCTACGTCTTGCACCAGGTTGCATAAACTAAGGTTCCTCTACGAAAATTCAAAAATCCCACAAAGGTAGATAGATCAATAGCACCAAAATCAACAAGAATTTGCACGTAAGGGAACAACTCAATAACGTTAAAATCAAGATTCAACGAAATTCAAAACAATCTGACCACATATACTCCAACACAAAATAGACACAAAGTAACGAAAAACACAAAACTATCACAGTCAATCTCTAACATTTAGCCTCTCCCCGGCAACGGCGCCAAAAATTGACACGAGCTGTCGTGGGCTCGTCAATTTAACCCAAAATCAATAACTTGTAGAACCAGTGAGTGGGATCGTATCCTCAGGGAGTGGTGTGTGTCTAAATTTTGAAACGTGATAGTAAACAACAAGAGGAATAGCTTGACAAAGAAAATAAACGGATGTAAGGTATTGAAATGTCTACTACACAAAATGTAATCAAAGACAATGAAATTAAAGACAGCAACTAAATTCAAATATAATCAAGAGAGTCTAAGCGTATTGCCTTGAGGGAGATTCACTCAATATGGATCTATACTTGCCATCATCGATGTGTGTGGTTATGTGAGGAGAACTTAACTACTAGTAATCAAGAAATCAATCTACCGGATGGTTCTCCCGATTTCCCTTTCACAAAACCCTTGAGCTTCCCTTGGTAGGGCAAGCCTTCGGTACTGACTTAAATCCCAAGTTCTCTATCATGTGAATCAAACCTAGTCCTATCCTCAAACCCCTCCCTTGGCAGAGCAGATGTTTAATTCAAGTAATCAGATCTCTTCACATTACATCTCATGTCTTTCCATTAAATTGATTCCACATGCCATTGGTTAATGCACAAATAAAATCACACAATAAGCAGATCTTGAGACTCACATAAATTCAATTCCCAATTCAATTCATGTTACACTCAATCATCGTTGGTAAACCCACACGGGTCTGAGTGGGTACCGCAGATCTTGTATGGATTTGGTAATTTTGTAAAGGCCCATTGAGTTAGACATGAAGAAACAGACATTGAATATAATCACCGATATAGTCGTTACAAATATCTGAGACAAGTTAAAGATCCACATCTATGAAATCCTCAAGACAATACTATGAAATTAGCCGATCATGTTGATCGGTTTGAACCCACAATTTACAAAAAGTAGAATAAGTAATCGATTTATGGTTTCGTCTCTCCTCTCTGCAATTGTGACTTTTTTTTCTCTCTTGTTCTTTGCAAAATTCTCACTTGATTCAATATTCTCCTCCACGATGCCCAAAAATCGCCTCCTCCTCCTCCTCCTCTAGGGTTTGCTTCTTTTTCCCTTTTTATACTTTCTCCTTATCCTGTAGCTTGATTGTGACCACTCAGCTCCTTAACCTCGCTCTCTGATTCTTCCACGTGACCTGTATTATACCAATCAGGAAATGAAATGAGATCACATGGTCACCCCGATGACTTAAACATTAAGACTCAGCAATGCATAATTACATACTTGCCATGCTTATGCCTTGTGTATTTTGTGTATGCAACGTGCCTTGCCTTATGTGTGCACATGTGTGTATGACTCTTGTGACATTGAGTGTGACAAGGAATGAATTGTGAGCTAGTGCATAGATGAAGTGAGTGGGTGAGCTATTTGTTAAGCATTAGTGCAATGAGAGTGAGGGCAAGTAAGTGAGTGTGTGTGAGTGAGTTTGGACGGCCGTCAAGGCTGACGGCCGTCCGTGAGTGTGTGAGTGTGTGCTTGGACGGCCGTCAGGAGTGACGGCCGTCCAAGTGATGTTTTGTGTGTGTGTGTTGTTTGTGTTGTTTGTGTTTGTGGTGTATGTATGCAAGTGAGTCTTGTGATCTTGGTGTGTGTAAGTGAATGTGAAGTGCAAGTGTGAGCATTTGATACAACAATACATGGTACGTGCAAGCACAACTCATTTCATGACTCATTAATACTTCATCACACAAAATCATTTTCATCATGCATTCTTTCATCACCATTGCATTCAAATCATCATCCAAACCAAAATTCCCTCAACATGTGTGTGGTTGTGACGGCCGTCAGGAGTGACGGCCGTCCAACTTGTGTGTGGTGTGTGTGACGGCCGTCAGGAGTGTGTGTGGTTGTGACGGCCGTCAGGAGTGACGGCCGTCCAAGGTGTTTTGTATGTGTGTGTGTTTGTGTTGAGTTTATGTGTTGTGTATGAGTGTTGTGGGGAAATGTAGTGAATGTGTCAAACATTTGCATGCAATTGTAAGTGCTTTGTGTGATGAGTGTAGAGTGTTTGTATGGAATGCATGTAACTTGTAAAGCACAAAGTTTTGTCATGGCTACATCTTTCATCACACAATACACCAATTCATGACACATTTTCTCAACACTCTACCAATTCTCTCATTTGCAAGCTTAAACACATTTTCACACAAAAGATGTCCACCATATGCTCTTTTCATTGTGAATGCATGCAAAGTTCAAGTAAGAAGAACAAATAAGTTGGTGCAACACACAACTTATCAACCCCCCACACTTAAACCTTTGCTAGTCCCTCGCAAAGAATTCAATTACACACTCTCACTCATTTTCACAACCAACACTTCCAAATATCATCATTACTCCATTCCATGAAATTTTAGCATGCAGAAATAGAAAACTGAGTAGTACAAGTTCGTCATCCATTAAGTCATACCAATTGGTGAATAAGGTGCAGCGAATAAAGACCAAACCGCCAACGTGTTGTGTGTGCTGAGAGTTTCTCATGCCCCTTTATCGCATCTATGCAGAGTACTCAAATAGACACTTAATAAGAACCTTTTTTACTACAATCTTGTTGTCCACACATACAAACACTTCAACATAAGAGCTACCATTTGACTAAGCTTAAGCTTACTGGGGTTTTCCCCTTATTCAATGCACATTGGTGCTTATTGTTGATGCAGCACTTTGGTGTTTGGCTGCCAGGGTTTTGTGGCGCTATTTTTTCCCTTTATTCGCCATTTGGCTTTTCTTTCTGTTTCCATCCCAATACCCAAACATTTCCATGTTCGAATGTGTCTTCAATAGACTATATATTCAAAATGCAAAAAGAAGTGTTTACGAGTAGAAAGCACATACACATTTAAAGATTCATGAGTTCTCTCCTATGTCAATCAAAGTGTTGGCATTTCTATCTTACCTTAACATAGCACCTTATTCAACAAAAGATATGAAAAGTATGGATCACGGAACAGAAAAAATTTCACATGCATAAGATAAATACTGTTCATTGAATGATGATATTTGGAGTGCAAGTGCATTGGATGGTGAGTATGACAACCTTTTCACAACACAACAACATCTCTCATTCATTATGATTGAAAACGAACCACAGCTACAACCATGACTAGGCCACTGCTTTTTTTTTTTTTACTTTTTCACCAACAACACTAAACCACACCAATTACATGATATCAGAAATTCTCTATACCCTCTCAACCAACAAGAACCACACTAGAACAATTTCACACATCATCACACAGTTTCACAGACCCTTACCTCACACTTCTTCCATTGTAATTTCAAAGCATTCAATACATCACACTTCCAATATCATGATGTACACACACAAACATTAAGGACTTACTTAACTTCAGCATCAACTCAAAATAAACATAGCTTACAACCTCAATAACTCAGACAATGAACGTCCTCAGTAGCCCAGAACACAACAACATCTATGACTCAGAGAATTCACAACCCAGAAATTAGAAAGCATCAACAACCCAGAAATTAGAAAGCATCAACAACCCAGAATTTGCACAACATCAACAACCCAGGAATTACCCCCACACTCTTCTCACTCCCTTTCCCCCCACACTTGTATTATGCAATGACATCAATTTGGGGTTAGAGGAAAGACACTTCCCTGTTTAGGTGCCTGGTGGAGGTGGTGGAGTGGAAAACTGAGAAAAGCCAAAAAATGGAGCATTCAGGTTTCTGAGGTTGGGATTGTTGTTGTAGTTGGATGTGTTGCTCCTCGGTGGCATATTGAAGTTGGAGGTGCTAGTCCCTGGATGCCCACTGCTTCCACTCGGGTGCATATTAAAGCTGGAGGAGCTACCTCCTGAATGCACATTGCCTCCATGCATCACTACTCTCCTCGAGGTGTCCACAAC
Source organism: Ophiorrhiza pumila (assembly GCA_016586305.1). Lineage (NCBI taxonomy): Eukaryota > Viridiplantae > Streptophyta > Magnoliopsida > Gentianales > Rubiaceae > Ophiorrhiza > Ophiorrhiza pumila. The sequence goes on from BLIW01000004.1 coordinate 10,582,169, forward strand.
CATCCTCTGTGTTTCCAACTCCTCCATTGGCGGGAAATACGAATTAGGACCCCTTGATTGGTGATGATACACCATCATCAAATTTAGATTATGTACTCCCATTTGGCATTGGTTTAGTCTATCCTCCATTTCTGTCCATTGACTGTGATGCTCTTGCACCATCGAGTCTAGCCGAGTCTCCATACTCGTCTGAAAGTTGCCCCACCTCTCGTCCATGGCATCTAAATGGCGAATTACTGAGTTGTTTTGTGCTGTCATGGATGCCTGAAAGTCAGCCAGGGCCTTTTGCATGGGTGCGAAATTAGTGAAAGCTTGGGTTGGTGGCATGCTGGGTGCTTGTTGTTCTTCCTCCTCTTCTATCTCCTCAATTTCTGGGTCTCCTCCTTGGGCCTCTCTAGCTTCTTCTTCTCTTTTTTCTCTTTCGACCTTTTCCATTGTTGATAGTTTCTGAGGTGGCCATCCTTGATTGGACCCATCGATGCTTTGCAATCCTCACTTGGGGCTATTCGTATTCCCTACTTCACAGCATACTCATACAGAAAATGAGGGAAAAACATAGCTTGGTTGTCGTCTGCTATGGCTTGATTAATGTGACTTATGACAAACTTCCCAATGTCTACGGTAATTCTTTATGGCATAAATCAGATACACCCTGTCCCTGGCAATATTTATGTTGTGAGTCATAGGCATGATTCTAGAATTAATGAACAGAAGCCACGTTTTTGCTTCGGCCGTCAGACTCTTCAGCACAACATATTTTGGGTGACCATGATGATTTCTCACCCACTCTGATCCAGGAAGTGTCACTGCTTTCAGCACTGCGTCTGGGTTTCCCACCTCGCTCAGGTCACTCAATTCATCCCTCTGGTAGTCCTTGAGTTCATAATGCTTGTTCACAATCTGACTCGACAACTTAAAATACTTGCCCCGCACATACACACCTTTTGCCTTAATTTCTTTTGCATCCATTCCAGCAGCGTTAGCATAAAACTCTCTTGCAATTGCCATATTGCAATTTGAGGAGCCACTGTCAACATCTGCCAAACATAACTTATGATCGTGTCGGTGTATGGCTTTACTGTGATCGAGCATGGTCTTTCAATGTGGATGGGCCGTACAGCAAAGTCACAGTACTTATCCTGAGCTGCCTCATTCACAAAACGAGGCACAGGCGAAGTTCTCCTTTTTTTCTGTTCAGGGTCTAGCTCTTGCTCCTCTTCTCCTTCGATTTCATCCGGGATATATTCCTCATCAGAGGAGCTAGATTTATCTCTCAGCTGCGTGGGAACAACCATTTTTCGTTTCCCTTTTGGCCTCTCTGAGCTGAGTTTGAGGTTTGACTAGCTTTCCTTGGAGGCATAGTACCTACGAAATATTATCCCCTATCAATCGTTAGCATCAACATTTCATTTCTCCTCAGACACAATTTGGGAACATTCACATGTGATCAATTCAATTCGATACAGTTCACATTTCATGTATACTTGAAATACAGCATCACACCATGTCTATCAATATCACACATAACTGCAATTCACACAGATATTCAAATTCCCACATTAAGACATACATTCAAAACCGTATGACATGGAGACATCATCACTGGTCAAGGAAACTTTTCATGAATCTCAATTCGTCCCTTTTTCATGTTCAAACACCAATTTTTTTTAAAAACTTTTTCCTTTGGACAGTCTCCTGGCATTGTGAAATGATTTGAACATTATGCTACGATTTATGGTCTTCATTATGAATTTGGGTAAACAAGATTTTGCAACCAATGCATGTGTTAACTTGCTTGAAACATAATGGAGCAACTGCTCAAAACAGAATTTTTCAGCTTTATGTCATCACCAAATCACTTGAAAAAAATCATACGAAGCAGCGGGAATCAGTCAAAAATTAAAACATCAAAGTTGAAGAACTTGATCTGAGTTAAATATGAGGACAAGAATCACCCAATTTTGACTAAAAATGAGCAAGTTATGGCCAAAAAACCGTGAGGTGTCAAACTGGGTTATCCAGTACTCATCACATCAACAACTCCAAATCAGCCCGACTTTCCTCTCCTCATTAGTCTATGTTCCAGTCACAATTGGCAAACGTGTTCAACATAAACATTGTAGGTTATCATGTTATCGAAATTTAGAAACTGGAATCATGCATTTTCGACCTTCCAAACTCATGTTATGCACAAAACACAAAGACCTGGCAGTGCTGAAACAATCCAGAATTTCAACCAACTTATCCCCTCACTTATCATACTACTACAATCGAAACCACCACCAAGCATGCAAAGGTCAAGAAACTTTTCAACATGAATTCAAAGAGTGTATAAAGGTGGATGACTTACTGGTTTGACGATTAACCCACTACAATGCAAAGAAAAAGGATGAAGCTTGTGTAGCTTTTTGGTCTCTAAAATGAATTTCGCCCACTTCCTCTTTCTTGGCCGAATTTCACTTGAAGTGTATGCGGGAGATGATGAATGTGTTCATGCATGAGTGTGGCATTTATAGAAGAAATCTTGTGCTTGAGTCGGCTATCCAAGTGTTAATTGACACAAATATTGCAACCAAAAAAAGTAAAAACAATTGGCATGTGATTACACAAGAATCTAACTTGCTAAATGACAAAAAGAATGCAAACAAAAGCTTGTTCAATCAAATCACACAAAAGCCTTCCTTTCTTGCTAGAATCGGCCACTTGAACATGTTCCACTACCAAACAATTTCGTGGGCCCTAGCAAGTTGCTCTCATTATGGCCGATTCTTGCTATCATCCTCTCATCCCATGTATTAATCTTTTCATGCTTTCATTTAGCTACACGACATCTTTCCTACCAAACGAATATCACCATTTCACAAGATTATTGCATGCACTGTCCAACTTTTTCACACAACCTCGGTGAAAGCTTTCAACATGCAGGTGTAACATGGTGTGATGTGATGAAGGTATGCATGAATTTCTTTCCTATTTTATGTAACTGTTCCTCCCTGAATGATTTGATTGTTCACTGCAATGATCAGAAAAATTAGTCAGTATGATAACTTGAATCAGGAAGTAAAAGATATTAGCATAAAGATCTGAAGCTAAGAAGAATCGAATATTTCCCATTTTTCAGATGACACATCTTGGATTTTGTTCTTGTACCCGGATGAAATATTTTTAGCTTCCTTGGGGAATTTGCCTTCCTCATGTATGAACTGTTCAGAGATAAGGGGAGAGATTCAACCATTTATTTGACTAAAGTAACTACTGAAAATAACAAAACAGAAGCAAGAATTGAAATGATTGGGTTGCCTCCCAACACAGCGCTTGGTTTATTGTTCTCAGCCAGACATGGAGTAGTTGCGGTCAAGATGAGGGGTCATCAAGGAACTGGGCGTGTCCCTTGTCCTCCACAGCAGATCTGAAGATTTTCACCCGATGTCCATTCACCTTCCAACATGCACCAGTTGTCCCATTCTGTACTTCTAGAGTCCCATAGGGGAAAATCTTTGAGATGGTGAAGGGTCCAACCCACCTAGATTTTAACTTACCAGGGAACAATCTCAATCTAGAATCATACACCAGTACTTGTTGCCCTACTTCAAATTCTTTCACTTTAATCCTTGCATCATGCCACCTTTTTGTTCTTTCTTTATAAAGGCTAGCACTGACATACGAATTCCACCTAAATTCATCCAATTCATTCAACATCATCATTCGTGACTCTTGAGCTGAATTTAGGTCCATGTTGAGTTTCTGTATTGCCCAATATGCTTTGTGTTCTAATTCAACTGGCAAGTGACATTCCTTCCCAAAGACAAGTCTGAATGGTGAGGCTCCAATTGGGGTCTTGTAGGCTGTTCTATAAGCCCACAATGCATCATCAAGCTTGAGTGCCCAATCTTTCCTTCCAGGATTTACTACCTTCTCCAAAATCCTTTTTATCTCTCGATTGGAGACTTCAGCTTGTCCATTTGCCTGCGGGTGGTATGCTGTAGAAACCTTGTGTTGTACTCCGTATTTTGCCAAGAGAGTGTTAAAGACTTTGTTACAAAAATGGGTTCCTCCATCACTGATGATGGCTCTTGGAGTTCCAAACCTATTGAAAATGTTTCTTTTAACAAATCGCAGTACACTTCGACTGTCATTGTGTGGTATTGCGGCAGCTTCTACCCACTTAGATACGTAGTCAACAGCAACCAATATGTATTCATTCCCACAAGATCGTGGGAATGGCCCCATGAAGTCCACGCCCCAAACATCAAACAAGTCCACTTCCAATATGTTGTTGCGTGGCATCTCATCTCTACTGGATATGTTTCCCACGCGTTGGCATCTGTCACACTGGCTCACCCAAAGCTTTGAGTCTTTGAATATGTGTGGCCAATAGAACCCTGTCTGCAAGATCTTGTACCCAGTCCTTGTTCCTCCAAAATGCCCTCCAAAGGGGGATTCATGGCAAGCTCTAAGAATTCCTTCTTTCTCTTCTTCGGGGACACATCTTCTAATCACCTGATCACTACATCTCTTGTACAGGTTACCACTTTCCCAAAAATAATATTGAGCATCATGCTTGAGCCTCTTCTTTTGATCACTAGAGTAGTATGGTGGTATTTGTCCCGCTACAACATAGTTGGCCAACTCAGCAAACCATGGTGGTACTCGAGTGTGAACTTTGAAGATTTGCTCGTCTGGGAAATTTTCCTTGATCCACAACTGTAGTTGGTCCTCACTCATGGCTCCTACTTCCAACCTTGACAAGTGGTTTGCTACCACATTTTCGCAACCTTTTCTGTCCTTGATTTCAACATCAAACTCTTGCAGTAGCAGTACCCAACGTATTAGTCTCGGTTTAGCTTCCTTCTTTGCCATGAGGTACTTGAGAGCCGCGTGATCAGTATGAACTATGACCTTGGACCCCAGGAGGTAAGCTCTGAACTTATCGAATGCATACACCACAGCCAACATCTCCTTCTCTGTGGTGGTGTAATTGAGTTGCGCTCCATTCAGCAGCTTGCTTGCATAATAAATCGCATGGAAGATTTTCCCTCTCTTTTGACCTAGTACAGCTCCTACCGCGTAGTCACTAGCATCACACATCACTTCGAAAGGCTCCCCCCACACTGGTGTGACTATCACAGGTGCTTCTACCAGTTTGGTTTTCAACAACTCAAAGGCCTCTTTGCACTTCTCATCAAAAACAAAGGGAGTGTCCTTCTCTAGCAACGTACAAAATGGTTTGGCCACCTTTGAGAAATCCTTGATGAACCTTCTATAAAACCAGCATGTCCCATGAAACTCCTCACCCCTTTCACATTGGTTGGGTCTGGGAGTTTGGCTATAACCTCCACCTTGGCTTTATCCACTTCCAATCTAGCTTGTGAAATTTTATGTCCCAGCACAACCCCTTCATTCACCATAAACTGACACTTTTCCCAGTTCAAAACTAAGTTGGTGTCCACACACCTCTTAAGTACCAGAGACAAATTTTCCAAGCAACCCTCAAATGTCATCCCAAACACTGAAAAGCCATCCATGAAGATCTCTATGATATTTTCCACCATGTCTTGGAATATTGCCATCATGCAGCGTTGAAAGGTGGCTGGTGCATTATATAGTCCAAATGGCATTCTTTTGTAAGCGTAAGTTTCAAAAGGGCAGGTAAAGGTTGTTTTCTCCTGATCTTTTGGGTCTATGGCAATTTGGTTATATCTGGAGTAGCCATCAAGAAAGCAATAATAGAGGAACCCAGCTATGCGATCCAGCAGTTGCTCAAGGAAAGGTAGAGGGTAGTGATCCTTTCTGGTAGCTTTATTCAACTTTCTGTAGTCCATGCATATTCTCCATGCATTAATGATCCTGGTGGCCAACATTTCATTTGCTTCATTAGTCACCACAGTCACCCCCCTTTCTTGGGCACACACTGCACCGGGCTAACCCACTCACTATCTAAGATAGGAAATATCATACCAAAATCGAGCAACTTGATGATTTCCTTTTTTACTACTTCCATCATCTGAGGGTTCAACCTTCTTTGCCTTTCTCTCGTCGGAATAGCCCCCTCTTCCAGTAAAATCTCATGCATACAAATGCTGGGGCTTATTCCCTTGATATCTGCAATGGTCTAGCCAATAGCTTCCTTGTGCGTTCTCAGCACTTCCAACAGTTTCTCTTCTTGACATTGTTCCAACGTAGACGATATCACCACAGGGAGGGTTTCATTTTCCCCAAGAAATGCATACTTCAGATGCGAAGGCAGAGGTTTCAGTTCCAACTTGGGTGGTCTCACAATGGAGGGCAGCAACTTTTCATTCCTGCACTCAAAATTTTCTTGCCTCACCTCAGTGGGCTTCAATTCAACATATTCATCAGTTTCAATAACAGAATTTGTTGGTATTTCACACGTTGCATCACTTTCAACATTTTCATCAAAAGTAGTCTCAATATCCATTTCTGTGACAGACTCATCTATCACACAACATTCAATTAAGTTACACAATTCATGCAAAATCTCACTATCTTCATCATTCACATTAAATTCACCTGATTCACCGTTTTGGTATGAGGAGTCAAGTAAAGCAAGAGAAAATTTATGCTTGTGTTCCAGTTCAAGGACATGAAGATTACCTTCCACGAGGTGTACAGAGTAGCACTGCTCGACTGACTTAGGGTATTTCATCGCGTAGTCCACATTGAAGACCACTTGATCTCCATTCACTCTGAATGTGATGGTCTTACTCTTTACCCCTATGAGAGCATCCCCTGTGGCTAAGAAAGGTCTCCCAAAAATGAGAGGCACCTCTGGGTCCTCTTCCATATCCAAAATGATGAAATCCACCGGAAGTACAAACTTTCAACTGATACCAACACATCTTCTACCATCCCTGTTGGTTGTGCAAGGGATCTATCAGCCAATTGAAGGAGTACAGCCACTGGTTTTATCTTATTACCAAGTCCCACATCCTCTGCAATAGATAAGGGCATTAAATTGATACCCGCTCCTAGATCACATAGGGCCTTGTTGAAGAATCGAGTCCCAATTGTACATGGTATTGTGCAGCTTCCAAGATCCTTGAGCTTGGGAGGTAGCTCATTGTTCACCCACGCTTGACTCTCCCCCTTGAGTGGAACTGGGACGTCACACTGTAAGATTTGTTCCTTGTTGGCAATCAGGTCCTTCAAGAATTTTGCATATCTGGGCATAGCTGTCACCAAGTCCAATAGTGGCACATTCACGTTCACATTTTTTACCATATCAAAGAACCTTGTGAATTGGGCTCCTTTCTTGGCTTGAGGTTGAACTCTTTGAGGGTATGGGGGTAATGGTGCATACTCTGGGTAATTGTAGGGACTGGGGGGTCCCTTCTTCTTTTTATTCTCTGGTGCTTTTCCACTTTCCCTCACAATTTCCTTCTCTGGTTCATCCCCTTCAAGGTTTTCCACATTGGTCTCTTCCATGGCTTCATCCACTGGATCCTCCTCAGTATGATCTCTCTTGTTTCTTCTGAGTTCCTTTCCACATCTTAGAGTTATTGCATTACAAACTTCCCTTTCTTTTCCTTTTGGATTTGGTTCAGTATCGCTTGGGAGAGCTCTATGTGGTCTCTGATGTACTGCCTTGGCCATCTGGCCATTTGCATTTCGAGGTTCTTTATAGCCACTTCACAGTTTTTCACTTGAGACTTAGTATCCGATTGTTCCTTTTCATACATGTCCATCTTGTCCAAAATCTTTTGAAGCATAATCTCTTCATTGGTCTTCCTCGGTTCCCTGTTGCTGTTGCTTGATTCCCCACCTTGGAAGTACTGCCTTTGCTGATTGCCTTGATTGTTCTGTCCCCAAGTACCTTGACCCGACTGGTTTTTATAGCCTCCATATTGTTGTCCATATTGCTGTCTGTTGTTGTAATTCTGAACATATTGAACAGACTCCTGTGTGAGCTCACATTCATCGGTGTGGTGTTCCCCTTTACATAAACCACATGATAGCACTGGGGCTGTCTTTGCTGCTTTTAAGGTCTGAACTTGTCTTGTTAGAGCCTCGATTTTTGCCTCTAAGGAAGTCTCCTCATCCAGATCCAATACCCCCCGTTGCTTCCTCATAGGTGTCCTTCTAGCCTCTAGGAACAAATATTCGTCATCCGCAATAGAGTCGAAGAGCTCCCTAACCTCGGGCACACTTTTGTCTTTCAAGGCCCCGTTGGCACAAGCCTTAACCATCGGTGAGGCTTCTGGTGACAACCCTTTGAAGAAGGTGTTGAGCTCTCTGACCTCCCCAAGGTCGTTGTTTGGACACTGCTGGAGTAAATCATTGAACCTATCCCATGCTTCCTTAAACGTCTCCCCATCTTGCTATTGGAAACTGCGAATCTCCATCCTCATCCGTTCTAATTTGGCTGGAGGGAAGTACTTGGCCAAAAACTTTCTTTCCAGTTCCTCAAAAGTGGCTATGGACTGTCCCCCGATTGAATTGAACCAGTGTTTCGCCTTCCCTTTGAGGGATAGTGGGAACAAAACTCTTCTCACGTCATCAGGCGTGACCCTCTGCAGTTTGAAGGTGTTACAGAGTCCCAAGAACCAATCTAAATGCTCGTTCGGATCTTCATTGTTCAGGCCTTAAAAGATCTGCCCTTGAGTAATCATGGAGACGATTTGGGTGGGTATTTGATAGCTCTCTACGTCTATTCCCTGGCGGTTATTCCTTCTCTCAAAGCTTACTACGAAATGGTCCCCAAACCTTGGAGGTTGGGGTCGAGGTCTCTCCTCACCCTGTTGATATCTAACTCTCTCTTCACCCTGTTCGGCCATTTCTAATGCCCTTCTCCTTTGCCTCAAAGTCCTCTCAAATTCCAAATCGAGTTCAAACTCTGGAACTTCCCCCCTACGTCTTGCACCAGGTTGCATAAACTAAGGTTCCTCTACGAAAATTCAAAAATCCCACAAAGGTAGATAGATCAATAGCACCAAAATCAACAAGAATTTGCACGTAAGGGAACAACTCAATAACGTTAAAATCAAGATTCAACGAAATTCAAAACAATCTGACCACATATACTCCAACACAAAATAGACACAAAGTAACGAAAAACACAAAACTATCACAGTCAATCTCTAACACTTAGCCTCTCCCCGGCAACGGCGCCAAAAATTGACACGAGCTGTCGTGGGCTCGTCAATTTAACCCAAACTCAATAACTTGTAGAAGCAGTGAGTGGGATCGTATCCTCAGGGAGTGGTGTGTGTCTAAATTTTGAAACGTGATAGTAAACAACAAGAGGAATAGCTTGACAAAGAAAATAAACGGATGTAAGGTATTGAAATGTCTACTACACAAAATGTAATCAAAGACAATGAAATTAAAGACAGCAACTAAATTCAAATATAATCAAGAGAGTCTAAGCGTATTGCCTTGAGGGAGATTCACTCAATATGGATCTATACTTGCCATCATCGATGTGTGTGGTTATGTGAGGAGAACTTAACTACTAGTAATCAAGAAATCAATCTACCGGATGGTTCTCCCGATTTCCCTTTCACAAAACCCTTGAGCTTCCCTTGGTAGGGCAAGCCTTCGATACTGACTTAAATCCCCAGTTCTCTATCATGTGAATCAAACCTAGTCCTATCCTCAAACCCCTCCATTGGCAGAGCAGATGTTTAATTCAAGTAATCAGATCTCTTCACATTACATCTCATGTCTTTCCATTAAATTGATTCCACATGCCATTGGTTAATGCACAAATAGAATCACACAATAAGCAGATCTTGAGACTCACATAAATTCAATTCCCAATTCAATTCATGTTACACTCAATCATCGTTGGTAAACCCACACCGATCTCAGTGGGTACCGCAGATCGTGTATGGATTTGGTAATTTTGTAAAGGCCCATTGAGTTAGACATGAAGAAACAGACATTGAATATAATCACCGATATAGTCGTTACAAATATCTCAGACAAGTTAAAGATCCACATCTATGAAATCCTCTAGATAATACTATGAAATTAGCCGATCATGTTGATCGGCTTGAACCCACAATTTACAAAAAGTAGAATAAGTAATCGATTTATGGTGTTGTCTCTCCTCTCTGCAATTGTGGCTTTTTTTTCTCTCTTGTTCTTTGCAAAATTCTCACTTGATTCAATATTCTCCTCCACGATGCCCAAAAATCGCCTCCTCCTCTCTAGGGTTTGCTTCTTTTTCTCTTTTTATACTTTCTCCTTCTCCTGTAGCTTGATTGTGACCACTCAGCTCCTTAACCTCGTTCTCTGATTCTTCCACGTGTCCTGTATTATACCAATCAGAAAATGAAATGAGATCACGTGGTCACCCCAATGACTTAAACATTAAGACTCAGCAATGCATAATTACATACTTGCCATGCTTATGCCTTGTGTATTTTGTGTATGCAACGTGCCTTGCCTTATGTGTGCACATGTGTGTATGACTCTTGTGACATTGAGTGTGACAAGGAATGAATTGTGAGCTAGTGCATAGATGAAGTGAGTGGGTGAGCTATTTGTTAAGCATTAGTGCAATGAGAGTGAGGGCAAGTAAGTGAGTGTGTGTGAGTGAGTTTGGACGGCCGTCAAGGCTGACGGCCGTCCGTGAGTGTGTGAGTGTGTGCTTGGACGGCCGTCAGGAGTGACGGCCGTCCAAGTGATGTTTTGTGTGTGTGTGTTGTTTGTGTTGTTTGTGTTTGTGGTGTATGTATGCAAGTGAGTCTTGTGATCTTGGTGTGTGTAAGTGAATGTGAAGTGCAAGTGTGAGCATTTGATACAACAATACATGGTACGTGCAAGCACAACTCATTTCATGACTCATTAATACTTCATCACACAAAATCATTTTTATCATGCATTCTTTCATCACCATTGCATTCAAATCATCATCCAAACCAAAATACCCTCAACATGTGTGTGGTTGTGACGGCCGTCAGGAGTGACGGCCGTCCAACTTGTGTGTGGTGTGTGTGACGGCCGTCAGGAGTGTGTGTGGTTGTGACGGCCATCAGGAGTGACGGCCGTCCAAGGTGTTGTGTATGTGTGTGTGTTTGTGTTGAGTTTATGTGTTGTGTATGAGTGTTGTGGGGAAATGTAGTGAATGTGTCAAACATTTGCATGCAATTGTAAGTGCTTTGTGTGATGAGTGTAGAGTGTTTGTATGGAATGCATGTAACTTGTAAAGCACAAAGTTTTGTCATGGCTACATCTTTCATCACACAATACACCAATTCATGACACATTTTCTCAACACTCTACCAATTCTCTCATTTGCAAGCTTAAACACATTTTCACACAAAAGATGTCCATCATATGCTCTTTTCATTGTGAATGCATGCAAAGTTCAAGTAAGAAGAACAAATAAGAACAAATAAGTTGGTACAACACACAACTTATCAGAATGACTCTAGGCACTTACCAAACTTGGTGTTTGAAGCAATTAGGAAGTTTACCCTTTAATGCAGCTTGTGGTGTAATGGTTTGGAAACAATGAAGATTCTTTGTTTGATTTGGGTTTAGGAAGTTATTGTTTTTCTCTCCTATATAAAGAGTAGATTAATTAGGTTAAGGACACTTTTTCTGGCTTACTAGTTCAGTTTTAGTTTTGGATTTTCTGGCGCAGCTTTGTTGCAGGGTTTGCAGACTTCTTGTTTCCAGAAATCAGAACCCGTCGTATGCCCATACAACGGCAGTTCTGAATTGCTACTTTCAGTATTAATTAATTTTCTCTTAATATTTATTTTGTTTTGTTTTTAATTATGTTTAGTGAGTAGTTTTTTATCTGGCTGTGGGTAATGAAGCACTAATCAATGCATGAATTGTGAGACCAAATTGTTCTTAATAAACTTTCTTCGATTTAATTCCAAGAGTTTTCTAAGCCTAAATTTAATTATCTAATTTAATTAAAGATTGGCCACCTTTAATCTAATTAGGTAGAGCCAATTAATCCCTTGTCAAGTCACTGGATTTGATAAGTAAGATTAATTAGTGGCGAAGCTACTGTCTCGGTAGACGGAAATAATTGGTTAACAAATTGTTGCATGCTGATTCATGATATGATTTGTTAGAGTTAGGTTCTTCACTTCGTAATGCTTTTATAACATTAAATCTGGTGTTCAGCTGATTCCGGCCGGGTTGTGTTATAAATAGGGAATTAATTGAGTCAAGCTGATACTTGTCAATTAACGAATAATTAAGGAAGAATTGGATTATGTCAGAGCTGATTCTCGGTAATCTATAACTAACTGGTTAAATCGAGATTGTTATCTTTGAGTCGATGAACAATTAAGAATTGATTAGTGTGGATTTATTTACAGCTGGATCTTTCTTTTGATTAATTAATTTCTGCAGTTTATTATTTTGTTATTTGCTTGTTCCGTAATTGATTTCTTTAATTTACTTGTTTTAATCATTAATTAAATTTGGTTACTATTGGCAAATTAATTGAATTAGAAAATAGACTGTTCCTCGTGGGATCGACCTTACTCACACTTTACTTGATTTATTGTTTGAGAGTAAGTAGTTTAAATTTGGTACAAAACGACACACCAAAGTTTTATGGTTGGAGATGGCCTAAGATGAATGATGTAGTGCTAGGGTTTAAACGAAGAAGGTTGTGTAAATATCCTTTAATTTGTTTGAATGATGACACTACCCTAATTTGTTTAAAAAGATATAACTATCCTTTAATTTAAGTGTTTTAAAAAAGATAACATACTCAAATGATGAAATAATTCAAATACGGACATTTAAAAAATTTATTGATGTTTTTGACCAATTTAATAATTCAATGACTAAAACTCGGATTTAAAAAAAGTCCAGTGACGAGTTTTGCCTTTTGCTTATAAATATATGAGTAAATTGTACAATAATATCTTAAACTATAGTTAGGTTGTAATATACCTTTTAAACTTCTAATTTTGGCACTTTATATCCTTAAACTATTTTTTTGCATATTAGCTCAATTTAATAAATTTATTTGAAAATTAAAATGAAAAAGACATAAATAACTTTTTTTTATTACACTTTTAAACCTTACGACCACTAACAGCTCTTTTCAAAATATTCAACTGCTCTGTGTTATTTTACTCCCTTTATTTTCACCAAATCTCCAAAAATAAAATCATTTCTTTTTTTTTTGGTTGATTTAGGGTTTAAATAATGCAACAGTAAGAAGGAATTTGTAAAATATGAATGATTGATATATTTAACCTCTTATAGAGTATTTTAGGAAATACAAAATAAATAACAATGGTAGATTAGTTTAAAATATTTATTTTTTATGAAACTATTATACTTTACAAAAATATAATAGTTTAAGGAAATAAAGTGCCAAAATTAAAATTTTAAAGATTATATTACAATTCAACTATAGTTTAGAGAGGTATTTTGCAATTTAATTACCTTATATATTGATATGAAAAAATTTACAAATCAGCCAACTGCCTAAAATATTTCAGAACTGTTAGTTCCAACTGCAACTGAGAAATCAGTTATGTAAAAACAAAATTCTACTCAACTAAAAACTGAAAAAGCAGTCTTAAATGAATAAAAAATTCTTACTACTACTACAATAGTGGACTTTTGAGTTTTGGTAATTTTTTTATGGAATGATCATCAAGGAAGCAGAAAGTGACTGGGGAAATATTATATCTTAATCTTAAGGGTAAATTATGCCAATCGTCCCTTAACTTACAGGTTGGTTTCGAATTTGTCCTTCAACTTTAAAACGCCCATTTTAGTCACTCATCTTACATTTTGAGTTTTAATTAGTCCTCACTATGTTTTCCATCCATTTGTAAACGAACTCCGTTGTCAGGTATGTGGCACGTGATAAACTGAAGGGCAAAGCTTGGAAACATGACTGAAATAACGAGACTCAATAAAATGTTGATAAAATCTCCATTAGCAGCAAAGCAAATAGAAGGGAGAAAATTCAGGAAGAAATTTCAAGAAAAGAAAACAATGACAACACTGAGGATAAACTGTCATTGTGGAATTGAAGCAGACTTCATGGACAAATGCAGACCCAGGAAGAAGATTTCTAAGTTGTAAAAGATATAGTGAAGAAGGTGCTTGTAACTTTTTTTCATTGGTATGATTCTCAAATATGTGAGAGAGGGAAGCAAATTATTCCTGGGTTGTTGAGATCGTTGAGAAAAATTGAAGCAGATCTGGCTGTTACGAAGAAGAAAATCTTACTTTTGAATTTTTTTATTTATTTCATGGTTACTATTTCTCATCTTCATCATTTTTGGGTGAAAAAAATAAGTAAGGCATGGTGAAATAGAATAGGGAAATAAGATAGGTATTTAAGAGAAAGTAGAAATTTTTATGTTTATTGATTATGTACTTATCTTTTCTATGTATGATTGAACCAATGAATGTAGTAGAATAAGAACTTCTCTTTTCTTATTATGGTTAAATATGATTTATATGTGTTCAATTTCTGTTCTCTAGAATATGTAAAATGTATGACAACTATGTATGAGATACAGATGATTATGTTGAATTAGTAATCAACATAAGAGAAGAGAAAAAAAATTAAAGATGTCAAACATGATAAAAGGATGATGAACTTCAGAGGGAATAATAAGAAACCAGGTTGTATCTAGATTGAGCTCAAGAGTTGAGTTCATGCGTTTGTTGTTTGGGACTTATTAGATCCCATATTGAACTGATAAAAACATGATTATAGTACTTAATAGTTATTAGATCCCTTATCAGCATAGTACCTAATACTTTTTAGCATAGTACATAATACTAATACTAATACGTACTAATACTTATCAGCATAGTACCTAATACTTTTCAGCATAGTACCTAATACTAATACTTATCAGTACCTAATACTTTTCAGCATAGTACCTAATACTAATACTTATCAGTATAGTACCTAATACTTATCAGCATAGTACCTAATACTAGCACTTATCAGCATAAACTAATAAATGTGCTCAAAAACTTAGAAATCTTATTCTGAGATAATTTCTGTTGAAGTATGGAAGCAAGTATATACAATGCATATCCTCCTGGACAAAAAAAATTGAATTGCAAAACTAAATTCCAAAACTAAAGCAACATGATAAAAATAGAACTTCTTCATTACTTAATCACCACTGAAAATATGTCCAGTGTATTCCATACAGACTTTCATACTAATACAAAATAAATATTGTCTATACTTCCATAATAATACAAAATGCATATCTAACAAGTATCCCATGTATTCAATTTTCTAAGAATATTTCTACGACATTGAACAATAATAAAAACCAAAATATTATAGGATTGGAAAAAGTTCAACTTCCAAACATCATTATCATCAGTGCTTAGATGATATTTCTTGAGATCCTTTTTCAACTGAAAAAAACTTTTCATGGCCTTTATGCATCTGTTTCACAACCGGTAAAAAAACTTATGCATATGAAATCCTCCCTGCGTAACATTCTTGAAACTGATTTTTAGTGAATCTCCGAATCTTGATTAGGCGGTAATAATTGAACTTTCACTTCACTTCAGCTTTAAGACAAAAGATAATTTTGATTTCTCTCATTCATTTTGCCCTAATAAACCGTGTGTATCATGTGATTTGTTACTTTTCATATTTCCAAACTTTGCCCTTCGGTTTATCACGTGCCACGCACCTGACAAACGAGTCCATTTACAAATGGATGAAAAATATAGTGAGGACTAATTAAAATTCAAAATGTAAGATGAGGGACTAAAACGAGACGTTTTAAAGTTAAAGAACAAATTCGAAACCAACCTATAAGTTAAGGGACGATTGGCGTAATTTACCCTAATCTTAACTACCAATTTTGTTGATCTCTATCATACATTTGAAAAACACAAATCTAAACCAACTTCTTTTCCTTTTTTCTTTTTTTTCTTACATTAAATATATAGTGTGTAAAAATGCTTGTAGTATATGTAAATATATGATGTGTAAAAATAGCTATGTATAAATATGCGAAAATATGTATAGTGTGTGAAAGATGAATAGTGCGTGTAATTACGTGTGAAAAGAAAAAAGATTTAACTTGCTTAAAATTCTGTCAAGAATATTTTTTATCAAACAAATTTAAATATAATATATATATATATATAAATTAATTAATCTTCAAATTTGACATCAAATAGGCATATGGGAGTAATTCATTGATTACACAGAGAAAAACGTTTCAAATTCCAGGCTTCCTCTTCTCCATGCAAATTAAACAGTTTATTCAACTATACTCCCTTTCTCTGCTTTCTTTTACGTGTATCCAAACAGAAAAACACACAAATTAAAAAAACGAGAAATTTAACTGGTTTGCTTGTAATAATAATGATGACTGCACAATATATTGATTTCTTTCATGAAAGGAGCAGCAAAGTCTTTTCTTTGGTGTGTTTTGAGAATCCCAACTGCCTCTCCCACATTAATTATCCCAAAACCTAAAACTCTCCACTGCCGTGTGTAGCCGCTCCAATCTCTCTCCGGTCTCCACCTGATTGATGCTGCTACGGAGGAAGAAGAAATTGGACTGATGTTATTATTCTTAGTTTCCCTTCAAAAAGCCACCTCCCTCTCTGCATGAAGTAAAGCAGCAAACTTTCAATTCGAAAACAGAAAAGAACTCTGCTTTTATCAAGGTAAGCTTGAAATTCCAAATGGTTTTTCATCAGATTTTTTTTAAAAAAAATTTGGTAGTAAAGGTTTGATCTTTGGTATGTTTGTTCAATTTTACGAGCTGGGATGGATATATTTTTAGTGATTATGCTTTTAATAATACTTGAGCTTGTACCCAACTGATGAAGCTGAATTTTGTGTTTCTGTTTGCAGTTTTTTTTTTTTTTTTAATGTTTGAGATAAAATTTGTTTGATAATATCTTATTCTTCTGACATAGATATATTTGTGTATAAAGTGTTGTTAAGTATTTGAATTCGTTGACTGATTGACGAGCCCCGACTAGTGGTAACTTCTTCTTAAATGTTAAAGAACGAATACTTAATGTTCCTTTTTTGTTTCCTCATAATTCATGGATTAAGCTTTGAAATGAAGTGTGCAGAAAGAAATAAGAATGAAGAACCACAACCAATACATGAACAATCAATAAATAATAATGTAAATGTGTCGTTTTTATTAGATTCCTTCTATCTGCAAATGGTCTTTCTTTTTTTCATTGGATTGTACAGATTCTCAGCTTAAAAACCCATCTTTATCTTCTGTAAAAATTGTTGAATTTTAGCTGTCTTTAGTGGTTTTTCTGGGACTTTAAGATACAGACTCCTCTGGGTCTTGTTGGGTTTTTTGTGTTATTTGCTGAACTTTGTTGTGAAAAAGGCTTGGTACCCAGTAGCATATGTGCTAGAAGAGACTGAAGAACAATAATTTAAACATATATATTTAAAAAATTTAATCTTTTTTATTTACCTTGAAAAATATTTATTGAGAAAGCTGGTTTCTTTATCCAGTTTTGTTCTCAATTTTCTTTGAAAGTTTGGTTTTTTAACATTTAGGGAGAAAAGAAATTCAGGAATATGGGAAAGCAAGGACCTTGCTATCACTGTGGTGTCACAAGTGAGTTTAGATTTTTTTTTTTTTTTTTATTTGCTACCAATGTATTTTGGTTTGAATTTTTGAATATTCAAGGAAAATGGATTCTTTTTTGGATATTGAATTCTTGATAGTTTTCGTATGTTCTTCTAAAATGGTTTTATGTGCTTAGATGAGTTATTTCATCTTGGAAATGGATTCCCATATGCTAGTTATTTTTCCAAAGGGAAGAGTCTATATGAACTGAAAAATAATTACTAATATGTGCTTTGAGGTCTTTGATTTTGATTGCCTATGAATCTTACAATCCCAATTCTTGTTGTAATCGTGAATTGGATTTTTAAAACTGAAGTTTTATTGAATGTTTTCGTGATGGTTCTTCCATCGTTTGACTCTCTTGAACAATGTATGACCAAGGAAATAGAGCTGAGAATTCTCGAATAGCTGTTGAGTTTGGTGTCCATTGTATTCGTTTTGCCCTCCTAATGCATTTAGAAACATTTCTTGTTCAGTGAATCCATTGCTTGGCAAACATAAGTTTCTATCCTTGATCCAAAACATCCGAGTTTAGATGATAAGATCAGTCCTTTAGTGGCCATTTTATACACCCTTGGAAAGTATTCATCGAAGAACCGACACGGGATCTTCTATCCAAGATTTTGTCTGTCTTATTCTGTCCTAACGTCGTAGGGTTCACTAATCTCTTGGTTAGGGTCTAATAATTTTAAATTAATTTTAATGATATTTATGCATTTAGTCCCTACTTTTAATGAAACTACGTAGTTTTAAACGTTAGACAGAATGGGACTGGATAAATATTGGACAGAGGATCTGGACTCCGAAGAACCCGTTCCAAATTGTATTTGTTGGAGATAAAAATCTCCGATATTCAATTTAAGAACTAGAAAATAGTTCTTATAGTAAGACGATAATATGCGGAAGCGCTTTTATTTATTTAACACAAGAATATGTGTTTGAGAGAAGAGGAATACAATCACAATATAACGTGTATGGCACAACCGCCACAGAACAACACAATTCGCTGACCCGCGGAATTTTTCCAAACCCGAAAGGGCTTTCTTCACACCTCTTTGAGGTATCTAATCCTACTCCTCTACCTCTCTCTTCCACTATCACAAAGACCTCTATCACCCTCTATTTATAGGGTAATAATAAATCTAAAACACACAAGGATTTGGGGAGTGTATCCCTCACAAACTCTAATTCCTAAAGGAAAACAATCTAATAAGTAAATCCTATTAGAAATATAATTTCCAATTAATAAAGCTTAGTTTAATTTCCAACAAATCCCCCTTTAAACTAAGATTTCTATAAATGATCAATACATTCAAGATCACGTGCTTGAATTCCTTTTGCAATCTCTATTGCAGTTTGGATCTTGTATTTGATCTTCTTCTTTATCTTCATCTTCGTCTTCACATGTAATTTGAGACGAATTTTGTAGTTCCGAATCTTGAAGTCTTCAAACATGTTTTCTGTTTCTTTTCCTTTAGTACAAAACTTCCATATATCAACATTCTCTTCTAATAGAGAATGACCAATGTAATTTCCAAAGATCAAGAAATCATATTTCTCAACTTGAACAATATGTTCAATATCTTTTATATCAACAATGTCACTTTTATCAGTGATATTTTTATCACCTTCAACCATGTATATGGTTTATTTTTCCTCTTCAAAATTGATGATTTCTACTTTTTCTTTATCAATGAAATCACCAATCTCACCCATCTCAATTTCATCATATAATTCATTCATGTCCACCAATGTATCATCACACGAATATTTTTCACCAACATCATCGATTTCTTTTTTCTCCTCAAATTCAACAACATGAATTTCTTGTTCTTTTTCTACCAAACAAATAATTTCTTCCTCTTCTTGATTCATAATTTCAATCTCCTCATTTTCACAAAATAAATCATACAATCCAAAATCCTCAATGGATTCGGTCTTCTCCCTTCATTGTAACATCAACAAATTATTCTCCATAATGCAAAGTTCGAATCTCTTTTTTAACATCAAAGGATTATTTTTTGAACCTGGTTAATACCCATGTATGTTTTCTCCAAAATATCCCATGCCTGTTTTGATGTTTTAGCCATTGAGATTTTCCCAAAAATTGACATATCAACCGCCTGGTGAATTTGAGATAATGCCAATCTTTCTTCCATCTTTGCAACTGCATCAACATCTTCTGTTATTTCTTCTTGATATATTGGAACAAGCCAAAAGCTTCAAGATGGGTTTCCATCATAACCCTCCAATAATAATAATTTTGTTTTTCCCTAAGTTTAGGAACAAAACAAATTAAATCCAATTCTGTCATGACTAACAAATAATAACCTAGCTTTGAGAAACCCCCAGGATCTTGATTTGGATCTGATACACAATCCAATATCAATTAACCTGGCTCTGATACCACTGTTGGAGATAAAAATCTCCGATATTCAATTTAAGAACTAGAAAATAGTTCTTATAGTAAGACGATAATATGCGGAAACGCTTTTATTTATCTAACACAAGAATATGTGTTTGAGAGAAGAGGAATACAATCACAATATAACGTGTATGGTACAACCGCCACAGAACAACACAATTCGCTTACCTGCGGAATTTCTCCTAACCCGAAAGGACTTTCTTCACACCTCTTTGAGGTATCTAATCCTACTCCTCTACCTCTCTCTTCCACTATCACAAAGATCTCTATCACCCTCTATTTATAGGGTAATAATAAATCTAAAACACACAAGGATTTGGGGAGTGTATCCCTCACAAACTCTAATTCCTAAAGGAAAACAATCTAATAATTAAATCCTATTAGAAATATAATTTCCAATTAATAAAGCTTAGTTTAATTTCCAACAGTATTTGAATCATATAGTTTCTGATTCCAATTCATAAGGACACATTGCTTTTAATTTAGGATGATACATTTCCTAACATTTGTTTCCAAAATGTAGTTGAGTCATTCTCTTCATTTCTTTTTCCTCTGTACCTTTTGTTTTCTACCTTTATCATTATGTGGACTCCAATTTTACTCCAAAAATATATTTATAGATAAAATATGATTACAAAGTATCATATATATACACCATCGGAAATTTGATATTTATTTGTTATTGTTATAGTGTTATAGTTTTTTCATTTGAAAGTAATTGGCGAAATTAGACTAACTTAAAAAATGTAAAATAAATTAATAGTTTAAAATAAAAAAAAAAAACTAGGATAAATTACAAAAAAAACGCATTTAGTTTAGGAAATTTTGAGATTACTTTCTATGGTTTAAAAACCTACAAATAAATTGTTTGTGATTTGTTTTTTTCTTTGAAAAAAGATGAAAATAATTGATGGTTTTGAAAAAAAAAAAAAAGATATCGTGTAAATTACTTTAAATCAGCAGTAAACTATACCTACACTTCGAGTTAAATAGATTTACAAAAATAACTATTTTAAATCCATGTGCTTTGTAAATTTTTTTTTAAAAAAAATAAATAAATAAACCATTTATAAATAAAATGTAAAATTTTAAAATATAAAGGGGTAATTTTGAAAATTTTCCAAACCAAAGGGGATTTTTTTTATAATTTACCCTAAGGGCTTGTTTGGTTGGCAAGGAAAGTAATGTTTAATGGGAATGTAATTCTTGGGATTTTAATTTTGAGGAAAATGAATATTTTTCCTGATCATCTGATTCCTAGGAATTTAATTGTGAGGAATCTAAATACTTACCCTGTGTTTGGATAGATTCTTAAAAAAGTTAGTATGATTCTTATTTTATTATTTGATTAAAATTATTGAACCAAATAATGTTATTTGAATTCCATTTGTATGTTATACTTATACATAACCATTTTTACAGTTTTATTTTAAATCATATCATGAAACTTAATTATGTATTTTTACCTTATAATAAATGTTTTAATATTATGTTTTATATTTTCATCATTGTAAAAATGATCATTTTTAATTTAATTAAATAATTAAACTATTAACTACAACTTATAAAAAAGTGTTAAAATAAAAATTTTCTTTGTTAATATTATTAAAAAAAGAATAGTTTATTAAATAAATGAAAAATAATTGACAAATTAATATTAATAAAAATAGCTAAAATTTATTAAACAATAAGTATTGAAAATATAAAATGTATGAAAATTAATTAAGTAAAAATATGATAGAAAAAGTCTAAAGCAACATATTGAGTTTTTTAAAAAAATATATATAAAACCCCCCATAATGTTAATAATTTTAATAATAAAAAAACAACATACCATCCATTTATTTAACTCTTTTTACATTGAATTACATTTTTAAAGTCAATATAAAGACATTTATAAACTACTAAAATTTTAATTTTAGTTAAGTAGTAAATTTAATAAAAAAAATATCAAACTAAACAAAATAAAATTATTTGACCAAATGAATTAGAATTTAGCATAAGAAACATATGAAACTCAAAATATAAATAATAAATATAAAGAAAGAGGCACATAGTCAAAATCATCAAGAGAGGAATCAGAATACCAAGTTTTAAAGAGGATTCATAATCGTGAAATCTTGCAGTTATTTTTCTTGGTTCATGATTCTTTTTACTTTCCCAGGATGAAACAAACGCAGGAATTTAATAATTAGGAAAATGATTACTTTCCCAGTTTGAAACAAACACAGTAATCTGGAAATTAGGAAAAAGATTACTTTCCCAACCCAGATTCCCTGCCAACCAAACGACCCCTAAAGACTACCGTTAATATTTGAAGTAGCAAAGTTTGAACTTCGAACAAACATTGGTCGAACAGGATTAAAGCGTAATGCACCTCTCTTGAAACCTTTTCATTCATCATACTTACACGGCCACATAATGATGCATATTTATCAGTGTGTGTGTGTGTGTGTGAATCGTTGCTGGACAATCAATATATAATGCTTATGTTTACTCAGGGTGCAGTGTTAACCAAAGGACTGAGCTGCCTATAAGTTGTTCGACGGATTGCCCAACAGAAAATTGAGTTTTTCTTGATAGTGTTCGGATAAAGATATAGTTCTAGAAGTATTATGGATTTGGGTCATTGCTTTTTGGATGGCAATGCAGATGCTGTGGAGTTTTGTCCACATGACTCGTTTCAGCGTGTACTTGCAGCCTCCACGTACACGCTACAAGAGGGTGATCAGCCTAAAAGAAATGGTAGCATCTCTCTTTTTGATGTTGATGCTGAGGTGGGTAGTCTTGAGTTGATTTACAGAGTGGAGACAGCTGGGATTTTTGATATAAAGTGGAGCCCAGTTGTGGTAGATACAGTACCTTTGCTTGCTCAAGCTGATGCTGATGGTTACTTGAGAATTCGTAGACTTGAATGTGGTTTGGATGGATTGGAAGCACCCGGTATGCTCGACTTTTCTTCTCTTAGGCTTCTCCTGTTCTCTTACATTTGGTATTGGGTAGTTAATAAGGTGAAATGAGCTTGTATTTCTTAACCAAGCATTATGGATTTCTGCAGTTTTGTGTACAGAAGAAATAAGGGGTTCTACTGATTCTCTGCAGTTTTGTGAGTTGTGTTTGAAAAATGAGAAATTAGAATGCATCATCCTTGAGAGTTGAGAGTGAGCAAAATGAGGATTATGGAGAATGAATTCTTTCTTATGCTGAAAAATACGGGTCTTTAGAAATAAATCGGTAGACGTATTTTGATATTGTTATGGCGAGGTACTGTTTTCTGATATTGGATTCAAATCTCAGGTTGTCTCGACTTTTTGTTGTAGTTGACAAACATAGACTTGATTTCATCTGCAGCCTTAGTTACTAATAGATTATACACTGGATTATGAATCCATTGATTACATCTCAGTTTTCGTAGATATGTTTGGTATTATGTTTTGCATTAAGAAGGCATCTGATTTTGTTAGTTACCTTTGTTACTTTGTCTATAGTGGCTCAGGATATCGTCTACTCACTTCCCTAACAAATTGAAAAGTGAGACAGGAAAAGATAACCCAAACCAGAAAAGATAGAGCCTTTTTCACCCAACTCTTCAGGATACTGAACTTCACATAAATCTTTGTTATATAATGTGTTTGTATACTTGTTAAACTTGGACCTTCTGAATTGAATACTTCTCTCTGTACTTTAAAAATGAATAATATGGACATGCAATATATGTGCTGCTTAATTTCTCCAATTAGCATTAAGATTGAAGATAGCTATTTTCCCATGGAGTTCCTAGTTTGCTCCAGGCCAAACATATACCCTTAACTTTGTTTGGAATTCACAAGTATTGCTTGATGCAGGGCACTATTTAAAAGAGTTTTGTGGTGAACATGTTAGTTCCTCCATGTGCTTGTGTCTAGATTGGAATCCTTCAGCCTCATCCATCACTGTGGGTCTTTCCAATGGGTCGGTCTCAATAGTTTCTCTCCTTGAGTCGCAGCTGAGTACTGTACAAGAATGGAAAGCACATGACTTTGAGCTCTGGGCTACATCCTTTGATAACCACCAACCACAACTTATTTACACGGGATCTGATGATTGCAAGTTTAGTTGCTGGGATCTGCGTGATGACCCTTCTAAGTTGGTATTCCAGAATTCCAAAGTTCATAAAATGGGAGTTTGCTGTATCACAAAGAGCCCAAGTGATGCTAATACTTTACTCACAGGCAGCTATGATGAGCACTTAAGGATTTGGGATCTCAGATCAATCTCAAAGCCCAGAAATGAATTTTCCATTTGTTTAGGTGGAGGAGTTTGGAGAATTAAGCATCATCCTTCAATTCCTGGCCTTGTTTTGACAGCCTGCATGCACAACGGTTTTGCAGTTGTGAAAACAAAAGCCAATAAAGCCGAATTACTTGAAACATATGAAAAACATGGTTCACTTGCATATGGTGCAGATTGGCAGAGAGGGGAGCTCTATGCAGAAGGGAAAAGAAAGAATACAGCTGTTGCTACTTGCTCATTTTATGATCGCCTTCTTCGGGTTTGGATACCTAAAGTTAACATTTTTGAATGATTTTACGTTCACAGACACAGTTTTGTTAAAGAATTATACGGATCTAGCGTCTTTCTTTTTCATGTCCTTCACTTATTTCTCTGTTGTAATCTACAACTGGATATTATTTGTACTAGCTCGTCTAATTTGTGTAGTTGATAAGTAAGGTGCATTTGATGCTGTAATTTCCTCTGAATCAATTATCCCATTTGAGAATTTTTGTCAATTATGAGTTAAAGTTGTTAAATTTCAATTGCTTACAACTTACCTGCCTATAAGTAACTAGTTTAAATCCAGGAAAATAGGAGGGTTGTGTCAGGTTGGCAGTCGACATAAAACTTTGCCACTCAAATGACATGTATCATATCAGAAATCAGATAGAATACGATGGCGTAATACGATTCATATAGCCGACTCCACATGGTGGGATAAAAACTTCGTTGTTAAAAATTAGGAACAAAGGCAGCTATGGTTATCTTGAGCAGTTCACATGCATTGAATGGCTGATTTACTTTTTACAAGAACAACTGAGAGAAAGAACAGAATGGCAACTGATCATTTGTAGTTTCTGTTGGTAGCTGGGAAGGGTTGTAGTGAAGGAGGGAGCAGAATGAATCAAAGATGAGATATTGTTGTTTGTTCATCCCAACTTTGAGCTGTCAAGTGGACTGAGCATCTCTACTGATTCTGAAAGGATTTATGGTCCATGCAACTGTATTTTTTGTTTTTTTTCAGTATTAGAATTGCAAATCTGAAAATTGGATAAACCAATATATTG
Source organism: Ophiorrhiza pumila (assembly GCA_016586305.1). Taxonomy (NCBI): domain Eukaryota; kingdom Viridiplantae; phylum Streptophyta; class Magnoliopsida; order Gentianales; family Rubiaceae; genus Ophiorrhiza; species Ophiorrhiza pumila. Next base: position 10,607,485 of record BLIW01000004.1, read on the forward strand.
AGTAAGTTTATAAAACAATGTCATAAGTTGAGCTTAATTTTGATATCACAATCTTCAATACATTAATACATTTATGAGAGACATTTTTTATTCTATGCAATAACGGAAAATAGATTTTGAAAGTCATGTATTATTGTGGTATATTTAATCTACATATAATAATTTCTTAAACCTAAAAAATACAAGATAAGTAAATAGAAATTCAGTTCTCCAATTTAAAATTTCAAAATTATTTTTTTCTTTGTTTTAGTTTATTTCATTAGCCAAAATTATGTTAACTTAGCATAAAATTTTTAAAAAGAATTTAAAATATAGTGCAGCTAAAATCAAAAAATTAAATCATAAGCATTCTATATTTTCTATACATAATTAATTTTTTTTTTCTAACAATTAGTGAATAATTATAAGTTGAGTATTTTTTTACAAGATTTTGCAACTCTGACTCGTATAGAATCACATTACTACTCAATAAACGAGTATTTAATGTGCATAGATAAGTGAAACAAAACAATTTCAGAATCTCATTAAAAAGTTCATGTTAGTTATCATTGCTTTTGTAAGTTGCAAAAAGAAACAAAATTCTCAATGGTTGTTTTACTTGTCATTACTAAATTGCTTTGTATCATTGTATGTTGTGATTATCAATCATTTTCTACAAGTACTATAATAGTGAGATTCTATCACTAATGTTGATAATATAGATGTGGTGGTAACAAACTAACAATGAATGCATTCCTTTCAAGCTTGACCTCTAAAACATTATCACTTTAGCCACAACCTCCTCTCCAACCCTGAATTTTTCTTCCCTTTTGTGCTTATTTTGCATTCAATGGTAACATTAATTTGAAAGTTAAAGCTTATGATTTGATGATTTTGAATATTCAGGTCAACACCAATCATGATTCCAATCTCATACAATACTATAACAACAAAAAATTTATCTCATTAAATGGTATTAGTTATATAGATAATATTTTGTCACTGTACTTAATTTTTATACTATTTCTAATGTAATCTATATTATAAAGTTTGACAAAGATTTTACGTTGACTGTCGTCTTGTCACAACCTACCTTATTTTCTTAGATTTAGTTTAGTACAGGTTACTTATAGACAAAAACTGACTTATCCAATCTCATACAATAATTGTAGTTTAAACATCTCATTACATAAATTTTTGATTTAGAATTTTCTTGGCTCAAAACAAGAGTACAACAACAAACATAAAAGAAGAGAAATGTCCCAACAAAACATGGCAAAAATGAGAGGCCAAACCATAAATTCCAACGGCTAAAAGGTGAAGCAAACATGTGGAGAAACTTCTTGGCTTCATTCCTAAACTATAAATGCATTGAGGGATGCTCAAGATATACAAGGAATTATGGACAATATATGCAGAGAATTAGCTGGATTGGTGGAGCCATTGATGTTAGAATTGACTTGTGTTGTAGACTATGTTTTGGGATGTTGAAATGGCACCCTTAACAGACTGCCTTAAATAAAACATTTTCAAGCCAACATGGTGTACATATTTTGGCTTCTGCCCGTTGTCAATGCATGTTAATTTAATGCTTTTGTGGCCTACAATGAAAGGCAAGAGAGTTGTTGTCACAGTGTTCTTAGTTCCCTATGCAAACCGATAATTCTTCTGGGCTTTGAAAATATGGTCCTAACATAACGTTCATGTGTTCGTACAATCAACAATTATGATTTTTAATTATTCAATAAAATTGAAAAGGGATTTCCTTCCTATTCCATATGATTTTATTCTTTGTTCTTAATCTTGTTTTATTTTTATTTTTTTTAATACAATGCACGAAATATGTGGAAATTCAATCCTACCATGCACATTTAGTAACACGGGCATATTGATGGAAAACAAAGAATTTTCTCAAAGATACGAATTCCCAAGAATTTGAAAGACTCTGCTAAATAATAATAATAATAATATACAATGAATAAAAATAATATCCTACAAAATGTTTATATAGTTCTTAGTAATCCCGAAATTAAATTAGAAAAAAAGTTAAAATTAACTAGAAAAACAAAATAGGTATAAAAGTGATCAAAATAAGGGAATTTGTGTCTAAAACGGTACAAATCATGAACTAGGCCCTTGCGAGTTGTAGATTTCATTGTTTTTTTCGAACGTTTGGTCACAATAGTAATTTTGAAATTGAAGCAAAAAAGTTGTACCCGTTTAAAGTTAACTATGCAATTTCACACCCTTTTTTTTTTTCCTTTCTTAAACTGAATCTGCACAACTTAATACCTCATTTACAAGTCGTTCCACATCATTTAGAATTGGTCCATGGAATTTGGTTAGTTTACAAATTACAAGCAACCAAAGAAGCCCTTTTGTCTCTCATACTTGATTATACCAAATTAGGCCATAGGTTGCTTATAATTAGCAAGATTCTTAGCTGTCTTTCACCTCTAAATTGCAACAACTCATACTCTGACTAATTTAACTAATCCTTCTTTCTTAATAAAATGGCTAGCAAGCAAGAACCCTTTAATTATATAAATTTTCTTGATACTCTTACACAATCTTTGTCATCTTATGACTTCTGTCCTAAGCATGTTCCATTCAACAAAATATTACACTATTCCAATACTTGTGACCATGACTCCAGTCCATACACAGCAATTTTCTGTACCTTTCACTACAAAGTCCTGGATTTCATTTGTCAATTTGGCATCCAAGAATTGTTTTTCTTTTCTCAATTATTTACTTTTTTTTAGATGAAACAGGTTCCTACATGCAACGGCGAGTTAATCGCGATTTCAATACGCGATAAAAGTTGAAGGACATTAGAACATCGATTTCAATGGTTATTAATTGTTCATTTCATATATGAAATACGCTTTATACATGAATGCATCGATTTCAAATAAGTTTTTGTGTTTTTTTTTCTTTTAATTTGCTGCCACTGGCTGCATAGTTTTCTTCTTAGTTTTCTCAAATGTTCAGAACTCCCTCTCATATATTTATGGCTCCTGCATCATTAACTAATGTCTGAATGTCTCTTTCAGCTGTGTCTTCATTTATTTTGCCATCTTTATTTCTATGAGAATCTCTTCTTTCTCTCTCTCACTCACTCTTATCTATACTGAACAAGACTGTGTTGCACTGTCAGTCTCATGTGCACTATCCTCTGGAGAACCTTCATCAACCACTAATCCCATTGCTCCATTTCACCCTCTTACTTCAATTATTTATTGCTTCTGCTAATCTCTCACTCACTCATTGTGTACTAGTGGTTGCAGTAGTCAGTGGCCATTGTCCTGTCTTCAACTTCTTGATGGTCTACAAATGTCCATGAAGAAAATTACATCTCCCAATTAACTAATTTCAGTTTATGGATCTCAACTGGAGAAAACTGCATGTTCATGCAGAACAATTCTGAATAAGATAAAAGTTTATGGTACTTTTTTGTTCTTGACAAGCTTCAGTGAAGTATTAAAGAAGATGTCATCAAAATGGCTGACACTGGAGCTATTAGTTCTGCTACTTTTGAGTTTGAGAGCTTTCTGTGGCAATTCAGAGGTTGATGTAAAGTTGTTAAAGACTCCTCATGCTGTATCAAAAAGGGATTTTGCTACATTTCTATTTGAAGTAATGGTGAATGGAGAAAGTTGCAGAGAGTGTGCTACAAGTTGCAAGGTCAGTCAATGCATGCAATGGTTTTTCGGTCTTACTGCCTCTACATTGTTTCAGTAGTGTTCAATTGTGCATAATTATTTTCTATGAGGCACTTAATTTGGTTGCCCACAGTTTCTTGAGAGCTAAATTGGCCTACAGTAGCTAATTTTAATGGAATCCTAGAAGCCAATACATTTCATAAAAGCTTGATGATCAGCAAATTTCTCTGTCATTTCTTCATGGGATTTTCTTACCATTCTCTTTTGAATGGCTTTTTAAAACCATTAGAAGATGCGATCTATGGATTAGTTGTACATGAGCATCTTACCAACTGGCTGGTTTTTACCTTTTAACATGCAGCTGGATGATCAGTTACCATCAGTTTGTAAGAATGGAAGTGTATCTTATCAAAGGCTGCAGGATGGAAATCATACTTTTTTGGTCTGCAACAATGGATCTCAAGGAGTTGGCTGCACTAGCTATAATTGGAGTGTTGGTTGAGCAATCCTCCCTGCTGTTATACTTATTTTACTTACTTCCTGTGCTTCACATAATGTGGAAAAAATTCTAAGTTAAAAAAGGTTGTTGCCATTGAAAGAATTTCAATTTTTGTGTTAAAGATGCTAAACTAAAAGGGAGTCAGTTGTTTAATCTCTTTATGAGTTTTCTTTTTGCATCTTTTAAGCAAAGGATTGATCATTATCTGCAAACCCCATATCATTCAAACACTGAGTACAGAAGCAAAACACTAAAATACTATAAGATCTCCCATGTTACAGTAGAAAATTTCCTACATATTTATGCTAATGAACTTCAAGATGTCAGCATTAGGCTCTGTAAGAGCTATCTCTGCCTTTTCCAGTAGAACCACTGTAAATGATCTTACAAACAACCTTAGATTGCCTAGCCTTAATGTCCTTTGGTAATTGTACTTAATATATGCACAACACATAAAGTATTCGAACAGTCAAAATTCAAAAGGACTATGGTTTATTCATCCTAAAAACAACCCATAACTTTTTCCCCTTCATTCTTCTCAATTAGGAACATAATGAATTCATGATATTCTTAAGCCAATGAAACATCTCCTTACTGGTGACAGAGTTGGAGATTCTCCACTGAGTACATTTATTGAAAGTTTGTCTACAATTTTAGGATATCAGGATGTGTGTAGCTTCTATTTTCTAACACAATGCTTAAAAGTTTATTTTGAAATCATGCATCATGCAATGTAATGTTTAAAATGGGCAAGTGTTGAAATCCCTCTACAATTTTGTAGTCATGCAATGTTGTTAGACTTCCTGCTGTAACTTGAAAGCTTACATACTAATACAGCAGCAACTGTTTACAGACACAGTTTCCCCCACAGCATATTTAACATCATCATCCTTTACAAATGCATCAAATGTTCCTGTAAACATATCTTTCAGTGAACCCTGCAGTGGGGAAGGTGGATTTCAGTGCTCTTCGCCAGCTGCCTGCAACGTGAGTATGTCATCAGCTTGAACTTGTGAAGCAAATGAATAATTACATCACGAAAGTAAAAGGAATTCAAGGAAGTAATGCTTTCCATTTCTTGTACTCTGATTGATTAAAATCAATATAGAAAATGTTTATTTTTTCGTTGTTATGAGGGGGATGATCCTTTTTTCTCTTCCATTTACCAGTCTATGTTCTGAAAAGATACTCATAGTTGCTCTCTGGAAAATGAAATTGAAACACACAACTCAATACTACAACATTATTATTTGACATTATTTTCCATGTTTTGATTTCAAGTTTCATCAATTCATAAAGTAGTTCTTTCTGTGACCTGAAGTTCTAATCTCTCGATTTTCTGTCCAGTTTACAGGTTGTTCAAAAATTTCATGTATAAGCATAACTTAATTGAATGTAGTTTTGTCTCAATGAATGAGATTCTGATCAATTAATATGTCTTGTCTACAGCTTCTTGTTTATGGTGCTGGCCAGGTTGTGCCAAACACGTTGGATGTCATTGAACCAAACCTCAAATTCTCACTTACTGTGAGTTTGTCCACAAGTGTTCAATATGGAAGGGTGGTAGTGGTAATGGACAAAAATTTCTGTACAGACTCAGCAGGAAACAGATTTAAGAGGACAGACAATTCGAGTTTATTTATTCATTTCGGTACATCTCAATTCTTATAATTGCTTCAGAGAAAAATAAAATTTGAAATTCAGAATTGCAAATGATTCATTGTATGTTTCTTGTCAGTTGCACACTCCCTTTTTGTTTCATTGTTGAAACTTGAAAGTCTTGCAAGGATGTTTATACTGTCAACTTTTACATGATTTTTCTTTATGTAATGGCTCTTACAACTTTCATAATCTAATGGTTTTAAAAATATGTTACTGGAAGAAACTTAATATCGAATAAACATGCATGGTTGACAATTACTATCTTTAAAAACTATGATTCTTGTCTTCAGAACCATCAACATTGCTGATTGTGATCTTTTCCTTGTCAAACATAAGACAGAAGAAGTGTGTTTGCCGATCTAAGGACTCATATACCTGAAAAGCAAGTTGACATCAACAGGGAAGCTAGAAAAGTTCTGGCAACTAGTAAAACCAAGAGCCTAAAAGTGTATCTGTACTTCACAGAACCTGTTCTCAACTCATCTGCTGAAATTATGAACTCTCTCAGTACAAGTCAGGGTTCATTTCTTCCTATTAGTGGTGATAATTTTGGCAAACGTAGATTTGGCTTTCAGGTACTGTTCTTGTAGCTTTATTCTCCATTCACTAATACATATTAATCATTGTGATTGTTATTGGCATGCAACATTTTGTAGTTCTTTTCTACATTTCGCGATTTTTCAGGTCCAAAATGTATCAGACATGGCCATAGTCACAGTAAGCCTTGATTCAAAACTAATTATTAGTAGACAGGGAACCCCCGTTTCTCCGGTTACTCCAGTAACTTTCCTCTATGGTATGTACTATAGCTGTTTAAAGAACTTCTCAAAATTGCTGCACTGGAAACATGTAATGTCTAGAAGTTAGAAACAGAATATCATTGCTAAACTGATTTTTGGCTTCAAATATAATTCTTTGAGACAACTCTTTATGCTCTAATCAAGTAATGCTTATGATATCTTACATATTTTACTTCAGATCCTTCCTTCTGGTGAGTTGATTTTTTATTGGATCTACAGATTCCCTAAGGCCTGCTGTCAGGTTGAGGACAACTTCTCGCATGAGGACAAAAGAGGAGAGTATTCCGGTGCTGATTAAGTTCGCAAAGCCTGTTTTTGGCTTTAACTCTTCTCACATCTCCATTTCTGGAGGACATTTAGTGAGGTTAGCAACTTCAGATATATAATGTTTTTAGTAACTGGTTACTCTCATATTCACATATTCTTGGGCATTGTATGCATCTTCTATGTAATTTAATCAGTGGCAAAAATGTTCCTTACAACAGAAAACCATTAGGAAGGTTGGTGTTACTACTTGTATGCACCTGTAATGGTTTTGTAACTATTCTCATTCCTCTTTTCACGCATTATCCAGCTTTCAGGAATTGAGCTGGAGTGTGTATACCATTGATGTACAAGCAGATGATGGGGTAATATCCATCAGTATCCCAGAAAATATAACAGAAGATGTTGCTCGAAACCGAAACCTTCCCTCTAATACACTTCATGTGAGACATTGTAAGGGTTTTACTTTTTTTTCCCCAACTATGATTCCAATTTAGAAGAAAGTTAGATCCCTGTTGATGCTACTTCTTTTCTTTTTCTCTTCATTTTGTTGACACTGAATTTTCTGCAGATTCTGTGCCTGTTGTATCTCTGGTGCTTTCTTCCTTAGCAACAGCTGCTTTTGCAGTTACAGCTTTACTGGCAGGGTTTCTCACCGTCTCAACATCAAGTCTTCTATCGGTTGGGGCTTTCAGACGACCATCTCCTCTTTTGACATCTGATCCGGCAAGGAATCTTTTTGTAAGTTCCCACTTTTGGATGTACTCTCTAATTTATAGCTTTTCTATCACTAGAATTTGGATGCTCAATTTGCTGGTAACTAAGCTCTAAAGTTTGCATGTACTGTATTTTGATGCTTGTTTTCAAGAAGTACACAAAGACAACTGTCAAAGGCTTAAAATGAAAATCCACATTCTTTTGCATTGTTCTTCATGAAGATTAGTCCAGCTGTAGTGCTTTTCCTAAGGCACTACAAAATTGTGCCAATGTTGTAAGATCACATATTTGCTATGTATATGCCTTCAAAAGAATCTGTGAAGTTATTGAATAGTAACTTATGTTAGCAGCTGTTGTATTTGTGCATAATGAATTTATATACAAAAGCTCGAGGTTGCAAGTAATCTATAAGATGAGAGTGGTACATAAAGAAAGTGAGCCAATTCTTCTTATATATTTTGGAGAATGTTTCACATCATCATCTTATCATCCTATGCCTTTGTATGAGCATGAGTATAGTTGATAATCTGCTATTCTTAGTGAAAATGTCATTCATCGAGACAATTTTTAACCATCTCTATATTTATCTCCATCAAGGGTCGCCCGAATCAATTAGTTACAAGTATTATCTTAGGCATGTTTTTCTAATGCTGAATTTTTTGACTTTGTTTTCTTTTGTATTGAGGAAGAGAATGGCAAGCCACATTCAGGTGTTTGCACTGTCTAGGTGGTTAGCAGTTGCTTTACCAGTTGAGTATTCAGAATTTGCAAGAGGTTTACAATGGAGTATTCCCTACTTCAGTCTCCCATGGGAAAAAACAAAAATTCAACCACTAATGGGGGGTGGCTCACACTCTCCTTCATATGGTTCCAAAATTCATGATTCAGGAATTCTAATGGATTTGATACATGAAGAGAATGATCTGAATAGAGCTCCAACAGTATATGGGCTGCCACTCACTCCTTTGGAATATAGAACATTTTTTGAGGTCAGGAATAAGTCGCATTTCAAGATTTGTCAGATGATTCTGTTGTTCTTTGTGTTTCAATGCTTTCTGCATTGACAGGGGCAAAGTATGATTCCAGAAGCAGAGTACATTTTTTATCCTCAAGATACAAACGGGTACGTCTTAAGTCAAATTTAGAATCTTACTAAATCTAGCCAAATAGTACCATGGCATTTGTTCCTTCAAGAAACTGAGTTGAATCTTGGAATGGAGATTAGGAGAGAAATTAAAAACTTGGCAGACAAAACCTTCTTCAAATTATAGGTGAACTAGATTTGAGTCATTAAGAATGCTTCTTTTTTTTTTTTTATTATTATTTTTTTTTTTAAGAATGCTTCTTGATGAGCTTAAACTACATCCTGTTTTCTGATGTCTGAGCTTGTTTATCTAAGTCTTTGTTGAACATACATTTGCATGTTGTCTTTGTCTGTGTGTGTGTGTGAAAGAGAAAGAGGGAGAGAGATGAGTAATTACAATTTGGAGCTTTCATTTCCTGTACTCCTTTTATGCAAGTGTGAAGACAAATCTTAATCATAGTTGTCCCCTTGCCATGTTTGGTTTCTTTCAGGTGGAGAGGTTTCAAACGGAGCATGTTCTGGCTAGCGATAATCTATGGCAGTTTGGTATTGTTGCATGCCTTACTCTTTGCAATTTTAAAGTTCAGAAAGAAGAATACAGTCAAAAATAGAAGCTACGGGGCTTTGATCTTCCCACGATTTCATATCTTTCTTTTAATTCTTGCACTACCTTGTCTTTGTGAAGCTTCAGCAACTTTGGTTAAAGGTACTCCAAGTTTCTTGTTATCTAATCCCATTATTTGAAGCGATAGTGAACTTGTTCTTCGAAGAAACATGTGTTGCATGAACAAAACTGGCCTTTGACAGTGTTTATATGCATTTGTTTATTTTCCAATTTGATATGATGAACAAGAATTGAAATCAATCGAACAATCTGCAATGACGAATTTCAGACAAAAGATCTTATGATTACTTCTTTTCGGTTAATGGACAATGAAAAATAAGACATGCTTTCTCCTTCATAAGGCACTATTATTTCTGCAATTCCGAATTGGAGAACTATATTAATGCAGCTCTTTCTTCATCAAGATCGATCTTGTGCCATCGAAAACTGCTTTAGTACTCTTCAATAGCATGTCCAAACATTATGCAAGTAGTTGTCTTTCTTATCTTTGCTGCTAATGCAAGCAATAAGGAAAATTTTGCTTGATGATTCATGCTTCATAAGAGCTAAATTCATCAGGTCAGCGAATAAACTGATAAGAAAAGGAGTAACTTAAAAACAGATATAGCAGTTTCTGTCAATATTTGTCTTCTTTTATTAGGAAGTGCAAAGTGTAGATTTACATATCATTTCTTTTTGTTTCTTGCATGAAGGCGGAGAACCTTTGGGAATGGTTGTTGGGATTCTGCTATTAGGTATCGTGTTTTTTCTGGTGCTAGCCTTGCTCGTGTTCCTCTCCATTGGAATAACACTAGGAAAGCTACTTCAGTATAAGGAGGTACATAAAGAAGGCCAGAGATTTCATTGGTATCAAGAGATCATCCGAGTAACACTTGGTCCTGGTAAAAGAGGCCAGTGGACATGGAAGAACCAGCAAAAATCTATATTTCTAACTATGCTTGGTCCTTTGTTTGAAGATCTAAGAGGTCCACCAAAATACATGTTATCCCAGATTGCTGGAGGAAATGCACCTAAGCAAGGTGACAGAATCATTGCCTCGGACGATGAAACTGAAGATGCAGAAGCACCTTGTGTCCAAAAGCTATTTGGAATTCTTCGTATATACTACACATTGCTTGAAGCTGTCAAACGCGTTACTTTGGGAATTGTTGCTGGTGCATACTCAGAAAATTGGACTTCAACAACTCCCACAGTCACCTTACTATGCATAACATCTTTCCAACTCTTTTTCATGGTGCTCAAGAAGCCATTCATTAAGAAAAATGTCCAGTTGGTTGAGATCATCTCAGTTTCATGTGAAGTTGGCATATTTGCTACCTGTATGGTCCTCTTAGAAAACAAATTTTCGGCTAAAGTTGAGACGAAAATTGGATTTATCATGCTCTCCCTCTTCTTGCTAGCATTTTTATCCCAATTGATCAATGAATGGTATGCATTATTTAGGCAGACTAAGAAACTAGACCCTGCCGAGAACTTCTTGTCTGGCTTGAAGATTGCTTCAATTGGTTTTCTCTTGTTCTTAGTTCCTCGAAGATGGATCAAAAACTTTGAAAGTAAATTCCCTATCAATGCCAGTGGAGATGGTGAAGGGACTACAACTTCTTCAGGAGACAGAAGATCCAGTAGCAGAAGTTCTGATGACAGACCATGGCTAAGGCAACTAAGAGAAATTGCTAGGTCCAGCTTTGGCAAAGATAGAAGTGGAGTTTCAAGTGATCCTTCAACAAGTCAAGCTAGATGGAGTGCATTTTGGAATGTTAAGAGGAATGAAAGTCCATCCATGGCTTCATCATCAGATATGAAGTCAAAATCTAGAGGATTGTCCAAAGATTTAGAATCAATTTTTGCATCTAAATAATCACACACTACTAATTCAGAGCATTCTAATCATTAGCTTTTGATCCAAGCAAGGAAAGGATGATCAAGTTCAGCTTCCAAAAGTTCTTGATAGTGGTTCTACTCAACTTCTTGATGGTTTCAGAACTTAGAAGCTGAAAGAATGCATTCATCTTCAACAATCAGATTGTTGTTTGCTGTTGCACACCTTGAATTTAGCTTCTTGGATTGTATATTCACCAAGAATTAATGATAGAATTAATGCAACAATTAATTTTGGTTGAGGTTTGTAAGAATTCTTTTACATGAATAGAGCTAATGAAGGATTTACTCATTAATAGTTGAATGTAATGACATATTTGTAGTCTTGCACAAACTTTGTAGATGTTCAAGATTTTTTGTGATACTAATGTTAGATGTTTACCCTATTTAGATATTCTATTTTAGAATTGATATTATAGTTTTTTAAAATTATTTTTGTCTTTTGATTAGGTCAAATGTTTTATTTTTTATTTTGTTTAATATCAATCACAACTTACTTAAATTAATTTGTCATATTTGATGATGAAGTCTAATTAAAATAATGGAACAAAAACTAGGGGCATGTTTGATAAAACTGAAATTTGAAATCTAAAATAATAATTGTTTGAATACTGAAATAATTAAGTTTATTTCATAAACATATTGATCTGATAACTGAATAGCAAATAGTATGATTTTGTTTTTTAATTATTTATTTTTTTAATAAATGTGCCATATATTATTTTTCAAACAATAAATCAAAATTATTAATATATATATATTACAATATAATGTTGTAAAAAAATTAAAAATTTTCAAAATTAGTAATTTTGAATATAAAATATTATCATAAAAATGCATATATATATATATATATATTTATGAACTCTACATATTAATAATTTTCTAGTATATTGGATGTTATCTTTTAAAAATTTTAAAAATATAATTTTTAATTAATCAAAACTTGATTGAAATAAAAAGAAAAGATAAAAAAATTAATCAAACTGTAAAACATAATTTTTTTTATCAAATCAAGTATATTAAATACAAATATTAAAATATAGAAAAAAAAGTATATTGAATAAAATGTGCTCTATTATATTGGATGTTATTTTTTAAAAATTTTAAAAATATAATTTTTAATTAACCAAAACTTGATTTAAATAAAAAAGATAAGATAAAAAAAGGTTAATCAAGTTGTAAAGCGTAATTTTTTTTAATCAAATCATGTATATTAAATAAAAATATTAAAAAATAGAAAGAATATTTATTGAATGAAAATATTGGCATATAAAAGGAAGAAAGAAAGAATAATAAATTAAAATATTAAAATATAGAAATGAAAAGGAAATTGAGATAGTAAAAGATATTAAAGAGATATAGTGAATATTTATGGTATATTAAATTTTATTTTAAAGATTACGCCTGAGCCTATTGTAAAATTAAGCAATAATCTAAATTCTATAGCTTAAAATCATACAAGAATTTTGCTTGCTTTTTCAGATACTCTTAATTTATTAAGGCATCCAACTTTTAATTATCAAACAAACTCAATTAGCGATTAATGACTTAAAGTTAGTTTAATAAACAGACCCTAACTGAGTTTAGTTTGATTGAAAGATCAAGAGTTTTAAAATATGTTTAATATGATATAACTAATATTTTTTTAAAAAAATTGCACATAATTATACATGTGCTACACATATTTTCATATACACACATTTTTACAAATTATACATGTTTACATATAATACACACATAATGTATTTACACATATTATATAAACTCTCCTGTATATTTTCAAATGTGAAAATAAATTAGATTATCAAACAAATATAATTAATGAATTTAATATTTTATTATTTTCATATTTTACACTTCAAATTCAGTAATCGTGATTTCAAACGTACGATAAAAGTACAAGAAATTAGAACTACAATTTTAGCGGGATTAATTGTTCGTTTCACATATAAATTTTACAAATGCAAAAAATTAAAATATAATTTTAATTGCGATTAATTATATGTTTCATATCAGTTTGTCTGAATAGATTTCAGAGGAGGTTTTATGTTAGTTTGTATTCATCCCAATTACTCCCTCATCCAAAATACAAAATTCAAAATTTACTCCATATCCTTTCTTTTCTTTTCCTTCGGTCTCCCTCGATCCAAACAATACTTCTAACCAAAGATAAACGCCAAAGCAAATCGTTTGTCCATTTGCGCAAACGAAAGCCACCTGTGCCTTGTGCAAATACACTAAGCACTTTTACTCTGTACTGTCTGAACCCTCTGTCAACTTCTCAAACATCCCACGTTGGATCCTGCGAATCCACTGCAAAAACGGACGCAATCTACCAAGAAAGAAAGAAACAGAGATTTTGCTCATATATAAATGGGATCGTTGTTCAGCTCAAATAAGCATACTAAGGAAGCTCTAGAAATGGCACTTTCTAAAGTCAAACAAATTGTTTCCTCCAATCCTGTTGTTGTATTCAGGTATTCATTTCCCTCAAATCTAATCTTGCTGTTTTTTTGTTCCCTTAAAGGATTAAAGATAAGAAAAATCTAACCAGGGCTTGATCTGGGCTATATTTGTTTATCTTTGTTAATCAGTAGGCAGTGTTAATTTATGAATCTTTAGGTTTATTTAGCTTTAATTCTTGTTGATTAATCAGTGTTTGCATCAGTATTGAATGTTTAATTCTGGGCTTTTTTTTTCTTTTTGGTGTTTTTCCAGTAAAACATATTGTGGATATTGTAAGAGGGTGAAGCAACTGCTTTCCCAGCTTGGTGCAGCATACAAAGTGATTGAACTTGATGAGGAAAGTGAGTATTTTTGTAGACCAAATAATGAATTACAGACGATAAAACAGGATGGAAATTTGGCAATTTTATATCTTGTTTTGCAGCAATAATTGATGGAATTGATGAGTTTCTGTTTGTTGATTTGATTTTTGAAGGTGATGGTAGTGAAATGCAAGCAGCTCTAGCTGAATGGACTGCCCAAACTACTGTGCCAAATGTGTTTATTGCTGGCAAACACATTGGTGGTTGTGATGGTGAGTCCAATTTGTGCCTCTTCTTGTTTTTTTTTTCTTCACAGTTCTATTCAATTAGATACATAAATGAAAACATGTCTGGAGATAGTATGATTCATATAGCCGACCTCACATCTATCAATGGCGAAGGATGGCGAAGTATGATTCATATAGCCGACCTCAATAGTTGGCTAAGCATAATTTATATAGTCGAACGCACATAATTTATATAGTCGAACCCACATAGTGGGATAAGCTGTTGCTGTTGTTCTTCTTCTATTCAATTAGATTATCCAATGCAGCCAAATTGTCATGTCTTAAGCCTCAAGAAGTGAGTTTTACTTTTAAATAAAGAAAAGAAAAATAGATGCCAAAATTTATTCAGCAATTTTTGTTACTTTTGTGTATTTTTGGCACTGTTTTAATATTTTTGTTGCTTTGCAATTGCAGCTGTAACAGCAAAGCACCAGAAGGGTGAACTTGTTCCCCTGCTCAATGAGGCTGGTGCCATAACAAACAACTCTGCTCAGTTATAAAAGATTTTTGGTGGATGGAAGTGAACAAGTTTCTTGCTCTGATCTGATGTATAATAAAAAGTCTAGAATGTATGTAAACTCAAGTTAACTTGGCAGATTGTATTCTGTACCATTTCAATTCAATGCAATAATGTCTAAATATGGCTCTAATCAATTTGGTGGTATGGCCTTTTTTACAATTGGATTGATTTATGTTCTATATTTTCATTAGTTTATGAACTTAAATATGTAAAAATCTTACTAATTTTCTAAGCAACAACAGTGTAAAAGATCAGCATAGATCAAGATTACCCCAAGTTGCAACCATTATGAGTTAAATGGCTGGGCATTGTAAAGTACAGAATTGTTCAGGGATGGGAACAGAAGATGCATACTATTATCTAATGAATTCACGTGAGGGGTTGCTGATTCTGCATACATTTAAGAGGGGCAAATGGGCAGATTTAAGCCATACAGTATTAAAAGTTTTGCATTTATTACACATAATCAGTGCAACCTTCAAAATCTGGTGATCAAATCAAAGCAATTGACATAGGCACATGCATTCTGCGGTGCCTTTTTTGCCTATATGCTATTATCAGTTAAAAAATAAACCTATGCATCATCTGGTGCCATTTGCTCCCCCCTTTTACTTCTTCTTACATCTTCCTCTCTTTCCATGGTTCTCTTTATTCTTTCATCTTATCATCATTCTTTAAAAGGCTAAAATGAAGGCTGCTTGTACTCAGTTTGCTCTCTTTTTGGTTTGCCGGAAGCACGAGAACTGATCTTATAACTAAAGGTATGTCCTACTCCTACTCCCAGTAGGAACTTGCCAACGATTTTCAAGTGGAATGTTCTTTGAGAAAAGACAGAATTTTATGGTATGCTCTTTTGTCAATATGTTTCACTTTCACCCCCCCTTCTCCTGTCTAAAGAACTGCAATGTAAATCTGTCTTAGAGCTCTAGATTACAACGACAACTAAGCCTTTATTCCACTGTATGAAGTCGGCCAAATGAATCATATTTTAATCCATCGTGTTCTATCTACACACATGTTCTTCTCTTAGAGCCCAAGATTTTGCCGATAAAATGGTACACATCTCTGTTCTCCTGCCAACTAAGAATGTGACTTAAGAGTTAATCTATATGATTAATGCAAGCCATGGATTTAAAAAAACAAAATCTATCCGGTAAGTAACAGAACAGAATCATTTCACATAAAAGAAATTGGAGCACATACTTAAATTGTAACAGATACTCTGTGGTTGCTTCTCTAGTCATTACATACACTTAAAAACTAACACAACTTTATTTGATAGATACAACAACAACTCACAACAACATTATTTGATGGATCATTGGTGTAAAATGCCTTAAGCTTTCACTTCAAATCCAAGCTTTCAAATGATCCATTTACAGCAGATTTGCATCCTTCTGCTGCGAAAATGCAGCAGAAAAGAGCAAGATAGTAATCATGCTTTCAGGTCATGAACGCTTAACCACTTCTTGTGGTCAGTTGTGTCAACTCTGTTGTGAGCTTTAGTCACCGATACTGGGCATTAGGAGTAATACTTATGCAGATGTTAGAGTAGAATATGATGCTTCTTTCACCTTCTGTAAAAGGGGTAGAAACCATGGTCAGTTAATGTCAATTTGGAGCTAAAGAAAATACTAGAATCTGTTGTTTCATACATTGGAGATTTCTTTCCACAATTCAAGGGTCTCTAATGCTCTCCCTGATAATAATGTTTCCCGAGCCAATGTCACTCCTTCAGCTAGGTCTTTTACACGTCCACTAACCAAGATGGCAGCTGCCGTGTTTAGGATCTACCAATTTCATAACAAAAGGCAACTATAAAACCATAACAAGTGAAACTTGATAAAGTTTACGGCCAGGAAATATGGAATAGTACTCTCTCATAGGCACTGGATTTGAACACAGATAATTAATGTATTGAGACATGTAAAATTATTCCATAAAATAATAAATCATAGAAAGAGATGATAGAATTACTAACCAATGCATCAGCAATGGCCCCTTTCTCGCCTGATAATACACGTCGCAACACTTCTGCATTGTATTCTGGTCCTCCACCTCGCAAGTCATCCAAAGAGCACCGTGGAATCCCAAAGTCCCCTGTAGCATAATTGATTGTGTTATATGTTGCTAGTTTACTGAAATGCAATGCTTGAAAATTACAGAAAAGAATGTCATAAAAGAAGAATCTAGAACATATAAAATCCCCACCCCAACAATAACATATAGTGTGACCATAAGAACCAGGTTAAACTGAAGTCATGAGCTCCACAAGAGAATTTGAATCTTGCTCAAGAAAACTATAGGATTGAGATACAATGGCAAAATACTCACGAGGATCAAATGAAAAGTTTTCAATTTTATCTGGAGTAACATCAAGAACTAGCCCTGGCCCTGTTAACAATGAGTGAGGAAGCATATGTAGTATTAGTTAGATGTTCTTAACAAAAACTAAGAAGATTGTAGTCCTTAGGAACAGATATTATCAAGAGAGAGTTGCAGTTTTACCGAGGGGACTCATCTCATCCAGTCCTTTAGAGTGAACAACCAATGATCTTCTCATGCCCAGTCCTTGAAGTGCTTTTGCCATTGTATGTACCTATCCAGGAACAAAAGCATTTCTGTCTTTCGTTAAAGAGCTGTAAAATACTCATAACACCAGCAGGTAATGAAAAATCAACAAAATATATGGAGCAGCTAAAAATTTTTAACTACAATGACTCAGAACAGAAACACTTACAAGCTCTTCTTTGTATACACCAACAACAGCAAAAGGTACTCTTGCTGGATTTAGCATAGGGCCTAATATGTTAAACACAGTCTTTACTCCTAGCTTCTTTCTGACCGGCCTAACAATCTTCATGGCAGGATGGTAGACTGGAGACATCATGAAACCAATTCCCACTTCTGTCACACACCTTTTTATCCCCTGAGCCAATAATTTAGGCAGAGTTAATCCCATGTATTAGACAAATAAAAAAAAATTCTCATGCAGTATCGTTACAGTTTCAACAACAAAAGCCAAGTGATAATTAGAGAAACAAATAAATAATTTACAATATGCATCAGAATTAGGTAGTCACCTAATTTGAACATCTCCACTGACACCCCATCTAATTGTTTGTGTAACTCAAGTGAAAATATCTTTACAACAACAACTAAGCCCTTATCCCACATAGTCGGCTATATGGATCATATTTCGCCATTGTATTCTATCTATGAACATGTTTTCATTTATATTTAAATATATCATAAGATAGAAAAATAAGCGGGAACATACAACACATTTTGGGCAATTCTGGTCAAATGACATGCATAATCTAGAAATCACACATTTAAAAGTAGATAGATTTACAGACCAAATATTATGAAAGAGAAAACATTTTTTTTGTCCTGAAGAAGTGAGATTATTGGGAGTTTGAGGGACAAAGTTAAAGCTACAGATGATAATTGGCTATTGCCAAGATCATGTTAAGTTGAGGCTGCAGCTCTCCAGGATTATAAGAAAATAAAGTTTCAATCCTGTTTCAAATTAGCAAATATAGTACGCCAAAGTCCAGCAGTTACTCCAATGGAACACGTGACTCATATGCCAGATTCCAATAAGTTAAATTCTCTGTTAAGGTAATGCACAGATTCAATTCAACTTCATAAGATAAAGAAAAAAATAATACAATTACTCTTTATTATTTACCTCAGGGTCCAAGTCAATTGCAATTCCTAATTCTTCTAGAACATCAGCACTTCCACATGCAGAAGAGCTTGACCTATTTCCTTGCTGCAATACAAATTTCAATAATCAGTCTCACTTTACTCAACAATTTTTCACAAGCAGAAGAGCTTGACCTATTTCCTTGTTGCAATAAATTTCAATGATCAGTCTCACTTTACTCAACAAATCAGAATCACCATATAGCTAGAGAAAAGAATAAAAGATCACATTCAATGATTCTCACCTTTGCAACTTTTACACCACAAGCTGCAGCAAGAATAGACGCACCAGTTGAGATGTTCACCGTGTTTGCACCGTCACCCCCAGTACCAACTATGTCAACTGCATCATCTAATCCTTCCACTTTCTTACAGTGCTTTAACATTGCCCTTGCCAATCCTACCACCTGCTCATTAATAAAACTGATAAACATCCCAAAAAAATAAAATAAAAATTTAAGACCAGAACAAAGTGAAACCTTATCTTGGATCCTTGAACAAACAAAGAGAGTATGGAGAACTTATCAACTTAAAGAGAACTAGTAACAAACAAAAGGTTATTGCAAAAAAAAAACTGTTACTGATGATTTAGCTCAATGAGATAATTCACTTCATAATTACAAATAAAGTTTTGTATCCTCACAGATGGCAGTATTTGAGAACCGTATGACAGTCATTTCTTCCAAAACCCAAGGATAAAAATATCTCAAAACAAAACCAAGTTTCATTCTCCTTTCGAGCTTAGATACCGTAAAAACAAGTGGTAGAAACTAGAATCTAAGACTAGAATTCTTGGTTTAAATAGTTTGCAGAGGCGTTCCATGCCATCATCCATACCACTCTTCAAATGAAACCTTCTGGTTCTTAACATAGAGATTACATTCCTGAAGAACAATCCGAACAGAACTAAGTAATGTTCATATTCCAGCTTAGGTTTTGTCCCAAAACTAGAGGTCACTTAATAGCATATTTTTATATGCATCAGCTGATGACTTCCAGAAACACAGCACCACAACTAGAAATGTTCATATTCCAGCTTAGGATTTGTCCCAAATGCAGAGGTAACTTGATAGAATATTTTTATATACACCAGCTGATGACTTTCAGAAACACAGCACCACAACTAGACATGATCAGAGAGGTTTTCACTCTATAAAGAACTGCAGTTCAAATTTGCCAAAAATCAAATCTTTTAAATTACATCAATTCTCATGATAATATATGAGAGTAGTATTAAACTGAATCTACAAAGCCAAAGCGAGACTGACACGCAGATATTTACAATTAGACTAAAACAGAAAACTAACAACAACATCATGATTGAACATATCATATAGTGACTTCATTTCATGATATCATGCTGCCAACACAAATTTATGTGACTTCAATACAAGCCACAATATGTAGGCAACCAAATAATAATGCAAACCTTTACATATTTGCATTTACTATATAAACAATGTGAGTTGAGAATCAAAATTTGGAACTATATTGAGACTAGAGTAATGTTGCAAATTATTTATAATCTATAATAAGGCACTAACAAAATACAATTGCAGAAGTAATTTAATCATATTTTTGCCCATTAAGCATTTCTCTTTTCGAACTCATAACAGCCATCAATGATTATTTCTTCTAAATTAACCTTGTTGAAGTACCTATACATAAAAATCACCAGCATAAAAATTAACAAGAGTTTCACCTGACCTTCAATAGTTTTCACTATTCCATCTTCTACCTCTCTCAACTCAGCTTTTAGCTTTCCTAACTTTAATTAGAGTGACAACAGATTCCTCATGCATCAACACTTGCCAAAATGCAAATGTAATTGAAGCATGTCTTGCATAACAAAAAACTACCAAAATTCAATACTTATCAAGAAGGATAATTATGCATGATAGCCAGCTAATGATGCAACCACTAGCGATTCTAATTCACTCAAACTACAAGTCTACATACATTATCCCTGGCTAATTAAAATAAATAACAATATAAGCACTCACTTCTTCATAACTTTCTCCTTTGGCTCTCAACAAAACAAGAAATGCACTGATCAAAGCCTCATCAGCACCATCCAATAAGAAGTCCAAAGATTCCTCAGCTTCAGATACCGTTAAGTCCTTCCCACTTATCAAAGTCTCAATCAACTACATTAACAAATCCAAACAAAACCCACAAAACAAAATGAAAAACCCAACTCATAATGATAATCAGATACCATAAAAGGGTGCTAAAATAGGTACAATCAAGCACCCCAAAAAAAAAATTACAGTCATTTTACCTGACTGAATGAAGAACCTGATGAATGCTTATTGGAATTGGGTAAAGCAGACAGAAAAATCTTGGGCCTTCTTTGATTTGTTTTCCCAAATGGGTTTTGGAAAAAGATCAATTCTTTACACTGAGATTTTGTTGAATGATTCTGGGTAGCTGCTGATGTTGCAGAATGTGAAGCACAAGACACGTTGCAGTGATGGAAAAGGGCCATTATTGGCCAAACAGCAAAGTTGTAAAAAAGTGGTGGTGATGGCCCTAATGATTATGGAGATTTCAATTTTGGTGCAGTGATTGTGGAAGAAAAGATTTAATCATTTAATAGTGAGAAACAAAAGGAAGGAAACAAATATCCAACTTGAGCACAGAGCAGAGGCCTAACTCCAAAGTATATTAAACTGCAAAATAAAGATTTTGTTTTTAAGCCCTTTTAGTGCCATATCTTACATTTTTGGACTTGAAAGTTTTTTATCATTTTACTAGATGTGTCTTTTGAGTTTGGATTTTGATACATTTGACCAATCGTTTTGTTCTCATTCGGAAAATCAGAATAGGAAGATGGAATTCTCTTTATAATATTTTCTATGTCCAAAATTTAAATATTCACTTGTATATTGGTCAATGTCTAATAATTGTAAATTTGAATTTAGTGATATTCACGTGTTTTTAGTTCTTGATTTTAGTGAAACGACATTATTTTAAATATATTACACAAAATAAGATAGGATAATATTGGACAAATGATATGATTTCTGGAATAGGAATGAGAAGATTGGATCTCATGTCTAAAATTATGTCGTCTTATTCTGTGCAATGTTCAAAATAACGTTGGTTCATTAAAATTAGGACGTAGAAAAATAAATATAACTAAAATCAAATTTACAATTACTATACTCTAACTCGGATACGAGTGAACATTAGTACATGGTTTTAGTTATGATTTTAGTAAAATGATATTATTTTTAATATTTGATATGATAGAATAGGATACGTTTGGACAGAAAATTCCATATCGGAATGAGAGTGATAAACCCCAATTTTACTATAGGTTTATGTTTTTTATCCCATCAAATTTAGCCCTGAAATAGAATGAGTTTTTCTTCCATCATAGATAATAGTTTTGTTTGTTTTTGTAATGTATTTCAAGATTTTTATTTTTAAAAATATTTAAAATAAAAAATTAATGTTCTTAATATGTAATAACATTACCAAAAACCTGATAATTGGTTTCAAATAAAAATTTTCATTTTTGAAATATTTAAAATAAAAAACCAACAATTTTAAAGGTTGTGTGGTTTATATTTAACTCGTTAGTTAATTATCTAGGTAATAAAGTTTGATAATAGTCAAATTAATGGGCAATGATCTATAGGTAATTTGAAATCTTTCAAAGTGATTGAATAAAATTGATAGTGTTTTATCAAACAATAGTTATGATTTTGAAGTTAATGGAACATAAAGTAAAGGGTAAACTATAGTAAATTCCTTTATATTATTGTTTCGTTCTATAATCACCCCTTATAGTTTTAATTGAAATATTTAACCCCCTTAATTTTCTATTTTTAGAATAATTAGTCTAATATATTAATTGTACTTAAATAATTAAATGAAAGTGAACACATGGGTTTATTATAAGATAATAAAATGACAAGATTAACTTCAAAACAAATAATTATTTAATAAAATAATCAAAAATTTAAAATTCTAACAAAAGAATAATAATGAACCCTTTTAAGATTTTCTAAGAAAGAAATCATGACAAATATTTTAGGATATATCTTGAAAAATCTCTTTCATTGCTGGTTAGTTTCATATCAATTTATTATATTTTATATTGTTTAATTGGGTATTTTAAATATTAAACAATTCTGATAAAAATACAATTAGTGTGGTAGGTATTGAACAATTATCATATGGTTTAAATTATATTTATATTGACTCTATTTTTTTCAATAAATTAAGTGGTTATAATATGTATTAAAGAGTTTTAGTCGAATTAAAATTATCTTTTCATTGACTATATTTAACATTGTTATTGATTTTCTTTAACTTGAAAAGTTAAGGGAGTTATTTGCTGTAATTAAAACTATAAAAGATAAAGTTGGAACAAAGCAATAGTATAAAAGGGGTTTACCCTAAAGTAAAATAATGATTTTCTTTTATCAAATTGTTTCTGAGTTTAATATCTCATGTTTTATTTTGCTCATCCGATTAGAATGGAGCTTTTGTTGAATTCAATTTTTATTTATTTTTTGAAAAGTATGGTTGTACCTTATTAAATCTTGATAAAAGAAATCATTAGATAAAACCTCGAAACGTACCGAAAAATATTTTAAAAAAAAAATCCAAAGTTAACAACTTTGACTAAGAAAAGTGAAATTCAAGTAACATAAAAATGGAAAACAATGGGTTCAACCAAAATTAGCTTAGAAATGAATGACTAAAACCTAATTATGTATGTGTTCCACGTGTTTCAAAAATTTGTTGTACAATGTGAAACACGTGATGACCTGAACGTTTTTCCTTTTTTTGTTTTTTCTTTTTCAGCAACGAAGTGGGTATGTTTTTTTAATTTTATTCTGAAGGGACGCTGGAAGCCTGGAACTACAACCCAAAAAAAAAAAAAATATTGCATAAGCAGTGCACATCGAGAATCTCCTCATTAATTTATGCTCAAAGATAATTTATTTAGAGGCATTATTGTGAGATCGTTTCAAACATAAGAGTTACGTATGAATTTTACTTCAGCGTATAAAGTATTAAACTTAGCGTATTAAAATATAACGTATAAAGTATAATTCATGTATCATGAGATTTTGCGTTCTATTTATGTTTAAGTGACTAATTTAGTCGAATTTAAGTCAAGTACAATTTTAATTGAGTTATTCAATTTCATTTTGGTTTAAGTGACTAATTTAGTCGAATTTAAGTCAAGTACAATTTTAATTGAGTTATTCAATTTCATTTTGGTCACGTACACCCTAAATTGAGTAATTATGTCACTTTTCTATTGAGATGTACTTATCTAAAAAGATTAGTAACGGGTTGATGAATATACATAATTTACCATTATAATCTATAAAACATTTTTTTTTTGGACCGTGAATCTTACATCAATCAATTTTATAATTCTCGATTACAATCGAAAATGGCATGCATTGTTTTGAATATCCATCACACAGTTTAAAATCACAAAAAAAAAAAACACAAAATCAAGACAAGTTAGGACTCCCATAGTGAGGAAACATATATATCAACTCAATTCTATCTGTAAAAACATCTACACTATTAATTGCATCTTATATGAACTACATACTATGGCATAAAAACATCATTCATAATATCAAATACTTTATTCTACACATTACATTGTCCTCTATAATGTAATTCTAGGAATTTGAATTTAAATTAGGTCTATGAGTCTCGAGTCATTCATGTACAATCTATTCATTTCATTTTAACCCGAACCAATGAGATCATGTACATACACAATTATATGCACATTGGAAGTTAACCTAATTATTGGAAAGTGAAACCAAACTCAAAACATCAACTTATTTAGAAATTTACCAAATCATATATATATATATATATATATATATATATATATTTATGTTTTGTAATAGTGGCAATGCTAATGATACAAGTTTTTAAATCATGGACAAACACTTTTGTTTTTTAGACATAAACACATATGTTTGGTTATTTTACTAATGATGTTATTTCAAGGCTAATTGAAGTGAAAAGTAATTCTTGCCCATAACATCTTGCACCATCAAAGCATTATTATCATTACAACCATTTGCAATGCAAAGTTTAATTTGTAAAAATATTAATTTAATAGGCCATATCTTTTGTCAATTTTGCACATTGGTTTAAACTATTGGAATGGAAATCAAACTTGAGTAAGTAAATTGATGTAGATAGTGATAAATAGTTATCTTTCTTTGTATAGTGATCAGAAAACTTTTCTTTAATGTGCCTAGTTTTCAACCAAAAATAAAATAAAAAATAAAAAAAAATTAAGAATTTCAACGGAGTGAATTTATAACTTCTCAAAAATTAAAGGCTACACATAAATTGTGCCATATTGCCAAATTGTCACAAAATAGTAAATTAAAGTACAAAATATTCAAACAACTAATATTTCAAGATTGCAAAATGGTATTAGTTATCTATATATTTCTACCACCTAAAGTAACCTTTATTTTCTTCATTTCCATTATGCAAAACTCAAAAGGAAAAAAAAAGTACTATAGCCATGAAATTAACACCCCAAACATGCATACAACTCTCTCCCTGTTCTCTTGATCAATGGTCACAAGCACCACATCCAACTCTCTCCCTATCCTTTGTACAAAATGCTCTTTCTCTTTCTTGGGATGCTTGACAATATATAGTTGTAAGCACAACATATGACATTACCATATGGACTTCCACTGGTTGTATGCAATAATATGATTGTCTCACTAGGAATATTTTGGTATCTCTACTGTTGAAGTGGCAAGAGATTTCTCCAAATGGTTACAAAGAGCAAGAATATTCCTACAAAATTATTTTTTTACTCAAGTTAGTCAAGTTGAATAACAAATGTATCTTAGCATAATTGGAGAAACAAAAGTATAAATTAACATCTCAATTCCCTTATCCACTTAGTCTAAAATGTTGATTATCGTGTTTTTTGCTAATTTCTCGTCTTTTTCTTATAAGTCGATTCAATTTATAAATTTTTCTATAACATCTTTGAGAATCATGATAGAAAGTACGAGTTCGTTTTATTTGATATTATAATTTCATTCATTCATCTATCAATCAAAACGCTCGATTAATCGAGTATAATATGAGTGATTAGTGAAAAACATGAAATATGCTGGTGTAACATGTTACGGATACTTGTTGTGCACTTCTCTCATCTCTTAGAATTTGCTATCATCCCAAGGACTTTGGAGTTTGGATGACTGTGCCCTGATCATGAAATTCATTGTTGTACAGCATTGTAAAGTTACTTCATGGGAAAATTGGTGATCTTCTGTAAAACCTTTAGGACAAAACTTTATTTGGGCATATACTCTATGTTCTTTGGATCAACTCCTACAGACAAGGGATCGATGTAAAATGTACATCATCCGCTTTAAACCATGTGGTATGTTGCTCCTATAGACTCAAACTTCAAATCATAAACGAACTTAGAAAGCCATAAAAAGTAATAATAAGTAAATAGAATATGGTTATAAACACTTGACAGACTCAAAAATATCAATTTGAAAACAATTAATGCGTTCCATCACAATTTTGGTTGCAAAACTGCAAATCTACTATTGATGAATTAGAAGATTAAAAGCTCTAAAATATTTGGTACATGAACAAGATGGGAAAATGAGCATATTATGCAATTGGTAAACACAAAAATTTGACTAATTTAGCAATAATAGAACTTGGAAAATGGTATGGAGCAATTTGATTGTACCTGTTAATACATTCATTGAAGACCATCTTATTCTGTTGGATGTAGAATGGACTGCATGGCACAAAATTCACTTGTCAAGAATAGGTAATTTGAACTAATTAATTAAGCATTATCATAACAACAATTCCTCTGTCTTACTAACTGAGATCGATTATATAGATATAAGTATCATATTTCGCCATCATATTCTATATCTATCAGTTCATCACAAGCGCTTTAACAAAAATTATCAAAATATATTGACTATAGAACAAAGTGAGTTTAAGTAATCAATCATCTTTTTAAGACAAATCCTAACTTATTTTTTCATTCCCAAAACCTCTCCAATGAATCATAAAAATTCTCTTTAAATTAAGTATTGAAGTATAAAATATTTTTATTTTTTTAATACTACAATTGAAGTATTAATTCAACTTGAAAAATTCAACTATGTAAGTTGGCTTATTCTTTTATGCCATCAATAGTAGATGGCATTTGTATTTGTTTTCAGTTATGCACTGATGGTAGTAAGTTTCCCACTCCCATTTATATAAAGAAAAAAGAACATATACCCTTTGACTCTCAACAAAAAATAGAAGTAAAAAAAAAATCAAGAGAAGAATCAGAAGAAAAATTTGATTGTGATTTAAGTGTAGAAAATGTAACCTGAATCACAATTAGATGTGGAATTCCAGGTTCCACACATGCACAAATCACTATTAGCATCAGTATTGAATCCACAAATTCCACCAGTTGCCTCACAAGCTTTACAAAAGACTTCATTTCCTTGTATTGAATACTTCAATCTTATACCATAAGACCATCCATCAGGCCCTGAAACTCTTAATGGTGCAAGACTATACGCACTGCTATACCCCTGGCAACCAAGTTTTGTAAGATTTACAGACTTAATAACCTCAAATGACACTGCACAACACTCAGGAGGGCCTGATCCATACACCGATCCCATTCGATTTGGCTCGATTACACTCCAAGCGGGACATCCATAATACTCCTCACATCCCATCCCTGAAACATTTCCACATGGCAAATGCTTCCCTGGAAAACCTTGAAACAATGGTGATTCAGGAGAGCATTCTATTAACATGAAAACATTGTCTGTTGTTGGATTCATGAAAGGGGCACGCCATTGTTCGATTACAAAGCCGTTGCCTCGGCCTCCTAGCACGATGGATTCACACGTTGACATGTGAGGATCGTGTAATGTGAGGGATTGATAAGCGTAATCAATGTCTAAAACTCGGTATGAACCAGAACTAATGTGGAACATTAGGACATCATTTATGCAAAATAAGAGGTCCCGAAAGCCTGGATGACCACAACCTGATTGGACTGCAAAAGGGTAGTCGATTGTTAGGTTCCCACAATAGGATCTACAAGTTTGAGCATGATCATTGCTATAAACTAGTGGGATTATTAAGGCCTGAAAAAAGAGTATCAGGATGAACAAGCAGAGAAATGGATCAGCCATGTTTGAGAATGACAAAGTTGGGAAAAAAATTGAGTGATAATTCTTGAACGAGAAAAGGAAGATTGTATAGGAGAAGATACAAGATTTTTTAATGCTTAGTGAAAGGTGAAAGATATTAGGGACTAGGGAGTGAACTGATTCTTTGCTTGAGATGAGGAATAATGAAATGTGTAATGTTCTTTGGATTGCATGATTTGAGGAACTTAGAGAGGTTTACTCCAAAAGGTGTAAATTTCGGACACCCAAATCGGGTCACGCTAGCCCGGGATGTGCCATAACTGGCATCCTGCAAGGATATCCAACGGGACCTGAGCTCCAGGTGCGCCCCCAGGAATATTTCACCCAGGCAACGCACCCACACGGAATCGAACCCGCATGAAAGTCAATTTCTCCACAACTTATCTCCTTGCCACTTACCAGCTAGGCTATGCTCTCTCTTAGAGAGCTTTACTCATATTCACATGTTGTGGTTGAAGAATCTTTTTTATTAGTGTATAGATTTTCCTTTGCTTTTTTAGGAGAGCATTGTGATTTCTTTAAGAGATTTGGCTGATGACTTTTTAGCTTTGTGTGAATGCTTTAGTTTGCTTTTTGGGGATTAAAATGTTGGAAGGATATGATGTTGCTAGTTGCTTTATGGTAAAAGAATGATAACATATATATACACTAGATTATTAGTGCTTCAGTCTACAAGTGGTCCAAGATCACTCAACATTTTAGTAATGATGAAAAATCATCTTAAAAGAAATAGAATTAGAGTTACAATGGGATGCATATGTGAAGAGAAAATCAGGGTTAGGAAATGATTGCTTAAAGAGACAAAATAAAAGCAAAAGTTACACATAAATTGCTTTGCTTCATCACTTGTAGAAAAGAAAGTGATTTTTGTTTTAGACAAAGAATTTTCAAGTGTTTGTTTAGGAAGGCATCTTTCACTTTGTCTAATTTAAATTTTGTTATGTATTCCCCCTCCCTTAATCTCGATTCTCCTTTTTTCCATATTTAATGGAATCCATCTCATCTATAAAAGTTTCAATCAACTTAAGTACAAAAGAGGTTCTAGACAATATAGTCCAAATTGGGTCAAAATTTATAACACAACAAGAATTGATTGTAGTAAAATAAGTTTGTAAAAAAAAAAGGAAAAAAAATCTAACTTGTATCATGTAGTTAGCCTCAAGAATGTGGACATATATGAATTTATTTTTAAGAATCATGCTATTAGAGAAATTTTTTGTTTTATTTTAATTGCTCTAAATTCCATGTAACTAGGGGTAAATTACACTTTACCCTTTTAAATTTATTTAATCAGCAGTTTGTACCCAAAGATTAACAGTCAAAAGACAATGGTTAACCTTTCTATCCAAGAACATACCAAAAAGTCTTTCATGACCTTCAATTTGAGGAGCAGTAATTTTTAATTCTTGTTATTTTTTTCTTTAATTTCAATTCTATCATGCCATCACTTTCTCCCTTCAATTATTATAAGCATTGTTAGAGTAATTTTGAAAATTTTAACTCATGCATGATTTCTATTGTGTTTTCAACATTTACAATCTTTTTTTTTTAATTAGTGCTCCAACATGATGTATGCAGACAATTTAATTACTTAGACTAAATAAACTTAATTGAGAAACAACGTAGTGGATCCTCGAGACTAGATTTTCTGTACAATATTTATCATGTCTTATTATGTCTAGCGTTCAAAACGATGTAGTTTAATTAAAACTAAGAACTAAATGCATAAATATTACTAAAATTAATTTATAATTATTAGACACTAAACAAGAGATTAGTGAACACTATGACGTAGTTTTAATTAGGATAAAATAAGATAGACAAAATATTGCACAGAAGATCCCATGTCATAGATCCTTTATTTCAATGGCTATATCACTATCTATTTCATGTTTTACGATCGCAACATGTATCCTTTTATTAAAAAGGAAAATTAATTACAAATGTGGTATTCTTTTATTTAGAAAGTCTAAAAAACGCAATGGAATAGAAAATTCATTGGGGAGAGTAGTCTAATAAAAATTCTATCTAAATCCTTAAAATAAACATAGTTGTGATTGAAATTTCAATTATCAAATACAATCAAGCATCATAAACTTTTTTTAAGCATATATTTGTTAACTAAAAACTAGTTAAAACTTAACATTATTTGATTAAATAGCAACTATCTAAATATAACCTTAAAAGTAAATTTTATTGCTTGACGTTATTATTTAATGATAACTAACAAAATATATTGATTTATCTCAACTTTAAAAGTTAATGGAATTAAATATTATAATTGAAACTATAGGGGTCAATGTAAGATAGAGGAATAGTTAATGGGGTTTTACTATATTTTATTTTTACCCTACAAAATTTTTGCTCTCACAATTAGACCCCAAAAGCCCTACTAAACTAAACCCCTCAAGGAAGTGAGAAGACTCCGATGGTTAATCATGGAAGTTCCCGAAAGATCAATGGAAACCACCGTCAAAGTAATCATTTTTCTTTGCATTTTTTCGTTTTAAATGTCTTTATTTAGTATAATTGTATGCTGCCAATTCTGGGTTCAGTTTATATAGTCATTTGGATTTCAGAACAAAATTGTTTGCAGCTTAAAAATGGCTGTAACTTGCTTGGAATGTATACGAGAAAGTGATTTTTTTCATCCTGATTTGTTGGGTTTCGTTTTTTTTCTTTTTTGGGTGGCTCAAATTTGCTTATTGAGGCTGTTAGTTTTATTTGTTGTTTAGTTTTGTTTGTTTTAGTCTTTAGTTGGCAAAGTATGATTGATATAGATGTCTTTTATAGCATAATATTCATCGTTGGTTGGAAGGTTTGGCAAGATATTCAGCCTGATTTTGTTAGGAAGCTTGTGCTGGGTGATATTCTAGCTATTTGTTGATAAAATTTGTGTCTCTTTGATCATCAACAAAAAAGCATGACATATATCAACTTGGAAAAAAGTTCTGTTCTTTGTTGGACTTGGGATTGAATTGGATTTGAGATTGTATTCTATGGATGTTTTAAGCAATTTGGAGATACATTTCTGCTTTTTGTTACAATACGATTCCAATTCCAATTCTCATAAATAACCAAAAACAGCTTTGCTGAAAAGTTTTTGACTTGCTGAATGGATGGATGCCTGTAATTCTTTTTTTTTCAGCTCTTTATATTACTGTACTGTCTATCCTCCTAGTTTTAGGAGATCCCAGATGGCTTTTTCATAATGAAGATAAGTAATAACATGAATTTGCTGAAGTTCTAGTAGTACGGATATGCAAACTCTTGTCAAATATGTGAATGTGTAGTGTCTAATGAAAAATCTGCTGGTTGGATTTGATGAGGGAAATATGTAGCTTGTGCATTAGGAGACTAACCTTTTCTTTCCTCTTGAAAGGAAACTCCAAAGATGGCTGGGATGGCCAATTGGGGAACAGCAACTGTTATTGGAATATTTGCTGGAATGTTGTATGGAGGTAGCAAGGAGGCATCTGCTTCTGTCGTGAGTATGCTTCTTGAGAAATGTTTTCTGTTGAGTCAATAATGCATGAGAATATATTGGGTTCCCAAATTTGTGGGAAGTACTTTACTTCTGTGGCTTGATATTTCACTCAGTTTTGCATGGAGAAGAGGCACCTCCTTAGTTGTTTACATGGATTCTAGAATATTTTACGAGTGAAAGGCATCTGACCTCTGACATTATTGTGGGTTTTCAACTCGTTGTTGGAGTACATATATGTCTCTTTCTCTGTTCATTGCTGTAGAATATGTTCTGCTTGGTAGACGCTGAGAAGAGAAAAATTATTTTGGTTTTGAGTTTCATATTTTGATGTAGAGCACTTTGAGATACGTGAATTGAAAATCTTGATTTATTATCAGATCCAGTTGAAGCTCAGTTCATTGACAAGATAGTAGAATTCAACGATCTCATCAAAACTCATATACCAGATTTTTCAGCTATTGTTAAACTGGAACATAATGTGGTTTTTCTGTTTCTCCTGTTGCTCTTCATCGATTAACTAATTTCATGATTAGCAATCTTGGGTATCCTTTGAAATCTGATGGAATGCATACTTATGATAAACCATACCCATGTTTCTAGCTGCATATCTAAACTGATACTGTGTCATCCTTTGATATACTTCTGGTAATCTTTTGCAAAAGATTACTCTTAAAAGATTTATGTATGATGCATTTACTTGGGATTTTTCCATATTCTCTGTCATGATTTATTAGATATGTGTTTACTGTCAACTAGTAGCCCTTACCATCTTGTTTACCCAGAGTAAGGATGCTGAAGTGATGCTGAAGCTTGGCAGCACACCTGATAAACGAGAACAGTATCGACTGATGCGAGATGCTATGGAGAAAAGATTCATCCGAGTTACTCGTGGCTCTATAGTTGGTGGAGTTCGCCTTGGGATGTTTACTGCTGGCTTTTGTGGCTTGCAGAATCTACTTGCTGAAAAACGAGGGGTGCATGATGTTTACAATGTTGTTGGAGCTGGTTCTGCTACTGCTGCAATATTTGGTCTAATTAGTAAGAATCCAATTATCTGTGAATGTACTTCTTTTTCTTCATATTTTGTACTGTCAACTGGAGCAGTTGGAGGGGAAAAAAGGAGGGGGTGGGGCGTTGTTTTGGAGTTTGGTGATGGGTGTTTCCATGTATATGATAAGCACAGTGCAAGTTCTGTTTTTATCTAGTTAACTTTCTGCAATGATATTTATTGTCGTCATGTTTTTGTGCTTTCCTTTGTGTATGTAGTGCCAGGATCTCTCCATTGGCGCTTAAGGAATGTGATGCTAGGATCAGTTTTGGGTGCAGCAGTTTGTTTCCCTCTCGGTAATGCATATAAACTTGATTACTGTAGTGTCTATTTACTTTCTAATTGATCAAGGGTGACATCAATCTTTTATTCTTCCTCCTTGATTTGGTGGCTTCTGATAAGGTGCTTTGAGAAAGTTACTAGTATTATATTTGTTGCTGGTTTCCGATTAACGAAAAAGTTCCTCCATCTACTGTTTTTTTTTTGAGAAAATAGTTATGTATTTCTTTCTTAAGTTTTTCCTGGTCATTTACTTGTGATATTTATAGTCAAGTACAAACAAGGGATCAGAATCAAATTGGTAAGTTTTGCATCCTGTCCAGGGAACAAAAATGAAGTCAAAGGATGTAAACAATATTTAGATTTGAGTTTTCCATCCTGGATTTTTGTCTCCAAGGTTTTGGTAGTGATGAAAATGCTTGGATTGTTATTGGTTCCTAGGAATATTATGATAAACACCAGAGATGTTTGGATAATAGCTTGATGCATATTAGATATTTATCTGGTGAATGACGCTCTAAAAGGTTGTTGCACTCAAGGCATTAATTGAAAAAAAAAAAGAGGAAGCTGATTTAAGCTGTTTGGCATTCCCGAACTCCTTTATCTTATACCCTGCTTTTCCCTTTTTGCTCTCTTGTTTAAGAACTGGTATTATTGGTTCAACTTTCTTGCTACTGTTTCCAATTAATCATAATCCAGTGGAAAGAGGTTGCAATGTCTGCTAGAAACAATCACATCTAAGACTTCTACTTAACTACAGGTTGGCTTCATTTAAAGCTCGTAGAAAAAGCAAATGAAGAGAAACTTGCGGCTGCTTCTGGTATTGGTGACACTGTGGGAGCCAAGAGCGGTGTTGGTGCTGCTATTGAGAGACTTGAAGGACAGTTAAGTAAATAAAACACTGATTTCTTACAGTCTCGAGTCAAGAACCTTGTGGGCGAAGAGCATGGTCTTAACTATTGGCAACAGAATCCAGAAAGGTTCCGCCAAATAAACGCCAAGGCTGCCAGAGATGGAGAGGGGTCAGGACAGTCTGAGTCTAAGCATTGTAATTCTCTTTCTTTTCGGCTTTTCTGCTAATTACGGGCACAATAGACTCCTACCTAGGACCTCTTTGCTCTTCCGTCGAAGAAGATGTTCCTCTTTTTTTTTTTTTTTGTTGGGATATAGTAGCTTCGTTTCATACATTTCTTGAGATTGGGCGTGTGTATTTTGCCGATTAACAGGGGCTAACATATAGGGTCAACAATGTAGATTAGACTGGATAGTGTTCAATCTCCATTTTGTCACTGTTTCATATGTATGATGATGTCTTGCACTATTTATTTGGTTTCTACTTGTGCGGAGAAAATTATCCCATTTTTATGACCCAGAATGAAAAATGAGAAGAAGAAAACAGGGTGATGAAGTTGGAGTTGAACTGTTGAAGACATTGAGAGAACTCATTTAGAATTTGAATGTAATGAACACCCTTAAAAGAGCAAGAATTTTCTTCTCCAATCTAAAGTTGGAAGTCGAAACTTTACAAGCTGCAATCTAACCAATTTGTTACAAATTTGGGCAACAAAGTATTCGATTTGGTGAACAAAAAAGCTCACCAACTTAACCAAAATTCAGTACATTTTTTCACTGTCTAAGGATCTCTGACTAGATCTAAGCTCCATAGGCTTGATTGGCTTTGTGTGATTAGATAAATGTCTTCTTATATTGCAGTATCCAAAATAATGGAAATAGGGGACAAAGATGGTTAGTTGTTGTCCAAGTTGCCAAGCCTTTTGTTGTGATTACTAAATATTAAGGCTTTTTTTTTTTCCTTGGCAATTGTTAGAAACATTTATAAACATCCATGTAATAGGTGTGTAAAATTAAGTGTCGTGTTGGCATTCAAATAACTCCGTCTTTTTATAAGCAGTCTGTCTGTTTATAAGTAATCAGTCATAAACTCGAGAAAATGAGGAAAGTTGCAACAAGCTGATAGACAGCGTAAAAATTTTGTCGAAGCTTATAATATGGATCACGTCATAAACTCTAGAAAATAAGGAAAGTTGCAATAGGCTGATAGGCAGTATAAAATTTTGCCAAATCTTATAATATGGATCACGTTAGAAGTCAGTCTAGGATGCTCATTAGAGGCATTGCAAATTATTGAATCTGAAGGATCAATTGGCAGGGCCATATTGCATGAGCTATGAATGCATTCAGACTCAACTACCTAGAAAGTTTTTCATTCATTCCAACTTGAAACTCTTTTATATCTCAGCTATATTTCTTGCAGGAGATCAGGAGTGCAACTTTGTTCCCCTGCTGCAAAGTTCAGCTAAGAGAGACTCAATTGATCCTTTCTTTTATGCTTTTCCAAAATGGAAGCATCAGATTCAATAATTTGCAATGCCTCCAATGAGTCTCTCTTAGCTGAACTTTGCAGCAGGGGAACAAAGTTGCACTCCTGATCTCCTGCAAGAAATATAGCTGAGATATAAAAGAGTTTCAAGTTGGAATGAATGAAAAACTTTCTAGGTAGTTTCTGAATGCATTCATAGCTCATGCAATATGGCCCTGCCAATTTTCCTAACAGAAATGATAAGCATTCTATTGGAGCAGACCTTGCAGTTCTTCTGACTGCATACATGCTATTACAAAAATGTTCAATGGTATATACGTATACGAAATTAAAGGAAAGAAGTGCGAAAAATGCCACAAGTTTTGTATTATTTTCTCATTTCTTTGTGTTTTTATCACTTCTTTCTAGTTTTTCCGTTGAAACGAATCCGAGTTTCTCTCTTCATGCATGAGTTGCTGTTTACCTACCAAATATAACACCAGCAAACTCTCTTTTTAAATATAAAATATATTCAAGGAAAAGAAAAAGGACTGTCAGATAAGAGGAGACAAGTGATCTCATTGCTTCCTTTAGTTTTTCTCCAACTATGAAGTCCAGAAGTGAAAAGAATTTGTCCTTTTCTGCATTTTGCTGAGATGGAAATCTTGGGATGATGATGGTATTTGGGATGATGCATCAGTTAAACATCACTATCAACTGAAGGTTTTATAGAATCTGTTGGTTATTTGCTTTATAGTTCATGTTTGTTTCTTGGTACTTTATTCTCTTATCTTACTTACATCTATCAGCCAAAAGGGGTAGCACCAAAAGACAATACAAACCAGGCAAGGCAGTGATTTTTGAACAGGTTTTTGTCATACACAAACAAACACTCCAATAACCACTTTCTGCTTGTTGACATTATGCATGTTTTTGATTCTCTGGTGAACTCTTTATTGTCTATTTTGTGGAAGATTACCTAAGCAATTAGTATCAAATACGAACGGCGACGTATAACTGATGCTTTATGACAGGAAGTATGCACCTCTTGCATAATCTTGTTGAGAGGCTAAGACCTATTTTAGGCTTGAAAAGTTGGGATTACTTTGTCATTTGGAGATTGAGTGAAGATCAAAGGTACTATCCATTTCAAAATCTTCGTGATGTAACGATGAACTGCTCTCTCCTGTGTCCTCTCTGAAATCCTTTTTAATTTTTATTATAGGTCTCTTGAGTGGATAGACTGCTGTTGTGCTGGAACTGAGAATATGCACAATGGTGAAGAACTTTTTCCTGCTTCATCTGCTATTCCTTGTAGAGATGTCAACTTTGAACATCCAAGAACCAAATCTTGTGATTTGCTAGCAGAGCTGCCTTCTACAATTCCACTAGATTCTGTCTCATGGTAAATCTTGTGCAGATGTTCATTTCCAACTTCCAGATATATGATCAAACTTTATCCAACTATAACGGTAAATTTGCAGCATGCGTGCAGAGACTTTGATGTCCAATGAAGTCAGATGGTTAAACTTTTCGTCTAACTTGGATTCAACCATTTCTGAAGTGAGATTCAGTCCTCAACTAACACTTTCTATTTGTAACACTTCCAAAAATGAAGAAGCCTCAAGTCATGTAGAATAACATTTTATCTGTGTGATGTGACTTCAGGAATCAATCGGAACAAGAGTTTTGATTCCGGTGCCTATTGGATTGGTCGAGTTGTTTGTGGCTAAGCAAGTAATTGAATTCTTTTACTACTTTACTCCCACTTCATGTGATTTAGATGCCTGACATTATCTCAACACGGCCTTGTGCATGATGGATTGATGATTGCATGCAAGCTGCAACTATAAGCTTGATCTTTTGTTTCCTGTTGCATATATTTTCTGTTACATTCTCTTATTTCTCTTACAGGAGCCTGAAGATCAACAAATCATAGAATTTATCACAGCTCATTGCAACATCTCTCTCGAGCAGCAAGCGATAATGGTTCATTCAGACACCTTAAATTCAAGCCTTTCAGTAAATGTCAATGGATTCCGTGATGTCCCGATAAAGCATACTGCAACTAGTGACAGGGTTTTCAACTCACCAGTGAATCTTAAAAAAGGGAAACAAAATCAGGTGTTGCCTTGTGATATATCCATGGAGCGAATTCATTTGAGTCAATCTCCAATGAATTTTTCGCAACCATTTAGTGCTTATAGTTCAGATAATGTTGGAAATAAGAATGATATGATATTCTTTGAAGGAACACATGAATTGAATCCTTTTACATCTTCTGTGGAAAATGAAATCCATGATGATATGGATGCAATGCAGAAGCACATGATCAGCCAATCAGGAAACATGCTTATGCAAATGATGGAACCCCTGTCTAGCAAGGAAGATCAAGGGAATGAAAATGATTCTTACAAACAGGAGAATGCTCAATCAAATTCAGTCTCTGATAGTGATCCAAATGACGATGAGGATGATGCCAAGTACCGAAGGAGAACCGGAAAGTGTCCTCAATCCAAGAATCTTATGGCTGAGAGGA
This sequence comes from Ophiorrhiza pumila, assembly GCA_016586305.1. NCBI lineage: Eukaryota > Viridiplantae > Streptophyta > Magnoliopsida > Gentianales > Rubiaceae > Ophiorrhiza > Ophiorrhiza pumila. The sequence continues at coordinate 10,644,850 of BLIW01000004.1, forward strand.
AGAGGAGGAAGAAGCTTAATGATAGGCTCTATGCTCTTAGAGCTTTGGTCCCTAAAATTTCAAAGGTAACAATATTGAACAACAATCATGAACCTGAGGCAATGACCATGATTAATATGTCAATATGTGAAAAGTATACACACTATTACTTCATGATCAAAACAGCATGATAATTTTTGTTGAAATCACCAGATTTTACTGCAATCGAAAAGGCTTATACATCGATGAACTTTCTAAACTATGATCTGATTTGTCTGACAGTTGGATAGAGCTTCGATCCTTGGAGACGCGATTGAGTATGTAAAGGAGTTACAGCAGCAAGTAACAGATCTTCAGAATGAGCTTGAAGACAATTCAGATGACGAGGATCCAAGAAACTCTGCACTAAGCAACAATCACAACATTCCTCAATCAAATGTATTTCAGAAAAATGGAATGATTTATGGAACCAAATCTGAACTTGAAAATGTCTCAAATGGATATCATAAAGGGACATCAGGTAACGGTGCCATAGTCGACCTTTCAAATCAAAATCAGGAACGAGAAAATGTTAATGACAAGGTCCAGCAAATGGAGGTAGAACTACTTCTACAACTCAAAAACATATTACTGATTTAACATCAATGTATCTTTTCCTATGATTCCTCCTGCCTTACAACACAATATAATGGTAATGCAGCCACAAGTGGAAGTTACACAACTGGATGGAAATGATTTCTTTGTCAAGGTATTTTGTGAGCATAAACCTGGAGGATTTGTAAGGTTGATGGAGGCATTGGATGCACTCAGCCTGGAAGTGACAAATGTTAATGCAACAAGGCACACATGCCTGGTCTCATACATCTTCAAAGTGGAGGTAATTTCATTCCTTTCCAACAAAAGAAGCATAAACCATTTACTTTTTCTGGATTGCATTGACATATGTTGCTGCCAAGGAAAATTGATTCACTTCATTGTTTGAACTTTGAAGTTTCCTTTCTTTTACAGTGTTATTCATCAGGGGTTGTAGATATATGTAATCTTGAACTTTTGCTGCTTTGATTACAGAGAAAAGACAGTGACATGCTCCAAGCAGATGATGTTAGGGAGTCTTTGCTTGAACTAACTCGAAATCCATCGAGAGCATGGTCTGATCTGTCTAAAGCATCAGAAAATGGAGACAAAATGGATCTTCATCAAGTCCATCATCATCATCACCATCACCATTCCCACATTCTTAGCCACCAAATGAATTCTCATCATCACCACCATCCACACAACTAAGCACCATGTAGCCATGTAGGCATGACATTTCTCCATCTCTTTGGAATACATTTATTGATGTTGGTAGAAAATGATACACAAATAATCATGTATGAGATTCATCAATGCTACAGTATGATCTTAAATAAGATGAATCTTTTGGATGTTGATTGAAAATTTTGAGCATGAATTGAAAATGAACTTAGATTACAACATTGTAGCTAGTGGTTAGGCCTAACATGTTTTTGGATCAGTATGCTTATGTTGTTGAAGCCAAAGGAACATTTTACTAAGATGATGTGACCTTTTGTCGAGAGAAATTTGTAAAAATCATCATTCACATTTTGTTAGAAATTTTTTTATTCATCACTCAATACATAAATTATGTAATTTCGTCACTTGCTTTAAAAAATTGCGCTAAGTTAATTTGTCCTTCCATTTAATTCAATCTATTTTTTAACCGAAAATATGTACATATACATTCTCTAACCATCGTAACACGTGTATATTTTTAGTTGCAAAAAAAAGATGAAGTTATATAAAAGGGTCAATTTAGTGCGTATTTTTAGTGAATGACAAAATTGTATTATTTTCAATGTGATTGACGAAAAACTTTTTTCAGAAAAATGTGAAAATTACTTTTTTGCATTTGTTCCTTCCTTGGAAATAGTGACCTCTATGAGGTTTGCCAATATTCTAGGGACCTCACTATAGTTTGCAAGAGACCAGATTCTCTCTCCAATATTATATTGTCTTATTGTGTCTAATGTGCAAAACGACATAATTTCACTAAAACTAGAGGATAAAAGCGTAATTATCACTAAAATCACTTTACAATTATTAAACCCTAAATAAGAGATGAGGGAAAAAAATCCAGAAATAGTGTCATGCACTCTTTTGGTATGTGAGGCTCTCCAGACCCCATTGACCCAGTTGGGTCAACCAATAGATAGTATAGGTTAGGGTAAAATAGAAAATATGGCTAATGATAAAAAAAAATTAATAAATTTTACATCGTAATTTTAATTTAAAATAGGAAAACAAGATAATGGTGAACAAATTATCCTATCTCAATTTGCAAATTGCCAATAACTTCCATGTGAAAGTGTCTTGAAATTTTGAAAAGTTGGGAATTCAACCAAACAATCCCCAAAAAGGAAATAATACAACAACTACTAAGCATTTATCCCACCAAATTTTATACTTTTCCCACGGAGTTCCAAAAAAGAAATAATACAAAAAAAAGAAGAAGAAATAAACACTAAGCCTATTTGTATAAAAGGAGGCTGGTGCCTTTTTTTTTTAATGACACTGCACAAATGGCAGATGATTCAACAAAAGAATATCTGTTCAAGATGCAAAGAAAATGCATGTTCACTTCTTGTTGTGTATCACAACATTGTGGCAAAACTTTTTGTGTTCATTTATCAAATGAAATGCTGTATTTGATCAATACATATAAATATGGCAAAATTGGGAACAGATTACAAAATGTTTCAATATTATCAGGGTTAGCACAATACAATAACCCCTGAATTTGCTAAATCATTGCTACAAGTATAAGAATAGAAGGTCAGCACTGGGAAACTTGGCTAGGTTTAGGGCCTCTTCCGATATCATTACAAAGGTTAGCGCAACACAATAGCCCAAGAAGTTGTCTAGATTCATGATTCTTCGTTGCCTGAAAGTACAAGAAGAGAAGATGATCATTCTGAAACTTGGATTTTTCAAGAAAAACTAATCTGGGAGTAATCACCATCAACTTTGTCTGTCAATGAGCTTTGCTGTACTTGTGCCTTTGGCATCCTTTTTGCAGCAGCAGCTGTGATATTTCATCCAAACGATAGAAACGAAGAGTAACTCAGTAAACATTCAAACAGAGATGAAAACAAAGAACAGAACACTCTTTATCATTTTCAATATTTGGGGAATGTTGGATGTACAAATGACAAACTCAAAGCTCTTAGCAAGACACGTGCAAATGGTTAGTTTTAAAACTCATGAGCATCGTCCAAAAGATGCAGCAGCAACATACCACACTAGTCGATCAACTGTTTCTCACAAAAGAAACACAAGCTTGAAAGAAGGAAACCTTTTAGCATGCAATATCAAAGTACATTATTATTTTCTCTACTACAAAGTAATTGCATAACTCTTATGCACTGCCTTTATCACAGGATGAAGATAATGCACACTATGAATTTGTTGTACAGGTATCAACAGTTGATTTTAAAGTCTTTTTTTTTTTCTGTTTCTTTGATTTCCTCTCTATTAGTTAACTGTGTCACAAGATTCGCATCTCACCTTTAAATTTTCTTTTCTTCTTTGCCCTCCTTCTCTTCCTGTCTACTTGTGTTAGCTCTTTTTCTACTTTAATATCTCCTTTTCCAGTAAAAACTTCCTCAGGAGCTAGCATGGCTGCATCAGAGACTGCCAATGGTGCAATCTAACATAACAAAAGAAGATAATAAACTCAGCCCAAGTTATACACATTAAAAAAAAAAAAAAAACAAGAGTTCATTTTGAAGATATTTGAAAACATGATTCAAATAGTCAATTACCTCTTCCATAGCCAGTGCAGGGACATTGGCTTGTATAGACATGTCTTCTATGACCTATATTTGTCAAATATTTGTCAAATTCATGCGTAAGTAGCAGGAACTTGTTTCAAAATTTCACACACATATAATCATGGATACATAATATACAGTAGCAGGAACATACCGGTTTCGGTGTGAAGTGGAAATGTGATAAAGCATCCAACTTTAAGCACAGTTCTTTGAACAACATATCTGCCTGCGTATGGAAAAAGAAGTCATAAAGTAGTTTAAAACTACAATATTCGTACATTTCTCAACACTTAGTTTCATAGAAATTGAAATAACAATACTATTGAATGCACTACAATCGAATGTATGCAACTCTACATTCTTATTTTTTTAGTGTGCTTTTTATTACAGTATCAAAGCCTCAAGGAGTGGTGGAGGCCAAATTCTAACTCAGCAACAGAATTAATACACGCATTAGAATTTATGCTCTGACAAGTTGATTTTCAAACAACATAAGATGAGGAAAGAATAACATTTGAAAAGCTGAAATAATCATCTTAAATATAAATACAACGCATTTACAAATGCATCAACATAGAAAAATGAAGGACAAGCCGTTTATCATAGGAAAAGACAGGTTCTAAAAGGATCAGAAAATCAAGCAATTAAGCAGAGGGAAGGCACAAGAAAATACTTCTCTTTTTTGCTGATCTGAGAGAGACAGGGCCGTTGATACCAGTCCAGACTTTTGGACATATTCTTCCTGCATTTACAGTAAAGGAACAATGTTATCATTATGAAAATCCTATAGAAATAAAGAATTCAGATTGACAAAAGAAAAATCTTATGTGCAGCAACAGCAAAACAATCTATAGTATCCAAAGGAGTCTGTAGATTTCTATAACATGGTAAAGCTAATAGCAGTTCACGTGTACTAACCTCATAAATTTCAGCAAGGCCTTTTTTGCTTTTATTCTCGTCCTGCATATTAATAAAATGCAGTAATAATATTTTAGCATAACTTGTTTAAGGAAGTTAAAATTAAACACAAATCCACCTCAAGTAAGAAGATACTCGGATGCAAAAGGATTACCAATTCTTTCACTTCTCTTGGAGCTCTGGACAGTAAAGTAGGGGGCTTCTGAACATCATCAAAACGCCCCTAAAATGTAAAACAATACAAGATATTAGAACTTTAGGCGACACCAACATCAATTCTTTGAACTCATATCCTTCAGAAGTAAAAGACTAAGATGTAGTCTAGCAATACTGATAATACATGCAAATATAAGTATATGACAGGAAAATAAGTTTATAATAACCCCATTATGAAAGTCACATTCACATGGGCAAAGCACAAATAATTTAATCTGTTCTCTTTGGCTAAAGAATAGTAGCCTTTGTGAAGAAATGTGTGTGTTCAGATTTATCACGGTAGAAAACTAACTAGATTAGACATTGTCCATTATTGGAACAAATAATTTGATTGAGAAAATGAGAGAAGCAAACTTAAGATGGTTTGGAAATGTACATAGGAGACCTTTAGATGCCCTAGTATGGTGTGTAGGAAAGAGGGAATCATTAACTCAAATTAAAAGGGGAATGGGAAGATCTAAAAAGAATTGGAAGAAATTATTAAAAAAGGCGATATACTTAGATATAAATGAGAACATGAATTTAGATAGAACACGATGACAAACTATGATCCATACAGCCGACCTAACATAGTGGGATAAAGGCTTAGTTACAACAACTTAAACAAAACTATAATTGCAGAAACTTTACACTAAGAAAACCCAGGTAAAGGAACTCAAATAAGTAGAAAATGTAACTAGAAAGAAACAGAGAAAGAACAGTGCTTCTGTGGTTCTCTTTTATTTCTCCAAATACAGGCAGCTCCAGAATGAGATTGAAATAAATGCAACTGTAACAATTGAAAGTACCAGAAAAGAAATTCACCTCAAGGATCCTCTTTTGAATTAACTCTTCTAGGGATGCAGTAACCTCTTCTGTGATTACTGGAGCAGGTCTCACATTGCGCTCAAAATCAAGATCAACTTCTAATGCACTGTTCTCTGGTCTTTTAGCAGCAGTTACCTGTTATAAGTAGACCATAAAAAAAAGAATTTGGCACATTCACAAATAAGACTTAATCTCGTAAAAGTTGATGGAAGATAATGATGCTCAGAAGCTAATTCCAATACCTCTCCTTGCATAGTCCAAGTCTTTGGTTCCAAGTTGGCTTTCTCCATCTGCTCTATTGTAGAACGGAGTTTTTCAAGCTCTTTCTCATGAGTAGAAAGCTTCTGTTTCTTCTGAGAGTGAAGAGGAAAACAAACGGCTGAAACTAATGCTCATGGATAGCAACAGCTAGAGCATATAGCTTATTGCAGAAGGAAACAACATACAAAACACAGTAAGATAGCTAGTAATGAAACATTTTTAGGTTATTGTTGCTTTTCCTTGGGTAAGAGGATATATAATTGTTACCTGATTTCTGCTATCATCGCCTGACTGTCCATCCATATCTAAGTCATCTGATCCATGAAGAGGCTTTGACTTCCTCTTCTGACTAATTTTGCCTTTACCACCAAAGAAATCATCGTATCTACAAGTTGCAAAGTAAACTTTACTTTTGCTATCCTCACTCAAAACTTTATCAAACGATGGATTAAGCATGGAATTGTCACCAGACTGCCCCTCATGATAGCTCCTAAGCTAAGAAAACAACTTTTTTGCTATCATTTATGACGGCAAAGTTCATGGACAAAATTTGAAGGAGTGTCCTGTGTAGATGCTAAGTTAAGAAGATTATCAAAAACCAGTTTCATACTAATATTGCAGATGTAGTATAACCACCCCAGTGCAAAGCAACAATCCTAAAACCTATATATCAAAGTTAAATATCGGAAGGATATCTACTGTTTTCTATTCTTGGATTTATGAACTCCACCAGAAAGGATTTTTTATTGAAAACTTACAAAGAGGTTTCACCTATTCAAGCTAGTGCCACAAAGGGATTAATAAGCAGTCAAACTCCACAAAAAAAGAACACGACTCCAGCTTTCTTAGATCCTATGCAAGGAGATTGATGATATTGCTGCACTTTTACTTCCAAAACATCTCTTTGAAACACAAAACACAAGTCCTAGTCCACAACTTAACATCTAGATATTCTGGAAATCAACCAAACCTCAAAGAATTTACGAATTAAATCTATTATCTTCAATCCTACTTATCTCAAACTGGCTTTCCATGTGAGATTCTTCCGCAAACTAGCACCCAAAAAACTTATACCTAAACAAGTTATAGCTAGAACTAAACTTCCTAATCCCAAACCCAAAAGTAGTAACAACTATAACTAAGTCATCTAATCCTAGAGGCACAGCATATTATGCACATTTAGAACTGCCAACAAACACAGAATTTGACAAGAAACAATGCAATCAGTACCTGACATTTCCTAACTCGTCTCCACTCCCATCATCCTCTCCATCATCCATCCCCAATAATCCAAGCTACAAAAACAGATAAACAAATCATTAGAGACCAAAAGTTCTAACAAAAATCAAAACTTTGCCATAATTTTGCTAAAAAATTTCAACAAATTTCACTCACCTCATCATCCTCATCTTCCTCCTCTTCGCCGTCCTCCACCTCATCATCGTCGCCATCCTCATCACTAATTTTACCACCACCAGCTCTCTTCCCATCCTTCTTCTTCCTCTTCAACCCATACTCCCTTGCCTCATCATCCTCTAAATACTCCTCCAATTCCTTTATCTTCAAAAACTTATCCTCCACCCCTCCCCCTCCCCCATCTTCCTCCTTCCCCTCATCGCCTTGGCCATCGTGCCCTTCCTCATCTTCCTCCTCCTCCTCCTCCTCCTCCTCTTCAGACGCCTCCAAATCTTCATCATCAAACCCACCAAAACCCTCCTTCTTTTCATCATCACCATTACTAAAATTCCCATATTTTTCCTTATTGTCACCTAAATTAAACAAATTCATGACTTCTTGAGGATTTTTCTCAAAGTTCCTAACTTTCCGACGGAGGGAGGTAATTAAAGGTTGCGATTGGAGGTCAATTTGCTGCCAAATTTGCTCAGCATCAAATCCATTTACTAACAATTCAGCAAATGGAGATTTTGGGGTGTAGGGTTTAAGAGAAGCATATAAATATACTGATGCTAAGCGAGCGGCTTCAGAGAGCTCCTGAGATGGAGAGAGGTACAATGGCGGGTCGGTGGATTTTAGTTTCTGGAGGGCTTCCGTGGCGGCGGCAGCGGTGGTTGACATGGCTGAGAGCGGTGGCTCCGGTGGGATTTTTAGATGGTTTTGGATTTGGAGGTTGTGATAGGGTTTTAAAGTTTTTAACAATATAAAAGTGGGGTTTGATAACATTTTAATTACGTAATAGTCCTTGAAGATTTAGAGTGATATTCAATTCACTCCCTAAGTTTTGTGCTGTGGTAGCCACATCAGCTGATTTATTTATTTTTAAATGAATATTAATTATTGTGAATTTTGATCTGAAAATACTTGCTAAATAGTACTGAAAAGTTTGACATTGTAATTAATTTATTTATATGTAAATATATTTTAAATTTATTTAATTTATCCAAAATAAATACACAATCCTCTTTCGTAAATTTTCTTCTCATAACTTAGTAGTATCATAAATTTTGCCTCACAAAATATCAAATTTTGCAAATTCCTTTGAAGAAGTTATGAGAATCTTCCTCTTCATAGCCAATGATGAAATCCCAACTAGGAGTTAGCTGAATTGTATTGTATTTTATTTTAATGCTATTATCACTTTAAATATGATGGTAAAATATAATTTATTTAGTTGACTTTACATAGTGGAATAATTATTTAGTAGTAGTTGTTTTTGTATCGCTTTAGACAAAAAAAAAAAAAAAAAAAAAAAAAAAACTAACATTGAAATGATGAGTTTTAAAAATTCTCCCCCTAATAATAACTTTGGCATTTTTATGTTAAGTTTTTTTTTCCCCTAAAAATATGTAGTATGTAATATTTATATATATATATATTCATATTGTGACGGAGTGTTTTTAATCGATTTTAATCTTTTATTACATTCAATGTCTTATTCTCTCTTTCATTCATTGATGCATACCACGTATTTTTAATTAAAACCCTATCAAACGATTAGTGAACTTTAAGGAATAAGTGTTAAATACATGTGGTGTGTATCCATAAAATAAAATAGAAAATAAATCATTGAATGGAATAGAAAATCCCTTTTGTCTTCAATTTAGATCTTTCTACAAGTTACAAATGTGAGGTTCTTTTAACCTAGGTCTTTCTTTCTATTAGTTATGGAAAAATACTTCAATTTTTATGAATTGTATTGTTACTTATTTTAAAACGGAAAATATTTTAGGTAATTCCTAAATTATAGAGTTCATAATGTGACATATATATTTCGACTAGCAACACTTAAGGGATTTATTTTAATTTTAAATTGTTATGAATTCTATGTTAGAACATGTAAGAATTCTTAATATGGCGAGAAGGATGTGTAATATATATATTTCAAATATTTATTAGTGACGTTTTTCATATATTTATATACACACACTTACACACACAAATATTCTTTTAACTTATCAATATTAATTTTCGAAAGAATTGGTTAGCTCGAGTGGAAAATTACACTTATAAACCCCTCCTCAATGTGCTAAAAAATACTTATAATTGTTACTTTCGATTAATATAATAGCAATAAAATTGTAAAAAACTCTTAAAAAAATTATTACTATCAAAGTATCAATATGTTATCTTATTTTTCTTATGTGGGAATCTTAAAACTATTCCAAAAAAAATATGAAGTTCTTTTGTTCTCTAAAGAGCATCTTAAATTTATGATATTTTTCAGTAAAAGATTAACATATCTAATCATTAAAAAAAAAAAGAAAAAAGAAAGAGAGAGTTCCTTTTTTTTATGTTTGTAGTTAGGATTTTCAGAAGTAGGCTTCTGTATATTTTTCTAACTAATTAAAGTAAAAACCAATTTGTTATTGTCATACCTCAATACAAATCGCTACATTGAAACTTCAAAAAGAGTAAAACTTGATATAAAAATAGTGACTACACATTAAAATTTTACAAAAGATATCCAGGATATGAAAGTTGTATAGTATTATAATTTCAATAATAATTACTATCTATTTTCTCTTGAATAATACAATATCTAAAATGTCATTATGTCTCTAAGTTTGATCAAGATTCCCAAATAACGTATTTAATGTTTTTTTTTTCTTTGAACCAACAAGAAAAGAGAGTTGAAAATGAAATTTAGCGAGGGATAGTAAATTTTTCACAACTTGTATATCATCAATAATAGATGAACATTTTGAAAGTTTTTGTAATTTTTGGCATTTCTTTTATTGGAATTGTTAGGTATTTTATATAATTTAGTACCATACTCAAATCTTTCTTTAATCAAGTTCACATATTTAATTAGTATTAGAAGAACGTAAATTCCTATGAATGATCAGCTCTTATGTATTACCTAATTTTAGTTTTACATAAATATGTCTAGATCACAATTGCGATAATAGGATATATTTTCAAATGTTTGTGAATTTTTATTTCAATATATATGTTATGTTTTTACATTCTTTTCATAACAAGATAAGATTATACATTTTTCTCAACTACTAGAACACTTCATTGTTGATGAAATAATAATATAATTATGGTAGATGTGTTGGCATCAAATCATCTTTGTACATCTTAAATCATCTTATTATAATAGTATTTGTAAGAAACATCGATGACAAACTACAAAAGTCAAAATAGATGTAATATTTTCTATATTCAAGTGAATTCGCTATTAAATTTATGTCTATGTAATTCCAAAATTTCGGTATTTTCAAAATATAGTTTCACAATTTACCATATTAATTGGAGCGTATGACAGTATGATGCTTATAACTCTAAAATTACCGAGGGTCCATTTGGTTCCCTCAGTTTTCAACCTATTTGTAAAAGCAGTTGAAATTATATTTGGCATTGCATTCTTTCTTTGATTGCAATTACGATTGCAAAATTGCTCTACAGTAAACTTAAATTTGATTACTACACTTTTTTAGTGTCAAAAGCATGAGCAGCCGTCAGACTAGAAGCTGACTGTTTGCCCGTTCTCGAGGCTACAGCGAACAGGACTCTTATTCCTCTGAGCTTCTGCTGCCGAGGAACTGAGGCCATGGTTTCTTCTCTTGGCTGATGTGTCAACTGCTGGCAAGCTGGAAGCATGGTGCAATGATTAAAAAAATGCGGGTTCCACTTTTGTACATATTTAATTATATATATATACAATATATTTTATACACACTTTTCAATAAATTAACCAAATTTATCAATCCAAACACATCTAATTATTTTATAAATATTCCTTTCTCGTTACAAAACCCAATAAATTCATTTCATAAATAAAACCAAAAAACACCCTATCCAAGCGGACCCCGAGTTTTTTACCATTTATCTAGATGAAGAAATCTATGGGATTTAGATTTTTCTATTAAATTTATTTAATATGGAGAACATGAAAATAAAAAACAAAACAAATTAAATCTTATGAATTAAGTCCTGGTAAGATTAATCACTAATTAATTTGAGAGCTGAGGCACAAGTTAAGAAATATTAACTTGAGAGCTTAGTTGGACTGATGGGCAAGTGAAGTTAAACATGAATATTCATTATTGCTGCAATCTTGCAGCAATCAGCATTCATGATTGAATATTTGATTTATGGGTGTCTTGCTTCATTCAATATTTAAAACGCTTTACGTCCATTTAAATTTCAGAATGTTTCAAAAAAAAAAAATCATTTATTCATACACTTCCATTGTTCTTTTTATATAGTCCTACTAAATTTGTGATCTATTTTTTTCTTAAAAATGGCACCTCAACTTTTAATTTAAAAGTAGTTCATTTATTCGTGATTAAGGATAAAAGTTAGGGTATGTAATAGAAAAATATGAAAGAAAAGATTGCTTTATGAGAGAATTTCAGTGAATGGCCGTGAGTCCAAGACATGTATAAAATTAAGTGTTAATTGTGCAAACTGTCTTGTTAAAAGTATTAGTCCCCTACTATCATGCTAAGTGAATTTTATGGAAATTAATTATCACAAAAACTCTTATGAGACGGATTCATATATGTGACGGGATTAATGATTCATGCCCACGCACACGTGTATTATAATTCGCATATAAAGTATCATTTTTTCGTGTATCAAGTGTCGATGTTAATGTATAAAGTATGGTGCCAAATATTCTTTGTGGCGCATAAAGTATCAATTTTTCGCGTATAATGTATTCATTTTTTGCATATCATGTATAAAGTATCAGTTTTTTATGTATCATTTTTTTTATTTTTCGCCTATAAAGTATTATTTTTTTCACATATCATTTAAAAAGTATCAATTTTTCACGTATAAAGTATCAATTTTTTGTGTATTATGTATACAATATCACTTTTTCGCGTATCACGTATGAAATATCAATTTTTTGCGTATCAAGAATCAGTTGCATAGGATATATATTAACTACAAAAGTGTATCATTCTAATTGGCATAATGGCATATAAAGTATCAATTTTTTCGCATATCAAGTATCAATATTTTAAATGAAAAATGATACGCCACAAAAAAAAAAAAAAAAAAAACACGCACGCGTGTATATCGCATATATAAACGCATTTTACATGAAAATACCTGATTAATTATTTAATGAAACAACCAAGTAGCTAGTGCTTGGATTGTTTCTACATGAATTAGTGTTAGAGTAAGTTCAAATTACATTCAATGAAACAACCAAGTAGTAAGTGTTTGAATTGTTTCTACACAAATTAGTGTAAAGTGAGTTCAAATTTGATTAAAAGCAGGACTCTTTTAATTTGGGACATAATTCTTCAAAGAAATACTACAAATTTGCGATATAATTCTTCAAAGGATGACAAAAATTTGAAATGCAACTTTTCAAAACAATGTCTTAAATTTGTGATGTAACTCCCTCACTAAATGGGATTCTTTGAAGTAGAGCTATATTTGATGTCTTTTAGTTTTGAACTTATGTTACAAACTAATTTTTTTTCAACATTCATTTGTAATATAATTATCAAACTAACATTGAAAATGCCACCCATATAAACTTCAGAATAAATAGTATGGTCTTTGCTGGTTCTCATTTTAATTTGAAAAAAAAAATTAAATAATAGTTCATCAACTTGAGTTTTGTAATATGAACTATTCTTAATCAATTTTTTCATTTAACTGATTAACGATTCCATTTGTCATTTTAACATTGAATAGTGTTATTCTGAATGCTAAATAGTATTATATGAACAATGGAATCGTTAATTAGTTGGATAAAAATGGATTAAGAATTGTTCATACTATGGCAGTTAGTTTAAGACCATTATGTAACCCTTTGAAGGATAAAGATCAAAATACCACTTACCCTCAAATTGCAACAACATTAGGGCCATTTACCTTTACAAGAATTGTGTATACCACCATATCTCAAGTAAGTAATCCGTTTGGATGAGGTATTTTTGGATTTTATCATGAATTTTTTTTTTTGGAATTTGTTATGAGAAAAGAATATTTTGGGAGTGTTTGGAATGAATGATTTTGTTTTGTTGGGATTTGTATTGAAGATTTTTTTATTAATAAAATTTTGAAATTTAAATTTGAATTAATATTTTATTAATTTATTTTGGTAGGAATTGTGTTAAAAAGAATTGTTTATTATTAAAATTTAAAATTTAAATTCAAATTTAATATTTTATTTATAAAAAACACTGTAGCAAAAATAATTACTGTAGCATTATTTTTGTTTTTAAAAATTTCGATGGAAAAATTGAACTAAACAAACAACTCAATTTGCATTTGTGAAATAAATCACTAATTTTAGTGCATCCTAACAGAGCCTAAGGTGGATTAAGTTAGACGTGAGATTGTAAATAGTATTGAACTATACATGAGATTTTCACTTCAATACGGTTTGTCATTTAATTCTTTTAAATTCATTGGATATTTTTTCGCGTTCGAGATTCCTCTCTTCTTTCCATTCCGTCCCGATCGAAGAGTAATTAGTACTAATTTAGTTATGTTTTTATGTTCCAATTATACACTTTCCATTTTTGATTATTGTCAAATGAGAAGATTATTAACCTATATAGACACAATCACTATAATAAGAAATAAAAACAAAAAAGTGTTGGTCATAGAGTACACAATTCAAAATAGATCAATTAATTCTAACCATAAATTGCGGTGCATTTTGGAAAATGTATACAACCTGACCCTATTGCCTATTGGCATGCGTAAGTCAACAAGAGGCAAGAGGCAAGAGGCAAGAGGCAAGATACAATTTTCTAACAAGATTACAAAAGACCGAACTCATAAGTAGCTGTATTGGGATCAAGTGGGGAGGATGGGCAAGAGCTAAAGATAGCCACCAAAAATCTTTCTTGCAGCTAAAAGAGAGAAAAAAAACTCAGAATAATTTATTGCATCTCACTGTCCACGAAGTTAATTCGTTTCATAATTCATGGAGACAAACGGTTTCTTTGGGGCTCGGGAATGGGGAGGAAAGTCCAATAAGAATTATGGGTTTTGCCTATAAATATCAATGCTACATGTATAAGTTTGGCTGGCTGTGCCTCTTTTGCTTTAATAGTTCATGCATGTCATGATGAGCAACAAAACAATGTCAATGCTTTCCATCTTTGTGTTCATGTCTTCCATTCCCTTTTCGTTTGCCTTGGATCCATTCCAACGCTTCAGCAAACTGGATCTTCCTCCAGGACCTTTAGGTCCTGAATCGGTTGTTTTGGATGGATTTAATCGAGGACCTTATATTGGTGTCAGTGATGGAAGAGTTCTTAAATACAATGGTTCTGTTTTTGTGGATTTTGCTTATACTGCACCTAATAGGTAACATTTTTCTTATACGTACTCTCTATTATTACTCTTATTGCATGCATGTATGATTGACCGATGTGCTCCAATTTTTGCTTTGGTATACTACAACATATATAAGCTGATAGTTTGTTCGTTTCTTGATCAGGAACAAGCAAATCTGTGATGGTGTTACCGACGTAAATTTGGCACCAACATGTGGAAGACCACTAGGATTTGCCTTCAATCCCTTGACTGGAGGTCTCTATATTGTGGATTTTATTTATGGGTTTTTTGAAGTAGGACCTAATGGTGGGCAAGCTACACTCATTGCTAATAGTGCAGGTGGTTTGCCATTAAACTTTGTCAATGGTATTGATGTTAATCCATTAACAGGAGAGGTTTATATTACCGATGGCAGCCAAACATTTGATTTAAGGTATATATGCTGTTCATTATGTCTCAAGGTTTAATTCATGCTCAAAAATGTTCCTAAAATTTTAAAATATTTCTTTGAAAGATATTGAAAACCAATGTTCAAAGGTTTTTGTTTCTGATCATTTTAAAATGATTCTCATTACTCTTAATTCACACTCCATGTTTTCCTTCCTATAATATCATAAACACTTTATATAAATGTATCACCTGTCTTTTTATTAATTTTAATAATAACTATTAACTATTTATATTTTTAATGAAAAGATACTTGACAAGTTTATATAAAATATTACAGGAATTGAAACATAAAGTATTATAAAAGATCCATTAAGGATTCTCATCTCCCTATTCTCCCACCCCACTTCGTCATTCCCATTCTTTGAAAAAATAAGTACAAGAAATAATTATATATATATATATATATATATACATTGTAGACTCAATGGGAAGAATATATTCAAAAACAAGTTTAGAATGCCAAAGTAGTAGTACTAATATATTATGACTTGAAACAAAGGTTTTATGTAATTCATTAATTGTCCCTCACATTAATTATAAAGCAAAAATTACTAGCCATTTTTCTAGATATTAATTTATTCCTTTGTTTCCTTACACTGGAATATTAAAGCACTTCTGATGGTTTAAATTAAATATAAATTGCATACTTTAATTAAGGGATGCATAGATTTGGATGAACTTCATAAACAATTTTACAAACTTCAGCCATTATTAAGCTATTTAGTAAAATTTACCTATATATCTTATAATTTTCCACTTACATATGTATGTTGTGCATTAATGCAGGAATTCAACATTACCAAATTTCGTTCCTGATTCAACTGGAAGATTAATTAGATACAATCCCATAACAAAAGAGTTTAAAGTGTTGGTAGATGGACTCACATTGCCAATAGGACCAGCAGTCAACATTGATGGTTCATTTGTGGTGTTTTCAGATTTTGCTAACAAAATTGTCAAGAAGTATTGGCTCAAGGGAGCAAAGAAAAATACAACTGAAAATTTCTTAAATTTGCCCGGAAATCCAATTAAAATTAAAAGGGCAACAAAATTTGGAGAATTTTGGGTGGCAGTAAACATAAATCGTAATCAACATCCTTTTGGCTACAAATTTAATTCAAATGGTCAAGTGTTGCTGGTGAAGGATTTTGAACCACAATTTAGAAATATTCAAGTGAGTGTTGTGCAAGAATACAATGGAAATATATTGTATGTTGGTTCGCGCCTTGGTCCCTTTGTTGGCATATACACCATATTTTAATTCAAGTGACAAATAAATGTCCTTATAAATTATCATCTTAATGATGTATTATTGTTCTATGGGATAGTAAAATTTACTCTAATTATAATAAGAGTTTAATGACTCAATTTTCATATGAAATTGTGATATGGACTTGTATTTAATGGCAATAAATATTTATTAATGAATTATAAGCAAGATTCTAAGTAAATTAAGCATTATCCCTTTTATATTTGAAGACTATAGTTCCACTTGCTCCTTTTTAACTTTTATTTTTTATTTTTATCAATCCTTATAAAAATCTCTGGCCAAAAGGACACCCGACTTTGCTTTAAAAGGTTTTTGTTTTTCATTTATAACAAAATAAACTTCTTCTCTTCTTCTTTTTTTTGTCACAAGCAAAGTTAAAATTGTCTTGATAATTAAAGAAAGTTACACCAACAATTCAAATCTAACTACAAAACAAAATTTTTCCTAATCAGGTCTATCAAGAAATATCCAGGCAACCGGATCTGACTTTTGTTGGATGTGTTATACACGTTTAGTTAATAAGTGGGCTTGTGTATGTGTGTGATTAAATCATTAGGCTAATTTAATTGTTTAGGGTCTTAAGTGGTCTAATTGGAAAAACCCTATTAACTTCTAATTTAGTGTGGACCTAATGGGTAGAGACCCATACTTGGCCTATTAGGGTTTTAATGGGAGCACTAGTAGACTAGTATATAAGGTACATAATGGTTATGGTCCCCAAGATTATCAAACCAATTGGCACCCCTAATTCTCATCAATCCCATCATTGAGAGAGAACCTATTAGAGCTATTCGGAGGTTTGATTAAGGAAGACCAATCTACCAACCAATACAGAATTGTCGATCACTGTCACAATGAATCCAAGTACGCAACACTTTTGTTTATCTTAATAATTTGACATGATTTGATCTTGGTGTTGTTCTAAGATTTAGAACATATTTATGCTTATAATTGGTATTAGAGCCAATCAATCATATTAGGTTGTTAGATTTAATTCATGCAATCATGTATTCCTAGCCTGTTTGGAATTTGAGAGTTGGTTTCTTTTGGTATTATTTGTGTGAATTAATTTGTTTGGATTGCATATCTGAATTCTGTTTGAATAAAGTATAATCGGTGATATTTTATTTTGCTGATTCCTTATGAGCGATTTTCTAATTTGCTTTGGACTGAGTAATCATGTATTGTTACTGTGCATATTGATGGATTTAAATATATACGCTATCTTTGGGAAATATGATTTATATAAATCATTGATTAAGGACAATTTATTTGGTTGGTGCACATGTTTGATTAAATTGATTAAGGAATATTTTATTATATCCCTATGTCTTATATTTCAAGTTAGATTGATTGAAGTAATATATTGCCAAAGTAACATCTGTTATGTAGATTAATTTGATTTGAAATATAAAGATGTGTACATATATTATTCATGCGGATAATGATCGGCCCAAAGGAAAGTTATTATTTGGACGAATAATAGGTGTGCGTGTGGTAATAAGTATGTGACAATTATAAGGTTTTACTCATGTGAATAGTAGTCAGTCCAAAGAAAGGCTATTATTTGATCGAGTTTATTATCAATATTTTGATTACTACGTGGAGACTATTGATTACAAGTTGATATTACTACCAAAAGGTTGAATATTAATGTTGTGTTTGGTATCTTGTTTAAATGGACCCACCCTTATGTGATAATACTTATGTCTATTTATGTATTTTTTTTGACATAATGTATTAATTGTGAGTATGTTTTTTTGTTTTTTTTTTGTTCTCTATTTAGTTTTTGCGTCTGCTTCACAAATATCTACAAATGTGAACTCGATCCCTATGCTCAATGGGTTGAACTTTAAAACTTGGAAAGAGAACGTGGAATTCGTTCTCGGATGCATGGATCTTGACCTTGCTTTAAGGACCGACAAACCCACTGCTACTCTGGAAGACCCGAATACGGTCAATATAGAAAAGTGGGAACGGTCAAACCGCATGAGTCTTATGATCATCAGGCGCTCTATTTTGGAATCCTTTCGGGGCTCTATGACTGAGGACAAAGATGTCAAGAAGTTCCTCGCTCAAATTGGGACTTACTTTGCCTAAAATGAGAAAGTGAAAGTGAGTAGTTTTCTAACTTCTCTGATTTTCATGAAGTATAAAGGCAAGGGGAATGTGAGGGAGTACAGTATGGAAATGTCTTATCTCGTTGGAAAACTAAAGGAATATGAGATCGAGATTAAGGAAAACCTTCTCATTCATCTGGTTCTTATCACTCTTCCTACACCATTTAATCAGTTCAAAATTAGTTACAATACTCAGAAGGAAAAATAGAGCATTAATGGGCTGATCTCTCATTGTGCGCAAGAAGATGATAGGATTAAGCGAGATAAGACTGAAAGTTCTCACTTGGCATCTACTCCTCAAGATAAGAAAAGAAAGAAACCTGAGGATGCTGCAAATATGACATTTGAGCAGAAGGAGGAAAAGAAGCAAGATAAGGAATTTTCCTGTCATTTCTGCAAGAAGGCTGGTCACTTCAAGAGGGAATGCCCAAAATATGCCAAATGGCGTGTAAAGAAGGGTAAACTTCTCGTTTTGGTCTGTTCTGAAGTTAATTTAGCTTCTGTACCAAGAGACTCTTGGTGGGTAGATTCTGGTACTACTACTCACATAAGTATGTCTATGCAGGGTTGCCTGTGGAGCCGACCGCCAAGTGATGCTGAAAGATTCATCTATGTGATGGCAAAACAGCTCCAGTTGAAGCTGTCGGGAATTTTCGATTGCTTTTAAAGATTGGATTTTATTTAGATTTGAATGAGACTTTTGTTGATCCGTCGTTCAGACGGAATTTGATTTCTATTTCTTGTTTGGACAAATTTGGTTATTCTTGTTCTTTCGAAAATAATAAAGTTAATTTCTTTCTCAATTCAAATCTTGTTGGTTCTGGTTCTTTGATTAATAATCTATATATGGTTGATTCTGTTGCTTCATATAATGAAATTCTGCATACTAATTCAAGAAGTACAAAGCGTAAATTAGAAGAAAATTCTGCCACCTTATGGCACAAGCGTTTAGGTCATATCTCCAAAGAGAAAATTCAGCAGCTTGTGTCAGACGGAATTTTAGATTCCCTTAATTTATCAAATCTTAAAATTTGTGTGGAATGCATTAAGGGAAAACAAACCAATAAAAGAAAATTAGGTGCTAATAGGTGCTCGAGCGTCTTAGAACTGATTCATATGAACATTTGTGGTCCATTCTCTACGGCATCTTGGAATGGACAACAATACTTTATCACGTTCATAGATGACTACTTGAGATACGGATACATTTGCCTAATTCATGAGAAGTCACAGTCCTTGGACGTTTTTAAGTCCTTTAAAGCTGAAATTGAACTTCAACTTGATAGGAAAATTAAATCAGTCAAATCTGACCGTGGAGGGAAATATTACGGTAGATATGATGGGTCTCGCAATACACAATGCTGGGCAAACCTAGCATGAATGGCGTTGCGGAAAGATGAAATTGCACTCTTAAGGACATGGTAAGAAGCATAATAAATCATTCTTTTTTGCCAGAATCACTCAGGGGTGAGGCACTAAAAACTACAACATACATTCTCAATAGGGTACCGACTAAAGCAGTAGCTAAAATCCCTTATGAGTTGTGGACGGGAAAGAAGCCTAGTATTAGGCATGTTCATGTTTGAGGCTAGAGCATACAAACCTCAGGAAAGAAAACTAGATGCAAGAACAGTTAGCTACTATTTCGTCGGTTACGCTGAACGCTCACGGGGTTTCAAGTTTTATAATTCCACTACTAGGTCAATTTTTGAGACGGGAAATGACCGATTCTTTGAGGATGTTGATTTTGAGAGGGAAGAGGATTTAAGGAATGTTGTCTTTGAAAAGGAATTTTCTCTTTCTAATGTGGTTTCAATCGACGAACATGCCTTACTACCTGACGTCGATCAAGAACCAATTCTGGAAGAAGACAACAATGAAGTTCCTCATGAAGTACAAAATCAACAACCTCAAGAACATAAAGAAGTGCCATTAAGGAGGTCCACTAGAGAGAGAAGGAGTGCAATTCCAGATGATTATTATGTATTCCTTCAAGAACATGAGGAAAATATAGGCATATTGGAAGACGATCCTGTAAATGTTAATCAAGCCTTACAAAGTTCTAACTCTCAAAAGTGGATAGCTACCATGGAGGAGGAAATAAAATGCATGAAAGACAATGATGTTTAGGATCTTGTCGATTTGCCATTCGGGACTAAACCTATTGGTTGCAAATGGATATTTAAGACTAAAAGGGATTCGCAAGGCAATATTGAAAGATATAAGGCTCGTCTTGTCGCGAAAAGATTTACTCAAAAGGAAGGCATTGATTACAAAGAAACCTTCTCTCCGGTATCGACGAAGGATTTATTCAGAATAATCATGGCACTTGTGGCTACATCAGATGGATGTAAAGACCGTATTTCTAAATGGGAACATTGATGAAACAATTTATATGGTGCAGCCAGAAAACTTTATATCTGGAAATCCAAAGTCTATGGTATGCAAATTGAAGAAATCCATCTATGGTCTTAAGCAGGCCTCTCGTCAATGGTATCGCAAATTTCATGAGGTTATTATCTTGTATGGTTTTGAGGTAAATTTAGTAGAAGATGCATATATCACAAATTTAGTGGAAGTAAGTTTGTTTTTCTGGTTTTATATGTCGATGATATACTGATAACTAGTAGCGACGTTGGCATGTTGTATGACACCAAGGACTTTCTCAAAAGGAATTTCGAGATGAAAGATCTTAGTGACGTATCTTTTGTTTTAGGAATTGAGATACTACGAGATCGCTCTTAAGGTATTTTGAGATTATCACAAAAGAGCTACATCGATAAAGTATTGAGTAGATTCGGCATGAGTGGTTCTACACCTGGAGACAACCCTGTAGCTAAAGGATATAAATTTTGTCTCGGTCAATGCCCCAAGACCGAACTTCAGAAATAGGAGATGCAAAAGATCACTTATGCATCAGCTGTAGGGAGCTTTATGTATGCTCAAGTATGTATGCGTCCGGATCTTGTGTTCATAGTTGGAATATTGGGTAGATATTTGAGTAACCCAGGAATGGATCATTGGAAGACAGTCAACTGGTTATGAGGTATTTGCAGAGAACGAAAGATTATATGCTCACCTATCGAAAGTCAAAAATTTTGGAGATCATTGGGTTTTCTGATTCCGATTTTGTCTGATGACAAGATAGTAAGCGATCTACTTCGGGCTATATCTTCATGTTGGCTGAATGAGCTATTTCCTAGAGGAGTGCCAAGCAGACACTCATAGCTTATTCAACCATGACGGCGGAGTTTATAGCTTGTGTTGAGGCATCTAATCACGATTTATGGCTTCGTAATTTTGTCACAGGACTGCGAATTATAGTTGGAATTGAAAGACCATTAAAGTTGTTATGTGACAGTCGGTCAGCAGTGTTGTATTCCAATAACAACCGAAGTACTACGAAGTTTAAACTTGTAGACATTAAATTTATGGTTGTGAAGCAAAGAGTTTAGAATGGTCAAATCTCTATAGAACACATAGGAACTAGTTCCATGCTTGCAGATCCTTTGACTAAAGGTTTACCACCCAAGGTCTTTCATGGGCATGTTGCTAATATGGGTGTTATTTTGTATGATACCTTGGTCTAGTTGGAATTAGTAATTTTGTGATTGATTTTTGACCATATTTTAGTTATTTTTCTATAGAATAAAGTTGATGGTTTATGTTTTATTTACTGAACTCGTTTATACATGTGTGTGGTTTTACATTGCGGTTTTGCACTAAAGTATTTTGTGGTTTTGCATTAAAAGAACTTCAAATTTTGATCTCACTAAAGAATGAAGTCAAGGACCAGTTGGAAACAGACATGATTGAGATCACCTTACATGTAGTTTCCATACTACCTATCCATACTTGATCTATGTTGTTGAATATATTGGTGTTGGTGACCACAGAAGGTCTAGTCACGTTAAGTATGACGAAAGCCGCTTTGATTCCACACTAACATAGGAGATGGACCAGATTGAAATAAAGGAAAGTCTTATGATGAATATTAGCCTTAAGAAAGAGCTCTTTAAGGTATATGTGATTTTAAAGTACTAAGCACATGAACACCACCCAAGTTGGAAATTGTTGGACGTGTTATACACGTTTAATTAATAAGTGGGCTTGTGTATGTGCGTGATTAAATCACTAGGCTAATTTAATTATTTAGGGTCTTACGTGGTCTAATTGGAAAAACCCTATTGACTTCTAATTTAGTGTGGGCCTAATGGGTATAGACCCATACTTGGCCTATTAGGGTTTTAATTGGAGCCCTAGTAGACTAGTATATAAGGTACATAGTGGTTATGGTCCCCAAGATTATCAAACCAATTGTCACCCCTAATTCTCATCAATCCCATCATTGAGAGAGAACCCATTAGAGCTATTCGGAGGTTTGATTGAGGAAGAACAATCTATCAACCAATATAGAATTATCGATCACTGCCACGATGAATCCAAGTATGCAACACTTTTGTTTATCTTAATAATTTGATATGATTTGATCTTGGTGTTGTTTTAGAATTTAGAACATATTTATGCTTACAACTTTCACTCGTCTGGTTTAGTAGACTTTTCCTATTCATATATTACTTTTTTTTTAATTTCTAAAATAATAATTATTATATTATATTTACTTTATTATTTTAATATTTTTTAATTTTATTTTTCAATTATTTTTTTTCTTTAAGTTCGCATTCATGGATCGCGATTTCAGTGAATTCGTATTCGCTGAGTGAGAAAACCCTATTTGTATCATTGCTATTAAAAAGAGTTCTATTTTTAGAAAGTTTTTATAAAAGAATCCTATTTTTAGAAATTGCTCCAACAATGTCGATGCTTTACAACTTTGTACGCATGTTGTTTTTTCGCTTTTCATTTGCCTTAGATCCATTCCAACGCTTCACCAAACTGGATCTTCCGCCAGGACCTATAGGTCTTGAATCGATTGCTTTGGATCGTTTTAATCAAGGACCTTATATTGGTGTCAGTGATGGAAGAATTCTTAAATACAAAGGTTCAAATATTGGTTTTGTGGATTTTGCTTATACTGCACCCAATAGATAACATTTCTCATTGATAATTTCTTTCAAATACATTACTAGTATTTATATGAGAAAAAGTATTTGATAAATCCGAAGAGTTTGTAACTGAATTCCCGAAATCCTCAATAACTCTTCTAATTCACTATGGATGAGCAAATAGATGACCGTAACTAATTAAACATTACGAAAATCCTACGAAACAATTCTAGCTATTATTGCTCTTAGGTAAATGACTAAGCAACCCAAAAAGCCATATGCAGTTCTGTTTCTGGTGCTTGGACTCATTTGAGAAAAACAAGGTGTGTACTTTCTTATTATTATTTCTGTCTCCTTTTTCACATACTTCATAAGTGATCATCTTTCTGGCAGAACAAAGATGCCAATGATGTGGCAGTTGCACAGCCACAGCCTTAGCCATAGGGAGACATTAATGTTGTCATTCTTCCAGCGGGTGCCAATGATATGGCAGTTGCATAGCCCCGCAGTGGCGGAACTAGGGGGCGAGCCGGTGCGGCCGCCCCCTTCTTCCCGGAGAGAAGAGCTGTTGTCTTTCGTCTCACCAGTTTCGCACCGGTGCCGCCAAGTAGCAGAGTTGCATACAGAGCGGAGAAGATGAAAAGTTTGAGTACGTGGACATTTGAGGGTTAGAGTTTTGTGATTGTGATAGGACCATGAATTAGTGATTGTATCTGACGGCTGAGATTTGATTTGGAGGTGTCTATCATCTATGGGGAAGATTTTGGGTGGGCTTTGTATACTTTATGATTTGACCAACACGACTACTTGATAACAGATGAGTCTTGTGGGTTACTTTATGCTTGGTGGTCCTACGTTGTATCTTGTCATGCTAGTACCTGGGCTGGCTCAACATGCCCATTATTTTTCATGTCTCTGTTATTTATTTTATATATTTTTTGTGATTGATTATTATAATAAATATTTATGAAATATATATATATATTTTTTAGTTGTTTGAATTTTTTTTGCTTGTACAAGTGAGCACCCCCTGAGAAAAGGTTCTGGTTCCGCCACTGCAGCCCCGGCCTCAGCTTCCACCCCAGCCCCTGCCCCAACTTCCGCCCCAGCCTCCTCTTCAGCCCTAGCCCCAGTTCCTCAATTTGGGAATAAGTATCGCTATGGTTCTCCATGTTGAAAATGTTCAATCAATTTACCAAATATATAACACCGTTAGTCATGTGACATACTATTCATTATTTAAAACGACGTTTTTTTTGTACCACATTACTAATAACGTTATTTATCAAATGAATGAAGAATAAGTTGGGTTATTTGTGCAACAACATTTAAGTGAAGTGATCAAAACGATACTTACCTCTAAATTTTGATGGAAGACTATGAAAGATCAAGGTTAGACATATGGTGTCCCAGTGGGTGAGTTACACTGGGTATGACACCGATAATAAAACAGTAATGGACAATAATAAAAATACGGAAAGTAAAGGGACAGGAGGTTGGTAACGCAGTTCGGCAATTTGCCTACGTCTGCGGGGCCACGCCCAGAAAGAACAATCCACTATGTTCATAAGTTACAAGACATTCAGTATGACACAAGGTAAGACACCATCTTATCTTTGTTACTGCCTCTTCCTAACTTCCACAGTGAACGGATTGTGCGAGCTTCCCTCGACTTGTATTGATTCCTCCCGGAATCCGTGGTTATGCAAGATCCCCTTGCCCACGTTTGAACTCTTCCCGAGCTCTATACTTGAATCCAAAAACACAAGGATTACATATTCAATAATGTTGCATTAAGATGCTTCAAGCCAACACACTTTAACTAAACTCGCCAACAAAGAAGTGTGTATACAGTCTTCAAGAAGACCGAATGAATAATCTAAAACTCACACCTTGAAAACCGTGTGATGGAAAGCTCATATAGGCACACCAAAAATCCTTCCATGTTTATCCCAAGATTATTTCCAAATAAATCAAATGGAAAGATCATAGAGACGCTCCAAGTCTTCCATCGTTATCTCTAAGATTGTTTCCAAAATAATTTAAACGGGAAGATGGAAACTCTTGTGCCTTCAATGCTTATCTTTTCCAAAGTTAGATAGCTTCCAAGAATACCAAGATAAGTTCCATAATTATCCACATGGCATTAATCTTCAAATCAATCTTCCTTGCATAGATTGATTTTATTTGATTTTGCCTTCAATAAAGCTTTCCTTATCTTTGCCAAAAAATCAATGCCAATTAAAATAAATGCCAACTCACGTATGCATTAACAATCTCCCCCTTTGGCATTTTTTGGCAAAATCCAATCTCCCCCTGTATGCTGAATCGGAAGCGCTTGAAAAACTCCCCCTGAATAATCACTTGGTAAAGAAACATCTGCATAAGACATTATGCATGACACAGCAAGAGACACCAAGTTTCCCAGCATACATAGTGTTAGGGATTATATACCAAATATCTAAAATTCAAAATTACTCCCCTTTTTTGCCATAAAAGGACAAAAGGGCCACAAACCAATAATAAAAGCATAATAAACTGTCTTGAAAAATCAGCATAAATAAAATATCAGAGTAATCATTCAAAATCCTCCTCCTCATGAGTCATAAGACCAACTGAATCAGCCAGCAGTTGAACACCAGCAGTAGCATCTAGAACTCTTACATCTGAACCAGCAGAAAACCCACCAGATTGGGTGCTGGAAGGAACAGAACTGTCAGGGACACTGGTTGTGACATCAGGAGTAACACCAGTAGGAATAACACCAGAAGTATCAGCAGTTGCAGTCACAGTAATGTCCTCATCAGGATCTGACTCAACATTTTCTTCAACTAGAGGATTTTCAGCCTGCATGTCAGATTCTGCAGAAACAGTAGAGAGTTTCTGAATAATACCTGCAGTAACATCTGGTGTGACATCTGGTGTGACATCTGAAGATTCAGTGACATCATCAGCTGCAGTTTTAGTCTGTGCATCAAACTTCTTCTTTCTTTCAGCTGCCTCAGCTGCAACATCCTTAGTCTCCTTTAAAGCTGCCAGGTCATCAAGAACAACAGAAATGTTCTTCATTCTTCTCTCTATTTCAGATTGCTGTGCCATCAATGCTTTTAATTCATCCTCCAGTACCTTGATAGTACGAGACAGCAGGATAGAGTTACCCAATTCTTCTGTGTTAGTGACATTCTCTATGACATCATCCATGTCGTTGACATGATTTCCCATTAACAGCTTGTAACTGATCCTGATTTTCTCCTTATCAGATTCTAAAGTCTCCCTTGCACGAATTATTGAATGTTGTGAAGATAAAATTGCATAAATCAAACTGGGAAATGGATAGGCTAGCCTTTCATTTTTACAGTTCGCGTGCTTCACAATCTGATCAAATAGGAATTGCCCAACATCGAACTCAATGAAGTTGCCAATCTTAAACAGTAAAGTGGCCATGGATTTATTCACTCCAGTTCCATGAGATGTGGGTAACCAATTTCTCATTGCAATCTTGTGCAAAATAGCATATTTCACAGACAACTAGGAGGCAGGAAAATCTTTTCCTCTTGGCCATACCCGTCTGACTCCTCCAGTGACATCAGAGATTATCATATTATAATCAGGAGTAAAGTCTTCAACATCTGCCTAGTGACTTCCCAAATATGTATTAATTATATCAGGAGAAAAATTAAACACCTGTCCTCTTACATAAACATGTCCTCCATCGGGATGTTCATGATCTTTCACAGTAGAGTCTAGGTTGCAATAAAATTCTTGAACTACCCTCCTTACATAAGGCTTTATTCCTTTGATTGTTCTCTCTAAACCTTGACTAATCAGTTGGTCAACAAGTTTGTGGCAGTCCTTAAAGTCACCCTCATGAATATTCCTTTCATTCCAGATATTTCTCCTAGACACTCTACTCTACAACCCAGCATTGTATTCAGATTTAAAATCGTCCAGATTAACAGCTGAATCTGATGACTTACTTGGAGTAGCAGGGGACTTGCCCTTTGACATGGCCTTTGAGCGAGTGACTCGCTGAGATTCTGAAGCCAGAATTTTCTTCTGTCGCTTTGGCTTTGGTGACTGCACTGGTTCTGAATCAGAAGGGTTCTGATCATCATCTTTATCATCATTAGAAGGAACATTCCCTCTGACATCTTCTTCTTTTTCACCCCAGGTATCATCTGACGAATCTTCATCCAAAATCCTAAAGCGCTTTCTTTGTGGCTCCACAGTAACCTTGGACACATTTGATGCTTTAGGCGGTGCAGCACTTGTCTGAAATTTTCCACCACTTGTTTGCTCAAATCTAGTTCTCACGCCTGACGAATCTATTGATTGAATAGGAATTATCATCTCGGCTTCTGAAGTCAAGTCAATCTCAATACTTGTGGACTTCTCCTGTGAGTGAGCAGAACTTCCACATTCACTTGATGAATCAGGGGATGCAGGAGTAACAACTACATGAACTTCATCTTCATCCATAGTTTCAACCACCTTTCCAGCCCGTGATGATGACCTTGTATGAGACATTTTCAGAATTTGAACTTCTTAAGTCAAGGTAGTTCTCAAAATCTTTGATTATGTGTAAGTAGTGAAGGTCGGCTGTAAAGAGTTCAATAAGCAGAGTAGAGGAAGCTTAGAAGTTCAGAAACCCTTGAAATTTCAAAATAGGAAATAGAAGCCCAAATTATTTCAGTCAGAATTTGTGTAACCGAGGCCAACTCTTCAATTCCATATATTCAGCCTAGAAATCCCCAAAAATCCACGTGTCATACGGAGTGCTGAAGATCAGAATTTCATAAAACCATATCCACAGCTACAATTTCGCCAAAAACCTGGAGGCGGGAAACCCGAAGAGACAAAAACACTAGCTATTCTACTATTTTTGCTTTTTCTGTCATTTTTGTATATATTTTATATATATTACTGTACATAAAAATACAATACAAAAAAACTTACAATATTGAAGAACTTCATCACATAACACAAAGGCCCAGAGCAGACCTCAGTTCTTCAAATCTTGCCCCATACAAGGCTTTGGTGAAAATGTCAGCAATTTGTTTTTCTGTCATCATGTGTTCCAAAGCAATTATTTTATCTTCCACAAGAGATCTAATAAAATGATGTCGGATATCAATGTGCTTTGTACGAGAGTACTGAACAGGATTCTTAGAAATATTGATAGCACTCATATTATCACAGTAGAGTGTCATGACATCCTGTGTGACACCATAATCTTTCAGCATCTGCTTCATCCAGTGAAGCTGAGTACAGCAACTACCAGCTGCAATATATTCTGCCTCGGCCGTAGACAAAGAAATAGAGTTCTGCTTCTTGCTGAACCATGACACCAAATTATTACCCAAATAGAAACACCCACCAGAAGTGCTTTTGCGATCATCAGAACTTCCAGCCCAATCTGCGTCACAATAACCAACTAAGTTGGTGTTTGTATCAAAAGAATACCAGATCCCATAGTCAGTTGTTCCACATACATATTTGAGAATTCTTTTCACTGACACCAGGTGTGACTCGCGAGGTTCTGCCTGAAATCGAGCACATAAACCAACGCTATAGCAAATATCTGGTCGACTAGCAGTTAGGTACAAAAGACTGCCTATCATACTTCTGTAACGGCTTGCATCAATAGGAGTTCCCTTTTCATCTTTAGAGATCTTCTCATGAGTTCCCATAGGTGTGCGCCTTGGACGAGCATTCTCCAATTCAAATTTCTTCAGCAAATTTTTTGCATACTTGCTTTGAGAAATGAAGATACCATCATGTCGTTGCTGAATTTGAAGTCCAAGAAAGTAAGTAAGCTCACGAACCTCATCTCAAATTCGCCAGTCATTTGAGCAACAAATTCATCGACCATTGCCTGTGACACTGAGCCATACACTATGTCATCAACATATATTTGAGCAAGTATAAACTGACCTTTAAGTTGGCGAATGAAAAGGGTTTTATCTACTCCCCCTCGCTCATATCCCTTGGCCAACAAACTGAGTCAGCCGTTTATGCCAAGCACGAGGAGCTTGCTTGAGTCCATATAAAGCCTTCTTTAATTTATAGACAAACTCGGGATGATGAGGGTCCTCAAAACCCTTTGGTTGAGCAACATACACCTCCTCATTAAGAAGACCATTTAGGAAGGCACTCTTTACATCCATTTGATAAAATTTGAATCGCAACACAAATGCAATTGCAAGCAAGAACCGAATAGACTCAAGACGAGCAACTGGAGCAAATGTCTCATCAAAGTCAACTCCTTCAATTTGTGTATACCCCTGAGCAACTAATCGAGCCTTGTTGCGAGTGATATTGCCATGCTCATCACTCTTGTTCTTGTATATCCATTTTGTGCCAATAACATTCACATTAGGAGGACATGGAATTAGATCCCAAACTTGATTACGAGTGAATTGATCAAGTTTTTCTTGCATTGCACCAATCCAATATTCATCTAATAAAGCTTCTGTCACATTCTTTGGCTCAATAGAGGAAGTGTAGCAAGCCATTTGAATCATTTCTCTATAATTTACTCTCGGCTTGTCTCTTGTTCGAACACCATCAGTCAAACTTCCAATAACTTCAGCAGTAGGATGATTCTTCTGAACACGAGTAGAGGGCTGTCTGTGAGGTGAAGTGACGTCGTGCACATCATCATTCTCTGCATTCTGATAAGTGACACCACTTGTGACACTGGGTGAACCACTGCCTGGAACACTGGAACTTACTTCAGGTAGAGAATCTGTAGTATCTTCATTAGGAACAGCAGTTGCTTCTAGAGAGTTATCGACTTGAACATTTGCAGATTCCATCACAGTTCGAGTTCTTTTGTTGTAAATTCGATAAACTCGACTATTGATAGCATATCCAAGAAAAATAGCTTCATCACTCTTGCAATCGAGCTTCCCTTTATATTCCCTGTCATTCAACACATAACAAGTACTACCAAAAGGATGAAAATAGTTAACATTTGGAGTTCTACCTTTCCATATTTCATAGGGCGTCCTCTCAGTTCCACCTCGAAGATATACACAATTTATAGTGTAGCATGCTGTGTTCATTGCTTCAGCCCAGAATTTCTGTGGAATATTTTTCTCGTGTAACATGACGCGTGACATCTCTGCTATAGTCCGATTTTTTCTTTCCACTACTCCGTTTTGCTGAGGAGTTTTAGGTGCAGAGAACTCATGACCTATCCCATGTTGATGACAGAAGTCTGAAAAAATTTGTGTTTTCAAACTCTCTTCCATGATCACTATGAATCCGTACAATCTTCAGAATAGCACATCCATTTTCACGCTGAAAGCGTAGACACAATGCTGTAAAGGCATTAAATGTGTCAGACTTTTCTCGAAGAAATTCAATCCATGTATAACGAGAAAAATCATCAACAGTCACATATGCATATCGTTTTCTTCCAATACTTTCTACTGACATAGGACCCATCAAATCCATATGAAGCAGTTCTAGCACACGAGTTGTTCCTGGTGTCTGTGACTTGGGATGTGACACCTTTGTTTGTTTTCCAATCTGACATGGTCCTCATATTCTGCTTTCATCAAACTTCAGTTGGGGAATCCCACGGACAGCTCCTTTAGTAACTATGTTCTGCAGCATCCGGATGTTCATATGACCCAATTTTCGATGCCATAGAATTGAATCTTTCATACTTGATCGAAGACATGTTGATGAGGCAGAGATGAGATAACAATTATCTTTCGATCTTACTCCTTCCATGATACACATGTTGTTTTGATCAATCACCTTGTAATTTTTCTTAGTGAAATTGACATCCAAATCTTGATCGCACAAGTGACTAATGCTAAGCAAATTTGCCTTGAGGTCATCTACCAGTAGTACATTATTCAACTTTAGTAACCAAGGCACATTTAGAGTACCTTTTCCAATTACACGAGCGGTGACACTATTGCCAAAAGTTACTTTTCCTATACTTCCAGACACAACATCCTTCAAGAAATTGTTGTCACCAGTCATATGCCTGGAGCATCCACTGTCAAAATACTACTCATCAGATGTGGCAGCCTTTAGTGAGGTGTATGTGAAGTTGCATCGATAATTAGGCTTCATTACCCAGCTCTGTTGTGTATTCCTGCGAGAAGTAGAGTTTCTAGCAGTACCTTGTCTTAATTCAGCAAGATAGATAAAACATCTAGGACGAATATGACCACGACGATTACAGTAATGACAAACAGGTATAAATCTGTTACATCTTCCGTTAGGAGCATGATAAAAATAAAAAGTATGTGACCTGTTCAAAGGAACCTGCAACCCTTTAGAATTATTTTCTGATAGTGACACTGACTGTGACATCATATGTGACATGGGTTGTGACACTGAGCTTTCTCCTTTGTACCCCAATCCTGTGTAGTCACCACTTGATTGACCAACTTTAAGAATTTCATCCAGCTTGGAAGCACCTGAATTTAGCATCTTAACTCCTTTCTTTAGGTGATTTAACTCGTTGGTCAATGTCTTCACTTCCTCTTGACTTACTCTCAGTTTGATAACCAGATCAGTGTGAGATTGTTGAAGATTGTCCCTTTCAGTTTGCAGATCTCCAACCTGTGTATGAAGTTGCTGGTTCACTTTAGAAAGTTCAGTCCACTTGTCATGAAGATTCTTGAATTCCACCAGAATATCTTCTTCTGTAACATAATCTTCATCTTCATCTAGATAGGTTGACATATTTCCAGTGACACTCTGTGTGACATCCGTTTTCTTGTCATGATCAGATTGTTCTGTCTTAGTGGTGAGAGCCACATGGTTGTTCTGAAAATCATCTTCTCTGTCTGAATCATCTTCACTCCAAGTTGTGTTGAGTGAATTCCTCTTTCTTCTTAGTGTATTAGCACAATCTGCCTGAACATGCCCATAACCGTCACACTCTCTGCACTTAATTCCTTTATGTTTGAGTGATTGATTAGACATATAATTTTCTTCCCTGTACTTTTTATTGTTTGCCACCTCATTCTTAGTGTTACTGACACTGCCT
Organism: Ophiorrhiza pumila; assembly: GCA_016586305.1. NCBI lineage: Eukaryota > Viridiplantae > Streptophyta > Magnoliopsida > Gentianales > Rubiaceae > Ophiorrhiza > Ophiorrhiza pumila. The sequence continues at coordinate 10,677,450 of BLIW01000004.1, forward strand.
CTGACACCTGGATTACTTCTCCCATATCCTTTCAGTATTTTGCTTAAGTTCTTAGATATTAATGCCAAGGAGTCCTCAAGGTCATCATCTTCAGAATTTTCCAACTTTTGCATTTCTGGCTTTAAGGCAAGCTCTTTGTTTTTCTTTGCTTCCATATCTACTCCTAGATTCATCTCAAATGTTATAAGGGATCCCATCAATTCTGCCAGAATTGATTTCCAAGCCTTCTCGTCAATGGCTTTGATAAAGGCTCTCATTTTTGCCTTCCAATACGCATAGTTGCTTCTATCCAAGAGAGGTGGACGCATTGTTGAACCTCCTTCCTTCATAGAGTCCATTGCACCAAACAACCAAGATCAGGTCCTGCGGATTCCGTCTAAGAAACAAAGACGACCCGCTCTGATACCAATTGAAAGATCAAGGTTAGACACGTGGTGTCCCAGTGGGTGAGTGACACTGGGTATGACACCGATAATAAAACAGTAATGGACAATAATAAAAATGCGGAAAGTAAAGGGACAGGAGGTTGGTAACGCAGTTCGGCAATTTGCCTACGTCTGCGGGGCCACGCCCAGAAAGAACAATCCAATATGTTCACAAGTTACAAGACATTCAGTATGACACAAGGTAAGACACCATCTTATCTTTGTTACTGCCTCTTCCTAACTTCTACAGTGAACGGATTGTGCGAGCTCCCCTCGACTTGTATTGATTCCTCCCGGAATCCGTGGTTATGCAAGATCCCCTTGCCCACGTTTGAACTCCTTCCGAGCTCTATACTTGAATCCAAAAACACAAGTATTGCATCTTCAATAATGTTGCATTAAGATGCTTCAAGCCAACACACTTTAACTAAACTCGCCAACAAAGAAGTGTGTATACAGTCTTCAAGAAGACCGAATGAATAATCAAAAACTCACACCTTGAAAACCGTATGATGGAAAGCTCATATAGGCACACCAAAAATCATTCCATGTTTATCCCAAGATTATTTCCAAATAAATCAAATGGAAAGATCATAGAGACGCTCCAAGTCTTCCATCTTTATCTCCAAGATTGTTTCCAAAATAATTTAAACGGGAAGATGGAAACTCTTGTGCCTTCAATGCTTATCTTTTCCAAAGTTAGATAGCTTCCAAGAATACCAATATAAGTTCCATAATTATCCACATGGCATTAATCTTCAAATCAATCTTCATTGCATAGATTGATTTTATTTGATTTTGCCTTCAATAAAAGCTTTCCTTATTTTTGCCAAAAAATCAATGCCAATTAAAATAAATGCCAACTCACGTATGCATTAAGAGACTATTTAACTCATTTATCCTTACTCTTTATAATTGATATTGTGCTTCAAGGTTTCCATTGGTGTACTACAACCTATATGCTGATAATATGTTGGTTTTCTTCAGGAACAAGCAAATCTGTGATTGTGTTACTGACGTAAATTTGTCACAACAATGCGGAGCACCACTAGGATTTTCCTTCAATCCTTTAACTGGAGTTCTCTATATTGTGGATTTTGTTTATGGGTTTTTTGAAGTAGGACCAAATATAATGGTGGGCAAGCTACACTAATTGCTAACAGTGCAGGTGGTTTGCCATTACACTTTGTCAATGGTATTGATGTTTATCCCTTTACAGGAGAAGTTTATATTACTGATGGCAGCCAAACATTTGATTTAAGGTATATCTGCTGTTCATTATTTCTCAAAGTTTCTTGCACCAAAAAGTTCCATTTTTTTTTATCAATAATTCTTTTGGCCCTTTTGAACTTTTAATTTGATCTATTTAACTCGTAAATATGCAAATTTGCAATCTCATATTCAAACTAAAGCCTTATTATATATTTCCTTCTCTTCAAGAACTTTGCAATTAATTTTCTTAGAAAAGTTCTTCATGGCCTTAATTAGCATTCTGAAAAGATAATGAAAACCCAATGTTCAAGGGTTTTCGTTTCTCATTTTAATTAAAGAAAAAAATACAAAAAATAATAAAAGAAAAAAGATTTTGAAGACTGAATGGGAAGAATATAATATTTATATATTATGTCTTAAAAGGTTTTTTTTTTTAATTAAGTGTCCTTCACATTATAACCCAAAAAAGTTAAACGACTCCAATAGTTCTAAGTTCATTTTGTTCACCAATCTTAAAAAAGTTATATTTTGGTCCTTCAATTTGAATTTTCTTGCACAAATAGTTTTTTAACTCTTTTTTCATTCATTTGACAAAGTAACAACATTAGTCATGTGGCACAAAAAATACATTATTTTGAATGATAAGTAATGCTATATGACTAACGATGTTACTTGTCAAATATATAAAACATACGTTGAGAATCATATGTATTAAAAAAATTCAAGTTAATGAATCAAAACGATAATAACCCGAAGATAAGGGACTATTGGGATCATTCGCCCAAACAAAAATTACTAGTAATTTTTCTAGATGTTTCCTTCACTGGAAAAAGCACTTTTGATGCTTCAAATATGGCCACTTGCATAGATTTCGATGAACTTCATAAACAAGTTTACAAACTACGGTCATAATTAAGCTATTCTGCTTGGTTGACACTTTTTAGGTGTCTTTTTCACAAATTAAATTTACCTTATTAATTTGTGTTATCTATTTTTTTATAAATTTTTTTGAGAAAAATGCTATTTTTATTTTCAAAGTTTTATGCTGTGTTACTTTTGATTCCTAATGGTTTGATCCTAACGAACATAGACTATTTCCGTTAGTCAATGGAGAAAATTCATTAATTATCTTATATTGGTTTTAAATTGAAACATTGGGGACTAGATTGGATGGACTCAAATAATTTGAGACAAAAAATGATAAAACCTTAAACTTTGGAGATTAAAATTGATTTAAAACCAAAAACAATGATAGAGTAATTATTTTTTGCTACAGTGAATTTTAATAATAAATAATTCTTTATAACACAATTTCCCACCAAAACAAACTCATTAAATTTTTATCTATATTTAAACTTTAAAATTTTATTAATAAAAAATTTTCCAATATAAATCCCAACAAAGAAAACTCATTAATTCAAACAGTATCCCAAGAAAAACATATTCCATCATAAAACCAAAAAATACTCAATTCAAACTGAGTTACCAATATATCTCGTTGCTAGGGAGATAGTCTCCTCACCTCCAAGTCTAATATTCGATACTTGGAGAATGCATGTGTGTGGATGTGTGTTTGGAAAAAAAAATTACCTATATATCTTACAATTTTCCACGTACATATACATACATATATATATATATGTTGTGCATTGCAGGAATGCTTCATCACGGAATCCTGTTCTTGATTCAACTGGAAGATTAATTAGATACATTCCCATAACAAAAGAGCTGAAGGTGTTGGTAAATGGGCTAACATTGCCCATAGGACCTGCAGTTAGCATTGATGGTTCATTTGTGGTGTTTGCAGAGTTTACAAACAAAATTATCAAGAAGTATTGGCTCAAGGGGCCAAAGAAAAACACGACTGAAATTTTATTAAATTTGCCAGGAAATCCAGTTAAAATTAAAAGGGCCACAAATTTTGGAGAATTTTGGGTGGCAGTAAACACAAATAGTACTAATGATCAAAACTCTTTTGGGTACAAATTTAATTCAAATGGTCAAGTGTTGGTGGTGAAGGATTTTACAACACAATATATAGAAATTTTGAAGTGAGTGTTGTGCAAGAATACAATGGGAATATATTGTATGTTGGCTCGCGCATTGCTCCCTTTGTTGGCATATACACAATATTTTGAGTGTCCTTGATTATAAATTAGCATCTTAATGATGTATTTGTACTGTGGGAGAATGCAATCTACTCTAATAATAATAAGAGTTTAGCAACTCAATTTCATGTGAAATTGTGATGTCTCTTGTATTTAAAGGCAAGAAATATTTATTAATGAATGATAATTAAGCATGATTCTAAGTCAAAATTAAGCATCATGCTTTTGTATTTGAAGGCTATAGTTCCAATTGCTCCTTGTGTCTTTTATTTTATTTTTTATTTTTTATCAATCCTTATAAAAATCTCTTGCCAAAAGGCCACCTACTATGTCACTAAGGATCTTGTGTTTCATTCTCCTATTTTAATCCCTATTTCAATTTATAAATATACACTATGTATATTTAACTAAAAACCCTATCAAGAGATTGGTGAACACTAAGGAAAATGAGTTAAATGCGTGGCGTATATTTATACATTCAAACAGAGAGTTTTAAATAGGGAGTGAAACACAAGATTCATTGGGCCTACTATGCTTTAAAATGTTTTTGTTTATCATTTATAACAAAATAAACTTCTTTTTTTTTAAGAAAAGTTAAAATTGTCTTGATAATTAAAGAAAGTTACACCAATAGTACAAATCTAACTGCAAAACATAATCCTTCCTAATTGAGAAAAACAATAACAATTCTTTAATTTAGTCATATATGATTTAGAAATATGCATCGATCGAATCCTTACATAATGCTCAGTCCTGTAGTTTTTGTTATTTTTATGTTTGTTCATGAAGTATAATCTTATCCTCCAAATATGATATAAAGGAGTCGTCAAAGAAAATTTAGTTATATATTTTTTTGAATCCTTTACTTTTAAATGGCAATTTACCACACTAGATTAGTTTCTCTATGAATCAGATTTGCTTTTGTAACAATCTTCCACACCTCCTTGGATAAAAGACATAAAAAAAAAAAAATAGAAGAATATTACTCCAATAGTTTTCAACTTGGGGTAAGTACTGTTTTGATCCAAATGTTGAAAAAGTTAATTTTGACTCTTTACATCCTTAAATTTTTTATTTTCTATTTTACATCTTAGTTCAATTTAATAACTTCAATTCTAAACAAAGACATAAATAACATTTTATGTTGTTTCTCTAAGGTTTAAGATCACTAACAATTCTTTTCAAAATATTTAGCAAACATCTGCGTTATTTTCTTCGCATTAATTTTACCAAACCTTCATAAACGAAATATTTCTTGATTTCTTTGGTTGATTTTGGGTTTAAATATTACAATAATAAGAAGAAAGTGAATAAGGAGGGAGTGAATATGATTGACTAATATTTAGTCTCTTGTAAGGTATTTCAAAATATACAAAATGAATAATAAAGGTAAATTAATTTAAAATATGTATTTTTTACAAAATTATTAATTTTGCCAAAAAAATAAATTATTATACCTAAAGAGTTAAAGAGTCAAAATTGAAAGTTTAGAAGGATATATTACAACCCAATCACAATTCGCTAGTAGAATTTTGCAATTTACCATTTTTTTTAATAAGGTTATATATTATGGAAAGGAATTAACAAAAAAGGAAGCAATAAGAATTAAAAGTAAAGGAGAAAGAGGAACGGTGAAAGGAGAGAGGATTGATAAAGGAAAAACCGTTGGTATCCTGTAAAACGGGTTAATTCATTGATGTAGTGTGAAACGAGTTTATATATGCAACATCTGAGTTAATCGTTATTTTAATGCGTGATAAAAATGGTAAAAAATTAAAATCAAGATTTCAACAACAATAACCGGTTTCACTAGAATGTTCTTGTGAAGGGGGGGAGAAAAATCTGATTATTTTCATTCTTACTTCTCCAATTAGAGTTCTTGTATTAATACTACAACAAAATCACGTAGTAACCTAAAAAAAGTCTTGTTTTGTTTCTAGGATACAAAAGGCGTGATTCAATTACAACTAACCTCGTCATTTAACAAAATCAAAACTCGACAAAACATCAATTCTTAAAAAAAAAAAACTTTCCATAACTAATAGGTTTCTTCTGATTAAAGAATTTTTAATGAATCACCGTTCCTTAAATTTGAGATGGGATTCTCTCACTACTACAGAATATATAATTTAAAACGGTCTATTTAAAACGGTTATTAATAACCCGTTTTAGATAATTGGGGCGGTGGCATTTTTGTAATAAGAATTAGGAAAACGCAAACTTTCTAAAACGGTTACATTATAACCGTGTTAGAAAGTCTCTTGATGTCAGTTTCTAAAACGGTTCGGGAGACAACCGTTTTAGAAACTGTTATCATCTCTGTTTTAAGAACGGTTTCTAACTAACCGTTTTAGAAAATGTACCGATAAAAATCTCCCCCAGCATTTTCTTCTCCTGTAGAACAAAAATATTTCAAACACCTATTTGTTTTCATTTCGCGCAAATAACTTCACCGCCATTCACTTCACCTCATCGCCGTTCGCCACCCGTCCCAACCTTTGCCGCCGCCGTCGCCGTCGCCTCCGTCGCCGCGTGACAGTCCCGAGTTTGCCGCCGTTCGGATTTTGGAAATACAACATTAATTGGTGTTTAAAAGCAGGGTTTCTTTTTCTAATTGTTTATGTGGGATATCAAGGAATTCTTTAGGGTATATTCACGCAGTGATTTTGCTGGTTTCAGGTATGTTCTGTACTCAGCCAGAAAGACTACATGAAAACATTTTGTGCACTTTTTTGATAGTTCATCTGTAGATTCCTTTGTTATGTTATTCAATGCAAGGTGAGCTAGTATGAATCTGTTAAAGGCATTGAGAAAACTACCCAAGTAGGTTTTGATTTTGATCTTTGTAGTTGTACTCTGCTTCATGTTCTTCCTTTGATTTTTCAGTGTTGGAATTCCGCATAAGGAAGCAGCAGTAGGGTGCTGTGATGAAGTTGATCCCCTGGCTAAGGTATGATAGTTCCACATCAATTGTATTTGGTGCAAATTGGCCCATTTAAAAGTGTATGCATTTTAGGTAGTATTTTTGCTCGGTCTCATGGTTAAATCTCTTTGATATTTTGCCTCCTTCATTCTGTTTAACTTGATATGCACTGAAGCTGGGGACTGATTTAGATGTTTCAAGATACATATTTTCAAATAACAGCCCTGTGTAACCATGTGGAATTCACATTTCCTGTAATTTAGCTAGTCTCCGCTGTTTGTTTGTACACTGGCAGTCAGAGGTCATAACTTCTTGAACTTCCAGATTAACTGTCTGACTAGATATGCCTATAAAATTAGCCTCTGTAGGAATGTTCTGTGGTTCATTATTTTATTATTTTGTAGTTGTGTTGTATATGACGTATTTATTTCTAAATCAAGTTGTGTTTTCGTAATCAGTCCATTGGAGCAGTAAACACCATTATACGAAGGTCGACAGGCTCATTACCTCTCTATCTTCTTTCTTTCAGGTTTCACAGGCTCATTACCTCATTGGTGGTCAAAATGGTAATCATGAACTTGTTTTCTTGCTTTCATGACATTGTAATGAAGGATCAGCATTCTTATTCTGATGATGTATCTGTTGGATACAAGTTTCATTGGCTATGCATAGAACAAGATTCATTTAACGTAGATTTATTTGTTGTCTAAATGTATTTAATTTCAGGGATTTATCTTACACAAATCCAATTACAATTACAAATGATCATTGGCATCCTGGGATTAGGAATCACTAAATATGTTAAACCAACATCAGAATTGCAGCACTGCATTATTTCTCGTAGCAATTCAAACTGTAGGTTAATTTGATTGGAGGGTGTGGCTTTGGCTCACTTAATTTTGACAAAGATTCAGTTGCACCGATCAAAATAATGTATACATCAAGAATTGAGGTTTGCCCTTCTCTGATACAACATTTTGCAGGCGAATTCTGCATCTGGAATGGCTGTGGATGATCAATGCAAGCTGAAGTTCTTGGAGTTAAAATCGAAGAGGAACTATCGCTTCATTGTGTTCAAGATTGAGGAAACAAAGCAGCAGGTGATGGTTGAGAAGCTTGGTCGACCTGATGAAAGCTATGATGATTTTACTGCCAGTCTGCCTGCCAATGAGTGCCGTTATGCTGTCTATGATTGGTTACAATACAGATTGTGACGCTTGTATAACTGTAATAGAAGAAGCAGTTAGAGGTACTTTATTTTATTAAAGTTATGATATATGTATAGTCACTAAGGTATAGAAAGCTTTTGTCTTTGTTGAAATTTGATCCACTCCAGTAAGGTTACCTTTTGTAAATTTTTGCGTTTCTGTGTGTGCGGTGTCCCTATGTTAAAAAACAGACTTTTAAGAACAGTTCATCAACCGTGTTAGAAAACAGACTTTTAAGAACGGTTATAAACCGTTGTAAAAAATAGTATTAAGAACGGTTTCTTAACCGTTTTAAAAAAATGTAGGACTTTCTAGTCCGCCCATATCTAAAACGGTTTGGAAAATCTAAAACCCGTTTTAAATAACTACTTTTAACCGTTTTAGAAAGTGAATTCTGTAGTAGTGTCTGTCCAAAAAAATTATCGTGTATTATTCTGTTTTAGATTAAAACTCGTCGTAGGGTTCACTCATATCTTGCTTAGGGTCTATTAATTGTAATGGAATTTTAGTAATATTTATGTTTTTAATCCATATTTTTAGTAAAATTACGTAGTTTTGAATATTAGACAGAATATGACATAATTATATTGGATAGAGGATCTAGTCTCCTCTGTCCAATATTATCCTGTCTTATTCTGTCTAATGTTCAAAACGATATAGTTCACTAAAACTAGGGACTAAAAGCATAAATATCACTAAAATCACTTTACAATTATTATACCCTAACCAAGAAGTTCGGATCTTCGATTATCCAGTCTTATTCTGTCTAATGTTCAAAACGACATAGTTTCACTAAAAGTAGGGACTAAAAAGTAAAATAAATTTACAATTATTAGATCCTAACCAAGATATGAATGAACCCTACGTAGTTTTAATTTTGAATAGGATAAGACAGGATAATCTTGGACAGAAGATCCCATCACGTAACCAAGAGATGAGTGAACCTAGTTTTAATCTAAGGTATGATAAGACAGGATAATTTTGGACAGAAGATCCATCTCTTTTCAATGGTCATTTATTTAGTTTTCATGGAGATCAAATCCTATGTCCAACATTATCTCTGTCATATTCTATTTAATGTTCAAAACGATGTAGTTTAACTAAAATTATGGACTAAAAGCATAAATATCACTAAAATCACTTTACAATTATTATACCCTAACCAAGAAATTATTGAACCCTACGAAATAGTTTAATTTTGGACATGATAAAACTTAGCTAATTTTAGAGAGAAGATCTCATCTCGTTTTCATGCTAAAAAAATCTAGTTTCGATATGTCCAACGTTAATTATCAATTTTTATGTCTTTCTATTTGTTATATTTGTGTCAAAATAGTTGTTTAAAATAAATTTTAAATGAGAAAAAATTGGAGAATTTTTAAATAAAAAATCTTTAACTAATCACAATTCCTCAAAAATTAGGATACAATAGGAAAATTGATAAGGAAATCAATCAATCAAATCAAAAGCAATTATAAATGGATTAACGATATCCAATCAATCAATCAATCAAGAGATATTCAATCAAAGAGATATCAATCAATCAATGGATATTTATATTAAATATAATCAATTGTAATTATATCATTACTTAATTTAGTTTGTCATTAGGTCATCCTTGTACTCTATATATATATATATATATATATATATATATATGTAACAATGATCAATGAGAAAGGTGTGTCATAATTCTACAAACTCTCTCTTCTCAAAATCTTTTATGGCACCTAAATAATTTCTATTATCATATCAGAGCGAAGGTTCACCATCTCCTCTCCTTTTATTTTGTTTCTTTTTTTCAGAACTATAAAGATTTTTTTTTTTTACTTTAACCATAAAAAAAATCAAAACTTTAATTTTTTTTATCTTTTTTTTTCTCGGTAGCTACTTTCTCCCCCCTCCAACAATTCTTGTTCTTCTAAACCCCATGGCTAACGAGAATACTCCAATTTTTATTGCATTTTAAAATTATTTATTTTATTTGTCCAACTTTAAAAAAAGCAAGAAAATTCTACGTTTTCAAGGAAAAAAAACAAAAACGTTCTCATCTCAATTTCTAAAATCTTCTCTTCTTTCTCTCTAAATTTCTTTCTTCCTCCATTTGACTCTTTCAATATCAAGATTGGATTTCTCCACGACCGTCCATCTTGCGGATGCATGATAAAGAAATTCAATCAATCAATGAGATAATCAAGATATCAAGACAATCAAGGTCAAGATTGGACTTCTCCACGACCGTCCATCTTGCGGGGGCATGATAAGGAAATCAATCAATCAAATTAAGAGCAATTATGAATGGATTAATAATATCCAATCAATCAAGAGATATTCAATCATAGAGATATCAATCAATCAATGGATATTTATATTAAATGTAATCAATTGTAATTATGTGTAATTATGTCATTACTTAATTTAGTTTGTAATTAGGTCATACCCTATATATATATGACAATGATTAATGAGAAAGATGTGCCATAATTCTACAAACTCCCCCTTCTCAAAAATAAATTCTATTAAAAATTTATTAATCCAGCCCTTTTAGAGTTTATCATAACGGATTAGAGTTGATCAGACTCTATAAACTATTAAAATTTTAAGGTTTATCATATATAACGAGTTTGCTAGAGTTTCAAATATTTTTTTCAATTTATTTTTTAGATTTTTATTTCTTGCAAACAAAAACGATTTGGGTTGGTATTGTTTCTTCATTTTTTTTCCATTATTTTTTTCTTTTTCTTTTAATCCTTGTGAGCTGTGCGTACGTTCTTGTGTATTGTAGAATTAAACTAAGCCTCAATATTATGAATTATATTTTTAAAAATAGGAGTTGTGTTTTAGGATCGGTTTGTTTGGGAATGTTACTTTTTTTTTCATAAATTCAATTTGATTTGTTTGTTTTATTTATTTTTTTTATCAAAATTTTTAAAATTGAAAATACTGCTATGGTAAGTATTTTTGCTACAATATTTTATATATTTTTAATAATTAAAATATTAAATTAAAATTAAAATTTTTAATTTTTAATGATAAACAATTCTTTCTAACATAATTTTTCACTAAAATAAACTCATAAAAGAATAATTCAAATTCAAATTTAAGAGTCTAAAATATAATGTATTTAGTTAATGTACTAATTACATATATTAATCAACTCATAGTTTTATTTAAAATCTAAAATATACTTATTTTAACTACTTGTTATTGTTATTAATTTTAATAATATAAATTAGAATATGATAGTATTAATGTTTATTTGTTGTCCTCTCACTATTATATTTCGGCTTATAATACTAGTTAATTATAATAGAAATTACAATAATTACATATTAAATTTGTAAATCATTAAACCATGTTATTGTTAGCCATAATACTCAATTACTCATGTATTAAAAATTATAATATATTATTAATATTGTTGGTTTTACATTATAAAATATATATTGTTAATTATAATTTATAAATTATAATTAATAAATTTGAATAATAAATAACTTAACTATTAAAATAAAATTAAAGAATATTACAAATAATATTTAAATTATAATATATTAATAATTACTGATTAACCAGTTTAAATCGATTTAACCGATTTAAATTGGTTTAACCAAAAAAATGGTTAATTGGTTGAAAAATAATTCCAACCAAAAATTGGCCCAGTTAACTAGTAAAATCGGATACCCAGAACCGGTAATAACCGATTTCGGTCCGGTTATCAGTTTTTTGGTTTTTTTAACAATCCTACCGTTCGGATGTACATTTATCTTTAGAATCATATATAATAGAATTTGAATGTGGTGAGGATGGAAATCTAATTAAATCTTATTAATTAAGTGCAGATTAAAATTCATCAATCAGCTCTTAATTTGAAAGCTTAGTAAAATTGATGGGTAAGTGACATAAAACAGGACTTCCTTCTCATCTTTTTCAGTTAGGTTTCATCATCGAATATTTGATCAATGTATCTTCAACTAGACATGATCACGGTTTACGAACCGTTGGTTACGGTTAATGAACCGCCGATTCACTGTTCCACAAAGGGTGGAACCTGAACTGGCCTTTGGCCTTACGGTTACGATTACGGTTGATGAACCACCGGTTCACAATTCCGTCACGGTTCCGATTCCAGTTTTGGTACGGTTTTCTCACTGTTCGACTTTTTAAAAAAAAATAAAATATAAAGTTTGATATACTTTACAACTTTACAAGGTGAAAAAAAAAAGAAGTTTGATATAATTTACAATGTGAAAAATAAGAAAAGTTTGATATACTTCGCAAATTTACAAATTTACAATGTAAAAAATAAGAAGTTTGATATAATACGTACAGGTTTACAAGTTTGATATAATTGAAAAATACATTATTTTACTATTGAAATAGAAAATTTTGGCATAAATATCAAATTTCGAGTTGGCTATTTACATATATTAATCATGATACAACATTTACTTAAATGAAAATTTTTCATTTATAAAAGTAATTTGAGTACAAGTTAATTGACCTAAATTTTAATCATCTAACTCTTCAACGTCAACATCGGGATTGGGATGAACGAAATTCGTGAAATAGAAAACTCCGTTTGAAGATCCGGTTGTACTAGCATTGCTCGTTTCCGAAATGTCGGTGTCGTAATCTAAATCAATGTCCTCCGTCTTGTCCATTTCTTGTGCTCTCAAAAATGTCTTGTGCCAATCATCCACTAATGCTTGGATTTCTAATGATCTTGGTAATAATCGGGACCCATGCTCGTCTAAAATGCTCTCTCCTGCACTAAAAGCTTGCTCCACTGCTATGGTTGATGCCGGAATTGCGAGAATATGTTTTGCGATAATAGAAAGGATTGGATAATACTTCTCATTTCCCTTCCACCATTCTAACACGGACCACTTGTGAAAATCCTTATCTTCATCACAAACCTCAAAAGTAGTTGTTAAATATCTATCAAGTTCCATATCAGTACTGGATCTTGGTTTTTTGTGTGCAGAATATATAGATTTACCAAGTTTACGTGGTGCTATAGAAAATATTGATGTATTACTAGTATTTTGATGTGATGCACTACTAGTAGAACCATCAATATTAGATCCAGTATTAATAAGTTTGACTACCATATTTAGAATTAATGAAATTCATTAATTAAATAAATCACTAAGAAGAAATTTTACTTCTCCTATAATCTCCTTAGTATCTTGATCTTTATAACCTTCATTGTCAGAAAAAAATGAATCTACACAACCATTATATGCAGTAATATATTCTTCTAAAATATTAATTTTTTATGTGGATCAAAAACAGAAGCAATTAAATATGTAGGTGAAATTTTTTGATAATAGTTAAGCCATTTTATTAACATATCATATATAGGAAGTGATAAAACATGATCATCTTTGAATTGTTGTAACATCACATGCAATGTGAAAAAATAAATGAGAAGTAGGATAATAAACACCAGATAAAATTTCAGTAGCATCTTTAAATATCTTTAAAAGTTGTAATAATTTACAACAAATTCCCACATATTAGGATGCAAAGAAATATTTTCTACATAATTTTGCATAAAAAAGTACATAACAAAGTACAATACTGTGTAGATGAATTCAATAATTTATAAGTTGAATTCCACATATTATTTACATCTTTACTAAATCTTTTAGGTTTGCATCAATTTTCCATACAAAATTTTACCCATAGTTTTATTAAATTTGGACCGAACCATAAAAGACTAATTGCCTCTTTAATAGGTGTAATATACATATTTAGTGTTTTTAAACCATCTTGTACCGCTAAATTTAATATGTGGCATGCACACCTAACATGAAAAAAAATTTCACCTATTATTAGTTGACAAAGACTTGTTAATTGACTAATCGAAGCCGTATTAGCCGAAACATTATCAAAACCAATTGAATTTTTTTTTTTTAGTAAAACCATATTCATCTAAAATAATATTCAACAAATTAGACATATTATTTGTGGTATGTCTTGCTTCAAAATGACGAAAAGCAATAATTCTTTGTTTGTATTTTCCAATCACTATCAATCCGATGACAAGTTACTCCCATATAAGAATACATTTGCCATAAATCACTCCAAATATCGGAACATATAGAAAGACTACCATTTAATTTTGAAAAAGTTTCAATTAAAATTTGTTTTTCACCTTTATAAACTTTCTTTAATTCTCTTGTTATTGTTGTTCTAGGCATTCTTTTAGCTTGTGGATTTAATGCATTTTAACAATAATGAGTAAATCCTACTTTTTCACCAAAATCACATAATAAATGTTCTACGGCTATCATTTTAGCTAATTCTTTTCTATTTTGCCATCCGAATATTTAAAAGGATGAGTAGTAGAGGGAACAAACCCAGATAGTTGCGATTGGTTGGAGAAAAGGCCGATTTCGTGTGGATGTTTTTCCTTCAAATGTCGCGACAAAGTTCAATAGCCCGATCATTTCTTGAAAGCATATAATTTATTTCTGGAACAATAATTGCATTTCACCTTGATTGGTTGTTGGTTGGAATCTAATATCTTTGTGTAATGCTTTTTGAACATATCTGATTTTAGCCTTTCTTCAATATTGGGGCTTTCGGTTTCTCCACCACCGTTAAAAATTTGCTCACTTTGGTTTTCGCCAAATTGTGAACTACCAACAATATCTCTATTAAAACTATCCATTTTATAGTAAATTAAAATTAAGTAATTGAATAAATATAAATAATTAGATAAATAGAATTATAAGTCTATAATAAAAGTATTTAAATAAATTAAAATAATAAAAACTATTAATGAGGATTCAATATTTAATAAAATAAATAATTTTAAAAAATAATTAGCTAAAGATTTGAATAAAATAAAATAATTTAAAGTAAAGAATTGAATTTGGAATATAATGAATTAATGAATAAAAATAATTTAATGATAACAAAGAAAAATAGATAATATAAATGATAATTGAGTATTGAGAGAATTAATAGAATTGAGAGAATTGAGAAAGAATTGAGATTGAGAGAAGAGAATGGTGTGAAAATTAATTTAGAAAATTTGGGTATTTATAGAAGAAAAAAAAAACAACATACCGTTGGCTTTCCAACTGCCTGATTTACGGCCGTTGGATTGCCAACGGTCAAGTTTTAATTGATGGCCGTTGCATCCAAAAGCCATATCATTTATTTTTTTTTTTTTTGGTGAACCGCTGGTTCCAACTGCCAGATCAAGTAACGGCTAGTTAATCCTAGCCTTTGGATTTTATTTTTTATTAAAAACAGACGGTTTTGAACCGTCGGTTCATAGTTCGGGCCCAACAGGGGCCCGATTCCGATTCCGATTCTGGACCCAACCCGC
Organism: Ophiorrhiza pumila; assembly: GCA_016586305.1. NCBI lineage: Eukaryota > Viridiplantae > Streptophyta > Magnoliopsida > Gentianales > Rubiaceae > Ophiorrhiza > Ophiorrhiza pumila. The sequence goes on from BLIW01000004.1 coordinate 10,692,674, forward strand.
CGAACCAGTTACGGGCAGGTTCCTATTAAAAGCAGAACCAGGGCCATGTCTATCTCCAACTTCATTCAATATTACACGCATTTTGTCCATTTAAATCCCAAATGTACCAAAAAATATTCATTTATTCATACACTTCGCATGTTCTTTTTATGGTCATACTAAATTTTAAATATCCATTTATTCATACACTTCCAAGTTCTTGGTCATACTAAATTTTGTGGTTCATTTTTTTCTTAAAAAGGACGTCATATATGTGACAACTTTTAATTTAAAATAAGTTCATTTATCGAATATGTGATAATTTAAAACTAGTTCATTTATTCATTGTCGAGGATTGAGGATAAAAGTTAGGGTGTGATGTAACAAAAAAATATACAATAAAAGATTTATTTGTGGGTAGTACTCTATGACGAATGAGTATAAAGTTGTGAATAACATTATCATTTAAGTAGTTATCGCCATAGTTATTGTTGAAATCATAAGCAGCTTGGAACTACAATTGGCCCTTGTCGGAATTGATCCGTAAACCTAACCAGATCGACTCTAGTATCAGCTTGAAAATAGAATTGGCCATTGCCATATCCAAATCGTAATTGTAATTAAAACCGGCCATTGGGTCTCATTTTTTAAAAATATTGAATATTGGTTCATCAAATTGAATTTTGTAATGTTAACTATTCTCAATTAATTTTTCATCTAACTAATTAACGGGGTTCGTTTGTCATTTTGACATTGAACAATGTTATTTTGAATGCTAAATAGTATTATATGACAAATGAAAACATTAGTTAGTTGGATAAAAAATGGATTGACAATATATCGTTCATATTATGTAATTTAAGTTTAAAGATCAGTACATATGTAACTCATCTTGTTAGAGATAAAAATCTCTGATATTAAATTTATAACTAGAAATAGTTCTTCTACCAACACGATAATATGCGGAAGTGCTTTTATTTAATTAACAAATTAACACAAAAATATGTGTTTGAGATGAGAGGAATACAATCACAATATCACGTGGCACAACCGCCACACAACAACATAATCCGCTGATCCGAAACTTGAAAGAGCTTTCTCCACACATCTTTGAGGTATTTAATCATATTCCTCTACCTCTCTCCCCTTCTTCTTTCAAAGATCTCTAACACCATCTATATATAGGGTTGTAACAATTTTAAAACATACAAGGATTTGGAGAATATATCCCTTACAAATTCTAATTACTAAAGAAAAACAATCTAATAAACAAATCCTATTAGAAATATAATTTCTAATTAATAAAGCTTATTTTAATTTCCAACGCATCTTCTAAGAATAAAGATCAAAACACCACTTACCCTCAAATTCAAGCAACATTAGAGTCATTAATTACCTTATCAAGAATTGTGTACACCACTAAATCTCAAGTAAGTAAATCAAAATAGATTTAATTCTAACCATAAATGGCAGGGATTTAAAAACCGTAGACGACCTTATTCCCTCATAAATCAATTTGTGCGCAACCAACTCAAAATGAAGACGAGAAAGTATGCAAATGTATATTCTACATAGGCCTGCGTAATCCAACTATAGGCAAGATACAATTGTCAACCACAACTAATAAGATTACAAGACCGAACTCATAACTAGCTTTATTGGGATCAAGTGGGGAGGATGGGCAAGAGCCTAAGATAGCCATTAGCCACCAAAAATCTTTCTTGCGGCTAAAAGTGACAAAAGTCGGAATAATTTATACCATCTCACTATCATTATGTCAACGAAGTTAACTCGTATAAACCATTTTGTCGTATAACAATTATTTAGTGCGTATTTTAAATATTTTATCACAATAATAATACACCTCATTTATATTATATATTGTTTAATACTTAAAAAGACGATAAAACCAAATAAAGTTATAGTAAAATTGATCACTCACATTGAAATTAAAATTTAATAATTATAAATTTGAATATGAGACGAGGCATGAGAAAACTCTAAATTGCTTTCAGTTGTAACAGTGAATTCTAACAGGAAAGTCCAACAAGCATATATTATGGTTTTTGTCTATAAATACTAATGCTACATATATACATTGCTGTGCCTTTTTTGGTTTAGTAGTTGTCATGATCATGGGCAGCACAACAATGTCAATGCTTTCTATCCTCGTAGTACTAGTGTTTTTTATTCCCTTTACATTTGCCTTGGATCCATTCCAACAATTCTCCCAACTGAACCTTCCACCAGGACCTATAGGTCCTGAATCGGTTGCTTTAGATCGATTTCATCAAGGACCTTATGTCGGTGTTAGTGATGGAAGAATTCTTAAATACAAATCATATGTTGGTTTTGTGGATTTTGCTTACACTGCACCCAACAGGTAACATTTCTTCCTTATATATATATATATATATGTATATGTCTCATTGATCATTTCTCTGAAGAACATTATTGAGTATTAAAGACGATGAACCCGAAAACTATAACCGAATTCCCAAATTCCTCAATAACTCTTCTAATTCGAAATTGATGAGTAAACGGAAGGCAGTAAATACCTAAACCTGCTAAAAACCCTACAAAACATATGTTAGATGTACAATCCGTTTAACTCGAGCTATACTAGTTTTTCAGCTCGATGCCTAAGTTAGTAATTGTCTTAATCACAACGTAAAAGGGGTACGAATATTTGAGCGTTACTCAATAATTCTATTTACATGAAATTTTATCATGAAGTAAAATTATTTATATTGTTATAAAAATGATCATACTCTCTATCAGTACTTTTATAATTATATTGTCTGATTATATATGCCAATAATTTGTCCGTTTCTCTTCAGGAGCAAGCAAATCTGTGATGGTGTTACCGACGTAAATTTGGCAACAACATGTGGAAGACCGCTGGGATTTTCCTTCAATGCCTTAACTGGAATTCTCTATATTGTGGATTTTATTTTTGGTGTTTTTGAAGTAGGACCTCAGGGTGGGCAAGCTACACTAATTGCTAACAGTGTTGGTGGTGTGCCGTTTCGCTTTCTCGATGGTATTGATGTTGATCCTTCTACAGGAGAAGTTTTTATTATTGATGGCAGCCTAACATTTGATTTAAGGTACTATGTTGTTAATTATTTCTCAAGGTTTCTTGCAAAAAAAAAAAAAAAAAAAAAGGTTCCACTTTTTTGAATAATTCTTTTGGCCCTTTAATCTTTTAATTTGATCTATTTAATTAACTCGTAAATATGCAAATTTGCAATCTCATATTCAAACTAATTAAAGCCTTATTAATTGTCAATTAGGAATTATTTATTTTTCTTCAAGAACTTAATTAGTAATTCAATTTCTTAGAAAATTTCTTCATGACCTTATAGGGATTGTACGTTTCAGAAGAACTCAATATCCCATCTTTAATCAAATTAGCTTTCGATCTGAAAAAATAATGAAAACTGAGTGATCAAAGGTTATTTTTTTTCTCATTTTATAATGATTTCTTCATTCTCATCCACCCATTCTCCCATCCACTTTGTCATTCCCATTCTTTGAAATAAAAAAGTATTTTTTTTAAAAAAAAACGTATTTAATTGAAAACTAATAATGGGAAGAATATATTTCAAAAATTAGTTTATAATGCCATTGTAATAATAGAATCAATTTAGTACTTATATATTATGACTTGAAATTAAGGTTTTCTGTAATTGATTCATTGATTGTCCTTCACATTATAAAGCCAAAATTAATAGTAATTTTTCTAGAAATTTATTCCTTATATAATTTGTTTCCTTACATTGTAATTAAATCCATTTCTGATACCTCAAGTTAATATAGCCACTGACCTTTTCTTTTTTTTTTTTTTTGGCATAATTCATAATCCTTTTTCCTGAACAATCTAAATCCCACTTGTAAATAATTTAAGGTATGCACAGATTTCAATGAACTTCATAAACAAGCTTAAAAACTACAGTCATAATTAAGATATCAGTTGGTATCATGTGAGATGATATCAAGTATGAAACAGAAGTTGATCATAATTTCAACGCATAATAAAAATGACAGAAAATTAGAATCACGATCTCAACCTTCATTAATTGCATCTCATATATAAACCCGTTGCACAAGAGTTTTCGTTTTAAGACTACCGTTTATATCGTCCACTAACATGTATGTTGTGCATTGCAGGAATATAACATTACCAAATTTTGTTCCTGATTCAAATACTGGAAGATTAATCAAATACAATCCGATAACAAAAGAGTTGAAGGTGCTATTAGATGGACTCGCATTGCCAATAGGACCAGCAGTTAGCCTTGATGGTACATTTGTGGTGTTTTCAGAGATTGGAAACAAAATTGTCAAGAAATATTGGCTGAAGGGACCAAAGAAAAATACGACTGAAATATTATTAAATTTACCAGCAAATCCAATTAAAATTAAAAGGGCCACAACGTTTGGAGAATTTTGGGTGGCAGTCAACAAAAATTTTACTCAACACCCTTTAGGGTACAAATTTAATTCAAATGGTCAAGTGTTGGAGGTGAAGGATTTTCAAGCACAATTTGGAAATAGTCAAGTGACTGTGGTTCAAGAATACAATGGAAATATATTGTTTGTTGGCTCGCGCACTGCTCCCTTTGTTGGCATATACACCATATTTTGAGCCGCCTTAATTATAAATTAGCATCTTAATGATGTATTTGCTCTTAATTTGGGGAGAATAAAATTTACTCTAATTATAATAAGAGTTTTTATTGACTCAATTTTCATATGAAATTGTGATGTCTCTCTTGTATTTAAAGGCAAGAAATATTTATTAATGAATGATAATTAAGCGTGATTCTAAGTCAGAATTAAGACTAGTTACAATTGCTCCTTTTTATTTTTTTATTTTTGGTCAATCCTTATAAAAATCTCTGACCAAAAATGGACACCTACTATGCTTGAAGGATAGTAGGGTATTAAGGATTCTCCACTAATTAGATATGAGTGTACTTTTTTTCCAAGAGTTGAGATCCTTTGTCTAATTTTATCATGTTTTATCCTGTCCAAAATTAAAACTTCGTCACAGGCTTCGCTCATATCTTGGCTAGAGTTTAATAATTGTAAAGTAATTTTAGTGATATTTATACTTTTAGTCCCTAATTTTAGTAAAATTACGTCATTTTGAATATTGGACAGAATAAGATAGGATAATTTTGGACAGAGTATATGATTTTTTTGTCCACACCCATAAACATAATCCAAATATGTAAAAATGGTATCAAACACATAGACACAAATCCAAACTCATCAACCAAACGCAAACCCATCGCTATTAGGGGTGAGCAAAATACTAAAAAAATGGGTTAAATTGACCTAACTAAATTCAATTTTGATTTTTCAATTTTTGGTTTAATTGAGTTTGATTAATCAGTTTTCATTTCGATTGCGATTTTTGTTTTTTGGTTCATTAACTGAATAAATTGAATTCATTTCGTTTTTCTATTTGAATTTAGTTATCTTATTCGGTGACCAAATTAGCCGAATAGGTAAATAATTAATATTTTTATGTATATTTATATTACATAAATATATATATAGTTAATAAATTATGTATAATTACACATTATTATAGCAAATTTTTGTGATAAATCTACTTTTTTGTAATTAATAAGGTATCTCGTTAATTTAATAATTTAAACAAAATATTTTAGCAAAAAAATAAAATAAAATAAAGGAATAAAATTGAGAACCAAACCGAATCAATTGAAATTGAAACCAGTTAATCGATTTCAATCACAATTTTTAAATAAAGAAAATTTAATTAACCGAATTAAATTAATCGAATCACCGACCGATGTTTACCCCTACTCGCTATATAATTTAGATAAGGAATATTTTTAATTTAAAATTGGTATTTAGATTGATAAGTTTGTTTTGGTATATTTTTGTATAAAACAATATTTTAACAATATTATAAGGTTGACCGGTGTTGACTACCACTGGCCAGTCAGATTCCGATCTACGGTCAACCCTATAACCGACATTGACCAGTATTAAGTTGCCATTTTCTAAAAAAAAAGCACAAAATGAAGAAAAAAACTCCTTTTCTCAAAAGTGAAAAAGGTGAATTTGAAAAAAAGTTCATTTCATTGAATTCATGATAATATATAGTTATTTTTAGTGTATAAAAAGAATTAATTGAACAAATAACATTTTATTGTTTGATTATAATATTTTATATTTTGCACAAATTTTATGATTCCTATACTATCTAAATATGCCATATCTGTTAAAAGGTTGAAATTCTTTTTACAAATAAAATAATTTTTTTACATATAATTGAAATAAATCTAATGGAATGTTCTCATTACTTTTTCTTGCTATAATTATGTAGATATAGGTATATAAATAAATTAAGGAGAGAAAAAAAATAAACACGCAAAAAAAGTAAGGGCTAAAAGAGTCAAATTAGTAAAAGATAATTTTTTAATAGTATCAACGACTAATAAAAAAGGGAGAATTTGTATTAAGGACGTGCCTCATGTCCTTTTTTTTTAAATGGGGGGCAACTTTAATATATTTATTATTAATGGCGTTAAAATATCTATATTAGTTTAAATAATTAACCAATGACTTTATTATCCTTTTCATAAATTAAACAATTAAAAAAATTTGTATTAAGGGCGCGCGCTCCAAAGCCTTATTATTAAAGAGGGCGTAACTTTAACTTATTTATTGTTAAGGGCATGAAAATAATTTAATTAGTCTATATAATTTGTAAAAGACTTTATTATCCATGGATAAACTCAAACAACAAATAACAATTATCCAATTAATTCACTTCTAATAGTTTCAATCACTCATTCAAACCGTCATTCAATCAATTCAATTTTAATCTTCTTTTAAATTCATCAAATCTTCTCATTCTCTAAAACTGTCTAGTTTTCATTTCCAATGATTGATTCAATTTTAATTTTAATTTTTTTCGTTAAATCTAAAATACATTGGTCATTAGTTTAAACACAGTATATATTAACGAATGATTTAATCATATCAGTCATAAAATTATAAAAAGAATTATGTTAGTATAAGAAAATAAAAAAGAATCTTGATATTTGAATATAATAGATAGAAATAATTAGTTTTGTATTCACTTTGAAGGAAAAATAAATAAGAATATTATGCACTCACTTCTAATACTTTTACCCTTTGCGAAAAAAAGTTAAGATAAAATAAACTTCAATTTCTCTTCATTTTTATTTATCTTTCTTAGTTTTTGTTAGATTTGAGGTAGAGAATTAGAAAATGGCATCTCCTAAAAAAGATAAATAAAAATGAAGAGAATTAGAAAAAAAATAAAAAATCAAAGAAAGATGAATAAATTATTAATCACATTAATGTTAGAACTCTACCTCAAATCTAAAATAGTAAACGAACAAAATTGTAAAAAAAAAATCAAACTGAAATTCAAGAAAATAAAATTACATCTCAAATTGAAATCATATTAGTGACATAATTATTCATTCAATCTAAAACAAAAAAAAAATGTGAAATTTGGACAAGAAAAAAGGAAAATAATTATAAGTGAAATTAAAAAAAAATGAAAGGTAAATTATGTCTCAAGTTGAAATCATATGATTGTCAAAATTTTATATTCAATCTAAAACAAACAAAATAGCAGCAAGCAAAAAAATAAATTATAACTAATTTAGAAAAAAAAAGAATTATATATCAAATTAAATCATATTATTGCCAATGATGGGCAATTCAAATCCTCTAGTTCAAGTTTTTTTAAACTTATTTATTTATTTTTTTTACAAAGGGTAAAAATATTAGAAGTAAGTGCATAATATTTTTATTTATTTTTCTTTCAAAGTGAATATGGAATTAATTATTTCTATCTATTATATTCAAATATCATTTTTTTTAATTTTCTTATACTAACATAATTCATTTTATAATTTTATGACTGATATGATTAAATCATTAGTTAATATATATTGTGTTTAAAATAATGGACAATATATTTTAGATTTAAATAAAAAAATTAAGATTAAAATTGAATCAATCATTTACAAAGAAAACTAAACAGTTTTACAGAGAAGAAGATTGGATGAGTTTAAAAGAAAAAGTGATTGAAAAAGATTAAAATTGAATTGATTGAACCACGTAGTTTGAATGAGTGATAGAAAATTATTAGAAGTGAATTAATTGGATAATTGTTATTTGTTGTTTGAGTTTATCCATGGATAATAAAGTCATTTACTAATTATATAAACTAATTCATAAACAATACAACAGTGCCAGTTGTTTATTGGCAAAAGTAGCAAGTAATGCTAGAATTTCTCAGGAATGGCTAGACCATCTACCTGATTGGCTACTACAAGCTATGTATATAGACTCAAGACCAGTTGGCTGATATGTATTTTTGATTTAGAAATGAAAAGTATCGCTTTTGGAAAAAAAATTATATAAACTAATTAAATTATTTTTATACCCTTAACAATAAATATGTTAAAGTTACGCCCTCTTTAATAATAAGGATTTGGAGCGCGCCCTTAATACAAATTTTCCCTTTATTTTTGAGAGTTTACTGCTTCGCACAATGACACAAGTATCTAAATGAGAACACAAAAACAAACATAAAGGTCTTCAAACTTGAGCGTCAAAGCAATCAGCCAATCATGTACTCCCCTGAAACTTGAGATGAGATGAGAGGAAATCAGTGAGAAGCAGCTTGAGTAGCGTGCTCTTTATGCTGAAGGTGGCGATGCTCCTCGGGAAGAGCGACGAGGTAGGAAAAGATCATGCCATCGAAGCAGACGTGATAAAGAGGGTCGATGGAATCGATGAGGATGTATTTGGCGTGGTAGTTGTCCAATCCTCTCTGGAAGGAGTTCTTGAGATACTCCACGCTCAGCGTCAGCTTGATCTTCGCCGGAACCTCCTTCACCTTCAGTCCTTTGATCTCCTTGTACACATTCCGAAACACCATTGCTGATTGAACTCCAAGTAGTTATTCACTTTTAGATTTCTTTTTTTTAAAAAAAAAATTCTTTATACATATGCAAGAAAGTATTGTCTTAAGTTGTTTCCATCTATCTCAAATCGCAGTGATCCAAAGAGTTGATACAAAAATTATGCAAACAATTTCTCTTGTCAAGAAAATAAATTTATTTGGATCTTGAGTTACCTCAAATGGTCTTACCAATGAAAACATTAGCATTGAACAAAAAATTGATTATTGAAGAGTTTAAAATTAGGGATTAGGGGAATTCACAATAATAATTTCAGAAACCTAGTATTTGTTTAATGGTAGAATTAATATTGGGTAAAAGGAGGGGTAATAAAGTCTTTAAATAATTAAAATAATAATAAAGTTATTTTGACGCCCAGTTGCGCCCTAATTAATAATAACGAAATGTAATATGCCTTTAATGCAAATTTTCCCAAAAATAAATTGTTACATACTTGTTACTTTGATTGCTTGGATATGTCACTGCTTAAAAAAAAAAAACTCATTCTCTAAATTCACTGCAAAATAATTTTATTTACAGAGCTCAAGTTGATTATTGGAGAGTTTTAAAATTAGGGTTTGAATTCAGAATAATAATTTCAGAAACGTAGTATTTGTTTAACGGTAAAATTAATATTGGGTAAAAGGAGGGGTAATAAAGTCTTTAAATAATTAAAAAAATAATAAAGTTATTTTGACGCCCTTAACAATAAATACATTAAAGTTGCGCCCTAGTTAATAATAACAAAATGTAATATGCCCTTAATGCAAATTTTCCCTTATAAAAAATTGACACGTATTATTTTAGTTAGTTATCTCATTTTTAAAAATTAAACTAATATTCTAACCAGACACGTGTCAATTTTTTATAAGGTGGTACATAATTTTGTCTTTTTATAAATAATGGATGATTTTGTATTTTTATACTTGTCTCACTATGGGATTTCACTCTAGAATTTCACTATCAGTATCATTACTCTTAAAAAAATAGGAGTTGTGTTGTAAGGTCGGTTTGTTTTGGAACGTTTTAGTATTTTTTTTTAATAAATTCAATTTGACTTGTTTGTTTTATCTATTTTCTTTATCAAAATTTTTAAAATCGAAAATAATGCTATGGTAATTATTTTTGGTTCAGTGTGTTATATATATTTTTATAAATAAAATATTAAATTAAAATTAAAATTTTTAATTTTTAATAATAAACAGCTCTTCTAATATAATTTTTCACTAAAACAAACTCATAAAAAAATAATTTTAATTTTAATTTTAATTTTTATTAATAAAAAATTTCTCAATACAAAAACAAATTTATCAATCCAAAGAACCCCTTTAAAATATTCTTTTTCTTATAACAAATCTAAAAAAAAAGATTCATTAAATTTTAAAATTTTACTAAAAAAATTCTCTAATATAAATTATTTTCACTTAATTTTAATAATATTTATATTTATAGTCGTTTTGTCGTAATAAGACAGACTAATATTAGACACGATACCATCTCTTTATAAATAGATGTATAAACTAGGGTAGGGTTTAAACGGCTGACGGCTGAAAAATCAGAGCCAGAATACGATCTCTTTTTTTTCGCCGTTTTTTGAGCAATTTTGCTTTGTCGATCGATTAAGTCTTCGATTCTTACGAACGTGCGTCTTATTGTTGTTGGGATCGCTGTTGAAGAAGATTCAATCATGTTATTGTACAAGATAATCGAGTGCATAGCCAAGTGCATAATCATGGTAATGGAGTTGATGATAGGTCATGTTTTCAGCGAGTTATTTGCAGCCATGAAATTTCCTTTTGCATCACGTATTGTTACACCACAACTCCCTGATGAAGTTGTCATGGATATACTCAGTCGGCTCCCAGCAGAACATGTCCTGGAATGTCAAAAGGTTTGTAAAAAATGGAGATCATTGACATTGTCCGATTTTTTCATCAAATTACACTTGAGTAGAGCTACACCAGTCATCTTGATGCATGCATATATTTATCGTGAGCTGAGTTTTTTTGAATATGATCTTCATATCTTGAAGATGAAGAAATCACGACTCACGAAAAAATCAAGAAGTTCAGTGAATATAACAGTAAATATTTTACGAGACCCGTATGTTCTTGTGGTGGATTAATTGTATTTTCTGATGATACATATAAACAATGGAGTGATACGGTTCCGTATTATTTATTCGGCATTCTTACAGAAGATCATTTTCGTATCTATACGCCTACTTCAGGTTATATATGTGGATTCTTTTTCCATGCTTTGGAAAACGAATTCAAGGTTCTTTTCGTGAAGAATCAAAGTGATTGAAAGAATGTAATTCCTCGATCTTCTTCATTGACACATTGTATGTCTTATATAATTGTACAAGATAAACTCTAGCCTACAATCAAGCATAACCGAATATACACTTTCCTCATATAAGAGGATTGCTACTAATTACAATTAATAAAGAATATCCTATCATATATACACGTATATTCTATCACACCCCCGCAGTTGAAACGGGAGGGTGACGAACGTTGAGACTGTCCCGAAATTCTTCAAACAAAATCAATGGTAGACCCTTCGTAAAGATATCAGCTATGTGATAGCGCGACGGGACATGTAAGACACGAACTTGTCCACGAGCAACCTTTTCGCGAACAAAGTGAATATCCATCTCGATATTTTTAGTGCGCTGATGTCGAAACGGATTGCCAGAAAGATATATTGCACTAACATTATCACAGTATACCAATATAGCTTTCTGAATAGGACAATAAAGTTCCAAAAGAAGGTTGCGTAACCAACAAGACTCAGAAACCACATTAGCTACCCCTCGGTACTCCGCCTCTGCACTAGAACGAGATAAAGTTGCTTGCCGTTTAGCAGACCAAGAAATCAAATTATCACCAAGAAAAACACAATAACCAGAGGTGGAGCGTCTGGTGTCAGGACAACCACCCCAATCAGCATAGGTATAAGAAAGGAGAGTGGTAGTCGAAGATGGATAGAGATGCAAGCCATAATCAAGCGTGCCCTGAATGTAGCGTACAATGCGCTTGAGGGCATGCATGTGCTCTTCCCGGGGGTGGGGTGGGATGGTGTGATGTCTTGGAGAGGAGATGGTGTGTCTGGTTGTGAAGTCAGATGTTGGATCAAATATGGAGACAAGTCCTCATGCAAGAAATCATAAGTAGGAGGAGTTAGACGATGCAGTTTATCAAAAGGAAAATGTGTCTCATCGAAAATGACATGTCGACTAATAATAATTTTTTTGAGAAGATAAATCATAACATTTGTAACCACGATGATTGGAAGGGTAACCCAAAAAGACACACGGGGTTGAATGAGGTTGAAGTTTGTGAATAGTGGTGGAGGTAAAAAGAGGGTAGCATAAGCAACCGAACACCCGGAGATGAGAAAAAGATGGGTCTTTTTGATAAAGAATTTTGAGAGGGGAGTTATAAGCTAATAGTTTACTTGGAAGTATGTTAAGAAGGTATGTGGCCATTTGTAATGCATGGTGCCAAAAGGAAGGTGGTATGGAAGCATGGACAAGAAGAGTACGAATCATATTGTTAATGGTTCGGATTTTTCTTTCAGCTTTTCCATTTTGAGAAGAAGTATGTGCACAAGATAATCTAAAAAACAAACCATTATCACTACAAAATTTCCAAAATGGCCCATTATCAAATTCTCTACCATTATCACATTGAATATTTTTAATTTCTCGTTCAAATTGAATGCGAATGAAGGCACGAAAAAGTAAAAATGTGGAAAAAACTTGAGATTTTTTGGATAAAGGAAATGTCCATAAAAAGTTAGAGTAATCATCCAACAAAATTAAATAATAACGATGCCCCGAAGAGCTCAAAACTGGAGATGTCCAAAGATCACAATGGATAATATCAAATGGCATAAAAGTGCTGGACGTAGAAGCAACAAAAGGAAATTTAACATGTTTGCCAAGAGAGCAAGATCGACAAACAGGAGAACGAAGATTGTTATTATACTGAATAAATTTATTTTGCTTAAGAGAGTCGAAAATAGGAGCGCCTGGATGACCCAAACGATCATGCCATAAAGAAGGTGCTAAAGCTGCCAAACTTGATGGTGGGGATGGAGATGGAATGGTGGTGAAAATAGGATATAACTCGCTCTGACTATTACATCTCGTTAGATGTTTGCCCGTCTGAAGATCCTTCACAAAAAACCCAAAAAGATCAAATGCAACAGAAACCCAGTTATCAGTAGTAAATTTTCGAACCGATACCAAGTTTTTAATAAGTTGAGAAGCATGAAGGACATTTTTTAAAGATAAAGGTGGGTGTGGAGAAGACAGAGTTGTGTGACCATAACTACGAATTGGAATTGTATGACCATTACCAACAATTATACCACGATTATTGCTCAAATTAAAATAAGACGAGAGAGTACCGGAATTTGATGTCATATGAGACGTGGCACCGGAGTCCATGTACCAGTTTGCATCCGAAGGATTAAGCCCAAGAGTATGCATTGCGGCTTCAATATCAGTGGGAGAAGGTTGGGCTATTGTAGAATAGGCATGTTGTGGTCGTGGCCCAAGAACCACAGGTTGCTGCCAATGTGAGTTGGGCCTGGTCCAAGGAGTAGTAGGATATGGACAAGGGGGAATGGTCCAAGGAGACCACTGCCAAGGCCACTGTTGTCCACCTGTCCGTGGTTGTGACCACGACTGCTGCTGCTGGGGCTGGGGGTGACCTCCCCCACGTCCGCCACCACCACCGCGGTTGCCGCCTCTGCCACCGCCTTGGCTACCACCACGGTGTCTCCCAAAATTATTTCCATGAGAACCACGTCCGTCACCACCGTTATTATGGTTTTGAGGGTAGCCAGCAGACAAAGATGGAGTATCATCAGACTCCTTGGTCGTGGTAGCCGCTATGGCGGTTGCGGCCTTCTTAGCCAATGCCGTTTCTACAAGAATAAGCATAGAACGGGCTTGATAGAAGAGTGGAAGGGGGTTGCTTTGACGGATAAGAGTTCCAACACCACTATAGGCCTCCGTGAGTCCCAAAACCATCTAAAGAACAAGTCGATTAGCGGATATTGGTGCACCGACATTCTTGAGTTGATCTGACAATCCTTCGAAGCGTTGACAATAAGCAGAAGCATTCGGAAAATTCTCCATGTTGGTATGAGAAAATTCCTGTTCCAGTGTTACTGCCCGAGAGTTTTTATTGTCTTGAAAGAGATCACACAATCGATTCCAAGCCTCCATGGCCATGGAGTCGGGTTCAATTATAGTATGTAGGAGATCTGTGGAAATCGTGGAATAAATCCACTGAAGAACCGTAGCATCTAAAGTTGACCATAACTCTTTTTTGGCATCGGTGGTTGATGACGCATCGAGAGTTTTTTCTGGTTGAATGATGTGGTGAAATACCTTATGAGATTTGGCATGAATTTTGAACAGCTCTGCCCATATAGCATAGTGGACAGTTTCCATTTCAAGGGTAATTGAGATATAATTCTTGATGTTAGAGACAACAAGAGCTGGGTGAAAGGTTGATTTAGGGTCAGTCATGGTGGCCAATGGTTAAGAAAAGATAGATTGGTAGAGGAAAGAAAGAAAGATGGGTAAGAACCAATAGGTCACAATGGAAGAAGGAAGAAGGTTCCCTAGTGCTCTGATACCATGAAAGAATGTAATTCCTCGATCTTCTTCATTGACACATTGTCTGTCTTATATAATAGTACAAGAGAAACTCTAGCCTAAAATCAAGCATAACCGAATATACACTTTCCTCATATAAGAGGATTGCTACTAATTACAATTAATAAAGAATATCCTATCATATATACACGTATATTCTATCAGTGATGATAAAGGGTTGTTTAGATATTGTATGTACACTCTCAGGGAAAGAGTTTGGAGAACAATAACAAGGAGAGGAGGCTTCCACAATCAGGCCCTGCAATTTGTAATGGAGCTCTTCATTGGATTACAGAAAAGTGCTGTAGAGGTTCGAATAAGAAGAATATCCCATCTTGCAAGGATGCAATTCTTGTTTATAGGATGGATGAAGAAGATTTCTCAGTGCATCCTCATCCTGGAACTGAATGCTGGGATCCAGCAGGAGGTATAAAACAATGAGTCTCTTAATCCAGGAGGATGATAATGATCATGAGCGTTTATTGTTTTGTGATTTGCATGCATTAGGACGAGTAATTCAGATATGGATGTTGGAAGATTATGCAAAATGGTATTGGATTAGAAAATGGGAACTCAATCTAGACTTAATTGATCGATCAATGGTGATCATCAATGATGATGATGATGATAATGAATGCAGTTTTGTAAAACTTTTATACATAAAGGAAGAGATAATTTGGGTGGATTACTCCAAGAAAGGATTATTTGTGTATCATCTTGGCAGAAATGCTGCTATGGAAATTGGCGGACCAAATAATATTGGCAGATCATCTTTGGACATCTTCTTTGATGGCTTGTGTCCGTTTGGTTTAACTTCTAACAAAATTCACTGTTCCATTGTTTGTCATAAAAGTTTGGTACGACTGCCTGCACAGGCCTGAATTTAATATTAGATTAGTTTTCCTGATTAAGTACACATAGGTATGAAGTTCATTGGAAAAACAATTATAAAAAGGAAACTTCATGACATGGAGTATTACATAATTTTAGACAGAATCAGTTTGGCTTTGAAGTTGAGACAGCCTGAAATGAACTGAAAAAATTATTCTGAATTTGGATGATAATTAATGTCTACTCATTGTTTTTCCAAACAAGGAAGGAATTTGTCAAGCAGTTTTTCTAACTATATATTCCAGTATGAACATCATCATCAAGAATTAATGTGTACAAAGCAAAAGTAGTTACAATAGAATATTTCCTCTTTCCTTGTTTCTCTTTCAATTTCTGATCCCTTGAATAGAGCAAAAAGTAGAACCAACACTATGATATGTGCACAAAAGCAATGGAATTCGTCCAATGCGAAAAAATTCATGCAACTAAACCAGAACAATAACAATGTCAACTATGGAAATATTGCATCTCATAAGCACATTAAGCAATGGAATCAAAGAAAAGGGTATTCATCAAGCAGGTCTCATGTATATTTATAGTTGTGTGTGTATGTGTGTGCGCTCTTATATAGGTGCATCATGTCTATTTTAAAAAAGCAGTTTTCCTTTTCTGGAATCTCAACTTATCTGCAATATCAAGCTATTCATCAGCAGTGGCAACATCAGCAGCCAAACACAAGTTGTTCTCCTTTTCAATCATTATCTCAAACAATTTCTTCGCCCTAAGGATTGATTCTTTGCCAAATTTTGCCCTCTCACCAACCATATGGCACCCCAGATTCCCAGAACTTGGCCTTTTCCATGGCGTATGCTGGCACTGCACCTTTGCGATTCTCCTTCAAGAACTGCATTGCCATCTTCTCTGTATCTTCTGGAACTCTACCCTTCTCCTTTAGTATCCTCACCATCTCGCTTAGCTTAACCATTGCATGCAATGTGATGCCATTTTCTGCCAAGTTCTCCTTCCCTCCTTGTTTAGGCGTTCTAGGTAGTTGCTTTGACTTCCCACTTATAAATATAAATTCTCTTTATGTCTAAAAACCTCTTAGTGATGAAATAATTCGGAACTTATAGGTCATGTGGGCGATTTTTATTATAAGGTAATCATTTAAACTTTTAGTTAGTTATGGCTTATTAATATGTGTCATTTGACCTAGGCATTGGTTTGGGACATCATAGTGCCGTCAAGGCATGAGTACAGTTGGAACTGAAAATATATTGGAGGGTTAATAACTATATATTAATCCATTTCTTGAGTTGGCAAGTTAATAATAAACAAGAGGTTCATATAATCACTACTACAAAATGGCCTTTTTAAACCTCCCTTTTTAGACCGGTTAAACATTAACCGGTGTAATTTCTAAAAACGCGGTGGTATTATCGTAATATTAAACAATCAGGAGAACAATTTACACTGGGTATAGCAGTAACCGATGTAAAACACAAAACAATTTACACTGGTTTTAGGAAAACCGGTATAATATTAAAATATTTACACCGGTTATCAAAAAACCGGTGTAAATAGTTTATATATTACACCGGCTTTCTCATAACCGGTGTAAATTGTGTTTTTTCTTACACCGGTTATAGAAAAACCGGTGTAAATATATTACTATTACACCGGTTTTTTTGGTTAACCGGTGTAAATAACAAGTTTTAACATAACCACACATTTTTATCTTTTCCCCCAGCTTAAGTCAGCATTATCTCTATCGTAAGAACTACGCATTTTTTCCAAAAGCTGCGCACGAAATTTTTTTGAAGGCCAAATCAGAAGCTACAAATTAAATTTTGTTCATTCAACTCAACCATCTGAGGTTAGCTAGTTATATATAAACTGATAACTTTTATATAATTTTTCTTTTCATTCGTCAGAGTATTGACATGTATATATAGATCTGCATTTCATTTTTTAAAAAAGTTGTAAAATTATAGATTTCAATATATATGCTTTATATTTGTAATAAATGTAATTAAAATGATGTTTTGTTATTTTATTTAGGCGTTCATGTGTATATTTTTTAGGTTTATTGATACATTTGCATAATACAAATTTATTAATTATTAATGATTTAATTTTGTCCTACATTTAATTTGTGGAAGTAAATATTTTTAGCAATTTCTATTTTAATTAAAATTAGAAACAGATTTTGTTCATTAATTTATATATGTACTGCTTAGTTTTTCTTCTTTTTATATTGTACTCAACCATGAAAACAACTTCAACAGCAATTGACGATGGAAGACAAAAAAACTTCTTCCGAAGCAGTGAAAACCCAAAAAACTTCTTTCTCTCCATAATCAATAGAAGCAAATGACCAAACAGAAAACATCACTCTCCATACTGATTATGGACTTGATTTGAATAAATTACACTTTGATGAAGGACATCTACATGCCGACCCAGAGATCCAAAAAGTTATTGTAACTATGTTGAAGTTTATGTATTCAGAATTTTTCTAATCTGAAATTGGTGTAATCATGTAGAAGTTTTATCATGTGCCTTCGTTCTCTGTCATGTGGCTTTTTTTACACCCTTATTTTTCCTTGTTAGTTACTAGCTTTTGATGGGCAGATGAAAGTATGTTGTGCGCTTATAAAGTACTTTTGTGATTGTATTAGCCTTTCAAAGAATTTAATGTATGTGATCTTATCATCTTCTTAAAATTGGAATCAAATTTTGTATATGCATTTATATGATGTAATATTATGACAGCATCAATGCATTTATTTTGTTGCTTAACTTATTATAATTATTTTTTGTATAATTTAAAGGGTGCGATAGTCATGGATCGTAATGATATTATATTTGGTGATCGGACAACATCTGCATTTGAAGAAGAGGTTGAGAAATTTATTAAATCTGCTTATAAAACTGCCAAGTACATCTATTGTCCATGTAAGGATTGTAAGAATTTTGCTGTGTTCGACGACCTTGACACTATAAGAAACCATTTGTATCGAAGGGGATTTAATCCTGCTTATAAAATATGAAAATGGCACGGCGAGAGTGAAAATTCATCGAAACAAGAAGAATATATGGTAGAAGATGATGTTGCGATTAAAAATGATCGATTGGATGATATGGTTGATGATATGGTCGGTAGTTTTGCCGATAAGCCTGATATTCTTGCTTCGTTGTTGAATGATAGCGAAAAGCCTCTATATCCTCGGTGTAGTAAGTACACACGATTATCGGTTACTTTAAAACTGTACAATTTGAAAGCGACACATGGGTGGACTGATACTAGTTTTACAGCACTATTGAATTTACTGAAGGATGTACTGCCAGAAGGTAATGAACTTCTGAATCGCATTTATGAGGCTAAAAAAATCTTGTGTCCTATGGGTATGGAGTATAAGAAAATAGATGCTTACCCAAACGATTGCATACTATATAGGAATGAATACGAAGATTCATTGTATTGTCCTAAATGTCAGGTTTCTCGTTTCAAAAAGAGGCAACTTAGTGATGGCTTTGAATACAATATAGATGCGAAGACGAAATCATCACCGGTGAAAGTGTTATGGTACCTCCCTATAATACCGAGATTCAAGCGACTGTTTGCCAATTATGGAGATGCTAAAAATTTGACATGGTATGCAAATCGAAATATTTCCCCAGATGACAAGATGATAAGGCATCCTGCAGATTCTGATTAGTGGAAAAAGATTGATTCGGTTTACCCCTTATTTGGTAGAGATGCAAGAAATCTGAGATTAGGATTGTGTACGGATGGGATGAATCCTGATGGTTGTCTAAGCAGTACACATAGCTCTTGGCCAGTAATGTTGGTTATTTACAATCTACCTCCTTACTTGTGTATGAAACGCAAGTATATTTTGATGACATTAATGATTTCAGGTCCACGCCAACCTGGAAATGACATAGATGTTCATTTAGCCCCCCTAATTGAAGACTTGAAGAAGTTGTTGGATGAAGGGGAGTTGATGTTTGATGCACATCGTCAGGAGTCATTCACATTGCGTGCCATGATATTCTGTACTATAAATGACTTTCCTGCATATGGTAATTTATCTGGATTTTCTGTTAAAGGACACCAAGCATGTCCTATATGTGAGGAGAATACAGATTCTTGTCAGCTTGTACATGGGAGCAAGATGGTCTATCTTGGACATCGTAAATTTCTTACTGATTCCCATTCATATCGTCGAATGAAAAGAGCTTTCAATGGGAAACAAGAGTTCAGAAGTGCTCCAATTGCCTTGAGTGGGAAGGCAATTCATGATCGTGTGAAGGATATCAATGTGAAATTTGGAAAACATAAAAAGTCTCGCAAGAATGATAAAGGCTGTTGGAAGAAAAAATCAATCTTTTTTTATCTTCCATATTGGGTGACACTAGATGTTAGACATTGTCTCGATGTGATGCATATTGAAAAAAATATATGTGACAATTTGTTGGGTACTATTTTGAATATACCTGGAAAAATAAAAGATGGTTATAAAGCGAGACTTGATTTGGTTGATATGGGGATTAGGGCGAATTTAGCACCTGAGATTCGAGGACATCGCACGTACTTGCCCCCCACTTGTTATACATTGTCCCGGAAAGAGAAACAGAGTTTGTGTGAGAGCCTCCATAGCATCAAAGTCCCATCAGAATACTCTTCAAATGTAAGTCAACTTGTTTCGATGGGAGATTTAAAATTGGTTGGATTAAAATCCCATGACTGTCATGTGTTGATGCAGCAGTTCTTACCTATTGCTATTCGATCTATCTTGCCAAAACATGTCCGATACAGCATAACTAGACTTTGTTTCTTTTTTAATGCGATATGTAGCAAGGTAGTTGATCGTGATAGACTTGATGAGCTACAAGATGAAATTGTTGTAGTTTTGTGCCAACTTGAGATGTATTTTCCACCTGCCTTTTTGGACATTATGGTGCACTTGGTGGTTTATTTGGTTAGGGAGATAAAGATTTGTGGGCCTATATATTTGCACTGGATGTATCCATTCGAGCGATATATGAAAGTCTTCAAGGGTTATGTGAAAAATCGCTATCGCCCTGATGCAAGCATTGTTTAAAGGTACATAGCTGAAAAGGTTATTGAGTTTTGCACCGGGTACTTGTCTGATACCAAAGCTATTGGACTACCAAAGCCTTGCCGTGATGAACGGATCAAAAGCAAAGGGACATCGGCATGTAAGTTGTTTACCCCTTCTATTGGTGAATTACAAAATGCGCATCTATATAACTTGCGCAATTCTGAAGAAGTAAAGCCTTATGTGAATGCTCACATTTGTGAAATTAAGGCAAGTCATCGTGGTTGGACTGACAGATACGTACTCAATGAACACAATCAAACATTTGTGAATTGGTTTAGTGCTGCTGTTGGGGACCAAACTGTTATAGAGACATTAAAGTGGTTAGCTTATAAGCCCAGTCACGTTGTGCTATCATATTCAGGCTATGAAATAAATGGATTTTCATTTGCTACTAAGACTCAAGATGACAGGAGCACAACGCAAAATAGTGGGGTTACATTAGTGTCTAAGGCTTTACATGTGTCTAGTTCGAGAGATAAAAATCCAGTGTATGCCAATATGTTTTATTATGGGGTGATTGAGGAGATATGGGAGCTTGACTATGTTAAATTCAAAGTCCCAATTTTCAAATGCAAGTGGTTGACAACAACAATGGCGTTCGAATTGATGAATTGGGATTTACACTAGTGGATTTGAACAGGCAAGGTTTCAAAGGGGAACCCTTCATACTTGCTTCCCAGGCAAAACAAGTATTTTATGTCTCCGATCCTATTGACAAAAAATGGTCCATTGTCTTATAAGGGAAAAAATTGCATGTCGGTGATGAAATTGATAATGATAATAATCACGATGTCCCGCCATTCTCATCAGGTTGTCCCCCACTGAGCACAAATGAAGAGGACCGCAATATGGGTGCATTCATTCTCCGCACTGATCACGTGGAAGGCATATGGGTTGATGATCCTTTGTCAAATAAAAGAAAGACCTTGGCGTGAGATATAGTCTGTAAGTTATTATTCACGTACTTATTTCCTTGCCATTGTACTTATTATTTTGTTTATTAACAGATTTGGATAGTTTTATGCTGCACTAACTGTTGTGACTGAATTTGTTTATTTTTTGTCCCCTTATTTTGGTACAGGTGAATGTCTTGGATGATATGAGCTTCATCCAACATAGGCTTTAATTATGGCTATTAGGGCATTTTTTTTATAATTTTAATAAGGTTATTCAATGTAAGATGGTGTCTCAACTTAATAGACTCTTTTACTGGAACATGGTGATTGTTAATATTAGTGATGGATATTTAGTGTGGTATAAAGTTATATACATTTAAACTTGTTTATGACAGGGAGTTTTGGTGTAGTTACAGGGGATTGTATACATTTAAAGTTCATTTTGTGTAACTATGATTTTATCTTATTACTATGAAATTATTAGTGTTTTACTATGGAATTAAAACTACAATTTCATGCATTTTACAATTGTACCTTTAAAACAGTAAATATCAATTTCAAAAATTAAATAGTTACACCGGTTACAAAATGAAACCGGTGTAGAAAAGTTTTTTTTTACACCGGTTACTAAATAACCGGCGTACAAACTAGTTTTACAAAACACTTATTACACCGGTTATTTAGTAACCGGTGTAGAAACAGAATGTTTTAGACCGGTTATTCCTATAACCGATTTTGAAAAGGGACCATTTTTTAGTGTTTAAATCTTTTTTTTGGTAATTTAGAAATTTGAAAATTAAGTTATTTATATTCATTTTGTGTAACTATGATTTTATCTTATTAATATGATTTTATTAGTGTTTAACTATGATTTATATATATAGTTCACCCATAAGCATATTGCAAGTTTACAAGTTTCATTATATCTAGTTCATTATAAGTTTAACTTATATATAGTTTACAAATTTCATTATATATGCATGTTACAAGTTTAACTTAAAGAATATATCAATTTTTAAAATGTACAACATCATAGTTAACACATAAGTTCACAAGTTTAATTTTTTATCTTATTCATTACAGATCACACATAAGCATATTGGTACGAATATAGAAGGGTAAAAAAGTTCAAGAAAAACACATATGTTTTTTATTTCTTGTGGAATTAAAACTACAATTTTATGCATTTTACAATTGTACCTTTAAAACAGTAGATTTCAATTTCAAAAATTAAATTGTTACACCGGTTACTAAATAACCGGTGTAAAAACTAGTTTTACAAAAAACTTATTACATCGGGTATTTAGTAACCGGTGTAGAAAAAACTATTTTTACACCGATTACTAAATAACTGGTGTAAAAACAAGTTTTTCAAAATACTTTTTACACCGGTTACTAAATAACCGGTGTAAAAACTACTTTTACAAAAAACTTATTACACCGGGTATTTAGTAACCGGCGTAGAAAAAACTCTTTTTACACCGGTTACTAAATAACCGGTGTAAAAACAAGTTTTTCAAAATACTTTTTACACCGGTTACTAAATAACCGGTGTAAAAAACGTTCTTTGTGCACTGGTTACTAAATACCCGGTGTAGAAAACAAACCTTCTACGTCGGTGTTTATGTTAACCGGTGTAGTAACTATTTTTTAATCAGCCCTAGCGCCTTCTCCAAAGTCCTTCCATAACAAATCGCCGTCTCGTAGTGTTTTTAGCCTCCACCTCCACCTCCATTTTCACCTCCATCGTTTTGAAAACATATCGCAGCCACCTCCATCGGCGCCATCACTATCATAACAGCCTCCAATATCCACGTATCCGTCGCCGCCGTCTCAATCGCCTCCGACTCCAGTTCGGATTGTAATCATATCCATTTCCGATTATTTCACGCTTTTCGAGGTATTGTGCTTTCATCAAGTAGCAAAAGGCAACTGTTATCATGTATGTTGCTGTAGAATTTTTTTACCTGCCTGAAAGTATGGGAAGGTAGTATGTTGCTTTTGATTCTTCGCCGGTGAAGTCTTAGCATGCTGAACGAAAAATTGCCACTTTTACTGTGTTAAAAAACGAACTTATTTTCTTGGTGTGTTTCTTTTGGTGGGTTCATTGAAAAATTGGCAATGTGGAATAGTCAAGTTTAAGGCTTGCATGCAAATAGGTTTTGGAATTTTTGGATGGTTAATACATCTCTGGAATTCCTTTGAACTGAGATAAACATTTTGGAGATTCCTGGTTGCACTATTATTTTATTCCTGGAATGTTATATGTATTCTGCTTTCAATGACGAGCATGATAATCGATTAGACATCCTTTTCAGTTTTCATCCATGTTTGATTTTAACTTGTCTCTTTCATTCTTGCACAATATTATTCTGCTCACCTCTTGTGTTTGCTTCCCGAGATATCCCACCAATTTTAGTTGTCAATGAAGAGATTTTTCAAAAAAAAAAATGTGCAACGTGAAACCCCCTTATCTCTTCTTTGAACTGTTGACATGACATTTAGAAATAGATCATAACAGCTGCCCAGTTGCATGTTATTGGCCTTCAAGCATCGTTATTCAACTTCTGGCACATGATGCATGCCAAATAATTTGGCTAGCTAGCTGGGGAGTGAAATTAGAACTTAAAGAGGTTGTTTGGATTTAGATAGATCAGTATGCATATGTTAAATAATCTCACTAATACGATGAAGAGCATGCATAACACTGCCAGCAATATCATTGTAGTTTATTTTGTTCTGTTTACATTTTAAATATCCTTTTTGTTTTGAATTTTGTATAATACAAAGGTTTCTCATGGCTAATAAACGACGATCACGCACCGGGGATGGCGATGATCAAACCCATGCACATTATGGAAGAAAAGGATCAAAATGTCGCGAGATTTTGGAAATGAGGGCAAGAGGATTCAAGACACCTATTTTGTTCGACGATAACGGTGAGCCAACGACTGAAAAGGCACATAATGACTGGATTAATTTCATTGCGTTGATGGCGCGAAGTAAAGTTAATGTTGTGCAATTTAAATCATGGCTTGAAGTCGATGCAAAGATAAAGGACATGATTTGGGATGAAGTAATGGTATGTTCAAGATATTAATGGTTGGGTACTGTTTTTTCACATATTTTCTTTCAAGTTATATTAAATTTACGTTCACTAATGTTATATTTTTTTTTGCATCAGAATACCTTTGACTTTGAGTCCACACCAAAATTGAAGAAGAAGTGGTTAGTCCAGGCTGGGGAACGTTGGCCGGGGTTGGAAGACAAGCTTGAATCGGTATATATTTGGAAGACTAAAGGATGAGGACCCATGTGCTATATATCCGTATCTTAGTAGGGATACATGGGAGATGTTCCGCAATTAACCGAAGAATGGCAGGTAATATTTTATTTTATTAAATGATTATTCATTTAATGTGAAGTTAACAATTTGAATGATATCTATTTCCTTTTTTCGGAGAAATAGGCAAAGCGTGTTGCTAGCCAAGAGAGTTCGAACAAGAACAGACTCCATCACATAATTTCTCGTGGTGGATATTCAAAGTTGCAAAAAAGGATGATGCATGAAAAATTTCAGGCAAAAATACAAAGGAAGATTGACTCCGGTATGACAGAAGAGGAGGCCCGTGAAACAACCTCTCCCCCGTCACCAATTCCACGTCATATTCTATTCAAGGAAGGTCACAAAAACAAGCATGGTGACTTTTCAAGCGACGCGGCTAGAGATGTTAGTACGACAATTGTAAGTATAATTTATAATATTAAATAAAATGTCTATTAATATTAATTTTTAATGTGAATTATACCTAAAAAATGTTGGGTACAATTGATCAGGATGATTTGACCACTCGCTCAAGTCAAGGAGAGTCCCTTGAAAAGGGAAGCATAGACATTCTTGTCATTGCTACGGGAAAGAAAGATCACCCCGGTCGCATAAGGGGTGTTGGTGGTCAGGTGAGGATGTCTCAAGTTTTTGGAGCCTCATCGTCCGGTCGTACTACGAATGTAGACAGTCACGCTCAATGCAGAGAGGAAATTAGGTTCCTGTCTGAAGCACTGAAGGACATATACAGAGCTTTGGGCAAACCAGTTCCAGTTTTTCCTGGAAGAGATGTCTCAAGTTTAAAACATGTTACACCGGTTACAGAAAACCCGGTGTAAACTAACCTTTTTACACCGGTTAAATAACCGGTGTAAATTAAAACATGTTACACCGGTTTTGAAAGGAACCGGTGTAACAAATCAATACATATTACACCGGTTAAAAGAAACCGGTGTAACTAAGCAATACATATTACACCGGTTAACCAGTGTAAATTAAAACATGTTACACCGATTTTGAAAGGAACTGGTGTAACAAATCAATACATATTACACCGGTTAAAAGGAACCGGTGTAACTAAGTAATACATATTACACTAGTTAATAAAACCGGTGTAAAATTGCTTTTTACAAATGTGTAAAATTTCTTTTTTACACCGGTTGAATAACCGGTGTAAATTATAACATGTTACACTGGTTCAAAAATAACCGGTGTAAAAAATAAATTTTACACCGGTTTTATTAACCGGTGTAAAAAAAATGCACATTTTACTGCTCCTACATATACACCAGTTCATTTTTAAAATAACCGGTGTAAATATCCAGATTTAACCGGTGTAACAGGCTATTTTTCTACTAGTGAATAGGCGGGGGCAATATAATTAATACACATGGTCTTTGATATTAATTAATTTAACCACCAAATTAGTTAATAAATTTGTGGTTATTAACCACCCAAAGTCACATATACCATAATACTAGCATGACTTGTTACTCAATGCACAAGCAACATAATAGGTGTAGACATTATAATAAACATGGCCTTTGTTATTACTCAACTAATGAATTGGTAGTTATTAGCCACCCAATATTTCTCGTCATAGGTGGCATATAGCATCGGAGCCACATAATAGGTGGAGGAATTATGGTACATCTGGCTTTTTATTATTAGTAATTAAACGCCCAATACTTTCTCATCATAGGTGGCCTATTGCGTTTAGTGTTTGGATTGTGAATGTTTTTTAGAGTCTCTTTTGTTGCTTCCAATTGAATGAAAAATATGAAAATTGATAAATTAATGACAAAAATGAAAAAAAAAATTGAAACTTTTGGTGAGTTATAGTGTTGACTTTTGGTAAAGATCACAATATCTAAAAAGAGTAATGATAGACATAATAAAATTTTAAAGTGAAATCTCATAGTGACTAACGTGACAGGTATAAAAAGACAAAATTGGGTATGTTGTACTATTTTCATGTAGCACTTTGTAAAAAATTAACAAGTGTCATTTTAGTTAGTTATATCATTTTTAAAAATTAAACTAATACTCTAACCATAAGTGAACCCTAAGGATAAGTGATTGTACACGTGTTAGTTTTTTATAAGGTGTTACATAATTTTATCTTTTTATATATAAGGAATTATTTTATTTTTTTACACATGCCACATTAGTCACTATGGGATTTTACTCTAAAATTTCACTTTGAGTATCATTACTCATCTAAAAAACTATGTAGTCATGTCTTTAACATTCTATTTTTTTAGATGAGTAATGATACTCAGAGTGAAATCTCATAATGACTGAAGTGTCATATATAAAAAGACAAAATTATCCATTATGTATAAAAAAATAAAATAATGTATCACCTTATAAAAAAACTTACCCGTGTATAATCACTTATCTCTTAGGTTCACTTATCATTTGGTTAGGATATTAGTTTAATTTTTAAAAATGTGATAAGTAACTAAAATGACACATATTAATTTTTTATAAAGTGTTACATAAAAGTGGTACAACAGACCTAATTTTATTTTTTTGATACCTGCCACATCAGTCATCATGTGATTTTACTCTAAAATTTCGTCATGTCTATCATTACCCTAAGGAAAGTTAGTATAATTTTTTTTGGATTCTTAATTACTTATTCCAACCTATTATTCTGATTACCACAGGGGAAATTAGTTTATCTCTCATTAAATATGTCAACCCACATTCACATTCATAAATAATTCATTTGTATTGAATTTTTAATTAAATAACTAACTCTTATCAAATTTCTACTGCAAACCTATTACACATTTGTTAACTTTCATTGCAAAAATAACTCACTTTTAAAACTTAAAAAATCTAAATAAACAAATAACATTAAATTTTTAAAAAAATTATTTCATTGTGAAAACAACCCACATTTAAAATGTAAAAATCTAAATAAATATACAACATTAATTTTTAAAAATTTATAAAACTATATGTGATTTATATTGTAATAAGAACAATATTTATATTGCTAAATATGCGATTTACATTTGTTAGCGTTTTGAATTTTTTTTATTTAATTTTTTGTTACTGTACGTAAATTATATGGTAAGACTTATTTTCTATATTATAGTTTTAGAAGCATTTTTACGTATCTTGGTGGATAATAATTTTTTTATCCATGAATGAAAATTTTTGAAGAATAATTATGAAATAATTTTGTTGTATAGCACTATGTATATCACAAAGATATATATATATATTTATTTATAATTGAATCAAAAAATTGCATTGCGTTCTTTGTTTGATTAATTTATAAATCAAACAGTGAAACATGAATTTTGGTAATCAAAATCTTAGAAATTTTATTCCTAAAACACTTTACTTTCCTGCCAACTAAAATGAGTCCAAAAACTTATGTGAAAGTGATTCATATATGAGAATATTTCATATATGGAACGGATGAAGATTGAAATCATGATTCTAATTTCCTACCATTTTTATTGTGCATTAAAATCGTAATTAATTTCTATTTTATATAATATACCGGCCCACATGAGACAAATGTTCTTATTATTAAAGAATTGGAAAATTTTGTATTAAGGGCGCGTTCCAAAGTCTTATTATTAAAGAGGGCGTAAGTTTAATCTATTCATTGTTAAGGGTATGAAAATAATTTAATTAGTTTATATAATTAGTAAAAGACTTTATTATCCATGGGTTAACTAAAACAACAAACAACAATTATCCAATTAATCAACTTCTAATCATTTTCAATCACTCATCCAAACAATGTCATTCAATCAATTCAATTTTAATTCTTTTCATTCACTTCTTCTTTTAAACTAATCCAGTTTAAACTGTCTAGTTTTATTTGCCATTGATTGATTCAATTTTCATCTTAATTTTTTTCTTTAAATCTAGAATACATTTTTCATTAGTTTAAACACAATTTATATAAACTAATAATTTAATCATATCAATCATAAAATTATAAAATAATTATGTTAGTATAAGAAAATAATTGTTTTTTGATATTTGAATATAATAGATAGAAATAATTAATTCCGCATTCACTTTGAAGAAAAAATAAATAAGAACATTATGCACTCACTTCTAATACTTTTACCTTTTGTGAAAAAAATAAAGTTGAACTAGAGGATTTGACCTGCCCATCAGTAATATTATGATTTAGTTTGAAATAAAATTCACATTTTTTTTCTAAATTAGTTATAATTTATTTTTTTCTTCTTGCTATTTGTTTGTTTTAAAGTGAATATAGAATTATGACAATTATATAATTTCAACTTGAGACATAATTTACCTTTCATTTATTTTTTTTTCTCAATTTCACTTATAATTATTTTATTTTTTTACTTGTCCAAATTTTACTTTTTTTTGTTTGTTTTAGATTGAATGAATAATTGTGTCAATAATATGATTTCAATTTGGAACGTAATTTATTTTTATTTTATTTTCTTGAATTTCAGTTTGAATTCTGTTTTTTTACAATTTTATTCATTTACCATTTTAGATTTGAGGTAGATTTCTAATATTAATGTGATTAATAATTTATTTATCTTTCTTTATTTTTTTTAAATTTCTTATTCTCTTTATTTTTTTATTGTCATAGTTTTTGTTTATTTAGAATTGTGGAGATAAACTTCTACATTAATATGATTAATAATTTGTTTATTTTTCTTTTATTTTTTTCTAAATTTTTTTTCTAAATTTTTTTTCTTCTTTTTAATTTTTTTATTGGATGCCAGGGTTTTATGGCTCTTTTTTCCCTTTATTTGCCACATGCTTTTTTCTCTTTTTCCACATCTTTTCTCAAGCACCCCATGTCCATGTGTGTCTTTAATAGACTATACATTCAAAATGCAAGAACAAATGTTTATAAGTAGAATACACAAACAAGATTAAGTTGCACATAAATTCTCTTCTGCGTCAAAGAATTTGTTGGCAATTTTATCTTACTTTAACATCACACTTTGACCAATAACTTGCATTTCATGCACGAATTACAAAACTAACTAAAAAAATTTCGCATACAAAATGCAAAAGGAAGGACTTGGATCATGGCACGACATTTGCTAGTGATTGTAATGACAGGAGACAAGTTTCACACAATACAACAACAACAACAACACTTTCACATTTATTGCAACTGAAAACTAAGCCTCACACAACAAGGTCAGTACTAGTCACTGCATTTTATTCCAACACTTCTCACACTAACTACATAAACACACCACCTTCTTATAATAGCACACAAAAATTTCAAGCCATCACATGCCCAACACCACTTCTAGCATCAACTAGCACAGCATCAACAAACAACCCAACTCCAGCATAACTAATAAGCATGCACATAAAAAAAATGTATTCATGAAGGAAAATAAGTATGTGAATTCTCAAAGGCATAAACCATAGTAAACATTCCCTCTCCCACACTTAAAATTTACATTGTCCCCAATGTAAAGTAAAAGAATAGGTTCAGGAATTCCCTTATGTTTTTAGACTATGACATTCAATATTTGCTAGTTTGAGTGCCTTTGTCCTCAACTTTCCCGTTCATGACTGTAGTCTTTTAAACTCCACATGCACCATGCTTAACAGCTTTTGCTCTTCTTTGGTCTACCCTTGCACTTGAAGACCCCCACACTAGAGCTCATGAATCCTTGCATCAAAACAATCACAACTCACTATACAAAGTATAAAACATATATTCATGTAAGCACATTCACTATATATTCCATCCTAAAGTAGAACTCCATGCAATAAAGGCGTCCCAATAATGCACTATATTCATGGCAAGTTTAAATTTCACATATGGTTACCACTTCACATTTTTATAATACGCATGAAAACCCACCAACTAGACAACATTCACATCAAATTAAACCATGGAAGTTCAAGGAGGTATTTCCCATAGAGAACAGAGTTCAATAACGCACTAGGGAATAAACTTATACCTTATATTGTACAAACATGAGTGAATAGTGACTTGTGGGAAGCTTAGTGTTAAAGTGGTGGTACTACATAAACATAATATGCGTGAGTGTAAGTTGTGGCTTGTGATGTACAAGAAAAAGTAGAGAATAAGTGAGGTGTGCAAGTGAGTGTCACACCATGACCTTGGTTCTTGGTGGTGTATAATGGGTCATGTTATTAACACTTTCATAGCACCCCCATACTTAGCATTTGTGTGGCCTTTGCTTGAAGCTCCTGCACACAAGAGACAACATGAACTACTTAAAACAAGAAAGCTAAGAACTCAAAACTCAAACAACTATTTATTCAAAAAAAGTAGAGTAAGTAGTTCTGGATTTATTCAGTCTCCAGCTAGACTTTATTCATGAAGCCTTCTCCTTCAAGATTCAGAATACCCATCTCTGTACCAGAAGAATGCTCTTTTATAAGCACTCTTTTTCCTCCTGTAGGGCACTGGACGAATATTTTTGGGAAAGAGGTGTTGGAGCTCATGCACATGGGAAACAATTTCAATAAACTCCATTTCAAACTATGTATGCTCCCCTATAGGAAACACTTCCTTAACTTCTTCCACTATATTTGACTCTATAACTCTGCAAGGCTCAACCACAGTTTGTGCATCCATGGTCTCAACAAACTCACTAGTGACTTCAAAAATAGATGCATCAATAAAGCAATTTTCTATCATGTTAGCAATTTCTTTACCAAACATTAACTTTTCATCACACAAATTAACATGGGTACCATTTTGAGTCTTTCCTTTGTTATCAAAAAAAGACTCACTATGCATATTTAACAAAGGTATCTCATTGTTCTCTATTTGTTGGTCACCAGTTTGGGATTCATGCATAGTTTCAAAAGTTGGTGCCTCAACAAAATTCTCAATCATCATGTTATCATTTTCTTTAACAAATGCAACATCATTTTCATTTATGCTAACACAATGATTGATTAAATGTGTCTCTGTACAATTCACAGGGCACTCAAGGAAAGAAGAAGTATCTAAAGAAAGTCTAATAATATCATTTTGCTCTTGAAATTCTATAGAGTTAATATAAGACTCAACATTAGACACACCCCCATTTTGACAGTAAGAAACCAAAAGGCCCTAAATTCATCGTAGGTAAGCTCATCACAAGAGAAATCATTCTCATCAGAAAAACTCAAATGTTCATGCACAAAAGAATCATCAACATAGCACTTATGTACAACATCCCCAATACTTGTAGACTCTAACTCCCCTGGATACTTTAAACCACAATCAACAATTGCATTCATATCAAAATGATTTTCCCCAAGAGTTGGTGTTTCAGTAAGGAGAGATGTACCTTGTGAGTAGCCTTGAACATCTTGAACTGGTGTCTCAAGTTGTTCCCACAAGTTGCTCATTAAAGCATTGATTTGATCAAGTCTTTGTCGTTGTCTTTGAAGCTCCTCTTCCATTTGAGCCAACCTTGTTTCACCATATGCACTTCTATCAAAGTCTTTCCAAAATTTGAGACAACATGTCTTCCATATATAGTTCTTCTTCTTGCATAAGATAAGACTCATTGCTCTGTTGTTGGTTGTGCCATGGTTCATGATATATTGGTGGAGAGAAGTTGCCTAATACTCCAGGTGTTGGTCGTGTGTTAACCATCCTATTTGGTGGGCAATCATGATAAGGCTTAACAAAGTCCCCAAACCGCCTAGACATACTTGGTCTATTGTGGTGTGCACAATTCAATTTCAGTTAAATTCCAAATATCCCTACACTTGCCACAAACTGAACACAGTAGGCTTGAACCCAAAACAAAAAATATGAAACTAACTGACACACAAGAATAACAAACAAGAAAAAAGAAAAACACCACAAAATTAGAATGACAAAAACATAAACTAACAAGTTAAGAAAATAAACAATCTCCAACACAATCGTGCCTTCCCTGGCAGCGGCACCAAAAATTGGTAGGAGCTGTCACCTGCTCTCCAATTTTACCCTAAACTACTATAGTAGCAGTGAGAGAGATCGTTCCACAGAGAAGGGTTGGTGTTCAGATGATTGTTTGTGTTGATAATCTAACAGAAAAGCAAGAATGTAAAAGAAATACAAGAAAGTAACAAAACAAGTAAGACTTAAAGTACTGAAACAAGATGAAGAGATGGTATTGTCTTAAGAGATATCAACATGTATAGATCTCTTCATAACATCACTGACTAGTGCAAAATCATGAGGGGATTTACTGGGTATCATGAAATTCAAGTAGCCAGGCGGCTCACTCAAAACCACTCTACATACTCCAAAATCGTCCCCGAGCTAGGCAAGCTTTTGGCTCAGATTAAGTTCCCAGATCCCTGTTTTGTATGACAATTCTATCCTACTATTCGATTATCTCTCTTGGAAGGGCAGGTACTCAAACAATGTGTTCAAAGTGTTCTACAAACACAATTCTAAGTTCGTTTCTAGAGATTTGAATTCAAATATCAGTGGGCACCACACAATTGGATTCAACAATTAAACCAGAACTAAAAACTCATGAATGGAAGGTTCTCATCACACAATCATGTTCAATTCATTTCATCATAGCTGGATCTAAGCTAATTTCAGTGGCTACCGCAAATCATTTCTAGATCTATTTGTTTCAATTAACGTACGATGAATTTCACAATCAAAAATCAGAGAACGCATTCTAACACAGATCAATTTCAATTAAAATGCCTCAGCTATTTGAAGATCTATACATATTGAATCCTCAAGACAATATGAGTTTTGAGAGAGAGAGAGAAAGTGAAAAAAACCCTAAAACTAGCCTAAAACTAATTCTCGTCTCTGTTGTGTTGTTCTGTTCTGTGCCGGCCCTTCTCCCCCTTCTTTTTTCTCTTCCAATCTTCTCGTATTTATATCCTTCCTTCTTGATGTGTCAAAATTAGGGGAGTTGTGTGCTTTCTTTCACTGAGATATCTGCCACGTGTCCTACATATGCAATCCATAAATGTAGCGAGGTCATCTAGTGTCATGCTGCTAACTTTAGTTGCTTAAACATTAAGGATGCATTTCAACAAACACTTAATGAACTACCAAATCGTTGTGCTCATGCTTTTAGTTGAGTGTGTTAAGGCATGTGCCTTGTGCAAGTGTGGTTTGTGTTAATTGTGAGTGCTAGGTAAGGTGGGTGGTGAATGCCTGAAAGTGCTAGTGTGCATGTGCATGTGGATGCATGTGTGCAAGAGGTGAGTACAATGGTGTGTGCGGGGGTGCGCGCACAATGCGCATCGTGTGTGAGAGGGTGCGCCAACCCGTGTGTATGTGTGTGTGTGTGCAAGGGCTTGTGTGCAGTGCGGGAGGAGCTGACACCCGTGTTGGTGGGTGTGTGGTGCAGACGCCTAGTGCGCCCGCACCGTGTGCATGTGTGCAAAGGGCGGGGGCACAAGTGTGCGTGTGTGTATGGTGTGGGCACCTAGTGCGCCCGCACCATATGTGTGTGTGTGAGGGGCGGCGGTGTGTGTGCGAGGTGGGGCAGGCGCCTACTGCACCCGCACCACTCTCGTGTGTTTTGTGTGTGCAAAGTGTGTATAGTGTGTGCAAGTGAAGTGTTTGATGTGTGAAGTGTTTTTGTGCCATGCTGGGACTTTGTGTGTGCGTGCTTGAAAATTGCGAGAACAGTTGTGTCAAAATGTGTACTCAATCCAATACATGCATTCTTCACATTACTTATACAACATTTTCGACACTTCTTCACAATTTTCTACAAATATCACTTCTTGCACATTTAGCACAAAAGTTACACAACAAATAAAATTTTCACATTATATCCACACAAAAGCTCAAGGATTTGTAACATATAAGTCAGTATAGAACTGACTTATAAGATTACTCCAAGAAAGGATTGTTTATGTATCATCTTGGCAGAAATGTAGCTGTGGAAATTGGAGGATCATCATTGGGAGGCTTCTTGGATGGCTTGTTTAGGTTTGAATCGATTCCTGACAAAATTCACAGTTCCATTGTTTATCATAAAAGTTTGGTACGACTTCCTACAGAGGCCTGAGTTTATATTAGATGTTTTGAATGTTTGAAATATGACATTGCCTCTGAGGTATGCTGTAATATATCATGCCTTACTCCCTAAAAAGAAGGAGTTATCGAGTTACCGAGTAGGAAGAGATTTGCTTCAAAATTATTTACAGTTTTAGTATTATTTTAAGAGTGATTATACAAAAAGTGAAAAATCTCATTGAAAACATAGAGTGAATTATGTGGACCAATTGATAACTAACATGCACTAATTGGTCAACATCAT
This sequence comes from Ophiorrhiza pumila, assembly GCA_016586305.1. Taxonomy (NCBI): domain Eukaryota; kingdom Viridiplantae; phylum Streptophyta; class Magnoliopsida; order Gentianales; family Rubiaceae; genus Ophiorrhiza; species Ophiorrhiza pumila. Next base: position 10,727,760 of record BLIW01000004.1, read on the forward strand.
TCACTCTATGTGTTCATTGAGATTTTTTTATTCTACATATCATTACTCTTATTTTAAATGAATTGCTTTTCATAAATGCGTTATCGTTTCTTGAAACTTGTGTCCATAATATAGAATTAATGAACTTGTAAATCAGGATAATTGGTGAGACAGAATTTTGAGATTCATGTGGCAAGAAGTATTATTGAAGGAATATAATTTAATTATTTTGAAAATATTTTTAAAAAGTAATTTATTTTGGAAAAATCTCAAGGCTAGAACTTAATTACTTCCGAATAATTTACTGAGTTATTTTTCCAAAATAACTTAATTTGTAAAAACGGCCAAATTCTTGTGAGACGGGTTCATACATGTATAAGATATCAATATAAAAATTAGTGTATCTAAGTATAAAAGATTAGCGTAAAATATCAATCTAAAAATTAGGGTATCAAGTATAAAATATTAGGGTAAGATATCATTCTAAAAATTAGGGTATCAACTATCAAGTATAAAACATTAGCGTAAGATATCAATTTAAAAATTAGGATATCAAGTATAAAACATTAGCCTAAGATATCAATCTAAAAATTAGAGTATCAAGTATAAAACATTAGCCTAAGATATCAATCTAAAAATTAGGGTATCAAGTATAAAACATTAGAGTAATAAATTTTCATTTTAGCGTCTTTAGCGTAACAAGTATCAAATATAATATTAATGTATGAAATTATGAAATTTTCACTTTAACTTATCAGCATATCAAATATAATATTAGTGGATCAAGTATAGAAAATTAGCGTATCAGGTATCATATATAAAATATCTTAGCATAAGGAGTTTTGGCGTTGTAAAACATATTACCAAAATAACACATTTCTTCTAAATTGTATTCCTCTAATAACATCTTTTTTTCCCACCTAAATCTCATTTAATCACGATAAAAGATAAATCATTATCTTTCTCAACCTATGCACAATCACTCACCATTTTTTTCCCCTTCCTCACACCTTCGCCTTTTCTTAGTTTCTTCTTTTAATTTTTCCTTATCTTCTCCTTTTCATTTTGTTTCCTTATCTTAAAAGATGGTGATTGGTATGTTCTTCAATTATTAGGTAGACTCAAGTTTCAAGAATAGTAAAACACACTTTTAAAGGAATTCATTAAAAATAATATTAACCTTAATTTTGGTGATCTGAATCACTCATAAGACTAAAATTTGCAACTACCCAAAAAATAGTATATAATTCTGAATTCTCAATTACGGATTGTTCTACAACTGTAGATTGAGAGAGGAAAAAAAATTCTACACAATAAGGGACACTTTTATTTCAGTGAACTTATTAGTGATTCAAATCAAAGTATAATAATTGAGACCCAAGTCAAATAAGTAGAAGGTAGAAAAAATCCATAATGATTTATAATTTTTAACAAGTCACAAAAATTAAGATTCATGTGTTTTGTTTAAAAATAAATTTTATATGTTTTGTTTAATTTCAAAAATAAATTATGTTTAAAAATAAAATTTATGTTTTGTTTAGAGAAAGACTGACATAAAATTTCTTCCTTTGATAAATTTTTTTAAAAAAATTCAATAGATATATTCATGTGTTTTATTCAATAATTTGGGATAAAAGTTTTTTGTTTCTCTAGGTTTGGGAATAAGTAATGATTTTTCTTTCTATTAGAATTTTTCAAGAATTTGAGAATTACGAAAGAGAAAGAAAATCGTTTGGGAACTCAGAGAAAGAAAATCCTTTGGTAAGAGAGAGGAAAAGAATCTGTATTTAATAAGGAATCATAACAAAGTAATAATGATACCGAAGTATTGATTTTTATTCCCTTAGAATTCTTTAACAAATTAGGAGCTAAGTAATAAAAGGTAATAATTTTTTTTATAATTAATGACTATTGAAATCGTGATTTTTTTTTCTACTGCTTTTATTGTGCGTTGAAATTTTGATTATCTATATATTATTTCATATATATATATATATATAAACTCGCGATTGTGTATTGAAATCGTAATTAAATATTATTTCATATATAATCCGGTTCTTATTATTAAAGAATTATTAATTAATAAATATTCCTTAAATTTAGCACACGAATAGGAAAAGTGAAAACTTCCTAATTCAACTCTCCTAGAGAGACGTTTATCGGACTTTGTAAATAATTTTAAGGTTTATTATCAAAACGAGTTAGGGTTTATAGTAAGATTTATATAAATTGGGTTGGTATTGTTTCTTGATTTTTTCCATTAAAATTTTCTTTTTTTTCTCGGTTTATCTCACTGTCATCTTCATCTGCATTGCCCATCGTGCTATTGAAAATTCAGACAACTCAAGAGCTAGCCATATATAGTCATGGTACTGATATTGATTGCCCATCTTTTCAGTAAATTATTTGGTGCCTTCAAATTTTTTGGATCATCATGTATTGTTACACCATCACAACTTCCTGTTCCTGATCTTCTTGATGAAGTTGTCACGGAAATACTCAGTTGGGTACCAGCAGAATATGTCCTGGAATGTCAAAAGGTTTGTAAAAAGTGGAGATCATTGACGTTGTCAGAATTTTTTATCAAATTACACTTGCGTAGATCTTCACCAGTAGTTTTTATATATGCATTCATTTTGTGAAAATACTGAACTACGCTTTTATGAATTTGATATTCATGATGAGTCGAAAACCATGAAGAAATTACGACTCACGAAAGAAACTAAGATGACTAAGATGACCCGTGATTGTGGACGTAAATATTTTAGCAGGCCAGTTTTTTCTTGCGATGGATTACTTATATTCACTGATGAAAGACAAATAAAACAGTGTAAGGTGTGGTATTATTTATTAGACGCTGTTACACAAGAACATGTTCCTTTGTTTGTGCCTGATTCATTTTATATATGTGGATTCTTTTTCCATCCATTGGAAAACAATTTGAAAGTTCTTTCCGTGAAGAATCAAAGTTGTGGCGGGTTGTCTAAATATTTTGTGAACACTCTTGGGGAACGTAGCTGGAGAAGCACACCGAGCGACGGCTACGGTGACGGCGGCAAGTGGTGTTCGTCTCCACTACATTCAGCCCCTGTCATTTGTAATGGAGCTCTCCATTGGATTACAGAAAAGTCCACCCGAGATTTGAAGAATATCCCACGTTGCAACAGTAGTGCAATTCTTGTTTATAGGATAGTTGAAGAAGATTTTTCTTTGCATCCTCATCCTGGACCTGAATGCTGGGATCCAGCTTGGAGGCATAAAACAATGAGTCTCTTAGTGCAGCAGGCCAAGGATGATCATGAGCGTTTATTATTTTGTGATTTGCATACTGTGAGAAGAGTAATTCAGATATGGATGTTGGAAGATTATGCAAAATGGGATTGGGTTAGAAGATGGGAACTTAAAATAGACTTGATTGATCGATCAATGGTGATCAATGATGAGAATAGATGCAATACTCTAAAACTTTTGCACATACAGAATGAAGCAATTTGGCTGGATTACTCCAAAGGAGGAATATTTGTGTATCATCTTAACACAAATAGTATTAGGAAAATTGGAGGACCAACGTTTGGATTTAGTCCGATTCCTCACAATTCCATTGTTTGTCATAAAAGTATGGTACGAGTGCCTGAGGCCATGAGGTACTGATCAATATTTGGTCCTTGGCTGGCTTAATGGCAAATTTTTCGTTCATGAAGTTCATTTCTTCGTTGTATGAAGTTTATCTTTGGCTAATGGTAAGTAATACTACGGTTTAATTTACTCAGAAATTTTATTATTACTGGTTCATATGTTTATTGAGTTTGTAGAGGACTTGAATGTATGGATACCTTCTTCACAAGCATCCAGGATCAGAGTACTCTTCTACTCCACGTAGAAGTAGGAAGTAGGAGAGTACTCACAATGATTCTCATGCATTGGTAGAAAAGTAATTAAGTAAGGGTGGTAAGGGTTTAAGGTCTCAAATTGAGAGTTGTGAGGGTGGTAAGGGTTAAGGTCGCAGGTTGAGAGTTGTAAGGGTGGTAAGTGTTTAAGGTGTTATATTTATCATTTCTTATTGTGCTTAACGTTCAAAACAACCTCGTTTCATTAAAATTAGGGACTAAATGTATAAATAACACTAAAATTATTTTACTAGAGATTAGTAAATCCTAAGATGTAGTTTTAATTAACACATAATAAGACAGATAAAATTTTGTACAATCGATTAGGATTACTATCACTTTGGAAATATACAAATGCATGATCAATGTAGTTTTGACAATTGAGAAAAAAAATGAAGTATCCGCTTGTTCATAAAAAAGAAATATTTTTGAATGGAAGTTTTTTAGTGATTAAATTGATAATTTTTTTTTTGGGTTATGTGTTGAAAATTTATTTTATTAATTAAAATATCAAGTAATTTTTTTATAACAATTTTGACTATTGATGTGTGATCAACCCATTAAATTAAATGTAAATATAATTTTTTTTAAAGAAGCTAAAAAAATTAACACAAAAATTCAACTATCGCATATATGTGTGGGGCATATATACCATATGAAATATGAACGGTAAAGTCATTTATATTGTACACCATATAAATATGAAGGGTAAAGCAATTTTTATTGGCGTGAATTCTAGTATAAAATGTAAATATTCTAGTATAAAGTATAATTTTTTTGGTATAATTTTTTTTTGTTAAAATTCAATTTATTCTAATAGCATTCTGATTCACACGTATATCAATTTAGAGTTCTAATAGCATTCTGATTCACGTATAAATTTTTAATATCAGCGTAACAATTTTTAACATAACAAATTTCACTTTTTTACTTTAGCTGTAAATTTTCACATCAACATACAATTTTTAACTTAAAAAATATTCAAATCATCGTACAATTTCTGCATTGATAATTTATACGTGAATAATGTAAATTATTGATACTTTATACGTGAATAAATAAACACGATATTCATCATGGTACAATTTATACATTGATACTTTATACGTGAGTAGTGTAAATTATTGATACTTTATAATACGTGCATAGTATAAATTATTGATAATTTATACGTGACATATATGCGACCTTTTCAAGACCACCTCAAAGATTAAAAATAGAGATTGGATATCCTTTCTAATATTCCAAGCCTTAAAACCATGTTGTTTCACTAAAATGATAAACTAAAAGTATAACTATCACCAAAAATCAAATCTAGGGTTATTAAGATATAATCCAAATGTGAGTGAATCCCATTAAGTGACTTCACTTTTAATTTTTAATTTGAGTGAAACATCGATCATCGTTTTGAGTATTGAACGGAGTGAAACATCATTGTTTTGAACATTGAACAAAAGAAGACCAGATAATATTAGATTGAGCATTTATTTCATTTTAATAAGATTGTTTTGAGTATTAGACAAAATAAAACATAATAATAACAAACAAAGTATAATGAGATGGGATCATTTATCTTATTTTATTGTGTGCGAACTCAAATTTAAATGAGTTAATAATCATAAATTTGATTTTGATGATATTTATATTTTTAATTTTAGTGAAATCTCATTGTTTTAACCATTATAGAAGTTATTAAACAATTGTTGAAATTTTTTTGGGCAAAAATTTACGTAATTATTTCTTCGTAATTTGTCCTTTTTAACATAAGATTACGGCATGGCATGAGCCAATAAAATGCAAAGTAAAATTAATTTTTTTAAAAAAAGAATGAAAATTTCATTGTCTGCACAAACTTGTATAAAAGCAAGTGTCCGTCGCACTTAGACAACTTTTGTGCGCTTTCAATTTCAATTCTGTCTCTACAAACTTGTTTGAATTTGAATTCGACAAGACCCTTTGATCTAACCAATTCCCTTGTAAATCTTTGATTGAATTTGTGGCAAAACAAACCCCTGATCACGTTTTATCTAAATTTGGTTTATTTTAGTCTTAAATTTGAGATTTTTTTTTTCTGGGTTTTGAATTTGGTGGACAGATGATTAATGGGGAGGATGCTAGGGAGAAATTGTCTTCTGGGGTCAGTTCTCCACCAGGGCTTGATCCACTGGATGACGAGTTGCTTCCATGGGAAGGCCAGAAATCGGACGACGGAGATGAGGACAAGTTATCAGATTTCTCTTCGTGCGGTGAATCGGATTACGAGAGGTATTGTAGTGCTAATTCAGCTATGGGAACTCCTAGTAGTGTTTGTAGTTCTTCAGCTTATGAATTTGCTGATTCTGAATTTGGGTCTTTTAAAAGTTTCAAACTTGGGGATGAAAATAAAAGTTTAAAGAATTTTGGTGTTAATAAGAGTTCATTGCATTTTAGTGAAACTAGTAGTAGTAGTAGGAGTGCAAGAAGTGAACTTTGTGATGCAAAAATGCGAAATGATGATCAAGAATTTCAAGGGTTGCTGGGAATGAGTAAAGGGATGGATTTTTATGGGAGCCCAGATGTTTTTTCGAATGATAGCGAGGTTGGTTTGGTGGGAAATGATAATTTGGGTTGGGGAGACAATGATGGAGTGGGGATAATAGATAATGAAAATTATTGTGGAAATGGCAGTACTGGAGAGAATGTTCATGTAGGAGGTACTCAGGGGGGTTTGTTGGGCTTTGGGAATCATTGTGGTTTGCTTGAAGCAAGGGGTATTGAAGAGACTTCGGATGTAGTAAATTGTGAAAAGGAAGAGGAATTTATTTCTCATAATTCTCATGGAGGTGTTGAGCTGGAGGATGGTTGCTCTGAAGGGTTAGATTTACGGTCTAGGTTGCCGTATGATGGTGGTGATGTTGGAAGATGCTCGGATGAATATGAAACATCATTGAGAGATGAACATTCCGAAGGTGAAGATTCTATGTTTGGAGGTGGTTCAGATGATGGGAGAATGGTCGATTTAAATGGTGTGGTAAATACAGAATATTCAAGGGAAGAAAGACATACTAAGAATGATAATGGATTGTTTATGACTTCTTCCGTAGCCTTTGGCCAAGATGATTGGGATGATTTTATGCTGGAAACTGGGGAAAGTCCTCTGAATATGATGGTCAAAGATGAATTTCTTGGTGACAAACAAGAAAGTGCTGAGAATGAGGTAAGCTGCCGAGATGCTGCTTCTTCTATTCCTACTAAACTTTCTGGGATAGGTTTCAGAGAGCAGCATGAATGGGTGCTAGATATTTCTAGAATTAGTTATCAAGGCCAAGACACTGGTGCATTACAACAATCTGTGAATACTTCATCGTCAAACAACTCATGTCTCCTGAAATTTGGTGCACCAGACCAACGAGATGTGAAAGATGAGCAGGTGAAGGGCATTGATGAATTGACAGATGCAACCCTCTTTGCACATAAAAACTACGAAATAGATCAGAATTTCACTAGGGACAAGATGTCTCCAGATGTAGGATTAAGTACGGGGAATGCTGAGCTGGCAAAAGGGAATGAGCATTCAAATACTTTAGAAGTAACGGGCATTTGTGATGATCTTTGCCTGGAGCCCGTTCAGCTAGAGGAAACAAACTTAGTCTCTGACCCTCTCTTTGATTCTGTTGTAAATCAATTTCACTCAGCTGAAAATACTGAGGACAGGGAGGCCAAAATTTTTAAAGAGAAGGATCCATCATCAACAGCATTGCTGTCTGAAAAGGGTAGTAATAGTTTAATGGAGAATTCTCCTGTTTTACTCAGTCACTTTGAAGATCACTTTTCGCCTGTTAAGGTCAGTATGAGCTTTCTTTTTGTCTGGCCTCGTTTGTGTGTAGTTTATTTTGTTAGTCACACAATTGATGCTGATATTGTTATGCATAGGTATCCAAGTGGAAAGACAGAGGACCAGTGATTGCAGTGACATGTTCAAGTATATAGGGTTCTAAGAGGCATAATTGATTAACAATTCAAAGAATATTAGTGCTTTTAAGCATCTAGGATTAGTGGGTTTTTTTTTAATTTTATTTTTTAAATGCTGATGACAGTTTTCTGTATGTCCGTTGGAAAGAATGCATGATGAAATTTTCAAGTGCTCAGATAAATCTAGTTACAGACTCATCTACTTAGAAGTATGAATTTGTGACAGTTAATTTTCTTGAGCATTTAGTAGCTGATGCTTTAAAGAAATTCTGGTTAGACAGCACCTTATAAATCTACAAATCCCATGGATACACATGGAGTAACAGACGTGTTTTTGATTCGTTCTTTATTATCTATTTATATTGTGATTTATTCAATTGCTAATGCATGTCAATTTGTTTTGTAAATGTTGCTGCATGTAAAGACTTTTGGAGTTTCTTGGTTGTTGGAGGCATTTGATTTATCCACCTATCTTTCTCCTTTTGGGGGCCTACCATTTTTATTTCATAGGGACTGAGGTTGTGGTATTGATGTGCTTTTCTCCTTGAGTGCAGGCCTGCTATTTTCATTTCTACACTAATGGACATCATCTACTTCTTCTTCCAATTGGAGTTTATTAAATTGCTTTCTTGACTATATTTTACTAAGCTCCTCATTCCCTTTTCTTTTCTTTCTATATTGTGTTGCAGAGAGACAATTCTGAGTTAAATGAATTCTTTGATGAGATGGTTCACGAAATGGAAGAGATATTACTTGATACTGGCAAGTCTCCTGGTCCTAGGTTCACTAACAGCCGATCTACATATCAACCCCGGATACCTGCACCTTCAAGAGATGGCGGTTCTACTGCTTCTACTTCCGGTACAGCTGAAGTGTACCCTCTGATTCAGCTTCCTGTGAGGATTGACGGAGTAGAGGTAATTGGCGCAAGGCAAAAACAAGGGGATGTTTCACTTAGTGAAAGACTGGTTGGAGTGAAAGAATACACAGTTTATAGAATTAAGGTGTGGAATAGAGAGGAAAATTGGGAAGTTGAACGTCGATATCGTGATTTCTGTACTCTATACCGTCAGCTAAAGAATCTGTTTGTTGACCAAGGGTTGGTTCTTCCTCCTCCTTGGTCCTCTGTAGAAAGAGAATCTAGAAAGATTTTTGGAAATGCTTCACCTGATGTCATTGCAGAGAGGAGTATTCTAATCCAGGAGTGTTTGCAATCTGTTCTTCACACAAAAATATCCTCCAGCTCCCTCCATGCTCTGATACATTTCTTGTCTCCATCAAATGCTAATCCTAGTTCTCCTTCATCTTCGACACCCTTATCGCAATTTCAACATTATTCAAAATTTACAGACAATGAGAATGTCTCCATGCTGGGGAATACTGTTTCTCTAATAGATCAACTGCAACCTTACAAGTCTTTAAAACAATTGCTAGATGTACAACATTATACTTGTGCTGGTTGCCACAAGAATTTTGATGAGGGTAATACTCGGATGAAAGAACTTGTGCGGACGCTTGGATGGGGCAAACCTCGACTTTGCGAATATACTGGTCAGTTATTCTGCTTGTCATGCCATAACAATGACACTGCTGTCTTGCCTGCCAGAGTTCTGCACCTGTGGGATTTTACCCAATACACAGTTTCCCAACTTTCAAAATCTTATCTGGATTCTATCTTTGATAAGGTAATTGGCTACATTCTGCAATTGTTTTCATGGAATTGAAAATTTGAAACATTTTTAGCTAATGTTTGTGTTGAGATATGCTATTGACTCAGTATTGAGTCAATATCTTAGAGTTGTTAGGTGCCCCTAGTTTATAGGGATTTGATTTTATTTGTACACCTTTATATATTTCAAATCATGAATAAGAAAATTATTCTGCTCCAATATGTTGTCTTTTATGGTATCAGAGCCAGGTTCTTGTCGATCTCCATGACAGAACAAAATCTGAACACCAGTTCTACTGGTAACTCTACTCAGAATTTCACTATTACTTCTCATAAGTTAAATGGGGGTAACTTTCTTCACTGGTCTCAGTCTGGACAAATAAAATCAAATCCCTACAAACTAGGGGCACCTAACAACTCTAAGATATTGACTCAATACTGAGTCAATAACATATCTCAACACTCCCTCTCAAGCTGGAGCAACGATGTCATTCATGCCCAGCTTGACTAGAAAATCTTCAAACACTTGCTTGTAGAGCCCTTTTGTGAGAACATCTGCTAGTTGTTCAGATGTTGGAACATAGGGCATACAAATTTCCCCTATTTCGAGTCTTTCTTTGATGAAATAACGATCAATTTCCACATGTTTTGTTCTGTCGTGTTGCACTGGATTATGTGCAATGCTGATGGCCGACTTGTTGTCACAAAACAGTTGCATTGGTTCATCAGTCTCGATCTTTGGTTCTCTTAGGATACTTCTAAGCCAAATAACTTCACAAACTCCTTGAGCCATTGCTCTGAACTCAGCTTCTACACTTCTCCTTGCCACAACATGTTGCTTCTTGCTCCTCCATGTCACAAGGTTGCCCCATACAAACGTGCAATAGGCTGATGTAGACCTCCAATCAGTTTCAGATCCTGCCCAATCTGCATCTGTAAATACTTTAATCTGTCTGTTTTGATTTTTTCTGAACATAATACCCTTGACCGGACTTCCTTTGAGGTAGTGTAGAATGAATTCTGTAGACAGCCTTGAGGTGATCTTCAGCTGGACAGTGCATGAACTAGCTTACTAAGCCTACAGCAAAGGCTATATCAGGTCTTGTATGAGCTAAGTAAATCAGTTGTCCCACCAGTTTCTGATATTTGACTTTGTCCACAGGCACCTCATTCTTACTTCGACCGAGCTTCTGATTAGGATCAATAGGTGTTGAGACAGGCTTGCATCCAAGGAGACCTGTCTCTTTGAGGAGATCGAGCACATACTTCCTCTGAGATATAGCAATCCCATCCTTTGATCTAGCTACTTCCATACCAAGGAAAAACTTGAGATTTCCCAAGGTCTTAAGCTCAAATTGATGAGCTAGAAGCTTCTTCAATATTGCTAGCTCCATCTCATCGTTTCCTGTCATTACTATATCATCCACATACACAATCAGAATAGCAATTTTACCTCCTGTAGTGTGTTTATAGAATAGTGTATGATCCGATTGAGCTTGTGAAAGGCCCTGCTCCTTGACAGCCCTTGCAAACCTCACAAACCTTGCACGAGGGGATTGCTTGAGGCCGTATAAGGACTTCCTTAGTTTGCATACCTTCCCTGCTACACTCGCATTATCAAAATCTGGAGGCACTTGCATGACCACCTCTTCTTCTAAATCACCATTAAGAAATGCATTCTTAACATCAATTTGTAAAAGAGGCCAATCCAGATTAGCAGCTAGTGAAAGTAAGACCCTGACAGTGTTGAGTTTGGCAACTGGGGCAAATGTTTCCTCATAATCTAGGCCATAGGTTTGAGTAAACCCGCGAGCTACAAGCCTAGCTTTGTATCTTTCTATTGAACCATCAGAGTTATACTTTTTTTTTTTTTTTGCCATCAGAGTTATACTTGATTGTGAAAATCCACTTTCTGCCTACTAGGTGTTTTCCTTTTGGAAGTTCTGTCATCTCCCAAGTTTCATTCTTTTTTAATGCTCTCATTTCTTCTAGGACAGCCTCCCTCCACTTTGGAATCCCTAGTGCTTCTTGTATCCTTTTTGGGATTTCATCATCAGTGATACTAGTGGTAAAGGCTCTAAAACTAGGTGAGAGTTTATGATATGACACATGTCGAGCAATAGGATGTTTGGTACACTCACGGTACTCCTTTAGTGATGTTGACACATTGGTTAAAAATTGGCAAATCTCACATTGAAATGTTCCAACATCTGAACAACTAGCAGATGTTCTCACAAAAGGGCTCTACAAGCAAGTGTTTGAAGATTTTCTAGTCAAGCTGGGCATGATTGACATGTTTGCTCCAGCTTGAGGGGGAGTGTTGAGATATGCTATTGACTCAGTATTGAGTCAATATCTTAGAGTTGTTAGGTGCCCCTAGTTTATGGGGATTTGATTTTATTTGTACACCTTTATATATTTCAAATCATGAATAAGAAAATTATTCTGCTCCAGTATTTTGTCTTTTAGTTTGTTTTGGTTGTCATATTTGTTGCTCTCTCAGCTAGAGCGAGCAAACTTGGTTTTAATTTGTTATGATAGGAGAGTGCAACTTTAGTGATGTTGACACATTGGTTGAAAAAAGAGGTTGACATCAGTTAAAAGAGGCATCTCTAGATGTATGATTGTAGATGTTAGTCTTATAGTAGTAGTTGATCATTTCATCTTCAGTTAGTTTCTTGGTTAATCATGAATGCCAGTAATTAGAAATAGATCCCTGGCGCTGATTGATTTCTGAATTCATGAAATTATGCAAGTTTTTCTTGGTGTAGTATCTATTGCAATTCACCTTATACTATTAATTAATGTTAAACGTACTAGCTATATGGATAATTCACCTGTGATGCCATATTGACCTGTGAAATGTTATTAGGAATTTATTCGCAATTATTGTTAGTATTATTATTATTATTTTTTGTTTTCCTGTTGCAGCCAATGCTTTGTGTCAGTGCTGTTAACCCACGCCTATTCTCGAGAGTCCCAGCATTGCAACATGTGAGAAATGTTAGAAAAAGGATAGGAGCTATGCTTCCATTTGTTCGTTGCCCATTTCGTAGATCCATTCACAAAGGTCTTGGTACTCGAAGATATCTTCTTGAAAGCAATGACTTCTTTGCTCTGAGAGATCTCATTGACCTTTCTAAGGGCATGTTTGCAGGTTGGCATTAGTAAGAGACAAGTTTATTCTGTCTTTCAATTTCTGAATAAACAATATAGTATCAAGTATGATATCTTGAATATACGCACACATTTTATAACATGTTTTAGTAACTTTTAACAGTAATCTGTAAAGGAATTGTTCCGAATCTATCTATTTCTTTGATGTTGTAAAACTACCACTGGACTTGACTTAAGATGTCTCCAACTGCTCAGGATTTGCTCCTACTAGGTCTTGCCCCCTTTCTCTAGATCCTCTTGCCTCTTGTCTCTTTCCACGTAGCTTCACATGATTCTGTGCACTTGAATTTTATGGTATCGCATTGTTTCCCCTATTTTAGCTCCATATTTCCAGTACTTCAGGCACTCTCTGACTAAACCATCTGGAAGGATTAGTTGGGTGGGTTGAGACCTGCTGTTGTCCTTGGGATTGACATGAAACCTACTTATAGCCAGCAGATTGTCCTGTAGTGTATGGGATTATCGCATTGGTAACCCTTGTTTTTAAAATCTGGTGTTATGCAGACTTCCTCTACTATGATCGTTTCTTTTATCTTATGATGTTTTATTCTTCTCATTGCAGTATTACCTGTGATTACAGAAACTGTATCAGGAAAAATCCTAGAACATATCACAGAGCAGTGCCTCATTTGCTGTGATTCGGGCATCCCTTGTAATGCTCGGCAGGCTTGTAATGATCCATCAGCACTCATTTTTCCTTTTCAGGTAGGTCCAGACTTGTCATCTGTAACAGATATGATAATAGTCCACAAAGATTAAAAGTTCGAAATGGTGGGCATCATTATATCTGCGTAATTCTTTTGGGTCCTGTTTCTGATCATGTTGATATTAATTTGCTATTAAATTACATTTCCAAACTTGCTTTTGTCTACATGTACTGCATCTCTTCTTTACTTCCACAGCAAAGATCTAACCTGCAAATTTGTTGCTGAACAACTATGATTGGCCCCATTTCTCATAAAGTAGAAAGGTTTACCCAAACATCATGTGTGTGTATGTACATATAGACATGATTGATTTACATCATTTCTTCTTACAGGAAGGAGAGGTTGAGAGGTGTAGATCCTGTGACTCTGTTTTCCATAGGCATTGCTTCCAAAAAATCGTGACCTGTCCTTGTGGTGCTCATCTTAAGCCAGATGTGGCCACAGGGTTAACAACTGGCAAGAGACATGGTTTTGCCAATGATGTGGGTTCAACCTTGATCTCAGCAGGAAATGAGGCAGATACAAGTCCTGGATTCCTTTCTGGCTTGTTCTCAAAGGCTATGGTATCGAGGCCAATGGGGCACAAAGAGTCCCCTAAAGCCAGTAGTACTGTTATCTTGATGGGTTCATTGCCAAGCACATCTCTATGAGCTCTTGCATTGCGTTTCTAACTATTCTGTTGTTCACTCTGAACCCTTCTATCTGTAGAGAATTCTTGTTCACTATGTAAATTTACCAGAGCCGAACTAAAGATTGGGTCTGCAAAATGTGGTTAGCTTCTTCATTTCTTTGTTTTCTTATTCGTTTTCCAATTTGTATTCTTTGGAATGCTGTAATGTACATAATATACATGCGATCCATTGTTGTTATATTACATTTGCTTAACATTTTCCTCCTGAGCTTTGTCCATCCATCGTGACATAGACAAGGCAAATTAAGAGACACCACACAAACAGAAGCCAAGCTTATGATGTCCATGTGATAAAGGTAATAACTTTGTGCATGCTCAGAATACAAAATATTGTTACCTACAAAGCTTCGGGTTGATTTTTTTTCATTTCCTTTTTTCTTTTAAAAAAAAAGCCCTTATTTTATTTCATTAATCTTTACATCCTTGCCTCACACAATAGAAACAGGCTTCTACCGATGACGGTTCTCCGAAAGTGGAGGCAGAATTTTTGAGGACTGGTTCTTGGAAACTAGAGGCAGAAGCTTCAATGGGGAAGAGGCTCCCGTTGATGGCTGGTTCTTAGAAACTGGATGCAGAAGCTTTCACAAGAAGGGGAAATGCTTTTTTGGGGGAGTGGAAACTCTGACATGAAAGACTATTAGGAGTTCTAACTTCTAAGATAGCCCTGGGGAGTCTTGAAATTCTATGCCCAGATATAACTTTCAGATGGTTGATGCTGTTTGTGCAATTGGTTGAATGCCAAGGATATACATTTCATATGAAGTCAACTTTGCTTACAAAGATCATTATTTGTCAATTTGGAAACTGCCTTGGTTTTGTCAGCATTTTGGTCCATGAATTGATTCAGAAAGCATCCCAAAAATGTAGAGATAGCCCTTTTGAAGTGTTGATAAATTTCTTTCCGAAGGATTTAATATTGTGACGGGCATCACTATGTTGATATTGAAAGTTATTATAATGTGACTCAACGTTTGCTCATTCATTTCAAGGAATGAAAAGCATTTCTAAATTGTCAATGTGCTAATACATTAGACTCCAAACATGGCCAGCCCTGATCATTGAACAAATAGATTTATTTCATGGACCAATTCAATGAGAAAAGTGTTTCTTTTTTCTTTTTTGTTTCTTATTAGGATGGATAAATCAAAGGAGGAAAAAGAAATCATGGAGTATGTGATTATAACTTCATAAACTTCAAAGAATAATTTTGTAGTTCAAGGCTGTAGTCCTTGGGTTTATGCATAACACGCTACCTGGGATATTCAGAATTTTGTTTTGAAGTTTTATAACAAATTGATTCATATTTACACACACACACCACGCAGACATGCATAATTCTGTTGTGATTAATTTAAATTCTAGGAGACAAAAAGAGCAGCTAATTGCATCATAACACAAATATATAAATGAAGGAAAAAAAAACAAAATATCATGTGAGTTTTTAGACCTGTATTTTGTACTATATAACTTGGTGCAGAATGTCCTGGAATTTTCATTAAGTACAATGCATGGCTGCAAAAGCAAAAAACAGAAAGAAAAAAAAATGCATGGCAAGAGTACAAAGATATTTGGCTATAGCAATTTGTACAAGGGATGCATTTTGCTTTAGTATAATGCATGATGTTTTGTAATTGCCGCCTAAGGGAAGTTTGTCCAATGGATAGTCCAAGTTGTGAATGCTAAATGCTAATGTAGCTTAAGAAGTTAAAGATAATGCTCACTGCATATAAATGCATTTGCATTTGAAACAAGAAGATCAGGAATTGGCATGAAAAGTTGGAAAACATAGAAAGAAGCAACAATGAGCTTAGATAATTATATCGAGAATCCTCACCAAAGGAAGTACATTAAATGCTGTGATTCAGATTTCTTCTCGCAGATTATGCTTGTCATTGTATTAATGGTGTTTGCTGGCATGATGAATGGCCTCACATTGGGTTACATGTCGATGAATAGGGTTGATCTTGAAGTTCTTGTGAAATCTGGTGTACGAAAGAGCCGTCTCTATGCTTGTATGTACTTTTCCACTTCTTGATTCTACCATTGCAGTCCTTCATTGTCACAATGTAGGCTGGACTCATCAGTTGTTGAGCTGATATCAATGGCATTGCTGTTTCTTTAATCAATTTATTGGCACATACAACATGTAATTATGAATTATCAACTAAGCCTCTTCTTTGCTCCTTTGGTTATGTAACTCATGGTTTAATGAACATGCCACAACAGCAACATACAAAAAAACCGAAACTACAAGTAATCAATTTGTATTTAGTTGCTTTGATTTAGCATTTTCCTTGAGTTGTATATTAAGCCCGTGAAAAAAGTAGCCTTTGGTTATTTATTGCTCTTCAAGAATCTAAAACTAATGCTCCCTGCATAGGACTAAGAAGGCCTACTTTGCAAAGAAAGAGAAGCTGATCAGTTTTATATTGTAAACTATTACTTATGAGTGCTTAATCTACAAACAGTTCTTGTATTATACGGTTATTTTGCCTTTTGTTCTTGCACTTCTTTTTAACTATTGAATATCCCTTTATACATGGTGCTTTATTCATGGCAGCAAGGATTTTAGCTCTAGTCAAGAGACGGCATCTGTTGCTGTGTACACTGTTAATCAGCAAAGCATTTGCTGTGGAGGTAAGTTATAATTTGGAAGGCAAACTTTGAACTACCATAATGTTGTCGCCTGAAATCGAGCTTTTTCTTCCTTCCTGT
The DNA here is from genome assembly GCA_016586305.1 of Ophiorrhiza pumila. Taxonomy (NCBI): domain Eukaryota; kingdom Viridiplantae; phylum Streptophyta; class Magnoliopsida; order Gentianales; family Rubiaceae; genus Ophiorrhiza; species Ophiorrhiza pumila. The sequence goes on from BLIW01000004.1 coordinate 10,744,536, forward strand.
TATTAACATGTTTCAGGCACTTCCTATATTCATCCATCATTTGGTTCCAGAAACAGCAACCATTCTTATTTCAGCAGCATTGATACTTCTGTTTAGTGAGGTAAGTTCCTTTATTGATTCAGTATTATAGTAAGGCATTATGCATATTAAAGAAAGTGCTAAAGAAAGCCAAAATACTAAAGACTTCAGAAATGCAATTTTTAGTTTAACAAACTGAAACACTTAAGCATTTTGATTTAATGCAAGTCTCCTATGCAGATTATACCACATTCTGTTTGTTCAAAACATGGTTTGGTGATTGGTGCAGCCATGGCTCCTGCTATCCATTTTCTTATGTGGATTTGCTTTCCTGCTGCATATCCAATTAGCAAGGTCCTTTAATTAGTTTGCCAATTACATGTATACGTTTGCAGTGAAGACTTTAGTTTTCCATCAATAGCTCTCCTTTGTAAACTTATTGTTGTTTATGGTGTCAGCTATTAGACCTTTTGCTCGGAAGAGGACGAATCGCGCTATATCGTAGAGCTGAATTGAAAACACTTGTAGACTTACTTGGAAATGAGGTACTGTTTAATCTTTATTCGGAAGGAATCTTCATGTTATAGGGGGTTGATTATCTTCACTATTCTTTAACATTGTTCTTTCCAAGAAACATGCAAATTTGAGTATACATTGTTGATTTTTCTGATATTCACCATCCAAGACTTAATGCATCAAAGACAGTACTCAAAAAAGTTTCTGTCCTCTTGTTATGAATAGGCTGGGAAAGGTGGTGATTTGTCTCATCATGAGATATCAATCATCAAAGGAGCACTTGAACTCACTGAGAAAACGGCAAAAGATACAATGACACATGCATCAGAAATTTTTGCAATTAACATCAATGCCAAACTTGACAGGCAGGCAATATATGCAAACTTGTAATTGAATTGAACAAATGGATTATCTATTGAGCAAATACACAGATTTTTCTTTTAACATTTTCCTTTTTGTACAAACAGGGAGTTGATAAACTTGATCTTAGAAAGGGGACATAGTAGGGTGCCAGTGTACCATGATCAACCAAGCAATATTATTGGACTTATTCTGGTAAATATTGATTGACATAGGTGTTGCTTATTGTTGTAATTTCTCTTTCTTGCATCTTTTTTTCTATGTTTGTAAGTATACAAGCATTATGGTTTCACAGGAAATTCAAACTAATTGATCTGCATCCTCCCTACCCCCATTGGATGCCTTTTGGACCTGTAGTGAACTTCTTAGGCATAGCTGCTTGTTATACTGAGCTTATGTCCTGAACCTTTAAGTGTGCCAGATAGGTATAGCAATTGGAAACAAAAGAAATTGTATTCAACTGTATACACTTCAACATCTTCATCATATCCAGGTAGAGGTGACATTACTATTCAATTGCATGCCACACAATGTCTAACATGATCAGCATTTTAAATCAGTTTTCTAATGTCATTAGTGAAAAGAAAAAACAAATCAAGGATGATTTAAACTTTACTTTCATTAGTGAACAAACAATGGTACATCATCTATCATTTTCCTTCCTCGGATGACAGTCAAGCTAGAGATGATAGAGATTCTGAACATGATCAAATTTCAATTGCACATTAGTGCTGCACTTTGATATAGAAAGAGTTCGAAGCCATCGTATTTTATTCATGCAGAGTAATCAAGTTCTGATATTACTTAAGATTGGACATAGCTGAGATCTTTCCTTCAGTAATTTTAACTTGTCTAATTGAGACTACAAATGCAGGTAAAAAACTTGCTCACTATTAAACCAGAAGATGAAGTACCTGTAAAAAACATCACGATTCGTTCAATTCCAAGGTAATCATCTCGTTCATATAGAGCTAATATGATGTTTCATTAAGGGAAGACAGGTTAACTTCACAAATACAAGAATCTGTAGTTTCTAAATTCTGTTTTAGAAAGACCAGCTTATGCAATGTCCAAGCAAAAGTGAACAATTCATTTTATATTATCTGATCAGTCATGGTACTTGATGGACCCTGTTAGTCTCTTCTACTCTTCCCCCCCTTCCAGTTGTACTTCTGGGCATAAGCAAAATGATTATGCCTTCCTGACTTGTCTGAATGTCGTCGGTTAGCTTCTTTGATTAGCTTCTTGACTCCTAAAATATAGTACCAGGCACACATCACATATTGTTGAACTAATATAAACTTTAACTTGTTAGAGTTCCAGAAACAATGCTGTTAGTTGAATTATTGAATCAGTTTCAGAGAGGGCTAAGCCACATGGCCATAGTCATTAGACCGCGAAATGGCGAGGAGGAGAAGCCCCTTATTGTGTCCCAGTATAATGGTAAGCAGCATCCGCTTATTCCCAACATGCATTCAAATTTCTTTTAACCGGATTTTTAACCGAACGAAGTTTCATATTCAGAAGGAGAAGTGAGGTTGGAAGTTAATGGTGACAGACTTCAGCAAAGAACAAGCTTCAGAAGATCGCTGAGGATGGTGAAGACTTTTCCTAGAAATGACAATATGCCAAGAAGAGAAGGCTCAAGGAGCAGGAGGTGGTCAGGAGAATCACACCCTGAGGTCTTGAATGTAACTGATATTCCTCTTTTGGTAGTCCCTCCAGAAGTGGAAGTAGTTGGTATAATCACAATGGAAGATGTCATTGAGGAGTTACTGAAGGTAAGAATCATTTTCTTTTCCATTATGTTAAACACATTGTTCTTATCATTCTCTCAAGAAATGTGATCCTTTTACGATGATTACAATTTACTCCAGGAAGATATCTATGATGAGATGGATCATTATGGCTCCTCTGGCACAAGTTTCCTTGGTTCTTCACTGAGAATTCTAACTCACCAGGATGCAAGATGTGGCAGTAGCGAATTGAGTGAGAGAAATAATTCAATCAAAATTAACTTGACATAAGATAATATTCTAGTCATAACTCAATTGCACATTACATGACTACATTTCTGGTGCTGAAATAGTCTCCGAGAAAATTACCATCTTCAGTGCTTTTGGTGCTGAAATGATTGGTTAACAATTTTGTTTAGCCATTTTGATGCTGAATGCAAGTGAGTTATCAGACTTTTTTTTGGTCATTGAGCTTAGAAGTTGATCAAATTTTGCACAGTAAGTCGGTATGCCTTTCCCATCGTTTATCTGTGAATTGTACACATCTAAAAGAACATGTTGAACTTGCACATTTCCCCTTAATGCTATGCTGCAATACTAACTTTTTTGCTCTTTGTTTTTTCTCTTAGTTCTTTATTATTTCTTTGCTTTAACTTAGTGCTCCGTGACCATAAAAAGGTAATTTTTGTTTATGTATGGAGCTGATTAAGTAAGAGGCTACAGATTTGGAGCTTGAACATAATCCCAAATGAGTGAATATGCAGGACAGATTTCAAATCTTAATAGAGCAGAAACTTTGTAGCCTTTTCACATCCTAACTTCTGTTGGTTGCAAAGTCACCTTTCATTAAAATGAATGGAAACTTTGAATGTTTCCTAATGTTTTGGTAACCCTTAAAAGGTTGAAAGCAAGGCTGTCATTCAGTATTGACTCGCTATTCGTCAATGTTTCGCATCATGGTTCTTTGGAGTTGTGAAAGTGAAAGTTCAGTTAAAACATAGTTCTTATGTCTTACAGCCAAATCATCTGCAGCAATTGCATATTGGAGACGAAAACAATTATGAGAATGCATAGACAGTAGACAATCTGATCATGAAATCTTTTATGCAGTTCTCAAACATTTATACACAGTTCAAAAGTATTGCAAGGGAATGGTTACATGAATAAGATTGTTGCATTACTTCCTTTACTACATATGTATCTTTCAAAACCAAAAATTTAAATATTACATTTTGTGGTGATGGTATCTCATATCTACTGCAACAGTATACCTGTATCGTGTAATGTTCGTCCGAATCTGATCTATAACATGATCTCTGTAGTGTGTGGATAATGTTTGTTTTCTTTTTAACAATTGAACTCAAGAGAAATATTTACTCTTTCCTTTTGGAGCTAAGATTTTGCTTCAGGTTTGAATTGAAGCACAATGGATCATTGAGCACACTGATATGACTGAGGGAACCATTTTGCCAGAAGAAAGTGTTTCAGCTTCATTATCAGAACAAAAAGACCATAACATGGTATGTGCAACAATGCCACTGATGAGTACCTGAAAATTTACATTTTAGACAGAAAACACATCCCATTAGCATGTTTAGAATCAGATGCTAATGATGTGCACATAATGATCAGCTGAGGAATATGGTTGTTGCCAGGTTTGAGAAATTTGATAAGAAGATTAGGAAAGTCAGATTCAATCACTTGAAAAGAAGAAAACAACAAAACCATCCCATGTAAAAAGTGACCATATATATCCAACACATATTCTAGAATTTACAGTATGTACTAAGCAGTTTATTGAAGTATCATGTTAAGAGTTAAAGAAGACAATCGAGGAAAATGATCACGAACGTTTGATCAGATGTCTCTTAATGAGTGAGACAGGTCGGAAATTTGTGTTTGGAAATCGCAAACTCTCACAAGAATGAAGCAGAAAAGCCTAATTTTCAACTAACGACATTTTTGCGTAAAAGTTATAGTTTGGAATCTCTTGATTAGTGTTTTTAATTAGTAAGAAGTATGCTAAGAATACATACCATACTGGTGCATATGAAGAAGATAAATCCAGAAATGGATATGGCCACCTGGTTCAGGGATTAAGTTAGTACAGATGATCAAGAACAAACATTTCTGTGAAATAAACAAGGCAGAACAGATTAGCTTACCAGATTGCAATACAAGCATGAACAATCCATTGAAAAATGACGTAAACAGAAGTCCATAGAAAAAAGTATGCAATCCGGAACCAAGGGAAACGCTGAAAACCAAAATAAAAACATAAAACTAAATCATACTATGAATTAGAAAGTGAATAAAATTCAACCAGCAAGCAGAACTCACCAAGCAGTTTAAAGCAGTTTCAGCAAGTAGGAAAACGGCATTGATTGAATGCATATTGATAATCAACTGCACAAGCACAGTTCCCTCATTGATTAGTAAGAAGAGGAAAATGCAGATTGAGAAACTACAGATAAACATTAAGGATGCTGCCACGGAAACTTCAAAGTAGAACCTTCTGACTATAAATATTAGGAACTGGAGTGGCTGTTTTTAACATAATCATTGGGGCACTTTTGAGGTACTGCATTTGGCTATATCTGCAATTACCCTTACTCTTACCAACAATATACCGGTGGGAACTAGATGCTGCATGGAGTATCCCCTATATAGTATACCACATGCTTTTATCATATCCATTTCTGAACAAAGTGCACCATTGTTGCTCACTTAGAAACTCGGATCCTAATCAAGCCGAGTACAAAAAGGAACACATTTGTTCATTGATAAGTTAGCTTTATGCTATATTGATTTGATAAAGAAAAATTTCCAAGTTCCAGAAAGTCTCTACTTTAGTGCATTTGTTCATTGGTACTTTAACTTTACCATCCGATAAAATTCCGTGTGATAGAATGTATATAATCAAGTATCATGCTAAGTTACATTTGTGATGCTTACAATCACAGTGAATTAGAAGATTAAAAGTATTTGAAGGCATCTAGGAGACTTACAAAATTTAGACTATAATCTTTGATGGCAAGAAAAGGCACAAGTATGAACCAAAAGACACAGTCAGTCAGCAGCACAGCTCCAGCATTCATCTTGAGAAGGAAAAAGAAACTGTTATAACACTTTGCTGCATAAAATTAACAAAAACTTTACATTAATCATCTGGAGGATGCTATTGTTTTCATTCAGAATGAAAGCAAACAATGAACCCCAAGGTTTCAGCTCCCTCCAAACAGTTCCTCTAATTTTTATCCAAATATGGAGGACAGACCTCATTGAATACTATTGAGTGAGTTCACTGAAGGATAATCAGAACAGTTAAGAGTATCAATACCTGAAAAATTATTTGGAAAACATAACCCCAAAAGCTAGCAATTTGCCTTTCATGGAGTTCTTCATTAGGGCCAAAACTTTTCGCATAATTGGACAACCTAGTATTGTTTGCATGACCAGAGGAAGCACCAGGTTCCACATCAAGCCCCTCATCCTCATATCTATCACCAACTCTGTTATGATATTGGTAACATCCATACATGGAGAGCACAGATCCAAGCTACAATTTGATGAAATTTTCATAAGCAAAAGAATGTCACAAAGATGTTCACTACAGCATCAAAAATTTGATTGCTTACCCCAAAATAAATTGTAACCAAAGCAAATGTCCATCTGTAAATCATCCAATAGCACAGATTAGATATATAGGACTTCTCATGATTTAAGATTGCTCTAAGAAACAAAAACAATTCTCAACAACTTACTGTGTATAATAGTAGAAAATGTCAGCTCCATCAACAGCAACATTTAGGATTAGCATCAACAAAAGCACAATGAAAGCAACAACTCTCAAACCAAGCAGCCATGCAGGATGTATGGTTCTGAGACAGGGCTTCCAAACTTCATCTTGATATAAGGCTCCAGGGGAATCTTTTAGTCTTTCTCTACTTTCTTTTTTCGAATTACGAGGACATTCGTACTTCGATATGAGAACTGATGCAAAAACTAATGACATTAAAACCCAAATGGAACAAAGCAACACCCTCCAGTTAAGCCAGTATCTTGAGGTAGTTGTGTCCCCAGTCATGATTGGCTGCCAAGTATGCTTTGAAGGGCCTGTTAAAAAATTCATCCTGTTATTGCTTTGATAATTCGTGGGCTTCGATCTTCAGCAGCAGAATCGTTGAGTATTTCAAATTTTCTGCTTGGGGTACTGATTTGAACTTGAATAGAATGACAATTCAAAAGGAGAAGAACCGAAAACACTAGCTGGGGTGTCAAAGAATGAATCAATAATCTATCAAACTTTATAATATAAGAACAAAATGATCATGTTAAGTTCTTGGTGGGAGCATCTCTAAACAAAATGGGGAACTTAGATTTTTCTCATTGCAGTGAAGAAAAACAACTCAAAACTGGACTAAAAATTGAGAAGTAAACAACTTCAAGAATGGCTTCTTCTACAAAGATTAATATGGAAAGTGACAATGAAAATCCAAAAGATAGGCTCATCAATGGCAGAGTCAGAATGTTAGTTGAGGGATTTAACACTTCTTCAAGAAGAGTTTGTTCAAGACTTTAAAACAAAAGCCATTAAAGCACAAAAAACTTGGTTACTTTAATCAAAGAATATAATATCAGAAGTAAAAGAATCAAGGCAATCCTAAAGCATAAAAAATCAAAAGCAAGCAACTTCAACTAGTTAATTAACACCAATGAATAAAACTAAGGTATGAAACTTCATCTACATTAATGGCTGCTACAAGAAGGAAGAGATTCCAAACTTTCAGACTATATTTGCACAGAAAGATGTATGCATAGGCATAGCATATTTGCACAGAAAGACACACACACACACACACAACAAAATACTTAAAAAAAACATAAAGATGAAAAAAAAGGAGGGATTGGTTATTAATTGTAAGCAAAGAAAAGTTGGAATACTTACAGGGAAAAGAAAGATACAAATGCGGAAGGATGTGTGTAAGAAGAGATGCTTTGCTTCTTTGCTTTTAACACAGAAAAAAAAAGAATTTAAACAAAGAGAGAATACAGATGGACAAAAAGGGGTGCTGTTCTTACAGCATAAGCTTCAAATTTTTTTTATTTTTTTTCCTTTTTTCTTTGCTTATCCCCATACACATCTTCTTGCAACAAAAGACTAATCTATGCTTCATCTCTTGTCAGTCACAATCTCTATATAGAGTCAGTCCCATCCCATCTCCCATGCAAATACTATTAAACTATATTTGTTGGGAAAAATGAATGTTTTGTCACCTTTCCTTGTACATTGCAACAGGGCTTAGCATTGTTTAAGTCTTTTGTAGATTCTGATATTCCTCAAACAGTGGAATATGGGGACCCCCATTCCATGCATCTTTTGTCTTTTACATTGATTTTGTGTTGGATTTTGCTTTGAGATATTCTTTTTGAACATTTTAAACACACTAAAGAATTAGAAAGGACATCAAGAACATACTGAACATTTATTTAAACCCCATTTGTTAAAATGTCCAAATTTTAATCCCAAACCAAACCATGCTTGTAACAAAATTACATCCAAAAAATTTACACTTTTTTTTTGTGTAATTAATACAAAATGTATAGCTATTTGGCCAAAAAGAAACTAAACCATTAAATAACATTTCAAGAAATTTAATAAACACTTGCAAAATCCAACTTGCACTAAGTTCTTCCTACAAAATTAATTAACTTAACAAGAAAAAAAAAACCCTTTTTTTATTATAGGTAACCTTCAAAATAAACAACTCCAGTACATATAATATGAGTGTTTGTTCGCGACATTGGAAGGATCAACTATGTATGATATGCTTTTCTTTTATTTTTGTTTTCTTTTTTTTTTTCTAAAACACTAACTATCTTGTATCCCCACTTTTTTTTTTGCATTAAAAAGAACCCATTTATTAAAATTAAAAAAAAAGAAGAAGAAGAAGAAAAACAAAACATTACGTGAAATGTCATATAGTCTAGGAACATACATACCATAAAATAAATAAATAAATAAATAAAATTCATGTTGAAAAATGAGTCATAAAAGGAGGGTACGTGAAAGATCAACATCCAACATGCATAATGAGTGAATTAAGGCTAAGTTAACAAGTGTTGTTTCTGTTGCGTAGAAGTTATGTTTAATTTTTTAGAATTTGTTTTTGTTTAATTGATTATATAGGTTTGATTTTAGAAAAGAAATTAAAAGAAGGGTGACTCATAGTCAGCATTATTTCTTCGATTCTTTGCAAAAAGTAATGAAGCATGTCGGTAAGCGATCATGGGACCAAGTCAACAAACTTAACAGAAAACCTCCTTCTTCTTTTTATCTTTATTTTTTTATTTTTTTGTAATTTTATTTTATTATATTGTTAATCTTTCTGGGACTTTGTGAAGATGTCCATCTTGGACCTCTCTCTTTTTTTTTTTTGGGTTACAAAAAGTGGTCTAAGTTTGATTTTTGACCAGAATCTGTATAGTTTTTATGTAACTATGCATGCACAAGATTAATGTGTATATATGGCTAAACATGTATTTATGTAAGAAATAAATTATTGAAGAAATATAAGCATCCCAAGATTCTAAAATCTTCCAAATATGAAACAATTTTAATGTTGACAACATTCATGGAATTAACTTGACTAGGAATATTTGAATTTGATTTTAACTTCATGATCATGCATGTTAGACTTATATGTGCAATTAGTGTATGGAGGTGACAAAAGGGTCATTAAAAAAAATTGATCACATTTCATGTAGAAGAAGTTTTATTGCATTACAAAGGGAGGAGTGAAAAGATTAGAAAAAATGATCATGGTCATTCACAAAAGTCTTGCATCAAGAAATTTTCCAATAGTTGAAAGAATCCAGCCTTGTAGCAAGATGTATAGAAAGGAAATTCAAGTCATGAAGAACACACACACACACACACACACACACACAATGGTGAGTTCAAGATGGGGTATTGATGTTCTTGGTTAATTGAATTATGAACATTGCAGAATTGATCCTTTGGATTTATCATTTTACTTGGGCTGTGATATTTCTTTCCATTTTGTCATCTTTAAAGTGACCCCAGAAAAAGAAAAAAAAAAAAAGAGCTAATAAAAATGACTTTGATAATTCTTGATAAAATTGAAAATTTCTGAGGCCTAAGAAAAATTCTTTCTTTGGAGTATAATGTAATAATAGACAATAAAAATAAATAAATAAATGAAGAGTCCAGACTTGTGAGTTTCCAATAAGCAAAGCCTTGGCAAGTAGCTTTGCTTAATCAACAATTAGTGATTTAAAAATCTCGTGATTAGATGGACCAACAAACAATTAATCCATATGTTTGATTAGGAAATTATTTTTATGTATCTTACTTAATATTGAACTATCATTGAATGGGACATGACAATATAGGGACATAAATCAATGATGACTCAATTATTATCTTGATTTTTCCGAAATATTTATAATATTTGCCTTTTAACAAAATGATAGTTTTTTTTTTCACTCAATATATATTACTTTTTTTCTCCAAATATAATGGTACTATTACTTCTAAATAGATTTCTTTTTATTGTCTCTCTTTGGGATGTTTTCATTCCCATCAATATTTGTGTCTTAGTTGTTGTAGGATCCAATTAATCTTCCGAATTCTACATTAATTTTTTTTCAAAATTTTCGGCTTTATATATATATGATAATTAATATGTCTATCACACTCATAAACTATGAATTTCAAGAGGAAAAAAAATTCTTGAGTCAATATAAACTCAAAAGGATAAGAAACTCAATGTTTAGGTAATAATCCTAGAAAAAGGGTTTTTTTTTGGTTAAAAAAAGACAGCTCGTGAGAATATTTCTCCAAAGTATTATGGACTTTCTATTTAGTAAAGTAAATATTAATTACTAAAAAGTTCCACAACATTAGAAATATATACATGAAATGTTGATAAAATCATTTGCATGAAATGTTGTTTTTGAAAAATTCACTTGCTTATTAAAGATAAATAAACTAAGTACCTTGCAAATTCATGCATAATAATATCAAAAGCCACAAGAAAACAGAAAGTGTTGAAATTAATAAGCTTAAATGTGTTCTTATATTATTAGCTAATTTGTGCTGGTTTATTGTTCAATATATCTTCAATTGCAAGTTAAGTCCATGCACATATAGAATGTGTTTATTATTTACTCGTAGAGTCATCACTATGAAGTTAAAATTGCCAAAAAAAAAAAACAACATTTTATGTCAACATTTTTTTTTGGGAAATTAAAAGTGTACGCAATATTTCTTCTCATCATTCATCTGCAGGATTGTTTTCAAACTTGAAACTTGCCAAAAGAAGTATTGCAAATTTTTAAAATTGATCATCAATTTATCGAAGATAAAGAAAAGAAAAAAATTCAACATGCTATTTCTAAGAAGAGAATATATCATTGTGATTGGAGATTTTTGAGAAAGATGAATTAATTAATAATCTCATGGCAATGTGCAATATTAATATTTATTTAGATTTTGACAGTGGATTAATTAATCTTCATTTAAGAGTACAAGAAAAATGATCAAGAACTGCAAAGTAACAAATTAATTAATCTCTAGAATTACTCAACCTTAAATTTTCATATAATTTGCTGATAATGAAAAAAAAAAATTGATAATAAAATTAAAGCAACTTTTGACTGGAAAGATGTACAGAAATAACAAGGGAAACTTGAATAAAAGCAAAGAAAGATATAGTGCATATTATTGATATTTCACCAAAGGCTGGCAATATTAGCAGCACAATTTTGCTCTAAACGTCCACAGTGCACTTATTAAGCCAATTTCATAACCATTATTAATGCACGCATACCTGAGGCACAGGGAAAAAAGAAAGAAGTCCAAAGGAACAAATTGAATGGACAAAATTAAGAAGAAGACTATACCTTTCATTTAGAAGAGTGTTTTTTTGAACAGCAATTAAAATCCCAAGTTAGGTCCTGGAAAATTCAGGGATTTGAAGTAAAGAAAGTATACTTAAATTTTGTGGATGAATGAAATCAGTACGTTCTTGAATATACTAGTTGAGTATGCTGAGGATATTGTTGGGAACATGGATCCTTCATTTCTCGTGTGCTGTTTAACTGTCTTAACGGAGAGAGATGTTCAAGTGGGATACTGAACCTCTCCAGAGTCCAGACTCCATGGATTAATAATGGACTAATTATTCATTGATTTTAGGATGAGATAATTCTCTGAATACGCATCTTATCATTACTTACTTCATTAACCATTATTTGGTTTCGTTTGGAATATTGAAGAAAGATGTTTGGAAAACGAAAACCACAACAACGGTTATGAAATCGGTTTATATATAAAACGCGATTTATACATTAAATGAATAATTAATTACGCGTTTTACTATTGTATATAGTTTTTAATGTGATACCTTTTAAAGTAATAGTGATACTTTTAATCCCAATATGATTACTTTTAAACGTTGTAGTACTCTTACTACTAAACCCATTGTGTATACTTTTTAATGTAATAGTAATACTTTTAATCCCAATATGAATACTTTTAAACGTCGTAGTACTCTTATTACTAAACTCGTTGTGTATACTTTTTTAATGTGATAGTGATATTTCAAATCACCTAATGTGTTATTTTTATAGTCGAGAGTGATACTTTTTAATGTTATATTGTTACTTGTTGTCACGGGATTGTTATTTTTAAACAGTTAAGTTATACATTTTAAAATCACCCATTGGATAAACCTTTTTGTAGATAGTGATACCTTTTGTTCGGATATTGACAATTTTGTATCCGGTAGTGATACATTAACATTCCGAAAGCATTGAATTAAATCTTATTAAATATAGATGGCAACCTTAAAATAATCTCTTACACCTCCAATATCCAATATAGTAAAAGCAAGTCAAGATCTTGTAGAAACAAAAGATTGATAAACTAACAACTGTGTGGAGGATTCAGCCTTCAGATATCATCATATGCAAAAAGAGGAATGGTTAACAGGGAAGGGGTATAAAATACATGGAAATTTCTGGCTGCATTTATTTATTTTTACACAGAGATCATATTTTGAGAACTAGGATAAATTATTGCTTAACTCTACAAAGAAAAAGGACAATAGGATCATATTGATGTTTAGGATGTGTACTTAGCCCTTTCCCTTCTTATATAATATACATAATACAACAATACATTCCTTGTCTCAGAAACTATCATCATCATCAGCAAAAGTCGAGAGAGAAAATGGAGCAATCGCAATGTTAAATGTCCTTGAACCTACTTTATCGACATGCTTCATCTCGAAGTCCCCTTCCTATGAAGATCAAAAGAGAAAAAGAAACGAAAAGTAGGATTAGGTTACGAATTTGAAAGATGAAGAAGATGAAAAATGAAAAGCTCACACATTGTGCAGTTTCAACTATATTAATTGAATACAACAATTCGTTACTCAGAGATGGACAGACAACAGGTGTAGATCACAGAATGATTCTGGGGATTCATACGTGATTTGTTTCCCGCACTATCTGTTTTATCAGAGCGGTGGGTAAGAGGAAGAGAGTGTTGAGAGAGAAAGGACACAGTAAAACAGAAAGAGTGAATTTAGATCCCTTCTTCCTCTCTCAGGGAATATTTCAAATTGAATGTCCACAGACTCTGCTCATTTCTTCCAGAGTGATTCAGCATCTTTGATCATAAGATGGAATTGCTGGATAAAGTATTGAAATTAAAATCTAATCTAAACTATTGTTCACAATTTCATATAATATTCAACTATCTCAACACTTCATGCAAAGGATATATGCACGGATAAAGTTTGTTTTGTTTTGTTACTTTTATCTTTGTTCAGATTATAACCTCAAGGTGTTGCCACCAACTTATTGCAATTTGCACAACACATCTAGCAATATAATCGTACAATAATAAATGGATATCTCAGTCATTGCACAACTTTTGATTATTAACATATCATCTCACCATCCTACCACTTGATGTGCTCAACGGGCATGCAGATGAATACTCAAAACCAGTATTAGGAAGTATCACTGGTTGCTCACCAATAACTCCAATTCCCCTGTTACAAATAAACAGATGCACAGTGAACAATTTAATTAATCAGCTCTTCTGATCGTTGTAATGATTCAAATGGAAATGTCAATAATAGTGCAATTGCATATAGCTTGCAAAGAATATTAAGTTCTATCTGTGTTTATAACATCTGGCATTGCAAAGATAGCTTACCACACATGCTCCGTTCTATCATTTGCATCTGTAATGACCCAATGCCTTCTAAGAAGTTGAACAGGACGGTCTGAGTTGTTGGTGATTCTTATTCGATATGCAAAAAAATACTGGCCTTTTGAAGGCTGACTTCGACTTTCTATATACACACTCCTAACTTGAACCCTGATACCCTGGACAAAGCATTATTTTCTTAAAATGTATAGCTTTGTAAGGCTTTAAACCATCCCAACAAACTCAAAAGTAGTAACAGGACACAAATAATCAAGTTAAGCTCCCAATTTTAATCTATGGAGGCTAAATAAACAACTGTACAAATGCAAGACTTGAGATGGACAAAAGGAGAAATATGTAACAATTTTATCCTTCATATTTTTACGCCTGAATAGGATGTAATGGAAACAGGATTACACATGGCAATTTTGCAAGAAATATAGAACTCATAAATCAACAATATCATAAGTCAAAAAAAAAAAAAAAGAACAAGAACTTCATAAATTCATTCTTGCTTTCATACTATCTGGTAACTTAACTAATTTGTGCAAAAATACCAACAATAAATGAGCTGGTTCAGGCAGCCAGTACTGCACTAAAATCAGAACCATAAAGTCAAAACGGAAAAAACTTGAAAGATGAATCAAGGTAATTCATAAGCTTTGCCAAAGCTGGTTCAGGCAGCCAGTTACACATCATTGCTTCTGAGTTTTGGGTTTGAAAAGATAAAATTTCTGTCTAGTTCTCCTATGGCTTGAGACTTCACCATATGTTACAGAGGAATCTCAGAAAATGTTTTGTACACCAGATCCAAAGCATTTCTATACTAAAAAGAGAAAGGAAAAAAAATTGTTTAAGCCTAAGAATTCAGATATTATTGGCAGTTGAAAGATATGATGCCAGCATGATAAGCTACAAGCAAAAAGAAAAAGTTGTTGAAATACCGAAACTGAGGCATTAGGATCAGATAGTTATCATACCAAGGTCGTTGCATCACTTGAACATTTCAAGAGAGAATGAGGAGCAATTTCTTTCAGCTCATCGCGATGTTTAGCCGCATCCTGGATTTACATAAATTTGTACGAGATCAAGACTCGGAGAAAGAGAGAAGACAATGGGCGATAATGTGTGAGATGAGCAAATACATTGCAAAAAACTATTTAAGAGATAAGCAAGCAATGCTTTTTAATGGATTGCTTTGTGGATTTTCAAAGGGAATGTTTACAGAGCGACCTCATATAAAGAAAGAATACAGAACAAGTGAATATTACAAGGAAACTTTTGAGAAAGAAGAACTTCGTAGTTAGTACAACACTTAGCATTTCCATATTCTGATAGCAGAAATTCAAATAAACAAATTTTACTGCACTTCTTTAGCAGCATATCATTAGACTCGAGTTTTATGTTTATGACTGCTGATTATATTATGCACTACTTCGTAAAAGAATATGAAAACTAACATCAAATTTCATTTTGAAAGAACAAATCCCATGTTTCAATCGCATGTACCAGAAATCCTTATCAGCAACACCTTTTGAAAACCTAATTAGCGAAATTCTCCATTTCTTTTTCCTTTTCTTAATCATTTTTTCACAAGCTTGCATATAATTTCGTAAGCAACTTTTTTGACATCCTCAGCCAATGCTCCAAGGCTTATAGCTTTTTAATCTAAGCACAATATCTTGACATAAACATTTTAAGGCAAAGTGAAAACAAACCTCAAACCTCTCATCATCAATGGCTTCTTTCAACAATCTTCTCAGCCGCAAAACGGGTTCCTCGTCCTCAAACATTTTCAATGAATCTCGAAGCCTAGCAGCTTCCTCGTAATCCTACAATAACAAAAACCCCCCAACATGCAGCCCACAGAAGAAGCTCAGAAAATCCTGAATTTTCAAAACTTTTGTCCAAATTCCAATAGAATAACAAACTAATAGACAATAGTTTGACAATGGTTGACTTTATATTTGGGAAACTCTAAATCATAACCTTAGAAAAAATCAGGAGAAAAATTCACCTAAATATGAGCTACATTTTAATTATCCTAAATAAATGACATTTTAAGATATGCTTGCATAAAGGTATTAACTACGCATATGAATAAAAAATGCTAAAACAAAAGGACCATCAACTCAACTAAGTTCGAGTAAATAAGCAATTTTTACAATATCCCAAAAAATATCAAGACAAATTCAACTAAATTTCAGCTTAATTCAATGGTGAGAGTATGCTTAAATGACTCTACTAACTAAAAGTAGGAATTAAAATTAAACTACTACTAATTCATCTAAATTTCAATGATATAATTCCTATAAAAAAAAAAAAAAAAAAGAAGAGTTCACCAATTTTCTTCCTAAAATAAGCTTCACATCTTGGAATCAAATGAAAGCATGGATTAAAACTCCAAATATCCAACAGTTGTAAGCCACCCAAACAAACAAATATATATATATATATATATATATATATATATATATATTATTTCAATCAAATTTTTACATTGAAAATTACAAATGTCTTCATGATTATATTGAAGTAGCAATTTTATGAAATTCTAAATTTCAAAATCAAAACAACAAATATGCAATAAAACACACACATAAACCTACCCACCAATATCAATAACAAACTTTTACTGAATATATTGTAATAACAAAAATTTTATCAAATTCTTAAATTTCAAAAACAACACACACAATGACACAAACACACGCACATGCTGACCTCAGATTTAGCGGCGACTTCCAATTGCTGTTTAAGCAAGGCATAAGTTTGGCTCCTGGAAAGCGACGAACTCGGCTTCGTTCCCATGTCGGAACCCGACCCATGACCCGAAACCGAACCCGGACCCGAACTCTGGCGCTCTTCCCTGCTTCCATTTCTCTCAGAAGAACAAGCTACAATTCCACAATACCTCAAAGAATTATTACTATTATTATTATCACAACAATTCAATCTCTGCTGCTTTCTCTCTGAATCGATGCTTCCGAGTCCATTACTGAGTCCACTCGGCCTCGTCCGATTCCTTATGAAATCGGCCGTCACGTTGAAATTTAAGGAATGCATTTTTTTTTTCTCTCAAAGATTCTGCGAACAAATTTTTGGGAATTTTTGTTTTTCTCTTCTTTTTTTTTTTAAAAAAAAGTATGAAATGGGGAATCGTTAGTTATGGTCGTTGGGATTCTGTTAAATTACGATTTTGGATGTTCTGGTTGTTTAAAGAAATAAAAGATTTTCAAAATTTGTTCAGGGGTAATTTTGAGAATTGTTAAGTGAATCTTTTAATCATATTATCATAAAAGAATAATAATAGGATACTAAAAGTCAGATATTTTGTGAATTTATGGTTGAAAAACTTACACTTGCTGAATTCATGTTCCCTTACATTTTTGACAAACTTGCAAATGTTTGTTTTTTTTTTTTCTTTTTTTTTCCTTCTTTTTTTTTTTCTTAACATACTTGGCTTATTTATAGATAATTTATCTGTTTATAAGTAGTCAGTTTTAAATTCGGTAAAAAGAAAATAATTGTGTTAGTTTATCTACTTAATAGATTGTCGGTTTCAATTTTAGGAAAAAGATAAAAATTGTGTTAAAAATCGTATAAAAATTCATTTGTTCAACTCTACATAATGGAATAAACGTTATCTTGTTATTGTTATTATTATTGTTGTTGTTTTTGTTCTTAACAATTTGAGAAAAATAAACAAATTTTCTGTGCCAATATATTAAAAATTATGTGAGTGGTTTGAATCGAGGGTGGTAATATCAACCTAATTTCATCAACTATTTTGACTATAAAATAAAAAATAAAGGAAAAAGAGTTGAAAATTTTCATATTATAACAATAAATTCAGTTTTCTAACACCATTATGGTTAAGAAAAAAAGTCCATGAGAGCTAATGTTGATCAAATGGCTAGTATTAAGAGTAAATCATCTTTTTATTTTAAGAAAACTAGTCCCTTAGATTGCTTATTTCTCAAACCCCCCCCCCCCCCTCTCCCTCCCGGCTATCCCTATTAGTTTCACAACTCCATTCTCACTTTTGGCACTTTGAGAATGATTTATCTGAGGCTTTAGAGATGCATTGTATAGGAATTCTCTCTTCCTGAGAGTGTTTCCTCTCTCGACTTGAGAGTGTCTTGTTCCCCATGGGGGAGTATGGTCTCAATATCAAATTCAAAACCCGCCTAAAACTTAGAAAGTAGATCCATCACTTTGATGCTAAGCCTTTATCTCATCACATCCTGAGTTCTAAAATTCCTTATCTTAGTTAATCCAGCACTCGTCTTCTTGGAACTCAACAAAGCCCCAAAAAAAAAAAAAGGAAAAAACGGTTTTTTTCTCAAAATGTAGATCTGGATACTGAATGTTCATAAATAGTTTTCTTTTGCTGGTTTGTATACTAATACAGCTCACTTGATTCTTCACAGGTTTGGCTGAGTCTTCTTCAGTGTGGAAATAACAACATAGGAAATCTAGCAGATTCAAGAGATGGATGTGGAGGTAATGAATAGATTAAAGACTTTCTCCCTAGCTGGTCTTGAGGAAGAAGGTATAGAACTAGAACTTCAAGATTTTATACACAGTAAGAAAGAATGTGAAAGGAGCATTGTGGGAAAAATCTTCGGACAAAGGAAGGTAAATTTCACTGGGCTCAAGAATACAATGACAGGACTTTGGTGCAAGTATGGAAAGCTGTCAGTCAGGGATTTAGGCCCCAATCTCTACCAATTCATCTTCTCTAGGGATGAAGACAAGACCTTTGCACTAAAAGGGAGGCCATGGTTTTTTGAAAATCAATTTTTGGTCATCAATCCATGGGAGGAAGGCTTTGAGAAGAAGATGGAGCTTTTTGACAAGTCCCCGGTCTGGATTCAGGTAAGAAATCTACCTATTCATTGGATTAATTCCTCAATTGGATTTAAGTTAGGTCAATTATTTGAGGAACTTTTGGATGTCATCGTCCCTGGACCTGAATCTAGAGATGGTAACCTGATAAAGATCCTTGCCGTAATTGATTTAACAAAGCCTCTCCTTAGGGGAACCAGAATCAAGTATGATAGTACAATGCATTGGGTTGAATTTAAATATGAATTGCTCCCTATGTTCTGTTTCTACTGTGGCCGAATTGGACACAGTGAAAAAGACTGCGAAGTTAGAAAAAAAGATTTTAAAGAGGGAGTGTGCCAAGAGGGTCAATTTGGAGCTTGGTTGAGAGCAGGAGGAGGGAAAACGGAGATAACAAAAAGTTTGGGAGTTCCAGAAATAGCAAAAGGTAGGGAGGAATGGAGGATCATAAGAGGGGAAGAAATCTCAATATTGGATGAAGATGGTCAAAAACATAAGGAGGGAGGAGAGAAAGAAAGTAGACAAAAAAACCTATACAAGGATCGAGTAGGACTAGAGAATAGTGAAAAGAGATCAGAGACGGGTAGACAAAAAGAATGGAATGGTACTGAAAATCAAGGGAAATTCTCACCTACTGAGGTGAATGTGCTGAGCCTAGGGAACCAAGTGCTTGAATTAACAGAAGTGCAAGTGCAGGATAAATGTTTTGAAACGGGAATGGAACTGGAAACAACGAATGGCCAGGAGAAACAAGATGACAGTAATGGGCTAGTAAATATCCCCATTTACAATGAGGACAATAGAGGCTCTCTAAAAGAAATCCAGTCTATTTTGCAATCCCCAAAGCATGAGTGTAGTGCAGGCCTCCCAGAAACGATGCCGAAATCTTGGAAGAGAAGATCTGGCAAAGAAAAAATTCAATCTGTCCCTGGAAATGGCACAAGCCTGACTGATAGACAAAAGGGAAATTCCAAAAGAACCAGGGAAGATCATCCTGAAGAGGTAGATGAGACAGAGGCAGGACTAGTCGAAAGAGTAAAAAGAGCAAAAGAAGTGGAAAATTTGTTAACAGAGTCAGATAGCATGGTGGAGGCAGCCAGCCATAAATGGCTCCCAAATTCAATATGAAAATTTTTGCATGGAATTGTAGAGGTTTGGGAGGACCCTCTACAATCTCTCAACTGAAGGAGTCCTTAAGAACCCACCTCCCGGACTTGGTATTCCTTAGTGAAACCAAACAGAAACAAAATTTTGTGAAATGTATTTGCAAGAAACTGAAGTTTGAACAAAGATATGTGTCAGTGGATGCAGTTGGGAAGAGCGGAGGGCTAGTTCTTCTTTGGAGCCCGAGGATCACAATATATCAGATTAAAACAACTGAGTTTAGTATGGAAGTGGAATTTGAGAGCCCAGATACTAAAGGAAAAATGTGGGGTATTTTTGTTTATGGAAATTCTGATGACAGGATAAGGAATGTTCAATGGGAAATCCTAAAGGATAGAAAGCATAGATGGGGACAGAGATGGTTTCTTGGAGGTGACTTGAATGATATATGCTGCAAAGAAGAGAAGAGGGGTGGGATTGCGAGACCTGAATGGAGTTTCAAAAACTTTAGACAGTTCATAGCTGAGATGGCAATGAAAGAAATCAGATTCACAGGAGAAGTTTGGACTTGGGCAAATAATCGAGAGAATGAAGGATATGTGGAAGAAAGATTGGACAGATTTTTTGCATCTCCAAACTGGGTGCTGGATTTTGAAAATGCTAATGTACATCATGACATTAAACAAGCATCTGATCATTACATGCTCATTCTGGATTTGAATCCTAACTTGGTTAAATTCAGAAAAAGATTCTTTTTCGATAATAGGTGGTGTGAGAATAAAGAGGTGGAAAAAGTGGTGGAGAATGCATGGCAAACAAATTTCCTTGGATCTAAACAATTCATTTTGCTGCAAAAGATCCGAGCTTGTAGAGTCAGTCTCTTGAGGTGGAATAGGAATCAACAGAACAATTCAGCAGCTAGGATTAAGGGCATTAAGGAAAAAATGGAATTCATGCAGAGGCTGGGAGGCAAAAGGGACTGGGTTCAGTGGAAACGTTTGAAGGAAAGACTGGATACTGCCTACAAAGATGAGGAGAGATACTGGTGTCAAAGAGCTAGAGTGAGATGGCTAAAAGAAGGTGATAGAAATACAAAGTTCTTTCATGCCAGTACAGTTCAGAAAAGAAACAGAAACCATATCTCCAATTTAGTGAAGGCAGACAACTCAATTTGTGAATCAGAGAAGGAAATAGGAGATGAAGTTGTAGGCTTCTATGACAATCTCTTCACTACCTCCAATCCATCCATCTCACAGGCTTTGCTGGATGATATTCCTGTGTCAGTTACTCGCGCAATGAATATGGACTTGACTAAACCTGTGGAGGATCCAGAGATCAAAAAAGCTCTTTTTGATATACACTCAAGCAAAGCTCCAGGTCCAGATGGTATGACATCTGCTTTCTTTCAAAAATTTTGGCATGTATGCAAAAAAGATTTTTGTGATGCTGTAAAAAGCTTTTTTGAGTCAAATTATCTGTTGAAAGCCTTCAACCACACCTTAGTCTCTCTCATACCAAAAACCAAATTTCCAACTGCAGTCTCCCATTATAGGCCTATAAGCTTGTGTAATGTTATCTACAAAATTATTTCTAAAATACTTGCTAACAGAATAAAACCAGTTTTAAATAGTTGTATTAGTGGAAACCAATCAGCTTTTATATCTGGTAGGCAGATCCTAGATAACATTACAATAGCACACGAGTATATACATTTCCTAAACAATCTAAGGAATGGCAAAAGTAGCTACATGGCCATTAAGTTGGACATAGCCAAAGCTTACGATAGAGTAGAATGGAATTTTTTGAGCAGAGTTTTAGAAAAAATGGGCTTTGACACAATATTCTCTTCCTGGATCCTAAAATGCTTGAGATCATCTTCTTTTTCCTTCAACATTAATGGTACCCCCCATGGATATATAAGACCATCAAGAGGAATTAGACAAGGAGATCCCTTATCTCCTTACCTGTTCATCATTGTATCTGAGGGTTTTTCTTCTCTAATAAAATCTGCAGTAGTAAAGAAACAGCTGGAGGGAGTTAGGATTAGCAAAACTGGTCCTTCAATTACTCATTTATTGTTTGCTGATGACTCCTTAGTATTTTGTAAAACTGACAGGAACCAGGTTCGGCACATCAAGAAGATCATGAAAACGTATGAGGAAAACTCTGGACAATCTGTCAACTTGGACAAATCCTCTGTGTTTTTCAACAAGAATACACCTCAAGAAATTAAAGAGGAAGTTGGCCATGAGTTGCTGGGGATCAAGGAATAGAGGAGTAGTAGATATCTTGGACTGCTATCTTGGACTGCCAATAACCATTGGAAGATCAAAGAGCCAGGTCTTCAAGTTCATCAGTGACCAGACCACCAACAAAATCTCAAGTTGGAAAAATAAAATGTTGTCTAAAGGTGGGAAGGAGATACTTTTGAAAGCAGTTCTATCAGCTCTTCCAGTGTATTGCATGTCTTGTTTTAGACTCCCGTCAACAATACTCAAAGAATTGACATCTAAAGCAGCAAAATTTTGGTGTGGAGAGGATGAGAAGGGAAAGAAAATCCATTGGCAGAGTTGGACGAAAATGACTATGCCAAAAGAAAAAGGAGGTCTTGGATTCAAAGATTTAAAGGCAATTAATGAGGCCCTTTTTGCAAAACAAGTGTGGAGACTCATTTCCAAGCCAAATTTGTTGATGAGTAGGGTCCTGAAAGGAAGATACTATCCTAGTTCTAGCCTATTTAAAGCCAAAATAAAAGGAAATGTGTCTTGGTTATGGAGGAGTTGGATTGGTGCAAAGGGACTGATTGAAAAAGGAAGCAGGTTCCAGATTGGTGATGGGAAGACAGTCCAAATTTGGGAAGATAAATGGCTACCATCATGTACAATGCCCAAGCCTACATCTCCTAATCCTGCAGTTGGAGAACTGAAGTATGTCAATCAGCTTATGAGCAGAGGAGGTAACGAATGGAACAGGGTGTTGATTAAACAAATTTTTTTGGAAGAGGAAACTGCTCTGATACTTCAACAACCGATCAGTCCAGTGGGCACAAGGGACAAGCTAGTGTGGGTGCATGCTAAAAATGGATCCTATGATGTAAAATCTGGATATCAGGTGGCCTATGAAAACCTTGAAATCAACAGGAACAGAGCAACATCATCAAACTGGGAAGAAAATGAAAAAGCCCTTTGGACTAGGATTTGGGAACTGAAGATAAAACAAAAAATCAAGATGTTCTTGTGGCAGTGCTGTCATGATATCCTCCCAGTCAAAAAGAATTTGAGCAAAAGGGTAAGATTGATTGAGAATATTTGCAGTGTTTGTGGGTTGGATGTAGAAAACGTTGAGCATGCGCTATTTAGATGTGAAAGAGAAAGAAAAACCTGGATGTTAGCTCCTATTACTTGGAAATCTGAACCAAATGATGGTCTTTCATTCTCCAATTGGTTTAAAGATGTCAGTCAAAGCAGAGGGGCAGTGGAAATTGACAAAAGAATTGAACTCACTTGTTACATTCTTTGGCATACTTGGAAAGCTAGAAACGAATTTGTATTCAATAAGATGGAAAGAGCAGAATTGGAAGTTGTGCAGAATGCTCTAAATGATTGGAACGAGTTTTTGGAAGCATCTGGTCCTGACCAAAAGAAGAAGAAGGAACAGAAGACTTGCAGAAAAGGTGAAGGGTGGAAACCTCCAAGAGAAGGGTGGATCAAAATTAATATAACCTCTGAGAGTACAGTGAGGGGAGACTGGAGAGGGTTTGGAACTATTGCCAGGAAAAGTGACGGAAGTATTTTGTGTGCTGAATCAGTTGCTAGGGAGGGATATTTTACTCCAGTAGCAGCAGAAATGGAAGCTATGCAACTAGCTATGTGCAATGCTTTGAGAAAAGGATGGACCAAAGTGGAGTTACAGATAGATGTGCAGGCTATTATTTCTAATCTCCAACAAAAGAAAGTTCCAGCAGCGGAATTAGTAATAATAGCCGAAGACATCTTTTTGCTTAGTGAATTGTTTGAGGGGTGTGATTTCTCTTACATTGATAAGAAATTTAATTCTTCTTGTCATGTATTAGCTCAGGTTGCTTGTAAAAAGTTAGAATCCCAGTTATGGGAGGAAAACTTTCCTTGTTGGCTGCTGAACGCGGTTCAACATGATTCTCAATCAGTTGATTGAGTTATTGTCTTTTTTCTGAAAGATATGAAATTACGATCGCTTTGGACAAAAAAAAAAAAAAAGAATGATTTATCTAATTTGTCCTACTACAATTATGTACCTCTTGTGTCAATTTTCCTTCCATCAAATCAAATGAAGTAAGCATAGGAATATGCATCTCCATGCTTTCTATTGCTTTCAGTCATAATCTTTCAATTTCTCTTTTTCTTGTGCACAAATTAACTCCTCGCGTTATCAATCAGCGTAGAATGTTGGTAGCTATTCCGAATAAAAAGATTTCAAATTGTAATATACTCATTCCATTCTCTAATAAGTGTCGTTTTAAAGACTGGCACACTAATTAATAAAAGAGATAAATTCTCTTATTTACTCATATTTATAACTACAACTTTCTCTCTATTCTTTTAAATAATATTACATAGATAAATTGGACAAATAGGTAAAATTGAAATCTTTTAAATTTTTTGCATTGATATTTGTAAAATAACACTTATATGAGAACAAAAAAATTGAGCTAAAACTACATTTATTAAAGAACTGAGGGAGTAGACAGATTTATTTATTATATATTAGAATTTGATCGGTAATAACATAAGACTTTTAAAAAAATTATAGCAATAAAAACACTTTGAACGACTTTATGTCGAAACGTTAATTTATAATATAAGTTAAAAAAACATTCAATGTGACTCTATTTCGAAAAATTACATTTATTTCGAATTGAATTCACTTTATAAAATTATATCCCAAAATTTTGACATCTTTTCTAGAGAGTTACATTTCAAATTTTGTGATATCTTTTTGAAAAGTTACATCTCAAATTAATAACTATCTGTGTGTGTTCTTAATCAAATTTGAATTAAGTTTTGCATTTTAATTATTATAGAAGCTATCGAAAAATGTTACTTAGATTGTTTGGTTGAGTTTATTGGTTCGTCTAGAAATAAATTGCCACACAAAATTAGATTAGCAAGATGATGGGAGTAATCAATACTTTAAGAACAGTATTTTACATGCTTTAATCTCAATTCTTATTTAAATTTCCTCACAATTCAATCTTTCATTTTATATTTTTCGTTATATTTTGTTCATCACTACAACTTTTGTCTCTCAATTAAAAAAAAAAAAATTAGGTTATTGCATGCTAATAGAGTTGACGGCCAATTTGTTCAGAAATTTTTAACACTACAAATGTAAGCAAACATTTAGAAAGCAAATTTATTATTAGTGTTATATTGTAAAGTGTTTAATTAATTGAATTTAGAGGAGCAAACCTTTCTGAATCTTCTGTTTCAAATTGAGATATCACTTCTTGTTTTATACTTTTGATATTGCAAAGTATTTTTTTTTATTTAATATCAATAACATTCCATTTTAAAAATTTTATTATGTTAAGTCAGTATTTTTTTTGGCTTCCCGATCTAGTTTCGAGATTTGGAGTATGCATGTAATGATATGTATTAAGAAAAATATTTTTTTTATTTAATATCAATAACAACTTATTTAAATTTATTTATTTTATTTAATAATACAGTGCAGTTTAAAGAGTGAAATAAGAATTGATGAATTGATTTGGATCATCTATTTAAAATTTTCTTTTTTTTTATTATATCTAATATTTAAAATTATGTTATTTCACTAAAATCATGATTAAAAAGTATCAACATTACTAAAATCAAATTTCCAATTATTAAACCTAATTTAGATCTAGATTTGAATGAAGTCTAATATTTTTTTTTTTTTATGATTTTAGTGTAACGGGATCGTTTCGACCTGTCTTCAGTTTGAATGAAACAACATTATTTTGACTTGTTTGACGGAATAATCGAAAAATTCCATTCAGAACACCAAACAAGGCAATTTTACTGTCAGTAGGCCACAAGAAAATATGTATTAGATCACTATACTCATTTACAGCCTTTCACTTATCTGAACAGAATTTTCCACAACTGCACACAATATGTTCGTTGAAATGCCTCGCAAAACTCTTTCTTTGCCTAAATTTTCACGACTTTCTTTCTTACATAGAAGGGAATCTTTTGATCATTTGTTTAAAGAAGTGATTACAACTAACAAATGAATGAATGGCTACATACTATGACTATCAAACTAGCTTCTTTAAAATTTGCAATGCCAAGGAATTTCTGTGGACACAGCAGGGCAATCAAGAAGAAAAAAGAAGAGAAAGAAACAAAGGTGTGGTTCCCCAGTTGTTTCCTCCACTTGTTCATACTTTTCATTAAGTAGAGAAATTCACATCTGAGCTGGTAGGGTAGTGAAGTACAGATTTATTTATAAACAATAGTAAAATGGATTGGCATGATATGATGCTCTCACCTGTGGGTTAACTCACCTGTCAATGTGTTGTAAAGGGCTTATATAAAATTCAATTAGGACATTGCAAGCTGTCCCATGCATGCTATGCATTTTCAAAAGAATGGGTACAAATCATGTGGATTCCACTTGAATGATGTGAAGAACTGATTATGCTGGGTTTTCATCTCTGACCCACAAAAGAAAAAGGCAGAAAACTTTGTTTAAAAATCTCTCAAAGTTTCCATATATGCATCTTTTAATTGTTTCTGTTCTACGAATGGAACTTGTTTATGGGTTGTTTTTTATTTTGGGAATTCTTATTTTGACAGGCAATCATCAATTATAGTTTTGGTTTTATCTTGACATAAGAAAGAATGAAAGTATAACATAAGGTTACATTTGAAAAGAAAGGTGATGAATTTTGTGTATAGTATGAAAAAAAAAAGGATGAAATGAGTGTAAATAAAACTGGATTGCAGGTTCATTCTATGTAGAGCTATGATTCTAAACTCCTAATGTTGATCATTAATGCAAAAGGAATACTAATATGTTACTGTATTTGTTGCAGATACTGTGTAATGATATAAAACAAGTATTGCTGTTTACAAAGAAATAATTTTAGATTAACAGTTCATGAAACTCAATTAATCATAGGAATAGGATGATATTATTGTCTGATTTGCTACACTCCTCAATGCTCAAGATAACATGTGAGCATCACTCTTCTTTTGGGCATTTTCCCATGTCCCTACTTGAAAGTTGAAAGTAAAATCATTTCAACCTAATTTTCTTAACCCTTCCACCTGCCTTTTTTGACTTGTACAATCTTTATTTTCAGAAAGGAAAGGATTTGAGATATATGGTCTGTGACAAACCAACCTCTCCTTTAAGATGAATAAGCAAGGCATTTTTTAGATTATATTCAATTCTCAAAATTGAAGCATCAAATCTCATCCCAACTGGAGTAAGGTTTGAATCATTCCTTACCTACAAACTGAATATTTCTTCTTTATTGAGTGATTCCTCAACTAAAACCAAATCTGAAGTCTGTACTTAAGTTGCTTCTGCTTTGTAAAGTGTTCAATACAAAAGCTAAAAGCAGATGCAGATGCAGATATTAATCCTTCTCTGCGAATTCGCTTAAGAGATAAGTACTTCTCCTCATTACTGTGTCTTACACTTTTACATTCAACTCCAAAACGAAAGTTCTCGATCCTTAGATTAGATGGCTGAAACTGTTGTCTCTTTTGTCATCGAGAGACTCGGTGATCTGTTAATAAACAAAATTGTCTTCCTTAAAGATGTTCAAGGACAAGTTGAGAGACTAAGAGATGAGCTGGTGAGGATACGGTGCTTCCTAAAAGATGCAGACCAAAAGCAAGATGATGATGAGAGGATTCGCCATTGGGTTTCTGAAATGAAAGCTGCTAGCTACGATGCAGAGGATGTGATAGAGATTTTTGTTAGCAAAATTGAGTCCATTAGGGAGAAGGGATTCCTTAAAAAGTTAGCTTACTATCCAATGAGGATTCGGTGTCTCTACAGGGTTGGTAAAGATATTGAATCCATACAGCAAAGAATTAGTGACATTGCTGATAGTCACGAGAAATATGGCATCAGAAACCTTGGAGAGGGAACAAGCGTGCGTGGTGAAGAGTTGCAACGTCTGCGGCGTTCCTCTGCTTTTAGTGAAGACAAAGATATAGTGGGCTTCGAGGAGAAAACAACATTTTTAGTGGCACAAATTCTGAAAGAAGATAAAGGCCGCCGTGTGTTTTCAATCACTGGGATGGGAGGTGTTGGCAAGACAACTCTAGCAAGAAAAGTTTATAATCATGCGGATGTGAAGAGCCAATTTGACTGTCGTGCTTGGGTTTGTGTCTCGGTGAGATACAATTTTAGGGATATGGTGAAGACGATCATAAAGCAAGTTGTATCAATTAGTAATGAGCTATTGGACATGTTGGAGAAGATGACAGAACATGATTTAGAGCAAAAGCTTCACGAGTGTCTACGAGACAAGCGTTATATCGTGATACTCGATGATATATGGCAGGAAGAAGCTTGGGATTGTCTTGCTAGAGTCTTTCCTGATGAGAGTAAAGGAAACAGATTGCTATTCACAAGTCGCAATCAAAGTGTTCCTTTGCATGCTGATGCTCTTAGCAGTCCTTATGAGTTGAAAACTTTGGGACAAGAAGAGAGTTGGCGGTTGTTTCTCAAAAAGGCATTGCCTGATAATCTTAATGGAAGCTGTCCCTTGGATTTGGAAGACATAGGAAGAGAAATTGCAGGGAGATGTGGGGGTCTGCCACTGGCTATTACAATCATTGGCAGCCTACTTCTGCGGAAGAAAAGGTTGCAGAGTGAGTGGAAGAGTGTGCTTGATAATATCAGTACCTATTTGTCAAGAGGCCAGAATGGAGTATCAGCGATTCTTGAATTAAGTTATTGCGACCTTCCAGCGAATCTCAAGTTTTGCTTTTTGTATTTGGGCTTCTTCCCTGACGACCACGAGATTTCCGTGCAAAAGTTGACCCATATGTGGACTGCAGAGGGAATAGTTCTTAAAAGTGAAGAAAAATGTTTGGAGGACATTGCAGCGGATTACATTGAGCAACTCCTTAATAGAAATATGGTTCAGGTAGCAAAAACTACAGTTGATGATAGAATTAAAAGCTGTCGAATCCATGATTTGTTGCGAGACCTAGCAATCAGGAAAGCCAAGGATGAAAATTTTCTTCAGATCCATGGGAGAAGAGAAGTTGAAACATCAGGCAAATCCAGGTATCTTGCTGTTCATTGTCACCCTCTGGAAAATCCCAAGTTTTCTGCATATTCATCACCTCATCTTCGCACTCTTCTTTTCTTTAAAATGGGTAGACATGTAGAACTTGATAGGCTTAGCTTTATAAGCTTCAGACTCCTTCGGGTGCTAGACTTGGAGGATATTAGCATTGGTTGGTTGCCAAAAGAAATTGGAGACATCAGTCTTTTGAGATACCTTGGTTTAAGATACACAGACATTAAAAAGCTCCCTCGTTCTTTGGGTAGATTGCAAAGCTTACAAACTCTTGATGTGTTCAACCTTTTGAAGGTACAAATTTCGAACATGATATGGAAACTTGAAAGTTTACGGCATCTGTATCTGTATGATGTTAGTGCCAATGCACCGCTTAAGTTTGAGGAGTTGAAAAACCTCCAAACTCTGTCACGTATACATTGTGATCATGTGATGCATAATAATCTGAAGACATTGACAAGTCTTCAGAAATTGGGGGTTTGGGTTGAACCCAATTCGGAGATGGAGAAACTTTGCACTTCATTGTCTGAGCTTGGGAACCTTCATTCCTTGAGATTGTATGCTGTTGGAAACAGTGAATTTCCATCGTTGGCTGGACTTTCTTGTTTTAGTCATCTAAGTGAACTCAAGCTATGTGGGGAGTTGAAAATGTTGCCTCCTCATTTTCCTCCAAATCTCTCTCGATTGTCTTTGATATCAACAAAGCTCACAGAAGACCCCATGCCAATACTCGCAAAATTGAAACGACTATCATTCCTTAAACTGAATGAGGCATACGTAGGAAAGAAAATGACAATATCAAGGAATGGGTTTTATCGGTTGAACTTCCTTGAATTCAGAATGCTAGATTTCCTTGAGGAAGTAGAAGTTGAGAAAGCTGCATTGCCAGAACTCAGGTGCCTGAGAATCAAGCAATGCTATGATCTAGAAATGCTCCCAGACGAGCTAACATCCATGACTGCTCTTGAAAAGCTAGAGCTTGTAAACATGCCAAAAAGGTTTGTCAGTAGGCTTGAGGAGATAGATTCATACAAGGTTTGCCACATACCTACAGTGAGGATATTTGCCGATGTTGGGATATCGCTAGATGCCTTGTACAGAAGGGAAATCGTTAAGAAAATAAGAGCGCATGCTCAAGCCATCAGAACAGCTGTTCTTTTCAAAGAAGCGAATGAAAGAGCATCACTGTAGCTTCATAAGCCAAAGAGCAGTTTGGCATCCTGATTTTACTATTGTGTCTTGATTTTGTACTACTGCAATTTTGCTATATCATTTCTAGTACTGTTGTTTTTCAT
This sequence comes from Ophiorrhiza pumila, assembly GCA_016586305.1. NCBI lineage: Eukaryota > Viridiplantae > Streptophyta > Magnoliopsida > Gentianales > Rubiaceae > Ophiorrhiza > Ophiorrhiza pumila. Next base: position 10,774,956 of record BLIW01000004.1, read on the forward strand.
TTGCCAGATTTTTTTTTCATTTTGTGAGCTTGAAATCTGATATTCTGTCACTTTTATTCACTAAATAACTATACTTATTAGAATGCTTAACAAGTTTTAATACATATCTTTATGTGTTCAGCTGGTTGATGATTATCATACCTGCCATCTTTCATCCTTTGGTGGAAAGAAGCATTAATTTTGGTAGAGTGGTAGTAGTTATGAATTGTAGAAAAAATTTATTTCATCATTTACATTAAAAATAATATATTTTAATCACTCAAAATTGGACTAATGTATTTTAATCAAAAATAATATATTTTAATCACTCAAAATTGGACTAATGTATTTTAATCACTGATATTGAAAATATGCAGCAAATTGGCCAATCGACCAAATTATGTTAGTCTTTCTAACAAAAAAAAAAACGCACATTACATCACCTGTCACTTTTACCCCTCTATGTCACAACTCACATGTAATGTTTGTGCGATTTTTCTATTAGAAAAATTGATAGAATTTGGTCGAAAGACTAATTTGATTAATGGGTTAATTAAAAAAAACTTCCTTGCGGTTAGGCGAAATTTTAAATTACTTCCCTGACATATAAAAATCTACTATTTACCTCCTTGTACTTTGGGTTTTTTTGAAAAATAGATAGAAATATGAAAAATAACGGAGATTGAATGACACGCTCCATTATGAATTAAAAAATTTATTTTTAATGTATCAAACTAATAAAAAGACAAAAATAACCTCAATTTATATAATATTAAAAAGACAAAATACTTCGTCTTCTTCGTAGAAACTTCCTGCACCAATTTTGTTAGAGCTCCAACAACAATTATATAAAAAAAATTCTCGCATCACTGCTTTAATATAAAAAATCTCCACATCATTGCCTTCAATTGGTACAAGATTCAACGATAATTACATCTCAATTCGGATAGCTCCAACAACAATTACATAAAAAAAAATTCTCACATCACTGCCGTAACCCTAGGCTCTGCCATCCTCCGCCGACCTTTGTTGACATACTTGAAATTCAATACAATTCAATTCAAAAGCAGAAGATGATTCAATTCAAAAGAAGAAGAGAAAAAGGCGTGAGAAGAGGACTCTTGATGGAAATCAACCCATGTCCATGGTGCCAAGGCCGAGTTCTCAAGACCCTTTGGTGAATCTTGATGGACCAATGACGAGATCAAGGAGTTCAAAGATGAAGGCAGCCTTGCACAATTTATTGTCTTCACATTTTGAAGCTATGGAGGCCGAATTATCTCAATCATCTCAAGGAGGAGTTTTGTTGCATGTTTCTTCATTAACAATTCATGATCCACCTTGAAGAAACATCACAAAGGCCGATTTTTAAGAAGTCCATGAAGAGGCGTGTTCTTGGATTTATTATGGATCACGCCATTGTTAATTTAGGATTTACTTTTGGGTTGTAATAATAAGTCCATTAACATTAATTAATTGGGCTTTACTTTCGTTGTTTAATAAGTCCAGTACTTGTCCAATTGCCTTGCATGGTAATTTGGAAAGTAGTCTTTTAGGAAACTTTCTTGTTAGTCAAGAAGTCAAATCGTAATTTGCTTCTTGTTTCCTTTTCCTGTTTGGGCATGGCCGAATTCTTCCCTATTTAAGGGTGGCCATTGTAACGTTTTTCATATAGATGAAAATTGATAAAATTTAGCTTTGCTAAAACCTTCTTCCAGCTGTGATAAGTTGAGAGAAAACGTGAGAGTTCTTCTAAGTTTAGTTGAACAATCATAAGACCCGCGAAAACCTTAAGTGAGGAGCTTTAGGTTGAGCTTACCCGTTCTAGATTTATAGAACACGCCGAACTGAGGAAGTTTAACTTTTGATTTACATTAGTTGTACTGAATCTTTTGTGATAACGTTGGGGTTTGGTTGGTTTCTTCCAATCCTTCTCGTTCAATATCTTGTTTCGTTTCATTGTTTCGTTCCGCTTTGTGTTGTTTGTTGCTTGTTCGGATTAATTGAGAAACAACGATCCAAAGGTTGTGGAAAAACGTGTGGAATAGAACTCAAAAGCTACTCCATTCGTATCAAGTGGTATCAGAGAAAATGAGGTTGTTTCCAAATTCAAGGTAATCCGTTTTCGATCTTGCTGTTTTGTGCTTTTTGTTGCTGCAGTTTTGCGTCAAATTCTGCTGCTGCTCTTGCGTTTTCTTGTTGCTCTTTTGTGTCCTTATTGTTGTCTTAAGTCGTCTTAGTTCAGCCTTTAAATTTCGTCAAAATTCGCATGCAACATCTTTGTTGAATTCTGCTCGAAAACATCTTGTTCTTGTTGTTGCGTTTTGTGTTTTGAGATATCGTCTTGTTTGGTTTTCTTGCTGTCCTTTTGGTGTTTCTTTGGGTGTCTAAATTCTGCACTTTTGAATTGTCCTCATAGTGTTGAATTCCTTGTATTGTCGTTGTTGAGTTGCACATCAAAAGCATTCTAGGGTTTTTGTTTCCAAAAAAGTGTTTGAAAATTTTCGTCAAAAAAATCAGAATTTTTCACCCAGTCGCGACAGTTTCGGCCGTCCGAAACTAAGACAGGCGTCCGAAACTAGCGTCCGAAACTTAACAGAAAAGTCGTCGTCCCAAGAATTTAAGTTTCGGCCGTCCGAAACTAAGGTAGTCGTCTGAAACTAGCGTCCGAAACTCGGCAGAGAAAAAAAAATCAACAAAAAAAATCAAAAAAAATATATATCTTCAGACTTGTCTTTATTTGCTGCTTTAATTCCCATTTGAAAGAACTAAGTGTTCTTAAGTTGAGTTTGAAAATCATCAATATTGATCTTGACAAATCTTGCTTGGGTGAAATCAAAATATCATTCATCTTACTTTCTTGCCTAGTTGCTAATTTCGTAGTTTTCTGAAATAAACCAAGTTATACCCCATACGTAATCTTTAAAATACTCTTGTGACGTGTTTCTTTTTAAACTTCTTTGGTTTAACTTGTGTGAATTAACTTGTTAAACTAATTGGTTGAGATTTGTTATATAAATTGTTGAACAGTAAGTTTCAATTAGTCTGAGAGAAACATTACTGAGAGATTAGATAGGGTATACACGAGAAAAGCCTTTACACTAGAGAGGAGAGCATTTACTCACCATATAGTGAGAACCTGTGAGGATTACATTTGTTTTCTTCTTGTTTTCACTAACTTGCAGGTATAATGGACGGAGATAATACTGTATCTCAAGGTGCACAGAAATCTGAAATGGAAGTACTTTTTGATATGAATCAAAAGTTGCAATTGCAAATGGATAGTTTTGCTTCCAATCCAAAACGTCGTACAAAGAATTCCACCTAACGACACATCAACTTTGATGAAGTTCTATCCGATGATGAGGAGGAGGAGGAGTTTGTTGGTTCTACAAAAATTGGTAAAAAGTCTGTCGTTTCAATTAGTTCTGTTAAATTGACATTACCTACTTTTCATGGAAAGGCAGATCCCGAAGCATACTTTGATTGAGTTCGAGAATTTGAACACTTCTTTGAAGGCAATAGTTATCCCGAGGATAAAAGATATCGTTTGGCCTTCATGCACCTCAAAGATTATGCTAGCTTGTGGTGGAATGAGGTAATGAGAACTAGACGCCAAGATGGCAAAGCTCCAGTCACGACTTGGAACCAAATGAAATTGCTTATGCGGAAGAAGTATGTTCCTTCACACTTTAATCGTGAACTCAATAGGCAATTGCACACACTTGTGCAAGGAAGTAAATCAGTGGAAGCATACTACAATGAGATGGAGGCTCTTATGATCAAGGCTAATGTTCATGAAGATCCGGATTCAACCATTGAGAGATTTCTTCGAGGTATGAATTCTGAGTTAGCATACCATGTGGATCTTCAAAGTTATGTTGATATTAATGAGCTTGTTCATAAAGCAATAAAGATTGAGAGGCACATGAAAGGAAAGCAAAGGTTTACACAACCTAATCCGCCTTGGCAAAGAAGTTCCAAACCAAATGTGGCTCCTTTCACTCCATCAACAAAGCCACGCCAATTCACTTCAAACACGACATCAAGCTTTCCAAAAACAGTCCCAAAGGTTGCTAAAGTTGCTCCTAAGTCGGCGCCACAACCTTCTCAAAGGTTGAGGGATATCAAGTGCTATAAGTGTCAAGGTTTTGGACATGTACAAGCCGACTGCCCAACACGGAAATTGATGTTCTTGAATGATCAAGGAGAGGTTGAAAGTGATGAGGAATGTGCCGACATGCCAGCTCTTGAAGAAAAGTACCAAAGTGAAGAAAGTGAAGATCTTGAAACCTATGAGGTTGGTATTTTTTCTTTAGTTGCTCGAAGAGTTCTTAATGTGCAACCACAAATCAATGAAGATTTAATGCAAAGAGAAAATATCTTTCACACTCGATGCATGGTTCAAAATAAGGTATGTAGTGTGATCATTGATAGTGGAAGTTGTACTAATGTGGCTAGCACCTTACTTGTTAATAAGCTGAATTTGAATTGCATGAAACATCCCAAGCCATATAGACTTCAATGGCTAAATAATTCAGCCAAAACTCGTGTGACTAAACAAGTGAAGTTTACTTTAACCATTGGGAAATATGTTGATCACGTTGTATGTGATGTTGTTCCCATGGAAGCTAGTCATATTTTACTTGGTAGGCCTTGGCAATTTGATCGTGATGTACTTTATCATGCCAAGAAGAACTACTACAGTTTCGACTTTGAGGGTAAGAAGTACAATCTTCGTGCTTTAACCACATTTCAAGTTTTTGAAGATCAAACTAAAATTGTTCAAGCTTGTAGAGATTTCAATGCCGCAAAGGAGAAGAAAGCTCAAGAGAAACAAAATGTAATAGCTAGCTCATCTTCATCTTGTAATAGTGAAGGTCGTGAGTTAGTTGATAGGAAGTCTTGTTACTTTGCTTCTTCTAGGGAGGTTAAGATAGCTATACTAGATAGACAGCCTTTGTACTTAATGATTCGCAAGGATTTTGTACTTATTGTTGATAGTGATCACCTTGATTCTCTTCCTAGTGCTGTTTACTCTCTTTTGCAGGAATATAGTGATGTGTTTCCCGAGGACTTACCAGTTGGATTGCCACCAGTTCGAGGTATTGAACATCAAATTGATTTCATACCAGGAGCTCAAATTCCAAATCGTCCAGCTTATAGAGCAAATCCGGAGGAAACCAAAAAGATTCAACGTCAAGTGGATGAACTCCTTGACAAAGGTATTGTACGTGAGTCTCTTAGCCCTTGTTCAGTTCCTGTTATTCTAGTTCCTAAAAAGGATGAGTCTTGGAGAATGTGTGTTGATTGCCGTGCTATTAATAAGATCACCATTAAGTATAGACATCCAATTCCTAGATTAGATGATATGCTTGATGAATTGCATGGTTCTTCCATTTTTACCAAGATTGATTTGAAAAGTGGATACTACCAAATTCGTATGAAAGAAGGTGATGAATGGAAAACTCCTTTTAAGACAAAGTATGGGTTGTATGAATGGTTAGTTATGCCTTTTGGTTTATCTAATGCACCTAGTACTTTTATGAGGCTCATGAATCATGTTTTTCGTCACTTTATTGGTAAGTTTATGGTAGTCTACTTTGATAACATCCTTATTTATAGCAAATCACTAGATGAACATGTTGCACATCTTAAGCTAGTGTTTGTTGTTTTACGTGAGAACAAGCTTTAAGCTAACCTCAAAAAGTGTTCTTTTTGCATGGAATCTATTATCTTTTTGGGTTATGTTGTTAGTTCTCAAGATATTTCTGTTGATGAGTCAAAAGTCAAGGCAATCATGGATTGGCCGAGACCACAAAATGCTAGTGATGTTAGAAGCTTTCATGGATTGGCAAGTTTTTATAGGAGGTTTGTTAAGGACTTTAGTTCTATAGCTGCACCTTTGAATGAACTTGTTAAAAAGAATGTCACCTTTGTATGGAATAAGGAACATGAAAATGCTTTTCACACTTTAAAAGATAAATTGACTCACGCCCCTGTGCTTGCATTGCCGGATTTTCATAAAGCTTTTGAGATACACTGTGATGCCTCCGGGATTGGTATTGGTGCTATTTTGATACAAGAATCAAGGCCCGTGGCTTACTTTAGTGAAAAGCTTAATGGGGCAGCTTTGAAGTATGCAACTTATGACAAGGAGTTGTATGCTTTGGTAAGGTCTTTACAGGTTTGGCAACATTATTTATGGCCTAAAGAATTCATAATACATTCTGATCATGAAAGCCTTAAATTCTTGAAGACTCAAGGTAAGTTGAATAAGAGGCATGCTAAATGGTTAGAATTCATTGAGTCTTTTCCATATGTGATTAAGTATAAGTCTGGTAAAGATAATGTTGTAGCTGATGCACTGTCTAGAAGGTATACTTTGTTTAATTACTTGCATGCTAAGTTACTTGGTTTTGATTTGATTAAAGACTTGTATGAGCATGATCATGATTTTGCCACCGCCTATGAGATTTGTAAGACCAAACCGAATGGTGATTTTTATGTGCATGATGGTTTCTTGTTTCGAAAAGATAAATTGTGCATTCCCCAAAGTCCCATTCGTGTTTTACTTGTTAAGGAAACCCATGGGGAAGGGTTAATGGGGCACTTTGGTATTGCTAAAACACTTGCTGTTTTGAATGAACACTTTTATTGGCCTAACATGATTAAAGATGTTAAAGGTGTTTGTGATAAATGCATTGTGTGTAAACAATCAAAATCTAAAGTGATGCCTCATGGTTTGTATCAACCTTTGCCTGTTCCTAGTCATTCTTAGATTGATATTTCTATGGATTTTGTGCTTAGTTTGCCTAGGTCACGCAATGGTCATGATAGCATATTTGTTGTAGTTGATAGATTTAGCAAAATGTCACATTTTATTGCTTGTTCTAAGTCTAATGATGCTACACATATTGCTGATTTGTTCTTTAAGGAGGTTGTAAGATTGCATGGAATGCCTAAGAGTATTGTTAGTGATAGAGATGTTAAATTTCTGTCTCATTTTTGGCGTACTCTTTAGAATAAGTTGGGTACTAAGTTGTTGTTTTCTACTGTTGCACATCCACAGACTGATGGACAAACTGAAGTAGTTAATAGGACTTTGTCTACCTTACTTCGTGCACTTATTCAGAAAAACTTAAAGAATTGGGAACGGTGTTTACCACACATTGAGTTTGCTTACAATCGCACTGTGCATAGCTCTACTAATTTCTCACCTTTTGAGATTGTGTATGGTTTTAATCCTTTAACTCCTTTGGATATTTTGCCTTTGCCTACTAATGAGTTTGTTAGTGTTGAAGGTAAACAGAAAGCTGATTTTGTTAGGGAGTTGCATGAAAGGGTTCGAGCTAACATTGAGAGGCGTAATGAGCAATATGCTAAGCAAGCTAATAAGGGTAGACGACAAGTGATTTTCGAACCAGGAGATTGGGTTTGGATTCACTTGAGGAAAGAGAGGTTTCCTGACAAAAGGAAAACTAAGCTTCATCCAAGAGGAGATGGTCCTTTTCGGGTCTTGGAAAGGATTGGAGATAATGCTTACAAGATTGAACGTCCTAGTGATTCGAGGACGAATCCTTTCGAGGAGAGAGGGAATGATGGAAATCAACCCATGTCCATGGTGCCAAGGCCGAGTTCTCAAGACCCTTTGGTGAATCTTGATGGACCAATGACGAGATCAAGGAGTTTAAAGATGAAGGCAGCCTTGCACAATTTATTGTCTTCACATTTTGAAGCTATGGAGGCCGAATTATCTCAATCATCTCAAGGAGGAGTTTTGTTGCATGTTTCTTCATTAACAATTCATGATCCACCTTGAAGAAACATCACAAAGGCCGATTTTTAAGAAGTCCATGAAGAGGCGTGTTCTTGGATTTATTATGGATCACGCCATTGTTAATTTAGGATTTACTTTTGGGTTGTAATAATAAGTCCATTAACATTAATTAATTGGGCTTTACTTTCGTTGTTTAATAAGTCCAGTACTTGTCCAATTGCCTTGCATGGTAATTTGGAAAGTAGTCTTTTAGGAAACTTTCTTGTTAGTCAAGAAGTCAAATCGTAATTTGCTTCTTGTTTCCTTTTCCTGTTTGGGCATGGCCGAATTCTTCCCTATTTAAGGGTGGCCATTGTAACGTTTTTCATATAGATGAAAATTGATAAAATTTAGCTTTGCTAAAACCTTCTTCCAGCTGTGATAAGTTGAGAGAAAACGTGAGAGTTCTTCTAAGTTTAGTTGAACAATCATAAGACCCGCGAAAACCTTAAGTGAGGAGCTTTAGGTTGAGCTTACCCGTTCTAGATTTATAGAACACGCCGAACTGAGGAAGTTTAACTTTTGATTTACATTAGTTGGACTGAATCTTTTTGTGATAACGTTGGGGTTTGGTTGATTTCTTCCAATCCTTCTCGTTCAATATCTTGTTTCGTTTCATTGTTTCGTTCCGCTTTGTGTTGTTTGTTGCTTGTTCGGATTAATTGAGAAACAACGATCCAAAGGTTGTGGAAAAACGTGTGGAATAGAACTCAAAAGCTACTCCATTCGTATCAACTCTGTATGGAATTAAATCTAGTTTGAAGATACCGAATCATAGCAGAGGCGGCAAAGCATCGGTTCTTCTTCAATTCTCAATCTATGCTTCGGATTTCAATCACCCAATTTGTGCTTGGATTTTAAACCATGGTAAAACATCGTTCTTCTTCAAACCCCAATCTGTGCTTCGATTTTCAATCCCCAATCCATGCTTCGATTTTAGCCCGTGATGTGAGAATTTTTTAACCCATGGTATAATGGACTCATTGTCGGAGGAACTATCGACAGGAGAATTTGGGTAATCTTCAGGGGTTGAGTCGGGCTTAGTCCAAACGGATTCAATTGTAGTGGAGGCGGCTCGGAAGCTACAGCCAGTGGAGACACAAGTGCTCAATAGCCTTGGAGAAGGCCTATGATCGAACTTAGTCGAGGATTTGTTTCTCGTGGCAGTGGCGATGCGCTTTTTCTTGGATGATGATGGTCTGGGTTGTTGGGAAAAGTGAGCATTTGAGCTTCTTGCGGTGCTTGTTGCGGTATCGTCATCATAGAAAGTTGGTCGTGAAGAGGTGGTGGAGGAGTAGGAGTTATATCTCTTACGAAGTAATAGGATTTTCTTTGGTGGGAGAAGTGGGAGTAGTGTTGTTGGATGCAGCTGATGAGGAGGAGGATGTTAATGATGATCAATTAAATTACTAAGACGATTCAATGGACTTCAGCAGAATGGTCGTGCGCGTGTTTACAAATTCCGTGAAGTTATTCAATTTCCGTTACTTTTCAAAAAAACCCAAAGTACAAGGAAGTAAATAGTAGGCTTTTATATGTCAGGGAGGTAATTTAAAATTTCGTCTAACCCCAGGGAGGTTTTTTGTAATTAACCCTTGATTAATTCTTGTTATATGGTATTTTTATCTCCAGAAAAAACACATGCTGTAACGCCCCGCCCAATTCCCTTATACGGAAACGCGATGGAGACGTTAGATTAAGCCCGACAAACGTCTGGGCCCTAACCTTGAACATTAATAAATTATAACCTGAAAATTTCCAATAAAATTTTGAACACAATATTCACCAAATCTTACATTGCCAAAAGACAAACCATTCAAAATAATAAACTTTTGTTTATCAACGTGATTACAATCCAAATCTGAACGATCAAAATACCTTAACCTTCTACACTCCTATTACTTCAGCTTATCCAGAATTTAGTTCACCATTTAAACTGAGTCGCCCTGAAAATATTTTCATAAAATGGGTGAGCTCAAAATAGCTCAGTGAGGGGGTAATAGATAATTTTCAGAAAATTAATTTTAAGAAAGCACAATTTCAGTTAAACATTTTTCCAATTCAAATAACCATATGACAATCATTTTTCCAATGCAAATAACCATATGACAAAGTCTCAAATATCACATAAAAGATTGTGCAATGCACATATCCACATATCACATAACTTTGTCGTTAACTTCATATAAAACATTGGACATATAATCGGTACCTGTCACGATCGGCCTTGCCGACCTTTACCAACCTTATATCCCCTACCAATTCATTGTTGCGTGCACGACTTGAGAAGCTACCTTATCCTTCCTAGTGGTCAGTGACCACAACGGCCCCGCAGGCCTAACGTGGCATCCGGATTTGCCACTCCAACTCCTGTCAACGGAATTAAAAACTCCTTAATCACGTGACGGGGCTCACCGGTGTGGTCTTGGCATAATCGTTGGCTCAATGCCGTCTCGATCACCCTCCAAACCAACACCTACTAGGGCCCATGCAATCAATACAATACACGTATAACACGTTGACACAATTCGAAAATCATATAACAGTCATGTATCATTCACTTCCCACGCTTGGGCACAAGTATATCTCAATCTCTCAAAAGTCACTGGTAACGTTGGACTCTAGAGGTGGCTCGTACGGACTCTAGAGGTGGCTCCTGCCTTTAAAGTGGCGTAGCACTTAGCTCCGCATAGCACTTAGTTCCAACGTACCTAGTTTATCAATACCTGTTATATGGACATAAAGTCCCACATATACACTGATATATCAATTACAACAATTACAACAGATTCCAGTTGACAAAGGATGAGAAAACTCATTCATCCGAGAGTGTCCTTTTTAATGCTAGACAAGAGAGTGTCCACAATTAAAACAATGCCTACACCACCTTCACTTATCAATTGACGCAAAAACAAAACTCTCTCCAATTAATATGAAACTAAAAGCCCACTCTTAGAAGGTCCATTTCATATTAAACTCTAAAGCCCCATTCTTTTGACTCACATTCACTTTAATTCTTGATGGACTGAAGACCAAATCTGTAGTACACTGAGGCCCATTCTTATTACTTACATCCATCTTAATTCTTGATGGACTGAAGCCCAAACCAGTAGTACACTGAGGCCCATTCTTATTACTCACATCCTTTTTAATTCTTGATGGACTGAACCCCAAATCATTAATTCATTGAAGCCCAAACCGTCAACAGGTCCACAAATACCTAATTTACTTAACCTCTTATCTAACTTCCAAGATTCTAGAACTTAAATTCAAATAGAATTCATTATCTTACTTGATTTCAGCCATTCAACTTAGTAGTACAATTCCCAATCATTACTTTTAGTGAATTTTGTCAATCAATAATAACCACTACCTTGGCCTTGAATCCAGGAACGTGTTTTGGCATAATTCTTATTCCCATCATTATTTATTATTTACATAAACACTTAGTTTATTTTATCTTATATATTATATTATTTTCCTTACCATCCTTCTGTGATATTTTGAACTTACTCTTCCAAACCACTCAAGTCCTATTGACGCAGAGTAAATCATCCACTATTCACAAGTCATCCCAATGACATCAAACAAATCAAAGACTTCAACTCGAGATCAGTGACAATAACTTTCAACACTTCCCCATCGATCCACCACCAAATCCACCAAATTATGGATAATAAAGGAGCATTATTACATCTGAACACAATACCAAAATTTGGGGAAAGAAACATATAAAATCTCAAGTTAGTTTCTTCTATTTTACTAACAATACTCATCATCAACATCATCATTAAAACTCCATTTAGATCACCATGAATTGGATAGTTCACGTCATAACACCAAATTACCACCATTCCCCTTAATAATCCCTTCCAATTTGACAATTGAGGTCAGACAATGATCTCTAATTTAAATAGAACTGATTTCCTCGATGATTCCTTACCCATAACTTGGGGTACTTGAACAAATTTCAAGTAATAGTAAATAATGAGTAGGAGGACTATGGGAAGATTGAAAATGCTGAGAAAAACAGGGGAACAGTGGAATCAACTAAAGAAGATAGTTCTCTTCAGGAATTTCAAAAAGTAGCTCAAACGAATGAAACGACTGATGATGTAAGTTGTTTTGACATTTCTGTCAGTTTCCTTACACATGATCATGCTTATGAATCTAAATTTCATACATAATGTGTACAGGCAAACAACTTAGAGCCGCTACCCATCAAGGACATCAGTGCTGTGACTTCAGATGAAATTCCAAACATAGTTATACCACAGACTGCAACAAATGTTATTTTGGATCAAGAACAAGTTTCCATCATAAAGGAATCAGAAGAAACAAATATAGAGGAAGTTCATGTTGACGATAAGTCTCTTGGCACATTAGACATTTATTTGCATGAGAAGCCTCTAGAAACAATCAACAGAACATATAAAATTCATCAAGACTGATATCAATATTTTCTTTTCAGGAAGAGAGAATCAAATAGCATATAAAATCTGATTTTTCAAACCAAGTACAGTACCAAAAGAGAAGAACAACTAAAAAGTCTTTTAATTTTACTCACCCATAGTTTAAAAGCTTCCACTGTTTTCTTGAGCTAGCCAAAGTGGTGTTGATAAACTTTTCTCCCTTCTCCTCTCTTCCTATTTTCCTTCTCTTCTTCCTTCCGGCTGCCCTCTCTTCTTCTCCCTTCTTCTTCTTCCCTTTTTCTTTTCTCTTCTTTTTTTTTCTTTCTTTTCTTCCTTCCTCTCCCCTATTCCCGTCTTTCTCTTCCTTTGTTTTCTCTGCTTCCCTTTTTCCTATTTCCCCTTGATCCTTATCATTTTGCCGACAAAGGTGAAGACTTTTAAAGCATCTTTTTCTTTTTTTTTTCTTTTTTTTAATAATAATAATTTTCTTAATTTATCAATAAGTCCTTATTTTATATAAATACTAATTAAAACCCAAATTTAAGATTAGTTAATAAAATCAATTCCCTTATAATGTTCTAAAATTGACAATTAACTCCTTAAAATGAATAATTAATTAAAATGCAAACTATTAAATTATTATTTTCACAAAGTGACATGAATTCAAAATTTATATCAATGCACAAGTTTAAAACAATCAAAGGTATTATTACTTAGAAATTTCAGGGTTTCACACATGCAATATCACATGTCACTTTTACTTCTCCATTACGTGACATGTACATTCGTTTTTTCTATTAGAAAAGCTAATAAAATTTGTTCGAATGAGTACAAAGCAACTTTATGGGCCATCACAACTTTTTTGTATTATGATAAGCATTCAAAATTAGTCTGAAAGCATTAATTAAAGTAGGATAAATTAATTTAACTGTCCCTCAATTTGGTGGTTCATTTCATTTTTACCCATAATGTTTGAAAAGTTTTATTTTTGTTTCTTATGTTGCATTTTTAGCTTTCAATGGGCGCCTTCAAGGACCCGAACTAGATAAATTAATTTAACTGTCCCTCAATTTGGTCTTTATCCATAATTTTAAAAAGTTTTATTTTTGTTTCGCATTTTTAGTTTTCAATGGGCGCCTTCAAGGACCAGAACTCCTGAATTGAGGATCAGAACTCCAAGCAAACGGGCGCTTTCAAGCAGCGTCAAATCGACAAAGCTTCAGTTTTGGCCTCAACCTAGATCCGACGTTGGTGCGCCCACTTTTCTAGCTGAATAAAGCTCCAGATCTGAGCTTGATTTCCTCATCGAAGTCCACTGAGAGCTCTGCCAGAAACTACTACAGAAAATTACTGCCGAAAGAAGACCGGAGCTTGCTGAGATTCCTCCGAGTCTTCATCGAACTCTTCAGTGCACCCACTTACTTGTTCATTTGCAGTCCAATGCTTAAATTTTACAACTATTCGCCTGAATTGTTGCTATGGTGACTGGAGGATTCCCGGATTAGGCCAAGGATCTACTTCTTTCTGGTGGGTGATTTACCTTGACTCGGTGTTAAGCTTAGCATTCTGGTTTTTCAGAAATTGAACTTCATGCTCCTTAAACTTGTTGGTATTCAGTAGTGTTGAAATGCTCTGCTGGTAAGGGGCTCTTGCTTATTTTAGATGCTCATTTGCTGAATGTTTCTACTAGGGGTGTAATCGAGCTGAGTCGAGTTCGAGTACACCCCTAATCGAGTAGCTCATTAAAAAAAACTTACTTGAGCTCCATTAATCGACCTCGAACTCGAGCTCGACTAAGAGCAATCGAGCTCGCGAGTAGCTCGATCGAGCTCCAAACGAGCCCAATCGAGCTCGAGTATTTTATTTTTTTTAATTTTTTTAATTTTTTTAATTTTTTAATTTTTTTTAATTTTTTTAAATTTTTTTAATTTTTTAATTTTTTTAATTTTTTTAATTTTTTTAATTTTTTTTAATTTTTTTAATTTTTTTTAATTTTTTTATAAAACTTATAGGTTGTATTTGTAATTTTTTAAAATTTAATGAGGTCAAATTATAATTTACTATAAATTAAGGATTAAAATATAATTATAAATAGATTAAATTATAATTTATTAAACTACAAGGACTAAAACATATATTAAAAATAATAAAATATATATATATATACTCGAGTAGCTCGCGAGCTACTCGAGTATATGTAATTTGAGCTCGAGGTCGATCTCGAGCTCGATCGAGCTCGACTCGAACTCGGTCAAACCGAATTCGAGTGAAGTAGTTGACCGAGCTACTCTCGAGTAGCTCGCGAGTAGCTCACTCGTTTAACACCCCTAGTTTCTACCATTAATTTTGCATGGCAATCTGCCTCATTTACTTCATAGTGTGGTGTGTGCGGTTGTGTTGCTGGGTGTGCTGCTAGGTGTGCATACTAGTGTAGTCTTGAAATGACTGAGTGCATTTGCTCTTGCACCTGGTTGCAGCTTTGAATTGTTGTTATATATGGTTGTGATGCATACCAGTGTATGACTGAAATTTGTTGATGATGGTGAGAATGTGCTCTTGTTGCTGGACAGAATGGTTATAATATCTCCCAACGTTGGAGCCTACTTGATTAATTGCCCCTGAATGGTAAACTGTCAAATTCTGCTTGGAATGGGGTGGACATTTACTTGAACTATGGCTTTGCACAGCACAATGAGTTAGATTTCATTTTGTAATATTTCATGTAATTTGGGGGAAGAATCCGGCGACTTTGGAACTATGGTCTAAAGTAGTGGTATTATTCCCCTTTGTACACCATCTAGGATAATGTATTGGAAGCAATTGAAATATTCATGTAATCGACTAGAACTGTAAAGTTCTGTGCATTTATTCCGAATCACATGTAATGGAGTAGTACTCCAAATTTAATTCTTTCACTTTTGTAACGGTGCGTTCGGGTAAATCCGGCACCGTTTTTTGCCCATCTATATATATTTAGTTAAAAAAAAAGGGCATTTGTTTACTTTTCATGCTAGAGAAATTCAACTCCGATGACCATTTAACATGCATATATTTAGTTAAATCAATTTTTATACACTTCTATTCGTTATATATGCGTTAAATATTTATTTAAATTGAGTTTTAAATAATAAAAATGAATGAATGAAGATTTTAAAAATTTTAGATTAACAGTTCATGAAACTCAATTAATCATAGGAATAGAATGATATTATTGTCTATTTTGCTACACTCCTCAATGCTCTAGATAACATGTGAGCATCACTCTTCAACCTAATTTTCTTAACCCTTCCACCTGCCTTTTTTGACTTGTACAATCTTTATTTTCAGAAAGGAAAGGATTTGAGATATATGGTCTGTGACAAACCAGCCTCTCCTTTAAGATGAATAAGCAAGGCATTTTTTAGATTATATTCAATTCTCAAAATTGAAGCATCAAATCTCATCCCAACTGGAGTAAGGTTTGAATCATTCCTTACCTACAAACTGAATATTTCTTCTTTATTGAGTGATTCCTCAACTAAAACCAAATCTGAAGTCTGTACTTAAGTTGCTTCTGCTTTGTAAAGTGTTCAATACAAAAGCTAAAAGCAGATGCAGATGCAGATATTAATCCTTCTCTGCGAATTCGCTTAAGAGATAAGTACTTCTCCTCATTACTGTGTCTTACACTTTTACATTCAACTCCAAAACGAAAGTTCTCGATCCTTAGATTAGATGGCTGAAACTGTTGTCTCTTTTGTCATCGAGAGACTCGGTGATCTGTTAATAAACAAAATTGTCTTCCTTAAAGATGTTCAAGGACAAGTTGAGAGACTAAGAGATGAGCTGGTGAGGATACGGTGCTTCCTAAAAGATGCAGACCAAAAGCAAGATGATGATGAGAGGATTCGCCATTGGGTTTCTGAAATGAAAGCTGCTAGCTACGATGCAGAGGATGTGATAGAGATTTTTGTTAGCAAAATTGAGTCCATTAGGGAGAAGGGATTCCTTAAAAAGTTAGCTTACTATCCAATGAGGATTCGGTGTCTCTACAGGGTTGGTAAAGATATTGAATCCATACAGCAAAGAATTAGTGACATTGCTGATAGTCACGAGAAATATGGCATCAGAAACCTTGGAGAAGGAACAAGCGTGCGTGGTGAAGAGTTGCAACGTCTGCGGCGTTCCTCTGCTTTTAGTGAAGACAAAGATATAGTGGGCTTCGAGGAGAAAACAACATTTTTAGTGGCACAAATTCTGAAAGAAGATAAAGGCCGCCGTGTGTTTTCAATCACTGGGATGGGAGGTGTTGGCAAGACAACTCTAGCAAGAAAAGTTTATAATCATGCGGATGTGAAGAGCCAATTTGACTGTCGTGCTTGGGTTTGTGTCTCGGTGAGATACAATTTTAGGGATATGGTGAAGACGATCATAAAGCAAGTTGTATCAATTAGTAATGAGCTATTGGACATGTTGGAGAAGATGACAGAACATGATTTAGAGCAAAAGCTTCACGAGTGTCTACGAGACAAGCGTTATATCGTGATACTCGATGATATATGGCAGGAAGAAGCTTGGGATTGTCTTGCTAGAGTCTTTCCTGATGAGAGTAAAGGAAACAGATTGCTATTCACAAGTCGCAATCAAAGTGTTCCTTTGCATGCTGATGCTCTTAGCAGTCCTTATGAGTTGAAAACTTTGGGACAAGAAGAGAGTTGGCGGTTGTTTCTCAAAAAGGCATTGCCTGATAATCTTAATGGAAGCTGTCCCTTGGATTTGGAAGACGTAGGAAGAGAAATTACAGGGAGATGTGGGGGTCTGCCACTGGCTATTACAATCATAGGCAGCCTACTTCTGCGGAAGAAAAGGTTGCAGAGTGAGTGGAAGAGTGTGCTTGATAATATCCGTACCTATTTGTCAAGAGGCCAGAATGGAGTATCAGCGATTCTTGAATTAAGTTATTGCGACCTTCCACCGAATCTCAAGGTTTGCTTTCTGTATTTGGGATTCTTCCCTGACGACCACGAGATTTCCGTGCAAAAGTTGACCCATATGTGGACTGCAGAGGGAATAGTTCTTAAAAGTGAAGAAAAATGTTTGGAGGACATTGCAGCGGATTACATTGAGCAACTCCTTAATAGAAATATGGTTCAGGTAGCAAAAACTACAGTTGATGATAGAATTAAAAGCTGTCAAATCCATGATTTGTTGCGAGACCTAGCAATCAGGAAAGCCAAAGATGAAAATTTTCTTCAGATCCATGGGAGAAGAGATGTTGAAACATCAGGCAAATTCAGGTATCTTGCTGTTCATTGTCACCCTCAGGAAAATCCCAAGTTTTCTGCATATTCATCACCTCATCTTCGCACTCTTCTTTTCTTTAAAATGGGTACACATGTAGAACTTGATAGGCTTAGCTTTATAAGCTACAGACTCCTTCGGGTGCTAGACTTGGAGGATATTAGCATTGGTTGGTTGCCAAATGAAATTGGAGACATCAGTCTTTTGAGGTACCTTGGTTTAAGATACACAGGCATTAAAAAGCTCCCTCGTTCTTTGGGTAGATTGCAATACTTACAAACTCTTGATGTGTTCAATCTTTTGAAAGTACAAATTTCGAACATGATATGGAAGCTTGAAAGTTTACGGCATTTGTATCTGTATGATGTTAGTGCCAATGCACCGCTTAAGTTTGAGGAGTTGAAAAACCTCCAAACTCTGTCACGTATACATTGTGATCATGTGATGCATAATAATCTGAAGACATTGACAAGTCTTCAGAAATTGGGGGTTTGGGTTGAACCCAATTCGGAGATGGAGAAACTTTGCACTTCATTGTCTGAGCTTGGGAACCTTCATTCCTTGAGATTGTATGCTGTTGGAAACAGTGAATTTCCATCGTTGGCTGGACTTTCTTGTTTTAGTCATCTAAGTGAACTCAAGCTATGTGGGGAGTTGAAAATGTTGCCTCCTCATTTTCCTCCAAATCTCTCTCGATTGTCTTTGACATCAACAAAGCTTACAGAAGACCCCATGCCAATACTCGCAAAATTGAAACGACTATCATTCCTTAAACTGAATGAGGCATACTTAGGAAAGAAAATGACAATATCAAGGAATGGGTTTTATCGGTTGAACTTCCTTGAATTCAGAATGCTAGATTTCCTTGAAGAAGTAGAGGTGGAGAAAGCTGCATTGCCAGAACTCAGGTGCTTGAGAATCAAGCAATGCTATGATCTAGAAATGCTCCCAGACGAGCTAAAATCCATGACTGCTCTTGAAAAGCTAGAGCTTGTAAACATGCCAAAAAGGTTTGTCAGTAGGCTTGAGGGGATAGATTCATACAAGGTTTGCCACATACCTACAGTGAGGATATTCGCCGATGTTTGGATATCGCTAGATGCCTTGTACAGAATAAAACTCAGAGAGAAAATAACAGTAGGTTTTCAAGCCTACAGTGCAGCTCTTCGTTTCATAAAAGCTGGTGAAAGAGCATCATAGTCGCTTCATAAGCCCAAAGAGCAGTTTTTCAATCTGATTTTACTATTTTTGTGTCTTGATTTTGAAATTCCGTCACTTTTATTCACTAAAATAACTATACTTATTATAATACTGGAGAAGTTTTAATATATCTTTATGTGTTCAGCTGGTTGATGATTATCATACCTGCCGTCTTTCATTTTTTGGTGGAAAGAGCATTAATTTTGGGGAGAGTGGTAGTAATTATGACATTGAAAGAAATAATTTATTTCGTAGTTCATATTAAAAATAATACATTTTAATCATTTATATTAAAAATAATTTATTTTAAACATTAATATTGAAAATATGCATCAAATTGGTCATTCGACCAAATTATGTTAGTCATTCTAACACATTATATCACGTGTCACTTTTACCCCTGTATATCACAACTCACAGGTAATGTAATTTTTCTATTACAAAAGTTAATAGAAAAAAATCCGAAAAAATAAAATACAAATCAACTTTGTCGGCCATCACAACCTTTTTCTATTCTGATAAGCGTTCAAAATTAGTCTGGCAGATATTTTCAAAATGTGAATGGTAATGCTTGTTAAGAAACATCATTCTTTCTACATATGATTATGCCCTACTGCCTTCCAAAACAAATTCATGAATCTTTTATATTCGTCCCATGATGTGATTGAACACGTTACCCGTCCAATATTTGTTGTCTGTGGACTTCATTTACGAAAAGCACACTTGTGGGCATGCATATATGCATGCAGATCTTTTTTCTAATCTTACGTTGAACGTAATCTACGAAATACACACATTTCCATGATTTTATTTTTATCTAGATGAACTGAAAATGCAATGCAAAAGAGTTCAAAATATCGATAGTACTGCTTTTGCCCCCCTTTTATTTGGTCAGCAAGATGTTGTCAAGTTGTCATTGTTTAAAAACCAAACAAAATAAAGAACTATTTGCATAGATTGACTTTTCCTACAACAATGACTAAGGATTTTTAGCAAGGGAAAAAAAATACAATTTTGCTTCCCAAATATTTAAGGGGTGACATTTTTAATCCCTAATAATTTCGGACCTCCTAATCTAATCTCTAAAATTTTAATTTGTGACTAATATTAAACAGCTAATGAATTTTCTTCATTGGAAAATAGAAATTATTACGTATTTACTACATGTTCGTTAGTGGTCAAACTCTTACATTTTTCTCTAATAAAATGATATATAGTAAAAAACAAACTTCTCACTTTTATCACTCTTACCATTTTCTCTAATTAAAATATATATAATAAAAAACAAACTTCTCACTTTGATCACTAAGGAACATTTATTAAACACTAAACAACTTCTATCAATTAATAAAGAAAATTCGTCATGCAAATACAATAGTACCAAAGGACTATATAAGAGCAAAAGTCCATTGATAGGCAAACATAACAACATCCATCCATGGCTTCCTCATTAGATCTTTCTTTTTGCTTTCTTATTTCCATAGTTCTATTCCTTCTTCTTTCCCTTTTCAAATGGCTCTCTTATTCTTACAATAAACCCCAAAAGAATTTACCACCATCTCCACCAAAATTCCCAATTATTGGAAATCTTCACCAACTTGGCTTGCTTCCTCATCGCTCACTCCAATCATTGTCCCAAAAATTTGGTCCAGTAATGCTGCTTCATCTTGGCTGCAAGCCATTGCTAGTTGCATCTTCTGTGGATGCAGCTTACCATGTCATGAAAACCCATGATTTGGTGTTTTCAGACAGACCTAAATCTAGCATAGCCAATAAACTTCTCTATAACAGCAAGGACATAGCATTTTCACCATATGGTGCATATTGGAGACAAGTAAAAAGCATAGCTATGCTTCATCTTTTAAGCAATAAAAGGGTTCAATCATTTCAACATGTTAGAGAAGAAGAGACTTCATTAATGGTTGAAAAGATTAGGCAAAGATGCTTTTCTTCGTCTTCTTCAGTAATAAACTTAACTGACTTGTTTATAACTCTCGCAAATGATATAGTTTGTAGGGTTGCCGTGGGAAGGAAGCATAGTGATGGGGAAGATGGGAGGAAAACTATTGCATGCCTGAAATTGCTTATTGAGTTATTAGACGTTTTCAATGTAGAAGACTATATTCCTTGGCTTGGATGGTTGAATCGCTTCAATGGTTTGAATTCTAAGGTGGAGAGAACAGTGAAGCAGATTGATGGATTTCTTGAGACTGTGATGGAAGAGCACATTGATTGTAAGAAAACAGCAGAGGCTAATGGTGATGATGATTCTAGCGATGCGAAAAACTCAGACTTTGTTGATATCTTGCTTGAATTTCAGAGGGAAAACTTGACTGGCTTTGCTCTAGAAAGAGATGTTCTCAAAGCCATCATACTGGTAATAATGATCTCTTTCCATTTCTCATTTGGTTTCAAAAGTTGAAATTATTTCTTTTATTTTTGAGTATATATATATACATCAAGGGGAAGTGGAATAGGTGATGCAACTTATAGTATGATAAAGAATTTGTTGTATTGCAAGGGAAAGAGTGGCTCTATGCCTCTGGCAACCCCTTTCTTTTCTATTTCATGTGAAATTTTGTTTCAAATTAGTTGGAAATTTAATTACTCTTTTAAGCCATTGGTTTTCTCTATTACCCATTCCGAAATAAGATGAAATCTTACTACAGTTTTTAAAACTGGAGCATCATATAGAAAGGAGCCGGTCTTCAAAAAAAGGAAGAAGAGGTTGCGACAAACTGATAGTTGCCATAAAAATTTTGCCAAATTTTATGGTATGAATCACACTAAAAATCTTGTAAACTACGGTGCAAAAATGAAATTTATATAGTCGTACCATTTAGTGAAATAAATAGTTAGTGGTTATTGGTGGAGTGCATATTGAAAATAACTTGTCAATTAATGTATGTGTGCATCAAAATTGTGAATATTAGATATTGAAATAAACTATAAAAGTTATAGAATGGTTACATTGAGCCAATAAAGTTGGAGAGTGAACTAGAATTAGGTAACCTGTCACCTTGCATGATGATTATTGCAAAAACCATTGACTCACTGTTTTTTTCACCTTCACACAAGATCAATTTAGGTAAAATAAGATTTGGAAGGCTTAGATCTTCTCAACTTCAACATTGTCATGTGCTCTAAAGTTTTTTTCTCCTTATTTTCAGGACATGTTTATTGGTGGAACTGATACAACACATACTGTAATGGATTGGGCAATGGCAGAGCTTTTAAGAAACCCCAAAATTTTGCAAAAACTGCAGGTTGAGGTAAGACAAGTGACTCAAGGAAAATCACTGATAACTGAAGATGATTTAGAGAAAATGAAATACCTAAAAGCAGTGATCAAAGAAACGTTACGACTTCACAGTCCAAGTCCATTACTGGTTCCTCGCCAATCAGCTCAACATGTTAAATTCATGGGGTATGAAATATCAGCAGGCACACAAGTAGTTGTGAATGCTTGGGCAATTGCAAGAGATCCAATGGTGTGGAAGAACCCTGATGAATTTCAGCCAGAAAGGTTTTTGTCTTCCACTGTAGATTTTCGAGGTCTTAACTTTGAGTTGATTCCATTTGGTGCCGGACGAAGAGGCTGTCCTGGTATCAACTTTTCCATTGTGGTTAATGAACTTGCATTGGCAAATTTGGTCAAGGCATTTGATTTTGCATTGCCTGATGGGATAAAACCACAGGAACTGGACATGACTGAATCATCTGGTATTACAGCCCATAGAAAACTTCCTCTATTTGTTGTTGCCACTCCTTATTCTCTCTAATAATTAATATTATTGTGTGTTATTCATCTCTTTTCTTTTCCTCCTATTCGCAACATAAATTTTGTGTTCTTGCCAGTCACATTCTGTTGGAAGCCCCTCTCGCGGTTCGGTTCCGGTTATAATGACCACGGAATTTGAAACCGAAACCGACATCTCCAAACTGTAGTCATGGCTAATATGCTCTTCCTCTGTAATTTGTCCACTCTCAATTAGTTCAAAAGATTAGGGCGGTTCGATTCTGATTCCAATAACCACAAAATTCGGAATCAGACCGACATCTCCGAAATCGTTATCATGTCTAGTATGAGCTTGAGAAATTCAACTCCGATGACCATTTAACATGCATATATATAGTTAAATCAATTTGTATACATTTATATTCGTTATATATGCGTTAAATATTTATTTAAATTGAGTTTTAAATGAAAAAAAATGAATGAATGACGATTTTAAATCAAGTTATTAAATTAATGACAAAAATAATTTTTTTTAAAAATTAGGGACAAGAATAAAATGAACCCCCATGTTTGAGGAATGGTTGAAGTAATTTACCCATTTAAGCACAAACTTTATCTTTCAACATAATTTTTTGGTATTCTTAAAGCCATACAGAATTAGCGTAAAGGATCATCTGTGTCACTTTTATGTATTACTTCTTATATCAGTTTATAAGATTTTGGTACGTGTATAATTACTTATACCTTAGGATTCACAAATCCATTGATATGATTTTAATATAATTTTTAAAAATTGGATAACTAATTAAAAAGACATGTATCACATTTATAAGAAGTGTCGTACAAAGAGTGATACAATATATATATATATATATATATATATATATGTTACATCATATCCAAAGTCACAAAATTAGTCTCGCAGATATTTTCAAAGAAATGAATAGTAATCTTGCGAGATATGCCCTACTGCCTTCCAAGCAGTGTTATTAAACTCGGACCGGACCGGTCAGTTCGACTAGTTGGACTGGGAAGCGGCAAGGCGTCCGGTCCTAGTTTGTATGAAAAACCTCTGGTTAAAAAATCGGTCAAACCCAGTTAAAAATCGGGTTCAATCAGAAAAATCGGAAACCGGTTAGAACCCGGTTTTTTGTTTTTTTTGACATTTAAATCTAATCAATTAATGCTTTTCCATCAATACACCCCAATTGTTATTAATGATTTCAATTTACCTTATTTCAATATTTTAAAATTTGAATACATTCAATTGTCATAAATAGTTTAATTTACCATATTCAAGATTTTTAATTATCATTAAGGATTTCAATTTACCATATTTCAATATTTTAAAATTGGAATACATTCAATTGTCATAAATACTTTAATTTACCATGTTCAAGATTTTTAATATCTTTCAATTGTCATAAATACTTTAATTTACCATATTCAAGATTTTTAATATCTTTCAATTATCAAAATATGCTTCCAATTTACCATATTTTAAAATTTTTAATAAATTCTAATTGTCATAAATACTTTCAATTTACCATATTCCAAGGTTTTGAATGAATATGGAGATTATGTTTTTCATCAATATTTTCAATCAATCACATTCATACAATTTAAATAAATATGAATTCTAAATTTTATCGTATAATATTTATTTATTTTTTTTAATTACTACTTTATAGCACACAAAATTAAATTCAAAGTATAATATGTCATTAATTTTTTTAATTCACAAGTTTAAGTTTTGAAATAAATAAATTGTGTATTGAGAACTACATTTTCTAACTTATTTTAATATGATCAATTTGATATTAAATTAATTAATACTTTATTATATCTCGCGTATTTTAATAAAATTTTATTAAATTATAAAAAAATAATTATTAGCATTATTAAATAGTTCGATTTATGATTTTTTTTATGGATGAAAAACTAAAAATTTAATTGAATATTATTTTTGATAATTTGGTCATTTTATTTTGACATAAAATGTGAGATATGCTAATATTTAATAAATATATTTATATTAAATATATTTATGACGTCATCCGGTTCTTGACACCAGTTCAACCGATCCGACCAATTGACCTCTAACTCAATTGGTCTATCGGTTCGCACTCTCATTCGAGTTTTAAAACACTGCTTTTAAGACGTACGAAAATCCTGAAACTTCCTATTCCTCGTAGGAAATTATTGAACCCCTCCAACATGTGGACTTAATTTACGAAAAGCACACTTGTGGCCATGGATAGTCTCGCATACATTTTCAAAGAAGTGCATGGTGATCTTGCGAGATATGCCCTACTGCCTTCCAAGACGTACGAAAATCATGAAACTTCCTATTCCTCGTACGAAATTATTGAACCCCTCCAACATATGGACAGTGGACTTAATTTATGAAAAGCACACTTGTGGCCATGTATATAGCTTTGGGGGCGATTGGTAAAAGGATCACCACCTTTCCAGGGTTTTATTATTTTTAATGTCATAAATATTGTTTGATTAAACTTTATCAGTATTATTTAATCACTTTAATTATTCAATTTTGATTAGTCAGCCTACTATCAATTTTGATTACCCCGCTATCAATTTTTATTAACCCCTATATCATTAAAGTAAATGTGACAGCTACACTTGTTTTTACACATTACATATATTTTACATATATTTCAAATATACTATACATATTTTATACACACTACACATATTTTCACACACTATACATATTTTCACAGACTACACATTTTTACACACTACACATTTTTACACATATTATACATATTTCACATATTACACATATTTTACACATACTACACATATTTGCACACACTACACATATTTTCATACACTACATGTACACATTTTCACACAATATACACATTTTTACACACTGCACATAATTTTTCATACACAACATACATTTTCACACACTACACATATTTTCACACACATTGCATATATTTTCACACACAACATATATTTTCACTATTACACATATTTTTACTTATATTACACATATTTTCACACATTACATAAGTTTTACACACACTACACATATTTTTACACATTACACATTTTACACACATTATACACATTTTCACATAAATAATTAAATATGATAAAAAAATACTAAATATAACATGATTAATATAAATTTTCTAAATATAATTACAATTAGAAAATCAAAACAATTTAAAAAACTAATTGACTTTACCTAAACAAATAAAAATTAAGATTAATTAAATTAATCTCCTAAATAGATTATAACTAGGAAACATGGTTAAACTATTAAATTATAATTAGCAAATCAAATAATTTAATAAACTAACTAATCTTGATTTTCTTGACATAATTAAATAAAATATGGTTAATATTAAATTAAGTTGAATAACTTAATATAAAATTTTTAAATAAATTATAATTAGAAAATTCAAATAATTTAGAAAAAATGTGTGTAACGTATAAAAATATGTGTAGTGGGTGTAAAATATGTATAGAATATGCGTAAGATGTGTAAAATTTGTAATGTATGAAAACATGTATAGTATTTGTAATGAGTAATGATAGGGGGAGTGAAAAATTAGAGTAAAAACGTAAAGTGACTGATGTGGCAGGTGTAAAAAGACAAAATTGGGTTTGTTGTATAATTTTTATGTAGCACTTTATAAAAAATTGACACATGTCATTTTAATTAATTTTCAAATTTTTTTAAAAAAACTAATACCCTAACCAAATGATAAGTGAACCCTAAGGGACAAGTGATTATACACGTGTAAGTTTTTTATAATTAAGTTAGTACATAATTTTATATTTTTATACATAATGGATAATTTTGTCTTTTTATAACTGCCACATCAGTCACTTTACGTTTTCACTCTAATTTTTTACTCCCCCAATCATTACTCTTGTAAAATATGTGTAATATGTGAATTAGAGATATGCAGTGTGTGTACATGTGTGTAGTGTGTGAAAATACTCTATTGTGTACAAAATGTATTTAAAGTGTGGAAATATATTACCTTTTGCATATTAAGAATGTTGATTTTTTATTTTAAATATTTAAAATCCATTGTCAAAGATAAACAAACCAAACAGTTAGAATGAAAAATAAAACCCATTCCAATCTTCAACCAAATATGATGGGGTTAATGGTATAAACTCATAGTAATAGAATGGTTAATTATTCCCATTACCATTATAATTGAGGAATTTGAACCCAACAGCTGGTTTGTCTAATCTTGTACTGAACTTAATTTAGGAAATACACACAATTCCTTGAATACAATAGTACCAAGGGTCACTCTCTCTATATATAAAGAGCACAAGTACTCCATTGACATATAGGCAATCATAGCAGTAGCATACACATCTTCCGTTTCCCATGGCTTCCTCTTTAGATCTTTCTTTTTGCTTTCTTATTTCTATAGTTCTATTCCTTCTTCTTTCCCTTTTCAAGTGGCTCTCTTCTTCTTCTTCTTATAATAATAATAATAAATCCCAAAAGAATTTACCACCTTCGCCACCAAAATTCCCAATTTTTGGAAATCTTCATCAACTTGGCTTGCTTCCGCATCGCTCACTTCAATCATTGTCCAAAAAATATGGTCCAGTAATGCTGCTTCATCTTGGATGCAAGCCATTGCTAGTTGTATCTTCTGTGGATGCAGCTTACCATGTCATGAAAACCCATGACTTAGTCTTTTCAGATAGACCTAAAACTAGCATCACTGATAAACTTTTCTATAACAGCAAGGACATTGCATTTTCACCATACGGTGAGTATTGGAGACAAGTAAAAAGCTTAGCTATGCTTCATCTTTTAAGCAATAAAAGGGTTCAATCATTTCGACATGTTAGAGAAGAAGAAACTTCGCTCATGGTTGAAAAGATTAGGCAAATATGCTCTTCTTCTTCATGGCCTTCTTCTGTAATTATAAACTTAAGTGACTTGTTTATAACTCTCACAAATGATATAGTTTGTAGGGTTGCCGCCGGAAGGAAGCATAGTGATTGGGAAGATGGGAGGAAAACCATAGCATATTTGAAATTGCTTATTCAGTTATTAGATGTTTTCAATGTAGGAGATTATATTCCTTGGCTTGGATGGGTAAATCGCTTCAATGATTTGGATGATAAGGTGAAGAAAACGGTGAAACATATTGATGGATTTCTTGAAACTGTGATTGAAGAGCACATCAATTGTAAGAAAATAGCAGAAACTGATGGTGATGATGTTACTAGCGAGGCAAAAAACTCAGACTTTGTTGATATCTTGCTTGAATTTCAGAGGGAAAACTTGACCGGCTTTGCTCTAGAAAGAGAAGCTCTCAAAGCCATCATGCTGGTAATAAATCTCTTTTAATCTCTCATTAATTTGGTTTCAAAATGTTGAAATCATTTCTTTCATTTTTTGAGTAAACATCAAGGGAAAGAGGAACAAGTGATAAAATTTTTTGTTATATTGCTTACGGAAAGAGTGGCTCTATGTCTCTGGCGACACTTTATTGTCTACTTTCATGTGAAATTTTGTTCCAAATTAGTTGGAAATCTACTCTTTTAAGCCATTGTTTTAAACAATTACCTATTCTTCAAAAAATTAAATCTTATTATCTTTTTGAAAATTTGAACAGCAAAATGAAAAATGAGACGTGATTATCGAGTTAGGATCTTCTGTCCAAGATTATCTATGTTTTATCGTGTTCAAGATTAAACTACGTGGTAGAGTTCACTTATTCCTTGGTTAGGATCTAATAATTGTAAATTGATTTTAGTGATATTTATAATTTTAGTCCATAATTTTAGTTAAATTACGTCGTTTTGGACAAAATAGAACATAGATAATCCTAAACTGAGGATCTCATCTCGTGATTATCTGGCTAATATTAATTTGTATTACTTTGTTCAATAATAAAGTATTGAGTTGTCCAATGAGAACGTAATAACCACCCAATACTTTGTCTTGTCCAATGTTTAAAACATCGTTCATTGATTAAAACCATAATCGAAATTACGTCTTATGGTTCACTTACATTTGAGTTAAGCTTTACTAATTGGAGATTTGATTTTATTTTTGTTTATATGTTCAATCTCTAATTTTAGTAAAACAACATCGTTTTGAACATTAATGGACAAAATAAGATAAATAATTTTACAATCTGATCTGACAAAAAATAACTAGTCAATGTATGTATGCACCCAAAATTCTGAATATTAGATATTGAAATAAGCTAATAAGGGAAAGGAGCCAATAAAG
The DNA here is from genome assembly GCA_016586305.1 of Ophiorrhiza pumila. Taxonomy (NCBI): domain Eukaryota; kingdom Viridiplantae; phylum Streptophyta; class Magnoliopsida; order Gentianales; family Rubiaceae; genus Ophiorrhiza; species Ophiorrhiza pumila. The sequence goes on from BLIW01000004.1 coordinate 10,803,647, forward strand.
TTGGAGTGTGAACTAGAATTAGGCCGGTAACTGTTTCTTTGCACCTTAACACAAGATCAATTTAGGTAAAATAAGTTTTGGAAGGCTTAGAATTTCTCAACTTCAACATTATCATGTGCTCTAAAGTTTCTTCCCCCTTTTTTTGTTTCCTTATTTTTAGGACATGTTTGTTGCTGGAACTGACACAACACATGCAGTAATTAATTGGGCAATGGCAGAACTTTTAAGAAACCCCAAAATCTTGCAGAAACTGCAGACAGAGGTAAGACAACTAACCCAAGAAAAATCACAAGTAACTGAAGATGATCTTGAGAAAATGAAATACCTAAAAGCAGTGATCAAAGAAACGTTACGACTTCACAGTCCAACTCCATTACTGCTTCCTCGACAATCAACTCAACATGTTAAATTCATGGGGTATGAAATATCAGCAGGCACGCAAGTAGTTGTGAATGTTTGGGCAATTGCAAGAGATCCACTAGTGTGGAAGAACCCTGATGAATTTCAGCCGGAAAGGTTTTTATCTTCCACTGTAGATTTTCGAGGTTTTAACTTTGAATTCATTCCATTTGGTGCTGGACGAAGAGGGTGTCCTGGTATCAACTTTTCCATTGTGGTTAATGAACTTGCATTGGCAAATTTGGTCAAGGCATTTGATTTTGCATTGCCTGATGGGATAAAACCGCAGCAACTGGACATGACTGAATCATCTGGTATTACAGCCCATAGAAAACTTCCTCTATTTGTTGTTGCCACTCCTTATTCTCTCTAATATTATTGTGTGTTATTCATCTCTTTTCCTTTCCTCCTATTCGCAACGTAAATTTTGTCTTCTTATTTGGAACCCCCTCCGGCTGTTGGGTTCCAGTAAAATGACCACGGAATCTGAAATCAAAATCAGACAGTTCCAAAACCGTGGTCACGGCTAATACACACTTTCTCTCTAATTTGTCCACACTTGAATAGTCCAAAAGATTAGGGCAATTCGATTTCGATTCCAATAACTACGGAATTTGGAATCAGACAGACAGCTTCGAAATCGTGATCATGTCTAGTACGACCTTGTCTCTAATTTGTCCACACTCAAGTAGTCCAAAAGAAGTGATCATTAATTCTGAAATGCTCCACTTCCAAAAGATTGCGGTTATATATAGAATTGTGAATACATATTGCCAATCTTCAATACTCCACTACCTTTGAAATCTCGCATCTCTTATTATCTTCGATTCGCATGCTCCAAGCACAATAGAAATTCCAAAATTTGTGGAATTCAACCACCAATGCAGTTTTAAAAGTATTCAGAATTTTCTATTTATTTTTTATTTCAATTCTTATTTCAATTTATAAATACATGTTGCTTATATTTAATTAAAACTCTATTAAGTAATTAATGAATCTTAATAAATAAGTGTTAATTATTACTTGTAAAGTGTATTTATAGATTTAAATATAAATTGAAATAGAAGATGCAACAAAATATTCGTTGGACTTTAAAATGGGCATCCCAAGTTCAACAAACCAAAGACAGAATCTTTGTATTTAAAGGAAAGGGAACCAATTAAGTAAAGGCAATCTTTTCACGCTTCTTGCAACTTAAACACAAAATAATCCCATTCATAGACCCATCCATTGCAGTACCTCTAAACCAATGCTCCACTCTTGTTACAAACTCAGCCATGCATGCAGCATTCTGGTCCAACATGCAGAATGATTGTACAATTTTCCCAAAACACAAAACCTCTCTATATTTGGTACAACAAAAATTTTAAAACATCATGAAGCCTTCAACTCTTAATGTCCGAAAGCATTAATTAAAGTAGGGTAAATTAATTCAGCTGTCTCTTAATTTGGTGGTTTATTTCATTTTTATCCATAATTTTTGAAAAGTTTTATTTTTGTTCCACATGTTGCATTTTTAGTTTTCAATGGGCATTTGTTTACTTTTGATGCTAGAGAAATTCAACTCCGATGACCATTTAACATGCATATATCTAGTTAAATCAATTTGTATACACTTCTATTCGTTATATATCATTAAATATTTATTTAAATTGAGTTTTAAATGAAAAAAAATGAACAAATGACGATTTTAAATCAAATTATTAAATGGATGACAAAAATAAATGTTTTTAAAAATTAGGGACAAGAATAAAATGAACCCCCATGTTTGCGGATTGGTTGAAGTAATTTTTACCTATTTAAGTACAAACTTTATCTTCCAACATAATTTATCACATACAAAGAGTGATACAAATTATACAATATATGTTACATCACATCCAAAGTCACAAAATTAGTTTCGCATATATTTAAAAAGAAGTGAATGGTAACCTTGTGAGTTATGACCTACTGCCTTCCAAGACATACGAAAATTATGAAACAAGCTATTCCCCTTACGAAATTATTGAACCCCTCCAACATGTGGACTAATAAACAAAAAGCACACTTTGTGGCCATGGATAGTCTCGCAGATAATTTCAAAGTGAATGGTGATCTTGCGAGATCTGCCCTACTGCCTTCCAAGACGTACGAAAATTATTGCAACCCTCCGACATGTGGACAGTGGACCTGCCTTCCAAGACGTACGAAAATTATTGAAACCCTCCGACAGTGGACCTAATTTACGAAAAGCACACTTGTGGCCATGTATATAGCTTTGGGGGCGCTTGGTAAAGGAATCACCACTCTTATATGGTTTCATTACTCTTAATGTCATAAATATTGTTTGATTAAACTTTATCACTATTATTCAATAACATTACCCAATTTTAATTATTCACTAATGTGACTACTATCAATTTTGATTATTTACCCGTATATCACTAAAGTAAAGGTGACAACTACAATTATTTTTACACATTACATATATTTTACTCACATTTCACACACATTACACATATTTTTACATATTACATATATTTTCACACACTACACATATTTTACACACACTACACATATTTTCATATACTACACATATTTTCACACAATACACATTTTTACACACACTACACATTTTTACACATATTATACATATTTCACACATTACACATATTTTACATATTCTACACAAATTTTCACACACTGCACATTTTTACACACACTACACATATTTTCATACACCACACATTTTCACACACTATACACATTTTTACACACTACACATAATTTTTCATACACTACATACATTTTCACACACTACACATATTTTCACTATTACATATATTTTTACTTATATTACACATATTTTCGCACATTACATAAGATTTACACTACACATATTTTTACATACTACACATTTTACTCACATTATACACATTTTCACATAGATAATTAAATATGATGTAAAAAATACTAAATATAACATGATTAATATAAATTTTCTAAATATAATTACAATTAGAAAATCAAAACAATTTACAAAACTAACTGACTTTACCTAAACAAATAAAAATTAAGATTAATTAAATTAATCTCCTAAATAGATTATAACTAGGAAACATGGTTAAACTATTAAATGATAATTAGCAAATCAAATAATTTAATAAACTAACTAATCTTGATTTTCTTGACATAATTAAATAAAATACGGTTAATATTAAATTAAGTTGAATAACTTAATATAAAATTTTTAAATAAATTATAATTAGAAAATTCAAATAATTTAGAAAAAAATGTGTGTAACGTGTAAAAATATGTGTAGTGGGTGTAAAATATGTATAGAATTTGCGTAGGATGTGTAAAATTTGTAATGTATGAAAACATGTATAGTGTTTGTAAAATATGTGTGATCTGTGTACATGTGTATAGTGTGTGAAAATACTTTATTGTATGCAAAATGTATTTAAAGTGTGGAAATATATTACCTTTTGCATATTAAGAATGTTGATTTTTTATTTTAAATATTTTGAAAATAAATATTTAAACCCATTGCCAAAGATAAGCAAACCAAACACTTAGAATGGAAATAAAACCCATTCCAAATTTCCAATCTTCAACCAAACATGATGTGGTTAATAGTATAAACTCATAGTGATAGAGGGGTTAATTATTACCATTCCAATTGAAGAATTTGAACCAAACGGCTGGTTTGTCTAATCTTGTATTGAACTTAATTTACGAAATACACACAATTCCTTGAATACAATCGTACCAAGGGTCACTCTCTCTATATATAAAGAGCACAAGTACTCCATTGATATATAGGCAATCATAAAAGTAGCATACACATCTTCGGTTTCCCATGGCTTCCTCTTTAGATCTTTCTTTTTGCTTTCTTATTTCTATAGTTCTATTCCTTCTTCTTTCCCTTTTCAAATGGCTCTCTTCTTTTTCTTATAATAATAATAAACCCCAAAAGAATTTACCGCCATCTCCACCAAAATTCCCAATTTTTGGAAATCTTCATCAACTTGGCTTGCTTCCGTATCGCTCACTTCAATCATTGTCCAAAAAATATGGTCCAGTAATGCTGCTTCATCTTGGATGCAAGCCATTGCTAGTTGTATCTTCTGTGGATGCAGCTTACCATGTCATGAAAACCCATGACTTAGTCTTTTCAGATAGACCTAAAACTAGCATCACTGATAAACTTTTCTATAACAGCAAGGACATTGCATTTTCACCATATGGTGAGTATTGGAGACAAGTAAAAAGCTTAGCTATGCTTCATCTTTTCAGCAATAAAAGGGTTCAGTCATTTCGACATGTTAGAGAAGAAGAGACTTCGCTTATGGTTGAAGAGATTAGGCAAAGATGCTCTTCTTCGTCTTCTTCCCTAATTATAAACTTAAGTGACTTGTTTATAACTCTCGCAAATGATATAGTTTGTAGGGTTGCAACCGGAAGGAAGCATAGTGATGGGGAAGATGGGAGGAAAACCATAGCATATTTGAAATTGCTTATGGAGTTATTAGATGTTTTCAATGTAGGAGATTATATTCCTTGGCTTGGATGGTTAAATGTCTTCAATGATTTGGATGATAAGGTGAAGAAAACGGAGAAACATATTGATGGATTTCTTGAAACTGTGATTGAAGAGCACATTAATTGTAAGAAAATAGCAGAAACTAATGGTGATGATGATACTAGCGAGGTAAAAAACTCAGACTTTGTTGATATCTTGCTTGAATTTCAGAGGAAAAACTTGACCGGCTTTGCTCTAGAAAGAGATGCTCTCAAAGCCATCATACTGGTAATAAAATCTCTTTCAATCTCTCATTTGGTTTCCAAAATGTTGAAATCGTTTCTTTCATTTTTGAATAATAGTACATAAAGAATTTTGTTTTATTGCTTGGGGAAAGAGTGGCTCTATTTCTCTGCCGACACTTTATTGTGTACTTTTATGTGAATTTTTTTTTGGAAATCTACTCTTTTAAGCCATTGTTTTAAACTATTAATTACCTATTCTTAAAAAAAATTACATCTTATTATATTTTTCAAAATTTTAACAGCATAATGAAAAATGAGATGTGATTATCTCTCTAATATTATTTTGTATTACTTTGACCAATAAGAAAGTATTGAGTTGTCCAATGAGAAAGTAATAATCACCCAATACTTTATCATGTCCAATACTCAAATCATCGTTCTTTTATTAAAATCATAATCAAAATTACGTCGTACGATTCACTTACATTTGAGTTCTTTTATTAAAACCATAATCAAAATTATGTCGTATGGTTCACTTACATTTGAGTTAAGCTTTAGTAATTGTAGATTGATTTTATTCTTATTTATACTTATAGTCTCTAATTTTAGTATAACGACATCATTTTGAACATTAATGGACAAAATAAGATAAAATAATTTTACACAGACAATCTGAACGGACGAAAAATAACCCGTCAATGTATGTATGCATCCAAAATTCTGAATATTAGATATTGAAATAAAGCTATAAAGGGAAAGGAGCCAATAAAGTTGGAGTGTGAACTATAATTAGGTAACTGTTTCTTTGCACCTTAACTCAAGATCAATTTAGGTAAATAAGTTTTGGAAGGCTTAGAATTTCTCAACTTCAACATTATCATGGATTCATGTGCTCTAAAGTTTTCTTCCCCTGTTTTTTTGTTCCCTTATTTTTAGGACATGTTTGTTGCTGGAACTCATACAATACATGCAGTAATGGATTGGGCAATGGCAGAGCTTTTAAGAAACCCCAAAATCTTGCAGAAACTGCAGACAGAGGTAAGACAAGTAACCCAAGAAAAATCACAAGTAACTGAAGATGATTTAGAGAAAATGAAATACCTAAAAGCAGTGATCAAAGAAGCATTAAGACTTCACACTCCAGTTCCATTACTGATTCCTCGACAATCGAATCAAAATGTCAAAGTCATGGGGTATGAAATATCAGCAGGCACACAAGTAGTTGTGAATGCTTGGGCAATTGCACGAGATCCAATGGTGTGGAAGAACCCTGATGAATTTCAGCCAGAAAGGTTTTTATCTTCCACTATAGATTTTCGAGGTTTTAACTTTGAGTTGATTCCATTTGGTGCTGGACGAAGAGGTTGCCCTGCTATCAACTTTTCCATGGTGGCTATTGAACTTGCATTGGCAAATTTGGTGAAGACATTTGATTTTGCATTGCCTGATGGAATCAAACCACGCGAACTGGACATGACTGAAACATCTGGTATATCAGTCCATAGAAAACTTCCTCTATTTGTTGTTGCCACTCATTTTCTTTAGGATACATGATTTCAATTATCCTACATGATTTTAGTGATCCTCCAACTTTGATGTACTATCATTTTAGTTTTTGATTTTATAAATGTTATATTTTTTTTTCTCAACTTAAATTTTGTTACATAAATTGTTTCGATGTACTATTTTTCATTTTTTTTTACAAGTAATACATTTATAAAGTGATACTATTTAACATTCAAAACGAAGTTGTTTTATTTTATATGACAAAAAGTGTTACTTGTCATACCAATGAAAAATGAGTCTAGAATTTTTTATGTGACAAAATATAAATTGGGGATTAAAATGTAAATTTTTCAAGATTGAGATCCAAAACGATAATTAACACCGAGTTGTAGGGACTATTAATTAGGTTATTTACCCTTCTTTTTAATTCTATTGTGGGTTATTAATCTCTTTTTTCTTTTTCCTTCTATTTCCCTCATATTTTGTTTTGCATTCTGAATTCAAATTAATTAATTGGGTTTAGGTCATTTGTTATATGTTCTTGTAATTTTTACTTAGCAGGTGTAGACAATGTAATTAAATTTTCATTTATATAATTGAATTGTATTTTAAACTATTTAAGCTACTACATAATTTTTATTTTATTAATACTACTTATCACACTACTATAAAATGAGCCTATAGCAACACCCCAAAAACGTTGTTTTTTACCCTAAAAATGTTGCTATAGGTCTAAATCAATACTTTACAAAGTGTGTTATAAAAATGTATCGCCTTAGACCTATAGCAACACTTTTTTTTTTTTATTTTAGGCAACACTTTTTAGATGTGTTGCAATTTTAAGAATATGCAACGCTTTTCTTTGTGTAACACTTTTTTCTCTGAAAATGCAACACTTTTTTATTTATTATCTTTAACCAATTGCAACATTTTATGAGACGAAAGGCAACACTTCATGCCACAAAATAGAACGCTTCTTACACTCTTTTAACGCAATAATGCAATACTTTTTCTTATCAAATGTATCACTATTAAATATATTAAACTGCTCTAAAGCATCACTTTTTATAAATAAGTAACACTCTTATTTGTGTTTTATTTTGAAAAAGACAATTAATAGCAACATTTATTTTTCCAACTATATTGTTACTAATTCAATATCATTTACTCAAATGCAATAATATAAAATATATAATCCAAAATAATATTCGTATTACAAAAGTACTTCTAGTATCAAATACAAAAGTAATAAATGAAGTTATGCTAAATAATATTCCCACAAGGAATTTACAAAATTTAGTCCAACTAATGGCACCTTCCAAAAATTATTATTAATATTTATACTATAAATGTGACGTTGTCGTTGAATATCCACAAAGTATCTATACATAGAATTAAATGTCCTTCACCAAAAGTATTATGATATCCTGTGCAAGAAAGAAAAAAAAAGTTATTTAAACAAGTTGAATATATAAGCATGAGCACAATCAATATACAAAACAAAACAAAATCTTATTTTAATGCACATTAATCCAGTAAAGGGTTCCTTGCATAGTGTTATTGCAACAAAACACCAACAGCTTATGAACTCAAACATTGTTAAAATGGCTTAACATCAGCAGCTATTAACCATTCATTTTAAGCATTTCTAAGTGCTATTGCAAAAGACTCCCTAGTGACTTAATTCAGTATTGCATCATTCACCTAGAGTGAGAGTTCAATTTGATAAACTGTGATGGGATGCAAGAAGAGAAAAAGCATATGTGCATTAAATAGCCTAACATCAGCAACCATTGGCCTTTTTTGGTTTTCGCTTACTATAATGTATTTGAAATGTCTCAACAGGGCTGTCACATATTTATAGACAAAAAATTACTGCAAATAGATCTAACACCAATAACCTATGAACTTAAACATTGGTAAAATGGCCTAACATTAGCAGCCATTGACCACTCGTTATGAGCATTTGTAAGTGTAAAGTAATGGCGTGCACCCTAAGCACTTCATTATTATTCAATGGTTCCTTGCATAAGCTTGCTTCAGCAAAGTACTAAAAATGTCTTTTATCATTTCTTCTACTATGTAATAAGACAATAAAGTCAGCTTTTTGAATGATGATTGATGAAAGTATCCTTGATGAAGACCTTTTAAGTGCTTTTATCAAAACACTAACTAACTATCTATAAGAGTGGAAAAGAGGTATAATCTTGAGAAAAAGATTTCACTTTGTTCCAAGTGTTTAAACTATTTTATCCTTCAATATCATAGATTTGATTTCTAGTGAAGTTTAATATGCAGCAATTCTATTCAAAACTAATCACAACTCATCAACCTCATTTATCAAACCTTGACAGCCATTATAGAACAAATTATTCAAAAAAGAGACAGAATAAAAAGCAAAAGCACGAACATGTATATTGCCAACTACTTCTACAACACAGGGTATTAGTAGAAAACATACCTTATAATAGATATTTTTTAGCAATTTCAGGAGGAAGTCTTGTAAGAACCATCTGCACAGCATCTTCAACTATTTTATCTCGTTGATTTTTAATGTTTTTTCGCATCTCTTCCAACTCCATCCTTTGCTGTTCATGATTGGCTTCAAATTCTTTTTGCACCTGCTCCAACTCTTCCTTACCTCTTTGATAACTTTTTCAACCTCAGCAGCATTAGTTAATGACTCAAAAACCTCCTTAGACACTATATATGATGTCTCAGTGCTATTCACTTTCTTCAACATCTTGATAGTAACTCCCCTACTATAGTGTCTACGACATCCATTGAACTCCTTGCCCATAACAGCAAGAAAAGCATCTATACCACCGCTTCCCTCAGCTGGAGGCTTCTAGCTTTTCATAGCTTCCTGTGATATTAATGAAAATAAATGTCAAGACTAAAAAGCAAGTAGAGATGCAAATATATATATATATATATAAGAGTAGAGAGTTGAGTGTTTGTGTTACAAGCTTTTTTGTGGTGTCATCATATGAATCAGCATATTACCTTCCCTCTTTTCTTTGGCGTGTATTCTCAAAAACTTCAGGTAAAGAAGGTGGTTTTTTATTTGGATTTTTATCTTTCTGATTTCATGAAAAGAAAGTAGAACATATAATGTTAAAAGAAAGTACCGCAAATCAAATCAGGCAAGAATGTAGAAATAAAGCTTTCATAAAGGACAATGTTTACCATTTCCTCAACTACTCTAGCAAAAGTTTTTGGATCAACAGTGTGCCTATTCTTTTGAGACTTACAATGAGCACTTGCACTATCACAACGCTTCTGCACATACATGTATATCCAACTAATTATTAACTAAATAAAATATGAAATAAGAAGAATGGTAGTGAAAAAAATACGATAGCTACCGAGAATTCATACTAAATATACCTTCTCTATCTGTTTGTTCCATACATCCAACAAGTTTAGAAAATCATTTTCTGGAATTGTTTTAGGCCGATTGTTCCATCTACTGTTGTTTTGCTTGTACTTATAAAAATGATTTCTCTTTAATCGACATTTGTAACCCTTCCATGCAGTACCAATAGACTTTAACACCCACCTCTTACACATATCAGGCACATTGTATTTTTCCTACACACGTATACATATACATATCATTCTAGTCATACATACATAGCTGAAAATATTCAAAAAAAAAGCAATCAAGTAATTGAAAAACGTACCAACATATACTCCCACATCTTCTCTTTATGTGGTACCTTACGCCAAGACTGATAGATCAAGGGTGCATAGTTATAATCGCGGCCTATTGTACCCAAAACTCGAGAGAGCTCGCCTACAGTGTCTTTTAGTGTCACTGGTCCAATAGATTGGCCAAATTCATTACGTATGATGTCTTTACAATCATTTGCTCTGCGAATATGAACATGATGCATCATGGTTGACCCTCGTTTTTTCACATTATCTTTAGTTGAAATTAAAAATTTTATGTGGTAACACCAATTCTCTTGCAAAGGAAAAAAACATAGTATATAGTTGTGCATAATGATCCATATGTAAATATACCTTCTGCTTGACTAAGTTCATCATCTTCGACTTCAATAGATGCACTCTACTCACCCATATCCATTGTTTCTGGTTTATTGTCATTCTTACTATCACCTTTTTCAAAAGCATCCATTTCATTACAATGGACAGTATTGAGGTTGTGAAAACTATAAACCGCTAGTTTATGAAGACAAAACACCTACATAGTATTACATTTTCCACAAGTATTGCCTTCAATCTCAACTAGGTCAGCACAAATTCCACCAAAAAATGTTTAAAAAAATATGCACTATCAATTTTAGACAAAATGGATCCTTCAAAATGGGAAATATTGAGGTTGTTAAAACTTAAAATCATTGGTTTATGAAGACAAAAACCTGACGTACCATCACATTTTCCAGAAGAATTCCCTTCAATCATTACTAGGTCAGCACCTATTTCACCAAAAAAATGTTTAAAAAAATATGCATTATCAATTTTAAACATAATGGATCCTTCAAAATAGGAAGGATTGTGGTTGTTAAAACTTAAAATGGCATTATGAAGAAGCAAAAAAGTGCATATGTAATTGTGTTGTAATACATTCTTAAATAATTGGCTACTGGTTGGGATATATAACTGTAGCACGTGATTTGGTTCTCGTGGATGCTTGTGTTTAAGCATTAATGCACTTGAATTGTTCGGTGAATCACAGACTACCATCCCTGGATTCCTTTCCTAAGGCTTCACAATTGGTGGTTGTAATTGCTTCTTCTGCAAGACTATTTCACCAATTGTTGTTTCATTTCCATTTTGTTTTTTTCTTACATCATTGCTATTGAAAACATGATGAGTAGTCTCATGCCTTGCCTTCACATGCATATCAAGCTTAACTCCTTGCCAATTTCAGTCGGTACTCAGTGTTTCTTACTTAAATCCACATATTTCTGCATCGACATTGGTGGAATGAATTTTTGTTGAACAGACTTGGCGTGCGATCGAAGAAACTAGCAAAAAAATTTAAGATTAATATAACACATGTACATGAGTTTGCTAAGATTAATACAACATTTATGCATGTCTTTTCTGCTCTTCAATTAGATATGTAAAAGAAACTATGCATAACAACTATGTTTTAAAAGCTAAGGTTTACACAAATGGAAAAAACAATCTGCTCTACTACATGCATAGCTACTTCAATTCTAGCAGTGAATGGATGAATAAAACAAATGATTTTTCTACTGATCATAACATGCCAGTAGTTATCTTTGCATGCTGGGATACCTGTATGACCTTTCTCCCATATTATTGGGCATAACATCTAAAAAAGAGTACCAATTAGTCAACTATCGAATAAACAACAGTTCAAACCAAAGAAAAAATTGTTCTACAATTTGGTGTTCTTACAAACCAAATATGTCATATACAGTCATATAATCAGGCACTATTCTACTAAACAGAATTAATAGCATAATTAGGACGAAAATCTTAGATAAGCTAGAGATCTAAGTTACCTTTTTTCGGACTATAACATTTGTAGAACTTCCTTCATCGGTATGATCATCTATTATTGGATGAAATTCTGTTCATGCTCTGCAACTAGATCAACTACACCCAACAACTTCCTTTTTTTGTCCTTCACTTTCGGACTTACTGCCAAATTGGTCAAAGAAATGTCACTATTCTTCAACAATCCAACCTCTTGCAATTTTGCTTGGTTCTCTTGAATCCTCTGCATTCTAATCATCTCATATTCTGTCGTACTTCCATTTTCAGTGCCATCCTTTTTACTTGCCTTTCCCATTGGAGTAAAATATCTGGAACATAATCAATAACTTTAAACATGAGACTATAGCATTTTATAACATTATAAATAAGAAAATAGTAGTAGACATTATATTTATAATAACAAAAATTGTTCTAACATCAAAAGTACAAAATGTCAATCGTTCAAGCATTACAAAGACATGATTCAAAATTACACAGAAAGAAAAACAAATGTAAAAATAAATTTTTAGTGTTGGTAAGCTGCTTGTTCTTCCTCGGCATGCATCCAATCCAATAATGTATCATCATCAATAGAATCATCATCATTTTCAACATTAGCCACATCTAAATCAGCCAACTTTGTATTTGCACCAAGAATTGGTGGAGGCATATCCTCTCTTGATAACTGAATGGCTTCATCACCAATTTGTATCACAGAATGTACCCCCTTATCATTAGACTCTGACCAGTAGGATTTTCCATCATTTGCACCATAATCACCCTCATATAGATCTCTAGGAACTCGATTCATAACATAATTCAAGCCATCAACTAGAGGATTAGGTACATAGAACACTTGATATACTTGAGAAGGCATGACATATGGATCATTCAAATAGTACAACTTGTTCATATTAACACAAGGAAGACCATACTCACCTTTCTCCACTAGGTACCACTCACAATGGAACAAAACTACTTTGCATTTGGACTAGTAATTTAGTTTTATTATTTCAATTATTACTCCATAATAGTCAACATCTCCAACCACTAGATTTTTGTCCCTCGAGCTTGCAAAACTAGGAGTTAAAGCTGTTACGAAAACTCTACTATTCTGAGTCTTACATCTTGGATCACGTGTTTTTGTGTAAAACCTATATCCATTAACATAATATCCACTACATCTCCTAGCTGTAGAACTGGACCTTTTGCTAACCAAAATATGTGATCTAGAACACTATTGTTAATCACTTTATCTCTCAACCAATTGGAAAACTGATTCCTGTGGTCTTGTGCTTGTACCCATCTACTTCTTCCTGGTTGACTATTAATATGAAGTTGATGTTCACTGCATTGTTCAAGCATGATAATGTTACAAAATGTTTATTATTTACCTTATAAATTATTTGTTAAAAAATAGAAAATAGATGCTTATTATTTTAGGATGGGTATTGAAAATACTTACTTGATAAAATCATCAATCTCTTTGCAATCAGAATTGAATAAAGCATACCGATGTGCTTGTTCACTTGAGAGGGGATTTAAAATGAAGAGTTTGCCTTTCCTTTTTTTTCTTTCCTCCTAAATGGTGTCCAATATTTGCAAAAATAGTTGGGTTTGATTCATTTGAATTATCATCAAAGACATCAGAATCTTGAACACCCCAATTCAGTCTTGTCTTCACACCTCGTGCATATAGCGTGAACAAAAAGTTGAACACTCTTCAATCAAATACCCTTCAGTAATGGACCCCTCTACATACCTTCGATTACGTACATAAGACTTCAGTTTACCCAAATATCTTTCCACAGAAAACATCCATCGATAATGCACAGGTTCACTAAGTTTAATTTCATTTACCAAGTGAATCGGTAAGTGCACCATAATGTCAAAAAAGGCTGGTAAAAATATCTTCTCAAACTCACAAAATATTTCAACAATTTCTGTTTCCAATTGATCAAGGTCTTGAGGTTTCACAACCTTACTACACAAACATCGAAAGAAAGCACCTAGCCTAATCAATAGGACAGCAACATGCTTAGGAAGAGATTTCCTAACTGCAACTTGAAGTAGGTATTGCAATAAAATATGAGCATCATGACTTTTATAACCCACAAGTTTTCTTTCAGAAGTGCATACACACCTTGCTATATTTGATGCACATCCATAAGGTAGTTTGACTTCCTTTATGACACGACAAAAAATTTCTTTTTCATTTCGAAACATGGCATAACAAGCTTTTTGCAAAACAACATGGTCACCATCATGAGATAGCTCAGGTTTAAGTTTTTCTTTAATTCCCAATTCTAGAAGATCAAACCAAGCTTTTGCATAATCCTTGGACTTCCCACTTACATCCAGCAGTGTCCCTATCAAGCTATCACAAATATTTTTTTCAATGTGCATCACATCAAGATTGTGTCGACATGCATTGAATTGCCAATATGGTAATTCAAAAAATATTAACTTTTTCTTCCAAGGACATGTGGTATCATTCTTTTTCTTCAGAGTCTTCACAAATTCATTCTTAAAATTAGACAACTTTCTCAGAGCCTCAACCTCTAACAAAGGGGTTGGAGGTGGCCTAACCTCAATATAACCATTGAAAGAACCCTTATTACGACGTCATGGGTGGTCCAAATCTAAAAATATGCGATGATCCATATAACATGTTTTCTTGCTGTGATTCAAATACAATGAACTAGTATTATAATTACAACAAGGACATGCAAACTTGCCCTTAGTTTTCTATCCAGACAACATTGAATAAGTTGGAAAGTAATTAATGGTCCAAGTCAAGGTTGCATACATTTGAAAATTTTCATTTTTTAACTTATTATATGTCGCAATCCCATCAGTCCACAGCTGATTTAACTCATCAATCAATGGTCGCAAGTACACATCAATATTATTGCCAGGAGATTCGGGGCTAGGAATCAACAAGGACAGGATAAAATATTCCGGCTTCATGCACATCAAAGGTGGTAAATTATAATTAAGTAACACAACGGGCCATGTGCTGTGAGCAATACTCATTGTTCAAAAAGGGTAAAATCCATCACTAGCCAAACCTAACCTCACGTTTCTTTCTTCTTTGGCAAAATTGGGATACAAGAGATCAAACTCTTTCTAGGCTTTCCCATCAGCAGGGTGTCTTAGATTACCATCTTTAGGACGTTCTTTATCATACCATGTCATATACTTAGCAGATTCAGCACACATGAATAGTCTTTGTAGTCGCGATTTTAAAGGGAAATACCACAAAACTTTAGCTAGAATGTTGGAAAATTTCTGCTCATGTTTATTTTTTTGTTTTCTGCCTTGTTTTTCTTTTGGTTATTTCCACTTAGAAGCATGAGATATATGGCACTCAGTGGCATTCTCACACTCTTTCCAAAATAACATACAATCATTGGGATATGCATAAATTTTTTACAATCCATACCCAAATTCCTTAAGGTATTTCTAGCCTCATTAAAATTTGTTGGAAGCTTTGCATCAGGGAGCATTTCCCTTAAAAGTTGTAGAAGATCATTTAACGCTACATTACTAAGCCTATGAAGCGTCTTGTAGAGAAACAACCTAATGATGAAAGAAAGTTTTGAAAAATTCTTATACCCAGGAAATAACTCTTGCTTACCCTTATCCACCAACATATAGAACTTTTTGGCTTCCTCATTAGGACTTTATTGTACACTATATGATCCCTTTTGAATATCTCTAAATCGATCATGCAATAGTTCATCAATGTTATCATGCATTATTGGGACATTGTCATCTAAAGCTCTTGCAGATTTTTGTGATAGACGTTCTTCTCCATGAAAAAACCACACATTATAATTTTTCACAAATCCTTTACTTTTCACATGATTATACACCTCGTCTCTATGATACCAGTAGCGGTTTTTACACCGTCTGCAGGGATATTTAATTTGTCCCCCTCCTCCCCGAGATGCTTTGGTGAATGATGTATTAAGAAAGTATATCAATCCATTCTCAAATTCAGGTAAGCATCTATACAAATACATCTAGCTTCTATCTTCTCCCATCACTATAAAATTCTGAAACTAACAAAAATAAAAGACCATCACAACAAATTTATTCATGTAAATAATGCACATGATAATTTCTTAAAACTTCAATTCTGAAAAGAACAACTACAATTCTTATAATAGTGGTAGTTTTAGATCTGTTTTCTCTTCTTTATCACTGCATGACTTTTTCAAAGGTAAGGTTTCTAATAAGTAAAGTTATAATGATAATTATTTTCAATATGTAAAGTTTTAAATACCAAAATTCCAAATAAGTATAAGGAATTGTAATGTTGGTTAAGTTGAGTAAATGTCTATATTTAACTATAATAGTCGTAGTTTTAGATTTGTTTTCCCTTGTTTGTCACTGCATGACTTTGCTGCAGAATAAGTTTTGGGTGATGCTTGTTACAAAAATAGTTAATAGTTTGAAATCTTTATTCTAAGGGAAATGCTCCCAAAACTTAAGTTTGAAACTATTAAGTTTTGGGTGATGCTGGTGATTAAAGTTTTGAATAAGCTATATATTTTTGGTTTGTTTTGTTTGGGGATCACTATATACTTTGGTTTGGTGATTAAAGTTTTGCGTAAGCTTCAAGGCAGCTTGGTGGAGCTGATTCCAAAAATGGTTGCCACCTCTTTTGTACATAGTCCACTTAATTTGGGACTCTTTTGGTCGAGAAGTATAAAGTTTTACTTAAATATTCAATTCATTGATGGAAAAATATTCTTTAATGCTATATCTGACTATGGAGTAGTGCTCAATTTTTAAATGTTTTAACTTCTTATGTAATGGAGGTGTTAAGTATGTATGCCACCTCTTTTGCTGTTATAAAATTTATATATTATTAAAAAAATGGCGAATTCCCTTTTACCCCCCTTTGGTTAGGCATAATCACCCTTTCACTACCTCGTGGTTTCAAAATACCCACATAACCCCCTCGTATTTTGAACTAATGTGTAAAGCCAACGGAAACCTTCCAAACTGACAGAAATGTATAAAATTACTATATTACCCTTACATAAAAGTTAAAAAAATCATATTATTTAATTAGTTTTCTTCCTACTTTATCTTTCTTTTTTTTCTCTTTCTTTCATTTTCTCACGATTTTACAATCACGTTTTTTTCGTATCTTATCTTTCTCTTTCATCTTTATCTCCAAACACCGTCTTCTCTCTCCTCCCACCATGACCACCACCATCTTCTCTCTACTCCTACCATAACCACTAAAATTTCTCTAAGTTCAATCAAAAACTCACCACAACCATCACTTCTCCACCCACTACAACCATCATTAACCCACTTTATTAACCCTTATTTAAATATAAAGATTCATCTTCACGCTTCAGTTCTGCAACATATCTCAAACCCAAACAAAATTCAAAGATTTTAATTTCTTTCTTTTTCCTTTTTCTCTTCGTCAACCCCGTTTGTCATAATCATCCAGTTCTTATGCACAGGTAATCCTAAAAATGCATAGTTTGAAAAGTAGCCAAGTAGGATGCCAAGATTAATGAAAATCTCTAGGAAGGAAGTTAATGATCCTCTGGCAACAGTTGGTGATATCTCAGCAATGTATATCGGTGCAATCATCAATCGAAAGCCTATTCCAATTCCAGCTAAAATCCTGCCTACCATTAGTATCTGAAAAGAGGGAGCTAGAGCCATAACAGCAGCACCAGTTTGAAACACAACTGCAGCAAATAGTCCACTTTCTACCAATAACATTTGATGTTTTACCACCTGCTAGACTTCCCACAAGTGAAATTATGCCTTAAAATCCCAACAAGAACTTCTTCTTGAAAATCGGAGATCTTCAAATCTTCTTGAATAAATATAATTGCTCCACTCATAACGCCAACATCTGTGAATTGAAAAGTAATCAAATTTTTTGAGTTGGAAACATAAATTGAGGGAATATACCACACTTTTTGTATACTGAATCTTGACAATATCTAAAAGATCATGCCATTGTTGAGTTGATCCAAAGCTTATGCCTCTCCCTAAAGCCCACTCCAGCATTCTGAAGTTAAAATTCAAAGTGTTATGGCAAGTCCCCCTATTAAATTTTCATCTTCATATACGTTCTTTGGCGGCGACATTGTTGGCATATGGGATAATTACGCCCATGATATTAGTCTGATATTATCTCAAAGTATGAGATAAAGGTATATGCGTTATCATTATTAATTAGATACGTATATTATATTTTGATAAAGTTAAGAAGACTATCCTTATCAGCTTTCTTGTAGCTCAAGGATAGGAGTCTTCTAATTTTTATATAGATGGAATATCATACTAGGGAAATAATAACGATAGAAAATATCGTTATACGTATTCTTCTTCCTCGGCATTATATTTGATTTCGTACTTTGTATCTAATTGGTGGATAACAATAGATACTCGTGTAGTTTCTATTACCGGGAGTTCTTTTTCTTCCAGAGCAGTGAATTTCGTGGAGTAGAATAAGATCCCGTCTTCCGCTCTTCCAGGTCAGTTTTCTGGAAAACCTACAGTGGTATCAGAGCCAATGGTTATGTTCTACCCACCATGTAATTACTTATTATTTGGTTTTTAAATGGCAATTATGAACTTTTTGTGGAATTATTTTTTTCTATGGAAATAAATTGTGAAATTCATAATTCCAGATCTGATTCTTGCCATTTTTGACTCACTTATCGTATGAATTAAATGATAAGTAATATATGGTTAGAAACTAGACTTCAAAACGAATCCATCGATATAAAGTATGTGAAAATCAGATATACGGTTAATTAGAGACGACTGTTTTAAGTTTTTTTTCGTTTTGATTTTATTTTCTGATTATTGTTAAACATGAATGTGGACTGTCCAACTCAATATTCTGAGGCTCCACGCTTCCAGCCCATCCCACGAATGGGATTGAACTCCCTCAGCCCATGGAAGTTAACTCGTTTTCGAGCCTGCATCTCTGCAGTCGCGTGGCCCACGATAACAGTGGACCCAAATCGTCTGCAGTGGAGTTAGCTTGATGGGCTGTGCCTTGATAACAGTGGACCTAGTATTCTATGGATGATCTAGGTAAACAAAGCTTTGGCCCAGAATCATTATAGTACACAAGAACACATTCCATGGTGCCTTACTAGGCCTAAGGCCTGATCGGTGTGATGGGCTTCACTACTGTTGGGTGAGCCTTAAATGTGAATGGGCTATACCTTGATGAGGTTTGGGCTTGATGATAATTAGAAAATAAAAGTGGTCTGATATGTAAGTAAAACTCAGTCTTATATAATTTATATGCATATGTAATTAATTTCATTTTTTTTGTGAATATTCATAAAAAAAAATGAAATAAATAAATACAAAAATCCAGAAAACAAGAAAAATGTTCTTGCAACTACAAAATATTTCTATAGTAATAAGTTTCATGATTTTATATTTTTTTGTAAGGCATGTGTATTTAACTATTTATCATGTTTTGTGAATTTGCACAAAATAGAATAAATAGAATTAAAATTATAAAAAATCCAGAAAAATTGCATTGATATTCTGAGGTGTTTTGTTTCAGTTCCAAAATATTATAAGTGAATTTTTCTGAATGATACATATTTTTTGTAATTTTTGCATGCTTATTTATTATTTTGTGAATTTGCACAAAATTGAAATAAATATAGATAAATTACAGAAAAATCCAGAAAAATTGCATTGATATTCTGAGGTGTTTTGTTTCAGTTCCAGAATATTATAAGTGAATTTTTCTGACTGTATATATATATTTTTTTGTAATTTTTCTTGCTTATTTATCATTTTTGGTAAATTTGCACAAAATTGAGATAAATATAAATAAATTACAGAGAATTCAGAAAAATTGAATTAATATTCTGAGGTATTATTTTTAGTTCCAGAATGTTAAACATGAATTTTTCTGACTGTATATATTTTTGTAATATTTCTTGCTTATTTATCATTTTTGGTGAATTTGCACAAAATTGAGATAAATATAAATAAATTACAGAGAATTCAAAAAAATTAAATTAATATTTGAGGTATTAATTGTAGTTCCAGAATGTTAAACATGAATTTTTCTGACTGTATATATTTTTTTTGTAATTTTGCATGCTTATTTATCATTTTTGTGAATTTGCACAAAAATTGAAATAAATATAAATAAATTACAAAAAAATCCAGAAAAATTATATTGATATTCTGAGGTGTTATTTAAGTTCCAGAATGTTAATTTTGAATTTTTCTAACTGTGATTTTTTTTGTAATTTAAAAGCATGCCTATTTCTTATTTTTGTGAATTTGCACAAAAATTGAAATAAATATAAATAAATTACACAAAAAAAATTCAGAAAAATTACTTTAATATTCTGAGATGTTAATAAAGTTCTTGAATATTAATTTGAATTTTTCTAACTGTGATTAATTTTTTTTTGTAATTTATAATGCATGTTTATTTCTTGACAATAATTCATGAATATAAAAATGAATTATTTAAACATGCAAGTTTTTTTAAGTTGAATGAACCAGTTTTGTTCCTTAAAAATAACAACAAAGTGAAGGGGGTTTTGCGCAAAATTTTTATAATTATAATTTAAAATATTTTTTGGTATAATGTGATTCTTAGCATAGCGAAGTTTCCTTTATACTTGAATGTTTTAATTATAATTATTATAAATTACATGTTGCTGCAAAATCTATGTTTGTATATATGTGAATGTGTGCACATGTGTGCTTATCAAGGTATTTTGTGCAATGTCTCTTCCAGATGGCTAGTAAACAAATAATTGCAGATTTGAATAAGGGTGAGAAACTTAACGATGACAACTTTGACATTTGGCACCGTAAGGTTCAATATGTGCTTAAGGAACAAGAGGTCTTGGAAGCCTTGATCTCTGTGATGGCAATGCCCAATGAAGGCAGCTCTACTTTGGCACAACATGAGCGTGAGGCTTATGATAGCTGGAAAAAGAAGAACAGTACTGCTCGCATCACGTTGCTGAGTTGTATGGACAATGATCTGTTGTGTGAGTATGAGCAATTTGCCAATGCACATGATATGTGGACAGCCCTCAACCAAAAGTTTGGCAGGACTTTACCCACTAGACTGCGTAGCTTGACAATGAAATTTGATAGCTATAAAAAACATCAAGACCACTCGATGAAGAAGCATCTGAGGGTCATGTCAGGCATGATACGTGAGCTTAATGAGGCAGGAAGTAATCTTACTGATGAACAACAAATCCAAGCAGTGATTCGTTCACTTCCTGACAATTGGGAGTCCATGCGAGTCCATTTGACACACAATGATAACATCAAAACCTTCATGGAGGTTGCACATCATTTGGAGTTGGAGGAAGAGCGCCTGATGGCTGCCAAACCTTCAAGTGTGTTAGTTACTCAGTCCAATGCTGGCAAAGCTCCAAAGCTTAAGCGCAAGAGGACTGGGGGGTGCTCTTAAAAAGGGATTTGTACCGAATAAGAAAGCCAAACACAAGAGAGGAAAACGAGCTAGCAAGAAGAACAAAAGCGAAATGACCTGCTTTAATTGTGGAAAAAAGGGACACTTTGCTCGTGAATGTACTGAGCCCAAAAAGGTACCTTTTGACCATATCTCTCGAGTTACTTGTAATGTAGCTGCTACTGTGTTAGTTGCTGAATCTCTCAATTTGTGGATTACAGATTCAGGGGCAACAGACCATGTGACGAGAGATAGAGAGGGTTTATTGAATTTCGTCAAATACCACGTGGCAGCAAGAAGATACATATGGGGAACTACTCCAGTGTAGATGCTTTAGGCATTGGCACATATAAAATGGAGATGCGAAATGGTCGTACATTAAATCTCCATGATGTTCTTTATGCTCTAGATATTCGGGGAAATTTATTATCAGTTCTTACTTTCCTTAAGTTAGGTTTTCGTATTTTGTTTGAGGGAAATAAAATGGATATTCATTATGGAATAATTTATTATGGTTCTGGTTATGTTAGGAATAATTTTATGGTTTTGGACATTATTAATAATTCCAATTCGCATGATAATTCTTTTTCCTTGCTTACATCTATTGATAAAAGAAATGATGATTCACTTTTATGGCACAAAAGATTGGGCCATATTGGGCAAGATAGAATGAAACAATTAGCTAGAGAATTCCTTTTGGGCCCACTCGCTAAAATAGACTTGCCAACATGTGAATATTGCTTAGTAGGAAAATTAATCAGAAAACCATTTAAAAAGGCTCAAAGAGCTGAGTTTCCCTTACAATTAATTCATTCTGATATTTGTGGACCAATGAATGTAAAGGCAAGACATAATAAATCCTATTTCATCACATTCATAGATGACTATACGCGTTTTGGTCATGTCTACTTGATCTCCCACAAGTCTGAAGCATTAGAATGTTTTAGACGATATATGAATGAGGTTGAGAATCAATTAGAAAGCAAAATTAAAGCTTTAAGAACTGACCGAGGCCGCGAGTATCTATCAGAACAATTTAAGCAATTGTGTGAAGAAAAGGGAATTATTCGACAATTAACAATTCCTCACACTCCGCAGCAAAATGGTGTAGAGGAAAGAAGGAATCGTACGTTGTTAGACATGGTTAGATCTATGATGGCACAGGCTAATCTACCAATTTCCTATTGGGGAGATGCATTACTGACTGCCGCCTACGTACTTAACCGTGTGCCTTCAAAATCAGTTACTGCTACTCCGTATGAACTATGGACTAGTAGAAATCCAAATCTGGATGATCTAAGGCCATAGGGGTGTGCTGCCTTTATACATAATTCTTCTCATACTCATGGGAAATTAGGACCTAGAGGAAAAAAGTGCATCTTTATAAGATACTCTTTACACTCAAAAGGTTTTGTATTTATTGGCGAGCAACAGGATGGAAGTGTAACTGAAATTGAGTCCAGAGATGTGGAATTCCTAGAGAAGGATTTCCCTAGCTTATGCGAGGTAAAGAATAATTTAGAACTTTATGAATCGGAAAGTACTGAAGGGGGTGATTCTATTATTCCAATGGAGATCGAGGAAATAGATTCTCGACCTTTTGGAGATAGTGGGAGCACAATTCCATTGAATAGTTCAGTACAATCCAATAAGAGTTCTGAGCAAGTTCAACCTCGAAGAAGCAACGTGGAAATATTCCTCGTCGTCAATTTAAGATTGATGGGGAAGCCTTCATGGTTGCTACTCATGATGAAGATGAGCCAAGAAATTATCAACAGGCTATCTCATCAAAAGCTAGTAAGGAATGGATAATTGCGATGCAAGATGAAATGGAATCTATGAAGAACAATCAAGTTTGGGACTTGGTTGACCTTCCTCCTGGGCGAAAGGCTGTTGGGAATAAATGGGTTCTCAAAATAAAAGGTCAGGCTGATAGTTCCATTGATAGATATAAGGCTAGATTAGTAGCCAAAGGGTATACTCAGCAAGAGGGGATAGATTATGAGGAAACATTCTCACCAGTAGTGAGGCTTGACTCTATTCACCTGATTCTAGCTCTCGTTGCACATCTTGATTTAGAACTCTACCAAATGGATGTTAAGACTGCATTTCTCAATGGAGAACTGGATGAAGAGATTTATATGTCTCAACCAGAGGGTTTTGTTGCAAAAGGTCAAGAGTGCAAAGTTTGCAAACTCAACCGATCAATCTATGGCTTAAAACAATCGTCCAGACAGTGGTATCTAAAATTTCATCGAGCCATCATAAATGATGGGTTCACGATGATTGAAGAAGATCACTGTGTGTATCTTAAGCATTCTAAAAGGAGCTTCATTATCATTTCATTGTATGTGGACGACATTTTATTAGCAGGAAACGATAAGGAGATGATCAAAGCCACAAAAATGTGGTTGTCCTCAAACTTTGAAATGATGGACATGGGTGAAGCAAGTTATGTACTTGGGGTAATCTTTCGAGAGTTCTAAGAAACTTCTTGGTTTGTCTCAGGAGACTTACCTTATAAGTGTTCTTAAACAATTCCAAATGTATAATTGCAAACCTATCGATACTCCTACAGCTAGAGGTGAATCACTAAGTCTCAAGGACTGTCCTCAAACTCCTAAAGAAAAGGAGGAAATGAGTCGTGTTCCATATAGAAGTGCAGTTGGAAAATTAATGTATGCAACTATGTGCACTCGACCTGATATCTGTCATGCAGTGGGCTTTGTCAGTCGTTTCCAAGAAAATCCTGGTTTAAATCATTGGAAAGCCATCAAGAGGATACTCCGCTATTTGAAAGGGACTTTGAATTACATGTTGTGCTACCAAGGCTCTGATTTATGACTTATTGGGTATAGTGATGCCGATTGGGCTGGTGATCTAGATGAGCGTAAATCAACCTCAGGATATGCATTTTTACTCAATAATGGTGCCATAACTTGGATGAGTAAGAAGCAAGCATGTATATCATTGTCAACAATAGAAGCAGAGTTTGTAGCTTGTACATCAGCTGTACAAGAGGCAATGTGGCTGAAAAGGTTTTTCGAGGATCTTGGTATTGTTAAAA
The DNA here is from genome assembly GCA_016586305.1 of Ophiorrhiza pumila. NCBI lineage: Eukaryota > Viridiplantae > Streptophyta > Magnoliopsida > Gentianales > Rubiaceae > Ophiorrhiza > Ophiorrhiza pumila. The sequence continues at coordinate 10,828,321 of BLIW01000004.1, forward strand.
GCGCATTGGAGCCAATTACAATTTATTTTGATAATACGGCTGCTTTAGACTATACCAAAGATCCCAAATAACATGGAAGAACCAAACACATTGATATAAGAAATAATTTTATCCGAGAAGCAGTTGCACAAGAAGAAGTGGTTTTGAAACACATTTCTACGAATCAGATGGTGGCTGATCCTCTGACGAAACCTATACCCAGGGATGCTTTTATGACTCATGTCAAAGCATTAGGATTGCGTAGAATATAGTTTTGTGAAGTTTAAAATCACTTGATATTTGTAATGATACATTGCCTTGATTTAATATCATTTCATTGTGCATATTTGTGTTTATTTACATTTATGTAACATTAATGATAGCACATATACATACATATATGCATGAATGTATATTTCTTGTAATATACATGGATAGGCTGATTTGCTTACTCACACAAGCAACCTTTTGGCGCTGATGATAGCGAGCAAAAGATGAGACATTAAGCACGTTGCCTTGACGTTGTTCAAGATGAGATCTTATCAAAGATCGAATATGGATAACCCAAAATCTATATATAAGCCTGATTTATAGCCGGATGTGAGACTTTTAAGTGTAATTAGAGTTACACTAGAAGACAAAATAAGTTTCAAGTGAGGCGCTTATTTAGCGACTTGACTAAGATCCGTATGGCATAATACTTATATTCCATAACATGTTGTTTGTGCAACATGTGCTTTGCGACTATGGATGGAGGTGAGTGAATGGGTCCCTGTTTCCTCACCGTGTGAGTCCCAAAGGATATTGAATGTCCTTATTAGAAATACCCTTTGTGACTTTAGACTGTATCATGAAATTTAAAGTTAGTGTTTGATACTTTAGCATGACTACCAATGGTCATGGTTAATTCGGCCGGATGGGGCATGTCTGGGAAAGCATCTAATTTTAAGTTGAACGATATTAGGGCAAAGGAAGACTATTTGGATTATATCATTACACTATACTCATTCGTCGACGGGTTATGGCGCTTTTTAGTAAGTGACATAATTATGAGTGTAATGTAGATCATGGAGGCATAAGTATGCTCTTTGAGGGATTAGAGATACTTAACCTGATATAATCAAATAAGTCTGGGGTATACTAAGTCACGACAGTCTTCTCTATTTTAGTGGTTGATGTCTCTATGCTGGCCTTAAATGGTTTCTAGTATAGAGCTCCCAAAAACAGGTGAACTCAGCGGTGTCACCAATTATTTATTAGTATGGACAGATATAATGAGTGAGTTGAGAAATAAATTAAGAAACGTCTTCCCATCATGTGCGAGTGAGAGATGTTGGCATATGGGATAATTACGCCCATGATATTAGTTTGATATTATCTCAAAGTATGAGATAAAGGTATATGCGTTATCATTATTAATTAGATACGTATATTATATTTTGATAAAGTTAAGAAGACTATCCTTATCAGCTTTCTTGTAGCTCAAGGATAGGAGTCTTCTAATCTTTATATAGATGGAATATCAGACTAGGGAAATAATAACGATAGAAAATATCGTCATACGTATTCTTCTTCCTCAGCATTATATTTGATTTCGTACTTTGTATCTAATTGGTGGACAACAATAGATACTCGTGTAGTTTCTATTACCGGGAGTTCTTTTTCTTCCAGAGCAGTGAATTTCGTGGAGTAGAACAAGATCCCGTCTTCCGCTCTTCCAGGTCAGTTTCTTGGAAAACCTATAGGACATGATGAAGAAATCCCAAGAAAATTTTGAACTCCAATCAAGACTTTGAACAGAAGGCCAGAAAATAGGCTCATCACTTCCAATATTTTCAATTTCTGTGAATTCAGCTTCTCCACCATATTCAATAGATTGAATCAAATCGGATAACCGAGAAAATTCATCAAAGAAAGAAGTTGATGTACTTAAAATAGGACTTGATGTTGAATTTTCACGTAAAACGAAAATAGAAGCTAACCAGTCATCAAGTGAGAAATCCAATAAATTCCCAAATATTTTGTCATCAAAACAACACGAAGGAGTTCTTCAGAAATTAAGAACTTTGAGGATACCAAATTGATAATAAGGGATACCAAATTGAAGAATACCAAATTGTTTGCAAATCTGGAGAAGTTCAATTGTTTTGGGAATTTAGCAGAAGTTCAAAGGGTTTTGGGAATTTAGAGAGAGGATACCAGTTTTTTTGGGAATTTAGCAGAAGTTCAAAGGCTGGAGCAAATGGAGCAAACTCGCAACCAACGCCTCTCTCTCCTCCAGTCGGAAAAAGAGCTTCAAATTAGCAAATCTGGAATGAATTTGATCGTATCCTCTCTCAAATCCGAACTCCACCGCCTCGACTCCGTCTATTTCGAAATTCTTCAGAAATTAAGAACTTTGAGGATACCAAAATTGATGATAGGGATACCAAATTGAAGAATGCTCTGGATTGCAGATTTGGGTTTCAAATTGTTGGGTTTCGAGAGTATCTCGCCGAAGGACATCCAACCCACCATAAAAGTCTGTGACGAGCTGAATTCATCGTCGGTAGTGGTGAGAAGATCTGCGGCAGCTGAATTGAGGCTCTTTGGCGAAGAAATTTAGACGGGGAAGACGAAGGGAAAGGGGAAAAAGAAAGAAAATAAAAAAGAAGAGAAAACATGAATAAGGGTAGTTTTGTAACAAAAATTGTATTTTAATCGCGTTTTATTTTTCCACACGTAAATTCTTGCGCGTGTAGTACACGTCCGTCAGTTTAGACGGATTCCGTCCATTTTCCACATTAGTTCAAAACACGAGGGGGTTATGTGGGTATTTTGAAACCACGAGGTAGTGAATGAGTGATTATGCCTAACCACAGGGGGGGTAAAAGGGAATTCGCCCTTAAAAAAAAGAGTATAAATCATTTGTTTCATTTTAGTGACCTTAAATATAAGAAAATAAGGGACTATGACCAAATTTTAATTTTTTTTATATCATTACATTAGAATTCTTGTCACTCCTTGTTTGGAAAAAATAATAAGGAAATTCACGATGCATATAAGTACATTCTAAACACAATAACAAAGCTATCAATTATAAAAAAAATGGTTAAAAAATAATGCATGTAACAAATTGAACTACAAATAAAAATTATTAGACGCTAGATCAAGCAGTGAATCTAATTGCATAACAAGAACTATTTTCTGTCCAAAAAAAATATTAATCATGTTAAAGGGTTATGCAACTATGTTGTAGAAGAGTTACAAAATAATATAACTTTCAGAATATAAGATGCAAACCTGCAGACTGAAAGTGTTCCAAGAAACTTATAGCACAAAGACTTTGCGTGAACAACTGCACAAAGACCCCTCTTGTTAACTATTTCCTACATAAGATCACCTTATGATCAGCATATGCATGTAAAGCTTAGACTTATTGCTCATGCTAAATTATTCCACTTTAACTTTAGTATGTACTGAATTGAATATTTTCTCATCCCGTTACAAAGAAAGGAAACGAAAATAAGATAAAGTAATTGGTGAAGATATGTCCTGATCTTGTTCAAATATAGTCAATCATGGAGACATGATACCGTTAATTTTTAACTATTGCATGAGCTTATTTACCCTTTAAACATGAACAAGTACAAAAATTTCTGTTTGTGTTTGTGTGTGTGTTTTTGTATTTTGTGGTTGTGTCATTATGTAACATTCCACAAACTAGGGATCTCTAAAGGTTAACACAATCATTTGCAATTTCATACCTTAATATCATATCTCATGTAGCTCAAAGTTCCAGGAGAGGTAACTTTTATAACAAACGTCATTGCAATCCACCAAAAGGCGCCTGTTTAGAAGCATAATTACGAAATTTGACAGAAACAATGAGGTAGAGGCAGAGGCAGAGGCAGAGGCATTTTGAAAAACATGCTAAAATGTCAAACATGTTAAAGGATTGCCAAATAAAATCACTTATATAAACCACAATGATTGAACAAAATTCCAATTATGGAGTTCTTTGAATGATAAGAAAAAGATATCTTTCCGTCCACTCATTTACAAGTTAAGTTTAAAACACTACAGACCCGAATGGAAGAGAATGAGCTTGGCCCCATTTCTCTCATTTTTCTCCTAAATCTTCAACTACATTATAGCTAAAGTTTCCTGAGTAAACAACTCGCCTTCAACTAAGACACAAAAGTTAATTCATATCATCATATGCAAATAAGCTAACTTTTTCATTGCCTTTGCACTGTACATTTTGCCTGAATCTTTATAAACAGTGCCAAATATTGTTTGTTCATACAAAGTTCTGATGTTGAAAACATACCACTTTTTGCAAATTCCATTACCAAGCTATGTTCCATACTGTTTCCCTGTTCCCTAATAATGTTTGCTGATCCATCAAGAATCTTAATACACAGTATTTTTTGTGTGAGTCTATCACTTCAACAATGCTTACAATGCATACCAAAAATGCCCAGAAACTTCAAATTATTCCACTTAAAAAAACAAAAAAAAAATACTGTCATCCCGTGTTTGAAGCCCGCTAGTTCTACTCATTCTGAAGCAGTACTACAAAACCACCAGAAACAAATCCCAACTGAAAGACTAAAACATCCAAATAAGGCTATTCAAATTTATCAATAATTATCACAAATTCATGAGTATTGATTAGGGTGTTAAACGAGCGAGCTACTCGCGAGTAGCTCGGTCAACTACTCGACTCGAACTCGGTTTGATCGATTTCAAGTTGAAATAGAGCTACTCGAGTATATATATATATTTTTTATTTTTAATATTTATATTTATGTTTTAGTCCCTGTAGTTTAATAAATTATAATTTAATCTATTTATAATTATATTTTAGTCCTTAATTTATAGTAAATTATAATTTGACCTCATTAAATTTTAAAAAATTACAAATATATCCTATAATTTTTATAAAAAAAATAAAAAAATAAAATAAAATACTCGAGCTCGGTTGGGCTCGTTTGGAGCTCGAGCTCGATCGAGCTACTCGCGAGCTCGATCGCTCTTAGTAGAGCTCGAGTTTGAGCTCGAGTAGGGAATTTTGTAAAACGAGCTACTCGATTAGGGATGTACTCGAGCTCGATTCGGCTCGATTACACCCCTAGTATTGATAATAACATATATATATATATATACACACACAATTTTTGTAATCATTAAAAATTTACCAGAAATCTCTTCTTTTACTTCACAGAAATCCCTTCCTTCGCTTCACAGAAATCCCTTTTCTATTGGGCAAATTTTTGACGTTTGATTGCTTCCTTTTTTGCTTAGTTTTTCCACCAATTTTTCACTTCTTTCTTACAAAAAAATCGAACAAATCATAAGGCGATTGAAATTTTAGAAGTTTTGGGGGTTTAGGGTGTAGAAGATTGAAACTTTCTCAGTAGATTGAAGAATAAATCGTAAGGGTGAAAGGGCATGGCATAAGGGCGTAGGGCGTAGGAGCTGAAGGTTTGTGAAGTGTGAAGTGTTTAGGAGCTGAGAATTTCTTAAGTTAAAACAAGGGCTAAAACGACGTCGTTTGGCAATTTTTGTGGGTATTTGTTATATTTTAATAAATTGATAATTATCTATTTTAAACAATATTTATTTAACAATTATTTTTTATATAAAGATAAATAATCAATTTGTTATAATTATACACAAAAACATTAGCTTCTTATATATATATATAAATATTTAATAAAGTGTTACATATTATATAAAGTGTTGCATATATTATATAAGTATTATTTTAAATACCCAATAAAGGCAACACTTTTTAAACGTATTACATATTTCTATAATAATTGTAACACTTATAGATAAGTATTGCATTTAACTTATATATGCAACACTTATTTGAAAGTGTAGTAACTTTTCTAAAAATTCTGTTCAAATGAAATATTTTTAAAGTGTTTCTCTCAACATAATGCTACAACCTCATTTTGTAATAGTGTCAATTTAGAAAAAAAAAAAAGGAAAAGAAGAAGAGATACAATGCTATTTTGAATAAAAAAAATTAATATGTCATTTTTTATAGATGACATGGCCAAATTAGATTACTAACAAAAGAACTTTATTCAAATCGATTAGTACTAAGTTGATACCAATATTAGAATAATAATAAAAAAATACACCATTCAAATAGATTAGTTGCTAATAGAGTAATTATCTACTCAATAGTTTTTTATTTTTACAAACTATTCGCACATGCTATAATGATTATTATTATTATTATTATTATTATTATTATTATTAGCATAAATTAGTCATAGTTCATTAAAAATATTATAACTAAAGTAAAAAGCATTACACATACATATTTTAAGGAAAAAAGAAAACACAAATCTTTAAGTGAACAATTGGTCCCAGCCACTTTTAATTTGTTTAATAAATAAAATGTTTATATTATGATTGGTTAATTTTATATGACAAAGTGTAAATAATTTATGATGACTGTACTTGGGTGAAGTATATGCTGTAAAGAATTTGTATGGATTTTGGGATAATTTCGTTTCATCCCTTAGATTTTGAGGAATTTTGTCAATTTTCAACGTCAATCCAAACTATAGAATGGTTATGTGTATAATAAAAAATTATGTTATATAATATGTTATATAGCTGGTCTCACGTGAAGCGGAATCACGTAACGGACAAGTAAATTAGGATTTTAATGTGCAATAAATTAAATAACTGAAAATTAAAATTAAATTTTCAAACGTAATTAATTTTTTATTTTATATATAAAACATATCGTACATATGAATCGACACATAAATTTTTGTATATGTCATAACTCTAAAAAACCACAAGGATAAAAGGAATTATATATTTGTCTCATCTATTATGCTCCCAATACAAATAAAACCCATAATAATCAATGCTTTATCATCGTAGCTATTTCAGTATATTTACTAACTAAGTGTCATATCAATGTTTTGCATTGTCAAAGTAGTGGAAAAATTAAATACCTAATTCTCTATCACATCACAGTTATTGTAGTCCATTACTTCAAAGTTGATACTTATTTTGTCACTATGTTCATTTCATAATGTTGTTATGCTTAAAAATGTGTATTTATAAATATACAACAACTATTAAACATTCATATTTATATCAACTATGTGAGTCGTTATATGAATTATATTATATTTTCGTCTTTTACTATTATTTATATATACATGTGTTTATCTATATTTAAATTTATTTATATTTTATTATTATTAATTTTCAATTGTATTTGATCTACTTAATCTCTTTTAATTTGAATTAATATATCTCTTGTGTAGGGATGTGCAACAAAATAAAAAAAAAATAGATAATCGGATCGGAATTGTCGGTTAGTCAGTGTTAGACTAGTTATTTGATTATCAAATTTTTTTGGTTTCGATTAACTGGTAACACTAGTTAACCAATTTGATTACTGAAAATATCTTTTTTTTATCGGTTAAACCGAATAACCTATATATATATTTATATTGATTAACCAACCAATTAATCGGTTAACTAGAATAAATCGATATAAATTTGTATATTGATAAATTATAATTGAAATATTATTTATAAAATAAACCATCAAAATTGCCAATTTTTTAAAATTTCTTACAATCCTTTTTTTTCAAACCGTTCACTAAATATCATATTGGCAAATGTGACGGGTGCAAAAAAATGAAGCAATAAACGCCAACTTAAGCACGTTTTTTGAAAAAAAAATTTCTAAAAATACGTGTGTTATAACCCATCAAAATTGTCAATTTTTGAAAATTTCTTACTATCCCTTTTTTTACACTGTTTAATAATAGTGAACGGTGTGAAAAAAAATGAATAGTAAGAAATTTTAAAAAATTTGCATTTGAAAAAAATTTACCATCCTTTTTTTTCACACCGTTTACAAAATATCATGTTGGCAAGTATGACGGGTGCAAAAAAAGCACAAAAATAGCCAACTTATGCACGTTTTTTAGACTTTTTATTTTTGCCCAAAATACGTGTGTTATAGCCTATTAAAATTGCCTATTTTTGAAAATTTCTTACTATACCTTTTTTTCAAACCGTTCAGTACATATCATGTTGGCAAGTGAGATGGGTGCAAAAAACGGCACGTACACAGACATCTTAGGCACATTTTTGAAGCTTTTTATTTTTGCCCAAAATCCGTGAGTTATTTTTATGTTAAGAGTCAAGCTATTTATTATTTAACTTCTAATTTACAAATTATAATTAACAATTTATATTCTATAACGTAATACCAATAATGTGAATAATATATTTTAGTTTTTAAGATATGAATATGACTAACAAGTAACAATAACATGTTTTAATTTTTTACAAATTTAATATATAGTTATTGTAATTTTTATTATAATTTAATATTATTATAAAATTAAAGTCCATAAATAACTTAAAATAAAAATCAAAGTATATTCTAAATTATAATTTGGTCCTATAGTAATTTTACCATAAAAAAGAATATTATAGGGTAAATTATAAGAAATCTCCCTATAATTTTGAAAATTTTCAAGTTAGCTCCTTATCGTTTAAAAGCCTACATTTAACTTCCTTGTGGGGTATTTTTTCTTTTTTTGAAAAGACACACAAAAATATAAATTTAAAATACTTATCTTAGTAAATCTATCTAATCCAATATATAGGCATAACTTTCTATGTTGATTTTGAAGTAAATTGGACTTTGTCTTTTTCCAAAATTATCAATTTTTTAACATTTAAAGAGGCCAAATCACAAGGAAGTAATGTATAGGTTTTTAAAGTATAAAGAGGCAACTTAATTTTTTTTTTAAAAACCACAAGAAGATTTTTCGTAATTTACCCAATAAAATAGGCTAATAGCAAGAAGACAATAAGTAAACATTAATACTTTTTCATTGTAATTTATATTATTAACATTAATAACAATAACAAATAACTAAGTAAGTAAATAAAATAAGTACATTATAAGTAAATAATACTATGAGTTTATGAATATAAGTAAATAATACTATAAATATAAGTAATTAGTACATTACCTAAATACTTATTTACATAGTTATTTAGTCACTTGTTGTTGGTATGGACTTTATGATTTAAATCTTAATTTATATGCTTTGTAATTTATGGTCATTAGCAAATTTTTAAATGATAATAGCTTCGTGATTGAAAGTTCGATCTTATTGTTTGCCTAATCTTAAATTATAATTAAAATGCTATATAATGTAGCATAACTAATTTTAATAATAAATTATAATTGGGACGGTGAATTTGTGACGAAGGTTGAAGGGATTTAGGTGATTACGTTAATTTTTTAAATCTAATTTTACATTTACATATTAGTTTACGTTTTAACTTTTAAGTAAAAAAAAATTAAATGGTTTTCCGATTTTATCGAAACCGATAGAACCATGAAGCTTATCATCCGGTTAACTGGTTTGAGTTTAAATTGAAGAAATCGGTGCAAACCGACACCGATTAACTAACTTATTGCACAGCCCTACTTTTGTAATTGCTTATTCATTCTTCTTAGATAAAATGCATCACAGACTCTTAATCACTTTCTGTTAATGAGAATGTTTTTCATTCACTTTTCATTTAACTCTGCACGACATGGAGTTATTAGTAGGATTTTCAGCATAGGAGTTTTTTTTTTTTTAGAGAATTTGGGAATTATTGGTATTTTGATGCACCCCCCCTCTTTTTTTTATTATCATATGAAAGGTTTTGAAAAACCACATGGGTGTGTTTTTGCTGAGAAACCTATTCTCTATATCTTTATTTTTTTGATACTAGTTCTTTTTGCAAAGGTTAAATTAAAAAATAAAATAAAATAAATGTTGTCTATTCTTTGTTTGTTTCTAAGTTGTCATCCCAAGTCCCAACTCCACTTTACCTACCCACCAACTATTTCACTCCCTCCTAATTCCATTTTCCATCTGCCCACCAACCCAATTGTATTGCACATTTTACCCCCATTAATCTCAATGTTTGTGGAATATTACCTCATAAAATGTGACAAAAATATTTCCTAAACAGCAGCATTAATAACAATAATGAATGGAAATATATTATCATTTTCACATTCTTTCCTTCTTTCTCATTGATCATTTTCTATATTCTTTCTTGAAATCTCCCCAAATTTTTGTCACTTTCCTAAAACATTAACTTTACTCTATTATTTCCATTGTAATTTTAGGACCAATCAAGGTTCCAATCACCTCCAAATTCCAATTATTTCACAAATTCTAAATTGATTCATACGATTTCTTGAAAAGTATATATGTACAGCTTGCATATGATGCAATTTCACGTAATTTTATCACAAACCATCAAGAAACAAGTGCACAAAATTACGAACAATCCATCCAAGAACAACGTTGATGGAGAGCTTGATTTTAGCTTAAAAAACAAGAAAAACCAAAAATAGGATAAAAACTTTGTTTCACAATGGCAAACATCGAGTTTGCAAATTGAAGAAAACAATTGAAATGCATAGACTTGTTCTTGTTCTTCTTCTTTTTTTTTTTTTTAATATGGGAGTTACTTCATGGACTATTAATCCAAAAGTAATTTTGACAATAAGATATATTTCCCAAAAATAGGAAAAAGTTTAAAAGGAAGAAGTAGAATCTTTATTTTGCATAAAAATGAAAAACACAGCCATAGGGCAGTTTTTATTATAAAATTTCCTAAGAGAACCCCCAAAAAGAGAAAAAGAAAAAGAAATCAAATAAGTTAAATACAGTCTCCCATTGGAGTCTCCGTCACCAATTCAAAATGAATTTAATAGATTATTATTAAATAAGTAAAGATATGAATCTGGACATAAAACTTGCCATGTTCTTTTTTTTTTTTTCCTTTTATTTGTTTAAAATATTTTAAGTGAGGAACTAACTTTCTCACATCTTTACATGTAAATTTAACATTTTGCTTTACATTTAATCTTATATGATTAATTAAAAATATTAAATAAACAAAAATTACAACATATACAAAAAAAAAGTGCACTAACTCAAAAATCTATTTCTTATTAAAAAACATGAGTATTTATTCTAGGCAGAAACTTTTTTAAAGAACAAAAAAATCAATAAACATCTTGATGACGGAAACAAAGTTTTATATATCTCTTCCTATTTTCTTGAAATCAACTAGATATTAACAAACAAACAAACAAACGTCTTATAATATAACAGACTGACTCATCGTATTTTTATAATTATTAAAAGAGCTTACAACATACATTTGCGTCTTTTTAATGTAATCTTTCTTATTTTCTAAAATGAATTAGTTATTAGTAAAAAGATAAAAATTAAAAATTATATATTTCAAATTAAAAATTAAACATACATAAGTAAAAATTAAAGTTAACATATTTCAAATTTTGGGAAAAAAAATCATTTTCCAAAAAAATGTATATATTCCCAAAGAATATATAGCATAATAATAGTATAGGAGTATACGAGTAGTATATACCCTCAGTTTCTGAGACACAAACACACAGTCACACACTGTCCCTCCCACTTCCCAACTGTCAAAGACAGACTCATACAACAAAATCAAAGCCGCCTCCATTTCACTTTCACTTCTTCTTCTTCTTCGTGGCGGACTATCCAACGTTTCTTTCCCACGCCCACCCACTACTGTATAAAACCCTTCTCAGATTTTTCGCCATTTTTTCCCATTTTCATTGATCCCAACAAGAAAATTCAAAAACAATGCAGGGGGCTGCAATTTCATTTGCTCCATCGATTTCCCTGCCAAGAAGAACGACTAATTCAATCCCATCTCGCAAATTCGTTAATCCCATCTCACTGTCTTCTCCTCCTAAGCTTCCCCTTCATTTCCACCCTCTTAGCACTTCTGGGTTTTCTACCAAAAGGGTTGTTGATGGAGTTGGAGTTGGACCCATTCGGTGCTCTGCATCGGATTTGTCGTCTGTGAATCCGGTCCGCAGTGGGTGGATTTCGGGCCCTTCTCTTGAGCCCGAATCTGGAGATGGGGTCAAGGTTCAGGCCGCCTCTGTGCCAGAAACTGCTGGGGAACAGCCACAGGAGAGAAGTTTTTGGGATACTGCGGTGCTGGGGACGCTTTTTGGGCTTTGGTACCTTTTTAATATCTACTTCAATATCTATAACAAACAGGTATATTTGTTTTTTTTTGAAATGACTTTGCTTGCTTACTTTTTTTTTGGTGAACTTTGTAATACATTTTTGGCACTGTCAGATTTTTTGATCTATGATTTGGAATGTATTATGGATTCAGTTTTGTTTTACTTTGTGAATCCGTGTGTATTGCATGGCTGCATTCGGAGATTTTCTTGGAAATTATGTTAAAGGCGTGACTTTTATTTTATTTGTTCCAAGTTTACTCCCTTGTTTGGTTTCTGCCACCCCATTTGGACGAAATAATTGTGATGCTAGTTTTGTCGGATTTTGGTAACACAATTGAAGGTATGGTATTTGCGTACTGAAATAAAAGAACCCTTATGACAGAAAGAAAAACAGGTAATTTGGAGTCAGGGACGATTGAAAATAAGCGTGTAGATCTCAGTTTTAGTTAATTGATTAGGATTTGGCGCAAGTTCTAATGTTTGTAGTTCAATCTTTTACCGTTTAATTACAGGCTAAATTTACATAGGGCTTGATATTTCTTTTCTCTTTTTTGGTAAAATTTAGTTCGTTGTCAGAAATGTATAATGGAAATGTGGGGTGCTTGTTGAAAGACTACTAATGTTTGTACGCTGTTTAAATTCCAAGTGAAGAAGAAAGGTAAAAAATTGTGTTGAAGTTGATGTTCTTTTTTGTAGGTGCTGAAAGTTTTTCCCTACCCAGTGACTGTCACTTTGGCTCAATTCGCCGTTGGGACAGTCCTTGTTATTTTTATGTGGACGTTCAATCTCTACAAACGGCCCAAGATCACTGGAGGACAGGTAGTATGATAAATTACAGCTGTAATACTGAATTCTATTTGGTCTACATACTATCAATTGTTTCTTGTTTGGATGTCAAATTGGCAGCTTGCTGCAATCCTGCCATTGGCAGTGGTGCACACCTTGGGTAACCTTTTCACCAATATGAGCCTTGGAAAAGTTGCTGTTTCATTTACTCACACCATTAAAGCTATGGAGCCATTTTTCTCTGTTGTCCTCTCCGCAATGTTTTTAGGAGAGGTATGCATTTTATATTGAACTTTGGTTGCGGCTATCTACCTTTTTCTTAATGTGCTTTTCATTAGGTTGATTTGCTCAAATCATTACTTGCATGGATGTTGAATGAATTTGTGTTGCTAATCTGAGATTCGTAATTTCTTCTATTCTCTGAGAGAGTGGTTTCTTTCCTAGCTGAACCACTCTTTGAGCTGTTTAATCAACGTAGGAGGAACATGATTCTATCTTTTGTAAACTACCGAAGTTTTTTATTTCATATTATTTATTGGGTTGTTAAGCTGGGGTTTGTTCTACTTCAGTTATTTTTTTTGGTAATATTCTTTCTCCGCTCATGCAGACTCCTACACTATGGGTTGTCGGATCTCTTATACCGATTGTTGGTGGAGTATCACTTGCATCTTTGACTGAGGCTTCTTTTAATTGGTAAACATTGGCGTGCATGGCTTTCTGTTTAATAAATGTTGCTCTTGATAGTAGTTTGAAATATAATTCTTTGCATATATGTTCAAAGGGCTGGTTTTTGGAGTGCAATGGCCTCAAACTTGACCAATCAATCTCGAAATGTCCTCAGCAAGAAATTCATGGTCAAAAAGGAGGTATGTTTATGTGTGTTGTGCTCATAAAGGATACAAATGGAAATATGGCTGTTTGTGTTATAGGTTTTTTTGGTACAAGATAATTTTCAGTAGATCCGTATATGATGATGTGATAACTGATGCGCCTTAGTTTCTTTCTGGATTTAGCTTTGGGTGGATGAAAACTAGATAGAACTCATGTTTCTTTAAGCTATTTCTTTAAAGCTATTTAGCTTAAATTAGAACTATAAAAGCCTGTCTGTGCAGGATTCTTTGGGATAATTACGCTTTTCTCAATAATACGATTATGTCCCTTTTTTGTTGGTCCCTTATGCTATTTCATGGAAGGAGTCAAGTTCACTACCCCCCCCTGCATTCTGCAATCTGCTGTAAGTAATACCTTGTTGCCGAAATTTCCAGTGTTTAATTCTTCTGCATTTGCAGAGTTGTAATTTCTACTAATTGTCAATTGTAATATTCATACTTAAAGTGAATATTTTCTCTGCAGGATTGAAATGGTCCAGGCAGATATACACTAGGTCTTCATAGCTGCTCTGTGCTTCCATGCCTATCAGCAGGTATGGATGTAGTTTGCCTTTTGAACCACTAGGGCTATGTTTACTTGCCATTTTGTGGTCTTGCCTACATCTACTTTTCAAGATAATGGTCTTAGTATCTATTATTTTTGCCTTTCTCGAGTAGTAATTTGTATACTGCCTTAGCTACTGAAGGTTGTAGTTTAGATTGACTCTGGAGTTGGGATCAGTTTGTTCTGTTTCTGGCGTTGTTCCCTCTGATTTATTGTGTTTGCGGGTGTTATTGCTCCATTGCATTAGTGGGATTGAAGATGATAATTTGTAAGGTAGAATTGCATTGTTTGTTTATAGTTTTGAAATATCATGCTTCATTTTTTGCATGATAAAGGTTTCTATGGTAGTGTTTACACAAATTTGCTCGTACTCCTGAAAAAAGAGAACAGCTGAAGATAGGCTATTTGTTAATCACTCAACACAAGTAGAACTGGATTATGTTTCTTACTCGTGTTAACAAGTCCAGAAAAGCATTTATAAGGAAAATAAAAAGAAAGGAAATACGAGGTCAGAAACCCTTCTTCTGAAACAACTGAGGTTTAGTGAATTGATCTGTTAACTATCACATGCTTCACTTTTACAAATGGTGCAGTGTATAAAGCTGCATTTGGCAGTGTTTTATTTGTCAAGTACTGGAGGATTTTGTTAGTACTATACTTAGTAGTGTCATTATTTGTTTGTTATTTTGAGATTTCATCCATGGGTTGGAGATATTTTTGGCTTGGTGGGTCTGGGAGCTAGTCTCTGCTGCAGTTAGTACATCAGTTTATTGACAGTTGTGGAGAAGAAAATTTTGCAAAAATGCCGTAACATATTGATTATACCTGTCTATTTTTGTGAGGACAAGGGCTTAAGTTCATATGCTACAACGGGCTATGTGTGTTGCTATAAGTGGTAAACCTCGGGATCAATGTGCAAAGTAGAAAATCTGAAATTTATCAAGAAATTAGTGCCTAGATGGCATGAAAATTACCATGGACATGTAATCCTGACCAGTAAATTGGAAACCTCTCTTAGGATGAATAGTGAAACAAAGATGGAAGGTGCAGTATCAAGATTAAGCTGATGATAACTGGCAGCATATTTCAAATCATAAAACTACATGTTATTTCGATTGGCATGTATGAGTCATAATTAACAAGTTTTAATCTAGGCCACAACCCTGGGATTCAATCTATCCCAAATACATATCCTTTCTCGTGTTATAAATTTGATGTAACCCATGGTTATAAATTGGAATTTAATTTATGTTTTGCTTGACCTAGCTTGTCTGTGTGCCAACGAAATGAAGGATTGAGTAATAGCCATCGCGAGAACTTGTCAAAGGAATCATTAGATCAATAATCATCTGTTCCACATATTCTCTTATGGTTTTGCTTACAAGAGACTCTGGTGCAGGTTTCTTACATGATATTGCAGAGGGTATCACCTGTAACTCATTCTGTGGGCAACTGTGTAAAGCGTGTAGTCGTCATTGTGACTTCTGTTCTATTCTTCCAAACACCTGTTTCACCTATTAATTGCTTTGGGTACTGTCGCTTCTCTTTTAATTTAATTCCATGGCTACACCTGTTTTATTCTGTGGTTAGGCTTGACTTGGTATTTGCCTTTATGATCAACAACATCTTAATTTTGTAGGTACTGGGATTGGACTTGCTGGAGTATTCCTGTATTCAAGGGTGAAGCGCATTAAGCCGAAGCCGAAAACAGCTTGAAGTTTGCTTGTTGAAAAATTTTTGATTAGAAAGAAGGGGTGGGGTATCTAGGTTGTGTTAGTCAGCAACAAAAAAACAAAAAAAAAAAAAAAGCAAATTTTCAGTTTTTTAATCTATAGATGTTTATTGCTTAAAGATCCCAGTTAATTTGTCTTTTGGATTTTAGGACATGAGTTTGTGCAAATTCAATTCATTGTCTCGCTTTTTGAGATAAGCGATTAATTCATGCAGATCTTTTAATTTCAAGGCTAAATGATTTATATTCATTGCCTTCAATGGCTTCGAAGAAAGCTCTAAGTTGCAAACAAATTTTGGGTTAGTTCAACAGCAAAATAAAATCACAAAAATTCAGGAGCAGAATTCTGCCAACGTATGACACAATATAAGATTGAAAACCTTGGACGAACAACCATTGCAAAACATAAAACAACCCATGCTATTTCTACCTGAAATTAACATAACGAAAAGAAACTCAATTCAAAAATTCAAATGCTAAAAGTAAGAGTATAAAATATTGCCATATTGTTTATGAATTATTGTTGATGATGACTTATTGACTTTGCCTTTAGTAGGATGATAGTTTCTACATGATTAAAACAATCAATCATTTTGTTGCATAACTAATCAAAACCTTTTGTTGTTTAATAATGTAAAAAAAAAAACAAATCCCTGTAATTCCCATACTGATCATCAGTTTTTGCAAATCCTCCTGTTGATACTGCAAACAGAAGGTCACCATCTTGTGTAGAATCTAAAGGCCAAACATACTCTGTGTTGGTGATTGAGAAAAATATTGGCGTCGTAAACTCCACCCTTTTCCACTTTCTACTCTCATAATCTTCTAATATCCAAATTCTCATCCAACAATTAATGATTGACAAGTGCAAGACATTCGTTCAACTCAATCAAGTTATCCCTATAATACTCATCATAATCATCATCATCATCCATAGGAAGAGGGCATAACTTGAAATTTCTCCTCACTTAATTCGAAAGTGAGTAAACGTGTGAGTAAAACTTTGTCATGATCATCAACAATACGAACCAAGTAGTATATTACACTTTTGATGCAACAATATTTGCTGTATGATCCATTGTAAAGCATTCATTTCTCAAGAAACTCAGCTGGAAACGAATCAAATACTGTATTAT
This sequence comes from Ophiorrhiza pumila, assembly GCA_016586305.1. Classification (NCBI taxonomy): domain Eukaryota; kingdom Viridiplantae; phylum Streptophyta; class Magnoliopsida; order Gentianales; family Rubiaceae; genus Ophiorrhiza; species Ophiorrhiza pumila. The sequence continues at coordinate 10,845,485 of BLIW01000004.1, forward strand.
TATTAATCTCTCCATGAATTCGTTCCCGCAGTTAAAACACGTGAAAAATACTGATAGTGCTTCTCGTTCTCGTTCGAGAGCTTTGCATGGAGATGCTTAAGATCTTGTGTTTCTTATTTAAATGATCAAATCCCAGAAAATATTTGTTCTTGTTCTTGATTTTTTTTCCAATATAAGGTCCTAGTACATGATCATGATCTAAAGCAACAACGTCTGTTGTTGTTGTTGTTGTTGTTGGTAAACTAGGAAGAAGAATGGTTTCTCCCGTGCTGGGATTCCATATCGTATTATCCAAACATACTAAGCCCTCTACAGAGTGGATCATATATTTGGAATCCAAAGCCAAGGCAGTAACTGGAGGAGCATGATCATGAAGTGGAAAAGTTTCCGATATTGTTTCCAAATCATCCATAAAAGAAACTCTACGTTCACCCTGCAGTACCATTGATGAGTGAAAGGATGCTGATTCCACTGGGTCGATGATGACAACTTTTGCGCTGCAAATCAATCAAGTGAGGATCTTGTATTATGGAAAGCCATTGATTTCGATACACACTTGAACCTCATTAGAGATTTTGCTGGAAGTTCCTTGAGGATTTCCATGATTATGTCCCTCGGGAGTTGCTGTTGAAAATCATTTTTATGATTCGGCTTCTTCATCATGATCATTGATCAATCTCTCTTAGGCTATGCTTGGATTGAGGGAAAGGGAGGGAAAGGAAAGGAAAGGAAAGAGAGGGATTAGATATACCTAATTTAGTCCATATCTCTTTCCGTCCAAAAGTGGGTGGAAACGGAAGTAAACGATAATTCTTTTATAATTAATAATTTATTATTCCAAATTTATCCTTTTAACGTAAACTTTAATTTAAAAATTACAACGTAAATTATCATTTAAAACTTATAGGACAAACTTGGAGGCAATCTTTCAATCCTAGTACAATTGATATTACTACCAACGTTTATTAGAATATTATTAGAATTTTATTTAATGTCTAAAACTTTATTAACTTCTAATTGGTTGCAAGATAATAAAATTATTATTTCATAATAAACTAGAGTTTCAATAGATTACAAATTCTAGCCACCCATAAACTAATAATAGAGTTCTACCTATTAAAATTTGATTTAATTTACAAAATTTTACTAATTTTAATATTTTTTAATTTAATAAACTTTTAACTACCAAATTTATGTTACAAGAATATCAAAACTCTAAAATAATTTAGCTATAATAGAAAATTTATTTTATCTAGGTTTTAATCATTATCCAACATAAAGATATAGATATACAATATTATACTATAAAACATCATCAAAGCTATCCGTAAATAATAGTTTTAGATTTTTCACACAAAAATAATATGTTTATCTCAAATTAATAAATTTTTTATTAGATTGTTGTGTCTATATATTTTTATTTTATTGATAATATGATTTTCTTTTTTTTCCCTAAATTATATTTTTGATTGATAATGCTAAAGAAGTATATCTCCATTCTTACACCTTTATAAAAGAAAATATAGACTAAATTAAATTACATTTACGTAACAAATGATAGACCAAGACTACCAAAAGAAATCCAAACTCTAAAATAATTTAGCTATAATAGAAAAAATATTTTATCTAAGTTTACAATCATCATCCAACATAAAGATATAGATATACAATATCATACTATAAAACATCATCGAAGATATCCATAAATAATAGTTTTAGATTTTTCACACAAAAATAAAAAGTGTATCTAAAATTAATAAATTTTTTATTATATTGGTGTGTCTATATTTTTTTATTTTTTTTATTATACCATTTTCTTATTTTTCCTAAATTATATTTGTGATTGATAATGCTAAAGCATTCAAAGTATATCTCTATTCTTATACCTTTATAAACATAGACTAAATTAAATGACATTTACGTTAATAAATGATAGACTAAGACTACAAAAAGAAATCCAAACTCTAAAATAATTTAGCTATAATAGAAAAATTATTTTATCTAGGTATCTCTTCATTTGTTTTTGATTTATTATATTGATTTATAAATTAGTCATTATTAAAGAGCAATAATGTAAAACAAAAGTTTTATCTTTTCCTTTCTTTTCTTTTCCTTCCAATCTCCAAACAATGTTTTTAATATATTCTTTCCTTTCTTTCCCAATTTATCCAAACAGGTTGGAAGGAAATCGGTTTCCTGTACTCTACTTTCTTTTCCTTTCCACTCGTTTCCTTTCCTTTCCTTCCCTTCCCTTTCCCTCAATCCAAACATAGCCTTAAAGAAAGTTGAATTTTGTGTAAAGTTACGTATTAGGTTTAAATTGTGGTTGGTTATGGGCATGCTTCACAACTTTATTAGTGAGATCGAATTCTCAGTCTAATATTATCCAGATTTATTCTGTTCAATGTTTAAAACGACATAGTTTCACTAAAAGTAGGGAATAAAAAAATCACTTTGCAATTATTGGATCCTAACAAAGATATGAGTGAGATGTGATTTTAATTTTGGACAAGATAAGACAGATAATCTTGGGCAGAAAATCCCATCTCTTTATTATTTGGGTAGCTCGAGGTTTGTCCAACATTATTCTAAGTTATCAAGTCTAATGTTCAAAATGATGCTATTTCACTAAAACCAATGACTAAAAATATAAATATCACTAAAATTAAATTTACAATTATTATGCCCTAATTCAAATATGAGTGAACCCTATTAATGATTTTAGTGTAATGACATCGTTTTGAATATTGGATGAGATAAGTTATATTAATCTTGGAGAGAGTATCTCATGTCTGTCCCAACTATCAAATGAATTCCTAGGTTTGATAAAATAACTAAAAGAACTATTGATAAAATAACTAAAATAACTATTGACTAGTCGGTCGTATAACAATTATCCTTTGACAGACTTATAACTTCATTGTTTGACAATTATACTTTTACTACTTCAACATAAAATTTATTAGACCAAAATGCTAGGAGGAATATAACCCTACCCTACTTAAATTGAAATACATTTTCATTTTGGTATAATTACCTTTCAAGTATCATTAGGCAAAAAGAACACAAAATTTTTCATCTTGGAATACAAAAAGGTTTGATTTTTTATTCAATATATGTTACATTGTCTGAAAACTCTATTTTTTCCTATCTCTCGAAAATTTTTCAACTCTGTTTTTTTGGCTGGTTTTATTATCATTTTGCAATTTTTCATCCATTAAATGTCTAATTGACTGGTTAGGGGTTCTTTAAATGATTTTATCAAACATCATGGTTCGTTTGGTAGTTTGAACAAATCTCGATGGGGTACATCTAATTTACCCTTATTATTTTAAAGAGAACATAATTTTAAAAGATTTATTGTTAAAAACATAGAAATAACATAAATATTTTGTATGGTTAGAGAACAACTTTTTATCCTTACCAAATCTTAAAATGAGACTTTCTATTTTAACTCTAACTTTCCCTCTCAAAAATCAATTTAGTATCAACATACATCAAAGTCTAATTTCTCATTTCTCAACAATTTTAACAATAAATTTAATCTACGATTCTAACCCCTAGTTCCTCAATAATCTCAATAGTCAATTTAATTTTAAAATTTATTTAATCTTAAACTATACTATCTGAATTTGCAAAAAACTCTGTTGAATCTCAAACTCTACCCTTAAAATCTATTCTAACAAATATTTTTAGAGTAAAAATTCTATTTAATCTCAAACTCTACCATTCAGTTATGATACAAAATCTATTTGTGAAGTCCTTCATTAAAACACGTCTTCTCTCCAAAGAGGAAGGTTATATAGAATGAATAGTAAAGAATATAGTTTTGAACTGAGGTAAGAACTTGAATCAAGTTATTATAAGGGTAAAAAAAATGTGAAAGGATGAGAGAAACGAGATGAGAAAAAAAGAATGAGTGATTTTTTTTTACAAAGAGTTTTTATATAGGGAATTTGGACGAACAGTTGTTAAGGGATAATAAATTTTTTAACATTTATATAAAATAATTAAATTATTTTTATGGCCTTAATAATAAATTCTTCAAAGTTGAATCATAATCGAATGAATTGGAATAAATTCATATTCTAATGAATTGGAATAAATTCAGTTGAGCCCCATTTTTGTTTTGTATAAAATATAAATAAAGAAAAAAAATATAATTTTAATTTTCAAACTTTTAAGCAGTTACACTTGCGGCCCTTTATGATTTTAGATGATTCAATTTGATCCCCAAGATTTCAATTTGTGATCAATATAAACAAATACTGATTTTTTTGTTAATTGGTAGAAGTTATCACGTATTTAGCTAATGTTCGTTAGTAGTTAACTTTCTACTATTTTCTCTAATAAAAATATGAAAGTCCTTTTTTTATACAATATATAAAAACAGAATCATGCAATGGTAATTTAATCCACATTGTTGAACATTATCTCAAAGTGATGGTTTTATTTTTTATTTAACAAAAAGAAAACTTTTATTTTTTAAACGAGGTGTTCGGTTGTGTTTTACAAAATAAATATATTTGTTTTGAGATTTGAGTGTTTTGATAGATAAGTTTTGAGATTATAGTCTCTTATCATGCATTGAAATTAACTCAACTATACAAATGAATATATTGGTTTTGAGATTTGAGTGTTTTGATAGATAAGTTTTGAGATTATAGTGTCTCTTATCATGCATTGAAATCAAGTCAACTATACAAATCACCATTTTATCACGCATTGAAATTGCTATTAATTCAGCAATAGTTGACTAAAAAATCTAGGTTAAATACGCGGTGTCTCAGTGGGTTAGAAACACTAGGTGCGACACCGATAATAAACGATAATGGACAATATTAAAAATGCGGAAATTAAAAAGAAAGGAGATTGGTAACGCAGTTCGGCAATTGCCTACGTCTGCGGGGCCACACCCAGAAAAAATAATCCACTAAGTTCACAAGTTACAAGACACTCGGTCTGACACAAAGTAAGACACCCTCTTATCTTTGTTACCGCCTCTTCCTAACTTCACACGTGAACCTGATTGTGCGAGCTCCCCTCGACTTATATTGATTCCTCCCGAAATCCGTGGTTATTGCAAGATTCCCTTGCCCACGTTTGAACTCCTCCCGAGCTCCTTAGCAACCTCCTCCCGAGGCTGAATTGTATCAAAAAAAACAAGGATTGCATCTTCAATAATATTGCATTAAGATGCTTCAGCTAACACATTTGAGCAAAGACCTCCAACAAAGAAGTGTGTTCACAGTCTAATGAAGACCGAAAGAATAATCAACTCTCCACACAGAAAACTGTGCGGCATGTACGATCATATAGGCGCACCAAATCTTCCCATGTTTATCTCCAAGATTATTTCCAAAATAATTCAAATGGAAAGATGGAAAATCATGTGCCTTTAATGCTTATCTTTTCCAAAGATAGATCTCCAAAGATAACTTCCAAGAATACCAAGATAAGCCCAAATATATAAGGATAGCATTTATCACCAAAATCAATCTTTCTTGCATAGATTGATTTCTCCAAGTTAATCACAAGCTTTCCTTATCCACCTATTTGCCAAAAAACCAATGCCAACTAATCAATGCCAATTTGTGCGCATTAACAATCTCCCTTTGGCATTTTTTGGCAAAATTCAAACTCCCCATGTATGCTGAATAGAAGCTCGATGAAGCTCCCCCTGAATAAGAACTTCCACAAAAAAAATCATTGCACAAAACATTGCGCATGACCCATCAAAAGACATCAAGATTCGAACTCACCCTGCATCGGATCTTTATCAACAAAACATAACTGTACAAGACACTGTGCATGACACATCAAGAGACACAAAAGATCCCAGCATACAATTGTTTGAGGGATTACAAAACAAATATTCCAAAATCCAAATTACTCCCCCTTTTTGCCACAAAAAGACAAAAGGGCACAAAAACAACAATAAAACATAAAAATTGTCTTAAGCAAAGGATCATAAACAAACATTAGAGCCATATCAATCAGAATCCTCTGCATCATGAGGCACTAAGCCAACGGAGTCTGCTAGCAACTGAACACCAGCAGCTTCTTCTGGAGATCTTTCATCTGAACCAGCAACATACCCACTAGATTGGGCGCTGGAAGGGGCCTGACTGTCAGTGACATTAGAAGAGACACCAGTAGTACCTTCAGGTTAGAATGAGTCGACAGAACTGGAATATCCGCCATAACCATTTCCTCATCAGGATCAGTATTAGCAGTTTCTTCAGCAATAGGATTTGCAGTCTCCATCTCTGATTCTGCAATCACAGGAGATAAAGTTTGAGGTATACCTGCTGAGACATCCTTTGTGACATTGAGTGGGTTGTCCGAATATCCAGCCTCATTCTCTGCAGCAACATCCTTCTTTCTTTCAGCAGCAACAGCCTTAACCATTTTTACAGCAGCTAGATCATCAAGTAAGGAAGAGACCTCATTTCTCCTCTTCTCAATCTAAGCTTGCTGAGCCATCAAAGCTTTCAGCTCATCCTCCAGCACCTTAATGGTGCTTGATAACAACACAGTATTACCAAGCTCATCTGTGTTAGAGACATCCTCCGTGACATCCTCTATGTCATTGATATGATCACCTATTAACAGCTTGTAACTGATCCTGATTTCCTCCTTATCAGTCTCCAGGATTTCCCTTGCTTTAATCACCGGATGTTGTGAAGCCAAAATGGCATAAATCAGACATGGAAAAGGATATGCAATCCTTTCATTTTTACAATCTGCATGCTTCACAATTTGGTCAAATATAAATTGTCCAACATCAAACTCAACAAAGTTTCCAATCTTAAACAGCAAAATGGCCATGGACTTGTTCACTCCAGTCCCATGTGAGGTGGGCATCCAATTTCGCATTGCAATTTTATGCAAAATCACATATTTAACAGACAACTGGGAGGCAGGAAAGTCTTTTCCTCTTGGCCATACCCGTCTGACACCTCCAGTGACATCAGTAATTATCATATTATAGTCAGGAGTAAAATCTTCAACATTAGCCCAGTGGCTGCGTAGGTATATATTGATCACATCAGGAGAAAAATTAAACACATGACCTCTCACATAGACATGCCCTCCATCTGGATGTTCAAAGTCCTTCACAGTGGAGTCCAAATTGCAGTAAAATTCTTGCACAACTCTCCTCACATATGGCTTAATCCCCTTAATGGTCCTACCCAAGCCTTGACTTACTAACTGATCTACAAGCTTCTGACAATCCTTGAAATCACCTTCATGTATGTTTCTTTCTCCCCAAATATTTCTTTTAGAGACTCTTGTCCACAGACCAACATTATATTCTGACTTAAAATCATCAAGATTAACAGCAGAAAATGATGACTTACTTGAATCAGCTGGGGAATTGCTCTTTGACACCGATCTTGAGCGAGTCACTCGCTGAGATTCAGGGGCCGGTTGTGCTTTCTGGCGCTTCGCCTTGGGTGACTTCACCGATTCTGAGTCAGAGAGATCATGAATTTCAGCATTCTCAGAGGAACTATCATCACCATCAGGAGAAACATCATCATCAGACGATCCCTCTTCACCATCAGAAGGGCCATTCTTACCATTATCAGAAACATCTCCTTTAACATTACCTTCTTCAGTTCAATCCTCATCTGAGGAACTCTCATCCACCAGTTGGAATCTTTTTCTCTTAGGTTCAACACTAACGTTAGAAACATCCGGAGCCTTAGGAGGTACAACACTGGTCTTGTATTGAGCATTACTTGCCTGTCCAAACCGTGTTCTTACTCCAGAGGGGTCAATGGACTGAATTGGAGTGACTATAATTGCTCTTGAAGCTAAATCAGCCTCAGAATCCGGAGCTTGTTCTTGCGACTGGGTTGAGCTTTCATCCTTATTTGATGATTCTAGAGAGGCATGAGTAACAACCACTTGAACCTCATCATCATCTAGAGTTTCAGTCACATTGCTCACTCGTGATGAAGACTTTCGTTGAGACATCTCTGAAATTGTGGATCGCTTAACTCAATAGAACTCTCAAAAACTTTGATTTCGTTCACAATGATGAAGACAGCTGAGATGAGTTCAATAAGTGGAGTAGAGGAAGCTTAGAAGTCCAGAAAACCTTGGAATATCAAAACACGAAATAAGAGCCGAAATTATTGCAGTCAGAATTTACATAACCGAGACCAACTCTTCAATTCCATATATTCAGCCGAGAATCCCCAAAAATCCCAATGTGTCACTTGGAGTGCTGAAGATCAGAAATCCACAAAACACAAAATCTACAACTACAAACTCGCCAAAAAAACATGAGGCGGGAAAACAGAAAAGACAAAAACAACAACTATTCTACTATTTTTGTTTTGTATTGTTTTCCATGTTTTTTATATTATATTGCTGTAAATACAGATTCAATACACAAAAAAAATTTACAACTCTGAAAAACCTCTTCACATGACACAAAGGCCTAAGGCAGACCTTAGTTCTTCAAACCTTGCTCCATCCAAAGCTTTGGTGAAAATATCAGCAATTTATTTTTCAGTCACCATATGCTCCAAAGCAATAATCTTGTCTTCAACAAGAGATCGAATAAAATGATGTCGAATATCAATATACTTTGTCCGAGAATGCTGAACTGGGTTCTTAGAAATATTAATCGCACTCATTTTATCACAATAGAGTGTCATGAAATCCTGTGTGACACCATAGTCTTTCAGTATCTGCTTCATCCAGAGAAGCTGAGTACAGCTACTACCAGCTGCAATATACTCTGCCTCGGCAGTTGACAGAGAAATAGAATTCTAGTTCTTGCAGAACCATGACACCAGGTTATTTTCCAAATAAAAACATCCACCAGAAGTACTTTTTCGATCATCTGAACTTCCAGCCCAATCAGCATCACCATAACCAACTAGATTGGTGTTTGTATCAAATGAATACCAAATCCTATAGTCAGTTGTCCCACTAATATATTTGAGAATTCTCTTCACTGACACTAGGTATGACTCGCGAGGATTTACTTGAAATCG